>CM060943.1:266209634-268709634 GCA_030765085.1 Allium cepa
TCGTTCTATATCATGTTATCTGATATTTATAGCTAGACTGATCCGTTTATTATTTTCTTATAAATAATACTCGGGTCAGACCGAGATGTTGCAGGAGCTTCGACTTGACTTCTCTCCAGGGATCCATTACTCCGACCTTTTGCTTACTACTTAGATTAGTAGTTTTTGTTGTATACTCTTGAGATATTGACTCATTGATGTATTCTTTTGTATAGCACATGTTGCTATTATTTTGTGTTATTGTGGATCTTTCTGACCACTACTATGATGTACACTTTTATGTGTAATATTCATATCTTATTCCGCCTTTGTGATATGAATTGTCTGTGACTGATTTATGTTATGTTTGTTTCTATATTTGTTTTCGAAGATATTATAGCCACTGTATAGTAGCTTTGAGTTTGTGTCGGCATGTCGGATTTCCACTTGAAAAGATTTGCATGTTATACTATCTGACATATCGATGCTCGCACAAAGCAATTACACGGATGGTCGCTCCTCAACAGCCTTATTCTCCGTGCTAGTTGACAGCATTCACCGTAATGTTCTTGGCTAGCGTGGGTATAGAGGTGGGGCGTCATAGCTTGGTATCATAGCCAAACTTCGGAACAATATGGAATATTATAACAAGGATCATCGTCCTAAGTCCATCTTAGGAGTCGTGCTTTAGGATTTAATTCGAGTCTTCGTACCGATTCATCCTATTTTCCTTATGATTCCTTGTTTATCTATCAAGATTGCTTGATATTCAATTTGGTGAATAACCTTTTTCTTCTTCTTCCTTTTTCTAAAGGGAGAAAAATGTCTAGACCAGGCCGCCCTAGAGCCGTGCCATCTAGCACTCCCCCCCAGGATGGAGTTTTTATGACTGCTCAACAGCTTCTTGATTTAGTGACGAATGCTCAAGCAGCTGGAACTAACCCGGAACCTACTCACCCAAAGTCGGGTTTTGCACGCTTGTGTAGCGATTACACCAATTTGGGTGGGGAGCCATTCAAAGGTTCCGAAACTGTTATTGAAGTACGGGCTTGGCTAAGGTCATGCGATCGAATCTTTTCTTGCATGAATCTTATTGACCTTCACCGAGTTCTGCTGGCCTCAAGTATGCTCCGAGAAAGAGCATTGGACTGGTACGAGCTTCTTGTTTCTGAAACTAATGAAGCGGATCTCACCTGGGAGAAATTCCGAGAACGCTTCGAGTTGAAATTCGTACCGGAAGCTGAAAAAGTGACATTGGCTCGACGATTTATAGACCTTGTTCAAGGTGAGTCCTCCGTGACTGATTACATCGCCTCCTTCGAGTCGCTTTCCAAATATGGGGTTGAATAAATCAACACCCCTTTAAAGAAGAACCAGAGATTCGTCTATGGCTTAAACAAAAGTCTCAAGAAGCCATTACTTCTAAATTAGAAGTTTCTTTCGACCAACTCGTTGATATCGCTCTTCGTCTTGAATAGGCGGAGAGGGAGAATGATGTTGAAGTGGTGGGTTCCAAACCAAACTTCAACAACAAGAAGAGGCCAAGCAAATTCAAAGGTCCTTATCCCAATAAGAAAGGGAGGCAAGCAACTCCTGCTGAAAAGACCTTTTCCTCTACTCAAGGGAAATGCTATAATTGTGGTTCGAAAGACCATTTTGCGAACAAGTGTTCGAAGCCTCATACTTGTCGCTATTGCAAGAGCCCGGACCATTTTATGCATGCATGTCCCAAACTTCAAAATAGGAAGGAGGGAAAGCTTAATGTTGCTCAAGCCCCTGGCAACACATCTCGTGGCCAAGGTATTTCTCATTCTATTCTGGATGGAATTATTTTATTTCGTGATCATCCTATTCGAGTTCTTTTTGATACGGGTGCGTCCCATTCTTTTATATCAAAAATGCTTGTTGATACTTTTTCCTTGGATGTTTTGTGTTTAATGACTTCTTTGAGAATTGCGAATCCGGTTGGTGGATCCGCAACAATCAGTTTATTGTGTAAAGATGTCGAGATTATTTTGTGTGATTTTTCATTCCTTGCCGACTTGCATGTCATGCGTTATTTAGGCTTTGGAATGATTTTGGGAATGGATTGGTTTAACTGTTATGAAGCCCATATCCTATGTCCTGAGCGGACTATTTATCTTCGACATCCTCAATCTGTTAAGCAGATTTCTATTAATCTTAAAGATTCAGATTCCAGCTTGGTCGCATCTTTATATTCTTTAAATCCTCGTGATGACGACGATGATGATGAGGGTGATATTATTTCTCTTATTCATGTCGTTCGTGAATTTTCTGACATATTCGAGCCCGTTTTAGGATTACCACCTAAGCGAGCAATTGAGTTCAAAATCAATCTTATTCCTGGAGCTCAACCTATTACCCGTCCTCCTTATCGTATGCCCAATAAAGAAAACGAGGAGATGCGTAAACAATTATCTGAATTGGAAACGAAGCAATTTATTCGCTCTAGTTCCTCGCCTTGGGGAGCTTCAGCTATTTTTGTGAAGAAATCCGATGGTACACTTAGGCTTTGCGTTGACTACCGCAAGCTTAATGATCTTACTATCAAAAATAAATATCCTTTACCTCGGATTGATGATCTATTCGATCAGCTTAGTGTGCTAAGGTCTTTTCACAATTAGACTTAGCTACTGGATTTCATCAGCTTCGTATTGCAGAGGATAGTATTCCTTTGACATCGTTCCGTACTCGGTATGGATCTTATGAATGGCTTGTTATGCCATTTGGTCTAACGAATGCTCCGGCGTATTTCGTTGACCTTATGAATAGAGTTTTCAAAGACTTCCTCGACCGGTTTGTTCTCATCTTTATCGATGATATTCTTGTGTATTCTAAAACCGAGGAGGAGCATGAAAAACATCTTCGGATTGTGTTGGAAACTCTTAGGAGTAATCAATTAAAGGCAAAATTTTATAAGTGCCACTTTTGGCAATCTCGTGTGAAGTTTCTCGGTCATATTATTTCCGAATCCGGAATTTCCGTGGATCCTTCAAAGATTGAAGCGATTCAAGATTGGAAGAGACCGGAGAGTGTGACAGAGATTCGTAGTTTTCTCGGATTGGCGGGCTATTACCGTCGTTTTATCAAAGTCTTTACTAAGATTGTCGTGCCTCTCACTAGCTTGACGAAGAAAGGTGTTAAATACATTTGGTCGGACAAATGTGAAGCTTCTTTTCGGAAATTAAAAGAACTCCTATCTAATGCTCCTATTCTTGTTATTCCCGAGGGGAATCAAGATTTCGTTGTTTATACGGATGCTAGTCGCGTTGGTTTGGGTGCCGTTCTTATGCAAAGAGAACGTGTTATTGCTTATGCTTCTAGGCAATTGAAGCCTGCTGAGTCTAGATATGTCATTCATGATTTAGAGCTCGCGGCTATTGTTTTTGCTCTCCGTATTTGGCGTCTTTATCTTTTAGGAGAGAAATTTGTTCTTTATACCGATCATAAATCCTGAAATATTTATTTTCTCAAAAGGAACTTAATTTGCGTCAACAGCATTGGCTCGAATTTCTTGCACCTTATGATCTTGATATTCTTTATACTCCCGGTAAGGGTAATCGTGTCGCCGATGCTCTTAGCCGTAAACAACAAGCTGTTGTTTCTATGATGATATCCGAAAGGAACGATCTCGAGATCTTATCCACTTGTGAGATTCGAGACCGCGTATCCGATTTATGCTCATCATTTGTTTTATGTAGCCTTGAGGCTCATCCTTCTCTTTTAGACCGCATTCTTGAAGCTCAAAGGCTAGATCCCGAAATGGCACTTCTTAGCCAAAATATTAGGGATAAAATTGATATTGAAGGTTTGAAAGACTTTGATATCGATTCTCGTGGCGGCATTCGGAGATTTGGTAGACTTATCGTACCAAATATTAGTGATCTTCGTAAAGATATTTTAGAAGATTCTCATCGTTCTAAATTTACCATTCATCCCGGAAGTAGTAAAATGTACGCGGATATGAAGCGACTTTATTATTGGGAGGGAATGAAACTTGACATCGCTAACTTCGTTAAGCGTTGCATGACTTGCCAACTCGTTAAGGCCGAACAACAAAGGCCTGGTGGGTTATTGCACCCTTTAGAAATTCCAATTTGGAAGTGGGACAGTATTTCCATGGATTTTATAGACGGCCTTCCCCGTTCTCGTTCGGGTCATGATAGCTTATGGGTGATTGTAGATAGACTTTCTAAATCCGCCCATTTTATTCCCGTTCAGTCTAACCGAACCGTTCCTCTTTTGGCCAAGCTCTTTATCAAAGAGATTGTTAAATTGCATGGAGTTCCTACTTCTATTGTTAGCGATCGTGATCCATTGTTTACTAGTGGATTTTGGAAGAGTCTTCAAAAAGCTTTGGGAACGAAGCTTAATTTTAGCACCGCTTATCACCCCCAGTCCGATGGACAAACCGAGCGTGTGAATCAAACTCTTGAAGATCTTCTTCGTGCATGTGTTCTTGATTTTGGTGGAAGTTGGGAAGATCATATTTCACTTGTTGAATTTTCCTATAATAATAGCTTCCAATCTAGTATTGGTATGGCACCTTTCGAGGCACTCTATGGAAGGCCATACCGATCTCCTTCTTGTTGGCTTGAGGCCGGTGAGAAGCTGGTTTTAGGTCCAGATTTTATTCGTAATTCCACAGAAAAGATTGATCTTATTCGTCATAGGATGAAAGAAGCCCAGAGTAGGCAAAAATCCTATGCCGATAACCGGAGAAGGAAGTTAGAATTTTCTGTGGGAGATCTTGTGTTCATTCGTGTTTCACCTATGAAAGGTGCTGTACGTTTCAGTCGATCGGGAAAATTGGCGCCTCGATATATTGGGCCATTTCCTATCACCGAACGTATTGGTTCCATGGCTTATCGCCTTTTATTGCCGACTCAATTTTCTGCTATTCATGACGTGTTTCACGTTTCTCAATTACTGAAATGCCTTCGAGATTCCGATTCTATTCTTGAGCCCGGTGTTGTGGGAAAGATTGAAGTTTCGCCTAATTTAACTTATAAGCAACATCCTATTCGTATCATTGCTTCGGAAGTCAAACGACTTCGAAATAAAGATGTTCCGCTTGTTAAAGTTCAATGGTCTTCAAATCCTAAGGATTGTTCTTGGGAATCTAGAGAGTACATCGAGCGAACACATCCGGACTTACTTTCTCGTGCTCTTTGAGGTGAACTTCTTATTTCAAACTTCTCTTGTGTTGAATATGCTTTTATGGTTGTTACTATATATCTTCTTCATGTAATATTGCGAGGACGCAATTTCTTTAAGGAGGGGAGTCTGTAACAACCCGCATATTTATCGATTTTTATATTTAAATATTTTATTTAAATGTTTCATCATTAGTCGGAATTTAGTCCGAAAAGCTACTTTTTGCATACGGTCGAATTAGGACTCGGGACCACTCCCATTGAGTTTAAAATGCCGTTTGCGACCTTTTTGAGTATAAGCTTCGATATGTTTGGAGAAAGTTAATTTTTGCTACTTTTCACTTTGGGTTTGGTTTTGGGCTCAGCCCTATGTTTTAACTTATACTCCAAAACTGAACCACTCTCCCCATTCTCCCTCGCTTCTTTCTCTTTTCAGTTTTCTTAGCATTAATGGTGGGAGAGATTGGAAATTAAAACTCCAAAACCCTAGTTTCTTTTGCAAATCAAATTCCTAGCTCCAAACTCAAGAAGAACCCATTGGTAAGCTTCTCTCCTTCTTCTCCAACTTATTCTCTTACCAATTTTAGAAATTCCTAAACCTAATTTCGGGAATGTTCTTGTTTTTGAGCTTAGATTCAAGCTCAATTGGGTTTTGTTGAAGAGAGGTTGATTCTCCATTTGCTTTTAAGCTTCTTCTTGTTCGATTTTGTGAAAAGGTGAGATTTTTAATCTCACATCTAAGTCTATGAATTATCTTCGAATGTTAGGTATGAATTCCTAACACTTATTCGTGTGCATTTGCTTTTGGATTGGATTGAATTGGTGTATATTCCAATTTTTAGTGTTTTGAGTTCAATTCGTTAAAAATCCTGACTTTGATGTTTGGACATGTTTTTGGTGACGCATCGAGGAGAATATAGGGCCGGGTAGTCGATTGGCATAATCCCTTAGCACCGTTGCTCGAGAAAATGCAATTTGGTCAAGATTGAACCTCATTTGTAATAGGCAGGGAAGAGGCTGGAAACAGGTCCGACCGACCGACCCCTTGGTTCGGTCGACCGACGTGCTTCCAAGTGCATAAGCACTTTCTATTTTAGGTTCGGTCGACCAACTCAGGGAATCCGGCCGACCGACCTGATGATTTTTGCCTGCTTTGCCTTGTTGCTTAAATTTCCAACTTAAATCGATTCGTGTTGTTTCCTATTTATTGTTATCAATTATTATGACTTTGATGACTCCTTTTTAGGGATTTTCTTGAGTATCCATTTTGACGGATTCTTTATCGGTTTCGTTGGATTTTTATTCACATCTTCGTATGTGAATTTTAGTGATTGATTGTTCCTACAATCTTCTTTGTGATTTGTCACTTTAAAAATATAAAGGTTTTCTATACTAGTAGTAAATATCAAGACTCTCTCCTCAAACGATTTCAACACTATTTTATTACAAAGCTCGTTTTCTTAAACCATTTTCCAATCTATTAGTATATACAAACCTTTACCTCACTCATATGAGAAATCTAATTAAACAACTTAGTAAAACGAGTGGTATGAAACGCTTGCGTTCACTTTGTTGGTTAATTCTTGGACTTGTTCGATTGAAACACTTGTGACAATTTTCTAGTGGAGATCTACAATTTGTTCGTAAATATTTAAGTTAAGCTAGTGGTTATGGGACATGATGCTAAGCTCATGTATTTACTAGCTTACTGTAATCGACACTTCTCGATGATCATGACGATCATTTTTGTGATTTAGACTAGCAATGTGCGATGTCTCTTTGACTGCGCGGGAGACTAAACCCCGTTTTGTGGAGTTTCGACTCAAATTTGGTAGGGTAGCAACCCACGGTCTTTGGACCATTCGTGTGTCAGGTCTTCGGACCATTCGTGTGTCAAATTAATGGCTAGCTGCCATGAGATAGCTTCTCGTTCGTGTGTTACAGCTGTTGGTGAGTTTTCATGCTCCCGTTCATGTGATAGGCCTCCCCCCTTATTCTGTGTGATTTCTGGATTTCGTGTGTCAAATTCTGGAATTTTCTTCTTCACCTATTTTTGTGATTTCTATTGTTATGATTTATCAATTCTTGTGCATAGGTGAACTTGTGTGTCATTGACTGGATTTCTTGTGTTGAATTCTAGAATTTATGCTTCACCAATTTTAGTGATTTTCATTGATATGATTTATCAATTTTTGTGCATTGGTGAATTCGTGTGTCATTAACTTGTTGTGAATACAAGTTTTGGGTATGACACCCTTTTTGGATCTTTGAGAAGATTCTTTGATATTGATTAATCGTTTGTTGATTATCATTTTCATACTTATAGTAGTATGCCATTATGGATATTATACGTCTATGCCATATCTTTCGTTCTATATCATGTTATCTGATATTTATAGCTAGACTGATCCGTTTATTATTTTCTTATAAATAATACTCGGGTCAGACCGAGATGTTGCAGGAGCTTCGACTTGACTTCTCTCCAGAGATCCATTACTCTGACCTTTTGCTTACTACTTAGATTAGTAGTTTTTGTTGTATACTCTTGAGATATTGACTCATTGATGTATTCTTTTGTATAGCACATGTTGCTATTATTTTGTGTTATTGTGGATCTTTCTGACCACTACTATGATGTACACTTTTATGTGTAATATTCATATCTTATTCCGCCTTTGTGATATGAATTGTCTGTGACTGATTTATGTTATGTTTGTTTCTATATTTGTTTCCGAAGATATTATAGCCACTGTGTAGTAGCTTTGAGTTTGTGTCGGCATGTCGGATTTCCACTTGAAAAGATTTGCATGTTATACTATCTGACATATCGATGCTCGCACAAAGCAATTACACGGATGGTCGCTCCTCAACAGCCTTATTCTCCGTGCTAGTTGATAGCATTCACCGTAATATTCTTGGCTAGCGTGGGTATAGAGGTGGGGCGTCACACGAGCTATATTAGCCCAAACCTGACCCAAAACTTGACCACATCTGAACCACATCAGACCCCAAAGCCATACCAAACAATAGAGAAAGCAAAGCAAAAGACCGCGTAGTCGTATCTCCTTTTATTTCAATGTTATTGCATTTTAAAGTCATATTGAATTTTGTTGTTTTGATTGTTTGTTTTGGGTTGTACACAAGAGTTGTAGATTGGATTCGTTCTCCACTCATGTCCGTAGTCTTGTCATCGTGCTTGTCGTGCTTTTGGAATCGCACTTGTGTTAGTTGTTTTGGTCTTCAACTTGAAAAAAAAGTGAGTGTTTCTCACTCTGACATTTATACTTATGGAAAGTGAATTGATGACAAGTGTTTAGTAATATAAAATGTTTATGAAAATTAATGTTGATCATATGATATGCTATGCCATGTTATTACCATGTTTAAACTGTTAATTTTCACCTGACATCTGATATATGACTGTATATTGTGATATTGACCTTGTTTATATTATCTCTGTATATGATCACACTGCAAGTTCCCTGTTAGAAATAAATGTTATGGGCTGAAATGATAGGCCTGAATGGTTTTAAATTTTTCATTGTGACTTGGGATTGCGGGTTTGAAATGATAAAACTCGGATTTTTCTTTGTAAATTACGGGTTGAAATGATATATTACCCGTATCACTTTACCTAGCGTAGAAAATTTTATACAGGCCCGTAGTTAAAATATGTTTTCTAAAAATTTTAAATATTTTAGAAATTTAATTATTATAATATTTTGATTTGAAATTTAATAAAAATAAAATTTTTGTAAAATATTATTGATTTTCTGAATAATTGTAAGTGAAATGAATTAATGAAAAAGTTAGAAATTTTGAACGTAAGTTATTTTGGAAATTTTGATTTAATTTTAATTGGAAATTTAATTGAGTATGAAATTATGATAAATTTATGATAATTTGAATTTAAATGAATTTAAAATGATTTTTATCATATTTATGATTTTTAATAAAGTTGAAATGTGAAATGAATAAATATTTTAAGTTGAAACTTTGGAATATAACTAGAATTGGAAATTTATGAATTGACGTAAAAGTGAACTTTTAGTTAAGAAAATAAAAATAAAACTAAGTTATATTTGAGAATTTGAACTTAAGTGTTAAGTTGAAATTTAATGTAATGGATTTTAAAATTGAACATTGCATTTTAATAAGTGGATTGTTATTAAATCTTGATTTTTGAATGGAAATTTAACTTTATAAAATCATGAACTTGAGGAAAATTAAATGATGTTTATAAATGTGAAAATGTATGATTTTATAAGTTAAAAATGTTTTTAATAAAAATATAATTGGTTGAGAAATTTTATTGAATATTTGAAGTCAATTGACTGTATTTTTGAAATGCTATTAATTACAATGTAAATGATATTACAGCATTTGTAAACGCTGTAGTTGATGATAATGAACTAAAAAGCTAAATTGAATTAAAGCTATTATAGAAATTTTTTTAAGTGCTATAATCTTTGAATTTAACTAAGTTATTCGAAATTTAAGTAAACCTATTATAACATATTAAAATGCTGTCCTTTGTTAAATTGAACTGTTTTGAATGTAACTTTCCGTAGAGTTTTCTAAATGATGCGAAAAGTGAATTTTCACTGTTTTGATAAACATAAGTGGATAAATGAACTTTGGAAGTTGAAATTTTTGGAAATTTAATAATTTAATTCTTAAGCATAATAACTTCATTGAAATGAAGAAAAAAAAGAATTTTTGGAATATAAACTATTTTAAAATATGAATTGAAATGGTATTTTAGATTGAATAAAATGAATAATGATTTGAAATGAATGAAGTTTGAAAAGATACGATATTTTGATATATTAAAATGATTTGAAACGAAGTTTTGAAAGGATATGATATTTTGATATATTAAAATGATTTGAAACGAAGTTTTGAAAGATATGATATTTTTGATATTAAATGATTTGAAAACGGAGTTTGAAAGATAGGACATTTTGATATTAACATGATTTAAAAAGAAGTTCTGAAAGATATGATATTTTGGAACTGAAGCTTTGAAAGGTTATGATATATTAAAATGATTTGAAAGGTAGTGTTGAAAGGGTACGAAAATTTAATATATTGAAATGGTTAGAAATGACTTGATATTTATTTTGATAAATATTTGAATTGAAAGATATTTTACGATGATATATTGAAATGGTTTTGGAAATGATTTAATCTTTATTTTGATAAAGATTTGGATTGAAAAGGATATTTTATTTTGAAGTATAAAATATTGTTTTAAAGTTATAACTACGGGTTATAATAACGATTGGTTGTTAAAGAGACCGGGATCGGATATTGTCTTATAGCCGGCCAATACCGAAAACCACTTTAACAACTGTGTACGCGGTGGAGATTCCAGAATGAAGTAGGATGGTGGCGACGTTCTCGAGGTATATATTACGTGGACCCAACTCCCGTGAGTTGGCATATATGACTAAAACAGGAGCTATACCGGGCTACATAAAGGGTCGCACCCTTTCATCGAGCATGCTCCATCGGAAACCATTCTATTACTGTTGTGATTCGATTCAGTGGCGCCACTTTTGATTCGGGGGTATTGTTCGAGGTGGGCGGAAGCTGCTGGCTTGCCGTCACCACCGGTCCGGGAGTGCAAACGGTGTATCCACCCTTGCATTTCTTTGCGTGCCGTGTCATATCCTTATATCGAGCCCACTACGATTTTGGTTTTAAAGATCCGACCGCATTAAGGTTCACCATCCCCTTAACGCTATTTTCTATATGATTATACTTTACTGATTAGACACTACCGTATATAGCGTATATTACTACATAGTAAATAGTTTAACGGATCCTTAGAGGATGGGAGGTCCCAAGCATCCTTTAAGTTACTGATGCATTTTGTTACTGTTCACTTGAGTTGATTTACAGTTTATAAGTATTTATGTCCTTACTCGAGGGTTTTGTGTTTTGCTTTACGCTCGAGTCAGATTGATTGAGTTAGCATTCAAGATTCACCTTCGAAGTTGGAGCTTTCCTTGAAGATCCAGCCATCTATTTTGTTTCAGTATCCAGTGTTTCAGTGATGTATCTGATTTGTACCTGATGTATCTTGTTACTCTTCGGTTGTATCTTATTTAACCCTGATGTATCTTATATTTTATATAGTAGCTTCATGAACTACTATCTCTTTTTCTTCCGCTGCATTAGTATTACTCTGTGTCTGTGATCTGTGATTTTATTTACTGTATATTCTGAGGTTTGCCAAAAATTTATTTACAACGCAGTATTTTGAGCAATTTAATTCTGACATGAGTGTCTACCTACACACTTATAATGGATGCGAATGGTTGAAAATACCGGGTCGTTACAGTTGGTATCAGAGCTTTGGTAGCTCTAGGCAAAACTCAGCATATGAAGTGAATGTATTTACAGAATCACTTTCATTCGAGTTCGAATCTCTCCCTTTTGACTCGATTCCTTTGAATTTTGGAACATTCCCTACGGTTCCAAAATCCATTCGTATCCCTCACTATTCATCTTCTTTTGACTCTGGAGCATTCATTAACTCCGCTTCGAATGATCTTTCTAGTGAGTTGGCGGTCACGCCAATTTCAAATTTAATTGAAAAAGGGGGAAAACTCCTTTGCAGTTAGCATCGATTCACCAGAGATTCTTATCTATCCTTGGTTTAGATGCTAATATTTTTTGTTATTTTAAACTCTAACTCTTGAGATCGAATGTAGATTTACCCTAGAAAAATCAACATTGATCTTATTCTTTAAGTCACGGTTGACCCGGTTAAGGTTGCCCATGATTTATATAAGCTTATCCATCTTCCTATTCTGTTATTTAATCATGTCATCCTTGTTTCCAACTTATTTTTAAACCATAATCGCCTTTGATTTGTGTTAATCAAAAATTTGAATCTCTATCCTTCTTTGAAAATCTATTCATGTATAGTGTATTTGTAAACTAGTATTTAAAATTAAAATGTTTTATATATTGTGTTGTTTGAGTTGTTGATGTTGAGTTGGGTTTCTGATCGATACGTCTGATCAGCGCTATCGATAAGATTTTCAAAACACTTTGACAGAACAAACGAACACAATATATTTTAAAAAAAAATTGGTTAATGAAATAAATTTTGATATATAAGTAAATTTATGGAACTTAATGAAATGATTTAAATTGATAATTTGAAATGATAATACTTGTTTTGTCATTTATTGTTCTACAAATAGATCTATAAATATTTGTTTATAAATTTATTTGGGAACTGAAATGAATTTAAAACAAGAATTTGAGGATTTAAATTCCAATTATTTCGAACTTTGGTTTAAAGTTTTAAAAGGTTATATTATTTAAAGTATTTTGAATAGAATTTGTTTTCAAAGAATTTTTAAAGGTTTAAAATTAGTGCTTTTCTCTTTGTCGCTGGAAAATAACTTCGGTGATGATCGCGACATCATCGACGTTCATTTTCGAGTTCCGAAGTTAGGAGACTGTTCTGTAGTCTTGCTACAGCTTCGTTTTGGGAAATTAAATTGACTTGAATTTCTAAAATATGACTTGATTTATAATATATATATATATATATATATATATAGATATATGATTGAAATTTGATTTGACATATTATATATGTATATATATATTATTACTTATCTCTAAATGGTTTGAAAAAATTGGAAATTTAATTCTAAAATTTTATTTTAAAGAATAATTCCAAAAAAAAAATCAAATTTTTGGATGAATATCAAGCATGAAATGATTTAATTGGAAATTTTATTTGTATGATACAATTGCATTCAAATATAACTTACCAAAATTTCAGAAGTTAAAAATGTAATTGGATAATATACGATATAAAAAGATTTTATAAATAAAATTTGAATGGTTATAATAAATGTTATACACTTGAATTTTAATTATAAAATGATTAATAGAGATAAATAAAATAAAAAGGGGTAATTGAATAACTTACAATAAAATAATGTTAAAAGAACTAAGATTAAAAGAAAGTTGTTATAATAAGTGTAAGTATGTTTGACATAAGTGATAAATATATTGAGAGGAATAAATTTAATTTTGATTAGGAATAAAGAAGAATAAAATTTATTAAGTACATTGTGAGTGTAATAAATGATTATTTTTCAAACCCATGGTTTTAAAAATGGTTAATTTTAGATGATTGGATAATAAGATAATGAAATTTGAGATAGTTAAGATTTATTTAACTTGTGTAAAGATTTATTCTCTGTTTAAGTTAAATCTCCATGCTTTCAAATTCATTTCCTTATTTTGTCTTTCAAACTATCTTTTGGTTGTCCTTATCATCCTTATCTTGCTATAGACCGGTATAGGCATCTTTCTATAATCTTTCTGTTTAGAAATCTTTCTATAATCTTTGATAGACCTTTAGTAATCATTTTGAATCCACCTTTTTCGTGCTTGTGTTCTTGATTCTGGAGGATCTTGGAAAGATCACCTCTACCTTGTTAAACTTACCTATAACAATAGTTATCAGGTATAATTTCAATATTCTTGTCATCTTATCTTAATCCTATTTCACTCTATCTTTTCTGTGCCCTTCCATACCTCATTCCTTTTCGGGGACGAAAAGTTTTGAGTGGGGGAGAGTGTAACAACCCTGTATTTTGTAATTATTTTATTGTATATTTTAATTATTTTTAATGTAAAATTTTGATTTAAAAACTTATTTTTTTACTTATTTGAAATGATTAAATTTATTATTTAAATATAATCTTGATCTTTATATGAGTTATAATTCCATAATTGTGTAAGTTGAATATTTGCCTGAAATGCTGATTTTGGTCAAAATAGTTAAACTGTGACTTTCAACTTAAAATTTTAAAAGTTTAAAATTTTAATTTTTTCTTTTATTATGAGAGTACATAAAATTCTAAGAACACCACTTTTCGTTTCGTTGAAATCGGATGTAAATTGTGAAAGTTATACCCTTTACAATATTGTGCGTATATAAGGTTATTTAACAATGACTATTTTAAATTGTATAAATTACTTCTTCTTGGTTTTATTTTATGTTAATATGTGATAATATGTTATACTATGTATATTTTGACTTTTAAGTATTTTTAAAATGATAATATAATTTTTCTAAAGTTTATTTGAATTTATTTCAATTTATAAAGCCTATTTGGTATTTACTGCATTTTTCTTTATTTAACTTTCTATTTAATAAAAATTAAATTATTATTTTACCTTGAAAATGTTTTAAAACCATTTTTAATTCAAATTTTGTGTTAAAATATTTTTTTGGTGAAGTAATAAATTTTTCAAAGTCATTGGAGATTTTCTTGTAATTTTTATGTCAGGGTTGCTATTTTTAAGCAATTTCTTATTTCCTTTTTCTATTTTACTTAAAATAAATTATTTATTTTATTTTATTCTTACTTAGTTTCGGTTTTAAATAACATTTCTGAGTTTATTTTGTTTTTATAAAATTAAAAAGAAAAGGAAATGCAAAAGGTTTAGAAAGTTAAGAGATCTTAAAAGCCTGAAACGTAAAGGCGTTTTATCCGTTTCTTTTTGCAATTAACACATCAATTTATTGATTTATTTTATACATTCACTTTTATTGCTGTGTTTTACTTTATTTTATTCATTTTACATGTATTTAAATTTAAGAAAATTTTTTCCAAAGTGTATTGAAGTTATTTCTAATTCCTAAGTCTAGTTTTCATTTTTCTGTGCCATTTTTCTTATTTTAATCATATCTAATTAATAATTAATTATTAATATTTTGTTTATCTGTTATATTTTAGAATTCTAACAGAAATTTATAAGTGTTTTCAGTTATTTAAGATGTATATGAATATATATAGGAAGTTTAAAAGGTTTGAAAGCAAAGAAACGTAAAACCGTTTTAACGTTTCTTCTTCCGTTTCTTTTCCAATTAATAGATTTAATTTCCTTTGACCGTTCCTTTCTTTATTGTAGCTGTGAATTTCCTACCTCATTTTCATGTGAAAACACTCCTCTCCGCTTCATTTTTCACGGCTAGAAAGGTTTGGTAATGGCTCCTCTTTTCCTCTTCTTTTTGCTCTTCTTTTTCCATTGTTTTCTTATATTTTGCCTTGTTTTCTCATGTGTATTGCTTGGCCTCTCCTCCATAGCCATGACCACCACCTCCTACATCTCTTCCCAACCATCACCACCATCTACCCCATCAGATCTGACCATGGCCGAACCCCTTTTGATGGTCAAACCCCTCAAACTACAACCTAGATGCCTAGATCCATGCTTATTTGACCTCTACATGCTCATCCACTTCAACCACCACCCAAACCACCACCATAGCCGCCGCCACTCCCCAGACCTGACCACAACACACCCCTTCTCACCTCTGTCTAGTCATGACACATCATAGGCCGAGCCCAATCCCCAAGGCTGAGCACTTGTTTTGACCAAAAACCACCCAATTGCCTTCAAAACCACATCACCTCCTCATGTACAAACTCCACCTTGTCTTGCCTTTAACCCGAGCTATGTTAGCCCAAACCTGACCCAAAATTTGACCACATCTGAACCACATCAGACCCCAAAGCCATACCAAACAATAGAGAAAGCAAAGCAAAAGACTGCGTAGTCGTATCTCCTTTTATTTCAATGTTATTGCATTTTAAAGTCGTATTGAATTTTGTTGTTTTGATTGTTTGTTTTGGGTTGTACACAAGAGTTGTAGATTGGATTCGTTCTCCACTCATGTCCGTAGTCTTGTCATCGTGCTTGTCGTGCTTTTGGAATCGCACTTGTGTTAGTTGTTTTGGTCTTCAACTTGAAAAAAAAGTGAGTCTTTCTCACTCTGACATTTATACTTATGGAAAGTGAATTGATGACAAGTGTTTAGTAATATAAAATGTTTATGCAAATTAATGATGATCATATGATATGCTATGCCATGTTATTACCATGTTATTACCATGTTTAAACTGTTAATTTTCACCTGACATCTGATATATGACTGTATATTGTGATATTGACCTTGTTTATATTATTTCTGTATATGATCACACTGCAAGTTCCCTGTTAGAAATAAATGTTATGGGCTGAAATGATAGGCCTGAATGGTTTTAAATTTTTCATTTTGACTTGGGATTGCGGGTTTGAAGTGATAAAACTCTGATTTTTCTTTGTAAATTACGGGTTGAAATGATATATTACCCGTATCACTTTACCTAGCGTAGAAAATTTTATACAGGCCCGTAGTTAAAATATGTTTTCTAAAAATTTTAAATATTTTAGAAATTTAATTATTATAATATTTTGATTTGAAATTTAATAAAAATAAAATTTTTGTAAAATATTATTGATTTTATGAATAATTGTAAGTGAAATGAATTAATGAAAAAGTTAGAAATTTTGAACGTAAGTTATTTTGGAAATTTTGATTTAATTTTAATTGGAAATTTAATTGAGTATGAAATTATGATAAATTTATGATAATTTGAATTTAAATGAATTTAAAATGATTTTTATCATATTTATGATTTTTAATAAAGTTGAAATGTGAAATGAATAAATATTTAAGTTGAAACTTTGGAATATAACTAGAATTGGAAATTTATGAAATTGACGTAAAAGTGAACTTTTAGTTTAGCAAATAAAAATAAAACTAAGTTATATTTGAGAATTTGAACTTAAGTGTTAAGTTGAAATTTAATGTAATGGATTTTAAAATTGAACATTGCATTTTAATAAGTGGATTATTATTAAATCTTGATTTTTGAATGGAAATTTAACTTTATAAAATCATGAACTTGAGGAAAATTAAATGATGTTTATAAATGTGAAAATGTATGATTTTATAAGTTAAAAATGTTTTTAATAAAAATATAATTGGTTGAGAAATTTTATTGAATATTTGAAGTTAATTGACCGTATTTTTGAAATGCTATTAATTACAATGTAAATGATATTACAGCATTTGTAGACGCTGTAGTTGATGATAATGAACTAAAAAGCTAAATTGAATTAAAGCTATTATAGAAATGTTTGTAAGTGCTATAATCTTTGAATTTAACTAAGTTATTCGAAATTTAAGTAAACCTATTATAACATATTAAAATGCTGTCCTTTGTTAAATTGAACTGTTTTGAATGCAACTTTCCGTAGAGTTTTCTAAATGATGCGAAAAGTGAATTTTCACTGTTTTGATAAACTTAAGTGAATAAATGAACTTTGGAAGTTGAAATTTTTGAAAATTTAATAATTTAATTCTTAAGCATAATAACTTCATTGAAATGAAAAAAAAAAAGAATTTTTGGAATATAAAATGTTTAAAATATGAATTGAAATGGTATTTTAGATTGAATAAAATGAATAATGATTTGAAATGAATGAAGTTTGAAAAGATACGATATTTTGATATATTAAAATGATTTGAAACGAAGTTTTGAAAGGATATGATATTTTGATATATTAAAATGATTTGAAACGATGTTTTGAAAGATATGATATTTTTGATATTAACTGATTTGAAAACGGAGTTTGAAAGATAGGACATTTTGATATTAACATGATTTAAAAAGAAGTTCTGAAAGATACGATATTTTGGAACTGAAGCTTTGAAAGGTTATGATATATTAAAATGATTTGAAAGGTAGTGTTGATAGGGTACGAAAATTTAATACATTGAAATGGTTAGAAATGACTTGATATTTATTTTGATAAATATTTGAATTGAAAGATATTTTACGATGATATATTGAAATGGTTTTGGAAATGATTTAATCTTTATTTTGATAAAGATTTGGATTGAAAAGGATATTTTATTTTGAATTATAAAATATTGTTTTAAAGTTATAACTACGGGTTATAATAACGATTGGTTGTTAAAGAGACCGGGATCGGATATTGTCTTATAGCCGGCCAATACCGAAAACCACTTTAACAACTGTGTACGCGGTGGAGATTCCAGAATGAAGTAGGATGGTGGCGACGTTCTCGAGGTATATATTACGTGGACCCAACTCCCGTGAGTTGGCATATATGACTAAAACAGGAGCTATACCGGGCTACACAAAGGGTCGCACCCTTTCATCGAGCATGCTCCATCGGAAACCATTCTATTACTGTTGTGATTCGATTCGGTGGCGCCACTTTTGATTCGGCGGTATTGTTCGAGGTGGGCGGAAGCTGCTGGCTTGCCGTCACCACCGGTCCGGGAGTGCAAACGGTGTATCCACCCTGGCATTTCTTTGCGTGCCGTGTCATATCCTTATATCGAGCCCACTACGATTTTGGTTTTAAAGATCCGACCGCGTTAAGGTTCACCATCCCCTTAACGCTATTTTCTATATGATTATACTTTACTGATTAGACACTACCGTATATAGCGTATATTACTACATAGTAAATAGTTTAATGGATCCTTAGAGGATGGGAGGTCCCAAGCATCCTTTAAGTTACTGATGCATTTTGTTACTGTTCACTTCAGTTGATTTACAGTTTATAAGTATTTATGTCCTTACTCGAGGGTTTTGTGTTTTGCTTTACGCTCGAGTCAGATTGATTGAGTTAGCATTCAAGATTCACCTTCGGAGTTGGAGCTTTCCTTGAAGATCCAGCCATCTATTTTGTTTCAGTATCCAGTGTTTCAGTGATGTATCTGATTTGTACCTGATGTATCTTGTTACTCTTCGGTTGTATCTTATTTAACCCTGATGTATCTTATATTTTATATAGTAGCTTCATGAACTACTATCTCTTTTTCTTCCGCTGCATTATTATTACTCTGTGTCTGTGATCTGTGATTTTATTTACTGTATATTCTGAGGTTTGACAAAAATTTATTTACAACGCGGTATTTTGAGCAATTCAATTCCGGCATGAGTGTCTACCTATACACTTATAATGGATGCGAATGGTTGAAAATACCGGGTCGTTACAATATGTTTTTGGGTAAACTTATTTCATTTACCCATTTTTAAAATAATACCGTGTCGATTGTTCTCTTCAAGTGTTTAGAAACCCCTTCAATACAGTTGCGCAGACTGTGTCGACGAAGGTTCATATGCCACTCAATAAACCAATCAACATGATATTAAAACAATTTATATTCACTAACAAATACGCGCTCATATTTATTAATACGCTCAAACTCATTACAGAGTACTACGGACTCTAATTTAAATGAGTAATTCCCACCAGAGCCAAGGTTATCACCAACCTATGCTCTGATACCAAGTGAAATGACCCGCAAATCTGAACCCCTTGAGTCAACACTATTCTATCTAAATCAACTCAAGTTGTACAGAAATACGAACCATTTGGGTTAAAGAAGAAGAGGTAGAAGAAGAAAATAGAAAACAACAACAGAATCTAATCATCGCAGCGGAATAAAATATAATAGATAATAAATAATTTTACTCAAAAATCAAATATCTCTGCTTTTACGTTACATCATCAGAGTACATCAATCACAGCTCAACATCAATATCATACAATGGATACACAACAACTCAAGTTACACAACAACTCAAACAGCGATATATATATATAAACAAGTACGAAAGTACGTATCGTCATCCAGCTCGTCCCCTGAGCTCCACAACATCATCCTGTATCCTATAATACTCGGTCTGACCCGAGCATTACAGTTAAATAACACCCGAGTCAGTCTGGAATACCAGCGTGAGAAAATCACACCCAATTGATTATTAAAGTTTCAAAAATCCTTTGAAAACAAAAGCATCTCGTAAGACCACGCCACAAATAAACATGTCGGGTTTTTAACTTACGATAGCTAAAATAATTTTTATAGAAATCCTCTGATATTATAATAGGGTCTATATATAAATACTTATAAAATAGTCGAAATTGTTACATCTATTAAATTCCAACTACTAGCCACAGAGTGGGTAATACAAACAAAACTCGTACAAGGCTCGTAGGGAGAATGGATTTCCAACTAATGACTAGGCACTGGGGTACCACCTGTCACACTACGGGGCATAGATCACCGTACCGAGGAGTACGCCCGATCCCCTGCAACACAAGGCCGGGACTACCCCTTACTGGATAATCCGGAGTGAGATCACCCCACGGTTGGGATCAGCAAACGCCCACTAAGCCGAAATAAAAAGGGATATCTAGACTGGAACGACCTCACCCTGCTTGGGTGCTACCCACCTAGCCTTGTTGCATAACCCCTGATTATTATTCATTCCCATTTGATGAGGCTTGAGGCTAAGCGTTACCTTTTATAGAACATATCCCTTAGAATGCCCATCGTCCACCTGACGATGTTTCGCAAGCATTCATCCATACAAGTCCGTCTCGGGTTCGAACGGAACCGAAGGCACTATTCCTACTACATCCATTTTGGAAATATCCTCAAGATTAGTAGCGACTAGCCCTTGCACTTCACTGCTCCATCTTCGATTTCAAACTCGTTTTCTACGAAACGTACAAACCGGATCGAAGTGGTTTTCGAGAAATAAATCTCGATCCCGGTCTCTTCGAAATGATCAGCGCATTTGTCTAATATTGATAGTCGGTGATTTAACTATCAATTAATATTCACAAACAACCATCCAACCAATAAATAATTTCGCAAATTATTTATTTATCTCAAAATGCCTTTACAAGGTATATTCTCACTTTCAAACCCTTTTGAAAACAGTTTTCAAACTACCTTCCTTTTCTCAAAATAAATTCCGAGTATTTCATTTCCACTGGAATCACCAAGCACAAGATTTTTGGTTTTTAAAATAATTTCAAACACTTTAATTGTAAATTATGGTTAATATTTAATTTAGAAAATCTTACTTTAGTACTTAATTTAAAATAATGCTTTAAACAAAATACCAAGTCATTCTTTATATAATTATTACAATAATAGATAAAACAAAAATACTCACTTTGGAATTTACCTTTAAACACTTAAGTTAAGACTACTTTAATAATTTACTAAAATACATACTATATAAACATTTGAAAATAAAGTTACTTAATAAAATGTAAAACTAGATTTCTACTTTTAAAACCAAAATACTAAGTTACTTCTTAATAATTACTACTAGAATAGATTAAAGAAAATACTTACTTTAAATATTAGAAATAACAAATTTTACAAAACTTTCTTCTTTAAAAACAACTTTAAAACATTTAATTTATATTTGCAAATTTACGTTTAAAAACATGTACTTGGCCGTCCAGAGAAAATTCCAACTTCAATCACTTAAATCAATTTCCCCAAATTGATTTCCAATTTATTTTATTTGGAATAAATTCTTTTACTTATCAGTTTATTTCCAAATTCAGTAGTTATGGTCTTTATTATTATTATTATTAGTTTTCTTCAATTTCTTCTTTACTCTTTCAATAATTCAAATCTTAAATTCTAAATAAATGTTTGTTCTTTTTAATTTATAATACTGCATGTTAAACTTCATTAACTTTCTATTTATTCAAATTTTCCTTTCCATTCTCAGGATTTATTTATTAAAATTTAAAATCACTTTATTTCTTTTTTCCAAGTTATTCTTGAATTTATACTATAATTATTTTACTTGCAATTTCACTTCTTTTATTTTCATTTTCAAAATCAAATTTATATTTTTAATAATTCATTATACCCAATTATATCAACCAAGCCATAGCATTCAATACTTCCACATAATTCATTATAGAATATAAAATAATCAGAACAGAGAATATTAAATAATTTAAATAAAAGTTGAGGGGTCCAGTTGGATCCCTCCAACCTATTTTTCCCGCATCCACAGATGTTAGCACGATATAATATGCCAATTTCAAAATATCCCATACTATAATACATCAACCAATCCAATCATTCAAACAATTATTTAAATTCAGTCATTTAAATTTAAATTTAAATTTAACTGAGTGCGATTAACTCACGTCCGATTTTTGCATTTGCCATTCACTCCAATATTCCCTTGGTTTTCTCGATTTTTTTGACCTTGCATAAAATATTATATGATTTATTAATATTTGAATTTATCGAACAACTCTATTGTTATTATTTGTTCCTTTAATTTAAACCTTGTATAAATATTTATACCATTTATAAATAGTTGAACTACTCGAACAACTAAATTCCCTGTTATAGACTTTCAATTAACTAAAAATTTTGGGTTTCAACTCGTAAATTTGATATTGAACAAATTTTCTTTTTAATAAATTATTTCTAGCAATTAAAATAAATTAAATAAAAATTATTTTCAAACCCATATTCGTACATTAAATGGAAACATAATTTGCTTCTTATTTTTATTTTATTTTTAGCGGTTTATCTAAAAACATCTATCTACTATGTAAACCTACCCAATATATATACATACATATATCATTTCCCTCTTGTAAGTATAAGTTTAAACTGAAGAATTTGTACATATATATAAACCTTGCTGAAATGAAATTTTTTTTCTTCTTTTTTTTCTGCACAAAAAAAATTCACATATATAAAAATTAAGAAGCTGTTATTACCTTACTGCACCGCAAAACTCAAACTCGAGATGCACCTTGCCCTAGCCAACGATAACGCCATCGCTCGATCCCAAGCTCCCAAACCCCAACTACTCTGCCTTCTACGCGAGCACGAGCGCGCGACCCCTTGCCGTACCCCCACTTCAAATTCTGCGTCGCCTCCTTAGCGCCACTCAACAACCTAACCCCCAAAATGTCGCTGCACCCCTACACGCGCCACGCGCCTCGATTGGCTTCGAGTTGCCAATTCGGTTGGGCGGGAGGAGGAGAGTCATTTGACTCGTTCGATTACTTTTAAATAAAAGGGGTGCGGCCATTATTTTTTTCGATGTGAAATCCATTTTGAAACGAAAGGGTTTCGGCCCCCTTAATGCTTGATTTTATCCGACTCTCTCTCCCGACTTCGGCCATTATTCTCCTTTTTTTTTAACCGAGCATTTGATTATGAAGAAGGAGGTTTCGTGAATTCATTTAAGGAAATAAAGCTTCCGTGATAAGAGAAAGGGAGACACGATGATGATAATATGTACGAGAGGAGGCAGCGATTTGAAGGAAAAACAGAGGATGGTGATTAGCACGTGAATAGATAATTAAAATTTTAAATAGAATTTTCGATGAAAATTTCCAACGCGTTTATGTATCGTACGCTCACATAACAACTCCAATCAATACGAAATTTAAAATCCGATAATAATTCAATATTAGAACCCAATCAATTTTAAAAATTCTGTTCTCTTCTGTATTATCAATATAAATTTTACAAGCCTTCAAATTATATTTAATAGCCTTAAAATCTCAGATTTCATATTTTATTCAGTTTCAAATTATTAATTCAATAATTTAATTATCAAATAAATTATGATATTTGAATTCAAGTTAAATTAAACTTTTAAATATTTAAAATCAATTAAATATTTCGATTTTAAATGCTCAAAAATTCCGGGTTGTCACAATTTGATAGGAAATCCAGTGATATTATAATAGGTCTAGGGTTTTCAAGTAAATATGAAATAGCTGAAATTGTTACATGATTAAATTCCAGCTACTACCACAAAATTGGGTAATACAGTCAAAACCGTTGGCACTTATTGGGTTTTGGATTCCATATAATGGCAGGGCTACCGGGGTACCGCCCGTCACAGTACGTGGCCTAGATCACTGTACCGAGGATCACTTTCAATCCCCTGCGACAAAAGGCCGAAACCATCCCTTACTGGACAGTCCCGAACAAGACAACCCCGCAGTTGGCGCACGATTCCAACTGGCTACACAGCCGAAATAAAATGGACCTCTAGACAGGGGAAAATATCGTCCTACTTGGGCATGACCCACTTAGCCTTGCTGCACCTCACTTGTTTTAGCCATTCCCGGTTGATGAGGCTTGAGGCTACGATTACCTTTATAGGACACATTTATCTTAGAATGCTCATCGTCCACCTGACGATGTTCTGAAAGCATTCAATCCATATAAGTTCGTTCCGGGTTCGAACGAAACCGAAGGCATTATCTCGTTACACTCATTTTGGAATCACACTCAGAGTTAACGACGATAACCCTTGCACTCTGAATATTCATCTCGGATCTGAAAGTACTATCTCCGTAAAATTCATCTCGGAATCACCCTCAGAGTTATACAGACGAATAGTTCTTACACCTCGAGTCTTCACTCCTCACTTGAGATTCACGGCCTATCGTTAATTTGGATCGATGTGGTTTTCGGATATCCAAATCTGGAAACTCGATCCCGGTCTCATCGAAATCCAAAGCGTACCTTTTAAGACCAAGTTGTTTTAAAGTTTAAAACAATTCAATTTCATTATCTGTATACACACAGAAAGATAATTCATAGATTCACAATAGATAATCATTACCACAGATAATCCAAATCATCATCACAATGCAACCAATGCATCCATATCACACAACATTATTTATCTCATTTCTGAGATTTAAACCATTCAAGGCAAACAAATCATCCATCCATACATAAGCAATGATCTATAATTACGCCATCTAAAATTAATTTAAAATGAATTAAATTAATTACTTCCATCTCTAATTAATTTAAAATGAATTAAATTAATTACTTACATCAATATAAATCTTGCTTACCTATTCATTAATTAATTACAATTTAATTAATTAATTATCCTCTAGTTAATCAACTTAATTAATCACCCTTGATTAATTATTCATTTAATGACATTCAAGTAATTACCCTATAATTAATTGCACAAATTAATTACTTTAAACCAAATATAGTAATTAACCCTTAATTACTTTATAACTAATTAACTATAGTTAATTACATTAAACCATAATTAATTACAATTAATTAATTACCCTTAAGCATTTAACATTCATTAATTAGTCTTAATTAATCAATATTAATTACATTATTAATATGTTAATTAATGATCCTTAATTATATTTAATTAATTATCTTATTTAAATTAATTACATTCAGTAATTAATCTCAATTAAACCATAATAATTAATCACCTTTGATTAATCTCATTCTGTAATTAACTACCTTAATTACTTCATCAAATTAATTACTCCTTAATTAATTTCTTTAATTAATCCCTTGATTAATTATACAAAGTAATTTAATCTGAATTACTTTCACAATTAAACTATCTTCCACTAATTACATCCAGTAATTATCTTCAATTACTTCACCGAGTAATTACATTTCATTAATTACATTAAGTAATTATTTACCAAAACATCAAATGTTTAAATTAATTAAACTTAATTAATTAAACTTAATTAATTAAACTTAATTAATTAACTTAAACAAATTATATCTAAACTTAATTATTACATTAAGTAATTAATTCCTTAATTACTTCCATTAAGCCATTTAACTTATACAATTTCACAAATGATTATCATAAATTAATTAATCTAATTAATTATTTAAATTAATCACATTAATTAATTATTAAATAATCTTAAGTTAATGACCATCATTAACAATTAAAAATTCTTTAATTACTTTCCTAAAGTAATTATTTTACATTAATCATTATTAAATTTCAAATTGATTAATCTCTAATATCCAATTAATTAACCTTTAATTATTTAATTAATTAAGTGTTAACTGTAACTTAATTAATTCATAATTACTTGATTAATTAATTTTAATCATTAATTAAATCTAAATAATGATCCTTAATTACGGATTAATTATCCTTAATTAATTGATTAACTTAAACTTTAAATTAATAATTTAAAACCCTTAATTACCTTAATTAATTATCCATTCCATTAATTAATTAAATAAATTATTCATTTAATTACCTTAATAATTAAATGAATTATAAATCATTAAATTCTAAATTTACTTTAAGATAAAGCCTTTCTTATCTATGGTTAAATTATCATTCATAAATACATTTGAAAACATTTATTTCAAATTTAATTTCAAATTTCATTTTAAATCCAAGTTTTAAAATAGAAAAACCAATTTATCTTTAACCCATTTTAAAACTTTGAAATTCACATGTTAAAAAAATACTTATACAAAAGAAATTTGAAGATTTTAAACTAAATTCCTTTTAATTTCAAATCATTAAAGTATACTTTAACGTTTAAACTTAATTACAATATTTAAATTTATAAACTTTATCTTATTTCCAAAACCTAAGATTCAAATTCAAATTGAATTCAAATATAAATTATGATTTAACTTTGTTTAAATCCTCTTTTACATTTCAAACTCCATTTAAATTCAAACTCTTTAAATACGTTTTAACTTCTTAAACACTTTTATGTTAATAACACTTTTATGTTAATAAGACAATTTGAATTTAAAAACTCATTTGTTTCCAAACTAAGATTCAAATTAATCTTGAATCTATTTTAGATTTTGGATTTAACTTAAACTCAGATTGAAAACTAGATTTAAATCTTATTTAAACTTTACTTTCACTTAAATTCAGGTTTTAAATTTTATTTTAAAATTTTAAACAGAACTACAGGTTTCTGATCTAAAACCTATTACCATATTATAACCTGAGCCAGAACAGTTTGCTTCGAGTCAACAAGCCAACAACTTCGAGCAATACACCACAACTACTCGAGTGATTCTCGAGTCCATTACCCTACTTACACCCAGGCAAACATCAGAAACTAAAAGTGCACGGTGCACATGCACCGTGCCTCTGATCAACTCCAGCCACCTCCGATGGTCTCCCCACATCGGCGACCAACCCCACGTCCCAACACGACCAACAAATCACCCCTCCATAGCTCGAAATCGAATTCGAGTTCATATGAAACCTGGAAACACAGAAGCCTTTCATCCCAATCCTGTCAACGCTTCGTCCATGGCGCTTCGACCACCATTAATCCAGCAGCTCCTGCCATGCTCTCATCTACGACCAAGCTTCCATCTGCTAAGACCTCGTTGAACTCGATCATTTCTACAGTTCGTACTGATCAAAACAAAATGCATAGTTAAAACTAGGGTTCCAGAAGGAATTTTTCCATCGCTGCCTCCTTAATGCAATGCATCACCATTCAATAATTTTTCAATCTTCACTGATCACTTCTCTACCCACTAGAAGAAACCCGACCCTCCAAATTGCAACGATCACCCATAAATCCCAATATCCCTCTTTTAGTTCAACACAGAACTGCATGTTTATTTCTAAACTAAAAATTATAATTTTAATTTTTAAAAATCAAATTTAGGACGATGTTTCAGATCTTAGGCCTGAAACAATAAATTGCAAGGTTTTGAATTACACTATTTCAAAGTTTGATCAATTTTTATAAATTTTCAAAGGCATTTCATAATTATTTTATCTTAAGTATAATTTTAAACTAAAGTTTTGAATTGAACCAAACATGTTTGTTCTTAAAACTCAAGTTTAAAAGGAATTAAATTAAAAGATTTGAATTTAAACAAATCAAGAACTGGAAATTTTAACAGAGTAAGTTCTGTAAAAAAAAAACTTATATACATCATTCAACCAGAGAATACAACCATATACATGCATAAACATACATATTTCAGACAATCAAGCATGCAACTAAATTATATACTTAAACTTGTTAAAAGAAATGTTACTCACAGATTTGAAGAAGGAAGAAAGATCCTCCATTATGAAAAGCTGTTTTGATTCTTAGAGCTGGGATATGCAGTAGCTTTTTAAAAAAAAAACTTGAATTGCTTTGATGAAGACTGAGTTGCTTGCTTATTTTTAAACTGGAATGCTTGCTTCTTTAATTTGAAACTGCATGCATGCTTTTGAATTTGCTTTTTTTTTCATGTGGCACGTAGAATCCATTTTCCAGATTGAAAAGAAAAAATGCTTTTTGCTTGATTTTAAAACTGTTTGCAGGCTTGGTTTTCAGGTAAATGTTTTGAAGATGGGCAGATGCCTTTGTTATGAGGAGTTAAATTTTGAGTTTGAAGATTTATTTGAAGAGAACCAATTTTCCAGGTTACAGAAAATGCAGATTTGGACTTTGCAGGTTTTTGATATGAGGAATTTTACTGATGCATGAAAAAGGTTGAAGTTTTCTTTTGATTAGGAAATAAGAAAAAGAAACAAGAGTGAAAAATGTTTACTTATATAGGCATATTTTCAGATTTATAAAATAAAAGGAAAAAACATAATGTGACACTTGTAAATTATTTCAACATTTGTCAATTTAGGATGTTTATCTTTTAACATTTGTTACAAGAGGCTTAAGAAATCAACACATGTCTTTTTAAAAGTAATTTGTAAATTAATTTAAATGTTAATATAATAGTTATGCCTAATTAATTTGTTACTTAGTATCTAATATGTATATAAATTTATAAAAGAAATAAAAAAATTGCTTATAAATAAAGCTTATGCATATAAAAATTTAAAAAAATTAAAAATCTATACCTTGGATTTTAAAACTTTATATTCAAATTCAAATCAATTTCTAAAATCTAATATTTAAAAAATCAAGTTATAAATACAAATTAAATTTGAAATAACAATTGCTATTTTTATTCAAAATCCAATTGTAAAACAATACATTATTAATATTGTTTTTAGAAATAACTCATTATCAAATTAAAATAATTATAAAATAAATTATGTCTTTATTAATGAATTACTTATGTTATTAAGCTGTATTTTAAAAAGAAAACAAAACAAACCCTTTTGTTAATTCATTTAAATTTAAAACTTAAACCAAAAATAATTTTAAACATTTAGACATCTATTTTAACAATTTAAAATCATATATTTATTTATTAAATAGCTTTGAAAAACTTAATATTAAATTAAATCAAAATTCCCAAATTATTAATATATATATATATATATTAGAATTTTAAATCAAAATTCATTTATTAAATTTAAACCAAGATTTATTTATTTAATAACTTTGAAAAGCTTTATATTAAATAAAAACAAATTTCCAAATTACTAAAAATATTATAATTAAAAAATATGCTTTATTTATTAAATTTAAAACTAAGCTATTCTATTTACAATATAAACCATATATTTATATTATAAGTAGAAACCAATTTATTAGCTTTAAAAGATAAAATCTACCAATCTAATATTTATCAAAGGAAAATTATTAAATCAATGTGAATTATTATTAACAAAATTATCGATATCAATTTAATTTTTAATACAGATTATTAAATTGATGTTGTCAAAAATTCGGGGATGTTACAATCCTCCCCCCTTAAAAGAATTTCATCCCCGAAATTTAAAACAAAGGTAATTTAATAATCTCCTTAAAGATTTTAATTTCAAAACACAAGCGTAAATCAAACATATGCCAACAACCATAGCAACCAACTCATCCAACGAAACAAATCTAACTATCCAGACAAAATTCTGGATAGAATTTCCTCGAGTTTCCCCAAGTGTAAATACCGGGATACTCGCCCTACAGAATCCAAACAATCGAAACTACTAATCTACAGAGTTCCTATTCATCTACATCTACAAAACTAAACAGGATATCAGACTACAGACGAGTCTGTCTCAACAACCAGAACTCCAGAACTGCTGGTTCCAAAACCAGAGATAGATCATACACGTATTTCCTCAGAGATATGTGAAACTCATCGAATCCCAGTTATCCAAACTAGAAATTCAATCATGTAGATCAATCACTTATTCTCACAAGAACATAGAAAAGATCCAAAATACTTCAGAGCTAGCTTCCCAGCCTTACCCAATCTTATAGCTCCCCTTTTTGATCGAAGAAAACTTATCCAAAATCAAATCTCCGACTTCGGAATCCAAATTCCTCCGTCTCTTATCCACAAAAGTCTCCAGACGATCCTGGGCTGCCTACATCCTTACTGATCAACGCAACCTTCGTTGATGCCTCTAGAAACAAATTAGACCAATCAACTCAACAAAATGATCTCCTCAAGATCAATCCAAAATCAAACCCCACTCCTCAAACATCAGAAGACAACAAATTCTCCTATCTAGAAAAGATAAAACAAAAGCACTCACAAACTGCTTTCGCTGCACAACTCTGATCCAAAGTAGATAAGAAAATGCTGATGAAGAACACAAACACAAACTGGACATCACTTCCTAGAAATATAGTTCAACAGATCCATAAAAGAAAACTTAGAAATTTCTCCAAAATCTGAGCTGCTTTATCAAACTCTATCTCTAAGAACTATCCTTCAACTAAGCTGAACCATCGGTTTCACTCCTGGAATACTAGTCGATAAGAAAACTCAATCTCCAGATGCGAACAAAACTCTGACTTCCCTGAAGACATCAGGAAAATCTCTGACAATCCAAGAGAACACTCAACTATCGCAAGTCACTTTTGCGATCAACCCAGATCAATTTCCAAAGAAAACTGTTCTCTCTTTACCTCACAGAACATCTTACACTGGCCTAGTCAATCCATTGAGGAAATGGATCCACTCTGCTAGTTCTGAACTCCATCTCCAGAAAAAACTACTCAGCTAGAAAATATCCTGTCAACACAGAACACTCCGAGCTGCACAGCTGACACCAAAACCAAAGACTTCCAAATCCAAAGTTCTTCATGAAAACCGGACCTCAAGTCCAACCACCACATCCTGCTAAATCCAGCTAGAACACCGAAGCAGACACACTTTCTAAAACTTGTTCCAAAGATAACATCTTCGAAAACAATCCATGGTCACTGCATCTTATCACGCGGCTACTACTTCCTGAGGTATTAAAATACCATCACTTGCTTCTACCCAACCGACAGATTCAAACTCAACTCATCCAATTCTGCACTTCAAAGATGACTCCGAACCTTTTAAAGGTTTCCTTCAGAGATCGATGAAATCCGTACATCACTGCAAATCTCACTCGAGACGGTATTCGGTCTACAGTCTCGACAGACACACTTCCAACCTCAACACCCAAACTCCAACCAATGGTAGTTATCGTGTTACACACACCACTACCCCATCTACCTTTATAACTTATATTGGAAAACCCGAACAGGTAACCCAACAGATAGGTAGAAATAAATAAACATATAAATATATTTAAAATTACAAATACGCTCTCTCAAGAAAGAAAACACTCCAAAGCCTAGGTATTCACTCAACCTAGTGCTCTGATACCACTGTAACAACCCGCCACTCATCTCCACAGAATGACGCATCATTAATAAGAAAGAAATGGATAGAAAAGAGAAAGAAAGAGACGAAAGAAGAAACAACACATCAGAATCTAAACAGCGGGGCGAATAAATTATATTAATAACATAGGTATTACATAGTATACAACAACTATCAGAGTTACACAGATAATACAACACATACTAGACAGTTATAGACACCTGTCTAGTTATTACAAATCAAAACAACACAGAGAAATCACAGAGATACTAACACAGCGGAACACTAAACATATCTACAACGCCGAGCCTCCTGCTCCATTGCTCCTCCATAATTCGTCAAAGCTAACCTTAATCCCTTGGCTACTCGTAAAAATTTGAGTACCCAAGAGTTTAAGAAAAACAGAAATAAACTCCGGGTCAGACATGGGTCTGGTGTGAGTAACATGTTAAGGTTGCTTAACTTTGAAAACCCTTTGAAAAGAAAAGGTATCACGTAAGACTTCCCACACATAAACATGGAAAAGTTTTTACCTTACGCTAACCAAAACATTTGATAGGAAATCCAGTGATATTATAATAGGTCTAGGGTTTTCAAGTAAATATGAAATAGCCAAAATTGTAACATGATTAAATTCCAGCTACTAGCCACAAAAGTGGGTAATAAAATCAAAACCGTTGGCACTTACTGGGTTTTGGATTCCATGCAATGGCAGGGCTACCGGGGTAACGCCCGACACAGTACGTGGAATAGATCACCGTACCGAGGATCACTCCCAATCCCCTACAACACAAGCCCGGAACCATCCCTTACTGGACAGTCGCGAACAAGACAACCCCGCAGTTGGCGCGCGATTCCAACTGCCCATACAGTTGAAATAAAAGGGACCTCTAGACAGGGGAAAATCTCATCCTATTTGGGCATGACCCACTTAGCCTTGCTGCACCTTCCCTATTTTAGCCATTCCCAATTGATGAGGCTTGAGGCTACGATTACCTTTATAGGACTCATTATCTTAGAATGCTCATCGTCCACCTGACGATGTTCTGAAAGCATTCAATCCATACAAGTTTGTTCCGGGTTCGAACGAAACCGAAGGCATTATCTCGTTACACTCATTTTGGAATCACCCTCAGAGTTAACGACGATAACCCTTGCACTCTGAATATTCATCTCGAATCTGAAAGTAATGTCTCCATCAAACTCATCTCAGAATCACCCTCAGAGTTATACTGACGAATAGTTCTTACACCTCGAGTCTTCACTCCTCACTTGAGATTCACGACCTATCGTTAATTTGGATCGATGTGGTTTTCGGATATCCAAATCTGGAAACCCGATCCTGATCTCATCGAAATCCAAAGCGTATCTTTTAAGGCTAAGTTGTTTTAAAGTTTAAAACAATTCAATTTCATTATCTATATACACACAGAAAGATAATTCACAGATTCACAATATATTATCATTACCATATATAATCCATATTATCATTATCAGAAGATAATCCAAATCATCATCACAATGCAACCAAGGCATCCATATCACACAACATTACTTATCTCATTTCTGAGATTTAAACCATTCAAGGCAAACAAAATCGTCCATCCATATATAAGCAATGATCTATAATCACGCCATCTAAAATTAATTTAAAATGAATTAAATTAATTACTTCCATCTCTAATTAATTTAAAACGAATTAAATTAATTACTTACATCAATATAAATCTTTCTCATATATTCATTAATTAATTACAAATTAATTAATTAATTATCCTCTAGTTAATCAACTTAATTAATCACCCTTGATTAATTATTCTTTTAATTACATTCAAGTAATTACCCTATAATTAATTGCACAAATTAACTACTTTAAACCAAATACAGTAAATAACCTTTAATTACTTCATGAATTAATTAACTATAGTTAATTACATTAAACCTTAATTAATTACTCATAATCATTTATCATTGATTAATTAATCTTAATTAATCAATATTAATTACATTATTAATTATGTTAATTAATGATCCTTAATTATATTTAATTAATTATCTTATTTAAATTAATTACATTTAGTAATTAATCTCAATTAAACCATAATTATTAATTACCTTTGATTAATCTCATTTTGTAATTAACTACCTTAATTACTTCATCAAATTAATTACTCCTTAACTAATTTCTTTAATTAATACCTTGATTAATTATACAAAGTAATTTAATTCGAATTACTTTCACAATTAAACTATCTTCCGCTAATTACATCCAGTAATTATCTTTAATTACTTCACTGAGTAATTACATTTCATTAATTACATTAAGTAATTATTTACCGAAGCATCAAATGTTTAAATTAATTAAACTTAATTAATTAACTTAAACAAATTACATCTAAAATTAATCAATTACATTAAGTAATTAATTCCTTAATTACTTCCATTAAGCAATTAAACTTATACAATTTCACAAATGATTATCATAAATTAATTAATCTAATTAATTATTTAAATTAATCACATTAATTAATTATTAAATAATCTTAAGTAAATGACCATCATTAACAACTAAAAATTCTTTAATTACTTTCCTAAAGTAATTATTTTACATTAATCATTATTAAATTTCAAATTGATTAATCTCTAATATCCAATTAATTAACCTTTAATTATTTAATTAATTAAGTGTTAACTATAACTTAATTAATTCATAATTTCTTGATTAATTAATTATTAATCATTAATTAAATCTAATTAATTATCCTTAATTACAGATTAATTATCCTTAATTAATTAATTAACTTAAACTTTAAATTAATAATTTAAAACCTTAATTAATTATCCACTCCATTAATTAATTAATTAAATTATTCATTTAATTACCTTAATAATTAAATGAATTATAAATCATTAAATTCTAAATTTACTTTAAGATAAAGCCTTTTCTTACCTATGGTTAAATTATCATTCATAAATACATTTGAAAACATTTATTTCAAATTTAATTTTAAATTTCATTTTAAATTCAAGTTTTAAAATAATAAAAACCAATTTATCTTTAACCCTTTTAAAACTTTGAAATTCACATGTTAAAAAAAATACTTATATAAAAGAAATTTAAAGATTTTAAACTCAATTCCTTTTAATTTCAAATCATTAAAGTATACTTTAACTTTTAAACTTAATTACAATATTTAAATTTATAAACTTTATCTTATTTCCAAAACCTAAGATTCAAATTCAGTTTGAGTTCAAATTTAAAATTCTGATTTAACTTTGTTTAAATCCTCTTTTACATTTCAAACTCCATTTAAATTCAAATTCTTTAAATACACTTTAACTTATTAAACACTTTTATGTTAATAAGATAATTTGAATTTAAAAACTCATTTATTTCCAAACTAAGATTCAAATTAATCTTGAATCTATTTTAGACTCTAGATTTAACTTAAACTCAGATTGAAAACTACATTTAAATCTTATTTAAACTTTACTTTCATTTAAATTCAGGTTTAAAATTTTTATTTTAAAATTTTAAACAGAACTACAGGTTTCTAATCTAAAACCTGTTACCATATTTTAACCCGAGCTAGAACAGTTTGCTTCGAGTCAACAAGCCAACAACTTCAAGCAATACACCATGACTACTCGAGTGAATCTCGAGTCCATTACCCTGCTTACACCCAAGCAATCATCAGAAACCAAAAGTGCATGGTGCACATGCATCGTGCCTCCGATCAACTCCAGCCACCTCCGGTGGTCTCCCCACATCGGCGACCAACCCCACGTCCCAACACGACCAACAATTCACCCCTCCACATCTCGAAATCAAATTCGAGTTTCATCTGAAACTTGGAAACACAGAAGCCTTTCATCCTAATCCTGTCAACGCTTCATCCATGGCACTCCGACCACCATTAATCCAGCAATTTCGGCCATGCTCTCATCTACGGCCAAGCTTCCATCTGTCAAGACCTCGTTGAACTCGATCATTTCTACAGTTCGTGTTGATCAAAACAAAATGCCTAGTTAAAACTAGGGTACCAGAAGGAATTTTTCCACCGTTGCCTCCTCAATGCAATGCATCGCCATTTAATAATTTTCCAAGCTTCACTGATCACTTCTCTACCCAACGAAAAAAACCCGACCCTCCAAATTGTAGAGATCACCCATAAATCCCAATATCCCTTTTTATGTTCAACACAGAACGGCATGTTTATTTCCAAACTAAAAATTATAATTTTAATTTTCAAAAAATCAAGTTTAGGATGATGTTTCAGATCTTAGGCCTGAAACAATAAATTGCAAGGTTTTGAATTACACTATTTCAAAGTTTGATCAATTTTTATAAATTTTCAGAGGCATTTCATAGTTATTTTATCTTAAATATAATTCTAAACTAAAGTTTTGAATTGAAACAAACAAGTTTGTTTTTAAAACTCAAGTTTAAAAAGAATTAAATTAAAAGATTTGAACTTAAACAAATTAAGAACTGGAAATTTTAACAGAGTAGGTTCTGTAAAAAAACCAACTTATATACATCATTCAACAAGAGAATACAACCATATACATGCATAAACATACATATTTCAGACAATCAAGCATGCAACTAAATTATATACTTAAACTTGTTAAAAGAAATGTTACTCACAGATTTGAAGAAGGAAGACAGAGCCTCCATTATGAAAAGCTGTTTTGATTCTTAGAACTGGGATATGCAGTAGCTTTTTTTTAAAAAAAAACTTGAATTGCTTTGATGAAGACTGAGTAGCTTGCTTATTTTTAAACTGGAATGCTTGATTCTTTAATGTTAAACTGCGTGCATGCTTTTGAATTTGCTTTTGTTTTCATATGGCATGCAAAATCCATTTTCCAGATTGAAAAGAAAAAATGCTTTTTGCTTGATTTTAAAACTGTTTGCAGGCTTGGTTTTCAGGTAAATGTTTGAAGATGTGCATATGCTTTTTGTTATAAGGAGTTAAAATTTGAGTTTGAAAATTTATTTGAAGAGAACCAATTTTCCAGATTACAGAAAATGCAGATTTAGAATTTGCAGGTTTTTGATATGAGGAATTTTACTGATGCATGAGAAAGGTTGAAGTTTTCTTTTGATTAGGAAATGAGAAAAAGAAACAAGAGTGAAAAATGTTTACTTATATAGGCATATTTTCAGATTTTATAAAATAAAAGAAAATTAAAACAAAATGTGACACTTGTAAATTATTTCAACATTTGTCAATTTAGGATGTTTATCTTTTAACATTTGTTATAAAAGGCTTAAGAAATCAACACATGTCTTTTTAAAAGTAATTTGTAAATTAATTTAAATGTTAATATAATAGTTATGCCTAATTAATTTGTTAATTAATATCTAATATGTATATAAATTTATAAAAGAAATAAAAACAAATTATGCTTATAAATAAAGCTTATGCATATAAAAATTTAAAACAATTAAAAATCTATACCTTGGATTTTAATACTTTATATTCAAATTCAAATCAATTTCTAAAATCTAATATTTAAAAAATAAAGTTATAAATACAAATTAAATTTGAAATAACAATTGCTATTTTTATTCAAAATCCAATTGTAAAACAATACATTATTAATATTGTTTTTAGAAATAACTCATTATCAAATTAAAATAATTATAAAAGAAATTATGTCTTTATTAATGAATTACTTATGTTATTAAGCTGTATTTTAAAAAGAAAACAAAACAAACCTTTTTGTTAATTCATTTAAATTTAAAACTTAAACCAAAAATCATTTTAAACATTTAAACATCTATCTTCACAATTTAAAATCATATATTTATTTATTAAATAGCTTTGAAAAACTTAATATTAAATTAACTCAAAATTCCTAAATTATTAATATATATATATTAGAATTTTAAATCAAAATTTATTTATTAAATTTAAACCAAGATTTATTTATTTAATAACTTTGAAAAGCTTTATATTAAATAAAAACAAATTTCCAAATTACTAAAAATATTAGAATTAGAAAATTTGCTTTATTTATTAAATTTAAAACTAAGCTATTCTATTTACAATATAAACCATATATTTATATTATAAATAGAAACCAATTTATTAGCTTTAAAAGATAAAATCTACCAATCTAATAATTACTAAAGGAAAATTATTAAATCAATTCGAATTATTATTAACAAAATTATCAATATCAATTTATTAATATAGATTATTAAATTGATATTGTCAAAAATTCTGTGATGTTACACAATCACTTGAAAACAAGTTTGAATTAAAAAGGGAAGAGTATAAAATGGCAGAGTCTCGCCAGTGTTCTCCGAAAAGGTCCCTTTCACTGTTTCGTTGCCCTTCCATTTCTAGACGAAGATGGGTTGTGTGACAGCCCGCAAATCCGTACCCCTTGAATCAACACTATTCTATCTCTATTAACTCAAGTGGCACAGAAATACGATCCATTAGGGTTAAAGAAGAAGAGATAGAAGAAGAAGAAACTAAAACAATATCAGAATCTCACAGTCGCAGCGGAATAAAATATAATAGTAAATATAGAACTTTACACAAAATGAAATCTATAACTGTTTATATACATCATATCATCAGAGTATCTCATACATCAACAATCACAAATCAGACCTACCAACAATCACAGCAGCGGTATATATATAGGTACATATAATACGTCTCGGACTCCAGCTCCTCTCTTGCTCCATAGCATCCTGACCTGAACATATAATACTCGGTCTGACCCGAGCATTATAATGAAATAACACCCGAGTCAGTCTGGAATACCAGCTGATACTAAATATGCATCCAACTTGATTATTAAAGTTTCAAAAATCCTTTGAAAACAAAAGCATCTCGTAAGACCACGCCACAAATAAACATGTCAGTTTTTTACCTTACGATAGCTAAAACACTTTTTATAGAAATCCTCTGATATTATAATAGGGTCTATTTACAAATACTTATAAAATAGCCGAAATTGTTACATCTATTAAATTCCAGCTACTAGCCACAAAAGTGGGTAATACAAACAAAACTCGTACAAGGCTCGTAGGGAAAATGGATTTCCAAGACTAGGCACTGGGGTACCACCTGTCACAGTACGGAGCCTAGATCACCATACCTAGGACTACTCCCTTCATCCACTGCAACACAAGCCGGAACCATTCCTTACTGAACAGTCCCGAACAAGATAAACCCCGTGGTTGGCGCGACCAACCACCCACTAAGCCGAAATATATAAGGGACATCTAGACAAGGGAAATATCTTGTCCTGCTTGGGCATGACCCACCTAACCTTGCTGCATATCCCCTGATTTTCAGTCATTCCCGGTTGATGAGGCTTGAGGCTAAGTGTTACCTTTAGAACGTTTTCACTTAGAATGCCCATCGCCCACCTGACGATGTTTCACAAGCATTCGTCCATGCAAGTCCGTCCCGGGTTCGAACGGAACCGAAGGCACTACTCCTACTACATCCATTTTGGAAATATCCTCAGGATTAGTAGCGACTAGCCCTTGTGTAACGACCCAGGATTTTTAACAAGTTAATTTGAAAATATTTAATTAATTTTAAATATTTGAATGATGGTTTGGATTGAATTTTCAATATAACTTTGAATATGGCGATTTAATTATAGAGTTTAATCTATTGAAAGTTGAATAAAAATTTAAATCTTCAATTTTAAGCCAATTAAAAATATTTCAAAGGCTTGTAAAATTCATATTGATAGTACTGAAAGTTATAGAAGCTTCAAAAATCGAATTTGAAAGTTATTTGTTCAGTTTTGAATTCGTATCACTTGAATTGAATTTAAAAATAGCCGTCCAAGGCATAGTCTCGGAATTCGACGAAACCAGTTCCATTGGGTCCGTAATATTGTATTATTACTGGATTTCAAATTTCGTGGCGTTTGGAGTTGATATGTGAGCACAAGGTGAGTAAACGCATTTAAATTGACTCGAATTCAATTCAAATTTAAAATTTAAAATTTTGTCAACGACATCACGTTTCGTTCCTAAAAACATGCCCTTAAGTTCACGCAGAGAATCATGGAGAAGATCGTGCAAGCATGGCCGACACTTCTCATTTTTAAATATCCCCTCTCCCTCATCCCTCAGTTCGAAAACAAAATCAATTCGTATACGAAAAAAAAATGGCCGAAGCCTGCAAAAAAAAAAAAAAAAAATCACTGAAGCCCTAAATCTAATCGATCGCGCGTGCGCAGGCATGGAAATGGGGGATTGATGCCGATGTGCGCGATGGAGGGAAGTCGCGTGGAACTGGGGCAGCGCCACGAGGTGTTAGGCGAGGCAAGCAACGGCGACGGCGCTCGGCAATTGGTGGCATCGCGATTTGGCTGTCGCGATTCGAGGCAACGGCGGCGGCGCTCGGCAATTGGTAGCATCGCGTGAGGCAGTGGGTGGTTACTGATTAGGGTGCGACGGCGACACTAGCGCGTGCGCGCGACACAAGGCAATGGCGAAGTCGAGTGGCTCGCGTTCGAGCGGGGTAGCGTGGAAAAGCATGTCAGTGGTCGCGGCGTAAATGGGTGGCGCGGCGTCGGTGATGAGGTCGCGTAGAAGTGGGCGGCGACGTGTGCTTGCGTGGGGGAGTTTTGGGTAGATATGGGGTCGCGCGCAGGAGCGAGGGGCGCGCGCGTGGTCGCGGGGCGGTGGATGGGTTTTAGGAGCGGCGGCAGTGGCGATTTGTAGCAGTGGAGGGATCTCGATCGGAAGCTTCGGCTTGGGGTGTTTAGCTAGGAGCAGTAAGGTATAAAAATGAATTTCTATTATTTATAAATCTCATAAAAATAGCTGTATATATATATATATATATACATAGATTCAAAATAATTTTTTTTTTAGGACGGTTATTTAAAAAATTGAATTATTAGATAAATCAAATGTATTCGTCAAATCAATTGATAGTTAACTTAATGAAAATTTATTTGGTTAATTTATTTTAAAAAGAAAAATTGGTTTAAATAAATCGTTAGCCGATTTACTTATTTAATGACTAATTTGTTAATAAAACTTATTTGTTTGTTTTAGTTACCAAAGGATATTTTATTAAAAAGGAAATTGTTTAAAATAAAAGTATTAGCTTAAAGTGGAAATTAATAGTTAATTTAATTTATAAAGAGGAAATTTAGTTTTTATTTAGTCTTAATTAAATAAATTTATTTAAAGGGATTTGTTTGAAATTAAATCATTAGATAATTAAAATTATTAAACGGAAATTTATTATTGATCTATTCGAATATTAATAAAAAGGAGAATTAGTTAAAAATAAAATTTTTGATAAGAAGAAAGGAAATTAAATAATTAGTTAAAATTAATTTATTAAAGAGAAAGAATGCTTCGAATTAAATAGTTAGTTAAGAAAGTTTATTAAAAGGAATTGATATAAGGATATTAAACAAATATGATTAGTTCAGTTGTTATAAAATAAATAGTTTACGATAATAAATTTGTTTTATCTACTATAGTTACTAAAAAGAAAATCTTTAGTTAAAATTAAATCTATAGTTAATTAAATTATTTGAAAGAGAGTTTGGTTAATTAAATTTAATTTTTAGTTGAAATAAAATTATTAAAGAAGAAACGGATTTAAATAAAACTATTGATTTATTAAACAACCAAAAATGAAAATTTATTATTCGATTTATTTCGAATATTAATAAATTGTGTAAATATTTATACAAGGTATAAATGAAGAAAACAAGTTGAATTGGAAGTGGATGGCAAACAGGAATAAAAGGTGAGAACTTCTCACTCAAAAGGAATTTTATTGTTTATTTAAATTTTAAATAGTTAGATTTAAAATTTGCTTGACTGTGTTGATTGAATAATTGAATGATGATTGTTATATATATATTGGATGTGAATAGACCCTATACGCCGTTAGTAAGCGGAGGTTATTTATTACACACATATACCGCGATATTCCACCTTGAAGTGGAATTGGTATTATATATTATATATATAGCAATATATATATATTGGCATATGTATATATTGCAGTTGATTGATTTCCCGCATTTCTTTTTAGCGGATGAGACCCTATGCGCCGTTAGTAAGCGGATATATATTTTATAAAATCCCATATACCGCGATATTCCGTCTTGAAACGGAATGGTATTGTGCTAATGTCTGTGGATGCAGGGAAACAGGTCGGAGGGATCCAACTGGATTCCTCACAAATATTTATTGATTTTAAATATTGTGATGTTTGATTGTTTATCATATCGATATATGATATTGGAAAATCGTGATTGACTATTTGATGTGTTGCATCATCGGATCCAATTTTTGAAATTTAAAAATAACGATTTTAATTTCAAAAAGGATTTTTGGAAATATACGTTTATTAAATATTTTTGGAATTGATCCATTATAATTAAATAAACGTTATAATTTTTAATGTTATAAAAATTATATTTTTGAGAAATATAGTTAAAAAAAAAAATTGATTTTTGAAAATATGGGATTGATGATTTTATAAAATAGTTTAAACTGAGATTTTTGAATCTATTATAAAAAAGTTTAAAAATAGGATTTATGAAATTGGATTATTTTATAAATCAAAATGATGGAATTCTAAAAGAGTTTAAAAGATGTTTTAAAATAATAATACAAATTCATGTGTATTAAAAGATTTATAAATTGATATTTATAAATTAAAAGTATTAGGAGTGTAAAACGAACTTTTCTAAGTGTTAGAAAAAAATTGTAAATGAATTTCATAAATTGGAATTATAGAATTATAACGGTGAAGTTATAAATAGAATTTTATAAGCAGTAGGTTTATAAAATTTATAAAGTTATTAAAGGAATGAGTTGGATAAATAAATGAATCTTATAAGTTATAAAATTTATAAATTTGAGAAGTTCAAAGAAACAATTTTGTAAATAAATAAATTATAAGTATTTGACTTATAATATGAATTTTTAATATATCACTGTGATATGAATTGAGATAGGTTAATAAAGGAAATTTATAAAAGGAAGTTGTTATAAAATAAATAGAAATAGAATTTATAAACGTTGTTTTATAAATTCGAAATGACTTATTTTGATAAGTAAAATTGTTGTAGTTTATTTATAGAGTTATATTCATGTTTTAGACAGTGAATAATTCCTTAAAATAAAATGAATAGAAAGATGAAATTTGTTAACGTAATATATTCACGTTTTTGAATAGTGAATAATATGTTAAAGGAATTATTTTGAACATGATGTTTTAAATAGAATTAAAACGATCTAATGATGTTCTAAAATATGTTGAGATTCGAAATCATAGATTTCAACATTTATTGTTGAAATAGATGTTTTCGAGAAATAAAAGGAAATGGTAGATTATAACACTGTTGTTATAATAGATGATTTCCGAAAGGAGATGTTTTTGTATAGTATTGGGATTTATATATCTATTTTAATTTCGAATCCCTATACTAGTGATTTTGGGTTGTCGTAACGATGTTTTATGCAACATTCGTTTTGGCCCAAATAAATATGGTTAAGTGAATGATTTCCTTAAAAGAATGAAATATATACTTAATTTCGATTAGAGTATAAGGAATATTTTCCAAGGTTGAAAATAAATAAAATTTGTGGATTACTTATAAAATAAATAAGTATGGAAATTGTTTTTCCCATGAGAAATGGAAAGTTTAGAGAATTTATCTTTTTGAAGATAAATTGAAAATGAATATTTGAAATCGTATATTCATAAATATTTTGGAAATATAAATTCAATATGGAATTTATAAATGGAATTGGGAAAATAGGTTTAAAAATAAATATTGATTTATTTTTGAAATATGGAAAGTTATATCTTCTAAAGATATTTTTGGAATTAAATAATTTGGAAAATTATTTGGATTCTGGTGATGTTGGCATATCCATTGATAGTTCAATAACCGACTATCGATATTTACCTTGAACGGTATTTGTTGTGAATTTGTTTGAAATTGAATGCCACACTTATTTTTTTAAAATAAGCGCACACTATTTGGGTTAACCGGGAAAGGACCATGGGGTCGTATAACCCATTCCGAATATGTGATACGTCGTTATGAATTGCATTCGAAGACCGGTGTTGAAGACCGGATATTTTCGAAAACGAGAGGGTTTCTTGTTGATTGTCTCTGCACTGGCTGATCCCCGGTATAGAGATCTCCATAAGTGATGGGAAATCCGAACGTGATTAGAAATTATTCGGATTGCAAGGACTTCTTTGTAAGTGCCTTCGGTTCTGTTCGAGCCCGGAACAGACTTGTATGGATTGTATGTCTGACATTACAAGTTGAGATATAAAGCCGATTTCTTTCAAATATATTTCTGTGGTGGCGGAGAATTTATTCTTTTAGCTTAACACCCTTCTCTGAGACGTACGAGCTCAGAGGTTATATAGTTGAAGTTATCAGCGATATATTCCCAAATTTGGTAATGTGACATGCTGAGTGTTGCTGAAATGATCATTGTGTTGATTATTGTGATAGGATCATTTATTTGATCGTCTATCTTAGTGATCATTGTGTTGATCATTTGTTGACCCAAAGCATGGCTTTTGTATAAAGTATGTTTTTGTGGACGTGAATTCGTCGAGCCTCACATCCCGAAAATGGTCAAAACAGGAAAGATGCGGCAAGGTTATGAGGGGTAGCGCCCTTTAGGATATGTGCATTTCCTTCTGGAAAAGGGTGGTATCATGGTATGGAGCCCAGATAGTTACTCATGTTGAAACACTTTGTTTTTATGATTGTGTGAATTGATTAGAGAGCTCTCGGATAAAGGTCCCAAAGGACCGGGGGATGGCATATTCGGTCAGTTGTTACTCAGTTAGGAGTAACCCGGCCTTGTGTTGGTAGAGATCCGGTTTGGTTCTCGGGGATGTCCATCCAGAGGCATTCTCATGTGGCAATGGGAAGTTCCTTGGCCTGACCATTTGTTGGAAATCCAATTCCCAATACGAAACTTGTACGGTATTAGTTGTAGAACCTGCCATTCACTTATGGTGGTCACCACTGTTTGGATAGTAGCTATAGTAGGCATAGTTCGAAATGTCTATGTTGGCTAAGATTTATATTCAACTTTCGAAATGAATTTTTTCTACACTATACACTAATAATAATATCAAATGTTATTTTAAATGCGTATCAAGCATCTTTGACTATCATAAGGAGAAATCTCCTCCGATTCTGCGTTTGCATGTGTGTGTGTGCGGGAGGCCTTATGGTAGTCTCATTTTTAAAAGCATTGCGAATTGAATTTAAAAATATTCCTCTATTTTGATTTTAAAGATAAATAAACTATTTTGAGTTCTCACACCAGTCACATGACTGACTCGGAGTTTATTGTTTTCCTTCCTAAACTCTGGGTGCCCACCAATTTTCCACACGGGCAGTTAAGAGTTAGGTTTATCAGGATATTCTGGATATTCTGGAGTTGCTGGAGGCAAGCTGGATGGCAAGGCGTATTATTTATATAGTATTTCTTTTCCGCTGCACTGTTGTTGTTGTATGCTGTTGTACACTCTGATTATTTGATGTAATGTAATATAATGTGATGTAATAACTGATATAGTTCCTTATTTAAAGATTATTCATTTATCTACTATATGTTGTTCCGCTGCGAATTGTGAGATTCTGATATTGTTCTTTTTGTTTCCTTTCTGTCCCTTCTATTTTCAAATTCTCTTTTTCTATTTTAAAATTTTCTGTTTTCAAATTTCTTTTCTCCCTCTATTTTCTATCTTCTACCTTTTTCTCTCTTCTTTCTTTTTCTTAAAACCCTAATGGTTCGGTTTTTCGGCGACGAAAAATCGCTTCCGTTACATTTGGTATCAGAGCTGTTGGTTAAGCGACAACCATGGTTCTGTTGGGTATTACTCATTAGAGATAGAGTCAGCAGTACTCTAGAATGAGTTTGAGTGTAATAATAGATATGAGCGCGTATTTGTTAGTGAATATAAAATTGTTTTTTGAATCGGGTGAATAAAATAATTTTGCCCAAAACTATTTTTGTATAGAAAAAGAAATGATTTTCTATGAATTATTATAGTACAAGGTTGCATGATTGCTAGGAAATAATAATATTGGATTATTATCATTAGTATATGGAATTAAATAAAAATAGATTGAATTCAAGTAAATTAACTTGATAATTTATTCATTTGTGAAATAATTTCCAAGGGAATGAAATTTGAAATGCAAAAATTGAATTGAGTAATTAAGTAAATTCGAGATGAATTGAATATGGAAATTGAAATGAATTAGTGAATGAAACTAATTTAAAATAGTAATATGAATTACTAAATGAAAGTTAATCGTTAGAATTCAATATTTAAAATTGAGAATTAAATTCGAATGAAATTTAAATTGTGAATTGAATTAAAATGTAAAAAAATTGAATGAAATTGGATATGTAACTTCAACAATGAAGTAAAAACGTATAAGAAGCATATATTGGAAATTTTGCAATAGAATTGGCAAATTGGTTTGAATATTGAATGTTGGATTTGGATGCTACTGTTAGCAGGTTATACAGGTGTATAAAGGAATGGAAATTTTAATTTCAAAGATAAAATTGAATTGCTCGACAAAAAGGTACGTATTTCAATTTCAGTATGAGATTTGGTGACTTTCTTCTCTAGCCACTTGGCTTTTCTCTTTTCTTTTTGGTTCTGAGGGGCCGTGGTGCCATTTTGTAGTCGTACCGATCGAGCCGCGCAAAGGAAACGCTGGCGAAATTTTTCGAAAATTTAAGGTGTTAGAAAATTTTTGAGAAAAATTTGGATGTTTGAATTTGAATTTGAATTTAAACTTGAATTGTTAAGGAAAACAATATTGTTGGAACCTATAATTGGAGTTGGAAAGATAATTGAAGTGATAATGAATCTCTAGTAAAAAAAAGATTTAGGCTAGTAAGTTGATAAAACTATTTTGAGTTGTGAAAAATAATAGACGGGATAAGGGTATTCTTCTTAACTTGTAATTTCGGGACGAAATTCTTTTAAGGAGGGAAGATTGTAACGACCCAGGATTTTTAACAAGTTAATTTGAAAATATTTAATTAATTTTAAATATTTGAATGATGGTTTGGATTGAATTTTCAATATAACTTTGAATATGGCGATTTAATTATAGAGTTTAATCTATTGAAAGTTGAATAAAAATTTAAATCTTCAATTTTAAGCCAATTAAAAATATTTCAAAGGCTTGTAAAATTCATATTGATAGTACTGAAAGTTATAGAAGCTTCAAAAATCGAATTTGAAAGTTATTTGTTCAGTTTTGAATTCGTATCACTTGAATTGAATTTAAAAATAGCCGTCCAAGGCATAGTCTCGGAATTCGACGAAACCAGTTCCATTGGCTCCGTAATATTGTATTATTACTGGATTTCAAATTTCGTGGCGTTTGGAGTTGATATGTGAGCACAAGGTGAGTAAACGCATTTAAATTGACTCGAATTCAATTCAAATTTAAAATTTAAAATTTTGTCAACGACATCACGTTTCGTTCCTAAAAACATGCCCCTAAGTTCACGCAGAGAATCATGGAGAAGATCGTGCAAGCATGGCCGACACTTCTCATTTTTAAATATCCCCTCTCCCTCATCCCTCAGTTCGAAAACAAAATCAATTCGTATACGAAAAAAAAATGGCCGAAGCCTGCAAAAAAAAAAAAAAAAAAAAAATCACTGAAGCCCTAAATCTAATCGATCGCGCGTGCGCAGGCATGGAAATGGGGGATTGATGCCGATGTGCGCGATGGAGGGAAGTCGCGTGGAACTGGGGCGGCGCCACGAGGTGTTAGGCGAGGCAAGCAACGGCGGCGGCGCTCGGCAATTGGTGGCATCGCGATTTGGCTGTCGCGATTCGAGGCAACGGCGGCGGCGCTCGGCAATTGGTAGCATCGCGCGAGGCAGTGGGTGGTTACTGATTAGGGTGCGACGGCGACACTAGCGCGTGCGCGCGACACAAGGCAATGGCGAAGTCGAGTGGCTCGCGTTCGAGCGGGGTAGCGTGGAAAAGCATGTCAGTGGTCGCGGCGTAAATGGGTGGCGCGGCGTCGGTGATGAGGTCGCGTAGAAGTGGGCAGCGACGTGTGCTTGCGTGGGGGAGTTTTGGGTAGATATGGGGTCGCGCGCAGGAGCGAGGGGCGCGCGCGTGGTCGCGGGGCGGTGGATGGGTTTTAGTAGCGGCGGCAGTGGCGATTTGTAGCAGTGGAGGGATCTCGATCGGAAGCTTCGGCTTGGGGTGTTTAGCTAGGAGCAGTAAGGTATAAAAATGAATTTCTATTATTTATAAATCTCATAAAAACAGCTGTATATATATATATATATATATATATATATATATATACACATAGATTCAAAATAATTTTTTTTTTAGGACGGTTATTTAAAAAATTGAATTATTAGATAAATCAAATGTATTCGTCAAATCAATTGATAGTTAACTTAATGAAAATTTATTTGGTTAATTTATTTTAAAAAGAAAAAATTGGTTTAAATAAATCGTTAGCCGATTTACTTATTTAATGACTAATTTGTTAATAAAACTTATTTGTTTGTTTTAGTTACCAAAGGATATTTTATTAAAAAGGAAATTGTTTAAAATAAAAGTATTAGCTTAAAGTGGAAATTAATAGTTAATTTAATTTATAAAGAGGAAATTTAGTTTTTATTTAGTCTTAATTAAATAAATTTATTTAAAGGGATTTGTTTGAAATTAAATCATTAGATAATTAAAATTATTAAACGGAAATTTATTATTGATCTATTCGAATATTAATAAAAAGGAGAATTAGTTAAAAATAAAATTTTTGATAAGAAGAAAGGAAATTAAATAATTAGTTAAAATTAATTTATTAAAGAGAAAGAATGCTTCGAATTAAATAGTTAGTTAAGAAAGTTTATTAAAAGGAATTGATATAAGGATATTAAACAAATATGATTAGTTCAGTTGTTATAAAATAAATAGTTTACGATAATAAATTTGTTTTATCTACTATAGTTACTAAAAAGAAAATCTTTAGTTAAAATTAAATCTATAGTTAATTAAATTATTTGAAAGAGAGTTTGGTTAATTAAATTTAATTTTTAGTTGAAATAAAATTATTAAAGAAGAAACGGATTTAAATAAAACTATTGATTTATTAAACAACCAAAAATGAAAATTTATTATTCGATTTATTTCGAATATTAATAAATTGTGTAAATATTTATACAAGGTATAAATGAAGAAAACAAGTTGAATTGGAAGTGGATGGCAAACAGGAATAAAAGGTGAGAACTTCTCACTCAAAAGGAATTTTATTGTTTATTTAAATTTTAAATAGTTAGATTTAAAATTTGCTTGACTGTGTTGATTGAATAATTGAATGATGATTGTTATATATATATTGGATGTGAATAGACCCTATACGCCGTTAGTAAGCGGAGGTTATTTATTACACACATATACCGCGATATTCCACCTTGAAGTGGAATTGGTATTATATATTATATATATAGCAATATATATATATTGGCATATGTATATATTGCAGTTGATTGATTTCCCGCATTTCTTTTTAGCGGATGAGACCCTATGCGCCGTTAGTAAGCGGATATATATTTTATAAAATCCCATATACCGCGATATTCCGTCTTGAAACGGAATGGTATTGTGCTAATGTCTGTGGATGCAGGGAAACAGGTCGGAGGGATCCAACTGGATTCCTCACAAATATTTATTGATTTTAAATATTGTGATGTTTGATTGTTTATCATATCGATATATGATATTGGAAAATCGTGATTGACTATTTGATGTGTTGCATCATCGGATCCAATTTTTGAAATTTAAAAATAACGATTTTAATTTCAAAAAGGATTTTTGGAAATATACGTTTATTAAATATTTTTGGAATTGATCCATTATAATTAAATAAACGTTATAATTTTTAATGTTATAAAAATTATATTTTTGAGAAATATAGTTAAAAAAAAAATTGATTTTTGAAAATATGGGATTGATGATTTTATAAAATAGTTTAAACTGAGATTTTTGAATCTATTATAAAAAAGTTTAAAAATAGGATTTATGAAATTGGATTATTTTATAAATCAAAATGATGGAATTCTAAAAGAGTTTAAAAGATGTTTTAAAATAATAATACAAATTCATGTGTATTAAAAGATTTATAAATTGATATTTATAAATTAAAAGTATTAGGAGTGTAAAACGAACTTTTCTAAGTGTTAGAAAAAAATTGTAAATGAATTTCATAAATTGGAATTATAGAATTATAACGGTGAAGTTATAAATAGAATTTTATAAGCAGTAGGTTTATAAAATTTATAAAGTTATTAAAGGAATGAGTTGGATAAATAAATGAATCTTATAAGTTATAAAATTTATAAATTTGAGAAGTTCAAAGAAACAATTTTGTAAATAAATAAATTATAAGTATTTGACTTATAATATGAATTTTTAATATATCACTGTGATATGAATTGAGATAGGTTAATAAAGGAAATTTATAAAAGGAAGTTGTTATAAAATAAATAGAAATAGAATTTATAAACGTTGTTTTATAAATTCGAAATGACTTATTTTGATAAGTAAAATTGTTGTAGTTTATTTATAGAGTTATATTCATGTTTTAGACAGTGAATAATTCCTTAAAATAAAATGAATAGAAAGATGAAATTTGTTAACGTAATATATTCACGTTTTTGAATAGTGAATAATATGTTAAAGGAATTATTTTGAACATGATGTTTTAAATAGAATTAAAACGATCTAATGATGTTCTAAAATATGTTGAGATTCGAAATCATAGATTTCAACATTTATTGTTGAAATAGATGTTTTCGAGAAATAAAAGGAAATGGTAGATTATAACACTGTTGTTATAATAGATGATTTCCGAAAGGAAATGTTTTTGTATAGTATTGGGATTTATATATCTATTTTAATTTCGAATCCCTATACTAGTGATTTTGGGTTGTCGTAACGATGTTTTACGCAACATTCGTTTTGGCCCAAATAAATATGGTTAAGTGAATGATTTCCTTAAAAGAATGAAATATATACTTAATTTCGATTAGAGTATAAGGAATATTTTCCAAGGTTGAAAATAAATAAAATTTGTGGATTACTTATAAAATAAATAAGTATGGAAATTGTTTTTCCCATGAGAAATGGAAAGTTTAGAGAATTTATCTTTTTGAAGATAAATTGAAAATGAATATTTGAAATCGTATATTCATAAATATTTTGGAAATATAAATTCAATATGGAATTTATAAATGGAATTGGGAAAATAGGTTCAAAAATAAATATTGATTTATTTTTGAAATATGGAAAGTTATATCTTCTAAAGATATTTTTGGAATTAAATAATTTGGAAAATTATTTGGATTCTGGTGATGTTGGCATATCCATTGATAGTTCAATAACCGACTATCGATATTTACCTTGAACGGTATTTGTTGTGAATTTGTTTGAAATTGAATGCCACACTTATTTTTTTAAAATAAGCGCACACTATTCGGGTTAACCGGGAAAGGACCATGGGGTCGTATAACCCATTCCGAATATGTGATACGTCGTTATGAATTGCATTCGAAGACCGGTGTTGAAGACCGGATATTTTCGAAAACGAGAGGGTTTCTTGTTGATTGTCTCTGCACTGGCTGATCCCCGGTATAGAGATCTCCATAAGTGATGGGAAATCCGAACGTGATTAGAAATTATTCGGATTGCAAGGACTTCTTTGTAAGTGCCTTCGGTTCTGTTCGAGCCCGGAACAGACTTGTATGGATTGTATGTCTGACATTACAAGTTGAGATATAAAGCCGATTTCTTTCAAATATATTTCTGTGGTGGCGGAGAATTTATTCTTTTAGCTTAACACCCTTCTCTGAGACGTACGAGCTCAGAGGTTATATAGTTGAAGTTATCAGCGATATATTCCCAAATTTGGTAATGTGACATGCCGAGTGTTGCTGAAATGATCATTGTGTTGATTATTGTGATAGGATCATTTATTTGATCGTCTATCTTAGTGATCATTGTGTTGATCATTTGTTGACCCAAAGCATGGCTTTTGTATAAAGTATGTTTTTGTGGACGTGAATTCGTCGAGCCTCACATCCCGGAAATGGTCAAAACAGGAAAGATGCGGCAAGGTTATGAGGGGTAGCGCCCTTTAGGATATGTGCATTTCCTTCTGGAAAAGGGTGGTATCATGGTATGGAGCCCAGATACTTACTCATGTTGAAACACTTTGTTTTTATGATTGTGTGAATTGATTAGAGAGCTCTCGGATAAAGGTCCCAAAGGACCGGGGGATGGCATATTCGGTCAGTTGTTACTCAGTTAGGAGTAACCCGGCCTTGTGTTGGTAGAGATCCGGTTTGGTTCTCGGGGATGTCCATCCAGAGGCATTCTCATGTGGCAATGGGAAGTTCCTTGGCCTGACCATTTGTTGGAAATCCAATTCCCAATACGAAACTTGTACGGTATTAGTTGTAGAACCTGCCATTCACTTATGGTGGTCACCACTGTTTGGATAGTAGCTATAGTAGGCATAGTTCGAAATGTCTATGTTGGCTAAGATTTATATTCTACTTTCGAAATGAATTTTTTCTACACTATACACTAATAATAATATCAAATGTTATTTTAAATGCGTATCAAGCATCTTTGACTATCATAAGGAGAAATCTCCTCCGATTCTGCGTTTGCATGTGTGTGTGTGCGGGAGGCCTTATGGTAGTCTCATTTTTAAAAGCATTGCGAATTGAATTTAAAAATATTCCTCTATTTTGATTTTAAAGATAAATAAACTATTTTGAGTTCTCACACCAGTCACATGACTGACTCGGAGTTTATTGTTTTCCTTCCTAAACTCTGGGTGCCCACCAATTTTCCACACGGGTAGTTAAGAGTTAGGTTTATCAGGATATTCTGGATATTCTGGAGTTGCTGGAGGCAAGCTGGATGGCAAGGCGTATTATTTATATAGTATTTCTTTTCCGCTGCACTGTTGTTGTTGTATGCTGTTGTACACTCTGATTATTTGATGTAATGTAATATAATGTGATGTAATAACTGATATAGTTCCTTATTTAAAGATTATTCATTTATCTACTATATGTTGTTCCGCTGCGAATTGTGAGATTCTGATATTGTTCTTTTTGTTTCCTTTCTGTCCCTTCTATTTTCAAATTCTCTTTTTCTATTTTAAAATTTTCTGTTTTCAAATTTCTTTTCTCCCTCTATTTTCTATCTTCTACCTTTTTCTCTCTTCTTTCTTTTTCTTAAAACCCTAATGGTTCGGTTTTTCGGCGACGAAAAATTGCTTCCGTTACACCTTGCATTTCACTGCTCCATCTTCGACTCCGAACACATTTTCGCACGAAACGTACAAACCGGATCGAAGTGGTTTTCGAGAAATAAATCTCGATCCCGGTCTCTTCGAAACGATCAACGCATTTGTCCAATATTGATAGTCGGTGATTTAACTATCAATTTATATTCGCAAACATCCATAAGCATCCATCACACAATAAATAAGTCCCACATTATTTATTCGCCTCAAATATCTTTAAAAGATATATTTTCAAATTTCCAAAAATCCATTTGAAAACAATTCCCAAAATTCTTCCTTTACAAGGTAAATCCTTTACCCTATATTCCCATTAGAAATAACCAAGTTCAAAACAATTTAAATTTAAAACAGTTAAAATATTTTATACTGAAATATACTTTAAAATATATAAATTTACTTCTAGTTATTTACTCAAAATATAATTTCAAAATATGTACAGTAAAACCATTTATTAAGATATAAACTTTGATTTTAAATAAGGTTTTTAATAAACTAAATTTAAAAGTAGTGTTTTTAATAAGATAAATACTCATTTCAAATGACTTAAGTCCAAAACTAGTCTTTTAAACAAATCCATTTGTAAAAATAATTATTAAGGTATTTATAAAATTTACTATTGCTAATTATTAATAATTACTTTAAAATAATAATTTCCAAAACACTCTTTTAACAAGTTTGAATTTTAAAACTTTCTTCTAATAAAATCTGTTTAAAACTCGAACTTGGTTTTCCCAGGGAAACTCATTTCCACTCAAACATCCCAGAAAATCCTTCTCATAAATTCTGTCGTTTATTTCAATTCAGATTTATGGTTTAATAATATAATTTTACTTTCAGTTTATTAACTAATAACTTTTCTCTTTGTTTATTATTCCAAATTTTACCAATTTCCAATCTTATTCCAACAGATTTCAATTTTTATTCTTTTAAATTCATTATTTAACCATATCCTTTATTTATCAATTTCTTGATTTCTTTTTAAAACCCAATTTATTTTCTTTATAATTAACATTCTGAGTTTATAGTTTATCCAACAACATCACGATATAATTAAATTCCAAATTTATCAATCACAATATATAAACAGGCATCATTATCAATTATAAAAATAATTACTACATTGTGAGGAATCCAGTTGTATCCCTCCAACCTGTTTCCCTGCATCCACAAATATTAGCACAACACTATAAATATATCAATCCAGGCTGATATAAAGAAACATTTCAACCAATCACACTGATATTTAAATATTAACTATTTAAATCAGTTAACATTCCAGATGTGAGTGAGATTAACTCATCTTGAGTTTCGGCGAGCGTTCGAAATTTAAATTAAACCGAACGATGTCCGATTTAACCTAAATTTCTACTTGCCCGGATTGATTCCGGATCTGCACCATCGCGTAGTACGCGTCTCTGCGATTCCGACGATACCAAATTCGTTGCAATCTGACACCGTACGAACAAGTTATCAAATGTTAAAGTTTTGTATATAAATTTAAAACAAATTCTTTTTTTTTTTAACCAAACAAGCATCACTGTACCCAGAAACAAAAATGAGGCCGCATAGGTCTTCTTCCTCACGCGATAAAACAGCAACAACGAACCCAACATCACTTAGCTAGGGTTAAAAATCACGATCACCACGGTCAACTTGAGGTAGATCGAGCACCACCCCTACGTAGCCCACAACCTCCTCCCTATTCGGCCCAGATCCGGTGGAACACGGCACCCCCACCTCACCATAAAACGCGTGCGAACGGCCCAGCTCCAACGTCGAACTGCCGCCAATCCTTCGAAGTTTGAGTCGTCCTGCCGTACTGATGTGTAGAGCTCGAGGTCGACTTCATTTCTCTGGTTGGAATTTGTTGGAATCGTAAGTTAGATCGAGAGATCTTTAGGGAAGAAGCCTGGGATATTTCGGCCATTGGTAGTATAGGTGGCGGTCGGTAGAAAATACTCTAGGGTTTGGGTTATGAATATCAATATATATAATATTATTTAATATTAATTTAATCTCGTTCTTCAACTTTTAACAACCTACTCAAACGAACTCCAATTCTCACGTACCAATAGGCGTTCCTAAGGTTTTTCCACGTTCCGGACACAATGGAACAGGTTTCGTAAGCCAGTTCGGTCGTATGCGCGAGTTACGGAATTTAACGATCAATTTTAATTTAAACCGATTAAAACGATTTCGATGCGTTTCGAGCTGTCACGGTCAAACGACAACTCCGATTGCTACGAAAATTGAAATCCAATAATAACTAACTATTACGGATCCAATGGAACTAGTTTCGTCGAATTCCGAGACTGTGCCCCGGAAGGCTATTTTAACTCGTCTATTAAATCGGGCGATTATCCAAATTGTCGAAAACGCTTAAAATCTTACTATTAAAAATTTTATTAACTTTACAATAAAACATATATCATTTATAAACACATTAACAATCATTTTGACTTACTTCGAATCAAAATCCGATTAATTGCATTTTTATATTATTAAATCCTATTATTAAATTAATATAAAATCCCAAATTCAAGCTATTAACTTTTAATTTCTTCCAATGGTCCAATATTAAAACTCAAACCCAATTAGACCTAAATTAAATTTTAGAATCTAATTTTATCTCCATTTACACTCGTAATTACCAATTACCCCAATTCTAATATTGAATTAGTATTATTCAGTTACCAATTAAATTCCCGATTCAATATTTAATTATTGTTCTCAATTATTTGAAATTGAATAGAATTACTATAACTAAAAATTATAGTTTATTTTATTTCAAGATTCAATTTATAATCCACATTCAACATTTAAAATGAATTAAATGTTCAAATTCAATGGCTTAAACATACGGGATGTTACAGGTTGGACTTCCCTCGTCGGTTTAGGAAAAAGGTACCTCGGCCCATAATAGGTGACTTCTGTGCACCGAGCCAGGCAGGCCAAACGCTCTTGCTTTGCCTTAGGCCTGACAACTTGCTAATACCTGCAGTCTGCACCGTGCCAGGGATGCCGAAACATGTCGATTGCATCAAACCCTTATACCTCTAGGATCTTCTTGGTCAGAATCTTGTCTAGTGCTAATAATAATATCTTTACCTGTCATTTTGTAGCCGGCCCAAGGTGTCGGGTAACACTTTCCCCTCAAAGTGTGTCGTGTGAAGTAACATGACACGCTTTGAATTAGCGAGTATTCCTTGTTTACAGAAAGAAATCCATCATGTTTCCTGAATAGTCATTATTCTTCAATTTTATCCTCTCAAGGTTTCGTAACCTTCTTTGGTCGTCATGATGCTTGGTCGATTCCTAATATTATAAATCCAGGGCTGTAGTACATCAGTGGCCATCCATGTCTGGTTCTACAGGGCCAATAAGCTTCGGCTATTTGATGCAGTCTTTTCTTAGTGACCTTAAGTGATAATTCAATTCCCTGTTGATTTCAAGAAGTCATACTTTTTTCGGATGTACACATGCATGTTCGGGTACATATTCTTTCCATTGGCTGTCGGATGCGTTTTATATGCTCATAAGTCATCGCCAATTCCATCTAGTTTAATTTCAATTCAATTGAGATTCCTTGTTTGTATTTTCTCAATGCAGTAAGCAAGGGTGAATGGAGTACGACCAGTCACGGACCCATGGGTAGTTCTATAAGCCCATAGTGTTGTTGGGAGTTCATCCACCCACTTGCCTCTAGCCTTTTCCAAACTTCTCTTCAAAATAGGCTTTATGATTTTGTTCACATCTTCAACTTGTCCATTTGCAATTATAATAGATCATAGAAGGTCATAAGGACAAATGACGTTACAGACAGTGAGGTTGATTATTATTATTTTTCTTGGTTGTGGCTAAAAGTTATTTGTCTGCCTATTTGGTGAAGTAAACAACTGCTATGATGGTGTATTTCGCATCACCTTTAGGATCAACAAGAAGATTATTTCAATGCCCCAAAGTGGCAAACGGCTATAGACTATCCATTTGAGTAATTTCCATCGGCGGGGTTCTTGGATTTTTTGCAAACATCTTGCAATCGTCGTATTGTCTAGCATGATCAACCGCATCTGGATTGATAATTAGCCAGTAATACTTGTAGCAGAGTATTTTCTTTATCATGGTTTTCCCCCTGATGCTGTCGCCACATTCTTCTTCATAGACTTCCTTCAGGACTCATTTTATCTCATCATGGGCTATGCACCGGAGTAAGGGGGTCGAGAATCCCCTTCGATACATTATTCCGCTCTCCATTACATATCGCGAAGCCTTACGAATGACTTGTCGTCTTTTGCTCCTTCTTTCGAGGAAGACCCCATGTAGTAAGTATTGCTTAAATGGGGTCATCCATGATTCCTTATCTATTTCGGTTTCTAACACGAAATCTACCTCCGTCATATTTATACTCGGAGTATGTAAGGCTTCAACGGGAAACAAACCCATCTGCTGCGCATCGCCAGTGCTTGCAAATTTTGCCAATGAATCGGCTGCTCTGTTTTGCTCACGTGGGACATGTGAAATATCATAATACTCGAGATTCGCTAGCAGCTCCTAAACTCGGACGAAATACGGGGCAAGTCTCTGCCCCCTTGCTTGGTAGTCTCCCCGCACTTGGTACACCACCAGTTGTGAGTCGCAAAAGATTTCAACCAATCTTACTCCCAGTTCTTTGATGAGTCTTAAGCCGGCAATCAATGTTTCATGCTTGGCTTTATTATTTGTTGCTAGGAATTCAAGCTTCAAAGCATAACAAACTGATCGGTTTTCAGGAGTCACAAGAACTATGCCAGCCCCTAAACAACGGTCGTCATCTTCCATCGAATGGGAGGCATGACATTGTGGCTATTTGAGTTGTCTGACACGGTGAATTCAGCAATGAAGTCGGCTAGTGTTTGCCCTTGTATGGCCCTTTGTGGAAGGTAGGTAATATCGGATTGACTCAACTCGATATTCCATTTTAACATCCTTCTAGAAGTTTCCGGTCGTTGGAATACCTGTCGCAAGAGTTGATCAGTGTAAACACTGATTGAGTGTGCCTGAAAATATGGGCGAAGCTTGCGTGATGCAATCACCAAGCAATAGGCTAATTTCTCGATCTTGGGCTAATTTCTTTCTGCCCTCGTCAGACGTTTACTAACATAGTAAACTGGCTTTTGAACTCGGTCCTCTTCGCGGACCAAAGCCATACTGATAGCACGCTGGGATACTGCCAAGTACACATACAACATTTTATGGTCTATCGGTTTCGATAGCACTAGGGGACTTTCCAAATGCCTTACCAGAGCTCGGAATGCTTCCTCACAATCGGATGTCCACTCGAAATTCCGCTTTCCTTTCATTATCACATCGAAGAAAGGAATACACTTGTCTGTAGCTCTGGATATGAATCGACTCAGCGTAGCCACCTTTCCATTCAAGCTTTGTACTAGCTTCATAGTTCTGGGCACTTGTATGTCTCAGATAGCTTGAATCTTCTCCGGGTTAGCTTCGATTCCCCATGCATTCACAATGAAACCCAAAAACTTTCCCGACGCTATGCCAAATGAATACTTCAAAGGATTGATTTTCATTTTATAATGCCTGAGCATATCAAACATCTCCGCTAGGTTTCGGATGTGGTCGTTTGACTGCCATGTCTTCACAAGCATGTCATCCACATAGACTAACATTGTTCTACCAGTCTGGTCTTTAAACATTCGATTCACCAGACACAGATAAGCTGCTCTCGCGTTTTTCAATCCAAAATGAATTACTTCATAGTAATATAGTCCAACATCTGTGACAAAAATTGTGTTTTGTTGGTCTGGAATGTGCATCGGGGTATGACTTTATCCCGAATACGCATCCATAAAAGATAATAATTCGTGTCCAGCCTAGAGTCGACGAGCTGGTCGATTCTAGGTAAAGGGAAACCATTCTACGGGCATGATTTATTTAGATAAGAGTAATCAACACAAGTTCTCCATTTTCCGTTTACTTTCCTCATAAGCGCAGGGTTAGAAACCCATTCAGGGTAGAGGGCATCATGGACGAACCCATTAGCTTTGAGTTTGTCAACCTCCTCTCCGAGAGCAGCGGACTACTCCGGGTCCATGCCTCTCCTTTTTTTGTTTTACAGGGACGTATTTTGGGTCTATGTTCAACATATGACTCACAATAGTAGGAGAAATCCCGCACATATCAGAATGTGTCCAAGCGAAAACGTCTAGGTTCGCTCGGAGGAAATCAGTAAGATCTTCGGCCAATGATGGGTCGAGTTAAGATCCAATCTTAAGGACTCATGATGGGTCATCCTGGCAAACTGCTATGTCAATCGTCAGCTCAGCCGGTGCTGCATTCGTTTCCCTAAGTCCCCCATCATCATCTCTTGGATCTATGTCTCTATAGATCCAAGAATGATGCATGAGCCAGGGCTCGTGCACTACTTTCCAATTGTCAGTGTTTTGGATGCGGACGGAGCTGTCCACCTTGTCTGCATCTCGACTTCTAAACAATATATCATCTGTCATCATGCGTTGTTGTTTTGCAGGGGTTCCATCTTCCACATTCGAGCAACATTCATGATCCGCATGCCTCGGGTTGGAGTGACAGTTAGTTGCCCACAAGCTTAGGTATCGATTTAATGATTCTATCCCTAGGCATTCTTTCGGTTGTAGCCTTGAGTAGTTGTTAACATTGTATAAGTTTCAATATTGAGCAATCGCAGCCAGTCTTTGGATGACCACGTGTCTGCTTCCAGTCTCGGGTTGATAAATGAACTGCATGGACGGTTGTGTCGTCCTAGCTATGTTTATATCCCCACCTAAACTTCGAAAACATAGAGTTGATCGATGAATAGTCGGTTCACATTCATGTTGCTTCTAGCTCATGCCCCCAGGTCTGGGGCATATGTACGAACAAGTAGGAAGGTCAGCCATGCCTACTTTAGCATTACTCTCTTTCCCGTTGAATCGAAGATCAGGTCAGTCGATGGGAGACGGGGTCTTGCCTATCTTGAATTTTATCATGGTTTTTCATTTCAAGAGGAATACTTCGATGCCTCATCAGTTTTAAGGCGTAATTTGGACACTGCACGGTCATCCACGTCCACTTTGGTTCATGTTCTGTAATCAGATCTCGAGGTAAAGTTGGCTACAAATGCAGTCGGGACATGCCCACCAAGTTTCATACTCCTCCTAATGGATCGAAGGAGGGTGCTGGAGAATTTTTGACCAAGTCTTCATGGTTTACCCTCCTTTCCACACTCTGGAGGTTATAGTTTTTCAAGGAACATCCCAGTCACATTCGTATGTACTTAGCGCGAATCGGTATTGACCCTCGATTTGAGGTATGATAAAGTCGGTTGCTCGTAGTTTTGGACGCCGTTTTGATTAGTTCTGTATTAAGGCCTCCATGTAGTCGTTGCCTTAAGTTATAAAGAACGCGAAACTAGAGCTATAGTAAGCTGTCGTATTCAGCTTTTAGTGACTTGTGCCCCCGCTCCCAGCATTGATTTAGCCAGGCCACTAGTTGGATTGTCGAGCTCCATCCTTAGCGAGTTAATAATCCTTCTGTCGATTTTAGGCTGAAGTTTGCAGAATAGAGAACGGTCGGAATCCACTCGTCTATTTGTCGATGTTTATACACCACTCTGCATTCTGGTGGCTTAGTGTTATTCTCCACTCTTTTGAATCGCCCCCAATTTGTGTTCATGCTTCGGTGCATGCTCTAGGGACTTAGAGATTTGTCAAATGATTTATACTTTAGTCCATAGTTTAGGACGGAGAGATTTTCGTCCATTCGGTATACTCTAGTCTGCATTCCGGGGACTGAGAGTACTCTAGTCCGCTTCAGGGACTTAGAGGTATTTAAGTCGTTTATACTCTAGTCCACACACTCAGGGGACTGAGAGTACTCTAGTCCGCTTCAGGGACTTAGAGGTTTTTAAGTCATTTATACTATGGTCCGCACTCAAGGTACATAGAGTACTCTAGTCCGCACTCTGGGGACGTAGAGGTTTTTAAGTCATTTATACTCTAGTCCGCACTCTGGGGACTCAGAGTACTCCGGTCCACACTCCAGGGACATAGAGATTTTTAAGTAGTTTATACTCAAGTCCGCACCTTGGGGACTTAGAGTACTCCAGTCCACACTCCCGGGACGTAGAGGTTTTTACGTCGTTTATACTCTTGTCCGCACTCTGGGGACATAGAGGTTTTTAAGTCATCTATACTCTAGTCCGAACTCTGGAGACTTAGAGTACTCTAGTCCGCACTCTGGGGACGTAGAGGTTTTTAAGTCGTCCGCACTCAAGGTACATAGAGTACTCTAGTCCGCATTCTGGGGACGTAGAGGTTTTTAAGTCATTTATACTCTAGTCCGCACTCTGGGGACTCAGAGTACTCCAGTCCACACTCCGGGGACGTAGAGGTTTTTAAGTAGTTTATACTCAAGTCCGTACCTTGGGGACTTAACTCCAGTCCACACTCCCGGGACGTAGAGGTTTTTAAGTCGTTTATACTCTTGTCCGCACTCTGGGGACATAGAGGTTTTTAAGTCGTTTATACTCTAGTCCGAACTCTGGAGACTTAGAGTACTCTAGTCCGCACTCTGGGGACGTAGAGGTTTTTAAGTCGTTTATACTCTAATCCGCACTCTGAGGACTCAGAGTACTCCAGTCCACACTCCGAGGACGTAGAGTTTTTTAAGCCGTTTATACTCTAGTCCGCACTCTGGGGACTTAGAGTACTCTAGTTCACACTCTGGGGACGTAGAGTTTTTAAGTCGTTTATACTCTAGTCTGCACTCTGTGGACTTAGAGTACTCTAGTCCGCACTCTAGGGACGTAGAGGTTTTTAAGTCGTTTATACTCTAGTCCGCACTCTGGAGACTCAGCGTCCTCAAGTCTGGGGACGTAGACGTTTTTAAGTCGTTTATACTCTAGTCCGCACTCAGGGGACATAGAGTACTCTAGTCCGCACTCTGGGGACGTAGAGGTTTTTAAGTCGTTTATACTCTAGTCTGCACTCCAGGGACTCAGCGTACTCCAGTCCACACTACGGGGTCGTAGAGGTTTTTAAGTCGTTTATAATCTAGTCTGCACTTGGGGACTCAGAGTACTCCAGTCCACACTTCGGGGACGTAGAGGTTTTTAAGTCGTTTATACTCTAGTCCGCACTCTGGAAACTTGGAGTACTTTAGTCCGCATTTTGGGGATGTAGAGGTTTTTAAGTCCTTTATACTCTAGTCCGCACTCTGGGGACTCAGAGTACTCTAGTCCACACACCGGGGACGTAGAGGTTTTTAAGTCGTTTATAATCTAGTCCGCACTCTGGCGACTCAGAGTACTCCATTCCGCACTTTGAGGACTTGGAGAATTTGGTTGAGAGCAGTCATATTTCCATTCTTTAATTTGTACTTCATTTACCGCATCGACGCTAACGTTGTGAATGAACGATCGACCAATGTTTGCTCATGGAATGAGATTCTTCCCCCAGCATGAGGATGAAACTTGAAAAATGAATGGTTGATTCTCGTCCGCTTGGTGATTATAGCTCTTCCAATCAAGTCAAGACGTTTGTAATCGTCCGTGTTAAGATCAATGAGCATCTGTGAATATACAACATTCACTTGATTTTAGATGTTGGTATACTCTCTCGAGTTTGGTTTCCAGTACCACTCTGAGTCGTGAGTCTTCAAGTAGAGGTTGTCAATTGAATCTTTCAAAGAGCATATGAGTCGAATTTTAAGGTCTTGTCTTGTCTACAGGAATCAGCGTCCTTAGCCAACGGGCCTTCATTGTTATTTTTCCTAGTGTGCTCCACTTCTCCTCACTTTGGTTCTGATTCATTTTATAACAGAAAAAATCCATGGTTGAAGAAGGCTTTCCAGCTAACTGGCTGCCAAAATGTATATGGAAGTCGACTTTCCTCAAATGCGATCAGTGTGATATCCTTGTTAGCATTTGGAATAAATTGCTTAGAGCCAAACATTGGTCTGCTAGGAGTCACTAAATTCAAAGTGTTAGGTCAGTGAAGAATGGTGCTTGGATTCATCTAGGCATTTTCTTAGATTCATATCATCTATGTTCTCCAACCTTTGGGAGTATCGTTTGAGTAGCGGTTGCTTGTCCATTCCTTTGTTATCGTTCAGAAGCTATCGCTAGATCGTCAATGCCTTGGTCGATCATGGGATGTAAGGGAAGTGGATAGAATGTTCTTTTATTAAGTTGAATTTTGAATTCACTATATGGAATTTTGGGTTGTATACGAATTTTTTTCTAAAGATAGGAGCCATATAAGAGACCGATGTAACTTAAGTTTGGAATGGCCTGGATGCTGCTCGGCATGGGAATGCAGCTCAGTATGGATGCCGTTTGGCACAACTAGTTCGATCAGTATCCAAGCTCGTTCGGCTTCCAAGGATGTTCGGCACAACTGGGTCGTTCGGCATTTAAGAGCGCTCGGAGCGCTCGGCATTCAAGAGAGCTCGGCATTCAAGAGCGTTCGGCCTGGGGGTATGGATCGGCATTCGGATGTCACTCGTCCTAGTGGTATGGATCGGCCTGGAGGTATGGGTCGACATACGGATGTCGCTCGACATAGAGGTATGGATCGGCATTCGGATGTCACTCGGCATAGAGGTATGGATCGGCATTCGAATGTCGCTCGGCCTGGAGGTATGGTTCGGCCTGGAGGTATGGATCGGCATACGTCTTTTCTGGGGCGATTGGCATACGCCTTTTCTGGGGCGATCGGCATATTCCTTTTCTGGAACGCTCAACATACTCCTTTTCTAGGGCGATTGACATATGCCTTTTCTGGAACAATCGGCATACGCCGTTTCTGGAGTGGTCGGCATACGCCTTTTCTGGGGCGATTGTCATACGCCTTTTCTGGAACGATCGGCGTACACCTTTTCTGGAGTGGTCGGCATACGCCTTTTCTAGGACGATCGGCATATGCCTTTTCTGGAATGATCGACCGAATTGCCTTCAGAGGAGGGTCGGCCTTTATTCAACTCGAGTGCAAACTTCAACGTCCAATCCTTAGATCTTGCGTACATCAGTGAATCCAATCTACGGCTATCAGCTTCCTTTAGATTTCTTTCAAATCTGAGTAGAATAGGAAGTTTTCTAGTAGACAACTGGATCTATCTCGCGAATATGGAAATCCACCAGTAGACGATGAGATCCAATCAAGCTGAGAATTCAATTCTCAGTGAAAGAACCAAAATGTTAGCACCAGAATTGGCCACTAACACCCTTGGGTAGAGTTATGTAGAGAGATTAATGAAGAAAGTAAAGTTAAACAGAGATCAGTATGCAAATTTAAACAGAAAATACGGACACCAGATTTATAGTGGTTCGGCGTAATTGCCTACATCCACTTTGAGGTTAATCTTTATTACTTTCTCAATTACTTGAATACGGATACAATATGTAAATTAATCATTGAATACAAGTTTGAATTAAAAAGAGGAGAGTATAAAAAATGGCAGTGTCTCCCCAGTGTTCTCCAAAAGGTCCCTTTCACTATGCCCCTGCCCTTCTACTTATAGACGAAGATGGGTTGGACTTCCCTCATGGGCTTGGGAAAAAGGTACCTCGGCCCATAGTAGGTGACTTCTTTGCATCGGGCCAGGCAGGCCAAATGCTCTTGCTTTGCCTTAGGCCTGACAAATTGCTAACACCTCCAGTCTGCACCATGCCAGGGATGCCGAAACATGTCGATTGCATCAAACCCTTATACCTCCAGGATCTTCTTGGCTAGAATCTTGTCTAGTGCTAATAATAATATCTTCACCTGTCATTTTGCACCGGCCCAAGGTGCTGGGTAACAGTCCTCAAATCCTAAGGATTGTTCTTGGGAATCCAGAGAATCCATCGAGCGAACACATTCGAACTTACTCTCTCATGCTCTTTAAGTTGAACTTACTTTAAAATTTTCTTTTGTGTCAATATGTTTTTATGGTTCTTACTCTATATTTTCTTCTTACGTATTGCGAGGACGCAATTTCTTTAAGGAGGAGAGTCTGTAACAGCCCGCGTATTTTACCATTGTATATTTAAATGTTTTATTTAAATATAGCATCGTCAGTCGGATTAGATTCCGAAACACTACTTTTTGCGAACATTCGAATTAGGACTCGAGGACACTTCCATTGAGTCTAAAATGGCATTTGCGACCTTTTTGAGTGTAAATATCGATATGTTTGGAGTTGAGGAGAATTTTACTATTTTCTATTGGGCTTTGGGTTTGGGTTTCAGCCCACTAACTCGTTAAAATACCCTAACTCCACCCCCCATCTTCATTCACTCATTCTATTTTCCTAACACTCTCAAGCCCTAAAAGAAAAATGGAGGAAACGAAAAGAAATCAAAATTCCTAAGCCTAGATTCTTGGGAAATTCAAAGTTCAAAATTAAAGAGAAGCTTAGGTAAGCATCTCTTCATCTTCTCCATCTCAGTCTCCCTTTAATTTTTAGAAATTCCCAAACCCTAACTTAGAAAATATTTTCTTATATGCTTAGATTTGAGCTTCTTGGGTTGAAGTGAAGAGTGGTTGATCTTTCCTTTGTTTTAAAGCTTCTCATTCGTTGCTTTCGGGTTTAAAGGTGAGTTCTCGAACTCACATCTATGTCCATACCTTTGATAGTTGTTAGGTAAGAATTCCTAACTTCTATTCATGTCCATTTGATTTTGAATTGAATTGGTTTGGCGAATTTTCCAATTTTTGATATTTTGAAGTCAAAATCTATGAAATATCCTACATTGGATGTTTTGACATGTTGTTTTGCGCGTATTGAAGAGCCTATAGGGATGAGTTGTCGCTTGGCATAAATCCCTAGCCATCGTTGCTCGTTCGATCGTTTTTGAGATAATTTGGTCATCAATGGCCTAGGCACAATGTGCCTTGAGCTTCAGCTCAGACGTCTGGAGTATGCTCAGACGTCTGAAGCTATGGAAAAAAGTTCCAGGCCTTTAGCTCATACGTTTGAGCTTACTTCCCAAACGTCTGGGCGATCTGGAATAAAATTTTCAGTCTTACAATTCAGACGTCTGGGAGAACCACCAGACGTTTAGAGCTGCTAGTTTTAGCCCACTTACCTGTTTTTGATGGGTTTCCATATTATATCGAATTTCGGTTGATCCAATCAGTTGTTATCACTTTTATCGACTTTGATGACTCCTTTTCTGGATTCTAGAGAATATCCATTTTGTTGGATTTGATATCGATTTCTACGGTTTCGATTCACGTCATCGTTTGTGAATTTTTGGTGATTGATTGTTTTTACAATCATTTCTGTGATTTGTCACTTTAAAATTCAAAGGTTTCTATACTAGTAGTAAATATTCAAACTCTTTCACAAAAACTGATTTCAGCATTATTTTTAATACAAAGCTTGTAAGGTGTGTGATAGTGCACGTGCTAGTATAGTACACACGGATCGTGTAATATGGACTATAATATAAATACGGAAATAGATGATAGTAGCAAAGTAAATACAGATAGAAAAATCACACCAGAGATTTTTATACTGGTTCGGAGCACCGTCCTACGTCCAGTCCCAGACTTCTATCTGGATTTTCACTATTAACTACCTCGCTTCACCCGGAGGAACAGGTTTACAATACCCAAGCAAACGAACGGGATTTCACACCTCTAATACACTGAGGACTTCAACACTTGCCTCTTACAACACCAAGGACTTCAACACTTGCCTCTTACAACACCGAGGACTTCAACAAAGATGAATATAATTGTTTGTTGACGGTATGTGTTCTTGCTAACACAGTTTTGTCACTTGTAGTAAAAATTTCCTATAATCTTATCCTCAAAATATGCGAATGATGTTTTGTGAAGATTAAGGAAAGTATATTACTTGTTGAATCAAAAGATATGAAATAATTTCAATGATTCAATAAGCAATTAAAATAATTGAGAGATTTTTAGAATGCAAGAGTATTTAGAAAGTAAAATCAGAAATTAGAGTAGAAAAACATATATTTTCATATATTTTGAATCAATGATTTAGATGAGTATATATAGAGAAAAATAGTTGTAACTCTTTGTTGAACAGTTGCCATTAATAGTTATGATTATTGATGAAAGGTAAGAGATGCAACCATTGGAGAAAGAAGTGTCTTTTGGGAAAGGTTGCTCTCTGTTTAAAAACGGTCGACAGGTCAAAAAATGACCAGTAGACAGGATTTCAAATACATAGACGTTATGTGCATGTGTGCACGTTCATTGTGCATATTATACAGAAACGGTCGACCGCCTCTTTTACTACCGGTCGACCGGTCTCTGATAATTTGCACAGTGAATGTGCAATGCAATTCAAATGTATATATATATTAATTATATTGAAATGCATGATTATTTAAGGATAGATTTTAACAAGTTTATCACTATTACAATATCAAATAATCAACCTATAATCTAGAGTACCATATGTAGCCATGATGTCTTTGTTTTGTCGATCGCCTTTATTTCTTTGTCAGTAATCAAAAAAACGTCATAGAATCTGTGACTCAACAAAGCTCATTTTTGAAACGGTTTTTCAATCTAGTGGTATATACAAACTTTTACATCATTCATATGAGAAATCTAATTAAACGACTTAGCAAAATAAGTGGTATGAAATGCTTGCGTTTTCTTGTCGATCAATTCTTGGATTTGTTTGATTGAAATATTATGACAATTTTTGAGTGGAAATCTAAAATTTGTTTATAAATATTTAAGTTGAGCCAGCGGTTATGGGACATGAAGCTAAACTCATTTATTTACTAGCTTAGTGTAATCCACACTTCTTATTGATCGATGATGGTCATTTTATAGTTTAGCCTAGCGATATGCGATGTCTCTTTGTCCACTTGGAGGACTGTGCCTCATTTCTTTTATAGGCTAACGACCTATGGGTTCTTTGGAGTTTCGACTCATTTCTATAGGCTAGTGACCCATGTTCTTTTATAGAGTTCGGTTCATCGGGCATACCGTTATTGTACTACGTCGTTGTTCTGAATCATTTGAGTTTCTAGTTCCAAGGGCATACCGTGATTGTACTACGTCGTTGCACTGGCTCTATGATTAGTGACCATGAGATAGCGACCCATTTGTGATACACGTGTTAGTGAGTTTTCATGCTACCGTTTTTGATAGGCTTCTCCTTTTCTGATTTCTGGATTTCTAATTGATGATTTCTAGAATTTGTGTTTCACCAATTTCTGCAATTGGGATAGATATGTTTTGTCAATATTTGTAGTTTGGTGAATAAAATAAAGAATATGACATTCTTTTTGGTTTTTGAGAAAATTTGAGATGTTGTATGATTTTTATTGTTATTTAATGTGTGCTTGTCACAGTATGGCATTATTGTTATCATACGTTTTTGTCATATCTCTTATCCTATCTTATTTTATATGATATTTATAGCTAGACTGATCTGTTTATCATTTTCTTCTTAAATAATACTCGATTCAGACCGAGGTATTTCAGGTGCTTCTTCTTGACTTCTTATCAGGGTCCATCATCTGACTTTTGGCTAACTACTTAGCTTAGTAGTTTTTGTTTTATACATTCGAGATAGAGACTCCTTGATGTACACATATTCTTTTGTCTAGCTCTTGTACCTATTCTTTTGTGATGTAGTGGATTTTACATGAAAACTTCTTTGATATACACTTTTATGTATTATATTCATATCTATTTCCGTCTTAGTGATATGAATATCTATGACTGATTTATGTTATGCTTATTTTATATTTGTTTCCGAAGACCACATAGCCACTGTGTGGTAGCTTTGAGTTTGTACTTGATATGTCGTATTTCCTCTTTAAATGAAATGCTTGACCTTCTATCTGGCATATCGGTACTCGCACAAAGCAATTACACGGATGGTCTCTCCTCAACGGCCTTATTCTTCATGCTAGTCGACGGCATTACCCCGTTGCGTCCTTGGATAGTGTGGGTACAGAGGTGGGGAATCACAACCAAGGCCGACCCTAATTTTCCTATTGGTCAAGCCATGTTGCACCCTATAAGCCCACATTTGGTCTTATCTTGGAGCTAAGGCAGTTTGCTAGTGTTGGAGCCAAGTTTGGTGGAAGTTTAGTTTTATTTAGATAAGTTATAGTGAATAAAGTTCACGTTTTAAAACTCAAGTTACTAGCTTTTTAAAGTTGTAAAATTTATGAGTTGAAATGTTGCTTAAGTATGTGGTAATGTTATATGTTGTCTATGCATCCATATATGTTGATTTGGTGTTGGTTGCTTATGTCGAAGTTTGAGTAGGCGATAAGGATTATACCTCGAATGTTGAAAAAGTTTGTTAATATTGTGAAGTAATATTCATGCTTATGATTATGCTATAATGTTATGATGTGATATTAGGGTTGAATATTGCATGTGTTGCATATGGGTTCATGACACAAAGGTAATGATTCTCTAACCAAAAGCGACGTAGAAATCCGCTTTCTATCAAAAGTTTGATTTTTATTTCAAAGTGAAAGTTTCCAAGTTTAGAACTTTGATTTGGTTTTCAAAACTTTATTTTCATGTTTCGAAGAGGATAGGAGCTCAGAAGGGAAGTTTTAAATTTTATAAAAAGAAATTTCAGGTTTTTGGAATTATAGGTCCGTATGGCGATAGTCACCATATGTGCAGTTCAGAAAATCTAACTATTTTTATAATCCAAACTTGTTTTCACTTAGAAATATTTTTGGAAATGTTTTCTAACCTTAATTACGTAATTATTGAACAATTATTTAATTGTTTAATGATTTCCTAAACTAATTTATTAATTAAGCTAATTAGTACTTATTCATTTGTTCATAATGGTTTTTAAACTTAAAATGTTAATCAATTATGAAAACTTGATTTGTAAACTTAATGAAAGTTAATTATATTTTTATTACCAATTAAGGATCAATTGATTATTATTTAACTATTTATTAAGATAATATTAATTAATTATTATTTTAAAAAGGGGTTTTATTTAATTAATCTTTGATTAAGGTTAATTATGTTTTAATAAGGTTTAATGACTTTTAATTAGAGTTTGATTACTGTTCAATATGGATTTGATTCTCATTTACATGGTTTTTAATTTATTTTAAAATCGTTTTAAGATTAAGTAAGCATTTTTGCTTTAAAAGATTTTCTTTTAAATTTATTTTAAATCAAGGGATTTCTATGTAATTTACCTTTATGTAACCCATATGATTAGGGAAACTAAATGACATCTATTAGCAAAAAAAATATCATTCTGCTATTACAATTAACTTGGACATTTACTTAACTTGATTGACGGTTATATGTTGATCCCTTATATACTTGTTGTCATGTGGTGCCATGTTAAACTGGATAAGTAAAACCAAATTAAAAGCATCATTGTGGTCGCTAAGCCTCCGTTTGATTTTATAAAGATAAATATTTTATTTACTTTTTGAAATGGTTTCAAAATGGTTACATTTTTGAAATGGTTTTACTAAAGATGTTTTTTGACTAATGAGAATGGTTTTCCATACTGTAAATGGAAATTTTTGTAAAGAGTTTTTTAAAGGAATTTAGAAATTTATAAAATGCTTTGGTTAAATGGATTTGAGTTTCTAAGCAAAGAAGATTTCATAGGAAGATTTATAAAATGGATTTGCTTATAAAAGGAACCTAAATTGTTTTAAGATTATTAGGAAGTTGTTTAAATATTAACGGTATACAAAGGAGTTTTATAAATGAGTTTGAGGTATTTATAAAAGAAGTTCTAGAACATGACTTGGATATTCCTAATGGGAGTTTATAAAAAAAGTTTGGATAATTGTAAAAGAAATTATTATAAATGGTTTCGAATATTTATAAAGGTTTTATAAATGAATTTGGGAAGTTGGAAGGTATTCCGAAATGGATTTGGATTTGAAGTAAAAGAGATTTCATAAATGAAATTGTTTTGATCAAAAAGGATTTATCGAAAGAAATATAAAAAGACTTTGAGATATGAGTTTCTCTAAGCTGACCTTTTAAAAATTATGCGATGGAACATCCGTTCCACTCTTAACATCGAAGGAATAATGCTTGGGTTTGTCCTTAACTCTAATTTAAATAACATTTGTTCTATCCTTTTTAAAAAGATTTGGAGGTAAGAAGTTATTCACAAATGTTTTGTGTATATATGTAACAACCCTCGTTTGGAGATTACAATTAAATATTGAACTATAATGATAGTTATAATTTAATATTGTAAATTAAGTTAAAATTAGAGAACTTAAATTATTTATTTGGAATAAACAATGAATTTTGGAATTTAAAATGAGAAAAATGAAATTCCAGACTTTATTTTATTTTGTTTGGAGTGAATAAATGGAATACAAGTTTTAAATAATGAAAATGATTTCATTTTAGAGAAAATACAATAATTATATTAATTATTGTCCGTTTGCTTTTTTTAATAATTATTAAAAGAAATATGTAATTTTTAAGGTGGTTTATTGAAATAAAAGGTGGAAATTGGGTAAAAAAAATAAGTTTTGGCTATAAATAATATTTTGAAATGGTTTGAAATATTTTTCTATGAGAGAAAATAAATTTTGTGGAATTTAAGAAGCTAAAAACAATGTTTTATTCATTTATTTGAGTAAAGGGTGTATTTTGACAAATTAAGGATTTTAATAATAAAAATGCTTTAAAAATATAAATTAATCTTTTTAAATGATAGAAAATGTTTTATTTTATATGTATAAAATTCACGTTTTTCTTGTGTACTGGAGAGAAAATGAATTTTTATTTTGTGTATATGAGATATATGCACATATCTTAATTTGTGTTGTTAATAGCCTTAGCCAATTTATTTTCTGTTTGTTTTTGGATCCATTAACCCAATATCACTTAGCCTAGTTAAGAATATGAGAAAAGAGGTTTAGCTGTATGTTCATTTCAGTCTCTTCTTCCTCCTCCAACCTAAAAACAAAAGTCAGTAAACGAAGGTTCTCAAATTACAAAATTCAAGCTTAGTCTACAATTAAACTCACCAGAATTCAAATCTTTTTGCAAGATAAAGATAAGTTAAAGGTATACAACTCCAAATCATACAATTTCATCACAAAATTCTTTTACAGTAAATGGTTTTCTAGTCTTTACTGTATGTTTATTTGCATGTTCTGTTTTTGCTTTCTATAGGTTCTAAAGGCTTGTAATCTCAAGCAAAGCTTCCTCCTTTCAACAAAAATCAAAGCTTTTATCATATATCAGCAAGGTGAGTTATACAAACTCACAAACTAGCTAAAATAAAAGTGCCAGTGCTTGAATCTGTAAAATCTGCTTCTGTTTGTAATTTCCTGTAGTGAATATTTTGCTTGTCTATATTCAGTTTCTATTGCATCTTTGAACCCTTATATCTTGCGATTCCGGCAATGAAATGTGGCCGAGTTTCTTGCATTTGGTAGCTTGCATATCGAACTTCAACCTTGTAAAATTTCATTGAAAAATATTGTAGTTTGATAAGATAAAATTTCTCACAAAATCAATTCGCGAGTAGGAAATCAGCTGAAACAAAGTTCATATGCTAGGTCGAATGCCATTCTCCCTGGGTCAACATGCATGTCGACCCAGTGCCTCCTAGGTCGACCGTATGGTCTAATTAGGGACCAAGGAGATCGACCTCCATGTCGGCCTCAAGGTCGACCTAGCAAAGGCAAAATTTTGCCTTGTTCTCCTCTTTTGTTTCAATGTTTCCGACTTTCTTTTGCTTCATTTTCCAGCCATATTCGTGATGTTTTTTATGATTATTATAGGCCATGATTTCTTTCAATAGACTAGCCAAATTTTGAAGATTTTAAACTTCAAATTTTGAATTGTTTTGAATTTAATTTGAATTTAAATTCGAATATCGGTTTGAGTGATTTTCCTTATTTTTATTCATTTTAGAGCATGGTTTTCTCCGAATCTTTTTGAAATATTTTTAAAATTAATGCGCATTTCAAAATAAATATTATATAATATTTTGAAGTATTTTCAAGTGTAAAATCTATTTATTCTCTATAAGGGAATTTTCAAATAAGGGTTTTCAAATTGATTTTGAAAAATGGTTTTCAAAGCTTGTTTTCCAAAGTAAATTATTTTATATATAAAATAAACATTTTTGCACTATTCGAGCAAATGAGAAAAATAATTAAATGGTTTGGTAAAATACATGGTATGGGGCACATGCTTTTGCCTTATCGGTTAATTCCCAACTCATCTGTTTGATCATTTTGACCTTTGATTTACAGATGAGATGAGGTAAACTTTTTACTGCTTCGAGTGTAAAATTAACCAGCGGTCAGTAAACCGTTTAGTGCGAATGTGTTGTATAGGACACATATTAAAACTATTTGGGTTCCTATCTGAGAGTTGGTGATACATTTGCCATTGTGGCATGCCAATACTGGACCTTCGGGTCATTGCCATTGCGGCGTAAGACGTTTGCCATTGTGGGTTTTCCATTGCGGGTTTGCCATTGCGGCGTATTTTCCATTATGGCATGTTTTTCATTGTGACGTTTTGCCTTCGGGTGAGTTACCTATTTGAGATAATAGTACTCGGCAAGGCTTTGGCCACATGCACGTGCTAAACTTTTTGAGCTAATTTATTTGACTATTTTCCCTAGTGTATCGCCCCCTTCTGGAATTGGTCCTTTGAACCATTCGATGTATATTTGTGGCGATTATCTTTCAAGAATTTTAACTCTTGGGAGTTCTATTTTGAGATTTTAATTTCCTATACTTCCATTATATGAGATTTTCCTTTTAGCATTTATTTGAGATTTTATTCTCCCCTTTGGAGATATGTTTGCCATATGGCGTGTTTGAGATGGGATCTCCTTGTGTATGTTTTGGGTTTGCCAATTTAGCGGGTTTAGGATTTCCCATAAACCATAATTCACTACAAGAAAATGTTATATTAATAGCATGCATGGATTTCACAGGTACATGACTTGCAATTGTTAAGTTGTTTGAGGTTGTTTCATAAAAAGACAGCATCATCTAATGTAATTAATAACCCTACTGAAATAAAATTCACGTTCTAATTTCATTTCCCTTTAAATTATTTCAGGGCCGCCAAATTTACCTTTTCACATTCGCTTCTTCTTCCCTTTGAATTCCACTCTCTTCAATTCTCACGATACCACTCTCTTTGATTCTCGTTCACTTCCATCTTTGCTCACGTTCCTTTCCTTATTAACACAAATCCCTCTTTAATCTGGCTCCGCACCGCAACCCTCTGCTCGATTCCAAGATAGCTGGCGATTCCAATTGATTCTCTCTGCAACTGATTCCGCACGAGTGAGTTTCCTTACTAATTATATCTAGTCTTTTCTTTAATCAATTTCATGACAGATGCGACGTTGATGGGTTTTTTAAGTGTTGGCTGCCGATTGTTGCATTGAGTCATTGTTTTAATATTTTAGTAACCAATAACTAATTAATTTGGCATTTTGTTACGGGATTAAATGTGTTTTGAGATGTTGTTTCTAAATATTATATGTAGCAATTTGGGGTTGATGGTTTTGATATTAGATGTAGCAATAGCTGCTATTAAACGCATTTGGGAGATTTTAAATTTTTTTTGCTTGCGTTGCTATTGGATTCGTGCTTTGCTTGCTGAGATTGTCAATATATTATGACCATCTACTTTGAGGACAGTGTGCCACCATTGTTGATTGGAGATGCAGCACGAAGTGAATTCACGTTTTAAATACCTTGTGTTGAATAAAAATTTAACTGTGGCAAAGAACTAGTGGCAAAAAGTTAGCTATGAATGCTTATAAAGTTCGAAATGTGCTTTATAGTTGAATTTTTTTTTTTCGAAATCCGACACTAAATTTCATTCCCATTTTAGTACATTATTTTCTGGAAAATGAAGTGTCCTAATACTTGTCCATTTTTTAGTGGAAAGAACACTATGATTTATTATTGGGACCATTGCTGGGGCACAAAAACATGAAAATCATTGATGTTAAGCATGGTAGCAGATTTTTATTACGAAATAAAATTTGCTTAGAGATGGGTCCTTTTTAGTGGTATTTAGTCTCCGACTTTTATTAGGAAATAGAAATTTGCTTAGAAATGAATCGACAACTGTTGCATCCTAATAACAGCAGTTAGTTAATTTTTGACATCCTAATGTATTTTTCGTACCATATTTTTTCTAGGTTATTAGCTCAAAAATGCTTGAATTCATGAAAGAACTTAGAAAGGTGAAGAGCTAGTTACATAAGTAAAGACATCTTTCAGACCTAATTCAATAGAGAGTTTACATGATGATTCCTTTCATGTAGGTGGTTGCGGTTGGCGTAGTTGATGGTTCTGATCTTGTCAAAATATCAGAGCAGCTTGGTCGATCAGGTATGTACTTCACATTATTGTGTGATTTGCATATGAAAATAAAAACGACTATCTTAAATATAAAAACCACACTATTATATAATAATGGACTATTGTTTGTCAGTTTGATACCAAATGGCATGCCTTATCTAATAATCTTTTTCTTCTGCTTTTACTTTAACAGACCAAGGTAGTATTGGTCCATGGGCTAGCAAGTCTATCAGTGAGATAAGCAGTATGTTTTAACTATATTTAAGTTAATTTTTATCATAAATTACTGACCTGTTACAGCGGTACCTCCCTAAACAGTATAACTTAAAAGCTATATACAACCTTTTTTGAAGCAGAGCAAGCGACTGATCCATGGGGTATCGGCAAGGCAGTGGCATCTAGAGGTGATTCATGATATTTTGTGCACTCATTTGTTGTTTTTATCTCTTTTTTAAACTATTGAAATACATTCATGCCTGAAAATAACTTGCAAGTTAATGATAGGAAATTTTTTGATAACACATTAACATTAAGGTTCCTGGATACACTTTGTTAATTGGTAGGGCTACAGATTTTATTGAAAAGGTCTACTTTAAGTTTGAGGTAAAGAAACGTACATGACAAAGATTGTTATTTAATTGAATGTTGATCAACCTATCATAGTCAAAAGTCAACCATTAATATTTAGTAATGGAAGTCGTACAAGGGTATGCTCTTACTTGCATTATAACCATCATTTTTTAATCTTCTGTTCTTACCTTGCATGTTCTTTGGCCCAAGGATCCTTCTACAATCATCATCTTTTCCTTATCCATAAAACAACTACAAGAGTTATTGCTTTATCACTGGTTGTTTAATTAAGGTACGTTTTTCCTATAAAATTGTAATTAATTTTAAGATACTGGCGTATTTTTGGTATTATTTCCTTGCTAGTTGTCAACATAAGAAATACATAGGTAATGATTAAGATTTCTTTATCTTCCATATCAAGAATTATGGAGTTGAACCTTTCTTTCCTCTCATTTTTCCGATGAGCAATTAATGCAACTAAATCACTCTCTTCTTTATTTTTTTTCTTATATTTTTACAAAACAAATATTATTTCAGTCCACAATAACAAAATCATGTAAATAGGAAAGAGGAAACATATAATAAAGAATTTACTTTGACCTTCACACTAGTGGATCAGTAGGTGATTCGATTTCATATATTCTTTTGGCCCTTTTTTGTATGTTTTTGTTGTATTGAGCTCACTTGTTAAGCAGACATCAGTGAGACAAATTCAGTGAAAAATAAGTGGGGAAAAACTAAAAACCAACCACTAAAAAGCCTTGTTCTAGAATCAATGCAAGCATTAAAAAAAATAGGCATGGCTCTTTACTGAAGTAGCAATTTATAAATGAAGCAATCTTCAGGATCAATATCAGTGATACAAGGACAAGAGTTATAAATGAGTAGACTAATTTATTAACTTAGAGGAATATAAATACAACACCAGAAGGAATATATGCACAGAGGCATGGGTGCTTATTTATAGTTAGAAAATCATTGGACAATGCTAAAAGAGTTTTGTTGTGTCATGTTCTACATGATTTATACCTGAAGTCAAAATACAGTTTATGATATAACAACATGTTTTCCATCAAAAAAAAACTAAAATAAATTTACCAGAGAAGACAAGAAATGGAGTAAAGGAATGAGTTATGCTGATCATTATGAGCGCGCCGTTATTAATAGTATTTTAAGCATTCAAAGAGGAGCTGAGCCTGGTATTATGATCCACATGCTTCCACAAGGACCTGGAATGTCCAAGGCTCGCAGTAAGCTAAGTTAACTAAGTTAACTAAGTTTTACAAAAATTAATAAAGTTTATAAAAACTAACTAAATTTAAAAGAAGAATAATAATATAATATATAATTATAGTAATAGTAATAAAATAAAATCATAATATTAATAAGATAACAACAACAACAAAAAATTAACTAAATTTAAAATAAGTAACTAAGTTAATTAAGTTATATAATAATTAAATAAGCCAATGGATTTTTATAAAATTTATTAAGTTTATAAAATTTAATAAAGTTTTACAAAAATTAATAAATTTATAACGATACGCATGCAATCGCTGAATAAAGTATTTTAAACAAAATTTACATCAATTTCAGGAAATTCCATATGTTATTAATATCATTTCCATATGATTATATAAATAAACTAAATTTTATAAAATTAAATAAAGTTTATATAAATCAATTTAATTTTACAAAACTTAACTAAGTTAATCGACTTTCATATAAATTAATCAAGTTCCATATAAGTTAATTAAATTTATATAATTAAGTTTCACACACATATATATGTATGTACAGTTATAATTGCTAATTGTTGAATTTCTTTTTCACAGGTAAATTACCCATCTATGGCGCATACAAATGGCAACATGCTGTTGTATATTAGCAATTTGAAGTTCTTTTGAAGTAACAACTTTTTTGGTTTGCATGTTTATTCGTCATGTGTAGTACGATCTTTTTTTCACTTGTAATTTTTGCATTCCTAATGTAATGGTCATTAAATATTATGATGTATTATGTGTTGTTCTATGTGAACGTTAAATGATTAGTTATTTTTCGTTTAATGTGATCTATATAATTGTGTGGAATGATACATTGTGTTTATGTAAATTTGTCAATTATAATGTGGTAATGGATATATACGTACTACAAAAATGATTTTAAAATGTTGTTAAGAATGTCAATAATAAGACTTTTTATAGCATGTTCAAAGTGCTATAAAAAATATTTGTTATAGCGTTTCTTCTGTTTGCAATAATAGCTCACCGATTTATTACAACATGTTGATTTACAGCGTTTATAAAAACGTTGTAAAAGCCTTTTATAGCGTATTAGGAATGCCATTAATAAGATTATTTATAGCATGTTCAAAACGCTATAAAAACATGTTTTTATAGCGTTTTTTCTGTTGCAATAATAGGTTTCTGATTTATTACAACATGTTGATATACAGCGTTTATAAAAACACTGTAAAAGCCTTTTATAGCGTTTTTTTAAACACTATTAAAGGGTCTTTTGTTGTAATTGATGTTTTATGAAATGTCGATGATACGAGGCTCGCTAAATTTAGCGTTTTTTGGGTTATTCCATCTCTTTTGAGAGTATATGTTGTGTAGCGATACATACTATACTTATGCTCATACTTACTTAGTATTGTTTCTTCTTGCTTAAGAAGAACATCACCTCTATCCTATTTTTCTTTTATTGCTTATTCTCTTAAACTAATTTGTTTATCTAGACTGACCCATGTATTTATACTCGGGTCAGACCGAGGTGTTTCAGGTTAGGTACATTTGGACTTAGCCCACTCTGCTTCCGTATGGACTATTCTACTAGCTCTTTTGTTATAACTTTTTGTATTGTCCTTTTTGTTTACTACTATGATATGTATATTCTTTCGACTCGCTTGTATATTGTGGTTGCTGTACCACTTGACATGTATCATTTTTATATTCGGTGATGTATCTGTATATGTATATGTATATGTGTGTGTATAGATATATGTAATGACCTACTGTTCTGTGATGTGTTTTACATTGAGTTGTTGTATTTTGTTCTAATAGATCCTATAGTCAGCTATGGCTTTGTATTATGTATATGTTGTATATGTTGATCCACTTGAGATAGAAAAAAATATATAGCATTTTTCGATGTATTCAATAGAAATTTAAGACAAGGCTATAGATGGTCGGTCATAACCAGCCATATTCTCCGCATTAGCACACGGTATTACCCAGTAATACTCTTTGTTAATGTGGGTCTTGGGTGGAGAGTCATAGTTTGGTATCAGAGATAAGTTTTGAACAAAATATGATAAACATTGAACAAAAGTACATATTACGATACATCTAAGTGTAATACAAGTGTTATGAATTCCTTAATCATCACGCTTTTGACCTTTTCTTCTCGTTTAGGGTAGATAGAAGTTTGGGAATACGTCTAGGTATGCATTTTAATTCGATAGTATTCCTTATTGAATTAATGATATCTACCCTGTGAAATAATCTTTATCATATCTTAAATTTCAGCTAATGGCTGGAAGAGGTAGAGGACGATGCTCGGATACTGGACAATCCAGCAGCTCGCATCCGGATGGCGTTTATATATCTGCCAATTAGTTTATAGAGTTATTTAGGAGCACCCGTTTTCCAGCTCATACTCGAGCATCTCCTCCGTGCAAGTTTTTCTTTACGTGCTTGTGCAGTGATTTCTCTCATCTCGAAGGAAAGCCACTTAAAGGCTCCAAGTCCATTCAAGAGGTCCGAGCTTGGATTCGTACGTGCGAGCACATTTTCTCTCATATGGATCTTTCTGATCACAACAGATTCTTGTATCATCTAGCTTGTTTCAAAAATGTGCTCTTGACTAGTACGAGCTTCTCATAACCGAGCTTGACAAGTCTACTCTTTCTCGGACTTAGTTTTGGGAACGATTTGAGCTCAAATTTGTTCTTGAATTTGAGAAAGCTTTATTGGCCCGCTACTTCCTCAAACTAAAGCAAGGGAAGTCCTCCGTATCTGATTATGTTTCATTATTCGAGGCCTTATCCAAACATGGTCTTGAATACATCAACACTCCCTATAAGAAGAATCCGAAGTTTGTCTCTGGTCTTAAGAAGTATTTGAAGAAGTCTTTGTTGCTCCAGCTCAAGCTTTCTTTCGAGGAGTTTGTTGATTCGGCGCTTCATCTAGAAGTCATTGAGAAGGAGTGCGATAATGGTGATGAGGTTGAGGTTTGCAAGAACCCCAATAAGAAGAAGTTCCCATTTCATAGCCGAAGTTTTTCCCTTCCAAGAAGAAAAGGCCCGTTGGATCTGGTCCTAGTTTTTAGCCTAGTGGAACACCTCCTATTTGGAAGGAGTGCTTTAACTGTGGTTCTCCTAACCACATGATTCGTGATTGTCCTAAGACTCTCTTCTGTCATTACTGCAAGAAGGAAGGTCGCCGTCTTGCCACTTGTCCCTTTGCTCATAGTAATACCCAGTCTGGCAAGCTGAATGTACTAGATGCTTCTGAAGGGTCTTCTCAGCGCAGAGGCACACCTTATTCTATCCTTGAAGGCTCTATTTTATTCCACAATCATTCTATTTGAGTTCTCTTCGATACGGGTGCGTCGCATCCACTCGTATCGAAAGAGTTCGTTGATGTTATTTCTTTGGATGTTTCATGCCTTATTACTTCAATGAGGGAATCCTATCGGGGGATCCACAACCCTTAACATGCTTTGTGATGACGTTGAGATTGTTTTATGTGGATTTTATTTTCATGTGAATCTGCACGTTATTTTTTATTTGATTATGATATGATTTTGGGTATGGGCTGGCTAGTGCGATAAGATGCCAGGATTATTTGTTCTGAGAGAGTTTTATATCTTTGACATCCATATTTGTCTGCTCTACTATCACTTGTTCTTTGGAATGTGGAAATTTTGAAGTGGTTTTATATTCTCTAGATTCATGAGATGATGGTGATATATCTCGTATTCTTATTCTTTGTGATTTCCCTGATGTATTTAGCTTGTTTCGGGTTTTCTACCCAAGCGGGCGATCGAGTTCCACATTGATCTCATTGCAGACGCACAGCTAGTTAGTCGTCCTTCCACGATGATGTCTACAAAGGAAAATAAGGAACTCAAGAAGCAGCATTTAGAGCTTGAGTCCAAGCAAGGGATTCAATCCAGTTTTTCAATGTGGGGTGCCACAGTTGTCTTTATGAAGATGTCCGATAGAACGCTTTGGCTTTGCATCAACTATCGCAAGCTTAACGAGTTGACCATCAAGAATAGGCATCCTTTGCCTACGATCGATGATATGTATGATCAATTGAGTGGCGCTAAGGTCTTCTCTCAGCTTGACCTTGCCATTGGTTTTCATCAGCTCCGAGCTGCAAATGATAGCATTCCTCTTACATCTTCCGAACTCGGTATAGATCTTACGAGTGGATCGTTATTCCATTCGGTTTGATGAACGCTCCTTCTTTCTTTGTTGATCTAATGAATCGAGTATTTTGGGAATATCTTGATAAGTTCGTCCTTATGTTCTTCGACGGCATTCTTATTGATTCGAAATCTCAAGCCGAGCATGCTAATCACTTGAGAATTGTCTTAAGTCTCTTCGTCATCATCAGCTTAAAGCCAAATTATCCAAGTGCCATTTCTTGGAGAATAAGGTTAAGTTCTTAGGCCATGTTATTTCTGCCGAGGGCATTTCAGTCGATCCTTCGAAGATCGAAGCCATTCAGAATTGAAAAGGCCTGAGAATGTTCATGAGGTTCGTAGCTTTCATGGATTGCTGGGTTATTACCGTCAATTCTTTAAGGATTTTTCCCGCATTGTGCTTCCTCTTACCTGCCTTATCTGGAAAGGCATTCGATTTATTTGGTCCGACAAGTCTGAAGCTTCTTTTCAGCAGTTAAAGGAGCTTCTTACTAATGCTTCCATTCCAGTGGTTCCCAAAGGGAATCATAATCTTGTTGTCTATACCAATGCTAGTAAATATGGCCTCGGTGCCGTGCTTACGCAGAAGGATCGGGTAGTTGTTTATGCTTCTAGGCAACTGCGAATGAATGAAGTTTGCTATGCCACTCATGACCTCGAGTTAGCTACCATCGTCTTCGCCTTGAAGATTTGGCGACAATATACATTAGGCGAGCACTTCATTCTCTATATCAATCACAAGTCCATGAAATATCTATTCACTCAGAAGGATCTCAATATGAGGCAACAGCGTTGGCTTTAGTTCCTTGCCTCCTATGACTTTGATATCCAGTATACCACTGGTAAGGGTAATCGTGTTGCTAATGCGCTTAGTCACAAGCATTCAGCTATTGTTTCTATGATGCTAGCCAAGTAGGATGTTCTAAAAACCTTATCCATTTGTGATATTCATTATCGAGCTCCATCTTCTATTTCTCCTATTTTAGTATTCATTTTGGAAGTTCGACCCTGTTTATTGGATAGTATTGTCGATGCTCAGTGGCATGATCCTGATCTTGTGCACATTATTCAGATTTGTGAGTCTAGGTCCCGCGATGAGGAGTTGCGAGAGTTCAACATTGATTATCATAGGTGTCTTCGTAAGAAGAACCGTCTTGTCATGCCTTCTGATTCTACACTGAAGCATGGCATTCTCGATGACTGTCACCATTCTAAGTATACCATTCATCCCGACAGTAGTAAGATGTACGCTGATATGCATCGCCTTTATTATTGGGAAGGCGTGAAGAGCAATGTGGCGAGTTAAGTGAGTAATTACATGACTTGTCAACTTATCAAAGCAAAACATCAGCACCCTTCAGGTCTCCTTCAGCCTTTATAGATCCCGTTGTGGAAATGGGATCAGGTTTCGATGGATTTCATGGACGGCCTACCTCATTCGAGATCAAGCCATTCTAACATTTGGGTTATTGTTGATCGCCTCACCAAATCAGCTCATTTCATTCTTATTAAGTCTAATAGGAGTGCTTCTCAATTGGCTAAGTTATATATCAAAGAAATCGTGAGATTTCACAGTGTTCCTAGTTAGATTGTTTGTTACCTGATCCTCTTTTCACGAGTCATTTCTAGCAGAGTCTTCAGCAAGCTTTGGCAATAAAGCTTAATTTCATCATAGCATATCATCCACAGTCTGATGGGCACACTGAACGGGTGAATCGTATTCTTGAGGATCTTCTCCATGCTTGCATTCTAGATTTCAGTGGTAGTTGGGAGGATCACCTACCTCTTGTGGAATTATCCTACAACAATAGTTTCCAATCTAGTATCGGCATGGCTCCTTTCAAAGCCCTTTGCGGAAGGCCATGTCGATCACCTTCATGTTGGCTGGAATCTGGAGAGAAGCTTATTCTTGGTCCAGATTCTATTCGTGATTCTTCTGAGAAGATTGTTCTTATTCGATAGAGAATGAAAGAGGCACAGAGTCGCCAGAAATCCTACGCGGACAACCGTAGGAAGCCTCTCAAGTTTTCTACTGGTGATCTCATTTTCATTCTTGTTTCTCCTCTAAAAGGGGTTATGTGGTTCAGTACGACTGGAAAATTGGCTCCTCGCTTTATAGGGCCATTTCCTATTACTAAACGTATAGGCCCTATGGCTTATAGAGTTTCGCTTCCTGCTCATCTATTTGGCATTCATGACGTGTTTCATGTCTTCCAGCTTTGGAAGTGTCTTCAAGAGTCGGATTCTGTTATCGATTCTTCTGATTTGCAAGAGCTTGAGGTCTCACCAGACATATCTGTTGTGCAACAGCCTATTCATGTACTTGCTTCGAAGGTGAGACACCACAGAAACAAAGATGTGGCGCTCATTAAAATTCAATGGTCTGTTAATCCCAAGGACTGCACTTGGGAAACCAGAGAATTTATCGAGCGATCCTATCCCAGTTTTCTAGCTTCGCATAGCGTGAGAATATTTCTTTACCTCAAGCTTCTTTTCTTTTCTTTTTAAGTAATAAAATTAAACAGCTGAATGCAAATTCCTCTCTAGTAATTGCGAGGACGCAATTTTGTTAAGGAGGGAGTCTGCAACAACCTAGGTTTGGAGATTACCTATCAATATTGAATTATAACAATAGTTATAATTTAATATTGTAAACTAAATTAAAATTGAAGAAATTAAATTGTTTATTTGGAATAAACAATGAATTTTGGAATTTAAAATAAGGAAATGAAATTCCAAGCTTTATTTTATTTTGTTTGGAGTGACAGTAAATGGAATATGGGTTTTAAATAATGAAAATGATTTCATTTTACAATAATTATATTAATTATTGTCCATTTGCTTCTTTTAATTATTTTTAACTGAAGTATGTAATTTTTTAATGTGGTTTATTGAAATAAAAATTGGAAATTGGGTTAAAAATAAGTTTTGGCTATAGATAATGTTCTGAAATGGTTTGAGATATTTTTCTAAGTGAGAAACTTTTTTTATGGAATTTTAGAAGTTAAAACAATGTTTTGTTCATTTATTTGAGTAAAGGGTGTATTTTTGTTAAATTAAGGATTTGAATAATAAAAATGTTTTAAAAATATAAATTAATATTTTTAAATGATACAAAATGTTTTATTTTATATATATACAAGTTTTCACATTTTTCTTGTGGAAAACTTGAGAGAAAATGAATTTTTATTTTATGTATGTGGGATATATGCACATATCTTAACTTGCGTTGTTAATAGCCATAGCTAATTTATTTTCTTTTTATTTTTTGGTCCATTGCCCAATATCACTTGGCCTAGTTGAGAATATGAGAAAAGAGATTGAGCTATACGTTCATTTTCAGTCTCTTCTTCCTCCTCCAACCTGAAAACAAAAGTCAGTAAACAAAGTTTCTCAAATTACGAAATTCAAACTCAATCTTCAATTAAACTCACCAAAATTCAAGTCTTTTTGCAAGATAAAGATAAAACAAAGCTATATAACTCCATATCATACAGTTTATCACAAAATTCTTTTATAGTAAATGGTTTTCTAATCTTTATTGTATATTTGTTTGCATGTTTCGTTTTTGCTTTCTACATGTTCTAAAGGCTTGTAATCTCAAGCAAAGCTTACTATTTTCAACAAAAATCTGAGCTTTTATCACATATCAGCAAGGTGAGTTATACAAACTCACAAAATAGCCAAAAAAAGTGCCAGTGCTTGAATTTGTAAAAATCTGTTTCTGTTTGCAATTTCTTGTAGTGAATAGTTTGCTTGTTTATAGTCAGTTTTTGTTCCATCTTTGAACCCTTATATCTTATGATTCTGGCAATGAAATGCTACCAGAATTCTTGCATTTTCTAGCTTTAATGTTGATCTTCATCCCTGCAAAATTTTATTGAAAAATATTGTTGTTTCGTAAGTCAAATGTTGCTCAGAAAATCAGTTCGCGAGCAGGAAATCAACTGAAACAAAGTTTGTATGCTAGGCCGATAGCCATCCTCCCTGGATCGACATGCAGGTCGACCCAATGCCTCCTTGGTCGATCTAGGGACCAAGGAGGTCGACCTCCATGTCGGCCTCAAGGTTGACCTGGCAAAGGAAAAGTTTTGCCTTGTTCTACTCTTTTGTTTCGATGTTTCCGACTTTCTTTTGCTTCATTTTCCAGCTATATTCGTGATGTTTCTTATAATGATAATAGGCCATAATGTCTATCAATAAACTAGCCAAATTTTAGATCTTTTAAAACTCAAATTTTGTATCGTTTTGAATTTAATTTGAATTAAAATTTGAATACTGGTTTGAGTGATTTTCCTTGTTTTTTAGTTTTCAGGCACCGTTTTCTCCGAATCTTTTTGAAATATTTTTTAAAATTAATGGGCATTTCAAAATAATTATTATATAATATTTTGAATTATTTTCAAGTGCAAAATCTAATTATTCTTTATAATAAGGGAATTTTCAAATATGGGTTTTCAAATCGATTTCGAAAATTAATTTTCAAAGCTTGTTTTCTAAAGTAAATTATTTTTTATATAAATCACACATTTTTGCACGATTCGAGTGGACAAGGAGAATTGAACGGTTTGGTAAAGCATGTGGTATGGGACACATATATTTATCTTATCGGTTAATTTCCAACTTGTCCATTTGATCGTTTTGACCTTCGAGTCGAGTTTACCGATGAGATAAGGTAAACTTTTTACTGCTTTGAGTGTGAAATTTACTAGCTGTTAGTAAACCGTTTAGTGCGAAGGTGTAGTATGGGACACACGTTAAATTTGTTCAGGTTCCTGTCCGAGGGTTTTGGACACATTTTCCATTGCGGCGTGTGAGTACTGGACCTTCAGATCATTGCCATTGCGGTGTATTTGTCTTCGAGATGTTTGCCATTGTGGCGTTTTCCATTGCAGCATATTTGCCATTGCAGCGTATTTGTCATCGTGTCGTTTTGCCTTCGGGCGAGATATGTAACAACCCTTAAATTTTAATGACTTTAATAACGTAATTAACTAAATTTTTGTAAAATTTTAAACAATTAAATTTGGAAATGAAACTTAATATTTGGAATACGTCTATACAAAATAATAAATGGTAAATTTTCATCAGATAATATGGAAGTTTATTTTCTTGGGTAAATTCTATTTTAATTCAAATCAGTTAATATTAGATAATAATAAAATATTTTCCAAACTTGAATATTTTATATAATAAATTTGCAAATTATCTTCCGAGTGAGACGTCATATTTCATTTCTTCAAATTTGGACTGCTATTGTTCCACTTATCTTAATTCTGCCATTTTAGCAGCATTTTCGGTACCGAATATAGACTTTTAATTGGATGATCCTATCACTGATATATATGTACTATTTTGATCATCTCGTCATGTTGATCGCTATAGTATATTCGTTTGTGTGTTTCGAACTTTGGTACTCGATGAAATCGAAAAAAATAGTCTCGTATCGGTACCGTTTTAAAAAACATTTGATATTACGTGACCTTTCATTTTATACCGTGTAAACCAAAAGCCATTGGCTTTTAAATTTCCCAGATACCAATGTGACTTTTTTATTCCTATATTCAATTATCCAATGGTTCAATTTGGTCACTTTAATTTTTCGTATTCTTTTCTTCTCTGTCAATTTTTTTAATATAAAGTTATATAAACTATATAACACAGAAACTCCGTCATCACTTTTCTTGAACCCGTTATCAAAACTTTGCTCCCTCCCTTCACAAGCCTGTGGCCATCCTCTCCTCCCGAAACCGACAATGTAACAACCAAACCCCACCACCCTCGAGCACCTGCTGCCCTCTCCAGCCTCATCCCTTTCGAACACGCACCCCAGCACCCCCCCCCCCCTCCATGTCACCCCTTCGAGCAGCCATGCCAACCATAACTCGACCCAGGCCAACCTCCTAGCTCTCTATTCGAGCCTCATTTGCCTCTTAATTTTAGGTATAATACGTGAGCTTATCTGCAATTTATATTTTACAAATTTTATTATAGCATAACTCATATGGAAGGATTTATATATATTACGAGTTTTGTGTATACCGAGTTTGAATTTTTAAATGTATATTTATGTAAAGTTATGATAAGTCTTTTTTTGTATGGTTTTTTTTAAATACTAATTTTAAAAGAGTGTGTGTGTATATATTGATCTATGAATCTATTATATGTTAAGTACTATATGATTAATGATGTTGATAGTTAACTGCATATATATATATAACTAAACTAAGATTTGTATATGATATGTTCATTTCAGTTTATATGTTATATAAGTTATAATTTTTCTCTGATGTTTTGATTTTCTAATGTATATTGGCCTTGCTGAGTGAAAAATATATATAATATAAGTACTATCTATATTATTATAAAGTCGTTGTATGTTCATATATGAGTTATAGCATATTTTATATTTTAGATGAGGTATTAACGGGGTTTACATTTTGTCTACAGTAATATGTCTATTCGTATATGGGTATTATAAAAATTGTTCAAACTTGTGTTCTGTTCTTTGGAAAGATGTATTATATGTTATATTTGGATCTTATGTATTTATTGAGTCGTATTGTGTATGTTGGAATATCCTATACGTGTTGTTTCCTAGTAGTTAATCTTGCTTATATAGGATATGCATTGTATATATTTTTATCTGCTGCAAGCGTATCGTTTTATATTATAATATATAAGTATATTTGTTTGCATGACTTATATATAACTATAAATATGATATAGATTTTCGATTTTATAAAATGTGTTTTAAGAAAGAAAGAAAGTGATTTTTGAAATAGTAAATATATGTTAGTATACAGGTAATATAACAATTTTAGTGTTGTTCAGGCAGCATGTGTGTGTGTATAAAATTTGGGTATGCATATTTTAGTTTATATGACATAGTATGGTTAAATACCAGTTTATATATATATATATATTGAATCTGTTGTTTTGATGAGTATAAGTTATATATATGAGTTGGGTATTGTATTGGTATTTGTTTAAATTAACTTTTGAAAATATATATAAATAATTTCAATTGAACATACATAATATACATAAGTATTTTGTGTTTTTTTGTATTTATTTTGGAAAATATATCTTATATATGTTGATTTTAATATATGTACTTTTAATTTGAAACAATGATAATTTTGAAATATATATATGACTTAATATGTGTTTGAATTTAGAATATGATTTATATATATATAGTTATATATAAGTTCACTTATATTAATTATCTTCATCGATCCAGTTCTGATTTGATTTCGTCAATTCCTATGTATTAGCTTTGCTCGTCAAATTCGCATTCAATCTAGCTTTGTTGTGGATTGTAACTCACCTTATTCTTATTCATCTCTAGCCTCGAAAGGTGAGCAATCACTCACGATTAACATTCTTATATTTATTAAATTTGATTTTAATTAAAACGGCAATTGAAATATGCTGCTGTTAGTTATTTACATCGCTATATATATGTTATTATCTATACCCGTTCACCTATGACACCTGACACCATGATCTGTTAGTTATTTTATCACTATTGATATATGCATGTTGCTAATTGTTATATTATTATCATATATGTTATCACTCTGTAAGTTCCCTTTTAGTATAGAATTCCATATGGGTTGAAATGATACATACCCGAATGATCTTGTTGCATAGGAGAAAATCGTTATGGGTTGAAATGATAGACCTAAGAGATTTTCATTAAATTGAATTTGGGATTGCGGGTTGAAAAGATATATATATATTTAAATTGTGGATTGAAATGATAAATATCCATATCACCTGACTATAGGATAGAAAACTATATACAGACACCATTGGTCTATATATATATATATATACAGATATATATATATATATATATATATATATATTGACCAAGATTTTGAAAAGAAATATATGAAATATTTTAAGATATTATATATATATATATATAAATGTTATTTTTATAAAGGTTTAAATTTAAATTTATATAATTGGATATTTTAAATTTATAAGTTAGTTTGGAAGATATAATTTTTAAGATTTTATTTATAATTTACTATTTTTAAAATATATATAATAATTTTTAATATAAAATAAGTATAATGATAAGCTTTAATTTAATAAAGTTTGAATTAACAAATATATAATATGTTTAAGTATTTATTTAAATTTTATTTTAAAATAGATTTTTATAATTATTTTTATAAGTTAAGGCTGGGAATATAAATTTGAATTTATTTGAAATTGTATTTAATTAATAATTTTATTTAATTAAATCGATTTGAAATTTATTAAATTTGATATTTTTAAAGGATATGAATTTTTAACTTGATTTTTGTTTAAGGCGATTAAATGAATATTTCAAGTTTAAAATTAAAGGGATTATTTAGTTTATTGTAATTCGGGGTTTTATTTAAATGATATTGGATTTATTAAGTGAATATTTCAAACTGAATAATAATGAAGTTAAATTAAGACATATATACGAAATTATCAAATTTAGTTTTGAAAATGTGGAATATTTAAGGCTTTGATATATATTGAAATTGAAATGGTTTATTTTATGGTTCAAATCTGTATTTGAAATCGATATAATTTGAAATGGTTTATTGAGAAACTGAATTGAGTTAAAATTGATGAATTGAGATTTAATTAAATTTGAATTTTGGAATTCGAGTTGATTTGAATCGATTTGTGAAATTTAAAAAAGCTATTTTATTATATAGAGTATTTTTCAATTATTTTTAAAACAATTTATATATTTTACTTTATAAATTATCTTAATATAAATTATTGTAATATAAACCATTCTTATATAGACTATTTTTAATATAAACTATTTTAATACACTAATATTTAATATAAACTATTTTAACTTATAACTATTTTTATATAAACTATTTTATTATATATATACTATTTTAATATCTAAACTGGTGAAGCGGGAAGTGGTATGTTTTCAAAGTATTATGATTTCAAAGCGTTATGATTTCCGTAGTGTTATAATTTCTAAGTTTTATAATCTCGATAGTGTTATAACTTTAAAAATGGTATGATTTTGGAAATACATATTTTGAAGTGAAAATATGATATTGTATTGATATGATTTTGAAATGGAAATGATATTTTGATTTGAAGTATAACTATTTTGAAATGACCGCGGTCTTATAATAAAGTTTGGTTGTTAAAGAGACCAGGATCGGTTATTGTCATACTCTCTACCAATGCCAAAAAACGCTTTAACAACCGTGTACGCGGTGGAGATTCCAAAATGAAGTAAGATGGTGGCGACAATCCTATACGAGGTATATACGTGGACCTGACACCCGTTAATTAGCTTAAGGTGGCTAAAATAGGAGCAATTAATGGGACAAGTGAGGTAGTTCCTTCGATCGGACACACTTCTTCGATTACCATTCTATTACCTTGTGATTGATTTGGTGCGCACCTTTGATTTGGGAGTGTGGATCGAGGTGGGCGGTAGCTGCTGCTATGTGTTACCACTAGCCCAGAAGTGTAATTGGTATATCTACTCTGGCATTGCCTAATTGTACTGTGTCACCAACCATATCGAGACCACTACGAGTTTGTTTTGTGTCGTACCGATGGAGTGCCTTCTGGTAGCCTCCCGGTCAGGAGGTATTACAGTACTGCATAGACTATGGCACTATAAAATGTGTTAAAGGGGATATGGATAATGCCTTAATGCTATTTTAATAGTTTACTTTACTACAGACATTATTATAATAGCGTATATTACTACATAGTAGATAGTTCCACGGATCCTTAGAGGATGGTTATCCCAAACATCCTTTGAGTTACTTGTACTTCAGTTGATATTTCACTTAAGTTGGATTTATTGATATAAGAATGTTAATCCTGACTCGAGTGTTTTGCTTTACGCTCAGGTCAGACTGAGTGTCGTAGCATTTGAGACTCACCTTTGGAGTTTGGAGTTTTGCTTGGAGATTCAACAATCGATTCAGCTTTCAGTAATTCAGTTGATTCCAGTGATGTATTCAGATTTTGTATTTGACTATTGTATTGAGACTTTTGTGTATTCGAGACTTTTATTGTATCTTGTTAACTCTGATATATATATATATAGTAGCTTCATGAACTACTGTTCCTTTGTTTCCGTTGCTTATTGTTATATTATTCTATGTCTGTGACTCTGTGATTATTTTATTTACTGTATATACTGAGTTTTACCAAATATAAATTAACAATCTGATATTTTGAGCAATAAAAATTTGACATGTTCGGATGCGAATGGTTGAGAATATCAGGATGTTACAAGGTACCTATTTGAGATAACAGTACTCGGCAAGGCTTCGGTCACATACATGTGCTAAACTTTTGAGATGATTTCTTTGACTATTTTACCAAGTGTATCTCCTCTTTTCGAAATTGGCCCTTTGAACCATTCGATATATATTTGTGGTGATTGCCTTTCAAGAATTTGAACTCTTGAGAGTCAATTTTTAGATTTGAATTGTCTACACTGGCATTATATGAGATTTGCATTTTGGCATTTACTTAAGGCTTTATTCTCCTCTTTGGAGATATATTTGCCTTATGGCGTGTTTCAGATGGGATCTCTTTGTGCATGTTTTGAGTTTGCCGATTTCGCGGGTTTAGGATTTCCCCTAAACCATAATTGATGTTTTATGAAATGCCGATGATATAAGGCTCGCTATATTTAGCATTTTATGGGTTATTCTATCTCTTTTGAGACTATATGTTGTGTAGTGATAAATAATATACTTATGCTCATACTTACTTAGTATTGTTTCTTCTTGCTTAAGAAGAACATCACCTCTATTTTATGCTTCTTTTATCACTTATTCTCTTAAACTAATTTGTTTAGCTAGACTGACCTGTGTAGTTATAATCGAATCAAACCGAGGTGTTTCGGGTTAGGTACATTTGGACTTAGCCTATTCTACTTCTGCATGGACTATTCTGCTAGCACTTTTTGTTATAGCTTTTTGTGTATTCCTTTTTGTTTTCTACTCTGATATGTATATTCTTTTGACTTACTTGTGTGTTGTGGTTGCTATACCACTTAACATGTATCATTTTGTATACTCTTTGATGTATCTATATATGTGTGATGACCTACAATTCTTGTGATGTATTTTGCGTTGAGTTGTTGTATTTTGTTCTGATAGATCTTATAGCCGCCTATGGCTTTGTATTGAGTATTTATTGGATATGTCAATCCACTTGAGAGAGAAAAAATATAGCAATTGTTGACGTATTCAATAGTAATTTAAGACAAGGCTATAGATGGTCGCTCCTAACCAGCCCTATTCTCTGCATTAGCAGACGGTACTACCCAGTATTACTCTTTGTTAATGTGGGTCTTGGGGTGGGGAATTACAATACACTTATGTCTGAGGTATAAGCATACGAAGTTTTAGAAATACGTTTTGAAAAGAGATTTATTAAATGAAGATTTTTTTTGAGGCTTAGTGATGGCTATGGATAATAAGTCTCAAATGGAATTGGTTGTTGTTTGTTTATTTGATAGTTAAATAACTGACTATTAAATATGGACTTAGAATGTAACTTTGGAAATATCTAGGAAAAACACATGAGTTATATGGCACAGTCATCTCTGATGATGATGTACTGTGTGTATAAACCTTGTTTTGTTCTCATAGGACAAATGGTAAGGAAATATATCCACTAACAATTAGGAGGTGATCGTGCTCTTATCTTTGATTTTTTTTATTTCTTAAGGAATCGGGGTTGAATTTACCGAAAACTATCGAATGTTGTTTCGAAGAGACCCGGATCGGGTATGTTATCCGAAAACCACTTCGATCCAACTCAAGCATTTCGAAGTGAAGACATCTTAGAAATGATGGAATTGCAGAAGGAGCTCTCAAACGTTTCGTTCAGTCCTAGAACAAACTTGTAAGGATCAATGGCATTGTAGTGTTAGAATTCCAAGTGGGAAGTGCTATATAAAAAGGTAAAACATAGCCTCAAGCCTCATCAACTGGGAGTGAATAAAATATAAACGATGTAGCAGGGTTAAGTGGGTCACTCCCAAATATGGTATAATCATCCTTATCTAGAGTTGATATCATCTCTCATTTCTATGCTTAGGAGCCATTAAAAAGGAGTGATCATATTCGGTACTATCCATTAAAGGGTAGGCCGGTTCAATGTTGGCAGGGGTTGATAGGTAAACTCGGTGTTATTTTATCTAGAGATGCACCATGACGAGCAGTACCCCAGTAAACTAGTCATTGTCTGGAATCCATTCTCTAATAAGCACCGTACGAACTTAATTGTGCCTAACTATGTTGAAATTTGAGATGCAAGCATTTCAGATATATTCATACTTTACTTTGACTCCTAGACATTATTATAATATCAATGGATTTTCTATAAAAAAAAAATTGGTTATCATAAGGTAAAAACCCATCCCTTTTTATGTGCGGAGTGCTCTTATGAGATGCCTTTGATTTAAAGGTTTTTATAAAGCTAAAGGCTTATGATTTACTGACTCTAGACCCATGTCTGATCCGGAGTTATTTTCTTTTCCTAAACTCTTGGGTGCTAAAATTTGAATGGGCAGCCAAGTAGTTCATGTTTTCCACAGATTCTTCTTAGAGGAGCTTGGAGCAGGTGGCTTCATCAACAGCTTGTTATTACCTTGTTTTCCACTGTATTATATGTATATTGTATCTGTTAGGCAGGGGCAAGCTATTATAATTGTCTTAGGCTAGAATTTATGTTAGAATGGCTCATCTGTAACATTTTTGAAATGACATTTGAAAATTATGTTGAGTAATATATATTGTTCCATTGCGTTGTGAGATTCTATGATGTTAGTTTCTTCTCTTCTGTCTTATCTTTCTTTTTCTTTTACCCTTAATGGCCTGTCTTTCGGAGTAAGAAAGGCAGTTCGTTACAACATGTCCATATGTATATAATTTTTTATGTTTTAATATTTAAAACTATACATGTGTGTAAAGATTGCAATCAATTTTTTACACACATAAATTTAAAGTTAACAAATCTAAGTTTCAATTTAGAAAGGAATCAGAAGATTTAAATTTTATATCAAGGTCCACTTATGGGTTTTTGAGTTAAAACCACTTTTAAATTTATGTAACTAAACAAAATATATTCAAACAAAAACTATGTAACACATATATTCTTTTTAAAGGTAAATTTAAATAATTAAAGTAGTTTTCAATCAAAAATTATTTTCAATCAAAATTGATTAAAATTAATCAAAATTGCTTTATATATATGTGTATATATATATAGTTAAAAGGTATTTAACTAAAATGATTCCAAAATAACAACCAAATGGATCAAAAAACTTAGGCATGTATAATCGTTATAGAAGGAGTCGAATAACACTATACAAACAATATGAATAAATTATCATATGAGATGAAGAATCTAAATTATATTAATAAACGGATCATATAATTAACTGAGGAATAACACAAAAGGGATCGAAACTAAATTAACATGAAGAACGGTTAATTAATTTTGGTGTGGAAAAAGTGGTTTGAGTTACCATACAAGATGATTATATATATATATATAAACATTTAGTATAAAGCATTTAAAGGATTCAAATTATGTGAACTTGATCAATATAAATAAAATTTGAAATTACCTTAGGATATAGCCAAAAGTTGCACCTTGAATGATGAACAATGCTCCTAGATTTAACTGAATCGACCTCTCGATTTTGTAAGAATCAATAGAGATAGCAACCACCTTTTATTTTGATTTAATTTTGATTTTGTTTTGGGGATTTTTAACCATGGTGCCATGAATTTGGGCTATGAGAGGGCGGAGAAAAGAGAGAAAGAAAAGTAAATTATCAAGAGGAATTCCAGAATGAATGAAAGAGAATTTGTATCAAGGAAAACATTGTACCTTTCAATTCCATCCTTTAAAACGACTTCTATTTAATTTCTTATTAAATCTCACCAAATCCTTTCTCTCTTCATATTTTTGACTGCAAACAAAATGAAGATAACAGCAGAAATCACTTCATAAATGTGTTTTAACTGAGTCATAAAGAAGAGTAAAGGATGGAGATTTATATCTTCCTTTAATTGCTCCTTTGGATTTTCAAATCACATTTAAAACCTATCCTTCCCTTACCATGCATGGCTGACCAATAGAAGAGGCATATATGCCTCAAAAATTTCCCTAATCCACTTAGTAATTAATCTACATAAATTAAATTCAAATATTCTTTAGATATCATATATTGATACACATATTTATAGCTTTTATATATGCACTTTATTGAATACTAATGGTATTCATGTTATATTCAACATAGAGATAAACTCTCCTCTTGATGTTAATGGCTAAGAGGGGATAATTCTTTCAATTCTGATCCCTATGTTTAAATGAGTTATAGTTGGAGAAAATTCCTCCAATTCTGGATCCATATAATAAACTACAAAAACAACTGCCAATGGAAGTTCAGAAATGAACAGCTTCTTTCAACTCATCCCACAACTACAACCAAATTCACGTGTTACCTTTTGTGCATTAGAAAGTAATTTCTGAGTGAGATGGAGCAGTGGTTGATAAAAGAAGTGCGCTTAGATTGAATCACTGTCACTTGATAGAAACATTGGCTCAACATGTAAACAGTCAGATCTAGGTTGTTATGTCACAATTTTGAGGAAGAGATAATACTTTAAATTTGCTCTCAGATTAAAATCGCAAAAAAGAAATGTGAACCTCCCTTTTTTATTGTGAAATTTTGAAGATAGACAAACGAATTATGATCAGGTCTGACAGGCTCGGGAAAAGAATTGTTGTCATGAAGAATTTCAATGCAAGATGAAGTAGAGATTCATCGTTATCTTTGATGAGCTAGGGTGTCATGGAGAAAAGCATCTATCAGTCTTTGAAGACGAAGGCTACGATTATCGGTTAGGGTGACTACAAATTATGGATTGATAATGCAGTTATTGCAACTGATCTAAGGAAGAGACAGCAATGGTTTGACTGTTTTGGGTTGGGTTGTTTATACCCGTTATCTATTGTTTTTGTATCAGGCTATGCATATAGGTTGTTGTGTGTTGTATGCTATTTCTTTTCTTTTTAAATGGAATAAGTGAACCAAATTTCAAAAATAGTACTAATGATATTCAAACAAATCAAATAAAAATTAATAATTAATATTACATAAATGTTAATTAATTTAGTTAATTTACAACGATTATAAATTCATTAAATCAGGTGGATTTTTGGAGTGTTTGTCATTATGGTTGAGCGACTCAAACTGTTATCAAGTTAGACACATGTAGTAAATTACATAATCATCACCAGGGTATACCTATAATCTGTCAATCTCTCCCTCATAAGGTCAATTATGGAATCTTATCCTTACTCCTTCGATTGGTTTTCTCAAAAATAATGGAGCCAGTCTCTTATTAAATAGGTATGCCAGTCAACTGACTCTCTCTAATGCTGACAAACTACCTTTAACATATGAAACCTTTTGGAGTATGTCTTTTGACTTCTTGTGAGCTTTAGGTTCATTTACGAACTATATCACGATATTGTTATCATATAATGATGTCATTGGACTCTTAATGTTTAAAATCACCCCTAGCTTGGTTATAATTCTTTTTTCTTTTATTTATAGTTCTATTGTAGTGCTATTTAAGGCAATGTACTTAGCCCTTCGGAGAGTTGGTCACTACTTATTGTTTGGAACATTTCCAATTTAAATTCTTAACATAAACTTAAACATGAATTTGTGATTGACATACTATCCTTGATGTAACTTATAAAATTTGAATCTGCACACTCCTTCATAAAAAGTTTGTTGCTTCTATAAACATTTTTATAGTGTTTTGCAAATACTCAAAAAAAACATTTGGTGATCTTAATTTAATTTTAAACTTGCTCTATTTATCATATATATAAGCGAAATGTGATATTGTAGACAATATAGCACATATGATAATTCCTATTGCCAATGCATAAAGTGCCCATTTTACATGCTTCATGTTAAACAGTTTAATATAGTGTCTGTATATATGATTTAGGGCATTCCCAGTATACTTTTATACTGATTATAAGATATATCTTTTCCAATCTTATACCAAAAATTAAACAACAAAAATGAAATGATTTTAACATGAATACATCGCTAATAATCATAACTTTGTTATTTACTTATCGTTTTAGAAATACTTTAGCACCTATTAATATCATTTCTTATAGACACACGCTCCCTCTGCATACTGATTGAAAATCAAACTATTTGATTTCCCTGTCAAAATATTTGTTTAACTATGATTCTTATCGGATAGTACTTTCATATATTTTCTTGGATCATATCAATAACCCAAGAACGTGAAATCTCTCCCATTTACTTCGAGGCAATTAGGTTATTGAGCGCAAAAAACATAAGTCTAAATCATTATTTTAAATTTCCATTTCAACTTACAAACACCAAAATTCAAAGTCATATCAAGTGATAATTTTGGTAGTGAAATCCAAATTAACTTAAGTACATTAATGTTGATACGGTTATGTTAATTTCAATAATTGACATTTACGATGTTATTCTACCAATATAGCTTATATTGCGGCTGCTATGGTCTTCTTCTCGAAGACGTATTTGTGGCCAATGGATCATATCCTTTGGCTACAATTATCAAAATCATATTTTGTTAATGTATTTGGGATCCATTATGGATTTGTACATCATTCCATATGGTAGAGTCAATACTCTTAATGACTTATTGACAACTAAGTAAGTTCATTCTGACATCTCTAAGAGAATCGTAGTTTCTCTTTAATGTGCGAGTATTCTTATTACACATTCTAATTAGTTGTGTCTGTTTAGGTTTGGCCAATTTAATTTCATCATTTGAAATTTGTTTTATTTTTGGATCATATCCAAATCCATTTTATTAATAATAATTTCTAAAAGAAATTCCATTGTCGCGAAGTTGGTGTTTCTTGAAAGGTAACTATTTTTCAGTGTAATGGAACAAGCATTTATAAACATTTCATAAAGTGCTAACTGTATGTAAAACCACTTTGGTTTCAAGTTTACGAAACTTATGCTCATAGCATAAATTGGTTCATCAATATTTATCAACCTCAGACTCATTTGAGGTGATTCGAATAAGATCCTTTATGAACAAATATTACGTGCAGTCCTTGACTCACACAACTTGCCAACTCCTTAATCAAAGAATATATAAGGGTTGCTTCATCGACTCTTATCTTGTATGATTTCGTGGACTTTGTTTTATATTAAATTTAACTAAACCTTATGTTTTTACTCTTAAGTACACATCCTTAAAGAAAGAAGTCAGCACAACTTCACTCACCATCAATTGTATTTTGTCTAAAAAAGTCCTATTACTCCTTAACGATACATCATTATGTATCATGAGAAGGAGTGACTTTTATGATAGAATCTTATTCAGTTTAGGTACATTTGGAACTCCTTTCTTTTCACTTATTCGAATCGAACCATTTTCATTCGTATGTAATGTTATTTGCTTCCATTTTATATTCCATGAATTTATTATAGACATATAATATGTTCATCAAATACACATGTTCATATCTGTGATAACTCATCCGTGAATTTAGCAAAGTACATGGAACCATTTTGGTATCATTAGACCTATGATTGAATACATCTATATGTATTAATCTTATGGGTTTACCAATACTTATGTTCATTCCCAATGAATGGGTTCTTTTCCCTTTCTCGTTTTAGATGTGATTCACAAGTACCATCAGATTCATACATTAAAGAAATATTTCTCTAAACTATGTTTAATCCATAATGCTAGGAATAATTGTTCAAATTTTAGATACTTTTATGTTATGTAGCTAATGCAACAAAATCATGGTTGTAATAGATTTATTTTATAATGAATATTTAACACATTCACAACAAAATAAAAAATACTTATTTCCAGTCAATACCAAAAATAGTTTATTATTTCATAAATAACATTGGATTTATTTATTAAAACAATTTTTGTGTCTTAAGACATCTATAAATAAGCATCATATGGCATGCTCAAATGACTAGTGCCATTACCGTAATAGCATACTAAATGAAACTTCATTTAAACACATATTATGGGCTATTTATTTTTAGTGTAACTAGTTTACCATTGAGATTTTTTGATTAAATATCTTAAACTCATACAAATAACCTTCATAGAAAATAATTTTCTATATTATAACACAACTAGGATAGAGACTGTATTTCTCATTTCATATCATGTGTTTTAATATTTTATTCTATTCTCTTTTCGATGTCCCTTTATGAAGTAGAGATGACCATTCACTCTTTTCATCCCAACTGTGCCTAAGTTACATCCACATCATGCATTCGATTTCCTTTCTAAAATGGTTGAACCATTCAATGAAGATCCTTGTTGTAATCAATCATACTGGAAAAAAAATTGCATTATGGTTTATTTTCTTACATAACGTTTTAATCATATTGGTTTTTAGACATCTAAAGGACTGATCTAAACATATGATGGAAAATTCAAACGTTTGAATAAACTTTCCAAATGTTTGAATATAACTATTTTTGAACTACTTCTTTTCTATTTTGAAGACTGTAGAAATTCAGACATCTGAATGGTAATGTCTGAATTGTTATAAGCTAAATTATTCTTTAAATAGAAATTACTTACTGAATGGTTTTCTTCTTTCATCAAGTATTGCAACCATACTAATGTATCTCTTCGATTAAATTTTTTTAGACACTATAAATATAAATGGTTTTTGAAATTTTCAAATCATCTTTCTTATCTTGACCTCTCAATATATTTTCTATGACTTTCTAAAGCATACAAAAATAAACTTTTACTACCTTAAAAAGTGTACATTCAATTCATTATCACCAAAGAAGATTAAACGAAGGATGTAGTTAGTGTGGCTTATCACTTGATCGAAAAAGACTACAAGTCAGAGTAATCTATGAAAAGTGAAGTTATATTAATTATCTTTAGGCAAGGTGTTAAAGTCATGCTTGGTTATTCACATAGCCTTGTAGAAACTTGTTCCTCTGCATAAAAGGAGGGTTCTTTAGTGAAATTCCGAAAGAAGTCTAGGACTGAAAAAAGGACAAGAAGTCTGAACCAATATAAAAATCGTTGATGCAATATGTTACTTTCTGACTTACTTGCGAATTTTACTTAATCCTTAATGCCGATATATAAACATTAATATTCAAATTATTCAATATTAATCACTGATTGAATTTACACCTACTGGTCGTACAACTGTAGTGGTGAATTCTCTAAAATACCACATAATTTGATTGATATATAATTATTATAAATTAATTGAATTAATTAAAAATTATGAAATATTAGTTAACTAATTAATTGATGTTTTAGGTGATATTGGTATTTTATGGGTGTTATTAGTCATTAACTCGATGCATATATAAAAGTTATATATGTACGTATGGATATACAACGTCGATACACATTTAAGTACAATTCAAGTGATTTAATTTTAAATGGATTTGTAGCCTTTTCTCATATAGCCTATGATATGGCCTGCTAATAACTAAAGAGGGAAGGGGTGAATTTTTTATTTGAATTCATGATTTGGATCTAGGAATTTAAGAGGAGAAATGGTTAAAAGAGAAGAAGTTTTCTCCTCCTCCTCCACTATATAAATCAAGCTATTATTTTAAATAATTCATGTAGAAATGCCTAGTAATTTCTTAATGATACCATTTGGGCACAACTTATACACTCCAAAATAACTCTAACTTGGACATCTTTACCCATAGTCATGAACCTTCTTTAAATTTTTGATTGACTTAATTCTTCTATTTTGACGAACACTTCTTTGGTGTCAAAGTACTACTTATGAATAATCATTAACTCCCGAGTCAAGGTAGAAGAATAAGACCTATTATGGGACATACAATGCATTACAGATAGATGATCATTACGCTTCAACCAGGTTATTCAACTCCACCTCTTATAGAGAACAAAACTTAAATGAAACAATTTTATAACCTCTCCTCTCCCAGTCCTCTAAGGAATACCCTTCCCCTTCAACTTGGAGGGGGGTTCATCTAGGGACTCTGTGCTTGGCGCTCCCCTTGGAGTTCTCTAAGTATTTATGTCAACCTATCGCTTTGGGTTAACTGGTGCCCAGGAATGACCACTTTTTTCCTTGTTAAACTCTCCCTAACCCTTGGCTTCAAGCATCACAAACTCCATTCCCCCTTCCCAAAAAATTTAAGTCTAAATTACATCAAATAAAATAGATCATTGGTACTCTTAGCCATTGCAAGTATCAGAGATTAGTTTAAGGTGAATCTAGGAGAGCTCATCAATCAACATGTGTTCTAATGCAACGTCCCTAAGGTACAAGATTTCATGTACTTTTATATGTTATATTCATCATGTAATATGCAAATTTTATTGCAATTGTGTATGGGCAATGATTATCTCTCTTATTAATTATTAAGTATATTTTTCTCACTACATTAGTCAAATTATTGTTTAGATTAAAAATAGCATTTATTTGACCATATATGTTATGCACACTTTATTTCATATCCTAAAATATTAAAAAATTTGTTATTTAAAATTATTATGCATATAAATATATTTTGTTTCAAGTTATTTCATAAATTTAATTATAATAAAATAAGCTTAAGTTCTTTAAAAAAATCCATAAGTTTATTTTAGTTATATATTTAAATATTTAGTAATTTTAATATGTTTTATTAATATATATATATGTATGTATGTATGTATGTATGTATGTATGTATGTATGTATGTATGCATATGTATATATTTAATCCATGAAAAATATATTCAATGGTTTTCGATTTTTTATTAAAAAACATATTTTCATCCAAAAATAAATAAAGTAGTATAAAATATTTTAATATTTGATTTTATTTAAAAATTATATGCTTTGAATATTTTGTGTATTTAAATGTTTATGTGCTTATTTTTTTTATTTGACAATGATGAAATGGTATTCATAATATAAAATATTTATTTTAACTAATGCACTATATGATATACATCTAGATTTGAATTGAAAATATTTTACCTCGTCAAATCAATATTTTTGATATCAAATTTGAATTTGAATTTTATCGAGTTAGCCAAAATCAATTAAATAATCTTTGTTTTATTTTATTTGATATATAAATTAATTTCTAACATTATATGGATATATTTATACTTATGTATTCTTAATTAATAGTTTGAGACAACTAATGACATATGAATGATGAATGTATACTTATAGATGCAAATCCAAATATCTATATACGTACACATTAACTATATACACATTGATATGTTGCACGCACATTACACATACAAGCATATAATGATATACTCATAAATTATATATGAATCAATTTAATCAACTCATCAATTAATTAATTCTAAAAAATAAATTAAATTAGATATATTTAAATTAACTAGATGACAACATTAGACTACATTAGTCCACTAGATTAAAATTTATCCATTTCACCTGTTGTAAACCAGGTCAGTTCCAATAATGGTATTAGAATACAAATGGTTTATATAGTCAAACTAGCACCATTTGGGCTAACTAATAAATCCTACATATCTGACAGATCTCTAGAATAATAGTATTTAAGCTTGATGTAGTATTCTCCCCTTCTTGGCTACAAGCCTGGCTCAATAAGTGAAGTAAGTCGAAATGTTGGTCAAATTGTTAGGGCCTATATTGATTTAGGCATTGGACTAGTTTTCAAAATTCAGTTTGAAACTTAAAATGTAATTTGAATTTAAAAGTTAAATTCAAAATAGAAAATAAAATTTTATAAGAGCTACAAATTTTTTTAATTTTTTAAAAATTTGAATTAATATTTTTGAAAACTATTTCAGTATTAAATAAAAAATTAATTGAAAATTAATTAAAATATACATATATATATATATATATTGATATATGTTTGTGCATATATAATTATAATTGTTATAGTTCAATATGCATATTTATCTTAAATTATTTAAGGTAAATTTGAAATAATATTCTAAACTTATTAAATGCATTACATTAAAATTATATTATTTAAATAAAATAATAAGTTGATAAATATAGGGATTAACTGTTAATTAGTAAAAAAACATATGTCAAGGACATCTAGTTCTTTAGGAGTGTTGCTCGTTAGAAAGAGGTTACAAAGTCATGGGTTCAAGTCTTCGAGACATCAAAATGAAAGCTTTACTTGAATAAAGTATCACTTAAGTTATCAAAAAAATGAATGCTTTACTTGTATAAAACAATAAACTAAATAGATAGTATTAATCTTAAATTGTTTAGGATGAATTTAATTTTGAATTTTAAAATAATTTAATTAATAATTAATTAATTAATTAAATCCGATTTAATTAGTAATATGAATATGATCTATATAATTTAATTAAACCATGAACAATTATAAAGGAATTTAATTTAATGCCTATTATGTTTATGCCTAGGATGTTATATAAAATATGGTATGCGAAGAAACTCCACCTTAAATATTTGAAGGTGTGGGGTTGTTCGACCAACGTGAAGAACGTCGGCTCTAATAAACTTGAGGTAAGATCAACTATGTGTAAATTTGTATGATATCCCAAGAATTCTATGGGGTATATTTTCTACAACACTAAGGAACACAAGTTTATTATTTCTCGATACGTTGCCTGTTTTAAAAGGAATTTTTGTCAAAAGAAACTAACAACGAAATTGTGGACTTGGATGAGATCCGAAAAGTTAACATAAAGGCTGAACTGGTAGAAGAATCAAATTCACTGTTACATGAAAACATGAATGTAACAACCCGCATATTTGTCGATTTTATATTTAAATATTTTATTTAAATACTTTGTCGTTAATCGGATATTGGTCCGAAAAGCTACTTTTTACAAATGGTAAAATTAGGACTCGAGGCCACTTTCATTGAGTTCGAAATGCCATTTACAACTTTTTTAAGTATAAACATCGATAGGTTTGGAGTTAGTGAAATTTCACTAACTTTTCCCGCTTTGGACTTTGGGTTAGTTTAGCCTATTAAGCCCAAGTTCCAACCCCCTTCTCCTCACTCTCCATAAATTCCTAACTAACTTGAAATTTGCATTAATGGTGAAGAGAATCGGAAATTAAAACTCCAAGCTCAAATTTAATTGCTAATCCAACATTCAACTTCAAATTCAAGTAGAAGATATTGGATTCAAGCTTTGGATTGCTTCTCCATTGGCTTCAAGCTTCATCTTCATCCATTTTAGTGAAAAGGTGAGATTTTTATCTCACACTCTTGCTTATAACTATCTTGGACTGTTGGGAATGGTTCCCTATCACTTTAACATGCACATTTGCATTTGGTTTTGATTGGATTGGCGAAAAACTCCACTTTTTAGTGTTTTTGGTGAATTTCCAGCCTTAGGTCGTTCTGGACCCTTAGGTCGCTTGGGTTCGTGGCTTGCGCACGTGGAAAAGTCGCCTGGATGTTAGGTCGTAGGTCGCTCGCGAGTTAAGCCTTAAGCCGAAGGTCGTTCGCAAGTTAAGCCTTAGGTCGTTTGGCCTTTATAACGTTAGGTCGCTCGCGTGTTAAAACTTTAGGTCGCGCTGGCCTTAAATCGTAGGTCGTCTCCGACCTAATATTGCCTCTGCTATTTCACTAGGTCGCGCGGGCCTTAGGTCGTAGGTCGTAGGTCGTGAGTCTCCTAGGTCGTAGGTCACTCGGTCCTACTTCTGTCCCTAAGTCGCGTAACCCTATCACCTTTAGGTCGTTAGGCCTTTATGTCGTTAGGTCGTTACACCTATAACCCGTTAAGTCACGAGTACCTTTAGGTCGTGAACCCCATTAGGTCGAAAACCTCTTTAGGTCGTCTGTCCCTTAAGCAGTTAGGTCATTCGAGCTGTTATGCCTTAGGTCGTTTGACCCGTGTTACGTTAGGTCGCGTAACCCCTTAGGTCGCTTGACCTTGTTTCCTGTTAGGTCGCGTGACCTTATTTTTCTTAGGTCTTGAACCTTGTTAAGTCGCTCGACCACTAGGTCGCGAACACCTTTAGGTCGCGTGCCCCTTTTGGTCGCTCAATCCTATCCTCCCTTAGGTCTTCACTAGGTCGTACCGTTTTGGACGGGGCGCTGCCCCCTGGACCCCCGCGACCTTACCGGGCAGGTCGAACCCCGTAGCAGTGGCGTTGCCCCCGCACCCCCACCTTGGGGGGTTGCCACCCCCCCTAGACCCCCCTCCGTAGGGGATCTTATCTGAAAAACATTCAACATAACTTGCTTTGTTGAGATGCTGAGTTGACCAATCTTCGAGACAACTTCAGAAATATGAAGGTTTCAATACTAGTAGTAAATATCAAAACTTTTTCATCAAAACGATTTCAACTTTATTTTCAATACCAAACTCATTTATAAACCGTTTTCCAGTCTATTAGTATATACAAACCTTTACCTCACTCGGATGAGAAATCTAATTAAACGGCCTAGTAAAACAAGTGGTATGAAATGCTTGCGTTTGCTTCTTCGGTTAATTCTTGGACTTGTTCGATTGAACCTCTTGTGACAATTTTCTAGTGAAGATTTACAGTTTGTTCGTAAATATTTAAGTTAAGCAAGTGGTTATGGGACATGAAGCTAAACTTTTATATTTACTAGCTTAGTGTAATTGACACTTCTCGTTGATCATGACGATCATTCTTATGATTTAGACTAGCAATTGTGCGATGTCTCTTGTTTGCTTGGTTAGACTAGACACCACTTGTGTGATTTCATTCACACATACCTTTTTACCTTCTTGGTTAGTCTAGACACCACTTATGTGATTTCACTCACACATACGTTTTTGTTTGCGAGGTTAGACTAGACATCACTTGTGTGATTTCACTCACACATACCTTTTTGATTTTTGGTTAGTCTAGACCTCATCTGTGTGATTTCGACTCACACATACGGGGTAGCTCACCATGGTTTTCGGACCGTCATGTGATAGGCCTCTTTCTTTTTCATGATTTTCTGGATTTCTTGTGTTGATTTCTGGAATTTATGTCATTGACTTGTTATGAGTACAAGTTTTGGGTATGATACCCTTTTGGATCTTTGAGAAGATTCTTGTGATATTGATTAATCTCTTATTGATTATCATTTACATACTTATAGTAGTATGATGTTATGGATATTATTCGCATATGCCATTTCTCTTATTTTATATCATGTCGTCTGATATTTATAGCTAGACTGATCCATTTATTATTTTCTTATAAATAATACTCGGGTCAGACCGAGATGTTACAGGTGCTTCTGCTTGATTTCTCCCCCAGTAATTCACTACACAGACTTTTGGCTACTTGTTTAGATTAGCAGTTTTTGTTGTATACACTTGAGACACAGACTCATAGTTGTATTCTTTTGTATAGCACGTGTTGCTATTCTTTTGTATTATTGTGGATCTTTTTGACCACTACTCTGATGTACACTTTCATGTGTTAGTTATATATTCATATCTTCTTCCTCCTTTGTGATATAGATGTCTGTGACTGATTTGTGTTATGCTTATTTCTATGTTTTTTTCCGAAGATTATTTATAGCCACCGTATGATAAGCAATCACATGGATGGTCGCTCCTCAACAGCCTTATTCTCCGTGCTAGTTGACAGCACTACACCGTAGTGTTCTTGGCTAGCGTGGGTATAGAGGTGGGGCGTCACAGCTTGGTATCAAAGCCAAACTTCGGAACAATATAGAATAACTTAACAAGGATCATCGTCCTAATTCTATCTTAGGAATTATACCATAGGATTAATTCGAGTCTTCGTACCGATTCATCCTATTTCCTTTATGATTCCTTGTTTTATCTATCAAGATTGCTTGATATTCATTGGTGAATAACCTTCTTCCTTCTCTTCTTTCTTTCTTAAAGGAAGAGAATGTCTAGACCAGGCCGTCCCAGAACTGGATCATCTAGTGCTGCTCCCCAGGATGGAGTTTTTATGACTGCTCAACAGCTTCTTGACTTAGTAACAAATGCTCAAGCAGCTGGAGCTAACCCGAAACCTACTCACCCAAAGTCGGGATTTGCACGCTTCTGCGGTGATTACACCAACTTGGGTGGGAAGCCCTTCAAAGGTTCGGAAACAATCATCGAGGTCCAGGCTTGGTTAAAATCATTCGATCGAATCTTTTCTCGCATGAACCTTATCGATCTCTACCGCGTTCAGGTGGCTTCCAACATGCTCCAGGAGAGAGCATTGGACTGGTACGAACTCCTTATTTTAGAAATTAATGAAGCGGATCTCACCTGGAAGCAATTTCAGGGACGCTTCGAGTTAAAGTTTGTACCAGAAGCTGGGAAAGTAACCTTGGCTCGACGTTTTATTGACCTTGTTCAAGGTCAAGCCTCTGTGACTGATTACGTCGCAGCTTTCAAGTCGCTTTCCAAATATAGGGTTGAATACATCAACACCTCATTGAAGAAGAACCAGAGGTTCGTTTATGGCTTAAATAAGAATCTTAAGAAGCCACTACTCCTGAAACTAGAAGTCGCATTTGATCAACTCGTCGATATCGCTCTTCGTCTTGAAGAGGCTGATAGAGAGAGTGATGTTGAAGTGGAAGGCGCTAAACCAAACTTCAACAACAAAAGGAGGCCCAGTAAATTCAAAGGCCCTTATCCCAACAAAAAGGATAAGCATGCAACCCCTGCAACAAAGTCTCCTTCTCCTAGTGGTGCGAGATGCTTCAACTGTGGATCTGGGGGTCATTTTGCGAATAAGTGCTCTAAGCCCAAATCTTGTCGCTATTGTAAGAGCACAGATCATTTCATGCATCAATGCCTCAAACTTGAAGCCAAGAAGGAGGGAAAGTTAAATGTGGCTCAAGCCCCTGGCAACACATCTTGTGGCCAAGGTATTTCTCATTCCATTCTTGATGGTATTATTTTATTTCATGATAAACCTATTAGGGTTCTCTTTGATACGGGTGCATCTCATTCTTTTATATCAAAGGAACTTGTCGATACTTTTTCTTTAAGTGTTGATGCTTTAATGACTTCTTTGAGAATTGCGAATCCGGTTGGTGGATCCGCAACTCTTAGTTTGCTTTGTAGAAATATGGAGATTATTTTATGTGATTTTTCTTTCCTAGCTGATTTGCATGTTATGCGTTACTTAGGCTTTGGAATGATATTGGGTATGGACTGGCTTAACCGTTATGAAGCTCATATCCTATGTCCTGAGCGAACTATTTATCTCCGACATCCGCAATCTGTAAATTAGATTTCTATTATACTTAAAGATTCGGATTCTTCTTTGACTGCATCTTTATATTCTTCAAATCCTCGAGACGATGATGATGATGATGAGGAAGACGTCATTTCTTGAATTCACGTTGTCCGTGAATTTTCCGACATATTCGAGCCCGTTTTAGGATTACCACCTAAGCGAGCAATTGAGTTCAGAATTAATCTTATCCCTGGAGCTCAACCTATTACTCGTCCTCCTTATCGCATGTCCAATAAGGAGAATGAAGAGATGCGTAAACAATTATCCGAATTGGAGACGAAGCAGTTTATTCGCTCTAGTTCCTCACCTTGGGGAGCTTCAGCTATTTTCGTAAAGAAATCCGACGGTACGCTTAGGCTTTGCGTTGGCTATCGCAAGCTTAACAATCTTACTATTAAAAATAAATATCCTTTACCTCGGGTTGATGATCTATTTGATTAGCTAAGTGGTGCTAAGGTCTTTTCACAATTAGACTTGGCTACCGGTTTTCACCAGCTTCGTATTGCAGAGGATAGCGTTCCTTTGACATCGTTCCGTACTCGGTATGGATCTTATGAATGGCTAGTTATGCCATTTGGTTTAACGAATGCTTTGGCTTATTTCGTTGACCTCATGAATCGAGTTTTCAAAGATTTCCTCGATCGGTTTGTTCTCATTTTCATTGATGATATTCTTGTGTATTCTAAAACTGAGGAGGAACATGAAAAGCATCTTCGGATTGTATTGGAAACTCTTAGGAGTAATCAATTAAAGGCGAAATTTTTTAAATGCCACTTTTGGCAACCTCGTGTGAAGTTTCTCGGTCATATTATTTCCGAATCCGGAATTTCCATGGATCCTTCAAAGATTGAAGCGATTCAAGATTGGAAGAGACCGGAGATTGTGAAAGAGATTTGTAGTTTTCTCGGATTGGCAGGTTATTACCGTCGTTTTATTAAAGACTTTTCTAAGATTGTCGTGCCTCTCACTGGCTTGACTAAGAAGTGAGTTAAATACATTTGGTCGGACAAATGTGAAGCTTCTTTTCAGAAATTGAAAGAACTCTTTTCTGATGCTCATATTCTTGTTATTCCCGAAGGGAATCAAGATTTTGTTGTTTATACTGATGCTAGTCACGTTGGTTTGGGTGCCGTTCTTATGCAAAAAGAACGTGTTATTGCTTATGCTTCTAGGCAATTGAAGCCGGCCGAGACTAGATATGCCACACATGATTTAGAAATCGTGGCTATTGTTTTCGCTCTTCGAATTTGGCGTCATTATCTATTGGGAGAGAAATTTATTCTTTACACGGATCATAAGTCTTTGAAATATTTATTTTCTCAAAAAGAACTTAATTTACGTCAACAGCGTTGGCTCGAGTTCCTTGCACCTTATGATCTTGATATCCTTTATACCCCCGGTAAGGGTAATCGTGTCGCCGATGCTCTTAGCCGTAAACAACAAGCTATTGTTTCTATGATGATATCCGAATGGAACGATCTCGAGATTTTATCCACTTGTGAGATTCGAGAGCGCGTATCCGATTTATGCTCATCCTTGTTTTATGTAGCCTTGAGGCCCATCCTTCTCTTTTAGACCGCATTCTTGAAGCTCAAGGGCTAGATCCTGAATTGGCTCTTCTTGGCCAAAATGTTAAGGATAAAATTGTTACTGAAGGTTTGAAAGACTTTGATATTGATTCTCGTGGCGGCATTCGAAAATTTGGTAGACTTATCGTACCAAATATTGGTGATCTTCGTAAAGATATTTTAGAAGATTCCCATCGTTCTAAATTCACCATTCATCCCGGTAGTTGTAAAATGTACGTTGATATAAAGCGACTTTATTATTGGGAGGGAATGAAATCTAATATTGCTAACTTTGTTAAGTGTTGCATGACTTGCCAACTTGTCAAGGCCGAACATCAAAGGCCTGGTGGGTTATTGCAACCTTTAGAAATTTTAATTTGGAAGTGGGACCAAATTTCCATGGATTTTATAGATGGCCTTCCCCGTTCTCGTTCGGGTCATGATAGCTTATGGGTGATCGTCGATAGAATTACTAAATCCGCCCATTTTATTCCCGTTCGGTCTAACCGAACCGTTCCTCTTTTGGCCAAACTCTTTATCAAAGAAATTGTTAAATTGCATGGAGTTCCTACTTCTATTGTTAGCGATCGAGATCCATTGTTTACTAGTGGATTTTGGAAGAGTCTTCAAAAAGCTTTAGGAACGAAGCTTAACTTTAGCACTGCTTATCACCCCCAGTCCGATGGACAAACCAAGCATGTGAATCAAACTCTTGAAGATCTTCTTCGTGCTTGTGTGCTCGATTTTGGTGGAAGTTGGGAAGATCATATTTCACTTGTTGAATTTTCCTATAATAATAGCTTCCAATCTAGTATTGGTATGGCACCTTTCGAGGCACTCTATGGAAGGCCATGCCGATCTCCTTCTTGTTGGCTTGAGGCCGATGAGAAGCTGGTTTTAGGTCCAGACTTTATTCGTGATTCCACAGAGAAGATTGAACTTATTCGACATAGGATGAAAGAAGCCCAGTGTAGACAAAAATCCTATGCCGATAATCGAAGAAGGAAGTTAGAATTTTCTGTGGGAGATTCTTTTTTTATTCGTGTTTCACCTATGAAAGGTGTTGTACGTTTCAGTCGATCGGGAAAGTTAGCACCCCGATATATTGGGCCATTTCCTATCACTGAACGTATTGGTTCTGTGGCTTATCGCCTTGCATTACCGGCTCAGTTTTCTGCTATGCATGACGTGTTTCATGTTGCTCAATTACGGAAATGCCTTCGAGATTCCGATTCTATTCTTGAGCCTGGTGTTGTGGAAGAAATCGAAGTTCCATCGAATTTAACTTACGAGCAGCATCCTATTCGAATTATTGCTTCGGAGGTCAAACGACTTTGAAATAAAGATGTTCCGCTTGTGAAGGTTCAATGGTCCTCAAATCCTAAGGATTGCTCTTGGGAATCCAGAGAATTCATCGAGCGAACACATCCGGAGTTGCTTACTCCTGCTCTTTGAGGTGAACTTCCTATTTCAAATTTCTTTTGTGTTAATATGCTTTTATGGGTGTTACTTTTTATTTCCATCTTATATTGCGAGGACGCAATTTCTTTAAGGAGGGGAGTCTGTAACAACTCTCATATTTTTCGATTTTATATTTAAATATTATATTTAAATATTTTGTCGTTAATCGGATATTGGTCCGAAAAGCTACTTTTTGCAAATGGTCAAATTAGGACTCGAGACCACTTCCATTGAGTTCGAAATGCCGTTTACAACTTTTTTAAGTATAAACATCGATAGGTTTGGAGTTAGTGAAATTTCACTAACTTTTCCCGCTTTGGACTTTGGGTCAGTTTAGCCTATTAAGCCCAAGTTCCAACCCCCTTCTCCTCACTCTTCATAAATTCCTAACTAACTTGAAATTTTCATTAATGGTGAAGTGAATGGGAAACTAAAACTCCAACCTCAAATTTAATTGCTAATCCAACATTCAACTTCAAATTCAAGTAGAAGATATTGGATTCAAGCTTTGGATTGCTTCTCCATTGGCTTCAAGCTTCATCTTCATCCATTTTAGTGAAAAGGTGAGATTTTTAACTCACACTCTTGCTTATAACTATCTTAGACTGTTGGGAATGGTTCCCTATCACTTTAACATGCACATTTGCATTTGGTTTGGATTGGATTGGCCAAAAACTCCACTTTTTAGTGTTTTTGGTGAATTTCCAGCCTTAGGTCGTTCTGGACCCTTAGGTCGCTCGGGTTCGTGGCTTGCGCGCGTGGAAAAATCGCCTGGACGTTAGGTCATAGGTCGCTCGCGAGTTAAGCCTTAAGCCGAAGGTCGTTCGCGAGTTAAGCCTTAGGTCGTTTGGACCTTATAAGGTTAGGTCGATCGCGTGTTAAAACTTTAGGTCGCGCTGGCCTTAAATCGTAGGTCGTCTCCGACCTAATATTGCCTCTGCTATTTCACTAGGTCACGCAGGCCTTAGGTCGTAGGTCGTGAGTCTCCTAGGTCGTAGGTCGCTCGATCCTACTTCTTTCCCTAAGTCGCGTAACCCTATCACCTTTAGGTCGTTAGGCCTTTATGTCGTTAGGTCGTTACACCTATAACCCGTTAAGTCGCGAATACCTTTAGGTCGTGAACCCCATTAGGTCGCAAATCTCTTTAGGTCGTCTGTCGCTTAAGCAGTTAGGTCGATCGACCTGTGATGCCTTAGGTCGTTTGACCCGTGTTACATTAGGTCGCGTAACCCCTTAGGTCGCTTGACCTTGTTTCCTGTTAGGTCGCGTGACCTTGTTTTTCTTAGGTCGTGAACCTTGTTAAGTCGCTTGACCACTAGGTCGCGAACACCTTTAGGTCGCGTGCCCCTTTAGGTCGCTCGATCCTATCCTCCCTTAGGTCTTCATTAGGTCGTACCGTTTTGGACGGGGCGCTGCCCCCTGGACCCCCGCGACCTGACCGGGCAGGTCGAACCCCGTAGCAGGGGCGTTGCCCGTGCACCCCCACCTTGGGGGGTTGCCACCCCCCTGGACCCCCCTCCGTAGGGGATCTTATCTGAAAAACATTCAACAGAACTTGCTTTGTTAAGATGCTGAGTTGACTAATCTTCGAGACAACTTCAGAAATATGAAGGTTTCGGTACTAGTAGTAAATATCAAAACTTTTTCATCAAAATGATTTCAACTTTATTTTCAATACCAAACTCGTTTATAAAACCGTTTTCCAGTCTATTAGTATATATAGACCTTTACCTCACTCGGATGAGAAATCTAATTAAACAGCCTAGTAAAATAAGTGGTATGAAATGCTTGCGTTTGCTTCGTCGGTTAATTCTTGGACTTGTTCGATTGAACCTCTTGTGACAATTTTCTAGTGAAGATTTACGGTTTGTTCGTAAATATTTAAGTTAAGCAAGTGGTAATGGGACGTGAAGCTAAACTTTTATATTTACTATAGTGTAATTGACACTTCTCGTTGATCATGACGATCATTCTTATGATTTAGACTAGCAATTGTGCGATGTCTCTTGTTTGCTTGGTTAGACTAGACACCACTTGTGTGATTTCATTCACACATACCTTTTTACCTTCTTGGTTAGTCTAGACACCACTTGTGTGATTTCACTCACACATACGTTTTTGTTTGCGAGGTTAGACTAGACACCACTTATGTGATTTCACTCACACATACCTTTTTGATTTTTGGTTAGTCTAGACCTTATCTGTGTGATTTCGACTCACACATATGGGGTAGCTCCCCATGGTCTTTGGACCGTCATGTGATAGGCCCTTTCTTTTTCATGATTTTCTGGATTTCTTGGGTTGATTTATGGAATTTATGTCATTGACTTGTTATGAGTACAAGTTTTGGGTATGATACCCTTTTGGATCTTTGAGAAGATTCTTGTGATATTGATTAATCTCTTATTGATTATCATTTACATACTTATAGTAGTATGATGTTATGGATATTATTCGCATATGCCATTTCTCTTATTTTATATCATGTCGTCTGATATTTATAGCTAGACTGATCCGTTTATTATTTTCTTATAAATAATACTCGGGTCAGATCGAGATGTTACAGGTGCTTCTGTTTGACTTCTCCCCCAGTGATTCACTACACAGACTTTTGGCTACTTGTTTAGATTAGCAGTTTTTGTTGTATACACTTGAGACATAGACTCATAGTTGTATTCTTTTGTATAGCACGTGTTGCTATTCTTTTGTATTATTGTGGATCTTTTTTACCACTACTCTGATGTACACTTTCATGTGTTAGTTATATATTCATATCTTCTTCCGCCTCTGTGATATGGATGTTTGTGACTGATTTGTGTTATGCTTATTTCTATATTTGTTTTCGAAGATTATTTATAGCCACCGTGTGATAAGCAATCACATGGTTGGTCGCTCCTCAACAGCCTTATTCTCCATGCTCGTTGACAGCACTACACCGTAATGTTCTTGGCTAGCGTGGGTATAGAGGTGGGGCGTCACAATGAAACCTATTAAAAGGGCTAATAGGGACCTTATCCGCTAGAGAGATAATATGGATCTTTTATGAACGATGAGAAAGAGGATCATGTCTTAAAAGTTGATACTCCCCTTACATTCTAACAAGCACTATCAAGTGTAGACTATGCACGTTTGCTTGAAGCTGTAAAATCTAAAATGGATTCCACGTATGACAAAAAATATAAAATTTGGATGACATACCCAAAGGGATAGTACCCATCAGTTGTAAATTGATTTTTAAGAAGAAGAAGCTACATGTCGATGGAAAGGTGGATACCTAGAAGGCTAGGCTAGTCGCAAAAGGTTTTTGTCAAATTTAAGGCATTAATTATGGAGAAACGTTTTTGCATGTAGCCATGCTTAAGTCCATTCAGATAGTGCTTGCTTTCTCTACATTCGAAAAAGTCAAAGAGCGTGGATATGATGTTTTGGAGTAGTAATTTATAAGAGACCATTTACACGTCACAACTCAAGGGTTTTGAGATCGGTAGGAATGAGTGAAAGGCACATGATTATGAAGATCAATTTTTGGTCTTAAGTAAGCCTCAAAGAATTGAGATAAGTGTTTTGAGAAAGTAATCAAATAGTTTAATTTCTATCAAAGTACAGAGGAAGCATGCATATATAAAAAAGTACAATGAAATGCTATTATATTCTGAGTCATATATGTTGATGATTTGCTCTTGACTGGCAATGACATTGCATTGTTACAATCGATGAAATCATTGGTGTCTAAGAATTTCTATAAGAAATATTTGGAAGAAGAAATCTATATACTTGGTATAAGGATACAAGGGACAAATCTAAAAGGTTGATGGGGTTCCAATCCCTTTAAAAAGATACCATATTTAAAAGGTTTAACATCAAGAATTTAAAGTGTAGTAATATTCCGATGCAATTTGGAATCATCCTTTCTAAGGATGACCCCTTATATTGATGAGAAGAAGGAGCATATGAAGTGTATACTATATGAATCTACAAATGGTTCCATCTTGTATGTCATGCTATGTGCTAGACTGATGCGGCATATGCATTTGGATGCTTAAGCCGGTATCAGTTTAATCCCAGAGAAAAGCATCAGACAACCATGAAATGTATTCTTTAGTTTTTAAGAAATACCAAAGTTTTATCCCTTATATATGGAATGAAGATCTCCTTTTGAATGGGTATATAGATTCTAGATTTTAGAGTGATATTAATGATAGTAAATCAATGCATCGTTTTGTATTTATTTTGAACGGTGGTGTAGTACTTTGGAAAAGTTCCAAGCAAGAATTATAGCCGATTCCATGATTAAGGCCAAATACATCACCCTCAACAAAGCTGTAAACTATGGCCTGGATGCGTAAGTTTACGTATGAAATAAAGTTGATTTCAAATGTTGAGAATCCCATGTCTTTGTTCTATGGTAACAGTTCCGCGATGCAGATTGGGAAAGAACCATAGCTCACAAGAAGTCAAGGAAAACTCTTCAAACATGTCCCCTGATAAGAGAGTTTACCCATGATAAACAATTGGTCACCAAAACGTAGACATAAAGGCAACATATAAAATCCAATAACAAAGGGATAGGCTTGATCGGTTCTGAGCAAACTGATCGAAGGGGTACGATTGAGGTTTCATGATTGTCCCTAAGTTCAAGAGGGAAATTGAGAGAGTAAAGGGCACTCCCTTTGCGAAATTCTATAATTTATTGTAAAATTTTAACTTTGTAATAAAATCTCATTCAAAATAAAAGGTGTTTGTCTTTTATAATATATTTGTTATATTTTCATATAATAATTAAACAATTAATTTAAATATTTAGGGGAAAATCCCTAAATGATATGCTATATGATAATAGTTATAAGTTGTAATCATGAGAAAATTATTATAATAATAAATAATATATTATTTTAAATAATACATATTATATTAAATATAACATATTATTTTAAATATTCCCAATCAAAATATCCCCAAAAAAGATACCGATACATCCATTGAGAGTAGAGTAAGTAACGCTTCTTAAATGTTTGGCTGTGTATTACTTATGGGTGTCGGTGGCAATAAGGAGTAACGTACAGGATAACTATAGAATGACTGGCCTAAGAGTTTCTAGTTGGTTAATAACAACTAAGTCAAGTAGAAAATCTTGGAGTAACAACACAATTTTCATGAATTAAGAATATTATTGTGCTATAATATAAATAGACAACTTTGATTATAGTTAAATCATGATATGGCAATCTTTAAGTGACCATAGTTGGGTTGGAGTTGAAGTATTGGAAGTGAAGTGTTATTCAATAGGGACTTTGTCTCCTTAATTGTATGAGGTTGGTATAACAATCTACCGTAGTTAACTCAAAGTTAAGATCTTAGGCCAAACGATTAATACTAATGTTATAATTGAACCTCGGACTTTGTTTATGGACTAACCAAGTTTAATATAGACGATATTGGAATTTTGACCCAATCAAACTCCATAATTCCAAAATGATACGGTGTTGATGAAAGGGATTGGTGTAAACAATCACTAAATAAAGGTAGCACTTAAATTGTAAAATGCAATTTATCAATAAAGACGTATAAGTGATAAATTCGGCCAAATCGTCACCACTAGTTAAAGTGACATGAACATTAATACTTAAACTATTTGGTATTAATTGTTGAATTTATATTCACCAGTCGGACACTATATTGGTGAATCTCCAAATATTACATGATTTCGTTGATTTACAATTGTTATAAATTAACTAGACTAATTAACATTTATAAAATATATTTTTATTTGATGTTTTGGGTGCTATAAGTATTTCGAGTGTCACTAGTAGTTAATTAGATGCACATGTAAAAGTTGCATATGTGTGTATCGATATATGGTATCGACACATTTAAATATGATTTAAATGATGTTAATTACTAATTGGGTTTCGAGCTTTTGATGGCTTATATAGCCTATGATATAGCTGGCCAAGATAAAGAAGGGATGGGTGATTTTTTGATTTGAATTCTAGATTTGAGATATAGTAAAAGGAGGATAATTTGTTTCCTCCTCCTCTCAATACAAATCATGTCATCCATTCATTTTTCCCTCTTAAACTCTCCTAACCACTTGACCCTGAGCATAAAAAACTCCCCCTCTCCAATTTGTAGAAAACGTCCAAATCCCATATCACATCAAATATGGTAGATCTAGCAGGATTTCAGGCCATTGCAAAGTTTGGATGTCAATTCAAGGTGAATCAAGTAGATCTTATCCACCGACGTGTGTTCAAAGGTAACAAAGAATTTAGAGTTCATTTACTTTTATATTATATTTACCATATAACAAGTTGACCTTGTAACAATTTTGTATATGCAAGAACCATTTCATTTTTCTATCATTAAACTATATTGACCCAATTGCATTAAAAAACTATTGTTTAATAAAAAGTCGACCATGTATGTTATATATAAATTATTTCATATTTTGAAACACTAAAAATTTAATTATTTAAAATTGTTATTAATTAATATAAAATCATATACATATAAATATATCTTATTTTAACTATATATAATTTAATTATAATAAAATAAATTCATTTTTAAAAAAAATTAAAACTTTCCTTTTCTCATTAAAAATATGTATCAAGTAGTTTCGAATTTTTTAGTAAAAGATAATTTTGTTTGGCTAAAAAGAAATAAAGTAGTATAAAATATTTTAATAGTTAATTTTACTAAAAACTACAAATTATAATACTTCAAGTATTTTAAATAGTTTGTATTTAAAAAATTATGTTCGACAGTGATCAAATATTTTGTATAATATAAAATATTTATTTTGACGAATTAAAAGGTATTTTAAATGATTTTTATAGATTTGGATTTGAATTTCAGAATATTTTATGTGTCAAAATTAGATACTTTAGATTTTAAATTTGAATTGAAATTTTATTGATTTGGGCGAAATCTAATTAAATAATTTTTTACTTATTTTACATAATATATATAAACTAATATTATAAATTAGATATATACATATTTTTGTAGTTTTAGATAATATTTTGAGAGAACCAATGCACATATAAATGGTGAAAGTGTATCTTTTAGATGCAAACTCAACATTAATTTATGTATATATTAATTTTGTACACATTCTTATATTACAAATGCAAGTTACACATATCTGAGTATATAATGATGACTCATAAACTATATATAAATCAATTTTAATTATCTCATTAATTAATTAAACTTGAAAATTTAATAAACTGAATTTTATAAATTAACTAGATTGGATCTAGTATAACCCATTAGAGTTCATATGTTCACTATGATCCAAATAAGAAAAAAATAGAAATCTACCCATTTCACCCATTGTAGACCGGGATGGTTCCATCGCGCATCGGTGATAAAAAACCATTTTAGGGGTCCGCATCCCATGGAGAAAAATTAAATGAGATGGAGAGATATGGGAGCTTACTGAGACACTTTTCTCAAGAAATATGCTACACAGCAGAGGAAGGTGCTTTTTGAAGGAATTAAGTCGGGCCGCAATGGGTTGAATGTGTAAATTTCAAAGAAAATTCCATTTTAGGTCTTTATTGGAATTATGAAGTCTAATTGATTTTATATTCGATCCAAAATATTTTTTAAAATCTTTATTTTATTTAATTTTTTTATAAAGGGTTTTATTTAATTATATAAGTTACCTTCTATAAATGTTTCGAATGCACTTATATGTGCATAATGCATGTGCAACATATAAATAATGTATATGGTTAATGTATATGTACATAGTTGTTGGAATTTACATCTTAACATATACATTTGTATTTATATCTATTTCTTTGACGTCCATAGTTTTATTTGAAAATTTTGTGTGTTTGTGTGTGTATGTAATTGTAATTTCTAATTTTTTTTAAATAGTTTTGACCAATTCAAAATATTTTAAATTAATACTGTAAAAATATTATGTTAGTTGAAAATTCATAAACATATCCGGATCTAAGTAAATATCTATTTTAATTTTTAACTCAAATTACAAATAATATACATAAATACACATACATATACAGTCTTGAAAAAATTAGTTGTAAATTCGACATGTACATATGTATATATTTATAATTTAATTTAAACATATTTATTCATGAATTATTATTAGTATATGTATAAATATATATGTGCATATATGTATTATAAACTTAATTTAAGTATTTTATTCTCATCCAAAATGGTTTAAAAAAATTTGTAACAAATTCGAATGGATTTCATACAATATTTTTTTATAATCCATACATTAATATATTTAAAATAACTAAAATTATATGCATTGATAATTATTTGGATTGTAGTATTATTTTTATTTCAAATCGAATGAATGTGTGTTTATACATTTATTTATAAATTAGTTTTAAATGATTGAATATAAATAATATACCTATTTTACATATATAATTGCATATATCACATTATAAAATTACAAAAGCTATAAAAAATTAATTTTAAATTTCTGTATATGCGTGCATGTGCGTGTGTGTGTAATATGGACAAAATATAAGTGTTTTAGTGATGTTTTCTTTTTTTATCAAAACAATTTGGATACATACATAAGATTGGACAACAAAAGTTATATACAAATTAATGGGACTTAAACAACAAGAGCATACTTATCAGCATATATTATAATGATTATCATTGAATTGAAATATTACCATGGTAGTAGCTTATGATTTTGAATGAAAAATGAACTCCTAGATCCAGTCGAATCACCTCTGAAAATTGCCAATGACTAGACATGAACCCCACTCTTTACTTTAGTTGATTTTGTGTTCAATATAGCTTTGGAAATTAGTGGCTTCTATGCCTTGATATTTATGAGTGGAATAGAGAGGAAGAGAGACATCAAAAGAATAAGAGTGAAAGGCTTAAATAGATCCAGGCGAAAGGAAAAGTGGAGATTTAATCTCTATTCTTTACTCGGTCAATATTTGAGGATTTAATACCTCTATCCCCTCTTTACTATAGTGAGCCATACAAGAGACTCTATGGCCTTCAACAATTTCCAAGCCTACTTATGATTTAATCAATTTAAATCAAATTTAAATATTTATCGAATATTAATATGTACATATATACCTTTTATATACCTGCTTTATTAAATGCTAATGGCATTAAAATGAGTCGAATAAAATTTAATAATTAGTATTTTATAAATATTAATTAATTTCATAAATTTATAATAAATATAATTTAATTTAATTATATGTTATTTGAAGTATTCATCAATATGGTTATGCGACTCAAAAGTGTAAATTCAATCAGTAAGTAATATTGAACCATTCAAATATTAATGTGTGACATTACCTTAGCTTATGGTGTGTGTAATGTTCCGCCTTTTCGCACAATTTAAACCGACACACATGGCGATTCAAACCATACGGAAGGGCAGATTGTTATGGGGTAAATAAGATAACAGAGAAGAAATAAAACAAAATAGAAACTCACAGCGGAAGGATAAAATATAATAATAAAATATACAGTTTATATAACTGTTTACAAAACATTTGCTTCTTCTTTATACAATTAAATATCAGAGTTAACATACCAATAATATTAATGCAGTGGAATTAAATGGTGTAGTGGAATAACATAGTAGATACTAGTAATACAAATCTTCGTCTTCGTCCTTCAGAGCTAAATCCTCAAATCCTGAAACGCTCGGACTGACCCGAGTGAATTGAAAAGACAAAACACTCGAGTCAGAACTAAAAGATCTTATGTGAGTTAAATCAACAGGAGTAAATATGAGTGCAGTAACTCAAGAGATGCTCGGGATTTACATCTCCTAAGGACCCGTTAAACTATTTACTATGTAGTATATTGCGCTATTATAATAGTGTCTAATTGTAAAATAAACTTACTTTTAAATAGCGTTAAGGCTTTACATTTTCCACCTTAACACGTAAAATGCCAATATTCTATACAGTACCGCGATCGGGAAGCTACCAGAGGATACTCCATAGGTACGACACAAATAGAAACTCGTAGTAAAGGCTCGGTATGGTAGGTGACACGGCACAACTAGGCAATGCCAGGGTAGATATACCAATTGCTATCCGGGCTGGTGGAAACGCGTAGCCGCAGTTACCGCCCACCTCGAACAAACTCCCCCAAAATCAAAAATAGAAGTGGCCACTGAATCAATCCAAAGTCAAAGTATAATATCGAAGAGGAGCATCCGATCAGAGGTATGACCTCATTGGCCCGAGAATCACTCCTGTTTTAGCCACCTTATGCCAACTCACGGGAGTCGGGTCCACGTATTTACCTTAAAAGAAACGTCGCCACCACCTACTTCATTCTGGAATCTCCACCGCGTACACGGTTAGTCAAAGTGGTTTTCGGTATCGACAGAGAGTATGTCCATACCCGATCCCGGTCTCTTTGCCAACCCATCGTTGTTATAACACCGCGGTCATTTAAAAATAGTTTATACTTTAAAACCAGAATAAAATTTTTCATTTCAAAACTATGAATACGATATCAATTTTAAAACCCAAAACAATATGATATCATTTTATCCAAATATATTTCTTTTCCAAAATTATATTGCTTTAAAATCTATAATATCTGGAACCCAAACATTTGAATTATACTTTCAAAGCATAATATTTTGAAATTCATAAATTTTAAAACCATAACCTCTAAACTTAAATGGTTTGGATATTCAACGGTACATAAAATAAATGGTTTAACTTTATGGTTACTTTGTAAAGAAAATAATTCCCATGGCTTTACAAATATAGTTCTTTATTTAAAGTCTAAACCATAACTTAAATATCACTTTTTAGTTCCAAAACCACTTAAATTTCTATATACATATATCCATTTGAAGTATTAATATTTCAAAACTAAAGTTGGAATTTATTCTTTCAACAAATTAAATGCTCTATTATTAGTCCTGAATATTCACGTAAAATCCATAAATAAAACTCCAATTTCTAGCAATTTAATATTTCCTTCAATTTAATTTATACTAAAATATTCATTTTAAATTATCTTGGAAAAATCCCGTTATGAATATCATATCTTAAAATTTCCAACTTAAATATATAATATAAATTATCAATTCCATTTTCTCAATTTTTCCATTTTTATTTAAGAGATTTATACACAGTTTAAATTCAAATTTCTAACGTCATATGTATATATATATATATATATATATATATATATATATATATATATATATAGAAGAAAATATCAAAATTAAAAATTATTATAAACCGTATTCCATCCAAACCATAGAAATCACTTTAAAATAATTTATATATATAGACCACGGTGCCTTTATATAATTTTCTATCCTATGGTCAAGTGATACGGATATTTATCATTTCAATCCACAATTTAAAAATAAAATTTGCGGTTGTATATCATTTCAAACCACAATCCCGAATTGCAACGAAAATGCATGATAACTTGTAGTTTAATGATAAAAAGAAAACATCCATTCATCAAAATCATCCATCATCCAAATCACAATCATCATCCAATAATAAATCAATACCAATATATATATCTGGTAATATATAACAGGTAATAACTGGCAGTTATATTCAAAATAAAGTTTAACAACTATTAAACTAACAGTTTATATTCAGTAATAAATTTTATAACTGTTTACTAGCAGTTTATATGCAAATAAATTAATTTTAACTATCAATTAATATGCAATAAATAAAATAAATTAACAGTTAAATTTAATAACACGATTTAACAGATATGATGAATAAACATGCCAAACAGTCATAAATAAATTTCTACTCATATCTACGATAAATTTAACAAACATAAAAACTTTTAGAAGTTGTGAGTTGGTTAAAACACTCACCTTTTGAATTTAAATCGAATCTAAATTCGATTTAAACCCAAAAATTCGACGGTCTCCAAATCTGTCCAAACCAGCGTCAAAAGATCTGGAATTTAATTACAATCCTAACAAAAGAAATTTCGTGTGAAACGGATATCGTAGGAGAAAGTTACGCATGAAAATGATGCTGAAATTTCAATTAAATTAAAACAAAGAAAATAAATTGAACAATACTCTCTCCATGGACACGTCAGCACGTAACCGTGCTTCCTTCTCTCTCACGCGTTGAACCCTAAAACCAAAGCTTCAGCCACCGCGACTCCATACTTTGCCCCAATTTTTGCCGTGCCTCTGTCGAGCTTCAACCAGATCGAACACCACTATCGAGTTCGCCACTACCTCGCGACCCCACAGCCATGTCGCGACCCACTCTGGTCGTCGAAATCACCACGCCGCCGAACCCAATCGAAACCCTAAATGCAAAATCCACGACGATCTGACCGATGATCTTCCCCACCAACGACATAGATGGAATCCCCATGCAAAACTCTACAGCCCAGCACCAAGCAATCGACGATCGGTTGCAGTTGATCGTGACGAGATGAACGGCCGAGAATAAAAGCTAGAATTCTGGTCGAACCACAATTCGAATAGAAAAACGAATTGCACTGTTGAATTCCGTTCGTCAATATCATCAACATATATTTTTCTGGAATTTTTCTGGAGATTTTGAATTTTGACTTTTAATTTTTGAACTGTAGATAGATCTAGGTTTTGCAACCATTAAGGAAGAGAAAAAGACGAAGAAAATGAATGTATAGACAAATGATAGAAGATGGAGGCTAGGGTTTATAATTGTCTATTTATAAGTAGGGTTGGATTGGAGTAGATAGACCAGACAGATGAACGTACGGAACAAACTATGGCCCAAAAAGCCCGTTCTAACCCCGGAACGAAATATGTTAAACTCATATATCCAGATAGGTATTTTAAAATATTCTGAACGCGATGGAAAAAGTTTCACGTCCAAATTCGATCGTATGAAGAAGTTATGCTGAAAACAAAATTTCCAAATTGATTTCAAATTGATTTTAAATTAAATCGATTTCAAGGCGTTTCACGTTCGTACGATCAAATGACAGGTCCGATCGATACGAAACTTGAAACCCTACAATAATTCACCGATACGGATCCGATGGAACTAGTTTCGTCAAAATCCGAGTCCGTGGCCAAAATGGCTATTTTTATATTCATTAAATAAATTAAAATAAATTATAAAAATCAAATTTTATATCTAAATTCTAAAATTGGCCAAATTTTATTGCTTATATATTTCATGATCAATTTAAATGATTTAACAAGTTTAGATGTGAATTTAAAAGTTGATAAGTCTATCAATTTCAGTGTTAACTTCTCTACTTACTTATATTTAGAAATTATAAATTAAATTATCAAAGACCCATATATTAGTTTTTCAACCTTTATATTCTCACCTATTATCCAAAAATAAGGGTGCCACAAACATTAGTGCATGATTTCACTTAAATATCCACAAATTCCATTTAAATTTCAATAACGTAATATTTAAACGTTAATTCCATTTTATTTTGCAATAAATACCATTGTTGAATTTTGATACTTTAATTAAATTTATAAATCTTGCTTTTTGTACTAAAACAACCCATGGTCCTATTATAAGTAGAATTAGCATAAATCTCGTCTTATAAAATTAACCCTCTTCAATCACAAACCAAATCTATGCTACTGCACAATCTAAATCAATTAATTGTAATTGAGTCAACATTAAATGATATAAATTATAAATTGGAACCTTAATAAATTCGTTTATTGATTTAAAAATCTTACTATTCAGTAAATAGACATTTTACGGGTATATATAACATTTGAACTAAAATACATTTCATTAGTGTATGCTCCATTTCTTATAAATTCCCCTTTATTTACTAGAACACATTAACACACCAAAGTTAAATAATTTAGATTTATTTCAATCGATGTCCATACTTAACTTAATATCCTCAATAAATGGTTAACTAAAAAAAATTGTTACCCTTTTATATTCAAATTCACTTACAACATCAATAACAACAATGTTGCCATAGATTTAGATTCAATTAAATAAATTAGATGAATGGGTAGAATTTGGTAATTATCCCAAATGCCAAATATATTTATGCATTAATTACTGCTTATTATTATGAATTCAATTATTAATTCACTAGTTGCCTTTGTCATCTATTTCCTATTTACTACCAAACTTCCTACTTAGTTATAGTTTATCAATATATACATACCTAGGCAAATCAAGTTCTTGTCCTTTCTGTTATTTCAATTAAATCGGGTATGCACAAATAGATTGTTTATTAACTTATTCCTACAAAATTATTTACATACATTCAGTTCCAAATTTTTATAGAATTAAATTCTAATTACTTACCACTCCTTAATCCATCAATTATATATTCTATCCAAACATGCATTTAAATCTTTTTATTTAAATAAATCTATTCAATGTTGACATCCACTAAATAAAATTTACTTCCATTTATATATAGTTGCAATTCAATTCAGTTATTATTTCATAAATACTATTTCCGATTTATATCTTCCAGTATAAATCAACAAATTATAACTTATAACCACAAACGCCAATTTACGTTATTTCAATCTATTGCCATATAAACATTTAAATTGTTAACCTTTAACATATAAACATTTAAATTGTTAACCTTTAATTACAGTTACTATATCTAATTCCTACATTTACTCAAATAAAATCTTAAGACTTTTATTTCATTCTAAATTAGATTAGAAATCATATTAAATTAACTCATTTAATATCATCGAATTTAACGGGTCGTTACACTCTCCCACACCCAAAACTTTTCGTCCCCGAAAAGGAAAAAGAAGGGAGAAGGAAGAATTAAAACAGTACATCTTATTTCAAATATTAACTTATAAACAATAATTTACTAAATTAATTTCCTTAAATTAAATATACCCGTTTTATAATCATTATATCCTTTTATACTTAAATAATTAAAGTTGGAAAACATTTTCAACAAAATTCTAAGTCCAAAATTTTCGGAAAACTTTGGCAGAGTCTCCTTTGTACGGAGAGGTTCGGGAGAAGATATAATATTAAATATAACAAAATATCATATATAATATTCAAAATAATATATCCCAACACGGGAAAAATATACAAAATAACGCTACAAAACGTAATCTGAAAACGTACCTATTTGTCGGGCAATTTACGCTTATTATTATGGAACCAAAAGCAGTAGCAATTGTTTCCATAACCTGCATTTCACTTAAAAAAATCCAAAGGATTAACAATTTATATATAGTGAAATATTTACATGGTTTCAACTACTAACACAAACATACAACAATCATCAATTTCAACCAACAGCATACACAACAAAACAAAACAACCATTCAATCAAACAAGCAAATAGTTGTTCGGGTTCAAAACTTGAAATGGTACGGAATGAAAAATAACTATCAAGTGCATCATTTACTCAACAGTCTTAGATGGGACAAAATAGATTATTTATTCATCCAACAACTTCAAATTTCCTTACCCAACCAACCATAAATCAAACAATAACAATTCAACCAACAAATCAATTAACTCATTATAAAATTTTTATTTCATACATTAGCTGCTTGATCTTTTCATTCATATAACAGTTTATCTTTTATTTTCATTTATTTTCATTCATATACCACATAAATTATCTTTTTATAATTTACATTTATTTCTAACAATTTTACTTACTCATTAAATGTTTGTTTCATTTATTTTCACTTATTACTTCCAATTATCCATTTATTTAGGTCATGTAGGTTTCTTCTATTTGTATTACATTTAATGCAATTCTCAATTTCAATCATTTATTCTATGCTTACAATTCTATTATATTTAATTACAGTAACCCCTTTTTATTTTACCTTAAATTCTTAACCTTATAACATTCATTCTTATAAGTAAAGGATTTTATTTATTCATTAACTATGGTTTGCAGTCATTTATTTATATTACCTACTATATTAAACCAGTAGCATTTAAATCATACTAAATTTTATAACCATACACATCAATCCTTATTTTATTAAAGAGTTTCGTTTTATTTACTTAAGTTTAAAATCACCTATTTATAATACTTACCTTTAATTTTACTAAAATTTCAATTATAACTTAAGTTTATACCATTAAATTCTCTTTTAATATAACAATTCATTGAATACTTCATTATTTCCAAAATTTCTACTTGTATAATATTCTATTCCAATCTCTTATTTAACATTTCAACTTTTCATATTGGTAAGTTATATATGTTAAAGAGAATGCAAAAGAACTTATACAGGTTTTATCTCATCTTTTAATTAAATTTAATGTTCAACAATATTTTTGTCTCATATGTTAAAAATTCCAAATTTCTCTTTATAACTTTGCATTAATTTCTTGCCTAATTTAGAGATTTCAATTCATTTATTACTTACCTTTTATTTAACTAAAATAATTTAAACAATTAATTAATGGAAATTTAAGAATTAAATACCGGGTCAAATTTCAAATATTTTTAAAATAATAGATAAATAATTTCTTACAACTTTTATATCTCTAATTATATTTAAAACAATTAAATTTTTTAGATATTTCAAAATAAATCTGTAGTAGAATTTACTACAGTGGCCTTTCCCCTTCGAAACTCGAAAATGAAAGTCGATGATGCGGCCGCCATCACCGAAACTATTTTCCAGCGACAGAGAGGAAAGTACAAAAATTATTTTCTCCAAAATCTTCTTTAAAATAATTCTTCCGAATTAAAATGAAATATTTATATCGGAAAATATTTATAACAATATTATTATACTTCAAAATCCTTTGAAAGCACATTTTCAAAATCTCGGACTTAAGTTCTAAAATTTCCAAATTTCATTGATTTTAAATTCAATCTTATTTACCTATTATATATAAATTTTATTCCTAACAACCAATCTATTGCAACAAAATATCTATATCTTTATGAAATATTTTTATGTGTAGAAAATATAATATGCAAAATTATTTCATTCACCTATATTTAAACAGATATTATGTCGGTCTGTCCTATTAAGTGTTTAGAAACCCCTATTGATGTCATAGCGTCCCATGCATCAACCAGAATTTGTAAATACAAAACGGAACAGATTAACACAATATCAAAATCTTTTTATAACACTAACAAATACGCTCTCTCATATATATACACTCAGCGACTCCCATAGGGTATTACTACCCTATTAACGAAGAGTCAAACCCCACAAAGCCAAGGTTTATCGCTAAACCAAAGCTCTGATGCCAACTGTAACATCCCGCCTTTTCGCACAATTTAAACCGACACACATGACGATTCAAACCATACGGAAGGGCGGATTGTTATGGGGTAAATAAGAAAACAGAGAAGAAATAAAACAAAATAGAATCTCACGGCGGAAGGATAAAATATAATAATAAAATATACGGTTTATATAACTGTTTACAAAACATTTGCTTCTTCTTTATACAATTAAATATCAGAGTTAACATACCAATAATATCAATGCAGCGGAATTAAATGGTGTAGTGGAATAATATAGTAGATACTAGTAATACAAATCTTCGTCTTCGTCCTCCAGAGCTAAATCCTCAAATCCTGAAACGCTCGGACTGACCCGAGCGAATTGAAAAGACAAAACACTCGAGTCAGAACTAAAAGATCTTATGTGAGTTAAATCAATAGGAGTAAATATGAGTGCAGTAACTCAAGAGATGCTCGGGATTTACATCTCCTAAGGATCCGTTAAACTATTTACTATGTAGTATATTGCGCTATTATAATAGTGTCTAATTGTAAAATAAACTTCCTTTAAATAGCGTTAAGGCTTTACATTTTCCACCTTAACACGTAAAATGCCAATATTCTATACAGTACCGTAATACCTCCTGATCGGGAAGCTACCAGAGGATACTCCATAGGTACGACACAAATAGAAACTCGTAGTAAAGGCTCGGGATGGTAGGTGACACAGCACAACTAGGCAATGCCAGGGTAGATATACCAATTGCTATCCGGGCTGGTGGAAACGCGTAGCCGCAGTTACCGCCCACCTCGAACAAACTCCCCCAAAATCAAAAATAGAAGTGGCCACTGAATCAATCCAAAGTCAAAGTATAATATCGAAGAGGAGCGTCCGATCAGAGGTATGACCTCATTGGCCCGAGAATCACTCCTGTTTTAGCCACCTTATGCCAACTCACGGGAGTCGGGTCCACGTATTTACCTTACAGGAAACGTCGCCACCACCCACTTCATTCTGGAATCTCCACCGCGTACACGGTTAGTCAAAGTGGTTTTCGGTATCGACAGAGAGTATGTCCATATCTGATCCCGGTCTCTTTGCCAACCCATCGTTATTATAACACCGCGGTCATTTAAAAATAGTTTATACTTTAAAACCAGAATAAAATTTTCCATTTCAAAACTACGAATACAATATCAATTTTAAAACCCAAAACATCATGATATCATTTTATCCAAATATATTTCTTTTCCAAAATCATACTGCTTTAAAATCTATAATATCTGGAACCCAAACATTTGAATTATACTTTCAAAGCATAATATTTCGAAATTCATAAATTTTAAAACCATAACCTCTAAACTTAAATGGTTTGGATATTCAACGGTACATAAAATAAATGGTTTAACTTTATGGTTACTTTGTAAAGAAAATAATTACCATGGCTTTACAAATATAGTTCTTTATTTAAAGTCTAAACCATAACTTAAATATCACTTTTTAGTTCCAAAACCACTTAAATTTCTATATACATATATCCATTTGAAGTATTAATATTTCAAAACTAAAGTTGGAATTTATTCTTTCAACAAATTAAATGCTCTATTATTAGTCTTGAATATTCACATAAAATCCATAAATAAAACTCCAATTTCTAGCAATTTAATATTTCCTTCAATTTAATTTATACTAAAATATTCATTTTAAATCATCTTGGAAAAATCCCGTTATGAATATCATATCTTAAAATTTCCAACTTAAATATATAATATAAATTATCAATTCCATTTTCTCAATTTTTCCATTTTTATTTAAGAGATTTATACACAGTTTAAATTCAAATTTCTAACGTCATATGTATATATATATAGAAGAAAAATATCAAAATTAAAAATTATTATAAACCGTATTCCATCCAAACCATAGAAATCACTTTAAAATAATTTATATATATAGACCACGGTGCCTGTATATAATTTTCTATCCTATGGTCAAGTGATACGGATATTTATCATTTCAATCCGCAATTTAAAGATAAAATTTGCGGTTGTATATCATTTCAAACCACAATCCCGAATTGCAACGAAAATGCATGATAACTTGTAGTTTAATGATAAAAAAAACATCCATTCATCAAAATCATCCATCATCCAAATCACAATCATCATCCAATAATAAATCAATACCAATATATATCTGGTAATATATAACAGGTAATAACTGGCAGTTATATTCAAAATAAAGTTTAACAACTATTAAACTAACAGTTTATATTTAGTAATAAATTTTATAACTGTTTATTAGCAGTTTATATGCAAATAAATTAATTCTAACTATCAATTAATATGCAATAAATAAAATAAATTAATAGTTAAATTCAATAACACGATTTAACAGATATGATGAATAAACATGCCAAACAGTCATAAATAAATTTCTACTCATATCTACGATAAATTTAACAAACATAAAAACTTTTAGAAGTTGTGAGTGGGTTAAAACACTCACCTTTTGAATTTAAATCGAATCTAAATCCGATTTAAACCCAAAAATTCAACGGTCTCCAAATCTGTCCAAACCAGCGTCAAAAGATCTGGAATTTAATTACGATCCTAACAAAAGAAATTTCGCGTGAAACGGATATCGTAGGAGAAAGTTACGCATGAAAACGATGCTGAAATTTCAATTAAATTAAAACAAAGAAAATAAATTGAACAATACTCTCTCTATGGACACGTCAGCCCGTAACCGTGCTTCCTTCTCTCTCACGCGTTGAACCCTAAAACCGAAGCTTCAGCCGCCGCGACTCCATACTTTGCTCTAATTTTTGCCGTGCCTCTGTCGAACTTCAACCAGATCGAACACCACTATCGAGTTCGCCACTACCTCGCGACCCCACAGCCATGTCGCGACCCACTTCGGTCGTCGAAATCACCACGCCGCCGAACCCAATCGAAACCCTAAATGCAAAATCCACGACGATCTGACCGATGATCTTCCCCACCAATGACTTAGATGGAATCCCCATGCAAAACTCTACAGCCCAGCACCAAGCAATCGACGATCGGTTGCAGTTGATCGTGACGAGACGAACGACCGAGAATAAAAGCTAGAATTCTGGTCGAACCACAATTCGAATAGAAAAACGAATTGCACTGTTGAATTCCGTTCTTCAATACCATCAACATATATTTTTCTGGAATTTTTCTGGAGATTTTGAATTTTGACTTTTAATTTTTGAACTGTAGATAGATCTATGTTTTGCAACCATTAAGGAAGATAAAGAGACGAAGAAAATGAACGTACAGACAAACGATAGAAGATGGAGGCTAGGGTTTATAATTGTCTATTTATAAGTAGGGTTGGATTGGAGTAGATAGACCAGACAGATGAACGTACGGAACAAACTATGGCCCAAAATGCCCGTTCTAACCCCGGAACGAAATATGTTAAACCCATATATCCAAATAGGTATTTTAAAATATTCTTAACGCGATGGAAAAAGTTTCACGTCCAAATTCGATCGTATGAAGAAGTTATGCTGAAAACAAAATTTCCAAATTGATTTCAAATTGATTTTAAATTAAATCGATTTCAAGGCGTTTCGCGTCCGTACGATCAAACGACAGGTCCGATCGATATGAAACTTGAAACCCTACAATAATTCACCGATACGGATCCGATGGAACTGGTTTCGTCGAAATCCGAGTCTGTGGCCAAAATGGCTATTTTTATACTCATTAAATAAATTAAAATAAATTATAAAAATCAAATTTTATATCTAAATTATAAAATTGGCCAAATTTTATTGCTTATATATTTCATAATCAATTTAAATGATTTAACAAGTTTAGATGTGAATTTAAAAGTTGATAAGTCTATCAATTTCAGTGTTAACTTCTCTACTTACTTATATTTAGAAATTATAAATTAAATTATCAAAGACCCATATATTAGATTTTCAACCTTTATATTATCACCTATTATCCAAAAATAAGGGTGCCACAAACATTAGTGCATGATTTCACTTAAATATCCACAAATTCCATTTAAATTTCAATAACGTAATATTTAAACGTTAATTCCATTTTATTTTGCAATAAATACCATTGTTGAATTTTGATACTTTAATTAAATTTATAAATCCTGCTTTCTGTACTAAAACAACCCATGGTCCTATTATAAGTAGAATTAGCATAAATCTCGTCTTATAAAATTAGCCCTCTTCAATCACAAACCAAATCTATGCTACTGCACAATCTAAATCAATTAATTGTAATTGAGTCAACATTAAATGTTATAAATTATAAATTGGAACCTTAAAAAATTCGTTTATTGATTTAAAAATCTTACTATTCAGTAAATAGACATTTTACGGGTATATATAACATTTGAACTAAAATACATTTCATTAGTGTATGCTCCATTTCTTATAAATTCCCCTTTATTTACTTGAACACATTAACACACCAAAGTTAAATAATTTCGATTTATTTCAGTCGATGTCCATACTTAACTTAATATCCTCAATAAATGGTTAACTAAAAAAAATTGTTACCCTTTTATATTCAAATTCACTTACAACATCAATAACAACAATGTTGTCATAGATTTAGATTCAATTAAATAAATTAGATGAATGGGTAGAATTTGGTAATTATCCCAAATGCCAAATATATTTATGCATTAATTACTACTTATTATTATGAATTCAATTATTAATTCACTAGTTGCCTTTGTCATCTATTTCCTATTTACTACCAAACTTCCTACTTAGTTATAGTTTATCAATATATACATACCTAGGCAAATCAAGTTCTTGTCCTTTCTGTTATTTCAATTAAATCGGGTATGCACAAATAGATTGTTAATTAACTTATTCCTACAAAATTATTTACATACATTCAGTTCTACATTTTTATAGAATTAAATTCTAATTACTTACCACTCCTTAATCCATCAATTATATATTCTATCCAAACATGCATTTAAATCTTTTTATTTAAATAAATCTATTCAATGTTGATATCCACTAAATAAAATTTACTTCCATTTATATATAGTTGCAATTCAATTCAGTTATTATTTCATAAATACTATTTCCGATTTATATCTTCCAGTATAAATCAACAAATTATAACTTATAACCACAAACGCCAATTTACGTTATTTCAATCTATTGCCATATAAACATTTAAATTGTTAACCTTTAACATATAAACATTTAAATTGTTAACCTTTAATTACAGTTACTATATTTAATTCCTACATTTACTCAAATAAAATCTTAAGACTTTTATTTCATTCTAAATTAGATTGGAAATCATATTAAATTAACTCATTTAATATCATCGAATTTAACAGGCCGTTATAGTGTGGCAGTCCTGCTGAATTTATCAATTACACATTTTTTTAGCAAAATCCAATTTACCATTTTATGTTGTATTAGTGATAACGATTATTAACACCAATTCTCATTGTCAAAACTATATCACTTTAGGACTTAATGGAATTTGGTTTTGGGAATATCATCCAAATTTAAATCATTTAATCTAAATACAAATTCCTTGGTTCAATAATAACAATTATTATTAACTCTACTACTCTTCCAAAGACTTTAATAGTTGACTACATTTGGTCATGATACTAACCTCATGTAATCGAGCAGATGAATTCTGATTTAATAGTATTTCACTTCCAATGCTTCAACTCAAGTCCAATTATAACCATTCAATAAAGGCTATGCTTTGATTTAACTATAGTCTAAGTGAAGTGTCTATATCAACATCACCTTGCAGTCCTTAGCGATATGTCCCATCTTCTGACACCTATGGCATGTTATATGTCTTGTGTTAATTCCCTTGGCCATCTTTTTAGCCCAAAACTCTCCTTTCTTAGCTCCTCCTTGATTTTTCTCCAGTTCATCCTTCTCCTTCTCCTCCAAGCTAAAAATCTGAAGTAAAGCCATCATAACAAGCATCTCATAAATAGCAGTAGTGGGTATTTAGGTCAAAAGCAGCTCCTTAAGTGGGGAATTCAGGCCTTTAACAAACTTCATAGCCTTCTTAATGGAGGTATCGATCAAACTCATCCTAAACTTAGCTAGTTTAGTGAAATTACAGATATACTCCTTCAACATGGGAACTCATGCCTAAGTTGTATAAACCTTTCCAATGTCAAATTTAATTCAGCTCTAGATAAGAACTGTGACTCAAATCGGGTTCTAAACTCAGACCAAGTGATTCCTCCTTAACATTCTCCTCAGGCATTATAATCCTCGAATTTAAGGCCTTTCCTTTTAGAAGCCATACCGACATTCTCTTCTTGATCTAATTTTCGCATCCAAGTTCCTGAAATTCATGCTCATTGTCGATAATCCAAGCCTTCATCTCCACAAAACCTTCAAATGCTGCATACACCTTTCCTTCTATATTCTGGAAGTCTTTTGCACATTTTAGGGAAGCCTATAGGGCAAGGTGTTGCTTCAGTGGGTGAAGCAATATGTACTGCTGTGTAGCATGTTAAGGAATGAGAACTTGCCCTACATTCCTTAGGTATTGTTTGAACCATTCTGGTATTCCTCAAATTATGGGTATCTCTTGGGTGGAGGGGTTCCAAACCTCAAAGGAATAATTTCAGCCATAATCAACTATCTATTGGTTTAAATTGCTCTAACTTCCTAAGATGGTATTATTTTCCAAATAAATATTTTTCCTAATATTTTTGTGTATGTTCAAATAATTGCACATATACCTAGTAGGATTTTTGAAAAATACTTTCAAAAATATCAAACATGCACTTATATGTATAAGTATCCCTATTGATCAGGTAATTTTCGATCAAGTAAAATACCATCGAATCTTAGACCCATTCCAAAGCTGGTTGTTAGTTGTTAAAATTAATAAAATGACCAAACACAGAGCTATCTATTTATACTTTCAGAATCTTATAGCGGAAGGATAAAATATAATAACATAAATTGTACGCATTTCATAAAAATCCAAGTCTTAGAAAATACAACAAAACATCCCAATTATCCAAAATTCATTATCCCAAAGCAAAAATAACAACATGTATTTAAAGGAACGGGTACATTAAAATATCCCAAACACATAAATAGATGGATAACCACCCAAGTCCACTCCTCCGTCTTCGTCCTCAAAATCAACATTGTCTCTTCTAACCTTTGTGTTGTAATGTGGAAGGGGTCCAAACAACAATAGCCAGTAAATTACAATCTCAAATCTTACCGAAATAGTATTTGGGCAGTATAACTTAGAAAGATGATATATCTTACACATTATAACTATATCTCTATGACATACCTTCAACTATAAGCCCAAAAGTTCTTCCAGTCCCATTCTATAACTTACACTCTCCCAGTCCAACTCTATAACTTACCTTCAACTGTAAACCAAAGGCCCTTCTCAATCCCATGCAACTTCCATCAGTCATTTCCTAACAATTTGAGAGAAAGTGCCTTAGCCATTTATTACCTCTTTAATGGGAATTAGTAGACTCTGACCATTTAAAACCTACAACCTAGGCAGATCCCCATCATTTAATATCTAACCCAAGTAAAACTCCTCTTTGGAACTCCTTAACTGACATCGCTCGAAATCTCATCAAGCCACTTAATATTTCCTTTATAGGAAGAGACAGACCTTACCATAACCACATAATACCTCAACCCTAAAGCAGACCCCTCCTAAGATTTCCTTATTACCGCACTGAAATGATAACCCGACCATTTAATACTTCCTAAATGGAAAGGAGGCGAACCGTATACAACAGTCGCTTATTACCATTGACCCAGAAATAGGTCATACACATTATGATCTGTAACCCAAACTATAACGTCTCACATTAGTTTGACTATTCATATGCCTTAGGAGCTAGAATAACTGGGTAGACTTACCCTATATAATTGGAACTAATCTCGCATCCTCCATGGGTGGTTATTATAGGCGATGTCTCACATCAATCTCACTTCTAGTAGCCAAATCATCTGAGCGACTTCTATGTGCTTTTAGCTGACCTCGCATCCCTTAACTTAGTCATAATTCCACTCTCCTAACAAAATATAATATGTACCTCATCGCATTTCACTACGGCTATATAAAGAAAGACTCCTTATTCTGCCTTTAGTTGTGGATTAATTTTCCATAATTATCCTTAATTTCTATCATATGGAGTTTTAATTCTAATTATTTATACTACACGATTAATACATTAATAATACGTTAATTATATTCTAGTATATATATATGTGTGTTTGTGTGGGAAACTAAATATCCCTAATTGTGCGAAGATTTTTTGCATCCTATACCAATTGTTTGAATGTCAAAACTTACAATTTATACAAGTAAAATCGTCTAAAATAACTTACAAGTTAGCTAATATCCTTAGCCCAATGACAGACTTGCATAAAAGAAATAGATTTAATTACCAAACTTTTCTATATTAATTTAGTAAAATCAACGCCTCTATTAGAAGGAACAAATCTTCTAATTTAATCCATTTACATTATTCAACCTTTACATGGGCAGACTTAACATGAAAAAGGAACTCATGTTTAAATTATGGAAATAGGCAGTGCAAACTAGGAACTGGAGAATTCATGCTTTACAAATTATTTCTTATTTATTTTCTTTTTTATCTTGCTTTATCTCATCAAAAGAGAAAAGTTGGAAGTGGAACAGAATATAAAATATTCAAATTGAAATAACAAAACAAATTATACTATTTTATTATAAAATAACTGAGATTCATAAGGACCGACATTTCATTTTTGGGGAAAATTATGGGGGTATATATTTAAAATTCCATGAACCAAATTTCCTCAGTGCATAACACAAATCCAACTCTATTATTCGATTAATAAAATGAGAAACACTAAGATTTCCACTTATAGATGATTCCCAACTTCCTCATTGAATTTTATTATGTCTGCTCCAATTCTATCTTTATACTTCTTCTTTTTGAAAAATAATATAAGTAGATGCATATGAATTAGATTTAGAATTTCAGGATTAGAGAAGGAAAAGATTAGAAATCAAATATCAAAAATCCCTTATCAAAGAATCCATGATTCTACATCGTAGAGAAGAGACTGATTGAGCTCCACTAACGTTTCAAATAATTTTTGAATAAAAGATAGGGGCTAGCCTTTTATTTATAGTGGTTAGAAGGTGTTAGAACCATCAGTTTTACTCGATTTAAAATAATAAAATCCGAGTTGATGGCGCTATCAAAAACTAGCCGCCATTATATTTACCGATTGAATGCTCCTCCCAAGGCGGTCGACCGGCTCTAAGAAGGCAGTTGAACGGTCCTAGTGTTTTTGGAATGATATTAATTGTTTCGTTCAACTTTATTTAATTCATTATTTAAATTTAATGTTAATGTTTGCTTTTAACTTCTCCTTAACCCCAATATTTCTAATTAAAGTAAAATTTTAAATTGTAATATTAAGTATATTTTCAAATTTAAATAAACTTCGAATTGTTTTAAATTCGAAAACTATAAATATTAATAACTTTGTGGTTTGAGCTCCTACTTCAAAACTTTAATGACTCTTGACCAAAAAATTACCGCGAATGGAATAATGTAACTTTCATAACTAATTTCGATATATACCAAATTTTTAATTTTATATTAATTATTTATTTATTAATTTTATGGGGCGTTACACATATAACATATTATTTGTGAACTTTTTAATTTAAATACTTAAATTAAATAATTAATTAACATAACACAGTATGACAATAATACAATAGAAAGGAAAACGCCTTTTATTTTGAATTAAATTCTATTACAGAGTTAATAATTTATAATAAATTATATAATTATCCTTAAGTCATATCCAAACTCTATTACTCACGCCAAACAATAGTTGAGGATTGACAATTATATCGTCTTCTAAAGTAGGGTGTTGAAGGGATCGAGACTCTGACACTCGATGCAACGGTAATAATGACCATAGTTTTTCCTACTACTATTCATTAGGTGTTGGAAGGCCGTGGAAACTCGGTGGACATCCTTTTAAAAGAGCCTTCGATGAGATGCATCTCGGCAAAAAGGGTCTATTGCTCTGTAAATCCCAATGTCAAGAATTTACCAAAGTGGAAAGAGCTCTAATTGGTTGCATCATGTTGCCTGTTCAACTTGAAAATGATTTCTGTAAGGAAATGGACTGAAATCTTTGTTGTAGTGGATGGATTTTTGCATACAACTAATTTTTGGGCTAATTGTCCTTATCTATTTTTTGAATTGTGCTCACTTTACAGTGCTTACTGATGAAGTTTCCAATGGATGGTGGAGTAAGTGCAATTCAAGGAGGCAAAAGCATAGGTCGATAGTGCTATGTTATAGAACTGTAGAAACCACGCCACAAGAATAAGGAGAAGAATACGAGAAGGCTCTTTGTATTCAAAACCAAGTTTCATAGAAATTAGCGTTTGAGCTTCTTCTCAGGTCTACTAGAGAACAATAAAAAGTTAGAGTCGGATATGGTGAGGATGGGACCGTTGAAGCTGATGGGCAAGATCCAAGTAGATGAAGATGATTCGATGAGGATTGTCAAAATTGCATCCTAACGTTACTTGAGAATGAAAAAGGGACTAACTGGATTTTTGAAGTCAAATAAGGATGTGTTTGCATTGACTCACTCTGACGTGTGTGGTATTTCACTTGAAGTTGCATGCCACGCACTAAATGTCAACCTAGCCTTTGTTCCCTTAATGAAAAGTTAATGCATCATGTAACCGAAGCAATCCAATATATTAATGGAGGAAGTGAACAAGATGTTGGCAAGCAGCTTTATCCAAGGTCCACTTTACTGAGAATGGTGAGAAAATCTCGTGATTGTTAGGTAAAAATGGAACATGGCGAACATGTATTGACTATTCTGAATTAAATAAGGCATGCCTGAAGGCGGCTTTCCACTTCCATTAATAGACCAAATCATGGACAGAACTTGGACATGAACTCTTATCATTTATAGATGCATATTCCAACAATAATTAGATTATGATGCATGTCCCCTATTAGGACCATATGACCTTTGTTACAGACTTGGGACTTTACTGCTACAAAGTCATGTCGTTCGGTTTGAAGAATGCAAGATTATCAGTGTTTTCTTAATAAGATTTTTGTAGAGAAAATCAGATGAAGAATGGAAGTCTATGTAGATGATATGCTAGTGAAGCCATGAAGATCAACGGACCAAATAGATAGCCTCTTTAAGATGTTAGATGTACTTCTAAAGTATGGAATGAGGTTGCTGAAGCATTCTTTGAAGTTGCATCAGCTAGTTTTTAGAATTCGTCATGAGCTCAAGGGGAATTGAAGCTAACCTCGATTATAATTGAAACGTTAAAGAAGATTATAGCCACAATGACCATGAGGAGATGTAGAGCTTTAATGGTAAAGATGGCGAGTAGATTTGTTTTCAACGCGATTGATAAATGTATTCTATTCTTATATGCCCCCAAGAAGGAAATGGGAAGTTCTGGTAAATGGATACAAGCCCTCAAGAAGGAAAAGGGAAGTTCTAGTAGATGGACGAATGTGAAGTTGCTTTTTAGAATCTTTGGAACATCTCCATAAATCATTGATCCTATCAAAGTCATTGGAAAAAGAGGCCTAATACATCTACTTAAACCGTGTTGACTCACGCATTGAGTGTGGCATTGATGTATGAGGACTGTAGGATCCAAAGGTCTATATATTATAATAGTGAGCAATTCCTTGAAGTTTGAGAAGTTGGAGCACTACTTATGAATAGTATTAAGGAAATTCAGACTATATTTCCAAGCTACCCAATAAAGATACCGATGGATCAAACTTTTAGGCAGGTATAACATCGCCTAATACATCAGGATAACTACTGAAATGGAATATTGAGATGAGTCAATGTGGAATCACTTGTTATCATAGGAAGGCGACTTGAGGACAAGTAATTATAGATTTCATTACTAAGTTCACCTTCTGAGATGACGAGATGAAAGAGGAATTGATCGGACTTTCTCAATGGAAACTATTCATTGACTAAGCATCCAACGACCATGATTCTAAAGAGTAATTCTGATCACTAGGAGAGGTCAAAGGATATGTTACATGTTTATGCTTGAATTCCAAGCTACGAACAAAGAAGTAGAGTAGAAAGCATTGGTACTCAAGATAGCGAAGAAGTTGGAAGCATGGACACCATATATCTATAGTAACTCATAATTGGTGGTTATGCAGGTTAAGAAGGACATTCAAGCTAAGGGTGCAAACTTTTTCTTACATGTAAAAAATATTAAATAATACAAGATAGTGCACATCCATAAACATGAGGATATGGACGCAGATTCATTATCCCATTGGCAAGCTTTGGCGATGCCTAGATGTCAAGAATTGTTATAGTAAAGGTTTTGAAATCTTCAACCATAGATGAAATGGATATTTCTTATATCTTGGAGGTCAAGGGGAAGGAGTCATTAATGACTCCATTCAAGGATTATTTGCTAAAATGTGCTCTCCTGAAAAACAATGGTGAAAAATATGAATGAAAGTCCGAAGCTCTTGCCAAAGTTACACCCATTACATTGTGCAAGAAGGAGTACAAGAGAGGATTCTCTACCCCCGACAAGGTGTGTTGGCAAGAACAAAGGTAAGAAGATCCTATCAGGTGTTCGTGCAGGAAGCTGTGATGATCACATCAAGGGGAAAATTTTACCAAAGAAGGTTCTTCATTACATGTAATTTTTTCAACTATTAATCGAGATGCATTAAAATACTTGAAAAAATATTATAAGAGGCAAAGAATTGCAAAGTTACCAAGAGCTCTATCCGTCGAGCTTATGCTTGGTTAGCCCATAGTCATTTGCGATTTGAGGAATTGATATTATTGGAGTACTACAAATGTCATCCAGAGGAGAGAAGTATGAGATTATAGAAGTGGAATACTTCATAAAATGGATCAAGGCGGAAACCTTCAACCTAATTATGTTAAACAAAGTGACTAGTTTCATAGTTAATAACATTTTGTGTAGGTTCGGCATGACACTGAAGATCATAATGGATAATGGAACCTGGTACAAAATTGCAAAGTTCTATGAATTTTGTGCTCGATATTGAATCGAGAAGAGCTTTTCAATGGTATCACATCCGTAGAAGAATTGGTGGGTGGAGGTAGTGAATAAGATTACCAAGTCCTCATAAAGAAGAAATTGGAAAGAACTAAAGGCTACGGGGTAATGAGTTACTACTAGCATTGTGGGCTTACCAAACAACACAAAAGTCTGCAAACGAACACATACCTTTCGCATTAGCTTACGAAAATAAAGCCATAGTTCTATTTGAATTGTCTTCTCATAGACGGATACATTATGACCCTAAGGTGAACGACGAGCTAGTGCTAGCAACTCTCGACTTGGTGAGAGAAAAATGAGAAGAGGCAAACTTGAGGGTAGCTGGCCACCAGTTAGAGTAGCAACGCAATTCAATACCAAGGTTCGAAACTATACTTTTGATATTAGCGAACTCATTTTGAAATGGGTCTTTCCGAGTATGGGGCTGCGTGGTTGGAATTGGGAAGGACTCTATGTGATTTGTAGAAGCTTGGAGATGACACTTTCAATTTATCAATGGTTGATGGGGACCAAATTTCATAGGCATTGAATAATAAGCATTTGCGTTACTATTTCACTTGATTTCATTCTTTTGGATTAAGCATTTTTTCCGTTTGTACTAGTTGAAATAAAGCATCTTTCATCGTTGGATATTTAAATAAAGTTATCGTTTTGAATTAATAAATTCATATTAATTAAGTTTGGCCCTTAGTAGAATGAATAGATAGTCTGACTATGGCTTGCCTTGGTAGCTAACTCAAGGAGAACTCATCTTAGATGCCTTAACTAAGCAACGGGAGTTGATGTTCCTTCCTCCTCAATATTCTCCCAATTGATTCATTTTTTCTTCTTTTCTTCCTTCCTTTCTTCTTCCTCTTCATCTCTTCTTCACTTTCTTCTTTATCCTCTTCATTCAAAGTAATGTTGATTAATTCCTCTTCTTCATCCGATGATTCTATGATGGGCTGAGGCTGGAGGAGGTAACTCGGCATTTAGAGTGGCTTAAGCAGCGTCGAGAGAAGTTGCACGAAGTAGATTATTTGGCCATTTGTGCAGATGGTGATCAGTAAGTACGTAAATTATCCTCCGTTTACTTTTACGCACAACTTGTTGTTTGATAGACCATCAACTTCATTTAGGGATCTATGATTCTTAGAGGAATAATTGCATAATAAATAAAAGTGGTCAGCTATCTAAGTGATGTAGATTTAAATGAGGTAAAACAGAAGGTGTAGGGTATACATCCAAATAGCCAGTTTTGTAAGAAGTCGGTAGGGCTTCCAAAGAAGAAGTATTTGTTCACACTTACTGTCTGTACTCACACTGATTCACAATCGTAGAATCTAGTATTACGAAACAGAGTAAACAGAAGAAAATACGTACCGCTAATACAGTTCCGTATTAGAATGATGATTGTCCGAGTCCAGTATCGTATACTGTTCCCTTAATGCAAAATTGCTCCCCCATAGTGGCGCAAAGGGGTTGATCAGCAACCGCTTCCCAAGGTAAAATGGATCAGGTTCTGCAACACCGCGCAAGCGATGCAGAATAACGGCGAACTCAAGCGAAGATTCGTGGTAAGAACAGAGCACGAGGAAGATGAAGACGATCAGAGAAAAGAATAATGAGTGCTTTCAAAATTCTCGGATCTGCTATTTATAGGAGTAGTACGTGACCGTTAGGAAAAGTTGCGACCCTTTACCAATTGGCGTGCCTTTTCAAACAGTTATTACTGTTGGATTCAAACTGTTTCGGCTCCTAAAAATATAGTGTGACGCAAACCAATTCCAGTAGCCCGAATGCCTAATTGCCAATTGCCAATTGCAAAGTGCCTACAAGACGCTTCAAACGCCCATTCGCCCACGCAGCGCGTGCGGGTTCGAGTTCGGGCTCGGGCTCGGGCACGGGCATGGGCGCACGCGCGGGCGCGCGCTTGCGGGGCGGTGCGTTGCACCACCCGCTAAGATGGTCATGCTCATGTCTCTCTAGTTGTCTCATTGTAATTATAATAAAGACCACATCTTAATATATATATAATATTATGGTTATTATATAATAAGATGTGGGACTATTCATATTCCAAGACAATAAATACTTCATTTTCCAATGCACCATTTCAATAATGCTCATTCAATTTCCAACAATCCCCCACATGAATGAGTATTACTTGTTCTTAAGCTTTACTAAACATTTATCATATCGGTTTAAGTAGCACATTGGCTTTGAACTTATCCTAGTGTTTATCTTCTTGACTTACTGGCGAATCAGTGGACTTAGGTTGTCTTTGAACTATAAGCCTTTTGTGTAAATCAAAATAGACAACACGTGATAAATGTTTTCTTGTCTCCCTTGGTTCTCTGTTTGTGTTCGTTTTTGCCATTAACACCGGCTTGGTCTCATGAGTGCTTGGAGAATTTGGCCTTACAATTCTCTTTGAAGCGGCGCCTTCGCACTCACGTAGGTGATTCTATAAAAGGTTCCTTCTAATTTTCCAAGTACAGACATCATTAAAAGTATCAATACTTATCCTATTTTCCAACATATAATGCACTGACTTATCATAGTAATGGTTTGAGAGTAACGGTGTTTTCAAGTTTCTCTTAAATTTAGTTGTCCCTTTGAACCTAGATCTTGGGATCTCCAGTCAACTAGGTGGGGTTTCCATTTTTAGAAAAAACTTTTAGTTTATAGGCCTTCACCCCATTCCCATCGATAAGATTTGAACTCTCTCTTTTGGCAAGCCTTTTGTCAGTGGATCCGCTATGTTATCTTTTGACCTTATGTAGTATGTAGTGATAACTCCATTAGAGAATAGTTGTCTTATGGTTTTATGTCTTCAACGAATATGCCTAGATTTTCCATTGTATAGTGTACTATTGGCTCTTCCAATAGTTGATTGACTATCACAATGTCATATTGGAGGCACGGGATTGCTCCAATTTGGAATTTCTTCCAAAAAAATTCAAAGCCAGTCTGCCTCTTCCACGGTTTTATCTAGTGCAATAAATTCGGATTCCATCGTCAATCTTGCTATGCACGTTTGTTTGGATGATTTCCATGAAATTTCTCAATTTCCTAATGTGAATACATATCCACTTGTGGATTTTGTATCATTTGAACCAGTTATCCAATTTGCATCATTGTATCCTTCTACTACAGAAGGATATCTTGTGTAATGTAGACCATAGTTTTGCGTATACTTTAGGTATCCCAAAACTCTGATTATTGCTTTCCAATGATTTTTACTAAGGTTGCTAGTATATCTACTTAGCTTACTTACAACGTATGCAATATCTGGTCTTGTGCAATTCATTACATACATTATACTTCCTAGTATACGAGAGTATTCTAGTTGGTAAATCCCATCACCAGTATTTTTTACCAATTTTGGTTCATATCTACTGGTGATTTTGCAATAGTTATATCATGCTTTTCGAACCTTTCAAGTATTTTGGCAATATAATGTGATTGGGATAATACATACCCCTTTGATGTCTTTAATATTTTCACTCCTAAATCACATCAGCCAATCCTAGATCTTTCATATCAAATCTAGATGATAACATGTCTTTTGTTGATCTTATTATCGCATTATTATTACCTAATATCAACAGGTCGTCAACATAAAGACAAACAATGACATATCCTGCATCTATACCTTTTATATAGACACATTTATCTGATTCATTTATTTTGAATCCATTTGACAACATAGTTTCATCAAATTTTTCATGCCATTGTTTTGGCGCTTGTTTGAGACCATAAAGTGATTTTACCAACTTACACACCTTATTTTCATTTCCTGGGCTTACAAACCCTTCAGGTTGTTGCATGTATATTTCTTCCTCCAACTCACCATTCAGGAACGTGGTTTTTACATCTATTTGATGTATTTCCAAATTCAGTATAGAGGCAATTGCGATAAGCATCCTAATGGATGTTATTCTAGTTACTGGTGAGTATGTGCCAAAGTAATCTAGATCTTCCTTCTGTCTAAATCCTTTGACCACCAGTCGGGCCTTATATTTGTCTATTGAGCCATCAGCCTTCAGTTTTTTCTTAAAGATCCATTTATACCCTATGGTTTTTGATCCCTTAGGAAGATCTACTAATTCCCATGTATGGTTTTGCAGAATGGATTCTATTTCACTATTGATTGCTTCCTTCCAATAAGGAGCATCGGGAGATGACATTGCTTGTTGATAAGTTAGAGGTTCATTTTCTATCATATATGTATAGAAATCGGGTCCAAAGGTTTTTGACGTCCTTTGTCGTTTACTCCTCCTTGGTTCCTCTAACTCTATTTCAGCATTTCTTTCATTCGATCTTTGATCAGTATTAATCTCTGGAGGGTCTATATCCCTTGCTCTCTTTTGAACAAAAGTCTCATTGGAGGCTTTCAATGGATAAATTTGTTCAAAGAATCTAGCATTTCGAGACTCGATAATGGTATTTTCATGAATGTCATCTATTTCAGATTTATACACCAAAAATCGATATGCACTGCTATTATGAGCATACCCAATGAATATGCAATATATAGTTTTCGGACCAATTTTGACCTTTTTCGGTTTTGGTATTTCTACTTTGGCAAGGCACCCCCATACTCTTAAGTATTTGTAGGAAGGTGGTCTTCCTTTCCATAATTCATGGGGTGATTTGAAAGTCTTCTTGCGAGGCACTTTGTTCAGTATGTGCTTAGCTGATAGTACTGCTTCGCCCCAAAAATTGTCTGGTAAACCAGAACTAATTAGCAGGGCATTCATCATTTCCTTGAGAGTTCGATTTTTACGTTCTGCTATTCCATTAGATTGTGGAGAATATGGTGCTGTAGTTTGATGAATTATACCATTTTGAGCACAAAATTCCTCGAATGGAAATTCATATTCACCACCTCTATCGCTTTGCAAGGTTTTTATCCTTTTGTTCGGTTGATTTTCAACTTCTGCCTTGTATTGTTTAAACATTTCAAACGCTTCAACTTTGCTTCTTAATAGGTACACATAACAGTACCTAGTGCAATCGTCGATATAGGTAATAAAATATTTTTACCACCTCTGCTTTGACACATCTTTAGATCACACACATCTGTGTGTATTAGGTCTAAAGGCTCGGTATTCCTTTCAATATGATGAAAAGAAGTTCTCGTCAATTTTGATTCGGCACATGTTTCACATTTGTAATTGGAATCAATTGCAAACTTAGGTATAAATTCTAAGTTAATCATTTTTCGCAATGTATCAAAGTTAACATGCCCTAATCTAGCATGCCATATATTAAATGACTCAGAGATATAAACAGAAAAATCAGTTTTATTATCAATCTCCTTTGGTACAACAGTCATTACATTCATTTTAAACAGACCATCACTCACATACCCTTTACCTACATATACTCCGTTCTTAGACAAGACAAATTATAAGAAACAAAGACCAACTTGAAACCATTCTTACTCAACAATGATCCCAAACTAAGTTCTTGCGGATATATGGAACATGTAGGACATCATTCAGAGTAAGTTCTTTTCCGGATGTCATTTTAAGGACTATTCTTCCTTTGCCTTCAACCTTTGACGTGGAGGAGTTTCCCACAAAGAGTTGCTCTTCTTGCGTCACTGGTTTATAGTTGGTGAACATCCACTTATTCGCGCAAATATGTTTCGTGGCACCAGTGTCAACGAACCATTATTTCATGTTGCCAACCAAGTTACATTCTAAGATTACTGGGGATAGATTCATTTCGGAGACATCTTCTAACTCCGCAACATTGGCTTGGTCTTTCTTTTTGTTCTGATTCTTTGGACCTCGACATTCACTTGCCTTATGTCCTTTCTTCCCGCAATTATGATAGTTTCCTTTGAACTTCCTTGTCTTCTTTACATTCGGGTAGTTTCCCCTTTTTCTTTTGTTGTTCTTTTCGGTTTCGACCACATTTGCCTTTGCCACCATAGTATTAGATGTTTTCTTTTCAGATTTTCTATTGTCTTCTTCAATTCTGAGTTGAACAACCAAATCTTCCATTGACATTTCTTTTCGTTTGTGCTTCAGATAATTCTTGAAGTCTTTCCACAATGGGGGCAACTTCTCTATGGCGGCTGCTACTTGAAATGATTCACTTAGAGTCATTCCTTCGTCATGTATTTCATGAATAATGACCTGCAATTCTTGAATTTGGCTGATAACTGTCTTGGAGTCTATCATCTTGAAGTCCAGAAATTTGCCGACAATGAACTTCTTCATACCAGCATCTTCTGTCTTGTATTTCCTATCCAGAGATATCCAGAGTTCCTTCGATGTCTTCATTGTGCAGTAGACATTATACAGACTGTTATTCAGTTCATTGAGTATGTAATTTTTACATATGAAGTCTGAACTCTTCCAAGCAGTGAGTGTCTCAGCCTTGATCGGGTCGGGCACTAATTCGTCGATCGCAGGAAGATCTTCAGTGAGAAATTTGGCCAAGCTTAATGTGGTTAAGTAAAACAACATTTTTTGCTGCCACCGCTTAAAATCGACACCAGTAAATTTTTCTTGTCGTTCTCCATGCGAGAATGGCACGGTCGGTGCCACCATTGGTGCAATTTGAGAGGTGGTCATGACGGGTATGTTTGCCGAAGTATTGCTTTCTTAAGCCATCGCCTGAAAGCAAAAGACAGTAAAACCAACAAAATTCTTCTTTAAGATTGTTGACACTTACTGTCTGTATTCACACTGATTCACAATCGTAGAATCTAGTGTTACGAAACAGAGTAAACAGAAGCAATTATGTACCGCTAATACAGTTCCGTAGTAGAATGATGATTGTCCGAGTCCAGTATCGTATATTGTTCCCTTAAAGCAGAATTGCTCCCCCAAAGTGGCGAAAAGGGGTTGATCAGCAACCGCTTCCCAAGGTAAAACGGATCAGGTTCTGCAACACCGTGCAAGCGATGCACAATAACGGCGAACTCAAGCGAAGATTCGTGGTAAGAACAGAGCGCGGAGGAAGATGAAAATGATCAGAGAAAAGAATAATGAGTGCTTTCAAAATTCTCGAATCTGCTATTTATAGGAGTAGTACGTGACCGTTAGGAAAGGTTGCGACCCTTTACCAATTGGCGTGTCTTTTCAAACAGTTATTACTATTGGATTCAAAATGTTTCGGCTCCTAAAAATATAGTGTGACGCGAACCAATTCCAGTAGCCCGAATGCTTAATTGCCAATTGCCAATTGCAAAGTGCTAAGTGCCTACAAGACGCCTCAAACGCCCATTCGCCCACGCCGAGCGTGCGGATGCGAGTGCGGGTTCAGGTTCGGGTTCGGGTTCGGGCTCGGGCTCGGGCATGGGCACGGGCGCGTGCGGGGTGGTGCGTTGCACCACCCGCCAAGATGGTCATGCTCATGTCTCCCTAGTTGTCTCATTGTAATTATAATAGAGACCGCATCTTAATATATATATAATATTATGGTTATTATATTATAAGATGTGGGACTTTTCATATTCCAAGACAATAAATACTTCATTTTCCAACGCACTATTTCAATAATGCTCATTCAATTTCCAACAATATTTATCTTTGAAGTAGCTTATTTTTAACACAAATTAATCACCACCCAACAGTCTTGGAAACCTTCGAAGAAGGTTAAGGACAGGTGTTGGAGTGTCTCTTAAATTTATACAAGTATCTAATCTCGAAGAAGAAGGGCTCCCTATTTAGAGGCCATGAGAAGATTATGTAGAGAGTAAGTAGAACAACATAGGTGTTCAGATGGATTTGATAGGAAGCACGCCTCATGAATTGAAGGACATAACTAAGAAAGGGGTTGAAAGGAGGCAATAGTCCAGAGACACACATGTATCAGTTACAAGAATGTAATCAATTGGAGGGTTATGTGGAGGGTGGCGAGGTTGAGGTAGCATCAGTTGATTCAACAAAATGTTGTGCCTACTACATACCCTTTGAGTTCAATAGATGTGACTAGAAGTTATGAAATTTTGTGGATTATTGAGGACCCTACTCCTGATAAGGTCATTGTCTAGACTAACTTCATATTGTGGCTCCTCAACTACCATAAACGGAGCTAATTTGGATGGAGGCATGCGATGGTGACTTGTTCTGTAAATTCTAACGGTGGCATTATTAGAAGCTGATGCAAAGCTGGAAGCGTCGTAGGAGAAATTGATGATAAAGCAATCTCTATCTTGGTAGATATATGCTAGGAGCATTTGTGTTGTTACATTGTACACCTAACGCTAGGAGAAAAGTCATGGTTATGTAATTTTAAATTATTATATTTACTTGAATAAATGTCAATAACCTTTATGTGGTTAATGTATAGCATCCAACAACTAGCAACATGTTTTGATCCATCAAATTCCATACATCAGCTAGGAGCAATGTTGTGTCCTATGCAGTTTGTGTATCTTGTGTCCTTAGCATGATTTACAGAAGCACTTTATGTAGAAAGACTGCTTGTGTTGGAAAACGAGCTTCAGTATATGATTGATTTGTGTGTCAAATATTATCCTTAATGTAGGATTCACATTAACGGAACCAAATTGAATACAATGTGGTATAGAACTCTATCACTTAACAAAAGAATCATGGAGAGAAGATTCCATCCTCATAGGAAAAAGGATCTTTCATGGACGAATATAGGCACCAATAGGATTCACATCTTAGGACATGTTAACACTCGAATCCATCGAAAACTGAAATGCAATACTGGATCAATTCGACGATCTTCCAATGAATCGTAGCTGATCTATAGCGACACTGGATAAAGAAACCATATCCATACATCACCACTGTCAATCAAGGTCCCATGCTAGGTCCCAACAAACCATAATTTTGAACCCATGACATTAGGCAAAGGCAAGGATAACATGGATTTGCAATAATTGAGGATGGTAACAGAAGAATGCAATGACGTAGAGATGATGGAAGGTGTCAAAGTTGAGTCTTACGGTATTCCTACTTAGGTTCCGTTATAAAGAATATTGATGATTCCAGAAAGGATATGGGTCAGGTCCAAGTTTTCGATGGATTTAAGAAGTTTAAGGTATGTCCTTGGGAAATTATGTAATTTGTAACATATATCTAAGTCTAGAACCAATCTTGTTCGTAATAAAGGTATTTTATTACTATTATATACTTTGTTATACAGTGATATAATTAATTAAGTAGTCAATTTAAAGTATTAAATAGAAAATTCTTAAATCATATATTATGTGGTAATAATACAAGAAGTTTTAACTATGGAAATTTATCATAACATATAATAAAATGTTATTTTAAATATTGTTGGTCAAAATGTTTCGAGAAAGAATATTGATATATCCATTGAGACCAAAGTACATAATGTTCTCCGAAGGTTAGGCTGTGTATTACTTATGGTTGTCAGGGGCATCTACGGGTAACGTACTAATAGTTTTTGGATAACCAAGGAAATACTCACTCAAAAAATTTCTGTTGGTTCATAACAACTAAGGTCAATAGGAAATATCGACGTGAAGATGTTATATGGTTCTCTTAATTGGAGAATACTATTGAGCTTCAATTAGATACTCATCTTTGATTATAGTTAAATCATGGAATATCGACCCTCGAGTGACTATAGTTGGGTCTAAGTTAAAGCATTAGAAGTGAAACACTATTCAAATAGACAATTTGTCTCCTTAATTGTATAAGGTTGTATCACGGTCGACAACAGTCAACTCAAAGTCTAAATCTCTTACCAAAGTAGTACGGTTAATAATAAATATTATTATTGAACCAAAGACTTTTTTTTGCAGACTAACTATGTTTAATGTGGTTGATATTAGAATTTTTACCAAATCAAATTCCATAAATCCTAAGTTATATAATATTGACGAAAAAAATTTGTGTAAATAATATTTCCTAAAAGGCATCGCTTGAATTTACCAGTGAAGATTTATATGGGTAAATTCGGCCAAAATGTCACACTGCTAGCTAAGGTTACATGTGAATGTTATTATTCAAATTGTTTGATATTAATCAGTGATTAAATTTACATCCACAAGTCATGCAATAATGTCGGTTATTTCTCTAAAACACCATATGATTTAATTAATTTATAAATGTTATAAACTAATAAATTAATTAAAATTAAAGAAATATTATTTATTTATGTACTTTATGTGTCAGGTGCTTTCACTACTTTATCGGTGTCATTAGTAATTAATTAAATGCATACGTAAAAGTTATATATATACGCGTCGATATATGATATCGATGCTTTGATACAACTTAAAAGATATTTTACTATATGGGTTTGGAGTTTTTATTGGCACGTACAGCTATAATATGGTCAGCCACGACTAAAGAGGGAGGGGATATTTTTTGGCTTCAATTCTAAATCTTGATTTAAGAAATGGTATGAGAAGAAAGAGTAAAAGGAGGAGAATTTGTCTTCTCCTACTCTATCTAAGCTAGGTTATCCCTTCATGTGCTCTCTCTTGATCTCCTCATTTTGGCTGAAAGCTTCAAGCTCCCTAGCTCTTCCATCCTTGTATTCCAATGCATATATACATTAAAAGAAGATAAAATCACTGGTATTATAGGTCGTTTACAAAGTACAGAGAGCAATTCACATAGAATATAGGAGTTACTTTCATCCAATGAGCATTCAACGGCTATATCTTCAAGAGATATATTCTTATTTGTTTTATAATCATATAGTTAGATTAATATATATATATGTATAATAATTTTATATGTGCACATATTGTCTCAACCCACCGTGTCATTAATTTAATTATCATGAATGTTTGCTATATATATTATAATATATTATTACATATTTTTATCACATAAAAAAATTATTCAACCCTATATATACTTACATAATATATATATATATATATATATATATATTATTTTTAAATATTATACATACATACACATACTTATATATATAATAATGTTTCAAATAATTATTTATCAATTTTAAAATCTTAGTTACATTTATACATGTTTAAAAATTCATAATATGATAAATTAAATTTAAATATTTTCTACAAATTAATCAAAAAATATTTTTTATTTAGCCAAAAACCTATTTTATCATATATTAATTATTTTAACAACATACGTGTATAGTAATTTATACATATAAATATTATTGATTTGAAAATGGTTTTTGTTAAAAAAAATTATGCTAGTTGAAAGATATTATTGATTATATTTATATATATGTATAATTTTAAAATTTTATCAATAAAATATATGTGTACTAATTTATTTATATAATTAATCAGATAGTTTAAAAAATGTCTGAATAATTAATTTTTCTTAATATATGTACTTACATATATTATAATATTTTAAATAATTATTGTTAATATGTTATTTTGAATTTTGGATAAATTTACTAGGTCTTTGTATTATTTTTAACTTTTAAATTTTAAATTTGAATTCTAAATCAAATTGATATAGTTATTGTTTTAATGTAAGTTATTTTCAAATTTTCTTTTTTGAAAATGGGTAAACCGCCTCATTAAAAACCCGACTAGAGCTCAGCGTGAGAAGTAGACTGGGAAAAAGAGTGCGGTGCTTTATTGATAATGCATCAATAAAAAATATACATGATATATGGTCCAAAACCAAGATACAAAAGCAATAAAACTCCAAAAACAATAGTAGCAGGCCACCCCGAATTCAAGAAAAAAAAAAGCGGGTACGAAACCCAACCTATCTCTTATACCCTTATCCAAAAAAGGAAAGGGGATCTACATCTTCATTTCGAACTAAATTCATCCAATATCCTATAGTGCAAACCCTCATCCCTCCAAAATCTTCAAGTTCCTCCGAGTATGAAGCGTATTCTTCTTACTCTTCCGCATCAAATATTTGACGTCCATCTTTGAAATTTATCTCATATCTTATTCTCATGAATCCTTGAGTTTTGTTCGGGCCATATATGGTAGATGATCACCACAACACTACAGTAGGCAAGATCCTTCACTTGGTCAATAAGCTTGAACTTACTCGACACAGCGTTTATTTCTTCATCCGGCAAAAGAGGACCAGACAACAACGATCTAGACTTCATCTTGAATGCGTCCACTATTAGGCTAAGTAGGAACAACCAAAGAACATGTGATCTCTATTTTCAAGAAATTGATTACATAACACACATTTTGGATTCATAGCATAACCCAACTCAATGATTTTATCTTTCATATTTAATCTGCTAAGGTAGGCTTTGTTAGGAGACATGTTGTGTTTAATGAATCCGTGTTTCCTTTTAGCAGCTCAGACATGATAACAACCAAAAAGGTATACAATCCAAGAGTATACCTGATTTACATGTTTACACTAAAGCCTGGCACCAGAAGGAGGCTGAGAGGACTGCAGGAACTGCTGATTCACAACCTGATATCCTGATGAGCCAAGCTATGAACAAGTAGATGAATCCAGCTATCATAATCAATCTCCAACCTGCACAAATGATCAAACCCATCAAGTCAGCAATGAATCTACAAATATCCAACACAGTCATCACAGAAGCAATGATGAAACTACAAGCACAAAGGTTTCTCAAATAAGGTCAGGCCACCCAATGATCACCAGATCGAAGAGTGGTATATTCAAACCAAAACTCTACACTGCAATCAAAGTGACTGAAGAACCAAATGCTTTTGAATAAGCTATAAAAAGCAATAACTCGAAGGCTGCTGTGGATGAAGAGTACAATGCTCTTATTAAAAATAAAACTTGGGATGCTGATAACAGAAACATTGTTGGATGCAAGTGGACTTACAAGTTAAAGAAAAATCCTAATGGTACAGTTAACAGATATAAAGCTAGACTTGTAGCAAAAGGATACACACGGCAATATGGGTTTGATTTCACTGAAACATTCTCTCTTGTAGTTAAGCCTACAACTATTGGAATTATTCTTACTACTGCCTTACATAAACAGTGGAATATCAGACAACTTGATATTAACAATGCATTTTTAAATGGAGTATTGCAGGAAGAAATCTATATGGAACAACCTCAAGGCTACAACCAAAATTCAAACTATGTCTGCAAATTAAACGAGGCAATATATGGGTTTAAACAAGCTTCTAGAGTTTGGTTTGAAAGGTTAAAGGCTAACTGATCAGATTGGGCTATCAGCCTACAAAATCTGATACTTCTTTATATATTAGAATAAATCAAGAGTCCATTATATATATTTTAATATATGTTGATGACTTACTTATTACAGGCAATGATGGAGCAGCAATCAATGATCTTATCTAGTACCTAGACAAGCAATTTTCTGTCAACGATCTTGGAAACTTAAGCTACTTTCTGGGCATAGAAGTTATCAGAAACTTAAGCTCAGAAATTATTTTAAGTCAGAGAAAGTACATTAATGAAATAATACGCAGAACAAAAATGGAGGAAGCCAATCCTCAACCAACACCCATGATATGTAACCATCAACTTTCTAAAAACAGGGGGAACCAATACTCAATATTAAACAATATAGAAGTGTTATGGGAGCACTGCAATATGCTACCATAACTAGACCTGATATTGCCTATAGTGTTAACAAAGTGTCTCGATTTACGTAGGAATCTCTTAATGAGCACTGGAGAGCTGTAAAAAGGATATTAAGATATCTGAAAGGAACTGCTACTTATGGTCTATCTCTAAAGACATGCAAAAACCTCAATATAACTGGATTCTCATATGCTGATTAGGCAACATACCATGATGATAGAAAGTCAATTTTTGGTTATTGCATTTATATTGGGGATAATCCAGTTTCATGTGTTCAAAGAAGCAATCCACTATATCTAGATCAAGTACTGAAGCTGAATATAGAAGTGTGGCTAGTGCAACTGTCGAGATAATGTGGATATAATCTTTGCTCAATGAACTAAAAATCAAAACTAGGCTAAAACCAATCTTGTGGTGCGACAACAAAAGTACAGCATATATGTCTACCAACCCAATTTTACACTCCAGAAAAAAACACATAGAGATTGATAAACAAATAATTAAAGGTCGGTTGGAAGTCAATCATATACCAGGAACTTACCAAAGGGCGGATATTCTTATCAAAGCACCGTCGGCCAGAAATTTTGTGAGATTCAAGATGATCTGAAAGTAAAGCAAGCCTTCAGTCATAGCAACGAACCAGTTCAGACTTCCTCTAAAACTGCCTCAAAGACCAATGCAGCTTTTCAGAAACAAGGAAATTGGACAAACTATCTCAAAGATCAATGCAGCAACTTGTTCCAGAAACAAGAAAATTGAACAAACAGAGGATTTAAAGCTAGAGCAGAGATCAAAAGACAGTCTTTCAATTTCGGATCAACTTTTAAGGACTGTTGAAGAGCCATCTTAAAGGTCAAAAGCAAACAAAGTAAAAGGAAGAGACTCTGAAACTTGAATTGGTGTTAAAGTTCAGATCTTCGACCTCCAATTAAGCTCACAAACATCTATATTGCAGTTTTTCAGTTGATTTTGGAAATAATAGCGTGAATTGAAGGAAATCGCCTGATTTCGTTTGCTCTCAGCAAACCCTAGTATCGGTTTTGAGGGGGGGTTGGGGGGGGGGGGGGGGTTGAAAATGAAAAGCGGCTGCGTATAGAGATATAACCCTAAACAGTTTGTTGTAGATACGGTAAATAGTTTTTGTACCTGACCCGTCATCTCGGTTATTTTTTTTTCTTGGGCTGTACTGCTTTGGCTCAGCCAACTTTGGTTTGTGTTCTGTTATATAAACAGAGCTTTGTATCTTATATTATTTGCAGAGTGAAAAACTGATGTATAGAATTGAGATCAACAAATAATTCAATAAAATTTCTTCAATACAAAATTTCTCTGTTAATCGGATTTTTCGACTGTTGGTAAGACTTTTTCCATAGAAAATTTCCATATATTAGTGTCCTAAAGAATTAGAATTCGTCCTTTGCACCTATAATCATCATTGTCCAGTGAAGCCCAATTATTACTAAGTCTATCACTTAACTTCATAATCATATTATTACTTAATTTAATTTCAAACAAGCCAACAATAGATGTCTTATGTTTAGTTAGGAGATTGGTAGCCTTAAATTGTTTGACTAGATCATTCAAATCCTTAACATTCCAAGAAACGGTGTTCATTTAATTTTGCTTTGGCTCCTTGTCGTTATTTTAGGAGCAGCAGCAGTTGTTGATTTTGAATTACCTTTCTTCTTACTCTATTTGTTGATATTCTCAATTTCATCAAAGACTTTTTGATTTCTCTCTACATGAGCATATACGTCTTCTTCTTTTTCAGGTGGCATAGGAGCAACTTTATTTATACCAAGATTCTCAACAAGATCATCTTCATCAGATTCCGTCACTCCTCCATGATACCCTTAATAAATTGTAGATGGCTTGAATCTATCTAGACTTCCTTTTGAGTGAGAACAGGCAATACCAGATTCTGATTAATGTTTACTACAAAGATAGCATCAGTATTCCCTCTGCTGTTAAAAGAAAGATCGTCAGCTTCTGCTAAATGTGCAGTTATATCCCATGTTTCCCTGCTTATATCTTTCTCCTCTGAATGTACTATATTCGGAGTAATAGCTACAACCAAATTGTTACTAGAGTTATTTGTAATGTTTAAGTTCACATTACGGTTCTGTAATAATGGGTTGTCGGAACCCACATTATTTAATACTTGTGCAAGTGTGCTATGATTATTCTTATTTAGCATTTGACTTATACTTGATACAACTGGATGCATGATAAAATTATCCTGTTCTCAGCATGCCTATTTTTTGTTGTTCTATGTTAACCACACGATTGATATTTGTTGTGGCCAGCTGGGCTATGTCAATACTCTCTACACTGGATTCACAATAATGTTATCCCTATTATCGGCAAGGTTATTCCTAGAAAAATCTGGATTATCAACCCTAACTGTTAACTATAGATTTGGGTCCACATAATTGTTAACTGGGGTTACATTATTATTACTCGTCTCTTTAGGCACCCGTTTGTCTTTAGGCTTTGACTTGCACTGCGCTTACAATGACCAAAAATGCTACAGTTCTTACAGCTCAATAGTCTATAGAAATATTCAACATCGACTCTCAGTTCCTCACCCGTATGTAGCACAACTTCAACTTCCTTGAGGAATTTGAAACTCGCTTCTATTTCGACCAATATTTTTGCAAAAACCAATCTTGATTCATCTATAGTGGTTATATCCATCTTAATAGGTCTGCCTAGAACACTTGCTACTGCACTCATGGCTTCCACGTCCCACAGTTCAAGTTCCAAATTGGAAAGTTGCACCCAAAGAGGCACAGTGGACGTAAATCTTTTTTAAATCTCGTATCCATTTTCTACTTTTGGGGATGACATTCTTATCATCCAAAAGGTATGGTCCTCCTTTCGGCACATTATCACAGTCTGTGCTATTATCAAAACAGATAATAAAAAAACCATTATCTCAAGATAACAACTGAAATTTTCCGTTCAGTTTCAGATTTCTCTCAATGTAACTTTTCAAATGAAGATGGTAAGGCTTAATACCATAAACATAAAAAAATAATTGAATTTTCGCACTTCCCTTCAAATATCTTAGCCGCCTCTTCAGAAATACAAGGCTTCCTTCTATTATTAATAATCAATGGCTTTGTGTAATTCAGATGGAGGAACTCATCTGGTTGATTACCAATCCTACCACTAGCGGCCTGAATCCGTGATGTAATATTACCCGCATGAATGTCATGTTGAATCGATTGCCAGTTGCCCTCATAATAAGATTTGCTATTCACACGATGGACCTTATGGTTTTCAAATCTGGTTTGGGCATTCGGCCCTCCAAATCAGAATTCTCGGGTTGATGGATCGTTGGATTAGCAATATTTTGGCTAACAAATAATACTCCGTCATGCCCAACGCCATATCGTCCGTGATTAGCGGAGTCGTTGGAAACCCTAGTATCAATAGAACTACCATTCTAGATATTCGATCAACTGCTTTTTCCTATATCAAGGTTCATCGGCTCCTTACCTTGCCTTTGATCAGGAGGACGACCTGATTCGTTTTCGCCTATAAAAGTTTGAAAACCAGTTTCCATTATCTAGATGTTTGAAAAGCGATATATTATTCTGTACTATAGTTTTTTAAAATTTTATTTTCAAAATTTATAATTATATATATATATATATATATATATATTTGGATTAGATTTTCTTCTAAGTGACAATGGAAGTTTTTCCTTTAATAAAGATTATTTACAAATAGCCAAAAAGACAACATTAACACCACTTATATCAGAGTTTCTGCCTAAGAAGCGTGGTGGAAATACATATAATAAAAATGATACAACTAATACAACCCAGAAACCAAAATTAGAATGTACTTGTGACATCCTGGGCTAATGCCAACAAAAGAAAACTAATAAAATAACAACAGAACAGTTATATGCTATGAAAATATACAAGATATATAAATAGATTTGATCCAACAAAACAAAATTAATAATATTTTTTAAGCAACTGTGACATAAACCAAATAATAAGTAAACTCGAAAAAATAGAAATAATAGGAGAAAAACCACTAAAATACTGGAAAAAAAATTCTATTTATTGCAAACTGGACATAATTAATCTAGACATCACTATTAAAACCAGATCACCCAAATATGATAATTGATGATAGATGAATTCAAAATGCACATAGACATTCTAAATAAACTAGGAATTATAAGAAAAACAAATTCTAGACATAGAACTGCAACTTTTATAGTACAAAAAAATTTGAAAGAAAAAGAGGACAAAGTAGGATGGTCATGGATTATACTAGACTCAAATCTATTTCTATATCTTGTACATCTTCATAGCAATATAATTGTTCTGTTGTTATTTTATTAGTTTCCTTTTGTTGGCATTGGCCCGGGATGTCACAAGTATATTCTAATTTTGGTTTTTGGGTTGTATTAGTTGTATCATTTTTTAAAGGGGGACAGAGGTATTTTTATAGATTTCATAGCATATAATTTTATATGCTGCCGGAATTTTTTTTTTATGTATATATAACCACCTTAGTGGCATCTTATAGGTCTTTTCACCCAATGGTTCACTAAGTGGATGTCTAAATAAGTAAGTAGGAACCTAATTACCTTTTTTTTTATTGTCATAGTCTTCTAATTTTTTATTTAGACTCCTGTAGTCTCTCTGTCTCAAAAATAGATTTTTACCAGTTACGGTAAAGATCCATATCATATTCTGTAGATCTGTTTCTTTCTTCATGTTCTATTAATATATTCATCCATTCCTTATGAAATTATTTCAGGAATCTTTGGCTTAAAGTTATGTTTTTATTTTTTGTTTGTGTAAGATAATGAAATATGTCTATTTCATTTATTACGTTATATACGTTAAGTGTGGAATCATTTATGTCTATAAGTTCGTTTACATACTTGTTTTTAAATATGTCCGCAATAGTATACTGGTCTTTCTGACTTAAGTCCATATTTTTTAAAACAAAACGTAATTTTGTGAGGAAATCTTCTTCTAAATGATTTTGTAGGAATTCTATTAAAAGGTTTGCAATTTTTGTTGGTTTTTTGAAATTATAATTTGAAAAAAAGACACGGATCTTAGAGTACTTAGTAAAGCAGACTATATGTTGGTTTTATATTTATTATCTTCTCATCTTAATTCTTTCCCAAACTTAGATGTTTTTTCTTTTCTTTACTATTAGAATTCTTTTTGTAACAAATCCTCACCTTGTTACTCTAAGAGTTATTTCCCCTAGAAATGCCTAACGTCCTCATGGCTAATGGCTAAAATGGGTACTTTACTCTTTCAAACGAACTTACGTCTTTGGATTTGGTTACATTAAGAATAAGAATAGATCATAAAATGCAAAACATCTCATCATCAACAATAAGCATTTCAGGAAGATAATAAATAGTAGCCATACCTAAGTCGCTTCAACTTTCTTCTTTGATCCAAGTCTTAAGTAGTTAGCTCATACTTATGGAGTTCGCCATTAAAAGAGAAAATGAGGATTTTATTGCTTTCTTACTTAATACAAACTTTGCAGCAAGGGATTCTATATCCTTCTTGCACCAACCACTGCCATATATATAGGCATTACAACCGGAAAAATAACTATACAGCTGTTAGCAAAAGCTGGCAACTTTTACAACACACTCAAAAATGAAAGAAAATGTGGAAAAGAAGATTCTCCACTACATATTATTTTTCAATACTTTATGTTGGGTGGGAAATAATTATTCCCAAAATTCTTCTACCAACTGTCCTTTATGTCACATCTTCTATTCTTTATGTCATATCTTCTTTTCTTTGTGTCATATCTTCTTTTCATCTTTGTATCTTTGTGCTGACCAACCGTCCTTTATGTCATTAGGTCCTCTTCGTCCTTTATTTTACTGCTGCCTAATTCTTCTCTATCTTCTCATAGCTTCTCTTGCAGCTTTCTGTAAATGTTTATTGCATTTGGTCTGTGATGAAATATATCAAAAGGCCTATATCCAGGTCCAAATTTTTCTATGCATGTTGATATACATACTTTTGTTACTAGGGACTCAGCATATAGAGTGAAACTTTGATTATCAGTTCGGTCCCAATTTGAGTTTTTTCCAATAATGTAAGCTCTATACTTTTCATAATGTTGTTGTTCGTTCATCCTTGAGGTAGGTCTGTCTTGAAATTCTATAGGATCTTCCCATTTTGGAAAATCAATGTCAAAGTTTTGTGCTTTTATTTTGATAATATGTTTGGCTGGATCTATTATGTTATTGCTAAAATATGGAGGAACAGTAGTGATGTCCCGATGTAAATCTGTATCTAGTACTTCTGTGAAATATTTTGTAGTAGAACCGAGAGGTTCTAGAAGTTCTGTGTGATTCCATCCTCCAACGAATATTTCCTTTATGAAGCGATAATTTAGTAATGTTGTTGGGTCCAGAGTGAATTTGTTATGTACCAAATATTTGTATTGGGAAAGCTTGAGGCTTATAAGTGGCATAAATGCTATTATAGTGCACCTGCAATCTGTAGAATAATCTTGACAATCTGTGAATTGTTTTGTACATGGAATATTTTGATTTTTTATTATCTCCCATTGAATCCAGGGATTTTTTGTGAAGATAATTTTGTCAATAGAGAATAAATCTCCTTATATGTAGAAGCATTTTGTTCTTTTGTAGCTTGAAGAAATTGGATTACGCAGTTAAAAGTTTCCGGAAAGGATATTACCGGTTTGTCTGTTTGTATAGAAGCAATCTGAGGAATGTGACCTAATTGGACCATTTTTCCTTTCTGGGCTTCCTTTGTAATTGCCGCAAAAGATGTTTTGGGCTTTAGGCTTATCTCTGTTGCATTTGTTGATTCCTCTTTTATTTTCATTCTAGAGGATATAGTTTGTATCTGTTTTATAGTGTCTGAGACTATGTAATCTTTGCCAAGAATTTTTTCTATGGCGATTTGTGCTGTCTCATATGTGTAGAAACCTTTGTAATATGGTCTTCCATATTTATGATTTTGTTCAAGTTCCTTAAGCTTAGGAACCATCTCTTCCCAAGAAAGATATATTCCTGCACTAGGTCTGTTGAACAGACAGTAGTGGGTAAATTTCTTTGTAGTTTTTGAATTTGTAAAGATTTCAACACGAGTATATAAAATGCTGAGATTTTGTTTATTGTCTTGTGGTGTTGTAGATAAGTTCCATATGTTATCTAAAACCATCTGTTGTTTATTATACTTTTCTCCTTTTTATTGTTTGCATATTTTACTATAAATTCACAATCTGTTCTTATGGTTATTTCCTTTTGCGATATTATAAAAAGTCTAAATGATTCTAAAACATATATTATGGCCAAAATCTCATAATCTAAAGAGGTCGTGTAGCCCTTCTCTTTATATGTTCCTGAAGTATATCTGCATATTTTTTCCATGGTTTTAAATCTCCTATATCTCGCCCGAGATCTCGCCCGAGATCTCATTTTCACACTTAAACGAGACGAGACATCAAATCTCCTCCATATCTCCCTTGACACTCATCTCGTCCGAGATATTCAAATCTCACCCGATATATGGATCAAAATCTCAATCCGAGATCTCACCCGAAGTTATACATTTTCTTATTTTTCATAATAATTTTTATTTTCATATTGATTCAAAAGAAACTACTCAATCCAATTATAATTTATCAACTTCTTGAACATATTCTTTACTTTTTATCTCAATGAGTCATAGCGAAAGGTTTCACTTCTTTATTACGTTCAAATAAAAGGATATTATTCAATCATTACCAAATCAATTAAGCTAATCAAGCTACTACTCTTCTAAAAATATTTCTTTTTTCATGTAAATCAAGTATGTTACCATTTTTATTTTTACTAAGAAAGTTATAATCGTTAAATAACTTTTTGACACATCAATTTTAAACACATAAGTACATCCGAGATATTCCCGAGATGCATTATAAGACCCGAGATGTCAATCTAAGATGTACACCTGATACGTACTCATCTCGTTCGAGATCACTCCCGATACGAGATAACTTGTGTAAAAATTCCGAGACGAAATGTGACCGAAATCCGATATTTAAAACGTTGATTTTTTCAGTAGATTTATGATCACTTTTGTATTTTTTACTTAACAATATTCCTCCCCATCCTAAAGAGGAACCGTCCGTTTGTATACTTATATAGTCTGTAGCTAATGGTAATGTTAGTGGTTTTAGGTTTTTTGCTAATTCTTTAATTTTTTGGACTTGTTTTATGTCTTCGTTATTGAATTCTCTCTTACATTTAGGACTTGCTTTGTTATACAAGGGTCCAGTGTATTTGGATAAGTTTTTTATAAAGGGTCTTGCATAATTTATGAGTCCAAGAAATGATTGTAATTGTTTCAAATTTTCTATTTTATCTGGGAATTCTAATATTTTTCTAGATATATGGGGATGGAGTTCTATTTGTCCTTTTTCTATTTTTACTCCTAGAAAATCTATAAATTTTTGAATAATTATATTTTCTTTTTAGAAATTATTAGCCCATGTGCTTCAAAGAGTTTAAATATTATATATAAGTATGATATATGTACCTTTTTTTTTTGAAAAAACTAGTATGTCATCTATATATACACATGTAAACTTACTACAATGTTAAATATGTCATTCATTTTTCTTTGAAATATTTGTGGAGCATTTTTTAATCCAAATGGCATTACAAGCCATTCATAATGTCCTTCTGAATAGGTGAAAGCCGTCCATGGTATAGAATCTGGGTGCATCTTGACTTGCCGGAACCCGGATTTTAAATCAAATTTAGAATACCAGTAATTATTTTGTATTTTGTTAATTAATACATCTTTGTCGGGAATACGATATCCATCTTCATTTGTATTATCATTGAGTATAGTATAATGCATGACCATCCTACTTTGTCCTCTTTTTCTTTCAGATTCCTTTTGTACTATAAAAGCTGCAGTTCTATGTCTAGAATCTGTTTTTCTTATAATTCCTAGTTTATTTAGAATGTCTATGTGCATTTTGAATTCATCTATCATACAGTTATCATATTTGGGTGATCTGGTTTTAATAGTGATGTCTGGATTAATTATGTCTAGTTGGCAATAAATAGAATCTTTTTCCCAGTATTTTAGTGGTTTTTCTTCTATTATTTCTATTTTTTCGAGTTCACTTATTATTTGGTTTATATCATCAGTTGTTAATAGAATATTACTTATTTGTTTGGTTGGATCAAATCTATTTCTATATCTTGTATATCTTCATAGCAATATAATTGTTCTGTTGTTATTTTATAAGTTTCCTTTTGTTGGCATTGGCCCGGGATGTCACAAGTACATTCTAATTTTGGTTTTTGGGTTATATTAGTGTAGGATCGATTTCACCCTAGAGGGGGGGGGGGGTGAATAGGGTGATAGTGTAAATTATAAAAATTAATCGCGGAAGCTTATTAATTAATTTCACTTAAGATCACAGAATAGCAGCACAGATATCGCAGAATATAAATAACAGAATAAAATAGAACAACACAGAATTTACCCAGCTTCGGCAAAACCCTGCCTACGTGCTGCCCCCAAGGTTTCTACTAGAAATTAGATAGTCCCTCGCTTACACACGTAAACTCGTTATACCCTCTATTGACTAATCTAACTCTACGCTCAAAACCCTGACCACAACTCAACTACCGAGTTGCGAATTCCCAAACTACACACCGTAGTTTGCCCCCTAGTCACACGACTAGAAAATTAAAAACGGTTTAAAAAGAAAATACAAATTAAAAACAATTTTAAATAACAAAACCCTATTTAAATTTAAACCCTTAAAGTAAGCCCAAATTAATAAACCAAAGGTCGGCCCCTTATTCACTTCTTCAACCCGTTCCTTTTATTTTTTTTTTCGTTCGTGAAAAATGGCCGCTCCTCAACTCAATTAGGGCTTTTGTTTGCTGCTTGCAATTCAATCCAGGGTTGTGCAAATTGATGTTCGCCGCTTGATACAGTTTGATTGTATGCTTCGATGCTTTTTGCTTTGCCCACGGTTCTTCGATTTTGATCGAATTCGTATGTGATTTTCTGGTATGTGATTTATTCCTTTTGCTCTGCTGATTGTGGCTTTCTCGAACTCGATGCGTTATGCCGATGATGATTTTGGGTATTTATAGGATTTGAAATCCTATTTTTGCGTTCGTATTTTCGTGTTTGAATTTGTCTACTAATTTGCTTTGGCCATTCGATTATACTTGGATGATTGAGATAAAATCTGACTAATTCAATTATTGCTTGGTACTCACGATTTCGATTGACTTGTATACTACGGCTCTGACCATTTCAACTTTGATTTCGACACAGCTTTGATTTGTGAATTCATGTGTTTGCTTCGGCCTTGTGAATTCATTGTACTTAGTTGTGATGTTACACTTGTCTTCATATGCCCTTGACTTTGTTATACATTGCTCTGCATTGAATTTTGAGTTGTAGTCTTCTGTCTTCATGTAGCTTGGTACATTCCTGTAGCTCCATCTATGTCGTAGCCTGTACTTGTAGTTGCACTTCGAGTTGGATATGTTGCCACTGGAACTAACTTGTATCTTGGTCCTGAACATTGCTGTGTCCATATGGTATTCAGTACTGTGGCATTGCTGCATATTGATGCCTCTGTTTGCATTTGGTGTTTTGGTTTGAACTTGCAGTTAAGAGTATTTTCATCTGGCCTCATCACTGTGTTGCATTCTTTGATGGTTCATTTGTACTGCTTCATTATGTACATCTGTCTTTGTGGTCACTTATGCAATTTGGTCTTATTAATGCTGTGCATTTACTTGGTGGTGTATTGCTTCCTTCACTGTCCACCTGTATCATGCTTGGTTTTGTTGCAAATTGCATTTGGTCTGCACTTTCACTGTTGTGTCTGGTTCTTTTCATTCATGTTGCAACTCAAATGTTTCACTCTGATATATTTAAGCATTTGGCACTGAGCTTGATTCATGCAGTCTTCATTTGTACTGGTGACATGTGCATTGCTTCATGTTGCCTATGTATCACTGTTTCATTTGTCTTTGCTCTGGCCTGTTGTAGTTTGAATTTTGTGATGTTGCCTCTGATCTTTAGTGGCTCTGGCTTGTTTATCTGACCTTGTTGCATCTATCACTGAGTTCTCATTTCGTATGCTTGCACTTTTGTGGTCTGCACTGCTTGTTTTAAGTCACTTCTAAATGGTGCATTGTCTTCTGGTCATTTGCACTTGCAGTGGATTCATTTGCTTTGGCTTCTCTGTACATTATGCTTGGCTTTGGTTCAGCACCATGTTGTAGCAGTATTGTCTCGAGCTCGACAGTGTTGTTTTCTTGCTTTGATGCATTCACTTTGCATTCCATGTTGCATGCATGAGTCTGGTTCTCGGCCTATTGCATTTGATCACTGAACTTGACTGTTTAGTTTCATGTGTACTTTTGATTTGCGTTTGAGTTGAATCCAGTTACAAAAAAAAAACTCGGGTTTGACCTTGTGCTCGTGTCCTGGTGTATTGCATGTGAGTTGAACCCGGTTTTTTATTTGGGTTTGACCTGTGCTCACCTATCCCTGTAAATCAATCAAGTGTATATATCGGCGTGCACGTCCTTTTGGCATATACAGTAATACACTGTGTATGTCACAAGTTGTTCGTGTATGATGAATTCAAATATAAATGATGACGAACAACCCAAACAACTGAGGCAAATCATATTTTCAAAATCCATCTTTTATTTTATATTGCAAAAATATCTCTTTTTCAATTTTACCGCGTTAGTGAATATTTTTGCAGATTTCTCAGATGCTGGATTCAAACTGGAATGAAGTTGAAGATAAATACGAGTGTGAGTGATATGTAGTGAGGTGATGATATGTAAAATAGCGATGTAATTGAATTTATATCAAAGTTGTATAGTGAATAGTGAGAGCTTGAATTTGTATACTATTCAAAATTGTAATAAATATTTGTTTGAATAAAATATTCGTTTGAATTCAAATTCCGTGTTATTTATTTTATTCAGCAAATATTTATTTAATCTGTGAAAAATAAAATAGTATATTATCAAATACATTTAAACGAATGTATATATGTTTATTATCATCAAACAAAAATCATATAAGCGCATATTCAACAATCTCCCCCTTTTGATGATAACAAACATATATTTAAGATTTTGAATATGTTAAATGTATTTGATCATTGATATGCTCTAATTGCTCCCCCTATTTAAATGCTTCCTCTCTACATGATGCTCCCCCTACATATATGCATACAAATAAAAATATGTAAATGATCCTAGATGCAAATAATGATCCTAGATGCAAATAGAAAATTATTTGACCTTTGCTTGATTTTATTTGACAAAATCTTAACTTTTCTCTCCCCCTTTTGTTATCAGCAAAAGAATAATAGTGTTAGGGAAAATAGAGATAAAGTAGTTGATATTAATCCAACATTAAAACTCAATTGAATATAAATATTAAATTTCAAAAAAAATCAAACAAAAATCATAAATATTTTGTTAGGCGCATATTCCACTTTTAGAATGATAGGGATGATATCATCATATAAAACCATACAGTTGTGTCTATTTGTGGTATATTTATATCAAGAATTTGAATATCTACTAACCATGCATAACCGTTAGGACTTTTAAATGAGATTAGTAGTATTCCAATTTTATTTTATTTTAAAAAAATGAATTCAAGTATCTTCTAACCACGCATAACCGTGAGGACTTTTAAATGGGATTAGAATCAACTTGTTTATTTTAAAAAAAATCAACTTTTGATATGTGTTCCATACATGCATAACCGTGAGGACTTTTAAATGAGCATGGAAGCACATAACAAATTCCAAGTAATTCACCCATGCATAACCGTGAGGACTTTTAAATGAGAGTGAATACTTTGGTATTTTTCTTTCTTTTTTTTTTTAAAATGTGAAAATGAAAAAAAAAACGAATGATTCCTGTTTAAAATACCACACATCGACAAATTATATAGAATTTTGATGAGTGATGGTCGTTAGAAATATGATAGAAATCGAGATGGTCATGGAATGTTTTTTACCAACAAAATTTATGACTCTTGTTTAATTTGAAAAATTTACTAATTATACCGTCTCGAGTAATAATATATGATAAATATCAATACTCATCAATTTTTCAATCACTATTTATTTCTTCGATGATTTGTAGGGAGAAAAAAATGTTAAATATTCAGCAAATTTCTAAAACACCTAGACTGAGTCGTAGTTTGCAAAAACTATTTTCTGGTAGGGGTTTTGTAAAGATGTCTGCCAATTGAGAATCTGTTGAAATAAAATTTATGCAGATATTTTCTTTGGAAATATGATCTCTAATAAAATGATGTCTTACATCTATATGTTTTGTTCGCGAGTGATGTACAGGATTATTTGTGAGTTCAATTGCGCTTTTGCTATCACACATTAGTGGTACACGTTTAAAATTTAGGCCATAGTCATGTAAAGTTTATATCATCCATAAGATTTGAGCAGAGCAACCGCTCAAAGCAATATACTCTGCCTCTGTTGTGGATAATGCAATACAATTTTGTTTTCTACTCGACCATGCAACTAATGAATGTCCTAACATAAAACATGCTCCACTAGTACTTTTTCTATCAACCAAATTTCCAGCATAATCAGCATCTGAAAAACCTTTCAATTCAAAATTATCATTTGATGGATACCAAAGACCAAATCGTGGGGTGTGCAATAAATATCTTATAATTCTTTTAACAGCTTTTAAATGAGATTCTTTTGGATTAGATTGAAATTGCGCACATAAGCAGACAGAAAACATGATGTCAGGTCTAGAGGCGGTAAGATAAAGGAGTGATCCAATCATACCTCTGTACTGCTTTTGATCAACTGTCTTACCTTTTTCATCCTTGTCGAGTTTAAGTGTTGTACTCATGGGAGTTCTTGCTGGTTTAGCATCTTTCAATCCAAATTTGTTGACAAGTTCCCTAATATATTTTGTTTGAGAAATGAATGTGCCTTTATTGCTTTGTTGGATTTGAAATCCTAAAAAGAATTTTAACTCTCCAACCAAGCTCATTTCGAATTTTTCCTGCATGACTTTTTCAAATTTCTCATACAATAACTTGTTAGTAGCACCATAAATGATGTCATCAACATATATTTGAACAATCAAAAGATCATCGTTTTCATGCAACAGAAATAGTGTGGTATCTACACATTCCTTTTTGAAACCATTTTCAAGGAGATAAGAAGTAAGACATTCATACCAAGCTCTGGGAGCTTGTTTTAATCCATATAATGCCTTCTTTAGTTTGTATACATGGTTTGGATATTCATGACTTTCAAAACCTTCTGGTTGTTCAACAAACACATCTTCTTTTAAAACTCCGTTAAGAAAAGCACTCTTAATGTCCATTTGTCTTAGTTTAAATCCTTTGTAACAAGCAAAAGCTAACAATATTCTAATTGATTCTAGTCTAGCTACAGGCGCAAAAGTTTCATCAAAGTCAACTCCTTCAATTTGATTGTATCCTTTAGCAACTAGTCTAGCTTTATTTCTAATTATATTTCCAGATTCATCATATTTATTTTTAAAAATCCATTTTGTTCCTATAACTGGATAATCCTTAGGTCTAGGTGCTAGACTCCAAACATTATTTCGTTCAAACTGATTTAGCTCTTCTTGCATGGCCATGAACCAGTTTTCATCATTAAGGGCTGAATCTATGTTATTTGGTTCTATTTCTGAAATAAATCCACTATATAAGCACAGATCATATAGATTTTTAAAGGATGAACGAGTTTGTATACCTGCTATAGGGTTTCCAATTACCAATTCTGGTGGATGGTCTGTTTTGTATTTCAGCTTTTCTGGATCCAGATTTCTTCGGACTTCTTGAGTTGTGGTAGTTTCTCTAGCATCAGCAGTTTCTTTTGTTTTTCGAACTCATCTTTTTCTTTCTCCTCTTCAACGTTGCTTTTGGATGTATCCTGTTCGTCAATGCCTTCATCAAATTTCACATTGATTGACTCTACGATTGTTTTAGTCTTTTTGTTGTAGACTCTATAAGCTTTGCTTCTCGAAGAGTAACCCATGAAGATGCCATCATCAGCCTTTGCTTCAAATTTTCCTAACTGATCACCTGTATTAAGAATATAGCAAGGACATCCAAACACTTTGAAGTAAGCGATGTTTGGTTTTTTGTTGAACCATAGCTCATAGGGGGTTTTGTTAAGAATCGGTCTGATGATAACTCTATTCATTACATAACATGCTGTATTTACAGCTTCTGCCCAGAGATGCAGAGGTAGTTCATATTCATTTAACATAGACCTAGCCAATTCTTGTAAAGTTCGATTTTTTCTCTCAACTACCCCATTTTGTTGTGGAGTACGTGGTGCAGAGAACTCATGTTTGATTCCGTTTTCATCACAGAAAGTTTCAAATTCATAATTTTCAAATTCTCCACCATGATCACTTCTTAACGAAACAATAGAGACTTCTTTTTCATTTTGCACAAATTTTGCGAATCTTGTGAAGTATGAAAAAGTTTCTGATTTTTTAGCTAAGAAATATACCCATGTATATCTTGAGTAATCATCAACTAACACAAAGCAATATTTCTTACCTCCTAAGCTAGCAATGTCATTAGGTCCAAATAGATCCATATGAATTAGTTCAAGAACTCTAGAAGTGCTTACATTGTTTTTGGCATGAAACGATGATTTTCTAAGTTTTCCCAAAGTACATGCTTTACAGATGTTTTCAGTTTCAAACTCATGTGATGGCAACCCTCTTACCAAACTTTTCTTTTTTAATTTGTTTAATAAGTTCATACTAGCATGCCCTAAACGTCTATGCCATAAATTCACTTCTATATCCTTAGCTACCAAACATTTAGAGAGGATGAGATCATCAAAAGATAGAGAATATATATTACCTTTCCTTTTTCCTGAAAATAAGATTTCTTTTGATGATTTGTCAACAATTTTGCACATGTCAGAATCAAAGATAACATTCATACCTTTATCACATAGCTGGCTGATTGATATCAAATTGTGGTGTAGATTTTCAACATATAGTACGTCATTCAAGGTAAATGTATTGTTACCTACTTTACCTTTACCGACAATTTTACATTTGTCATTGTTCCCCATTGTGACTCTGCCACCTTTGTACTTTTCTAGGCTAAGGAACTTCGATTTATCGCCTGTCATGTGCTTGGAACAGCCAGAATCCAAGTACCATTGCTGTTGTTCCTTAGCCTGCCAGCATACCTACACGAGAAGAGAGTTTAGTGACCTATTTGTTTATATAGGTCCATGATTGTTAGTGACAAAATATTTAGAATGATAATTTTGTGGATACCCAAAACTATTTATAATTGTTTCCTTCGGCACCCAAATTTGTTTAACTTTGAGAGATTTTATATTTGTGCCTTTTGGAACCCAAATTGGTATTGTTTTCATATGTTTGGGTCTATTCCAACAATTATTGTGATTGTGTCCAAATTTTTTACAAATTGTGCTCATAGAATTAATTTGATTAATATTGCTTTCAACAATTTTCGAATTATTATATCCAAGTCCTTGTCTAACCATATTAACAGTTTGCTTTCCTAATAGCATATTCAACAATTTTTCACTTTTTGAAAATTTATCTAAGGTCGTTGACTGTTGTTGGACTTGTGTTTTGAGAGATTCATTTTCGTTTAACAACTGTGTGCATTTTTTAATAGAAATCTCTCTCCTAGTATTTTCATTCTCTTTTAAAATCAGAATTTCATTTTCAAGTGATTTTATATTGATTTCCGATTTTTTAATTTCTTCTTCGAATGTTGGACACTTATCACACTTAGGAATTCTACATTGATAGTTCTTAACTAATTGATCAAGTTGTTTATTGCATTCTATCAAAGTATCCTTTTGAGATTCAAGTTTAGCATATTTTTCCCTAAGTCGTTCATAACAGCCATTTACTTCATGGAAATAAATTAGTAATTCAGAATGAGTGAGTTTTGATACCTCGCTTGGCTCGTCGTCATCACTGTCTGTAACTTCACCATGAAGGCACATGTTTGCTTTTTCACTCTCACTCTCGGTGTTATCACTTTCATCTTCGTCAGTTTCATCCCAAGTAGCCGCAAAGCTTTTCTTCTTTAGTTTCTTTCCTTGATTTGATCGTTTTTGAGGACATTGTGGCTTGATATGGCCGGGTTTGTTGCATTTGTAACAGATGATTTTCTGATCTTCTGGGTTGTCTAGTGCTTTGCCTATTCTGCTTTTCAATTCATGATTTCGAGCTGGATTTCCGTATTTGCGATTCCACTTTTTGAATTTCTTTATTAGTAGCGCCAGCTCTGCTGCTCCATCATCATCATCATCATCATTCTCATCATCACTTTCAGTTGTTCCTTTGAGAGCTATTGATTTCTTTCGAGTATCTCCACCTTCACGCTCTTCCTTGAATTTCATTTCTAGCTCATAAGTGGTGAGATTTCCGATGAGTTCTTCGACTTTGAGTTGTTTTAAATCTTTCGATTCTTGAATGGCAGTTACTTTTGCTTCAAAGCTTCGTGGAAGGACTCTGAGGATTTTACGGACTATTTCCAATTCGGTGTATGTTTTTCCGAGAGCTTTTGATTTGTATACGATATTGGAAAGTCGTCCGTACATCTCTTTGACATTTTCTTCTTTCGCCATTGTAAAGTTCTCGTATTCGCTGCTTAGCATGGCAAGGCGAGATTCTTTGACTTGAGATGTTCCTTCGTGAGTCACTTCTAGTATGTGCCATATTTCCTGCGCAGTTTGACAATGTGAGACACGATTAAATTCAAATTGAACTATTGAACAGATAATAGAATTCATAGCTTTGGCATTAGTATTCTGTAATTTATTTTCTAGTTCTGTCCATTGTTCCTTTGGTTTCTCTATTTCCTGATCATCTACAGTTATAGTTGGTATTCTATAACCTGTCTCAACAATATCCCAAGCGTCAATGGTTTTCAAAAAAAATTTCATCCTATTTTTCCAAAAAGCATATTCACCATTGAACATTGGTGGTCTAACTATGGATTGACCTTCTGCAAAAGCATTATTAAAAGAAGCCATTTTAAAAATTCAAATTTTTAAACAAAAACTGATTTTTTCAAAAAAATAGAATTTTTAAAACCAATGTTGACTTCTATTCCTAGCTCTGATACCACTTGTAGGATCGATTTCACCCTAGAGGGGGGGTGAATAGGGTGATAGTGTAAATTATAAAAATTAATCGCGGAAGCTTATTAATTAATTTCACTTCAGATCACAGAATAGCAGCACAGATATCGCAGAATATAAATAACAGAATAAAACAGAACAACATAGAATTTACCCAGCTTCGGCAAAACCCTGCCTACGTGCTGCCCCCAAGGTTTCTACTAGAAATTAGATAGTCCCTTGCTTACACACGTAAACCCGCTGTACCCGCTATTGACTAATCTAACTCTACGCTCAAAACCCTGACCACAACTCAACTACCGAGTTGCGAATTCCCAAACTACACACCGTAGTTTGCCCCCTAGTCACACGACTAGAAAATTAAAAACGGTTTAAAAAGAAAATACAAATTAAAAACAATTTTAAATAACAAAACCCTATTTAAATTTAAACCCTTAAAGTAAGCCCAAATTAATAAACCAAAGGTCGGCCCCTTATTCACTTCTTCAACCCGTTCCTTTTATTATTTTTTTCGTTCGTGAAAAATGGCCGCTCCTCAACTCAATTAGGGCTTTTGTTTGCTGCTTGCAATTCAATCTAGGGTTGTGCAAATTGATGTTCGCCGCTTGATACAGTTTGATTGTATGCTTCGATGCTTTTTGCTTTGCCCACGGTTCTTCGATTTTGATCGAATTCGTATGTGATTTTCTGGTATGTGATTTATTCCTTTTGCTCTGCTGATTGTGGCTTTCTCGAACTCGATGCGTTATGCCGATGATGATTTTGGGTATTTATAGGATTCGAAATCCTATTTTTGCGTTCGTATTTTCGTGTTTGAATTTGTCTACTGATTTGCTTTGGCCATTCGATTATACTTGGATGATTGAGATAAAATCTGACTAATTCAATTATTGCTTGGTACTCACGATTTCGATTTGTGACTTGTATACTATGGCTCTGACCATTTCAACTTTGATTTCGACACAGCTTTGATTTGTGAATTCATGTGTTTGCTTCGGCCTTGTGAATTCATTGTACTTAGTTGTGATGTTACACTTGTCTTCATATGCCCTTGACTTTGTTATACATTGCTGTGCATTGGATTTTGAGTTGTAGTCTTCTGTCTTCATGTAGCTTGGTACATTCCTGTAGCTCCATCTATGTCGTAGCCTGTACTTGTAGTTGCACTTCGAGTTGGATATGTTGCCACTGGAACTAACTTGTATCTTGGTCCTGAACATTGCTGTGTCCATATGGTATTCAGTACTGTGGCATTGCTGCATATTGATGCCTCTGTTTGCATTTGGTGTTTTGGTTTGAACTTGCAGTTAAGAGTATTTTCATCTGGCCTCATCACTTTGTTGCATTCTTTGATGGTTCATTTGTACTGCTTCATTATGTACATCTGTCTTTGTGGTCACTTATGCAATTTGGTCTTATTAATGCTGTGCATTTACTTGGTGGTGTATTGCTGCCTTCACTGTCCACCTGTATCATGCTTGGTTTTGTTGCAAATTGCATTTGGTCTGCACTTTCACTGTTGTGTCTGGTTCTTTTCATTCATGTTGCAACTCAAATGTTTCACTCTGATATATTTAAGCATTTGGCACTGAGCTTGATTCATGCAGTCTTCATTTGTACTGGTGACATGTGCATTGCTTCATGTTGCCTATGTATCACTGTTTCATTTGTCTTTGCTCTGGCCTGTTGTAGTTTGAATTTTGTGATGTTGCCTCTGACCTTTGGTGGCTCTGGCTTGTTTATCTGACCTTGTTGCATCTATCACTGAGTTCTCATTTCATATGCTTGCACTTTTGTGGTCTGCACTGCTTGTTTTAAGTCACTTCTAAATGGTGCATTGTCTTCTGGTCATTTGCACTTGCAGTGGATTCATTTGCTTTGGCTTCTCTGTACATTATGCTTGGCTTTGGTTCAACACCATGTTGTAGCAGTATTGTCTCGAGCTCGACAGTGTTGTTTTCTTGCTTTGATGCATTCACTTTGCATTCCATGTTGCATGCATGAGTCTGGTTTTCGGCCTATTGCATTTGATCACTGAACTTGACTGTTTAGTTTCATGTGTACTTTTGATTTGCGCTTGAGTTGAATCCAGTTACAAAAAAAAAACTCGGGTTTGACCTTGTGCTCGTGTCCTGGTGTATTGCATGTGAGTTGAACCCGGTTTTTTATTTGGGTTTGACCTGTGCTCACCTGTCCCTGTAAATCAACCAAGTGTATATATCGGCGTGCACGTCCTTGTGGCATATACAGTAATACACTGTGTATGTCACAAGTTGTTCGTGTATGATGAATTCAAATATAAATGATGACGAACAACCCAAATAACTGAGGCAAATCATATTTTCAAAATCCTTCTTTTATTTTATATTGCAAAAATATCTCTTTTTCAATTTTACTGCGTTAGTGAATATTTTTGCAGATTTCTCAGATGCTGGATTCAAACTGGAATGAAGTTGAAGATAAATACGAGTGTGAGTGATATGTAGTGAGGTGATGATATGTAAAATAGCGATGTAATTGAATTTATATCAAAGTTGTATAGTGAATAGTGAGAGCTTGAATTTGTATACTATTCAAAATTGTAATAAATATTTGTTTGAATAAAATATTCGTTTGAATTCAAATTCCGTGTTATTTATTTTATTCAGCAAATATTTATTTAATCTGTGAAAAATAAAATAGTATATTATCAAATACATTTAAACGAATGTATATATGTTTATTATCATCAAACAAAAATCATATAAGTGCATATTCAACAATTAGTTGTATCATTTTTATTATCTGTATCTCCACCATGCTTCTCAGGCAGAAACTATGATATAAGGGGTGTTAATGTTGTCTATTTGGCTATTTGTAAATAATCTTTATTAAAGGAAAAACTTCCATTGTCACTTAGAAGAAAATCTAATCCAAGAATTAGATTTATATTTCCTAGATTTAATTTGGTGACCCATAATTGTTTTAGGTGATAATGTTGTGACCAATTATCACAAGTAGTATGAAATCGTAGTTGTACGTTAGCAATTATATCTGTTATAATATTTGTTGTGCCATCAAATTGGGTGCTTTGTTTTGGTTTACTAGCTTTTGTGACTAAATATTGGGGTATTAGTTCAGAATTTATCGTTGAACTTGTTGCTTTTGTATCTATAAATGCTAATAATTTAATTTCTAATCCTTTAATATTTATTAATGTTAATATCTGAAGTTCTCTTAAATAATCTGAATTGCATATTAAAGGGATTTGTATTATGTCATCTGTATGAGTAAGGTTGTGTTCATGTATGTCTTCAATAATATTTTTTCCTTTATTTTGCTTGTCTATTATTGTTATTATTTTCCTCAGTTCATCTATTTCTATTTCAAAATTATTTATTATATCTTCTAAGGTTTTTAGCCTATCTTTAGTGATTTTGTTTTTATCAGTGTATTGTAGCTTATGTTGGCTAGGGGTTTCTAGGTTAAAATAAGTTTTAGCAAACTTATAGCATATTTATGTAGTACATCTTATACATTTGAATCTTTTGTCAAAGGCTGGGTACCAAGGGCAAAAGTAGCATTTTGTAGTATCAGTTCCCATTTTGTATTTGAAATCATGTATACATTCTTCATGATTCATTATATTTAGAAAATGTTCAATTGGAAAATCCATATAATCTGTTGGTTTCGCTTTTTCATTTGTTAGTTCTTCTATTAGGGAATTATTTGAAGTAGAAGTGCCTTCTTGTTCTTCTAGTCCTTCTAATGATACGATGGAATATATATTAGAGGTTTTGTTGAATCACTAGTTTTGATTCATGACAAATCAGTTCAGAGGCCAAGAAAAGAATTTATATTCATACATAACAAATAGAAGACAACAGAGGATCAAGGCTACAACTCTATGCTTAAAGTAACTACTATTTGTGTTGAGTCATAGTTATATGTTAAAATCAAACCTCAAGTTTTCAACGTTTTCAATTTTTTTAAAAAAAGAAATTCACTGTGCAAAACTTGCACAGCCAGTCGACTGACTGTGCATATGCACAGTCGTGAACACTATTTTAAATTTTAAAACGTACATGGTTTTTAAAATTTCAAATACCAGTCGACTGACCATAATCTCTAGTCGACTGAACCGACTTCAAATGCAAATTTTCTGAATAGACATCTTCTTCCATAAAGAGTTGCAAACCATCAAAAGTTGTCTCTCTTGGCTGAAATTCTTCACCAAGGGTTGCAGTTTTCTGATAATTATATATAGGAGTTCTCTCTTCTTCAAAAATTACCAATTTTTCTAATTCTAACTCCCTATTTCTCTCACGTGATTATTCTAAGTGCTCTCATACTTTCAATTGCTTTGAATCTTTGAGTCATGCTCTATATACTTTGATTCTTAGCAATATTCTTCCTTCTCAAATCTTCCCATACTACTTATATACTTGAGGAATTGATTATAGGAAGTTTGTAATCTTAATTGACAAATCAGTGCTATCAAGAACACACTTAGTCAACTACTTTCATAGTTTGTTAAAGACATGTTCTGCTGCTAAGGCAAGGGAAAGTCCTCTTCTGCTGCTGAGGCAAAAATCCTGTTCTGTTGCTCAGGTGTCTGTTCCGCTGCTCAGACCTATTCCTCTGGGTTAAGTGAGGGTATTGTTAGTTAAAGCTAGAAGTTAGTCTGGGACTGGACGTAGGACGGTGCTCCGAACCAGTATAAAATCTCTGGTGTCATTTTACTTACTGCATTTATTTACTATCTATACTCTGTGTTACTGTTTATCCATATTATACGGTCCTATATACTTTCATTTGGTATCAAAGCAAGGTATCTTATAACCGTTACAAAGTTATCTGATATCTTATTAATACGGAAAATAACACCAGCACTATCACTAACACTAGTTTTATTGAAGGTCAATCCACTGCACGACCACCTTTCTTTAATGGTTTAAACTATAATTACTGGTCTACTCGTATGAGAATTTACATGCAATCTAACAGTTTTGAATCATGGATATCACTCAAAATGAATATACTCTTCCTACTGGAGAATATTCCACTTGGTCAAACACACAAAAATTAGATGCTACTGCCAATGCTAAAGCTATGAACATGTTATTTTGTGCATTAGATAGAAATGAATTTAATCGTGTTAGCATGTGTCAAACTGCTTATGAAATATGGAGAACACTTAAAATTACTCATGAAGGAACTAACAAGGTCAAACAAAGCAAAATCTCCATGCTCAAAAATCAGTTTCAAAACTTTAGAATGAAACAAGATGAATCCATCAATGATATGTATTCTAGATTTCAAGATATTTATCATTCACTATTAAGATTAGGAGAGAAGTACACTGATTTTGATATTGTATCAAAAATCCTAAACTCTTTAACGAATGAATGGGAAAGAAAAGTCTTGGCTATTGAAGAAGCTAATGACCTCTCTACCATAAAACCAGAAGAGTTAATAGGAAATCTAATGTCCTATGAAGTAAATTTGCAGGCAAAACGAGTACAAGCACAAGACAAAAAGAACATAGCTTTCCATGCTGAAGAAGAAAAGGATGAAGATTCGGATGAAGAAGATTTAGCATTTATTGCTAAAAATTTCAAAAAATTCTTGAAATTCCGAAAAACTAACAAAAATAATGGAAAAAGGAACTTTCCAATCAAACCATGATCTTCAGTTCTAGAATGTTATAATTGTCATAAGCAAGGTCACATTCAGAAGGAATGCCCAGAGTTAAAGAAAAAATATGTCAAAGGCAGAAAAGACAAGAAAAAGAAAGCATTCTCAGTAACTTGGGATGACTCGGATACTTCTTCATCAGAAAAAAGTAGTGACAGTGAAAACGAGCAAGCTAATGTCTGCTTCATGGCTACTGAAAATGAGGTTAGTGGTTTTACTTTTGATGATATGATTGAGATAAATTCAGAACTAATTGATACTTTGAAAAATCTCAAAAGAAAATATAAAGAGTCTCGTGAACTTCAGAACAAAGCGGAATTCGAAAGAGATATACTTAAAGATAAAAAAATACTAGTGGAAGAACTTGAAAAATTACAAGAATCATTCTCTAATATCAATTCTCAACTCACTCTTTTGAGTCAAGAAATTGAAACTCAAAAAGAAAAGAATGACGTTCTTGTTTCTGAAAATCATGAACTAAAAAAAAAGTAAAATTGATAGAATTGGATAATACTAGTCTTAAAACTAAGTTAGAAAGCATTACTAGAAATGTCTCAAACTTTAATAAAGGAAGAGAAACTTTATCAAAAATTATTGATAGCTCTCAATCTATCTCAAGTAAGAAAGGATTAGGATATGTTAAGAAAACAACTGCTCCACCTAGAAAGAAAATTAGGAGAAATGTTAATCCTACTAAAATACACACAAAAAATCTTTTCTCAAAAAGTATAAAAATATGGGTTCCTAAAACAAACAACAATTTAATTAGGAAGAAATATATAAACACTTTTCTTGTAACTGTACATATAAATAAGGATTACATTTTTAAATGGGATACTGAGCCCTCTTGGGTTTGGTTTCCTAAGATTTAACTCTTAGGACCCTATCAAAAAGTGGGTACCAATATTATCGTTTATTTTTTGTAGGTTCCACTCAAGAAAAGAGGAAAATGGATACTCGATAGTGGTTGCTCAAAACACATGCCTGGAGACAAAAATATGTTATCAAACATTATTTACTCAGATGGAGGATCTGTCACATTTGGAGACAACTCCAAAGGATACATCATCGGCAAAGGCGATGTGGGCAATAATGGTATTTCAAAATTACCTCTTATTTCAAATGTTTTACTCGTTAAAAATTTAAAACATAATTTACTTAGCATCAGCCAATTGTGTGACAAAGGATTCAAAATCACCTTTTGTGAAAACAAATGTAGTATTTTTGATCAAAATCAAAATCTTATTTTTGAAGGATGTAGAGACAGAAATATCTATGTTTTAAATATGAAAATAAATCATAATTCAGATATGTGTTTAATAGCCAAAGAAAATGATCCTTGGTTATGGCACAAACGTTTCTGTCATATTAATTTTCAAACAATAAATAAGCTCTCTAAAAATGATTTAGTAAAAGGTCTACCTAAAATGAATTTTAAAATAGAAAATATTTGTGATGCTTGTAAATTAGGAAAATTAACAAAATCATCTTTTAAATCTAAAAAAGGTTATTTCAACTTTACAACCACTTGAATTATTGCATATGGATTTATTTGGACCAACACAAGTACAATCCATCAATCACAATAGATATGTGTTTGTAATTGTTGATGATTTTTCTACATATACTTGGACTATTTTTATGAAAAATAAAAGTGATACCTTTGATAATTTTAAAACTTTTGTCAAAAGAATTCAGAACTTTAATTTTTTTTTTAAAAAGGAATATTCTTAATTTTTCATTTCCTAGAACCCAACAAAAAAATGGAGTTGTAGAATGTAAAAATAGAACCTTACAAGAATGTGCAAGGACTTTGTTAAATGGAAGTACATTATCAAAACATTTTTGGGCTGAAGCAGTTGCAACAGCTTGTTATGTTTTAAATCGTGTTTCTATTCGACCACTAACTAAGAATACTCCTTATGAACTTCTTAATGGACGAAAACCAAATATTTCCTATTTTAAAGTTTTCGGTTCAAAATGTTTTATGTTAAACACAAAAGATCAGCTTGGTAAATTTGATCCAAAATCTGATGAAGGAATCTTTTTAGGATATTCGGATCATAGCAAAGCTTATCGAATTTATAATAAAAGAACAAATATCATTGAAGAAACTCTTCATGTATCTTTTGATGAAAATTTTAAACCAACTCCAAGTATAATAGATGATGAAGATTTCCCTGATAACACCACAAATACAAAAACTACATCTTTTGAAATTAATGAAAACATTGCTCACAATAACAATGAATTAAGATCTCCACCTAGAGTATTAAGAGATCATCCTTCTATTAATGTTATTGGAGAACTAAATTCATCTGTTAGGACAAGAAGTCAATTAAATCAAATGGGTCATATAGCTTTTCTTTCTCATATTGAACCTAAAATCATTAAAGAAGCATCTTCTGATGAAAACTGGTTAATCGCTATGCAAGAAGAACTAAACCAATTCGAAAGAAATGACGTTTGGGATTTAGTTCCACGACCTAGTGATCAATCAGTTATTGGTACAAAATGGGTTTTCAAAAATAAAGCAGTTGAACAAGGAAATGTTATTAGAAATAAAGCTAGATTAGTTGCTCAAGGTTATAATCAAGAGGAAGGAATTGACTATGAAGAAACGTTTGCTCCAGTCGCTAGACTAGAAGCAATACGAATCTTACTAGCTTTTGCATGTTTTCATAATTTTAAATTATATCAAATGGATGTCAAAAGTGCTTTTTTAATTGGTTTTATAAAAGAAAATGTTTATGTTGAACGACCTCCTTTATTCATACATGAAAAATTTCCTGACCATGTCTATAAACTCAAAAAGGCTTTATACGGTTTAAAACAAGCACCCCGTGCTTGGTACGATCGTCTTAAAAATTATTTAATGAATTCTAGTTTTGAAATTGGAAAGGTTGATCAAACTCTCTTTATTAAACGAAATAAGCATGATATTTTAATTATCCAAATATATGTTGATGATATAATTTTTGGCTCTACAAATGAGAAACTGTGTCAAGAATTTTCTAACATAATGACCAATGAATTTGAGATTTCTCATATGGGTGAGTTAAATTATTTTCTTGGTTTACAAATAAAACAACTAGAAAATGGTATTTTTATTAATCATGAAAAATATTGTAACAATCTAATTAATCTCTTTGGTATGGAAAATACTTCTACCAAACCAACTCCTATGAGCACAACCATACATCTTGATAAAGATGAAAATGGCAAAAGTATTGACCAAAAATTATATCGAAGTATGATTGGATCGCTACTATATTTAACAACCAGTAGACCTGACATAATGACGAGTGTCTGTTTATGTGCAAGATTTCAAGCAGATCCCAAAGAATCACATTTACGAGTAGTAAAACGCATACTACGATATCTTAATAAAACCAAGGACTTTGGACTATTCTATCCGAAGGAATGTCCTTTTGATTTAGTATCCTATAGTGATGCTGATTTTGGAGGAAGCCGGACAGATAGAAAAAGTACAAGTGGGACTTATCACTTCATTGGACGGTCTCTTGTATCTTGGTTTAGTAAGAAACAAAGTTGTGTTTCATTATCGACTTGTGAAGCAGAATATATTTCTGCAGCTCTGGCATGTTCTCAAGTCATTTACATGCAACAAACACTATAAGATTTTGGTTTTAATTTAAACAAATCAACAATTTATTGTGTTAACACTAGTGCTATTAATTTATCTAAAAATCCCGTTAATCACTCACGAACAAAACACATTGACATTCTTCATCATTTTCTTCGTGATAATATTGAATAGAATTTAATAAATCTAGAATTTGTTTCCTCTGATAAACAATTGGCAGATATATTTACAAAACCTTTAAGTGAAAATACTTTCATTCATTTAAGAAGAGAACTTGGTATTCTTTCATTTAAAAATTTATAAAATTACACACACACACACACACACACTCTTTTGTGACCTCTAATAACTCAACTTAAAACAAAATATGTAAATCAAATTTTTATCAAAATAAATATAAAATTTTATGACTACTAGCAAGATTTGAACTCATAACCTCTCCTATATGATTCACATACTTCTACCATTTGAGCTATGAGTGTTTCTTATCTCACCTAGAAGTTTGGTTTTATTTGTTCATTTTAAAAAAAAAATTAATATAACATAGCCACCGGGTTTTAAACTCAGGACTTCCAGCTGATAGTTCAATAAATTACCAGCTGAGCTATACATGTTTTTCTGCTGAACCACATGCTTTAAATCACTTTAAGCCGTTTATTTTTAAAATTAATTTTCATCCACTGTTCTAATCTCTGGTTATTAATCAATAGTTTCTTATAACCATTGAATATAAGCTCAATTGCAACTATATAAATCATACTTTTCACCTTTCATATTCACATTACAAATTATTTCAAACAAGCTTTTCAAATTCAAGCTTCTCAACAATGGCATCTCAAAACTCTTATGATTCATCAAACTCAAAACTATCCTTTGCTACTCCAACTTCCTCTAGTAGCTATGACTCATCCAGCAATTCTACACCATCATTACCAACTCCGACCCCTGCTCATGAACCGGGAAGAAATCACACCGGATTTTCACCTAAACTAAAGAAGTCTAGAAGATCTTTGTTCCTTTCACCAAAAACTAAAGAGAAAATTGATGAAATACATCATTATCAACAGGAGCAAGTTAATCTACAAAGGGAAATGTTCTATGAACAGCGAATGAATTCAAATCGCCTTAGTCTTATTGAGTCAATCGCTCTTAAATTTTGTGGACAATCGGCCAAGCATGATGTTGTTCAACCTTCATCTCCCATCAGCCAAGCTCTTCTGGATGGAACAAATGGGAACAAACTTCACCTCAACATCAGGCATCTCCAAATTCATGGGAATGCCAAAATTATTGGTCGCCTTTACAACCTTATGTTGAGAATACAAAAGTTGAACCACAAGAATCATCTTTTAAGACCCCTAAATGATAATCGATTCTTGTGTATCATTGTTCCTAAATATTTTTATTTCGAATTTGTATTTGTTTCTTTAATAATTTTTCATTTTTTTTAAAATTAAAAAAAGGGGCTTACAGCATTATTTACTCCCAGTCAGTCGACTGGAAATATAAGTCAGTCGACTAATGTTAGGGTCTCCAAACTCTCGGGAAACCATTCAGTCGACTGACCTAAATAATCAGTCGACCGACTAAGCAAAACTTTTAAATTTTTATGCGAACCAGTCGACTGGTTTATTTTTTCAGTCGACTGGCTGTGCGTTTTACCCTTTATCTTCCCCATTTTCTTCCCTTTTCCTCTTTTTACTTTACTCTTCTCAGTTTTTTTAGCCCAAATTTTTCTGCCCTCAAACCTTAGAAACCCAATTCCACACAATTTTCAAATCAAAAATCGTTCAAATGGCTCCTCCAAAACATCAAAGACATGGCTCTTCATCCATTGATCCTACCGACGCTCAAATTGCTCAATGGTTGTACAATGATGTGGCAGTTACAAGATGGCACAAGATGAAAAATTCAAGGATATTTGAGGGTTCATTCATGGTTTACAGCGACTTCACGGCTTATGGAATACAAGAACTCATGTGTAGATCCGGATTGGAGTCTCTACTTGATTTGAATTCAAATTCTCACAAGATCAATCACCTAATAGTAAAATTATTCTATTCCAATTTAAATCTACCTCATCAACGTCCATCAAACACAGATGATTGTGTTTGGAGTTTAGTATGTGGAAAACAAGTATTTTTTTCTTTAGATCGAATGGCACACATTCTTCAAACTCCCAATCATGGAATTCCACTTGATGATGTCGAATGTAATATTCGACAAAGGGATCGAATTAGCCATATGTTCATGGGAGATAACATGACGGAACTGAAATCTAGTCTCCTTCGTCCAAAAGCGAGAGTTGTTCACAAAGCTCTCATGAGGAGTATATTACCAAGAACTGGGTCATATGAATTAATCTACCCAGAAAACTTTAAAGCTCTATATGCGGTTTGGGGAGGAATTCAGGTAAATTGGCTACGAAGGATTTTGGACGAGTTTCTCACTTTCAACAATGGTACTATGAAAACAATTTATTTTGGTGAATATATCATGCGATTGCTTTTAAATGTGGGTACTCCTCAACCGGAATCCGAAACTTCTTCCGTTGGAGTTATCAATATTCGCACATTAAGTCTCATGAAACTACCATCCGCTCCACCAACTTTTACCTCCTTTTAAGAATGGCATCCACAACAACATCAACGATCATCAGGCGGGCCAGTTATTCGAGAACGTGCTTCTTATCCCGAAGAAGACGAAGAAATTCGTCTTGCAACTTCAGCTAGTTTACGCGAATCCATTGAAATTCTTTCTAAGAATCAAAAAATATTAGGATCTCTCTTAAAGAAAGTGGATAAAAAATTGGACAAAGTAAAAGGATTCTTCTCTATTCTTTGGGATGCAATTTCATGTTCCACTTCCACAACTGCCTCTTCCATAGCTCATGGTAAACGACCAGAACCAAGGTTTACATGGTCAACTTTTGAAGAGCATACTAGTAGTGATACTAGTGGCATAGGCAGTGGTTCTCATGGAACTTCTAGGCCTAGAAAAGAACCTGCACCAGAGGAAGATTTCGATTGACATCTTGATGAGTAGGTTTTGTGATGAATAAGTTGGGTATGCATTATATATCTATAGTTTTATTTCAAAATTCGAACATATTTGAATCTTGTCTTAAAATTCGCAACTTATTGAGACTTGTACTAAATAGTCTCGCTTTTATTTTTTATTTTATTTTTCTCTTTACATTTATATATTATGATGTGTCTCCTTTTTGTCGATGACAAAGGGGGAGAAAAGTATGTGCACTAACATATTTGATGCAGGAAAAAGATATCATACATTTAGGGGGAGAAAAAACAAAAAATTTCTCTGAAAATTTATACAGATTGTCATCAATCAAAAAGGGGGAGAATGTTGAATCACTAGTTTTGATTCATGACAAATCGGTTCAGAGGCCAAGAAAAGAATTTATATTCATACATAACAAAAAGAAGACAACAGAGGATCAAGGCTACAACTCTATGCTTAAAGTAACTATTATTTGTGTTGAGTCTTAGTTATATGTTAAAATAAAACCTCATGTTTTCAATGTTTTCAAATTTTTAAAAAAAAGAAATTCACTGTGCAAAATTTGCACAGCCAGTCGACTGACTGGTTATGCCAGTCGACTGACTGTGCATATGCACAGTCGTGAACACTATTTTAAATTTTAAAACGTACATGGTTTTTAAAATTTCAAATACCAGTCGACTGACCACAATCTCCAGTCGACTGAACCGACCTCAACTGCAAATTTTCTGAATAGACATCTTCTTCCATGAAGAGTTGCAAACCATCAAAAGTTGTTTCTCTTGGCTGAAACTCTTCACCAAGGGTTGCAGTTTTCTGATAATTATATATAGGAGTTCTCTCTTCTTCAAAAATTACCAATTTTTCTAATTCTAACTCTCTATTTCTCTCACGTTATTATTCTAAGTGCTCTCATATTTTCAATTGCTTTGAATCTTTGAGTCATACTCTATATACTTTGATTCTTAGCAATATTCTTCCTTCTTAAATCTTCACATACTACTTATATACTTGAGGAATTGATTATAGGAAGTTTGTAATCTTAATTGGCAAATCAGTGTTATCAAGAACACACTTAGTCAACTACTTTCATAGTTTGTTAAAGACCTGTTCTGCTGCTCAGGCAAGGGAAAGTCCTCTTCTGCTGCTGATGCAAAAATCCTGTTCTGTTGCTCAGGTGTCTGTTCCGCCTCAGACCTATTCCTCCGGGTTATGTGAGGGTATTGTTAGTTAAAGCCAAAAGTTAGTCTGGGACTGGACGTAGGACGGTGCTCCGAACCAGTATAAAATCTCTGGTGTCATTTTACTTACTGCATTTATTTACGATCTATACTCTGTGTTACTGTTTATCCATATTATACGGTCCTATATACTTTCAGGTTTCGGATACATCTGAAGCTACCTCAAGTAGATCTTCTTTGACGGAGTCAACTAAGTTTGATTCTCTAGTATATAAGTTGTGTTTTTAGGACATGTTGAAGACAAATGTCCCTTCTCATTACATGCAAAACATGTAATGGTACTTGCATATGTTTTCTTTGGATTATATTTCCTAACATGTTTTTCTTTATTTAAGTACGGTTTTCTTGCATTTGATTTTAGAAGATAATATCTCTTCGTATATTATTTCTTAGGTTTATCTTTTTTAACAGTGGGGTTTCTAGATCCATACCGTCGAGGAGTATATATTTGCGAACAAAATCCATAATTCTTTTGTTGTAATTCTCTCTGGATTTGTATGTATGTACATTTCTTTTCTAATTCAGAAATAATGTGAGTTATTCTAATTCCTATGTTATCGTATGTTTTAGGAATGTTGTAATTTGTTTCGTTCCAAGATTTATGTATTTCTTTTCCTAAATCACCAGGAAGTTTAGAAAATAATCTATCTCCTATTTCCTTAGAATAATAGTTGCCAAAGGTTGTAGCGTAATACAAAAATTCATTTAGGAATTTTATTATATGTTTCCAGTCTAATAGTTGTATTTGTTCTAAATCTCTCATTGCTTCTTGTTGTCTGAGAGTAAGTCCAGTATTTACTTCCATTCCTGCTATTATTCTATGTATTAGGTAAGCAAAATTGTATATGTTTCCTCCTTGTGCTACTAGGGAGGCTATTTCATCTGGAAAGTTAGTTTTGTATGCTTCCCACATTCCTTTGGCTATGTCGCCTAGGTAATTTTCTGCTATTCTTACCATTTCCTCTCCAGTTATTACGTTTGTATGTTTAGCTGAATAGTCTCTAGCTATTGCAGCAGTCCATTGCTCTAGGTATGTATCTAATAGTTGGGGATGACATTCTGTAACATTGATATTACAGAGTCTTTTCCAAAAAATGTTTTTTCAGTGGGTATTCTTCTTTCTATAGTTCTTAAGTTTTTATTCTCATTGGTATAGGGATTAACATTTATTCTAGGAGGATGTCCAAGAGGGTAGTCCATTTTATGAGGAGGTTCGTTAGGGTAGGTACTGATGAATTTTCTCCTTGGCCTTCCATTAATTCTATATGATAAGTGTATTCACTATTTAGTTCTTCATTTGTATCAAAGTCTTTGATTTTTTCTTCTATTATTTCATGAGAATTTCTAAGAAAGGTTTCTAATGTAGGTATTGTTTTAATTCTAACATTATTCTCATCATCTATATAGACAAATGTGTTACTGTCTATTTGATTGTTCCTTTTAAGTTGTTGTTCCAACTCATATAATTCAAATGGTTCGAGAACCATCCTTAGTTCTTTTGGGTAAATTATTTTATCCATTATAAGTTTCTCTGGAGTTCAGAAGTGGATTCGTCATCTGAGTCTATGTCTTTTTGGTTAGAGGGTCCATAATCTTTAAATCATAAAGATAATGTCCCATTGGGATTTGTGTAAGTAACAACATCATTTGGTTTTAATGTATCTCTATTTTCATTAGGATTTTGTATATTCCATTCATGTCCTGCTAATATAGATGGGTCTATTTCCATTGGTCTAAAAAAAATTATACCTATGGATGTTAGTGTTTTTGTTACTTCATCAAGTTTTATTTTTATTTTAGGAGTAAACTTTGTCATGCATTTTCCCAATAATGTTATATCTAACAGTATGTTTTTGCCATTAAAGTTTTCAAATCCTTTGGTTTGGTCTATTATTTTTATATGTTTGTAAAAATCTTGTAGTGTCATTGTAAAATTTGGTGATACATAAACATTACCAATGTTATTATTCATATCAACTTCTATTATTCCAAATATAGCTTTATCTTGATCTTGATGCCTATCGTCTAGTAGGATTATTAATAATTTGGCTCCTATTTTTTGTCTGACTAATCCTCTTATTCCTATAACGATGAGTCCTAGGTGGATTAATTTATAATTTTATATTCTTAATTGTTTAATAGCCTCGTTAGACATTAGATTAATAATTTGTTGGTTTCCATCACATAAAGAGAAATTTCTTCCCTATGATGTTTGTATAACCCTATGCGTATTGTAAATACACCTGTTCTATATAGTTCTCTTGGATTTAGGATATCTAGTTGGTTGTTTGAGAATACTTCTAAGTCATTTTCTATATTTATTATTTCTTCTAATTGAGATTGTGAATTTACAAATCACCTTAGAATACTATCCATCCAAGTGTTTGTGGCTAGGCTATTACTTTCTGTAGGTCTATCCATCAAAGTTCTAAATGGGCCTGTAAAAGATCTTCTATTCATCATATTGTGTCTATTGGTCCTAGATTTAAATTTGATATTTTTTCAGTAAACCGGTTGATATCATAATCTTTTTCTTGTGCAGTTTTGTCTAAGTTATTTATTTTTTTGTCTAGACTTGTAATCTGTTTATCCATTAAGTCTAGTCTATCTTGTATTTGTGTTAATATTTCTATTATGGTATTAGCCATTAGGCATAATACATTATCTGCTTTACTTGTAAAAATTTTTTTATTATGTCCTGCTGTTAATGCTTCAGTTTGTTTTAATGTCATGTTAACATATTCTTTAGCTTCAGAATAATGTTTATCATCATATCCCATATTAATTTAGTTGTATATATTTAATTTCTTGTGACATTTGCTCAAGTTTTGTATTTGTAGTCAAAATGTCTTTTATTTGCCTCCGATTGATCTTTAATTTGCAAGACTAAATATTTAGATTGTATTTCAATTTCTTTAGGCTTGTTTTCTTCAATCATTTGTCTTAATGAAATTATATCTTGTTTATTTGGAAAAAAAAAAATAGTAGTAGAGCTTTAAACTTCTTAATTAGTTTTTGTATGGTAAAACTCATCTATTTTTTATAATCCTGTTTTGAGATAATTTTGGTTATCTTGTATTTGTTGGAGTTTTTTGTTTCTAGAAGTCATACTTTCTGAAATAAGCTCGACTAGTCTATAGTACTTTTCATTATACCAATGTAAAGAATCTCCTAATTTAATGACTAGATCTGTTATGGAGTTTAGATGATTTAATTCAGAATGTAGCATGTGTTTGTAACTACTGTTTATATAACACATATGCTTTTGTTTTTCTACTATGATAATTCTTTTTGGAGGATTGTTAATTTCTAAGTTCAGGTATTCAAACTTCTTATAGTTAGTTGAATCAACAGGTTTTAGTTTATTCATATTTAGCTTTTCTCTGATACCAAAAGGGGGACAGAGGTATTTTCATAGATTTCATAGCATAAGTTTTCATATCATATAATTTTATATGCTGCCAAAAGTTGTCTTTTTTTATAACTACCTTAGTGGCAGCTTGTAGGTCTTTTCACCCAAGGGTTCACTAAGTGGATGTATAAATAAGGAATTAGGAACCTAATTACCTTTTTATTTTTGTTTTATTGGCAAAGTCTTCTAATTTTTTATTTAGACTCCTGTAGTCTCTCTGTCTCAACAATAGATTTTTACCAGTCATGGTAAAGATCCATATCATATTCTGTAGATTTGTTTCTTTCTTCATGTTCTATTAATATATTCATCCATTCCTTATGAAATTGTTTCAGGAATCTTTGGCTTAAAGTTATGTTTTTATTTTTTGGTTGTGTAAGATAATGAAATATTTCTCTTTCATTTATTACGTTATATAGGTTTAGTGTGGAATCATTTATGTCTACAAGTTTGTTTACATACTTGTTTTTAAATATGTCTGCAATAGTATACTGGTCTTTCTGACTTAAGTCTATATTTTTTAAAACAAAAAGTAATTTTGTGAGGAAGTCTTCTTCTAAATGAATTGTAGGAATTCCATTAAAAGTTTTGTAATTTTTGTTGGTTTTTTGAAAATATGATGTGAAAAACAAACATGGACCTTAGAGTACTTAGTAAAACAGACTATATGTTGGTTTTATATTTATTATCTTCTCATCTTAATTCTTTCCCAAACTTAGATGTTTTTTCTTTTCTTTACTATTAGAATTCTTTTTGCAACAAATCCTCACCTTGTTACTCTGAGAGTTACTTCCCCTAGAAATGTCTAACGCCCTCATGGCTAACGGCTAAGATGGGTACTTTACTCTTTCAAACGAGCTTACGTCTTTTGGATTTGGTTACATTAAGAATAAGAATAGATCATAAAATACAAAACATCTCATCATCAACAATAAACATTTCAGGAAGATAATAAATAGTAGCCATACCTAAGTCGCTTCACCTTTCTTCTTTGATCCAAGTCTTAAGAAGTTAGCTCATACTTATGGAGTTCGCCATTAGAAGAGAAAATGAGGATTTTATTGCTTTCTTACTTAACACAAACTTTGCAGCAAGGGATTCTATATCCTTCTTGCACAAACCACTGCCATATATATAGGCATTACAACCGAAAAAATAACCATACAGCTGTCAGCAAAAGCTGGCAAATTTTACAACACACTCAAAAAGGAAAGAAAACGTGGAAAAGAAGATTCTCCACTACATATTATTTTTCAATACTTTATGTTGGGTGGGAAATATTTATTTCCAAAATTCTTCTACCAACTGTCCTTTAAGTCACATCTTCTATCCTTTATGTCATATCTTCTTTTCTTTATGTCATATGTTCTTTTCATCTTAGTATCTTTGTGCTGACCAACCGTCCTTTATGTCATTAGGTCCTCTTCGTCGTTTGTTTTACAGCTGCCTGATTCTTCTCTATCTTCTCGTAGCTTCTGTTGTAGCTTTACGTAAATGTTTATTGCATTTGGTCTGGGATTAAATATATCAAAAGGCCTACACCCAGGTCCAAATTCTTCTATGCATGTTGACATATATACTTTTGTTACCGGGGACTCATAATGTTACCCAGGTCCAATAATATAAGCTCTATACTTTACATAATGTTGTTGTTCGTTCATCCTGGAGGTAGATCTGTCTTGAAATTCCATAGGATCTTCCCATTCTGGAAAATCAATGTCAAAGTTTTGTGCTTTTATTTTGATAGTATGTCTGGATGGATCTATTATGTTATTGCCAAAATGTGGAGGAACAATAGTGATGTCCAGATGTAAATCTATATCTAGTACTTCTGTGAAATATTCTGTAGTAGAACCGAGAGGTTCTAGAAGTTCTGTTTGATTCCATCCTCCACTGAATATTTCCTTTATGAAGCCATAATTCAGTAATGTTGTTGGGTCCAGAGTGAATTTGTTATGTACGAAATATTTGTATTGAGAAAGCTTGAGGCTTATAAGTGGCATAGATGCTATTATAGTGCACCAGCAATATGTAGAATAATCTCGACAATCTGTGAATTGTTTTGCACATGGAATATTTTGATTTTTTAATATCTCCCATGTTATCTTGAATCCATGGATTTTTTGTGAAGATATTTTTGTCAATAGAGAATAAATCTCCTTATATGTAGAAGCATTTTGTTCTTTTGTAGCTTGGAGAAATTGAATTCTCTGTTAAAAGTTTCTGGAAAGGATATTACCGGTTTGTCTGTTTGTATAGAAGCAATCTGAAGAATGTGGCCTAATTGGACTATTTTTCCTTTCTGGGCTTCCTTTGTAATTGCCGCAAAAGATGTTCTGGGCTTTAGGCTTATCTCTATTGCATTTGTTGATTCCTCTTTTATTTTCATTCCAGAGGATATAGTTTGTATTTGTTTTATACTGTCTGAGATTATGTAATATTTACCAAGAATTTTTTCTACAGCGATTTGTGATGTCTCATATGTGTAGAAACCTTCGTAATATGGCCTCCCATTTTTAGGATTTTGTTCAAGTTCCTTAAGCTTAGGAACCATCTCTTCTGAAGAAAGATATATAACTACACTAGGTCCATTGAACAGGCAGTAGTGGGCGAATTTCTTTGTAGTTTCTGAATTTGTAAAGATTTCAGCAAGAGTATATAAAATGCTGGGCTTTTTTTTGTTTTCTTATTGTGCTGTAGATAAGTTCCATATGTTAACTAACACCATCTGTTGTTCAGTTGTAAGTTGAGCATTTGTGACAAATCTATTTTGTGCATATGTCTTCAGAAATTTCCTGCAATTTGTTGTCTGGTTTGTGAGAGACATATCTGTATCTTCTCTGTTAACAAAGTCACATTCTTTCATATAGTCAATAAATAATCTTGATAATTTATCTAGTAGTATGTTTGAATTACCTTTGATGTGTTCCCATATGATCTTAGTGGCACAATTTAAAATTGATTTTTTGAATTTTAACCACCTATTGTTTATTATTCTTTTCTCCTTTTTATTGTTTGCATATTTTACTACAGATTCACAATCTGTTCTTATGGTTATTTACTTTTGCGATATTATAAAAAGTCTAAATGATTCTAAAACATGTATTATGGCCAAAATCTCATAATCTAAAGAGGTCATGTAGCCCTTATCTTTATATGTTACTGAAGTATATCTGCATATTTTTTCAGTAGATTTAGGATCACTTTTTTATTTTTTACTTAATAATATTCCTCCCCATCCTAAAGAGGAACCATCCGTTTCTATAATTATATAGTCTGTAGCTAATGGTAATGTTAGTGGTTTTAGGTGTTTTGGTAATTTTTAAAAATTTTTGACTTGTTTTATGTCTTCGTTATTGAATTCTCTCTTACCTTTGGGACTTGCTTTGTTATACAAGGGTCCAGTGTATTTAGATAAGTTTTGTATAAAGGGTCTTGCATAATTTATGAGTCCAAGAAGTGATTGTAATTGTTCCAAATTTTCTATTTTATCTGGGAATTCTAGTGTTTTTCTAGATATATAGGGCTGGAGTTCTATTTGTCCTTTTCCTATTTTTACTCCTAGATAATCTATAGAATTTTTGAATAATTCTATTTTCTTTTTAGAAATTATTATCCCATGTGCTTCAAAGAGTTTAAATATTGTATATAAGTGTGATATATGTTCCTTTTTTGTTTTTGAAAAAACTAGTATGTCAAATATATATACACATGTAAACTTACTACAATGCTTAAACATGTCATCCATTTTTCTTTGAAATATTTGTGGGGCATTTTTTAATCCAAATGGAATTACAAGCCATTCATAATGTCCTTCTGAACAGGTGAAAGCTGTCCATGGTATAGAATCTGGATGCATCTAGACTTGCCAGAACCTGGATTTTAAATCAAATTTAGAATACCAGTAATTATTTTGTATTTTGTTAATTAATACATCTTTGTCGGGAATACAATATCCATCTTCATTTGCATTATCATTGAGTCTAGTATAATCCATGACCATCCTACTTTGTCCTTTTTTTCTTTCAAATTCTTTTTGTACTATAAAAGCTGCAGTTCTATGTCTAGAATATGTTTTTCTTGTAATTCCTAGTTTATTTAGAATGTCTATGTGCATTTTGAATTCATCTATCATCTTGTTATCATATTTAGGTGATCTGGTTTTAATAGTGATGTCTGGATTAATTATGTCTAGTTTGCAATAAATAGAATCTTTTTCCCAGTATTTTAGTGGTTTTTTTCCTATTATTTCTATTTTTCCGAGTTTACTTATTATTTGGTTTATATCATCAGTTGTTAAAAGAATATTTCTTATTTTTTTGGTTGGATCAAATCTATTTCTATATTTTATGTATCTTCATAGCAATATAATTGTTCTGTTGTTATTTTATTAGTTTTCTTTTGTTGGCATTGGCCTAGGATGTCACAAGTACATTCTAATTTTGGTTTTTGGTTTGCATTAGTTATATCATTTTTTAAAGGGGGAAAGAGGTATTTTTATATATTTCGTAGCATAAGTTTTCATAGCATATAATTTTATATGCTGCCGGAATTTTTTGTTTAACGTATATATAACTACCTTAGTGGCAGCTTGTAGGTCTTTTCACCCAAGGGTTCACTAAGTGGATGTATAAATAAGGAATTAGGAACCTAATTACCCTTTTATTTTGGTTTTATTGTTAGAGTCTTCTAATGTTTTATTTAGACTCATGTAGTCTCTCTGTCTCAACAATAGATTTTTACCAGTCATGGTATAGATCCATATCATATTCTGTAGATCTGTTTCTTTCTTCATGTTCTATTAATATATTCATCCATTCCCTATGAAATTGTTTCAAGAATCTTTGCCTTAAAGTTATGTTTTTATTATTTTTTTGTGTAAAATAATGAAATATGTCTATTTCATTTATTATGTTATATAGGTTTAGTTTGGAATCATTTATGTCTATAAGTTCGTTTACATTCTTGTTTTTAAATATGTCTGCAATAGTATACTGGTCTTTCTGACTAAAGTCCATATTAAAAAAAAAAGGTAATTTTGTGAGGAAATCTTCTTCTAAATGATTTTGTAGGAATTCCATTAAAAGGTTTGTAATTTTTGTTTGTTTTTTGAAAATATGATGTGAAAAACAGACATGGATCTTGGAGTACTTAGTAAAACAGACTATATGTTGGTTTTATATTTATTATCTTCTCATCTTAATTCTTTCCCAAACTTAGTTGTTTTTTCTTTTCTTTAATGTTAGAATTCTTTTTGTAACAAATCCTCACCTTGTTACTCTAAGAGTTACTTCCCCTAGAAATGCCTAACGCCCTCATGGCTAACGGCTAAAATGGGTTCTTTACTCTTTCAAACGAGCTTATGTCTTTAGGATTTGGTTACATTAAGAATAAGAATAGATCATAAAATACAAAATATCTCATCATCAACAATAAACATTTCAGAAAAATAATAAATAGTAGCCATACCTAAGTCGCTTCACCTTTCTTCCTTGATCCAAGTCTTAAGTAGTTAGCTCATACTTATGGAGTTCGCCATTAAAAGAGAAAATGAGGATTTTATTGATTTCTTACTTAATACAAACTTTGCAGCAGTGGATTCTATATCCTTCTTGACACAAACCACTACCATATATATATAGGCATTACAACCGGAAAAATAACCATACTGCTGTTAGCAAAAGCTGGCAACTTTTACAACACACTCAAAAAGGAAAGAAAACGTGGATAAGAAGATTCTCCACTACATATTATTTTTGAATGCTTTATGTTGGGTGGGAAATAATTATTCCCAAAATTCTTCTACCAACTGTCCTTTATTTCACATCTTCTATTCTTTATGTCATATCTTCTTTTCTTTATGTCATATCTTCTTTTCATCTTTGTATCTTTGTGCTGACCAACCATCATTTATGTCATTAGGTCCTCTTCGTCCTTTGTTTTACTGCTGTCTGATTCTTCTCTTTCTTCTCGTAGCTTCTGTTGCTGCTTTCTGTAAATGTTTATTGCATTTGGTCTGGGATGAAATACATCAAAAGGCCTATATCCATGTCCAAATTCTTCTATGCATGTTGATATATATACTTTTGTTACTGGGGACTCAGCATACAGAGTGAAACATTTATTATTAGCTCCGTCCCAATTTATGTTTTTCCAATAATATAAGCTCTATACTTTTCATAATGTTGTTGTTCGTTCATCCTAGGGGTAGATCTGTCTTGAAATTCTATAGGATCTTCCCATTCTGGAAGATCAATGTCAAAGTTTTGTGCTTTTATTTTGATAATATGTCGGGCTGGATCTATTATGTTATTGCCAAAATGTGGAGGAACAGTAGTGATGTCCAGATGTAAATCTGTATCTAGTACTTCTATGAAATATTATGTAGTAGAACCGAGAGGTTCTAGAAGTTCTGTGTGATTCCATCCTCCAATGAATATTTTCTTTATGAAGCCATAATTCAGTAATGTTGTTGGGTCCAGAGTGATTTTGTTATGTGCCAAATATTTGTATTAGGAAAGCTTGAGGCTTATAAGTGGCATAGATGCTATTATTGTGCACCTGCAACTTGTAGAATAATCTTGACAATCTGTGAATTGTTTTGTACATGGAATATTTTAATTTTTTAATATCTCCCATGTTATCTTGAATCCAGGGATTTTTTGTGAAGATATTTTTGTCAATAGAGAATAAATATCCTTATATGTAGGAGCATTTTGTTCTTTTGTAGCTTGGAGAAATTGGAATCCTCTGTAAAAATTTTTCGGAAAGGATATTACCGGTTTTTCTGTTTGTATAGAAGCAATCTGAGGAATGGGGCCTAATTGGACCATTTTTCCTTTCTGGGCTTCCTTTGTAATTGCCGCAAAAGATGTTTTGGGCTTTAGCCTTATCTCTATTGCATTTTTTGATTCCTGTTTTATTTTCATTCCATAGTATAACGACCCTGAGTCGACCTTCGAATGTCGGCACCGAATACAACACTTATATTCAAATGCCGCAGATCCAAACGTCGAATCTGGTTCGCCGGAGCTTATAGCACAATTAAGTACAACACAGCGGAAGAAAAAAAATGAATACCATATACAACTCTAATGATCCAATATCCAGAATGATATACAACAATGATACACAAACCAACAAATATCAGAGATAAAATACAATGCTACAGCAGAAAACCCAATGAACTAGCAGCGGAAACAAGCAGAACTTGAAACTTCAGAAGAAACACTAATATCAGCAATCTCCATAGATAGCTTGAACCGCCATCAAGTTGCACCAAGCTAAGCAAGCCTCGTTCGTGAATCCAAAGACTCCAATATCCAAGATCTCCAAAGAATACCAAGGAGAAAGCTAAAAGCTACCCAATCGTTATCTATATCTACTATCTGAAAAACCCAACTTTAGACTGCCCGTGTGGAAAATTGTGGGCGCCCAGAGTTTAGGAAGGGAACAATAAACTCCGGGTCCGTCATTGGACTGGTATGAGCAAACAAAACAGTTTTATCTTTAAAAACAAACAAAAGAATTTAAATTGAATTCCGCAATGCTTTTTAGAAAATGAAACTACCATAAGGCCTCCCGCCACACACACCATGCAAACACAGAATTGGAGGAGATTTCTCCTTATGATAGTCAAAAATGCTTGATACGCGAAAACCATTTTGAATTATTATTATTAGTGCATAGTGGAAAACATTTCGAAAGTATAATATTAATCTTAGCCAGCATAGACATTCTGAACTATGTCTACTATAACTACCATGTTCAATAGCAGGTTACCGCCACATTCCATGGTAGGTTATACAACTAAAACCGTACTGGGCGCGTATTGTTTCTTTGGGTTTTCCAACAAATGGTCAGGCCAAGGAACTTCCCATTTCCACATGGGTACGCCTCTGGATGGACGCCCCGAGAACCATCCCTCAGTTCTCTGCTAACACAAGGCCGGCTACCCCCTTTCCGGGGAATAAAACCTAAGATATGCCACCCCCGGTCCTTTGGGACCTTTATCCGAGGGCCCTCCAACAACATCACATGGTAAATAATATACTATAGTGTCCACATGAGTAAGTATCTGGGCTCCATACCATGATACTACCCATTTCTAGAAGGAATGGTCATACCCTAGGGGCACTACCCCTGAAACCTTGCTGCATCTTTCCTGTTTCGACCATTTCCGGGGTGTGAGGTCCTGATACAGTCTCGTCCACAAAGCTATGCTTTTCACCAAAATCCATGCTTTGATCAACAAATGATTAGCAGCACTTTGTATGCCACATTACCAAATTGGGAATGTATCACTAGTAACCATCAACTACATAACCTCTAAGCTCGTACGTCTCAGAGAAGGGTGTTAAGCTAAGAGAATAAATTCTCCGCCACCAAACAGAAATGTATTTGATAGAAACCAGCTTTACATATCAAAGTGTAACGTCAGACACACATCCATACAAGTCTATCCCAGGTTCGAACAGAACCGAAGGCACTTCCAAAGAAGCCCTTGCAATCAGGATAATTCCTAATCACGTCCGGATTCCCCATCACAATGGGTGCTCAAATCTCTATATCGGGGCCATTCGGTGCAGAGATATTCAACAGGTCATCCTTTCGCTTTCGAAAGTATCTGGTCTTCACTACCGGTCTTCAAATGCTGTCCATATCGTCGTATCATTATTCGGTATGAGTTATATGACACAAGGTCCTCTCTCGGCTAAACCGAATAATGAGCGCAACATTTAAAACATATGGATATGGGATCTCAGTTAAGTCACAATTTAAAGCCCAAAACCTTTCATTCAAATGGATCAAACAAATTACCATTTTCAATTTTTTAAACAAAAAGATTCATTTCAAAAACCCTAAATGGTTTAAACAATTTCCACATTTAAATCTTTTTAACAAAAGATTCACTTTTAAGACCCCTTTCAATTTTAAACAAGGTTCACCAATCTTTCACAAAGATTCATTTATAGCCTTTTAAAACGATTCCGTTTCAAATTTGATTAACTCATCCGGTCTTTAAATCAAAGACTCATTTCATAGCTTTCAAAACAAGTTTCAATCTTTTATATATAAAAGATAAATCCTCTTTAATTTCACAATAGGGTTCAACTATCTTTCACAAAATTTAATTATAGCTTTCAAAACCATTCAATTTCAAACTTGAAATCTTTTCATCATAATTATTATTTGAAACCACTTGTTTCCATTTCGGAAAACCCGAATTTATTTGCATGGGTTAGTGCCTTTCAAATATAAACTTGGGTTAAATTCAAATTCTCAAAATCATACTTTTAAAATGGTTTAAAAACCCATATAAACATATTTATAGTTTGTATAACCTTTTTACATCATAAATTCTTAACATAGAATTCAATTTCAAATTTTGAATTCAAATTTTAAATTAAATTTCAAAACTAAATCAAGTTATTCAAAAATAACTTTTATCTTTGTCAATTCCTTTTCAAAAGTCTTTTCAAATTCAACCCAATTCCATTACCAAAATTATTTGAATTTAAAAATTCAATTTTTTTAAAACCATTTCATTAAATTCAAATATCTGTGACTCAACCGATTTCCTCGTGAAATCCATATTTGTATGTGTATAGTGTAGTCCAGGGGTTTACACACAATAGTGCAACAACATCAACCATTACAGACAGAAATATCGATAAGCGGTATAATCTATAACGCTTATCTTTCATTCATAGATCATGGATGAATAATATAAGTTCATCGTAGATAATAAATTACATTACAGATAAATAAATTGCATAACAGATCACAACACAAATCAGGATAATTCATAACGCAAAGCATCATATATCAGGGATATCAAACAATTAAATCTTCTAATCCAAACCTTCATAAGAAATATCAACTAATTATCTGATTAATTTATATCAGAGTAGTCACTAACCTTGGTTAATTAATGTTAATTAATTACAAACCACTTAATTAATTATTCTTAATTAATTACAATAATTAATTAACCATTAATTAATAATCATCCCTTAATTGCCTTCATAAACCAATTACGTTTAATTAATTTATCACATTAATTAATTAACTAATCCTAATTAATTTAAAATAAGTAATTATCCCTAATTACTTAACTAACTTTTACCATTAATTAATTACTTTTATTAATTACCTAACCTTTAATTAATTACCTTAATTACATTAATTAATTACCCTTAATTAATTAACCTTTAATCGCTTGATTAAATCAATCTTTAATCATCGATTATCAATCCTTAGTTACTTTCATTAAGTAATTATTATATTTTTATTTTTATTTATTTAATTATTCATTAATTACTTGATATTAGTTAATTAATCTCTAATTAATAACCCTTAATTACAAATTAATTATCCTTAATTAATTAATCTTAAACCTTAATTAATTTATTAAACCTTTAATTACTTATTTAATTAATCCAAATCATAATTAATTAAATAAATAAATTATCCATTTTAATTAACTTAATAATTCAAATCATTTAATCTTCATTTACTTAAAGATAAAAAACATTACTTATTAATGATCAAATTATCATTATCAAAAGTATTTAAAAACAATTTACTTTAAACTTTTCTTTCAAATTTCATTTTAAATTTAAGATTTAAAAATGAATACAAATTGACTTTAAACAAAGCTTAAAGACAATTCAAAAACCTTTAATAAACATGTTAAAGAAATATTCATTTTATAAAGAAGTTTAAAAGAAATTTAAAACCAAATTTATGTTTAAATTCAAACCATAGTTAAAAATACACTTTAATTGTTTAAAACATTTTAAATTTGAAACATCTTTTTATCTCAAAATTGGAATGCATATTAAACTTTGATTCCAAATTAATCGGTAGATTTAAAAAACTATTTATGATTTATAACTTTATTTTTTTAAAATTCAAACTACTTAACCCTTTTTAAAGTAGATAAATTGATTTAAAAAAAAAACTTTATCTTATTTGAAACCTGAGATTTAAACTTAAACTCCAGATTAAAAATTAGATTTAAAACTTATTTAAAACTTTACTTTTCATTTAAACTCAACTTTTAAAATTTATTTTAAAATTTAAAAACAGAACAACAGGTTTCTGTTAAAACCTGTTACAAATAATTAACCCGAGGCACCAGCCTTATTACTTCGAGCCATACTTCGAGTAAAACCCTAGTTACCCGATCCTTTCCCCGAGTACTCCTCCTCCTCTATTTTACACTTTGTTTCACTATCGAATTTAAACCTACTGTATAGATAGAACACTCGCTTGACACCCCGAGGCCAAACCCGAGCTACGACCTTACTTTCCTGAACCTGACTTCGAGCAACTCACCCTGACATGACGTGCACGCGGTGCACGTACACCAGCATCGCCGACCACTGGTGATCGTCGCGACCACCCTCAATGACCACATAAACCCCTACGAACTCAAGAGAGAACCCAGATCAACAACAACATCTTCGAGACGAAATCGAACCCATTTTTAACCAAGTCCAGAAACCATCACTGCCGGTAATTCTCACCCCACCATCGCCTCCGACCTTAAGAAGTCCTGCCATCATCACCAAAGCTTTGTCGAACCCTCCAGCAGCCATCCCCATGATTGCGATCAACTCTGATTCCCAATAGCCATCGCCATTGCCCTGCAAACCACCTCGTTCCCAAACAACCACCGAACCCTATATCACCAAAATTCCATCGCCTCGACCCACGATAAAGTCCACCTGTATTATTCCCGCACTTCCCATCAATTAGGCCACCTCTAGTCCAAAAATCAAACAACTCCACCATGCCGTTCATCGGCAATCTACCCAAATGCCAAAAATGAACAACACAAGAATTCCCAAGAATTATTGAACTAAAAATCATGAAATGAATTTTAAAATTCATGATTTCCAATCACGAATTCATTCCTGTAACCCAATTTAGAAATTAAAAGTAGACTTTAACCCATATAAGAATTTCACTGTTTTTTTAAAATTTTAAAAATAATTTGTTAAATTTAAAACCCTGGAACTACTTTTAAATCCATTATCATACAGTAACAAGCAACTTTCATTTAGACATCAAAGTCTAATATTGATAGGATTGGGAAGATACTATTTTTTTCTACCGAGTTTGAATTTACATCTTTAAATAGAGGAGAACATTGAACATTTCTCAGATACTCACATGCATACACGAATTCATACAAGCAAAACATTATCCACTATTCTAATTTAAGAATCAATCACAACATCAAGACATAAATGTGTGTTCAGGTCCAGTTTGCTCACTTGTATTGGATATTTGAACAAAGCAAAAACTGGAAGTTGCTTAAAACTTTGATCTTTGCCTGATCTGCTTGTTTGAATCCGCATGCTCACTGATTTGCATTTTAGCTTATATTTAAATCTGCTCTGATACTTGATTTCAGCTGAGACCTTGCAATGCATTTTAAGTTTGAACTTATTTAATTTTGAACTGCTACATTAATTTTGAAAAACTAAAACTTGGTTTACCTGTTCTTTTCATTATACTATGATGTTTCCAGGTTTTGAAAATTGCTTCAGATTTGAGTTTTGTTTGCACTTCTGCTTAGATCTTTAATTTGATCTGTTATTTGAAGTTTGATTTCAGATCTCCCTTTGAACCATCTTTGCTTTGAATTACTCCAAATCAAGTTGCATTTTGGACTCTGATCTGCTTTCAGCTTTTGAAATTTGCTTTTGATTTTTTTTTGAATTGCTTTTTTCAGGTTTTCAAATGTTTGAAATAAAATGGCCTGATTTATTTCTTTTAAATTTGAGATAATTCTTGTTTTTGAGGAATAAATTACATATTTTGATAAAAAGAGGAAGTGATTTTCAGATCTGGCCATTAATATCTTGTTTGAGAAAGTTCAAATTTTTGAAATGAAATTAGAAAAGAAATAGGAAGGGAGATAAATGATTGTATAAGATTAACTTATGGTATTATTAAAATTGAAGAAAATATAATTAAAATGTGTGACACTTGTCTTATTTAGTTTAAATAAACATACACTTGTACATTTATGTTAACACATGTACTTTAGAGGTTTATAATTCTAACACTTGTAAAATTTATTCTGATATTATTATTATATTTTTTTAAATGATTTTAAAAGTTTTTTAAATTAATTTTCCTAATAAACAAATACATTTATAAATTTATAAATATTTTTTAAATTTGTTTTAAACCCTTATTTCATAAATTTTAAAATTTGTGTTTCAAATTCTTTAATTAATTACGTATATATATATATATATATGTAAATGTTTTTGCATTTTATATTCATGGATATACAACTATTGTTTATATGTCCCAATGTTTTTAATTATTTTTATCAAATCTAATTTTACATCTTAAATTCAAGTTATTAGGAATATTCATACTTATATAACTTTTCAAAAGAAAATGAATTGAAAATAATTTATTTTTAAATTTCCAAATTCAAAATTTAATATACAGTCAACTTTTACTTATAAATGAATAAACAATCAAATACCTTTTTAAAATATATTTTTATATTCTATTTATCATTTATTTCTCTTAAATTCCAAATAAAATTCTATTTATAATCTAAAAAATTTATTTATCCTAGAAATTTCTAATTAATTCACAAATAGATTAACAATTTAATTTCCAAAAATTAAATTAACTACCAAATTATCCTGGATAAAATTCACGGATGTTACACATAGGATATAGTTTGTATGTGTTTTATATTGTCTGAGACTATGTAATTTTTGTCAAGAATTTTTTCTATGGCGATTTGTGTAGTCTCATATGTGTAGAAATCTTTGTAATATGGTCTTCCATATTTAGGATTTTGTTCAAGTTCCTTAAGCTTAAGAACCATCTTTTCCCAAGAAAGATATATACCTGCACTAGGTCCATTGAACAGACAGTAGGGGGTGAATTTCTTTGTAGTTTCTGAATTTGTAAAGATTTCAACAAGAGTATATAAAATGCCGAGCTTTTGTTTGTTGTCTTGTGGTGTTGTAGATAAGTTCCATATGTTATCTAACACCATCTGTTGTTCGGTTGTAAGTTGAGCATTTGTGACAAATCTATTTTGTGCATATGTCTTCAAAAACATCTTGCTATTTGTTGTCTGGTTTGTGAGAGACATATCTGTGCCTTCTCTGTTAACAAAGTCACATTCTTTCATATAGCCAATAAATAATCTTGACAATTTGTCTGATAGTATGTTTGAATTACCTTTGATGTGTTCCCATATGATCTTAGTGCCACAATTTAAAATTGAGTTTTTAAATTTTAACCACTTATTGTTTATTATACTTTTCTCCTTTTTATTGTTTGCATATTTTACTATACATTCACAATTTGTTCTTATGGTAATTTCCTTTTGCGATATTATAAAAAGTCTAAATGATTCTAAAACATATATTATGGCCAAAATCTCATAATCTAAAGAGGTCATGTAGCCCTTCTCTTTATATGTTCCTGAAGTATATCTGCATATTTTTTCAGTAGATTTAGGATTACTTTTGTATTTTTTACTTAATAATATTCCTCCCCATCCTAAAGAGGAACCATCCGTTTCTATAATTATATAGACTGTAGCTAATGGTAATGTTAGTGGTTTTAGGTTTTTTACAAATCCTTTAATTTTTTGGACTTGTTTTATGTCTTCGTTATTCAATTCTCTCTTACCTTTGGGACTTGCTTTGTTATACAAGGGTCCAGTGTATTTGGATAAGTTTTGTATAAAGGGTCTTGCATAATTTATGAGTCCAGGAAATGATTGTAATTGTTTCAAATTTTCTATTTTATCTGGGAATTCTAGTGTTTTTCTAGATATATGGGGCTGGAGTTCTATTTGTCCTTTTCCTATTTTTACTCCTAGATAATCTATAGAATTTTTGAATAATTCTATTTTCTTTTTAGAAATTATTATCCCATGTGCTTCAAAGAGTTTAAATATTGTATATAAGTGTGATATATGTTCCTTTTTTGTTTTTGAAAAAACTAGTATGTCATCTATATATATACATGTAAACTTACTACAATGCTTAAATATGTCATCCATTTTTCTTTGAAATATTTATGGAGCATTTTTTAATCCAAATGGCATTACAAGCCATTCATAATGTCCTTCTGAACAGGTGAAAGCTGTCCATGGTATAGAAACTTGGTGCATCTTGACTTGCAAGAACCCGGATTTTAAATCAAATTTAGAATACCAGTAACTATTTTTTATTTTGTTAATTAATACATCTTTGTCGGAAATACAATATCCATCTTCATTTGTATTATCATTGAGTCTAGTATAATCCATGACCATCCTACTTTGTCCTCGTTTTCTTTCAGATTCTTTTTGTACTACAAAAGCTGCAGTTCTATGTCTAGAATCTGTTTTTCTTAGTGCATTTTGAATTCATCTATCATCCAGTTATCATATTTGGGTGATCTGGTTTTAATTGTGATGTCTTGATTAATTATGTCTAGTTTGCAGTAAATAGAATCGTTTTCCCAGTATTTTTGTGGTTTTTCTCCTGTTATTTCTATTTTTTCGAGTTTACTTATTATTTGGTTTATATCATCAGTTGTTAAAAGAATATTACTTATTTTGTTTGGTTGGATCAAATCTATTTCTTTATCTTGTATATCTTCATAGCAATACAATTGTTCTGTTGTTATTTTATTAGTTTCCTTTTGTTGGCATTGGCCCAGGATGTCTCAAGGACATTCTAATTTTGGTTTTTGGGTTGTATCAGTTGTATCATTTTTATTATCTGTATCTCCACCACGCTTCTCAAGAAGAAACTCTGATATAAGGGGTGTTAATGTTGTCTTTTTGGCTATTTGTAAACAATCTTTATTAAAGGAAAAACTTCCATTGTCACTTAGAAGAAAATCTAATCCAAGAATTTGATTTATATTTCCTAGATTTAATTTGGTGACCCATAATTGTTTTAGGTGATGATGTTGTGACCAATTATCGCAAGTAGTATGAAATCGTAGTTGTACGTTAGCAATTATATCTGTTATAATATTAGTTGTGCCATCAAATTGGGTGCTTTTTCTGGTTTATTAGCTTTTGTGACTAAATATTGGGGTATTAGTTCAGAATTTATTGTTGAACTTGTTGCTCCTGTATCTATAAATGCTAATAATTTAATTTCTAATCCTTTAATATATATTAATGTTAATATCCGAAGTTCTCTTAAACAATCCGGATTGCATATTAAAGGGATTTGTATTATGTCATCTGTATGAGTAAGGTTGTTTTCTTGTATGTCTTCAATAATATTTTTTCCTTTATTTTTCTTGTCTATTATTGTTATTATTTTCCTTAGTTCATCTATTTCTATTTCAAAATTATTTATTCTATCTTCTAAGGTTTTAGCCTATATTAAGTGATTTTGTTTTTATCAGTGTATTGTAGCTTATGTTGGCTTGGGGTTTCTAGGTTAAAATAAGTTTTAGCACACTTATAGCATATTTCTGTATTACATCTTATACATTTGAATCTTTTTTCAAAGGCTGGGTACCAAAGGCAAAAGTAGCATTTTGTAGTATCAGTTCCCATTTTGTATTTGAAATCATGTATACATTCTTCATGATTCGTTAGATTTAGAAAATGTTCAATTGGAAAATCCATATAATTTGTTGGTTTCGCTTGTTCATTTGTTAGTTCTTCTATTGGGGAATAATTTGAAGTAGAAGTGCCTTCTTGTTCTTCTAGTCCTTCTATTGATACGATGGAATATATAGTAGAGGTTTGAGATACGTCTTAAGCTACCTCAAGTAGATCTTCTTTGACAGAGTCAACTAAGTTTGATTCTCTAGTATATAAGTTGTGTTTTTTAGGACATGTTGAAGACAAATGTCCCTTCTCATTACATGAAAAACATGTAATGGTACTTGCACATGTTTTCTTTGGATTATATTTCCTAACATGTTTTTCTTTATTTAAGTACGGTTTTCTTGCATTTGATTTTCGAAGATAATATCTCTTAGTACATTGTTTCTTCGGTTTATGTTTTTTAACACTGGGGTTTCTAGATCCATATTGTTGAGGGGTATATATTTGCGAACAAAATCCATAATTCTTTTGTTTTAATTCTCTCTGGATTTGTATGTATGTACATTTCTATTTTAATTCAGAAATAATGTGAGTTATTCTAATTCCTATGTTATCGTATGTTTTAGGAATGTTGGAATATGTTTCGTTCCAAGATTTATGTTTTTCTTTTCTTAGATCACCAGGCAGTTTAGAAAATAATCTATCTCCTATTTCCTAAGAATAATAGTTGCCAGAGGTTATAGCTTAATACAAAAATTCATTTAGGAATTTTATTATATGTTTCCAGTCTAATAGTTGTATTTGTTCTAAATCTCTCATTGCTTCTTGTTGTCTGAGAGTAAGTCCAGTATTTACTTCCCTTCTTGTTATTATTCTATGTATTAGGTAAGCAAAATTATATATGTTTCCTCCTTGTGCTACTAGGGAGGCTATTTCATCCGGAAAGTTAGTTTTGTATGCTTCCCACATTCCTTTGGCTATGTCGCCTAGGTAATTTTCTGCTGTTCTTACTATTTCCTCTCCAGTTTTTACGTTTGCATGTTTAGCTGAATAGTCTCTGGCTATTGCAGCAGTCCATTGCTCTAGGTACGTATCTAATAGTTGGGGATGACATTCTGTAACAATGAGTATTACAGAGTCTTTTCCAAAAAATGTTTTTTAAGTGGGTATTCTTCTTCCTATAGTTCTTAAGTTTTTATTTTCATTGGTATAGGGATTAACATTTATTCTTGGAGGATGTCCTAGAGGGTAGTCCATTTTATGAGGAGGTTCGTTAGGGTAGATTACTGATGAATTTTCTCCTTGGCCTTCCATTAATTCTAAAGTGTGTTCACTATTTAGTTCTTCGTTTGTATCAAAGACTTTGATTTTTTCTTTGATTATTTCATGAGAATTTCTAGAAAGGTTTCTATTGTAGGTATTGTTTTAATTCTAACATTATTTTGATCATCTATATAGACAAATGTGTTACTGTCTATTTGATTGTTCCTTTTAAGTTGTTGTACCAACTCATATAATTCAAATGGTTCGAGAACCATCCTTAGTTCTTTTGGGTAAATTATTTTATCCATTATAAGTTTCTCTGGAGTTCAGAAGTGGATTCGTCATCTGAGTCTATGTCTTTTTGGTTAGAGGGTCCACAATCTTTAAATCTTAAAGATAATATCCCATTGGGATTTGTGTGAGTAACAACATCATTTGGTTTTAATGTATCTCTATTTTCATTAGGATTTTGTATATTCCATTCATGCCCTGCTAATACAGATGAGTCTATTTCCATTGGTCTCAAAAAATTTATACCTGTGGATGTTAGTGTTTTTATTACTTCATCAAGTTTTATTTTTATTTTAGGAGTAAACTTTGTCAAGCATTTTCCCAAGAATGTTATATCTAACAGTATGTTTTTACCATTAAAGTTTTCAAATCCTTTGGTTTGGACTATTATTTTTATATGTTTGTAAAAATCTTGTAGTGTCACTGTAAAGTTTGGTGATACATAAACAATACCAGTGTTATTGTGCATATCAACTTCTATTGTTTCAAATATAGCTTTATCAAGATCTTGATTTCTATCATGTAGTAGGATTATTAATATTTTGGCTCCTATTTTTTGTCTGACTAATCCTCTTATTCCTATAACGGTGAGTCCTAGGTGGATTTATTTATAATTTTGTATTCTTAATTGTTTAATAGCTTCATTAGACATTAGATTAATAATTGTTTAATAGCTTCATTAAACACCTGCTCTATATAGTTCTCTTGGATTTAAGGTATTTAATTGGTTGTTTAAAATACTTCTAAGTCATTTTCTATATTTATTATTTCTTCTAATTGAGAGTGTGAATTTACAGATCTCCTTAGAATACTATCCATCCAAGTGTTTGTGGCTAGGATATTACTTTCTGTAGGTCTATCCATCAAAGTTCTAGATGAGCCTGTAAAAGATCTTCTATTCATCATATTGTGTCTAATTTTTTAAATGTTAAAAAGATGATTTTGGTCTTTTTGCCTTTATCTGTGTCTATTGGTACTAGATTTAAATTTGATATTTTTTCAGTTAATTGGTTGATATCATAATCTTTTTCTTGTGTAGTTTTGTCTAAGTTATTTAGTTTTCTGTCTAGACTTGTAATCTGTTTATCCATTAAGTCCAGTCTACCTTGTATTTGTGTTAATATTGCTATTATGGTATTAGCCATTGAGCATAATTCATAATCTGCTTTACTTGTAAAAATGTCTTTATTATATCCTGCTGTTAATGCTTCACTTTGTTTTAATGCCCTGTTAACATATTCTTTAGCTTCAAAATAATGTTTATTATCATATCCCATATTAATTTAGTTGTATATATTTAATTTCTTGCAACATTTGCTCAAGTTTTTGTATCTGTAGTTCAAAATGTGTTTTATTTGCCTCTGATTGATCTTTAATTTGCAAGATTAAGTTTTTAGATTGTATTTCAATTTCTTTAGGCTTGTTTTCTTCAATCATTTGTCTTAATGAAATTATATCTTGTTTATTTGGAATAAAAATTAGTTGTAGAGCTTTAAACTTCTTAGTTAGTTTTTGTATGGTATTATCAAACTCATCTATTTTTTGTAATCCTGTTTTGAGATAATTTTGGTTATCTTGTATTTGTTGGAGTTTTTTGTTTCTAGAAGTCATACTTTTTGAAATAAGCTCGACTAGTCTATAGTACTTTTCATTGTACCAATGTAAAGAATCTCCTAATTCAATGACTAGATCTGTTATGGAGTTTAGATGATTTGATTCAGAATGTAGCATGTGTTTGTAACAACTGTTTACATAACACATAAGCTTTTGTTTTTCCATTCTGATAATTATTTTTAGAGGATTGTTAATTTCTAAGTTCAGGTATTCAAACTTCTTATAGTTAGTTGAATCAACAGGTTTTAGTTTATTCATATTTAGTTTTGCTCTGAGAGCAAAAGGGGGACAGAGGTATTTTTATAGATTTCATAGCATAAGTTTTCATAGCATATAATTTTATATGCTGTCGGAAGTTATTTTTTATGTATATATATAACTACCTTGGTGGCAGCTTGTAGGTCTTTTGATCCAAGGGTTCACTAAGTGGATGTCTAAATAAGGAATTAGGAACCTAATTACTTTTTATTTTTGTTTTATTGTCAAAGTCTTCTAATTTTTTATTTAGACTCCTGCAGTCTCTCTGTCTCAACAATAGATTTTTACCAGTCGTGGTAAAGATCCATATCATATTCTGTAGATCTGTTTCTTTCTTCATGTTCTATTAATATATTCATCCATTCCTTATGAAATTGTTTCAGGAATCTTTGGCTTAAAGTTATGTTTTTATTTTTTGTTTGTGTAAGATAATGAAATATGTCTATTTCATTTATTACATTATATAGGTTTAATATGGAGTCATTTATGTCTATAAGTTCGTTTACATACTTGTTTATAAATATGTCTGCAATAATATACTGGTCTTTCTGACTTAAGTCCATATTTTTTAAAGCAAAAAGTAATTTTGTGTGGAAATCTTCTTCTAAATGATTTTGTAGGAATTTCATTAAAAGGTTTGTAATTTTTGTTGGTTTTTTGAAAATATGATGTGAAAAACAGACATGGATCTTAGAGTACTTAGTAAAGCAGACTATATGTCGGTTTATATTTACTATCTTCTCATCTTAATTCTTTCCCAAACTTAGATTTTTTTTCTTTTCTTTACTATTAGAATTTTTTTGTAACAAATCCTCACCTTGTTACTCTAAGAGTTACTTCCCCTAGAAATTCCTAACGCCCTCACGGCTAACGGCTAAAATGGGTACTTTACTCTTTCAAACGAGCTTACGTCTTTTGGATTTGGTTACATTAAGAATAAGAATATATCATAAAATACAAAACATCTCATCATCAACAATAAACATTTCAGGAAGATAATAAATAGTAGCCATACCTAAGTCGCTTCACCTTTCTTCTTTGATCCAAGTCTTAAGTAGTTAGCTCATACTTATGGAGTTCGCCATTAAAAGAAAAAATGAGGATTTTATTGCTTTCTTACTTAATACAAACTTTGTAGCAAGGGATTCTATATCCTTCTTGCACAAACCACTGCCATATATATAGGCGTTACAACCGAAAAAATAACCACACAGCTGTCAGCAAAAGTTGGCAACTTTTACAACACACTCAAAAAGGAAAGAAAACATGGAAAAGAAGATTCTCTACTACATATCATTTTTCAATACTTTATGTTGGGTGGGAAATGATTATTCCCAAAATTCTTCTACCAACTGTCCTTTATGTCACATCTTCTATTCTTTATGTCATATCTTCTTTTCTTTATGTCATGTCTTCTTTTCATCTTTGTATCTTTGTGCTGATCAACCGTCCTTTATGTCATTAGGTCCTCTTTGTCCTTTGTTTTACTGCTGCCTGATTTTTCTCTATCTTCTCGTAGCCATTGTTGCAGCTTTCTGTAAATGTAAGGACCGAAAATTTTTAACATTTGAAAATGAAATATTTAATTGATTTCAAATATTTGGAAGTTATTTTAGCTTGAGTTTCAGATATAACTAAGAATTTGGCAATTTAATTATTGAATTTAATCTATCGAAGGTTGGATAAAAATTTGAATCTTCAGTTTGAAGCTGATTAAAAATATTTTCAAGACTCAAAAAATTTATATTGACAATACTGAAGATAATAGAAGCTTCAGAATTTGATTTGAAAGTGAATTGTCCAGTTTTGAAATTTTATCGTTTAAATCGATATTTAAAATAGCCTTCCGAGGCACAGTCTCGGAATTTGACGAAACCAATTCCATTAGATCCATAATATCGTATTATTATCAGATTTGAATTTTCGTAGCATTCGGAGTTGTCGTTTGGCCGTACGATAAGCAAACGCGTTGGAAAATTAAATCAAAATTTAATATAATAACTAGATCCAAAATGTTATCATCTCCATACGATTGAATTAGGACTCGAAACCCTTTCCAATGCATTCGGAATAGGGGTATAACATTATAAACTCCTTGCGGCACACCTCGATAGGAGTTCGCAATTTTAAGCCACGAAATCGAGACATTTTGAATTTGAATTTGAATTAAATACATATATACATATATATATTTATTCTCCTACAACCCAACATTCAGCTGCCTTTCCTTCAAATCACTGTCTCCACTCGTATACGCAACATCATCGTGTCTCTCCTCTTCATTTAATCGTGCAAAACGATTAGATAATAATAGCCGAGCCTAAAATCAAAACAATGGCGAACAAATCATTTCGTCCCTCAAGGAAAACAAAAAAAGGGCCGAGCTAAAGAAAATGCAGAAATCTCGTTTCCCCTATATTCAAATACCTCTCTAGTTCGAGTTCCTCTCCTTCAAATCTAAATCAAATCGGCGAGCTCGATAATCCAAATCGAGGAAACAAATTGAAATCAAAGTCGATTTCTATCGATCTCTGCTCGCTAATTTTTCTGTGGGGCTCGCAATGAGATCGCGCGGCGATTTGGGAGTGAAGTTTGATTCGCGAGGCTTGTCGTTCGTGCTGGGATGTTCGTGGTGGCTCAGCGGCAACAATTTTATCGTCGCACGCACTCGAGGCTAAGTTTGCGTACGAGTTGTGAAAGGGGGTCAAAATGTCGGCATCATTTGCGTGGATAGCTCGATAGCGATGCATTGTCAGTTCATGGCGGCGAATTAAGTAACTCACGGCGAGGAATTCTGGGGTTGTGGCAGTGTCGTTCGAACATGAAGTTGTGGTCGCAATTTTTTTTCCAAAGCTTGGGTTCGATTCTGGAAATTCGAATAGTGGCTGGAGATCGATAGCAGTGGCCATTAATTTGCGAGGCAGTAAGGTGAATTCCTATCCCGATTTTAAATTCCGTGGATATATATATATATATAATATACAATAAACTAAATGCAGTTTTATTTCAAATATATATATATATAATTGCAGAGAAATAATGTAATTAAGTATAAGTGTTCACAAAATCATATATATATGTGTGGAGATAAGCTTTTGAAAATGGAAAATTTTAAAATGTTTGAGTTATGAAAAATCATATTTTTATCTGTGTATATATTCCATAAGTATGTACATATGTAGTTTCCAAGGAAATAAAATAAATATACGTGTTTTAAATATTTTTGTAAATAGTGGATTAGTGATTAAACGGTTTAATTTACTAAAAGATTTTTTTTAAGAGAAGTGGTTAAAATAAAATCATTGGTAATTAAATTTATAACGGGAATTTAATTGCACGATTATTTCGAGTATTAATAAATTATATAATTGTTTGATACAAGGTCTAAAATCGAGAAACAAGTCAAATTGAAAATGGATTGCATGCAAAGCAAAGGTGAGATCTTCTCACTCAAGGTCAAATTGAAATTTCCAGTTTGATTTTAAGTAGTCAAAATTTAAATTAATTGACTGTGTGCTTGGGTGATTGAATTATAATGATTATTCACTGGATGATTATATATATATATATATATATATATATATATATATATATATATATATTAGTATATAGTATATATTGGATTGTTGATTTCCCGCATTATATAGCAGGATGAGACCTATTGCATCGCATAATAGCGGATAATATTTTATAAAACCCATATACCGCGATATTCCACCTCGAAGTGGAATTGGTATTTAATTGTTGTGCTAACATCTGTGGATGCCGGGAAAACAGGTTGGTGGGATCCAACTGGATTCCTTAAATATTGAATTTGTTTCATATGTTGTGTGTTGATAATCTCTGTGTGATTATGTTGTAATTGAAATTGGTGTAGGCTATAATTTAGCGAATATGTTTTTGGTATCGTAGGATACCAGAAAAAATTTGATTTTTGAAATTTAGTAGAAAATTTATAGTAAATTAGTTTTAGAAAATTGAATAAATTTAAAAGGAGGAATTTGTTTCAAAGGATAATAAATTTGGTGTTGAAATAAATTTATAAATCAATTTTGAAAATTGATTTGGTATTCGTAAATAATTCTGGAAATCAATTCAGAATTTAATTCGGTGCTGAAAATGAATATTTAGAAATAGATTTGAAAATCGTATATCAATGGATATTTAGAAATTTAAATTCACAACGGGAATTTGTAACGACCCATAAAATTTTAATAATTTTTAATGGGTTTTATAACGTATTTAATTGGATTTTTGAGAAATGATTAATAATAATATTTTGAAATAAAAATTTAACAATTGGATTACGTATAATTAATTATAGCAAATGGTAAATTTTCATCAGGAATTATGAAAGAAAATTTTACTAAGTATTTCTATTAAATTATAATCAGCTAATATTTGATGATAACAAATTTATTTTCCAAACCTGAATATTTTTATGTAGAAAAATTCTAAATCGTTTTCTGACTGAGACGTCACTTTTCGTTTTTTTCAAATTCGGACTTCTTTAGCTCCGTCGATCTTATTTTCCTGTGTTTTTGCTGCACTTTCCCTAGTAGAAAATTCGAATTTTATAATTCAATCGTACCACTGATATCCGTATACCGTTTTGATCGTCTTATCGCGCTGATCTCTACGGTATATTTATTTCTGTGTTTTGAAGTCCGATACATAGCGGAATCCGTGAAACCGGGGACCGTATCGGTACACGTCCCAAATTTTGAAACGTGTAGCCATTGCTTTATAATTTCCGGAATTTAAGGGTGACAATTATATTCTCTAATAACTTTTCAGCTAAATCCAAGGATCTAACCGTTGCTCTTAAATTTTGTTATATATTAATTTTTCATGTTTTAGCCGTTCATCCTCATTGCACTCGTCGGTTAAATTTATTAATTACCAGCGCGTTTTGGGTCTCTTCGTTTTACCCTTTTTGATTGATAAGTATATTATAACGTTAAATATTATAACTTGCCTTTAAAGTTGCATTCGAAATGTATGCTGCTCCTACTTTCCTTTGGCTGTCATCCCACGGCTAATTGGAAAAATCAAAACGTGTAAAGTGGTATACGTTATTTAATTTGAACGGCTCCTCTTGCCTTTATAACTTTCCCTTTTCTTTAGTTGATTTCCTGGATTCACGGGCATGACGTTCGCCTTCTCTTCTGTTATAAAATAATTGGTGATTTCTTTCTTCTTTCTGGCTTATGAATTCTTCTTTCTCCTCCTCTTCTTTTTTCCCTTTTCTCCCTTCTTTTGATATCCTACCGTTCACTTTTGAAAAGAAATAATAACATATATGTAACTCTTATGCTTTATACAATACGGTTCCTCTTTGACTTTGCATTACATATCTGGGGATGGCTGCTTCCATTTTCCTTTCCTCTTCACGTCAAAATTCATTCTTGCCGAAACCCCATCCTAGTCTCCACGTTTCCAGATCTCTTTTTCCTCCAACCTTCCCTTCTCCTTCAACCGAACACAACACACACCAACGTCGGCCCTCTCTCCTTAACTTCCCCTTTCACCGCTTGAAATCGCCACCTCAGCCTTCACCACGTCCAGCTGCCGCAACTAGTGCCTTTAGCCGCGCCTCCACACGATCCGCTCCTCCAGCCATTCGCCAAACCCCACCTCAACCATCATAGCCGCAAACCACCTCCACCATTAGCGGCGACCCACGCACAACCGACTCAACAACTCGCCTCATGTCTCCTCCGCCATCACCCTCTACCGCAGCCTGGCATCATCACCTCTCCCCTCCGCCAAGGCGTTTCTCGCCCATACTTCTGCCTCGTTGCACCGTGCGTTGCAAATAGGTCACGGTGCTTTATAAAGTAAGTATCATATTTTATATATCTTATTATAAGATGCAGTTGGATTTGGTTTATATACTACTATATATATTTTACTTTATGTCTGTGTATGTTGTTTACAAATCAGTATGCATATATTGGTTTTTGTTTAAAGGGTTACATTGTATAAAGCTGTTATACGTGTGCGGTGTGTATACTTGTGTGCGTGTAGTGTGTATCTGCATGCGTAGTGTGGGTGTGCCGTGTATACATAGATGTGGGTGTAGTGTATGGGTCATGTATATAAATGTACGTGTGTAGGCATGTGTTATATGTATATATAAGTATAAAAATACTTTTTATTTTGGTCGATGATAAATCATTGTTCTTTTGTTTTTATTTTGGCTTACAGTATGGTATATCAAAGGTTGTGTTTTACTGTTTGCATATAATCTATATTTTTAGTTGCTTCCTTTTGGGATAAAAGTTGTTCATTGTTTAAACATGCCGCTGCTACTATAAGAGATATAGGGTTTGTTGTAGGTTCTGAGATGAGTATTTTAATATGTTTTTGATTTTTATTGACTTCAAAATGTACCAAGACTTTTCATAGATATTTGTTTAACAACTTTAACTTTTAAATTGGTAAGACTATAAAAATATAACGGACAGTTTTAAAAATACAAAATATGTTAGTTGATTTTTTTTATACCAGTCGGATTTTTTATATAGTTGTTGATTTGTTTAAGTTGTTATTTGTACAACATATATAGGTGTATATATTCGGTCAGCATGTGTTAAGTGTGTACATAGTTGGTATATAAGAGTAGTCTGTATATAAGTTTAAGAGTACATTGTTTTAGAGTAGTCTGTATATAAGTTCTATCGGCTATATATTAAAAAGTTGGTATATAAGTTTATATAGTTCACATTAGGAAGCATGTTGAGAACCCGGGTATATAATTGCTGGTACATATAGATGTTGCCTATGAATATGTTTTAATATATTTTATAGATCGACTTATAATTTCAAAATGCATAAAGATTTTAAAATATAAAATATGTTTAGACAGATATCAAATACGTATACTATATTTTATTTTATTTTGATTATATAATTATATGATTTTATTTGGTTTTAAATTTGATTTCAGAAAATAAATAAAATATTTAGTTCGATTTATATCAACTAATTCTAAACATTATCATCGATTTCCCATTATCAGCTTTGTCCGTCGTGCCTATCTTTCTTCGTCAAATCGTGCCCATCTAGCATTGCTCGGAATTCAGGGCTCGTTTCATCTGTCAAACCTATCTAGCCTCGGAAGGTGAGTAATCACACACGATTAACATTCTTTTATTTATTAAATTTGATTTCAATTGAAACGACAATTGAAATATGCTACTGTAGTTATTTAAATTGTTATATTTATGCTATTATCTATAACTGTTCACCTGTGGGATATGACACCATATCCTGTTATTTATATTATACTGTTATTGATGATATATGCCTGTTATTTTATTGTATTATCTGTTATCACTCTGCAAGTTCCCAGTAGTTTAGAAATCACTATGGGTTGAATGATACATACCCGAACAGACTTTAGAATAGGAGAAAATCGTTATGGTTTGAAATGATAAACCCAAGCGATTTTCATTTAATTGAATTTGGGATTACGAGTTGAAATGATATCCACCCGTATAAATTTAGTGTACGGATTGAAATGATAAATATCCGTAGCACTCGACTATATGATAGGAAATATATACAGACACCGTTGGTCCATATAATTATTTTGAAAATAATTTCTATAGTTTGAAGAGAAATATATGGGATTTAATAAATATTGGTTCTTAAAATATTATATATAAATGAAAATTTTATATATAGATTTAATAATAATATTATTAAGATTGATTTAATCCATATAATATGTTTAAGTAGTATTTAAGATTTATGTTTCAAAATCTACCGTTGTGAAAATTTAAATAATTAAGATTGGGAGATAAATTTGGGTTTATTAAAAATGGTACTTAAATAAGGATTTATTTAATTAAATCAATTTGAAATTATTATATAAAGGTATGATTTCATAACTGGATTTTTTTTGATTTAAATGATTTAATGAATATTTCACGTTTAAACAAATTAAGGAAATTATTGTGTAGAAATGGAATTTAAGGTTACTTAAATAATATTGAATCAAATGAGGAAGTATTTCAAGACTAAATAATAGTGAGGTTAAATCGAGATCTATATGAAACTGTTAAATTGAACATTTAAATATTAAAGCTTTGAACTATATTGGAATTTAAATGGTTTATTTTGAGATTTGGATCTGTATGAAAAATCAAAATAGTTGAATTGTTATTTAGAAACTTAAATTTGAATTAAAATGAAAATTTAGGTTGAACTAAATTTGAATTTATTATTTAGAAAACTAAATTGAATAAAATTTAGTTGAAATGTTGAATACTTAAAGTTTTGAAATATATTGAATTATAAAGGGGTATTTTGTGATTACAAATCCAAATTTTAGATTGATAAAATTGAAGTGGTTATTGTAGGGAAATTTAAATTGAGATTGAATTTAATTTGAATGGGAAGGTCGGGTTGATGTTGAAACGATTTGCTAAGTTGGGGAAATTGGAAATACTTTATTTTATAAATTATTTAATATACATAAATACTATTTTGGGAAATATAGAGATATTTGAAGTGAAAATGATATTTGGTTTTGAAGTATAAATTAAGTTAAAATGACCACGGTGTTATAGTGTATTTTCTACCTTGTAGATAGTTCCATGGACCCTTAGAGGATGGTTATCCCAAACATCCTTTAAGTTATTTGTATTTCAGTTGATATTTCACTTGAGTTGGATTTATTGATATAAGAATGTTAATCCTGACTCGAGTGTTTTGTGTTTTGCTTTACGCTCGGGTCAGACTGAGTGATACAGCATTTGAGACTCACCTTCGAAGTTGGAGCTTTGCTTGAAGATCCAGCCATCTATCCTTTCAGTCATCCAGTTGATTGGTTCAAAGAAGTCATCTGCTCGTACTGGAGACTTCACTGCATCTGGGATATTCTGATGTATTTTATTTTCTAATCCTGATGTATATAGTAGCTTCATGAACTACTATTCTTTATCTATTCCGCTGCATTTTATTACTCTTTGTATGTGATCTGTGATTATTTATTTACTGTATATGTTGAGTTTGCCAAATTCAAATTAACAACGCGGTATTTTGAATTATTCAAGTTGGATGTGTATGGTTTTATTGTCGATTTGAATGGTCCAAAATAGCGGGTCGTTACAGAATTTATAAAGAAAGTTAAAGATTTGGTATGTAAATTAAAATAAATCGAGAAGATTTATTAATTGATATAAATGGAAAGAGAATTCTTCCCTGGAGAGCCGAGTATATTATTAAAGTAGCTTTTGAAGCATAAATTAAAGGTTCTAGAAATTGTTTGGAAATTTTTTTATTGTTGGGGAAATTATTTTTGGAAATCGTTTTAAATCTTGAAAACATGGATTTATTTAATCACTTATAGAAAGAATTATTTTAATTATTAAATTGATATTTGTTTAGAAAATGGTTATTTAAAATAGTTATACCCTGTCTACTAAATTATTTTAAAGTTAGTTTAGACTTGAAGTTTATGTAAGATATTAGTATAATATTTTTATAACTAATAATTAAGTAAGTGTTTTTTTAAAAAGTAGTTTATTTCTACGTATATATGTTTGGATACGTAATTGAAATTATTTCAAAGCACTTAATCTCGGTAGATTTTCAGTGGACATAAATATTTAGGAATGTTTTCTACGTAAGGAAAAAAATGATTTGAAACTTGTTTTAAGATATTGAATGTGGTCAGTAATTTGAAATTTGTCTTCAAATGGTGGAAGTGTTAAAATATGTCTTGCGAATATATTTTGAAGATAAATAATTTGGGAAATTTATTTAAATCCGGTATTTGTGTGGATATTTATTGATAGTTAAATAACCGACTATAAATATTTTCCTTTCATATGGCATTTGAATTTCGATGCGACCGGGGGTCGGATTCCAAGTGGATATCCGAAAACAACATCTAACCTTTGTAATTGTGATAGATCTTTTATTTAAAAGATCAAAGTGGAAATTGTTGCGATTTGTTTGAAAATCTGATTGAACACTTATTTTTGAATAAGAGCTCGTTATTCGGATTAGCCGGGAAAGGACCTTGTGTCATAAAACCCATTTCCAATAATCATACAACGAAATGGGACTGCATTTAAAGACGATGTTGAAAACCGGGTATTTTCGAAAGCGAAAGGATTACCTGTCGAATGGATCTGCACCGAGTTGCTCCAGTATAGAGATTTTATCACCCTTTGTGATGGGGATTCTGGACGTGATTAGTGAATACTCGGATTTGCAAGGGCTTCTTTGGAAGTGCCTTCGGTTCCGTTCGATCCCGGAACGGACTTGTATGGATGTGTGGCTGGCGTTACACTTTAAGATGTAAAGCCGGTTTCTATCGAATACATTTCTGTTGGTGGCGGAGAATTTATTCTCTTAGCTTAACACACTTCTCTGAGACATACGAGCTCAAAGGTTATGTAGTTGATGGTTACTAGTGATACATTACCAATTTGGTAATGTGGCATACGAAGTGCTGCTGATCATTTGTTGATCAAAGCATGACTTCGTGAAAAGTGTAGCTTTGTGGTCGAGACCTCATCGGACCTCACACCCCAGAAATGGTCAAAAAAAGAAAGATGCGACAAGCTTATGAGGGTCGCGCCCTTTAGGGTATGTCATTTCCTTTTGGAAAAGGATGGTGTCAGGTATGGAGCCCTGATATTTAACCTTTGTGGTTACTGCAAATACTTTTCTTTGTGGTTGTTGGTGTAGAGGATCCTCGGATAAAGGTCCCAAAGGACCGGGGGATGACATACTCATGTAGTAGTTACCTAGTTACAGAGGTAACCCGGTTTTGTGTTGGCAGAGAGCTGGTTAAGTTCTCGGGACGTCCCTCCAGAGGCGTACCCATGTAGCAGTAGGAAGTTTCTTAGCCTGACCATTTGTTGGAAATCCAAAGAAACAATACGCGCCCTGTACGGTTTTAGTTGTATAACCTGCCATGGAATGTGGCGATAACATGCTATTGAACATGGTAGCTATAGTAGGCATACAATAATGGTTGTATGCTGGCTAAGATTAAGATTATACTTTCAAAATGTTTTCTACGCTATGCACTAATGATAATATCAAAATAATTTTTCGTATTAAGCATGTTTGACTATCATAAGGAGAAATCTCCTCCAATTCTGCATTTGCATTGTGTGTGTGGCGGGAGGCCTTATTGTAGTTTCATTTTCCAAAAGCATAGAGGATTTCTTTTTATTTTCTTTATGAAAATAACTGTTTTCAAGATCTCACACCTGTCCCATGACTGACCTGGAGTTTATTGTTCCCTTTCTAAACTCTGGGTGCCCATAATTTTCCACACGGGCAGCCTAGAGTCAGGTTAGTAGTTATTTAGGGGCGATGTCAAGAAGTTGCTGTGGGAATCAGGAGTTGGAGCTAGATGGCGAGGCGTATCACTTATATATGTAATATTTCTTTCCGTTGTTTGTTGTTGTACACTCTGATAATGTAATGCAATAACTGATATAGTGATTCTGTTTAAAGATATTTATTTATCAATTATATTTGTTCCGCTGCGAAACGTGAGATTTTGTTTATTGTTTCCTCTTCTTCTTCTACCTCTTCTTCCTTAAACCCTAATGGTTCGGTTTTTCGGCATTCGATTGTTCGGCAATTGATACAGTTGAAGTATTAATGTCAACTTTCGGGAGTCGAGAAATCAGGTCGTTAGATTTTTGTTATCAGAGCATTTGGTTAAGCGATAACCCTGGCTCTGTTGGGTGTTACTCTTTAGAGATAGAGTCAGTAGTACTCTAGAATGAGTGTGAGTGTAATAATAGATATGAGCGCGTATTTGTTAGTGAATATAAAATTGTTTTAAATTGTGTTGACTTATCGGTTGATTGTCTATAGATTCTGGTCGGTGCAGTCTGGCCAACTATATCGATAGGGGTTTCTAAACTCTTAAACAGGATAAGCCGAAACGGTATTTTCTTAAAAATCAGGTAAATGAGATAATTTTACCCAAACTATTTTGTATATAAAAGAAATAATTTTCCATGAATTTTTATGGTGTATAGTTGCTTGGTTGTTAGGAAGTGATGATATTGAATTATCATCATTATTGTATGGAAATTTAATAAGAAATATTGGTATAACCAAAGATTTGGAGATAAATTCATTTAACAAATGAAATTTATAAATATGAATTGAAAAGAAATAAATTTGTGAATGAACCAATGAGTTAACATTTGTAAGTAAATGAATTGGATTGAAAAATGGGATGTGATTTGATTTGAATCAAGTTGAATAAAAATCCAAACTTTGAAATAAAAAAATAAAATGGATTGAATCCAAGTAAAATAATATGATAATTAATTAATTCATGAAATAGGAAAGTTGAATTAGTTAAATTAAAACTTGAATTGTGAGTTAAACAAAAAATGGTTTGAATTTGCAGATAAATTCAAGTAAGTAGAAATAAATTGAAAATTTCCTTGTTATTGATAATATGAATTCAAGAAAGGAAAGTTGAAATTAAAAATGGATAAGTGAATAAAACTAATTTAATTAAATTAGTAAATGGAATGGATTTGATAAATGAAAATTCAAATCAAGGATTTAAAATTGGGAATTGTTAACAAGGAAAATAAATTTGAGTTTTGAATTGAAATAACTTAAGTAAATACTAGATAAAAGCTCGACTTAAGTAAAAAATAAAAAATTTGTGAAATGGTCGTTGTCAAGTTGTATGGAATGGTTTTGAATGAAACTTGTTTGATTAATGAATGCAAATGAATGGATTAGAACTAAAGATGCAAGTATAAATAGACAATGAACTATTGAATTAATATGAGGCGAATTTGAGTGTCAAAATGAAAATTTGATGCCAAGTATAGTTGTTTTGTAAGCTATAATTTCATAGTGAATGTATACTTGGGTTGTTGAATATACATAAATGAGGTTTATTAAATGGATGCTAAGCAAAGATTTTGTATATTAATGCATCAAAATGAATGTGAATATGGAATGCAAAATGAATTGAACGGAATCAATTGGAAATGAAATAGAATAAAGAGTAAATTGAGTTTGTATCAATTTAAATTAGTTATAAACTAGATTGGATATTCTATTTAGTGAATATCGTCGAATTTGCGTAGAAATGGTTGTCGTTTGACGCAAAAGAGATTGCATAAAATTCTATGAGTTAATGAAAGCCAATAAAATTGATTTTTGAATCAATTGAAATGGATATGAGTTCGTTTCGTTTAAAAAATGAATTGAATGAAAGAAAGTGAATTGCAAATCGCTTGAATTGAATAGAAATGATATGGAATGTAGTTGTAAGCAATTAAATTTGTATTGAAACCTTATAAATTACTTATGGGAATTATTTTGAGTGCATTGCTTGTGAAAACTATGTGCTCACTATTTAAAATGAGTGAAATGTAAATGAATTTCCTATATATGTCACTTGTGTTTAAACTGAGTAAGTACAGGTATAGGAGGACCGTTTGGCTGGATTTGGTCACGCTAAAATGCTAATAATAAACCGCTTTGCTTAAAAATGCTAAATAAGGTACGCCTACGCAATAAAAATAGGAAATATGAACTGCTTTTGTTTTTTCCGACTTAGTATATTGTCAAATTGCAAAAACTCCTCTGTACAAGGGAGACTTTGCCAAAAAAATTCGAAAATTTTGGGAGATAGAAAATTTTTGAGAAATTTTTTTGTTAGCGATAAACGATTTCAAATTTGAAATTGAAGTAAATTAGTGAATAAAACTAATCTAAAATAATACCATGAATCAGTATAATTGAAAGATAAAATTTAATATTCAGAAGGAAAATTGAATCCAAATAGAATTGAAAGTGTAAATCGAATTCAAATGAAATTAAAAATGCAAGATTGAACGATAATGGATATATAACTTCAATAGTAAATTAAAAATGGTATAAGAAGTATATATTGAAATTCCGTAAAGGAATGTGCAAAATGATATTTGAAGTTGTAATTGGATATTATGGCTAGTAGAATATACAGGTATATTACAGGAAAAAGAAAAAAATTGGAATCGGGATTTTGAAGATAAAAACTTCAATTGCTCGACAAAAGGTATGTATTTCAATTTCAGTATGAAATTTGGTGATTTTCTCGTCTAGCCACTTGGCCTTTTGTTTTCTTTTGGAATCTGAGGGCCTGTGGTGCCATTTTGTAGTCGTACCAAGCTAGCCGCGTAAAGAAGACGCTGGCGAAATTTTTCGGAAATTTAGGGTGTTAGAAAAAATGTTTAAGAAATTTTGGATAATTTGAAATTTGAATTTAAAATTTTAACTTGAATAATTGAAAACAATGTTGTTTGGAAACTTATGATTGAATTTGGTAAGTTAGTTGAAATGAATCTTTAATAAAAAGATTTGGGTTGATAAATTGACAAAACTGTTTTGGTTTGAAAAATAATAAACGGGTTGAGGATCATTCTTCTTAACTAGTAATTTTGGGACGAAATTCTTTTAAGAGGGGAAGGATGTAACGACTCGGAAATTTTTAACATTTGAAAATGAAATATTTAATTGATTTCAAATATTTGGAAGTTATTTTAGCTTGAATTTAAAATATAACTATGAATTTGGCAATTTAATTATTGAATTTAATCTATTGAAGGTTGGATAAAAATTTGAATCTTCAGTTTGAAGCTGAATAAAAATATTTTCGAGACTCAAAAAATTTATATTGACAATACTGAAGATAATAGAAGCTTCAGAATTTGATTTGAAAGTGAATTGTCCGGTTTTGAAATTTTATCGTTTAAATCGATATTTAAAAATAGCCTACCGAGGCACAGTCTCGGAATTTGACGAAACTAGTTCCATTGGATCCGTAATATTGTATTATTATCGGATTTCAATTTTTGTAGCTTTTAGAGTTGTCGTTTGGCCGTACGATAAGCAAATGCGTTGGAAAATTAAATCGAAATTTAATATAATAACTGGATCCAAAATGCTATCTTCTCCATACGATCGAATTAGGACACGAAACCTTTTCCAATGCGTTCGGAATAGGGATATAACATTATAAATGCCTAGCGGCACGCCTTGATAGGAGTACGCAATTTTAAGCCACGAAATCGAGACATTTTGAATTTGAATTTAAATTATATGTATATATATATATATATATATATATATATATATATATTCTCCTACAACCCAACATTCAGCTGCCTTTCCTTCAAATCACTGTCTCCACTCGTACACGCAACATCATCGTGTCTTTCCTCTTCATTTAATCGTGCCAAGAAAAATCTAAACGCTCAAATAATAATAGCCGAGCCTAAAATCAAAACAATGACGACCAAATCATTTCGTCCCTCAAGAAAAAAAATGGCCGAGCTAAAGAAAATGCAGAAATCTCGTTTCCCCTCTGTTCAAATCCCTCTCTAGTTCAAGCTCCTCTCCTTCAAATCTAAATCAAATCGACGAGCTCGATAATCCAAATCGAGGAAACAAAATGAAATCGAAGTCGATTTCTATCGATCTCTACTCGTTAATTTTTCTGTGGGGGTTGCGATGAGATCGCGTGGCGATTTGGAAGTGAAGTTTGATTTGCGAGGCTTGTCGTTCGTGCTCGGATGTTCGTGGTGGCTCGGCGGCAGCAATTTTATCGTCGCACGCACTCGAGCTTAAATTCGCATACGAGTTGTCAAAGAGGGTCACGATGTCGGCATCATTTGCGTGGATAGCTCGATGGCGACGCATTGTCAGTTCGTGGCGATGAATTTGGTAACTCGCGGCGAGGAATTCTGGGGTTGTGGCAGTGTCGTTCGAACTTGAAGTTGTGGTCGCAATTTTTTTCCAAAGCTAGGGTTCGATTCTGGAAATTCGAGTGGTGGCCGGAGATCGATAGCAGTGGCCGTTAATCTGCAAAGCAGTAAGGTGAATTCCTATCCCGATTTAAATTCTATGGATATATATATATATATATATATATATATATATATATATATAATATACAGTAAACTAAATGCAGTTTTATTTCAAATTTATATATTTATAGTTACAGAGAAATAATGTAATTAAGTATAAGGGTTTATAAAATCATATGTATAGGTGCGGAGATAAGATTTTGAAAATGAATTTTGTTAAAATGTTTGAGTTACGAAAAATCAGATTTTTATCTATGTGTATATATTCCATAAGTATGTGCATATGTAGTTTCCAAGGAAATAAAATAAATATACGTGTTTTAAATATTTTTGTAAATAGTGGATTAGTGATTAAATGGTTTAATTTACTAAAAGATTTTTTTAAGAGAAGTGGTTAAATAAAATCATTGGTAATTAAATTTATAAAAGGGAATTTAATTGTTCGATTATTTCGAGTATTAATAAATTATATAATTGTTTGATACAAGGTCTAAAATCGAGAAACAAGTCAAATTGAAAGCGGTTTGCATGCAAAGCAAAGGTGAGATCTTCTCACTCAAGTTCAAATTGAAATTTCCAGTTTGATTTTAAATAGTCAAAATTTAAATTGATTGACTGTGTGCTGCTTGGGTGTTTGAATTATAATGATTATTCACTGGATGATATTATATATATAGAGTAGTATATAGTATATATTGGAATTGTTGATTTCCCACATTATATAGCGGATGAGACCCTATTGCGCCGCATAATAGCGGATAATATTTTATAAATCCCATATACCGCGATATTCCACCTCGTAGTGGAATTGGTATTTAATTGTTGTGCTAACATCTGTGGATGCAGGGAAAACAGGTTAGAGGAATCCAACTGGATTCCTCAAATATTGAATTTGTTTCATATGTTGTGTGTTGATAATCTCTGTGTGATTATGTTGTAATTGAAATTATTGTAGGCTATAATTTAGCGAATATGTTTTTGGCATCGTAGAATACTAGAAAAAAAATTTGATTTTTGAAATTTTGTAGAAAATTTATAGTAAATTAGTTTTAGAAAATTGAATAAATTTAAAAGGAGGAATTTATTTCAAAGGATAATAATTTGGTGTTCAAATAAATTTAGAAATAAATTTTTAAAATTGATTTGGTATTTGTAAATAAATAAGGAAATCAATTCAGAATTTAATTTGGTGCTGAAAATTAATATTTAGAAATCGATTTGAAAACCGTATATCAATGGATATTTAGAAATTTAAATTCACAATGGGAATTTATAAAGGAATTTATAGATTTGGTATGTAAATTAAAATAAATTGAGAAGATTTATTAATTGATATAAATGGAAAGAGAATTCTTTCCTGGAAAGCTGAGTATATTATTAAAGTAGCTTTTGAAGCATAAATTAAAGGTTCTAGAAATTGTATGGAAATTTTTTTATTGTTGAAGGAATTATTTTTGGAAATCGTTTTAAATCTTTAAAACATGAATTTATTTAATCACTTATAGAAAGAATCATTTTAAAGATTAAATTGATATTTGTTTAGAAAATGGTTATTTAAAATAGTTATACCTTATCTACTAAATTATTTTAAAGTTAGTTTAGACTTGAAGTTTATGCAAGATATTAGTATAATATTTTTATAACTAATAATAACGTAAGTGTTTCCAAGTATATATGTTTGGATAAGTAATTTAAATTATTTCAAAGAATTTAACCTTGGCAGATTTTCAGTGGAAATAAATATTTGGGAATGTTTTTCGCGTAAGGAAAAAAATGATTTGAAACTTGTTTTCAAGATATTGAAATGTGGTCAGTAATTTGAAATTTGTCTTTAAATGGTGGAAGTGTTAAAATATGTCTTGCGAATATATTTTGAAGATAAATAATTTGGAAAATTTATTTAAATTTGGTAATTGTTGTGGATATTTATTGGTAGTTAAATAACCGACTATCAATATTTGCCTTTCAAATGGCATTTGAATTTCGATGCGGCCGGGGGTCAGATTCCAAGTGGATATCCGAAAACCACATCGAACCTTTGTGATTGTGATGGATGTTTTATTTAAAAGATCAAAGTGGAAATTGTTGTGATTTGTTTGAAAATATGATTGAACGCTTATTTTTGAATAAGCGCTCGTTATTCGGATTAGCCGGGAGAGGACCTTGTGTCATAAAACCCATTCCGAATAATGATACGACGAAATGGGATTGCATTTAAAGATGGTGTTGACTACCGAGTATTTTCGAAAGCGAACGAATTACCTATCGAATGTCTCTGCACCGAGTTGCTCCGGTATAGAGATTTTATCACCCTTTGTGATGGGGATTCCGGACGTGATTAGTGAATATCCGGATTTGCAAGGGCTTCTTTGGAAGTGCCTTCGGTTTCGTTCGATCCCGGAATAGACTTGTATGGATGTGTGGCTAGCGTTACACTTTGAGATGTAAAGCTGGTTTCTATCGAATACATTTCTGTTGGTGGCGGAGAATTTATTCTCTTAGCTTAACACACTTCTCTGAGACGTACGAGCTCAAAGGTTATGTAGTTGATGGTTACTAGTGATACATTACCAATTTGGTAATGTGGCATACGAAGTGCTGCTGATCATTTGTTGATCAAAGCATGACTTTGTGAAAAGTGTAGCTTTGTGGTCGAGACCTCATCGGACCTCACACCCAAGAAATGGTCAAAAAAAGAAAGATGCGGCAAGCTTATGAGGGTCGCTCCCTTTAGGGTATGTCATTTCCTTTTGGAAAAGGATGGTGTCAGGTATGGAGCCCTGATATTTAACCTTTGTGGTTACTGCAAATACCTTTCTTTGTGGTTGTTGGTGTAGAGGATCCTCGGATAAAGGTCCCAAAGGACCGGGGGATGGCATACTCGTGTAGTAGTTACCTAGTTACAGAGGTAACCCGGCCTTGTGTTGGCAAAGAGCTGGTTAAGTTCTCGTGACGTCCCTCCAGAGGCGTACCCATGCGGCAGTAGGAAGTTCCTTAGCCTGACCATTTGTTGGAAATCCAAAGAAACAATACGCACCCTGTACGGTTTTAGTCATATAACCTGCCATGGAATGTGACGGTAACCTGCTATTGAACATGGTAGCTATAGTAGGCATATAATAATGGTTGTATGCTGGCTAAGATTAATATTATACTTTCAAAATGTTTTCTGCACTATGCACTAATGATAAGATCAAAAGGATTTTGCGTATTAAGCATGTTTGACTATCATAAGGAGAAATCTCCTCCAATTCTGCGTTTGCATTGTGTGTGTGGCGGAAGGCCTTGTGGTAGTTTCATTTTCCAAAAGCATAGCAGATTTATTTTTATTTTCTTTGTGAAAATAACTGTTTTCAAGATCTCACACCAGTCCCATGACTGACCTGGAGTTTATTGTTCCCTTTCTAAACTATGGGTGCCCATAATTTTCCACACGGGCAGCCTAGAGTCAGGTTAGCAGTTATTCAGGGGCGATGTCAAGAAGTTGTTGTGGGAATCAGGAGTTGGAGCTGGATGGCGAGGCGTATCACTTATATATGTAATATTTCTTTCCGCTGTTTGTTGTTGTACACTCTGATAACGTAATGTAATAACTGATATAGTGATTCTGTTTAAAGATATTTATTTATCTATTATATTTGTTCTGCTGCGAAATGTGAGATTCTGTTTATTGTTTCCTCTTCTTCTTCTACCTCTTCTTCCTTAAACCCTAATGGTTCGGTTTTCTGGCATTCGATTGTTCGGCAGTTGATACAGTGGACGTGTTAATGTCGATTTTCGGGCGTCGAGAAAGTGGGTCGTTACAGTAAACGTTTATTGCATTTCGTCTGGGATGAAATATATCAAAAGGCCTATATCCAGGTCCAAATTCTTCTATGCATGTTGATATATATACTTTTGTCACTAGGAACTCTGCATACAGAGTGAAACTTTGATTATCAGTTCCGCCCCAATTTAAGTTTTTTCCAATAATATAAGCTCTATACTTTTCATAATGTTGTTGTTCGTTCATCTTGGGGGTAGATCTGTCTTGAAATTCTGCAGGATCTTCCTATTCTGGAAAATCAGTGTCAAAGTTTTGTGCTTTTATTTTGATAATATGTCTGGCTGGATCTATTATGTTATTGCCAAAATGTGGAGGAACAGTAGTGATGTCCAGATGTAAATCTGTATCTAGTACTTTTGTGAAATATTCTGTAGTAGAACTGAGAGGTTCTAGAAGTTCTGGGTGATTCCATCCTCAAATGAATATTTCCTTTATGAAGCCATAATTCAGTAATGTTGTTGGGTCTAGAGTGAATTTGTTATGTACCAAATATTTGTATTGGGAAAGCTTGAGGCTTATAAGTGGCATAGATGCTATTGTAGTGCACCTCCAATCTGTAGAATAATCTTGACAATCTGTGAATTGTTTTGTACATGGAATATTTTGATTTTTTAATATCTCCCATGTTATCTTAAATCCAGGGATTTTTTGTGAAGATATTTTTGTCAATAGAGAATAACTCTCCTTATATGTAGAAGCATTTTGTTCTTTTGTAGCTTGGAGAAATTGGATTTCTCTGTTAAAAGTTTCCAGAAAGGATATTGCCGGTTTGTCTGTTTGTATAGAAGCAATCTGAGGAATGTGGCCTAATTGGACCATGTTTCCTTTCTGCGCTTCCTTTGTAATTTCCGCAAAAGTTGTTTTGGGCTTTAGGCTTATCTCTGTTGCATTTGTTGATTCCTCTTTTATTTTCATTCCAAAGGATATAGTTTGTATTTGTTTTATACTTTCTAAGACTATGTAATTTTTGCCAAGAATTTTTTCTATGGCGATTTGTGCTGTCTCATATGTGTAGAAACTTCTGTAATATAGTCTCCCATATTTAGGATTTTGTTCAAGTTTCTTAAGCTGAGGAACCGTCTCTTCCCCAGAAAGATATATACCTGCACTAGGTCCGTTGAACAGACAGCAGTGGGTGAATTTCTTTGTAGTTTCTGAATTTGTAAAGATTTCAACAAGAGTATATAAAATGTTGAGCTTTTGTTTGTTGTCTTGTGGTGCTGTAGATAAGTTCCATATGTTATCTAACACCATCTGTTGTTCGGTTGTAAGTTGAGCATTTGTGACAAATCTATTTTGTGCATATGTCTTCAGAAATTTCCTACTATTTGTTGTCTGGTTTGTGAGAGACATATCTGTATCTTCTCTGTTAACAAAGTCACATTCTTTCATATGGCCAATAAATAATCTTGATAATTTGTCTGGTAGTATGTTTGAATTACCTTTGATGTGTTCCCATATGATCTTAGTGCCACAATTTAAAATTGAGTTTTTAAATTTTAACCACCTATTGTTTATTATACTTTTTTTTATTGTTTGCATATTTTACTATAGATTCACAATCTGTTTTTGTGGTAATTTCTTTTTGCGATATTATAAAAAATCTACATGATTCTAAAGCATATATTATGGCCAAAATCTCATAATCTAAAGAGGTCATGTTGCCCTTCTCTTTATATGTTCCTGAAGTATATCTGCATATTTTTTCAGTAGATTTAGGATCACTTTTGTATTTTTTACTTAATAATATTCCTCCCCATCCTAAAGAGGAACCGTCCTTTTCTATAATTGTATAGTCTGTAGTTAATGGTAATGTTAGTGGTTTTAGGTTTTTTGCAAATTCATTAATTTTTTGGACTTGTTTTATGTGTTCGTTATTGAATTCTCTCTTACCTTTGGGACTTGCTATGTTATACAAGGGTCCAGTGTATTTGGATAAGTTTTGTATAAAGGGTCTTGCATAATTTATGAGTCCAGGAAATGATTGTCATTGTTTCAAATTTTCTATTTTATCTGGGAATTCTAGTATTTTTCTGGATATATGGGGCTGGAGTTCTATTTGTCCTTTTCCAATTTTTACCCCTAGAAAATCTATAGAATTTTTGAATAATTCTATTTTCTTTCTGGAAATTATTAACCCATGTGCTTCAAAGAGTTTAAATATTGTATATAAGTGTGATATATGTTCCTTTTTTATTTTTGACAAAACTAGTATGTCATCTACATATACACATGTAAACTTACTACAGTGCTTAAATATGTCATCCATTTTTCTTTGAAATATTTATGGAGCATTTTTTAATCCAAATGGCATTACAAGCCATTCATAATGTCCTTCTGAACAGGTGAAAGTTGTCCATGGTATAGAATCTGGGTGCATCCTGACTTTCCAGAACCCGGATTTTAAATCAAATTTAGAATACCAGTAATTATTTTGTATTTTGTTAATTAATACATCTTTGTCGGGAATACAATATCCATCTTCATTTGTATTATCATTGAGTCTAGTATAATCCATGACCATCCTACTTTGTCCTATTTTTCTTTCAGATTCTTTTTGTACTATAAAAGCTGCAGTACTATGTCTAGAATCTGTTTTTCTTATAATTACTAGTTTATTTAGAATGTCTTTGTGCATTTTGAATTCATCTATCATCCAGTTATCATATTTGGGTGATCTGGTTTTAATAGTGAGGTCGGGATTAATTATGTCTAGTTTGCAATAAATAGAATCTTTTCCCAGTATTTTAGTGGTTTTTCTCCTATTATTTATATTTTTTGAGTTTACTTATTATTTGGTTTATATCATCACTTGTTAAAAGAATATTACTTATTTTGTTTGGTTGGATCAAATCTATTTCTATATCTTGTATATCTTCATAGAAATATAATTGTTCTGTTGTTATTTTATTAGTTTCCTTTTGTCGGCATTGGCCCAGGATGTCACAAGTACATTCTAATTTTGGTTTTTGGGTTGTATAAGTCATATCATTTTTATTATCTGTATCTCCACCACGCTTCTCAGGCAGAAACTCTGAAATAAGGGGTGTTAATGTTGTCTTTTTAGCTATTTGTAAATAGTCTTTATTAAATGAAAAAACTTCCATTGTCATCTATTTAGACAAATGTGTTACTGTCTATTTGATTGTTCCTTTTAAGTTGCTGTTCCAACTCATATAGTTCAAATGGTTCGCGAACCATCCTTAGTTCTTTTGGGTAAATTATTTTATCCATTATAAGTTTCTCTGGAGTTTAGAAGTGGATTCGTCATCTGAGTCTATGTCTTTTTGGTTAGAGGGTCCATAATCTTTAAATCTTAAAGATAATGTCCCATTGGGATTTGTGTAAGTAACAACATCATTTGGTTTTAATGTACCTCTATTTTCATTAGGACATAGAATCCCTTGCTGCAAAGTTTGTATTAAGTAAGAAAGCAATAAAATCCTCATTTTCTCTTTTAATGGCGAACTCCATAAGTATAAGCTAACTACTTAAGACTTGGATCAAAAAAGAAAGGTGAAGCGACTTAGGTATGGCTACTATTTATTATCTTCCTGAAATATTTATTATTGATGATGAGATGTTTTGTATTTTATGATCTATTCTTATTCTTAATGTAACCAAATTCAAAAGACGTAAGCTCGTTTGAAAGAGTAAAGTACCCATTTTAGCCGTTAGCCATGAGGGCGTTAGGCATTTCCAAGGGAAGTAACTCTTAGAGTAACAAGGTGAGGATTTGTTACAAAAAGAATTCTAATAGTGAAGAAAAGAAAAAACATCTAAGTTTGGGAAAGAATTAAGATGAGAAAATAATAAATATAAAACCAACATATAGTTTGCTTTACTAAGTACTCTAAGATCCATGTCTGTTTTTCACATCCTATTTTCAAAAAACCAACAAAAATTACAAACCTTTTAATCGAATTCCAACAAAATCATTTAGAAGAAGATATCCTCACAAATTTACTTTTTTTTTTTAAAAATATGGAATTAAGTCAGAAAGTCCAGTATACTATTGTAGACATATTTAAAAACAAGTATGTAAACGAACTTATAGACATAAATGATTCCACACTAAACCTATATAACGTAATAAATGAAATAGACATATTTCATTATCTTACACAAACAAAAAATAAAAACATAAATTTAAGACAAAGATTCCTGAAACAATTTCATAAGGAATGGATGGATATATTAATAGAACATGAAGAAAGAAACAGATCTACAGAATATGACATGGATCTTTACCATGACTGGTAAAAATCTATTGTTGAGACAGGGAGACTACAGGAGTCTAAATAGAACATTAGAAGACTCTGACAATAAAACAAAAATAAAAAGGTAATTAGGTTTCTAATTCCTTATTTAGAAATCCACTTAGTGAACCCTTGGGTGAAAAGGCCTACAAGCTTCCACTAAGGTAGTTATATATACCAAAAAAATATTCCGGCAGCATATAAAATTATATGCCATGAAAAATTATGCTATGAAATCTATAAAAATACCTCTGTCCCCCTTTTAGTATCAGAGCAAAACTAAATATGAATAAACTAAAACCTATTGATTCAACTAACTATAAGAAGTTTGAATACCTGAACTTAAAAATTAACGATCCTCTAAAAAGTATTATCATAATAGAAAAACAAAAGCTTATGTGTTATATAAACAGTTGTTACAAACACATGCTACATTCTGAATCAAATCATCTAAATTCCATAATAGATCTAGTCATTGAACTAGGAGATTCTTTACATTGGTACAATGAAAAGTACTATAGACTAGTCGAGGTTATTTCAGAAAGTATGACTTCTAGAAACAAAAAACTCCAACAAATACAAGATAGCCAAAATTATCTCAAAACAGGATTACAAAAAATAGATGAGTTTGATAATAACATACAAAAACTAACTAAGAAGTTTAAAGCTCTACAACTAATTTTTTTTCCAGATAAACAAGATATAATTTCATTAAGACAAATGATTGAAGAAAACAAGTCTAAAGAAATTGAAATACAATCTAAAAACTTAATCTTGCAAATTAAAGATCAATCAGAGGCAAATAAAAGACATTTTTGAACTACAAATACAAAACTTGTGCAAATGCTACAAGAAATTAAATATATACAACTAAATTAATATGGGATATGATAATAAACATTATTCTGAAGCTAAAGAATATGTTAACATGGCATTAAAACATCCTGAAGCATTAACAACAGGATATAATAAAGACATTTTTACAAGTAAAGCAGATAATGTATTATGCTTAATGGCTAATACCATAATCGCAATGTTAACACAAATACAAGATAGTCTAGACTTAATGGATAAAAAGATTACAAGTCTAGACATAAAACTAAATAACTTAGACAAAAGTGCACAAGAAAAAGATTATGATATCAACCAATTAACTGAAAAAATATCAAATTTAAATCTAGGACCAATAGACACAAATAAAGGTAAAAAGACCAAATTCAGCTTTTTAACATTTAAAAAATTAGACACAATATGATATATAGAAGATCTTTTACAGGCCCATCCAGAACTTTGATGGATAGACCTACAGAAAGTAATAGCCTAGCCACAAACACTTGGATGGATAGTATTCTAAGGAGATCTGTAAATTCACAATCACAATTAGAAGAAATAATAAATATAGAAAATGACTTAGAAGTATTTTCAAACAACCAACTAAATACCCAAAATCCAAGAAAACTATATAGAACAGGTGTATTTACAATAAGCACGGGGTTATACGGACATCACATGGAAGAAATTCTCTCTTTAAGTGATGGAAACCAACAAATTATTAATCTAATGTCTAACGAAGCTATTAAACAATTAAGAATACAAAATTATAAATTAATCCACCTAGGACTCATCGTTATAGGAATAAGAGTATTAGTCAGACAAAAAATAGGAGCCAAATTATTAATAATCCCACTAGACGATAGACATCAAGATCTAGATAAAACTATATTTGGAACTATAGAAGTTGATATGAACAATAACATTGGTATTGTTTATGTATCACCAAACTTTACAATGACACTACAAGATTTTTACAAACATATAAAAATAATTGTCCAAACCAAAGGATTTGAAAACTTTAATGGTAAAAACATACAGTTGGATATAACAATCTTGGGAAAATGCATGACAAAGTTTACTCCTAAAATAAACATAAAACTAGATGAAGTAATAAAAACACTAACATCCACAGATACAAATATTTTGAGACCAATGGAAATAGACTCATCTATATTAGCAGGGCATGAATGGAATATACAAAATCCAAATGAAAATAGAGATACATTAAAACCAAATGATGTTGTTACTTACACAAATCCCAATGGGGCATTATCTTTAAGATTTAAAGATTATGGACCCTCTAACCAAAAAGACATAGACTCAGACGACGAATCCACTTCTGAACTCCGGAGATACTTATAATGGATAAAATAATTTACCCAAAAGAACTAAGGATGGTTCTTGAACCATTTGAATTATATGAGTTGGAACAACGACGTAAAAGGAACAATCAAATAGATAGTAACAAATTTGTCTATATAGATGATGAAAATAATGTTAGAATTAAAACACTACCTACATTAGAAACCTTTCTGAGAAATTCTTATGAAATAATAGAAGAAAAAATCAAAGACTTTGATACAAACGAAGAACTAAATAGTGAATAAACTTATCATATAGAATTAATGGAAGGCTAAGGAGAAAATTCATCAGTAACCTACCCTAACGGACCTCCTCATAAAATGGACAACCCTCTAGGACATCCTCCTAGAATAAATGTTAATCCCTATACCAATGAAAATAAAAACTTAAGAACTATAGGAAGAAGAATAACCACTGAAAAAACATTTTTTGGAAAAGACTCTGTAATACTCAATGTTACAGAATGTCATCCCCAACTATTAGATACGTACATAGAGCAATCGACTGCTGCAATAGCCAGAGACTATTCAGCTAAACATACAAACGTAATAACTGGAGAGGAAATGGTAAGAATAGCAGAAAATATAAACATTTACGTAAAGCTTATATTATTGGACCTGGGTAACATTATGAGTCCCCGGTAACAAAAGTATATATGTCAACATGCATAGAAGAATTTGGACCTGGGTGTAGGCCTTTTGATATATTTAATCCCAGACCAAATGCAATAAACATTTACGTAAAGCTACAACAGAAGCTACGAGAAGATAGAGAAGAATTAGGCAGCTGTAAAACAAACGACGAAGAGGACCTAATGACATAAAGGACGGTTGGTCAGCACAAAGATACTAAGATGAAAAGAACATATGACATAAAGAAAAGAAGATATGACATAAAGGATAGAAGATGTGACTTAAAGGACAGTTGGTAGAAGAATTTTGGAAATAAATATTTCCCACCCAACATAAAGTATTGAAAAATAATATGTAGTGGAGAATCTTCTTTTCCACGTTTTCTTTCCTTTTTGAGTGTGTTGTAAAATTTGCCAGCTTTTGCTGACAGCTGTATGGTTATTTTTTCGGTTGTAATGCCTATATATATGGCAGTGGTTTGTGCAAGAAGGATATAGAATCCCTTGCTGCAAAGTTTGTGTTAAGTAAGAAAGCAATAAAATCCTCATTTTCTCTTCTAATGGCGAACTCCATAAGTATGAGCTAACTTCTTAAGACTTGGATCAAAGAAGAAAGGTGAAGCGACTTAGGTATGGCTACTATTTATTATCTTCCTGAAATGTTTATTGTTGATGATGAGATGTTTTGTATTTTATGATCTATTCTTATTCTTAATGTAACCAAATCCAAAAGACGTAAGCTCGTTTGAAAGAGTAAAGTACCCATCTTAGTCGTTAGCCATGAGGGCGTTAGACATTTCTAGGGGAAGTAACTCTCAGAGTAACAAGGTGAGGATTTGTTGCAAAAAGAATTCTAATAGTAAAGAAAAGAAAAAACATCTAAGTTTGGGAAAGAATTAAGATGAGAAGATAATAAATATAAAACCAACATATAGTCTGTTTTACTAAGTACTCTAAGATCCATGTTTGTTTTTCACATCATATTTTCAAAAAACCAACAAAAATTACAAAACTTTTAATGGAATTCCTACAATTCATTTAGAAGAAGACTTCCTCACAAAATTACTTTTTGTTTTAAAAATATAGACTTAAGTCAGAAAGACCAGTATACTATTGCAGACATATTTAAAAACAAGTATGTAAACGAACTTGTAGACATAAATGATTCCACACTAAACCTATATAACGTAATAAATGAAAGAGAAATATTTCATTATCTTACACAACCAAAAAATAAAAACATAACTTTAAGCCAAAGATTCCTGAAACAATTTCATAAGGAATGGATGAATATATTAATAGAACATGAAGAAAGAAACAAATCTACAGAATATGATATGGATCTTTACCATGACTGGTAAAAATCTATTGTTGAGACAGAGAGACTACAGGAGTCTAAATAAAAAATTAGAAGACTTTGACAATAAAACAAAAATAAAAAGGTAATTAGGTTCCTAATTCCTTATTTATACATCCACTTAGTGAACCCTTGGGTGAAAAGACCTACAAGCTGCCACTAAGGTAGTTATAAAAAAAGACAACTTTTGGCAGCATATAAAATTATATGATATGAAAACTTATGCTATGAAATCTATGAAAATACCTCTGTCCCCCTTTTGGTATCAGAGAAAAGCTAAATATGAATAAACTAAAACCTGTTGATTCAACTAACTATAAGAAGTTTGAATACCTGAACTTAGAAATTAACAATCCTCCAAAAAGAATTATCATAGTAGAAAAACAAAAGCATATGTGTTATATAAACAGTAGTTACAAACACATGCTACATTCTGAATTAAATCATCTAAACTCCATAACAGATCTAGTCATTAAATTAGGAGATTCTTTACATTGGTATAATGAAAAGTACTATAGACTAGTCGAGCTTATTTCAGAAAGTATGACTTCTAGAAACAAAAAACTCCAACAAATACAAGATAACCAAAATTATCTCAAAACAGGATTATAAAAAATAGATGAGTTTTACCATACAAAAACTAATTAAGAAGTTTAAAGCTCTACTACTATTTTTTTTTTTCCAAATAAACAAGATATAATTTCATTAAGACAAATGATTGAAGAAAACAAGCCTAAAGAAATTGAAATACAATCTAAATATTTAGTCTTGCAAATTAAAGATCAATCGGAGGCAAATAAAAGACATTTTGACTACAAATACAAAACTTGAGCAAATGTCACAAGAAATTAAATATATACAACTAAATTAATATGGGATATGATGATAAACATTATTCTGAAGCTAAAGAATATGTTAACATGACATTAAAACAAACTGAAGCATTAACAGCAGGACATAATAAAAACATTTTTACAAGTAAAGCAGATAATGTATTATGCCTAATGGCTAATACCATAATAGAAATATTAACACAAATACAAGATAGACTAGACTTAATGGATAAACAGATTACAAGTCTAGACAAAAAAATAAATAACTTAGACAAAACTGCACAAGAAAAAGATTATGATATCAACCGGTTTACTGAAAAAATATCAAATTTAAATCTAGGACCAATAGACACAATATGATGAATAGAAGATCTTTTACAGGCCCATTTAGAACTTTGATGGATAGACCTACAGAAAGTAATAGCCTAGCCACAAACACTTGGATGGATAGTATTCTAAGGTGATTTGTAAATTCACAATCTCAATTAGAAGAAATAATAAATATAGAAAATGACTTAGAAGTATTCTCAAACAACCAACTAGATATCCTAAATCCAAGAGAACTATATAGAACAGGTGTATTCACAATACGCATAGGGTTATACAAACATCATAGGGAAGAAATTTCTCTTTATGTGATGGAAACCAACAAATTATTAATCTAATGTCTAACGAGGCTATTAAACAATTAAGAATATAAAATTATAAATTAATCCACCTAGGACTCATCGTTATAGGAATAAGAGGATTAGTCAGACAAAAAATAGGAGCCAAATTATTAATAATCCTACTAGACGATAGGCATCAAGATCAAGATAAAGCTATATTTGGAATAATAGAAGTTGATATGAATAATAACATTGGTAATGTTTATGTATCACCAAATTTTACAATGACACTACAAGATTTTTACAAACATATAAAAATAATAGACCAAACCAAAGGATTTGAAAACTTTAATGGCAAAAACATACTGTTAGATATAACATTATTGGGAAAATGCATGACAAAGTTTACTCCTAAAATAAAAATAAAACTTGATGAAGTAACAAAAACACTAACATCCATAGGTATAATTTTTTTTAGACCAATGGAAATAGACCCATCTATATTAGCAGGACATGAATGGAATATACAAAATCCTAATGAAAATAGAGATACATTAAAACCAAATGATGTTGTTACTTACACAAATCCCAATGGGACATTATCTTTATGATTTAAAGATTATGGACCCTCTAACCAAAAAGACATAGACTCAGATGACGAATCCACTTCTGAACTCCAGAGAAACTTATAATGGATAAAATAATTTACCCAAAAGAACTAAGGATGGTTCTCGAACCATTTGAATTATATGAGTTGGAACAACAACTTAAAAGGAACAATCAAATAGACAGTAACACATTTGTCTATATAGATGATGAGAATAATGTTAGAATTAAAACAATACCCACATTAGAAACCTTTCTTAGAAATTCTCATGAAATAATAGAAGAAAAAATCAAAGACTTTGATACAAATGAAGAACTAAATAGTGAATACACTTATCATATAGAATTAATGGAAGGCCAAGGAGAAAATTCATCAGTACCTACCCTAACGAACCTCCTCATAAAATGGACTACCCTCTTGGACATCCTCCTAGAATAAATGTTAATCCCTATACCAATGAGAATAAAAACTTAAGAACTATAGAAAGAAGAATACCCACTGAAAAAACATTTTTTGGAAAAGACTCTGTAATATCAATGTTACAGAATGTCATCCCCAACTATTAGATACATACCTAGAGCAATGGACTGCTGCAATAGCTAGAGACTATTCAGCTAAACATACAAACGTAATAACTGGAGAGGAAATGGTAAGAATAGCAGAAAATTACCTAGGCGACATAGCCAAAGGAATGTAGGAAGCATACAAAACTAACTTTCCAGATGAAATAGCCTCCCTAGTAGCACAAGGAGGAAACATATACAATTTTGCTTACCTAATACATAGAATAATAGCAGGAATGGAAGTAAATACTGGACTTACTCTCAGACAACAAGAAGCAATGAGAGATTTAGAACAAATACAACTATTAGACTGGAAACATATAATAAAATTCCTAAATGAATTTTTGTATTACGCTACAACCTTTGGCAACTATTATTCTAAGGAAATAGGAGATAGATTATTTTCTAAACTTCCTGGTGATTTAGGAAAAGAAATACATAAATCTTGGAACGAAACAAATTACAACATTCCTAAAACATACGATAACATAGGAATTAGAATAACTCACATTATTTCTGAATTAGAAAAGAAATGTACATACATACAAATCCAGAGAGAATTACAACAAAAGAATTATGGATTTTGTTCGCAAATATATACTCCTCGACGGTATGGATCTAGAAACCCCACTGTTAAAAAAGATAAACCTAAGAAATAATATACGAAGAGATATTATCTTCTAAAATCAAATGCAAGAAAACCGTACTTAAATAAAGAAAAACATGTTAGGAAATATAATCCAAAGAAAACATATGCAAGTACCATTAGATGTTTTGCATGTAATGAGAAGGGACATTTGTCTTCAACATGTCCTAAAAAAACAACTTATATACTAGAGAATCAAACTTAGTTGACTCCATCAAAGAAGATCTACTTGAGGTAGCTTCAGACGTATCTAAAACCTCTACTATATATTCCATCGTATCATTAGAAGGACTAGAAGAACAAGAAGATACTTCTACTTCAAATTATCCCCTAATAGAAGAACTAACAAATGAACAAGCGAAACCAACAGATTATACGGATTTTGCAATTGAACGTTTTCTAATCTAATGAATCATGAAGAATGTATACAAGATTTCAAATACAAAATGGGAAGTGAAACTACAAAATGATACTTTTGCCATTAATACCCATCCTTTGACAAAAGATTCAAATGTATAAGATGTACTACAGAAATATGCTATAAGTGTGCTAAAACTTATTTTAACCTAGAAACCCCTAGCCAACATAAGCTACAATACACTGATAAAAACAAAATCACTAAAGATAGGCTAAAAACCTTAGAAGATAGAATAAATAATTTTGAAAAAGAAATAGATGGAAAATAATAACAATAATAGACAAGAAAAATAAAGGAAAAAATATTATTGAAGACATACAAGAAAACAACCATACTCATACAAATGATATAATAAAAATCCCTCTAATATGCAATCCTGATTATTTAAGAGAACTTCGGATATTAACATTAATAAACATTAAAGGATTAGAAATTAAATTATTAGCATTTATAGATACAGGAGCAACAAGTTCAACAATAAATTCTAAACTAATACCCCAATATTTAGTCACAAAAGCTAGTAAACCAAAACAAAGCACCCAATTTAATGGCACAACTAATATTATAACAGATATAATTGCTAACGTACAACTACGATTTCATACTACTTGTGATAATTGGTCACAACATCATCACCTAAAACAATTATGGGTCACCAAATTAAATCTAGGAAATATAAATCAAATTCTTGGATTATATTTTCTTCTAAGTGACAATGGAAGTTTTTCCTTTAATAAAGACTGTTTACAAATAGCCAAAAAGAAAACATTAACACCTCTTATATCAGAGTTTCTGCCTAAGAAGCGTGGTGGAGATACAGATAATAAAAATAATGCAACTAATACAACCCAAAAACCAAAATTAGAACGTACTTGTGAAATCCCTAGCCAATTCCAGCAAAAGGAAACTAATAAAATAACAACAGAACAATTATATTGCTATGAAGATATACAAGATATAGAAATAGATTTGATCCAACCAAACAAAATAAGTAATATTCTTTTAACAACTGATGATATAAACCAAATAATAAGTAAATTCGAAAAAATAGAAATAATAGGAGAAAAACCACTAAAATACTGGGAAAAAGATTCTATTTATTGCAAACTAGACATGATTAATCCATACATCACTATTAAAACCAGATCACCCATATATGATAACGGGATGATAGATGAATTCAAAATGCACATAGACATTCTAAATAAACTAGGAATTATAAGAAAAACAGATTCTAGACATTGAACTGCAGTTTTTATAGTACAAAAAGAATCTGAAAGAAAAAGAGGACAAAGTAGGATGGTCATGGATTATACTAGACTCAATGATAATACAAATGAAGATGGATATTGTATTCCCGACAAAGATGTACTAATTAACAAAATACAAAATAATTACTGATATTCTAAATTTGATTCAAAATCCGAGTTCTGGTAAGTCAAGATGCACCCAGATTCTATACCATGGACAGCTTTCACCTGTTCAGAAGGACATTAGAATGGCTTGTAATGCCATTTGGATTAAAAAATGCTCCACAAATATTTCAAAGAAAAATGGATGATATATTTAAGCATTGTAGTAAGTTTAGAAAATACAATATTTAAACTCTTTGAAGCACATGGGCTAATAGTTTCTAAAAAGAAAATAGAATTATTCAAAAATTCTATAGATTTTCTAGGAGTAAAAATAAGAAAAGGACAAATAGAACTCCAGCCCCATATATCGAGAAAAATAGTAGAGTTCCCAGATAAAATAGAAAATTTGAAACAATTACAATCATTTCTTGGACTCATAAATTATGCAAGACCATTTATACAAAACTTATCCAAATATACTGGACCCTTGTGTAACAAAGCAAGTCCCAAAGGTAAGAGAGAATTCAATAACGAAAACATATAACAAGTCCAAAAAATTAAAGAATTAGCAAAAAACCTAAAACCACTAACATTACCATTAGCTACAGACTATATAATTATAGAAACGGACGGTTCCTCTTTAGGATGGGGAGGAATATTATTAAGTAAAAAATACAAAAGTGATCCTAAATCTACTTAAAAAATATGCAGATATACTTCAGGAACATATAAAGAGAAGGACTACATGACCTCTTTAGATTATGAGATTTTGGCCATAATATATGTTTTAGAATCATTTAGACTTTTTATAATATCGCAAAAGGAAATAACCATAAGAACAGATTGTGAATCTATAGTAAAATATGCAAACAATAAAAAGGAGAAAAGTATAATAAACAATAGGTGGTTAAAATTTAAAAACTCAATTTTATATTGTGGCGCTAAGATCATATGGGAACACATCAAAGGTAATTCAAACATTCTACCAGATAAATTATCAAGATTATTTATTGACCATATGAAAGAATGTGACTTTGTTAACAGAGAAGATACAGATATGTCTCTCACAAACCAGACAACAAATAGCAGGAAATTTCTGAAGACATATGCACAAAATAGATTTGTCACAAATGCTCAACTTACAACCGAACAACAGATGGTGTTAGATAACATATGGAACTTATCTACAGCACCACAAGAAAACAAACAAAAGCTCAGCATTTTATATACTCTTGTTGAAATCTTTACAAATTCGGAAACTATAAAGAAATTCACCCACTACTTTCTGTTCAACGGACCTAGTGCAGGTATATACCTTTCTTTGGAAGAGATGGTTTCTAAGCTTAAGGAACTTGAAAAAAAATCCTAAATATGGGAGACCATATTACAAAGGTTTCTACACATATGAGACAACACAAATCGCCATAGAAAAAAGTCTTGGCAATGATTACATAGTCTCAGACAGTATAAAGCAAATACAAACTATATCCTCTGGAATGAAAATAAAAGAGGAATCAACAAATGCAACAGAGATAAGCCTAAAGCCCAAAACATCTTTTGCGGCAATTACAAAGGAAGTCCAGAAAGGAAAAATGGTCCAATTAGGCCACTTTCCTCAGATTGCTTCTATACAAACAGACAAACTGGCAATATCCTTTCCAGAAACTTTTAACAGAGAAATCCAGTTTCTCTAAGCTACAAAAGACAAAATGCTTCTACATATAAGGAGATTTATTCTCTATTGACAAAAATATCTTCACAAAAAATCCCTGGATACAAGATAACATGGGAGATATTAAAAAATCAAAATATTCCACGTACAAAACAACTCACAGATTGTCAAGATTATTCTACAGATTGCAGGTGCACTATAATAGCATCTATGCCACTTATAAGCCTCAAGCTTTCCCAATACAAATATTTGGTGCATAACAAATTCACTCTGGACCCAATAACATTACTGAATTATGGCTTCATAAAGGAAATATTCATTGGACGATGGAATAACACAGAACTTCTAGAACCTCTCGGTTCTACTACAGAATATTTCAAAGAAGTACTAGATACAGATTTACATCTGGACATCACTACTGTTCCTCCACATTTTGGCAATAACATAATAGATCCAGCCGGACATATTATCAAAATAAAAGTACAAAACTTTGACTTTGATTTTCCGGAATGGGAAGATCCTACAGAATTTCAAGACAGATCTACCCCCAAGATGAACGAACAACAACATTATGAAAAGTATAGAGCTTATATTATTGAAAAAAACTTAAATTGGGACGGAACTGATAATCAAAGTTTCACTCTGTAAGCCGAGTCCCCAGTAACAAAAGTATATATATCAACATGCATAGAAGAATTTGGACCTGGTTATAGGCCTTTTGATATATTTCATCCAGACCAAATGCAATAAACATTTACAGAAAGCTACAACAGAAGCTACGAGAAGATAGAGAAGAATCAGGCAACAGTAAAACAATGGACGAAGAGGACCTAATGACATAAAGGACGGTTGGTCAGCACAAAGATACAAAGATGAAAAGAAGATATGACATAAAGAAAAGAAGATATGACATAAAGAATAGAAGATGTAACATAAAGGACAGTTGGTAGAAGAATTTTGGGAATAATTATTTCCCACCCAACATAAAGTATTGAAAAATAATATGTAGTGGAGAATCTTCTTTTCCACGTTTTCTTTCCTTTTTGAGTGTGTTGTAAAAGTTGCCATCTTTTGCTGACAGCTGTATGGTTATTTTTCCAGTTTTAATGCCTATATATATGGCAGTGGTTTGTGCAAGAAGGATATAGAATCCCTTGCTGCAAAGTTTGTATTAAGTAAGAAAGCAATAAAACCTCATTTTCTCTTTTAATGACGAACTCCATAAGTATGAGCTAACTACTTAAGACTTGGATCAAAGAAGAAAGGTGAAGCGACTTAGGTATGGATACTATTTATTATCTTCCTGAAATTTTTATTGTTGATGATGAGATGTTTTTTATTTTATAATATATTCTTATTCTTAGTGTAACCAAATCCAAAAGACGTAAGCTCGTTTGAAAGAGTAAAGTAACTATTTTAGCCGTTAGCCGTGAGGGCGTTAGGCATTTCTAGGGGAAGTAACTCTTAGAGTAACAAGGTGAGGATTTGTTATAAAAAAATTCTAATAGTAAAGAAAAGAAAAAACATCTAAGTTTGGGAAAGAATTAAGATGAGAAGATAATAAATATAAAACCAACATATAGTCTGCTTTACTAAGTACTCTAAGATCCATGTCTGTTTTTCACATCCTATTTTCAAAAAACCAACAAAAATTACAAACCTTTTAATGGAATTCCTACAAAGTCATTTAGAAGAAGATTTCCTCACAAAATTACTTTTTGTTTTAAAAAATATGGACTTAAGTCAGAAAGACCAGTATACTATTGCAGATATATTTAAAAACAAGTATGTAAACGAACTTATAGACATAAATGATTGCACACTTAGCCTATCTTCAGTGATTTTGTTTCTATCAGTGTATTGTAGCTTATGTTGGTTAGGGGTTTCTAGGTTAAAATAAGTTTTAGCACACTTATAACATATTTCTGTAGTACAACTTATACATTTGAATCTTTTGTCAAAGGTTGAGTACCAAGGGCAAAAGTAGCATTTTGTAGTATCAGTTCCTATTTTGTATTTGAAATCATGTATACATTCTTCATGATTCATTAGATTTAGAAAATGTTCAATTGGAAAGTCCATATAATCTGTTGGTTTCGCTTGTTCATTTGTTAGTTCTTCTATTAGGGAATAATTTGAAGTAGAAGTGCCTTCTTGTTCTTCTAGTCCTTCTAATGATACGATGGAATATATAGTAGAGGTTTCAGATACGTCTAATGCTACCTCAAGTAGATCTTCTTTGACGGAGTCAACTAAGTTTGATTCTCTAGTATATAAGTTGTGTTTTTTAGGACATGTTGAAGACAAATGTCACTTCTCATTACATACAAAACATGTAATGGTACTTGCATATGTTTTCTTTGGATTATATTTCCTAACATGTTTTTCTTTACTTAAGTACGGTTTTCTTGCATTTGATTTTCAAAGATAATATCTCTCAGTATATTGTTTCTTAGGTTTATGTTTTTTAACAGTGGGGTTTCTAGATCCATATTGTTGAGGAGTATATATATGCAAACAAAATCCATAATTCTTTTGTTTTAATTCTCTCTGGATTTGTATGTATGTACATTTCTTTTTTTATTCGGAAATAATGTGAGTTATTCTAATTCCTACGTTATCGTATGTTTTAGGAATGCTGGAATATGTTTCGTTCCAAGATTTATGTATTTCTTTTCCTAAATCACCAAGCTGTTTAGAAAATAATCTATCTCCTATTTCCTTAGAATAATAGTTGCCAGACATTGTAGTGTAATACAAAAATTCATTGAGGAATTTTATTATATGTTTCCAGTCTAATATTTGTATTTGTTCTAAATCTCTCATTGCTTCTTGTTGTCTGAGAGTAAGTCTTGTATTTACTTCCCTTCCTGTTATTATTCTATGTATTAGGTAAGCAAAATTGTATATGTTTCCTCCTTGTGCTACTAGGGAGGCTATTTCATATGGAAAGATAGTTTTGTATGCTTCCCACATTCCTTTGGCTATGTCGCCTAGGTAATTTTCTACTATTCTTACCATTTCCTCTCCAGTTATTACGTTCGTATGTTTGGCTAAATACTCTCTGGCTATTGCAGCAGTCCGTTGCTCTAGGTATGTATCTAATAGTTGGGGACGACATTCTGTAACGTTGAATATTACAGAGTCTTCTCCAAAAAATGTTTTTTCAGTGGGTATTCTTCTTCCTATAGTTCTTAAGTTTTTATTTTCATTGGTATAGGGATTAACATTTATTCTAGGAGGATGTCCAATAGGGTAGTCCATTTTATGAGGAGGTTCGTTAGGGTAGGTTACTGATGAATTTTCTCCTTGGCCTTCCATTAATTCTATATGATATGTGTATTCACTATTTAGTTCTTCGTTTGTATCAAAGTCTTTGATTTTTTCTTCTATTATTTCATGAGAATTTCTCAGAAAGGTTTCTAATGTAGGTATTGTTTTAATTCTAACATTATTTTCATCATCTATATAGACAAATGTATTACTGTCTATTTGATTATTCCTTTTGAGTTGTTGTTCAACCTCATATAATTCAAATGGTTCGATAACCATCCTTAGTTCTTTTGGGTAAATTATTTTATCCTTTATAAGTTTCTCTAGAGTTCAGAAGTGGATTCATCATCTGAGTCTATGTCTTTTTGGTTAGAGGGTCCATAATCTTTAAATCTTAAAGATAATGTCCCATTGGGATTTGTGTAAGTAACAACATCATTTGGTTTTAATGTATCTCTATTTTCATTAGGATATATAATCCCTTGCTGCAAAGTTTGTATTAAGTAAGAAAGCAATAAAATCCTCATTTTCACTTTTAATGATGAACTCCATAAGTATGAGCTAACTACTTAAGACTTGGATCAAAGAAGAAAGGTGAAGCGACTTAGGTATGGCTACCATTTATTATCTTCCTGAAATGTTTATTGTTGATGATGAGATGTTTCGTATTTTATGATCTATTCTTATTCTTAATGTAACCAAATCCAAAAGACGTAAGATCGTCTGAAAGAGTAAAGTACCCATTTTAGCCGTTACCTATGAGGGCATTAGGCATTTCTAGGGGAAGTAACTCTTAGGGTAACAAGGTGAGGATTTGTTACAAAAAGAATTCTAATAGTAAAAAAAGAAAAAACATCTAAGTTGGGAAAGAATTAAGATGAGAAGATAATAAATATAAAACCAACATATAGTCTGCTTTACTAAGTACTCTAAGATCCATGTCTGTTTTTCACATCATATTTTCAGAAAACCAACAAAAATTACAAACCTTTTAATGGAATTCCTACAAAATCATTTAGAAGAAGATTTCCTCACAAAATTACTTTTTGTTTTTGAAAATATGGACTTAAATTAGAAAGGCCAGTATACTATTGCAGACATATTTATAAACAAGTATGTAAACGAACTTATAGACATAAATGATTCCACACTAAACCTATATAACGTAATAAATGAAATAGACATATTTCATTATCTTACATAAACAAAAAATAAAAACATAAATTTAAGCCAAAGATTCCTGAAACAATTTCATAAGGAATGGATGAATATATTAATAGAACATGAAGAAAGAAACAGATCTACAGCATATGATATGGATCTTTACCATGACTGTTAAAAATCTATTGTTGAGACAGAGAGACTACAGGAGTCTAAATAAAAAATTAGAAGACTCTGACAATAAAACAAAAATAAAAATGTAATTAGGTTCCTAATTCCTTATTTAGACATCCACTTAGTGAACCCTTGGGTGAAAAGACCTACAAGCAGCCACTAAGGTAGTTATATATACATAAAAAACAACAACTTCCGGCTGCGTAATATATATATATATATATATATGTGTGTGTGTGTGTGTGTATATATATATCAAAATAATGTTTTCATACAACTAATACACATAGAAATGGAGAATGTATACGCTGTAGATATGAATCCCAACATTTATATACATATACATAACTATGTACACATTGTTATGTTGCACATGCGATTATATACACCAGAGTTTATAACATACTCAAAACTATATAAATATCAAATATCAAATTAATTAATTAAATAAAGAAATTAAGTAAATATTGATTTTTTTAAATTAACTTGATGGTAAAACCCCTAGAATTAATAGACGCATTAAGATCCAAATAGAGAAGTTGTTTTAAAATCTAACGGTTTCACCCACGGCAGACCGACTCGGTTCAAACAATGGGATTTGTAACGTCCCACTCTAGAGTTAAGTAAAATAAATATAGTAAAATGATATTTTATTGAATTTGATTTTATAAACTTAAATTTAGAATTTATCTGATAATAAAAAGAAAGTATTAATATAAAATTCAAATTTGAAATTTGAATTGTGTTTTAATATAAGTTGATTAAAATAATTATTTTGGCAGAATATATAATATTTTTGAAAATTTAAAATTGTTCTAAAAGATAAAAAAGTATTTAAATTTGTTGATAATAAAATAAAATTTGTTATAAAAATAAAATAGAATCTAGATAAAATCTCTCGAGTGAATTTTTAATCGAATATTTATTAGTGTCAAGTAATAAAGTGGTTAAGGGTTCGAAATGATATAAAAGAAAAAAAATAAGTCGAAAATTTTCAATTTGACCGCACTTTTAATCCTCTTATCCTATTTTGCATCCTTATCCACTTTTAATGCCTTTATCACTTATGTGATAAGCGCCTTATACCACTGGCACTTAATATAACCTATATAATGATAATAACATGTATATTAAGCTACAATCGGTGCTTGGTTGATGTAGGATGATCATCAAGGTTATAATATAAAGTTGAAAAATCAGAAAACCTTTTGTACATTTCACAGTGCATCAAATCAAATATGATAGTAAACATCTCAGATATAAAAAAGGAAAGACAGTAACAACTAAAAGAACCACAAAAGTTAGAGTACATATTTTCCATACATTATACAATATAAGTGATAAAATTATACATCAAATAATAACTCATAAATAAACCGTCTCTAGATAATAATGGCAATATCAACTTCTATAAAGTTATGCAACGGAATAGCAAATCATAATAAGTAAATGTGGTAATATTAGAGTGTGACCACCTACACATCCTCTATCCAGCTCTACATGTTTACCAGACCTGATGTCCCTAATTTACTCATTTACGTGTATTTGGAATAATTGAAAGCAAAACATAAAATCTCAAGTCAGACAACAGTCAGGTGTAAGTAGTAGAAAATCTCAAACACAACAAATATTATGGAAACTCATACCTTACGTGTCCTTGCATCCATAGAGTTAGCACATAACACATAATATATGCTACTCTATGTCGTAATCATCAAGATATACCATATATACAAGTACCAATGAGTGTTTAGATATTTACAATGATGATATCTACTTCGTGTGACATCCCTAGGGTGATAAACAAGCAATGCAAAAGATAGAATCCATCATCCATCCTCACATTCACTCTCTAAGTGAGTTGGATAATAATAATCGTATGATCTCCCCATATATCAAGGACTACTAAACATCCCAATTTCTCGGTAATCGAATCCATTCCACTCAATAGGCCAGGAACTAGGCTGTATACCTCATAATAGTCCAAAATTGAAATATCGTTTGATACGGGGCTCCATGTATGCCTTTATGAGCATCCTCATATACCCTTATTTCATGAGCACATATAAAATCTACGAATATTAATGATCCCTTTGCATACATCATGTAACCATTTTTACAACTCCCATCCGAAGTCATCACGGTTTGAAATGATTCTTAGCAATCATCGTCAGTCATAGAATATCATTGTTTGTCTTGTAACCCTCCCCAATAGTTCTTTGAATCCGACTCATCGTCCTATATTTCGCATCATGAAGCACAACAAACCATTATCGAAGTCACCACTTCCTTTTATGGCTTGTTTTTTAATAGACTTAAAGGATCAAATTGGATGTGCAAATGATGAAGAAATGACACAAGGACTAGGTAAAAAAAAGAAGGCAAGATAAAAAAAATATATCAAGAAATGAGCAGGAAAAGTAGACTCAGGTTTTTCAACTCGACATCCATCGGTCAGTACTGAGCTATCTCGGGTCGGACACACAAACATCCAAGGTCAGACTCAAATTAAGGAAAGGAAGACATGAAGCATAACAACTCAGAAAATTTTCAGTCAAACGCAAAGTAAATGGAAAATTTCCTTGGAATGGACACCAAGAAATCCACAATCCTTCATCACCGAACCATACCTCATGGATCGGCACCATTCCATCCCTTAGTGTTTTTCCTCCCCAAAACGCAGCTCCAAGAAAGCACATTTTGACTTGAAGCGAACCCCTCTATGACTCGAAGTAATAGGCAAATAACTCGAACCACAACTCGCTATCGAGCTGAACCCCTATGGATTGGTGCCAAACCATGGTCACTAACCCTAAGTCACCCTTTTTTCACTCAAAGCAACATGCAAATGACTCGAAGCATAACTTGCAGTGAACTGAATCCCACGGATCGGCACTAATTCATGGCCACCAACCCCAAGTTACCCTTCTTTTAACTTGAAGCAACATGCAAATGACTCGAAGTATAGCTCATCATCGACCCAACACTTCATCAAATTTCACTCTCTGCATGCAACTCAAAGCAAACCATGTGCGACCTAAAGCAAACCCCTCTACGACTCAAAGAAAGATAGCCAAAACTCGAAGTAACTTCCTATCTATCCATCAACACCGATCCATCTTCATATGACCATAACCAAAGCAAACGAAATCCAAATGACTTGAAACTCGAAATGTAGCTTTAGGGTGCCATCGTCATCCTAACTTATAGATCATAAGCCATTTGAATGACTTGACGTTTATGGATCATCACCGATCCAAGACTTAATCCTAGAACTAAAGCGTCATTTGATTGGCGATTTTAACCAAACAAATATCATACATTCAAGTAATCATCATATAAAATATATCCTAACAAGCATACATCCATACATATCAAAGTGAAGCCTAAATCTAAGGGTACAAATTATAAGAAAAAGTTATCCATAAGAGCATAATTTCACAAATCTTTTCCAAATTATTTGAAATTAACATATATGATTAGTTAAAGTTCAAAATAGGTTTATCAAAGATCATTTTAAAAACATCATTTTAAAGTGCATAATGACTAATTAATAAGTGGGAGGTCCTAATCACACACCTAAATCCAAAGCAAATTCAAAAGTGCACGAAATTTGAGATCAATAGGAACTCCAAGTGATCTCTAATAGCAGATATTCAAATCCAAGTACTAATTATGCTAATATTCTTCTAATGACAAGCTTTGGCTAATTAAAGTAAGATTTAGTTTAACCTTTTGGCTTAAAGGTGGATAATGGAGGTTTCTCTCTATTGTGGTAAGTGTGACATCATAGAGAGAAGTCCCATCAGCCCCCATCATTATATACTCCTAAAATGGGTTTTGGGACTATCCATTAGCTTACTAATTCTCCATTAAGCTATTCAAAATTAAGTGAAACTTCAAGCAACCATAACTCCCAAATGTTAAGTCCACCCTCCTATTATGACCATTGTACGGAAAGAGCAACAATCATCCCGATCTAATGGAAATGGATTTAGGCCCTGATTCGGATCCTATCAAAAATTATGGGCTATAAAATATTTTAGGGTCAAACTTATCTAATAAAAATTTAAAGAATGGAAAATTCCTCTAATAGTCATTTTCCAAAGTCGTAGAATCATACGACCTTAAATGAAATAATATTAATATTTTATGAGCCTCCGATACGTAAAATATAGTTTGTTGTATTCTCCTGCACTTTAGAAATTTCGCCTGCAAAATCCCAAATAAAAATCAATAAGGTTATCCTACATACCTAATAATCATATACAAGCATAGACAACCATCACGCATCAAACATGCATACATAACAACAAACAAAAAATGTAAACATCCAAGCCTAGCCTAACATACAGGATACTACACTACGGTATACTTCATGATATCATAAGTGAAAGTTAAAGTGATAAATAGAATGTCTTACCAAGTAAAGAGCTTTAAATAAGCTGTCATCATGCTTTCCTTTGTCTTCCAAGTGTACTAGCCTTCTTTCACTCCACCGAACCTTTACCAACTTGACTGACTTCCTTTTAAGCTGCTTCGGATCATGTCCGGTAATATGAATTGACCTATAAGGTCTCGAAACCTCTTGCTCAATCTCAATATTATCTACTTGATCCAGTGTGATAGTTACGCCAAAGTCATGCGCAAACTTTTGTAAGTGAGAAACATGGAACACATTGTTTGCTCCAGCCATTCTCTGAGGTAAGTCAACTTTGTAAGCACGGCTCCTAATCTTCTCTAATATTGGAAAAGAACCTACAAAAATTGGTGACAACTTCCCTTTACTACAGATTTCGAATTACATTCTTTAATGAAGAGAACTTAACAAATATCATATCATCATAGAGAACTCCAGGTCTCTATGTCTCTTATCAACGAAGCTCTATCTGTCTTGAGTAGCTTTTGTCTATTGTTAAATGATCTTGATCTTCATTGAGGTTTCTCTAATCATGTCTGGCCCATGTATCAGTTTTTTCCCCACTTCACACTAACATGAAGGAGTGTTGCAAGGTCAGCCATATATTGCCTTAAATGGTGTCATACCAATGTTGGACTAATAACTGTTGTTGTATGTGAATTTAACCTGATGTAAATGGTCATTCCACAAGCCTTTAAAGTCAAGTATACAAGCCCACAAGATATCCCTAAGATATGATTCACTCTCTAAGTTTGAATATCAGTTTGAGGGTTATAAGATGTATATAGATGCAGGTCAGTTCCAATGCCTCTTGTAAGCTCTTCCAAAACCCAACAGTGAATATTGGGCCTTGGTCGCTCACAATGCTCATCAGCACATCATGGAATCATATTATCCATTTCACATAAAATTCACAATTTGGCTATCGTTCTATATGAATTGACCAATGTAAATTGGATGCTCTTGGTCAATCGATCGGCTATGACCCAAATGCTATCATACCTTGCTCTAGTCCTCGGTCGTCCATCGAAACTTGATCCCACTTGCACTTGGGAACTTTTACTGGTTTTGTTAAATCATTGGGCTTATTTTGTTTTTCCTTAACCAATTGGCAATTCATGCACTTCAAGATGAATGTACCAACTTCTTTCTTAATCCATTCTCAATAGTAGGATACTTTGTATCATGGTACCTCTTATTACCATAGGGATGTATAGTCAATCTTGAATGATGACACTCTCGTAGCACCTCATCTCTCAACCTATCGACATCAAGAACAAAAATTCTCCTATGTTTACAGAGTTAGACATCTCGTTTGAGTTCGTACTATCTTATCTCCTTTGAATCTACCCATTCTTCGATCCTAGCAATGATCTTAGCTAATCAAACATCACACCACTAACTGGTAACAATCCGCTTAACCATAGTAGGTATGATACTCAACCTTGCATCTCGATCAGAAATCATAACCAGCAATAAACTCTAATCATGTCCACTCTAGGAACATAGCTCCCAGGCTATCATATCTCCTAATTGATGCATCAATAACTACATTTCCTTTTCCTGGTGTATATACAATATCAAAGTCATGTGAGGCTAGGAACACTAACCATCCCTGTTGATGAAGGTTAAGATAATTTTGTGAGAAGAGGTATTTCAATGATTTATGATCGGTGAATAACTAATACCTCTCTCCTAAAAGATAGTGCCATAATATCCTCAGGTTAAACACAATCACTGCTAATTCCAAATCATGGGTTGGGTATTTCTTCCCGTGTGGCTTTAGTTGTCATTAGCATATGCAAAAACTTTTCCTCTCTACATCAATATCACCCCAATCTGGTACCAAAAGCATCGATGTATATCCTTAGTCTTCATTTCCACTTGGAAGGGTCAATAGTGGAGCACTCGTCAACTTCTCCCTTAGACTATGTACACATATCACATCCTAAGTAAAAGTTTGACTATTATTTTTCAATTGAGTCAATGGTGGTCCTAACTTAGAGAACTCCAAGATGATTCGTATATAATATCTAGCTGACCCCAAGAAAGTTCTCACATCCGTAGCATTTTGGGATTTGGACCAATCTTGGACCACTATAAATTTTGCAAGATCTACAACAATGCCCTGCTCAGAAAAAACGTGTTCCAAGAATCCCACTTTCCTCCTTCAGAAGTGGAACTTAAAAAACTTCACTTTCAGTCGATGCTCTCTCAACACTTCAAGCAATAAGTCATATGTGACTTATGTTCTTGCTCTATCCTTGAGCATATGAGAATATCACCGATGTCAAAATAATGAATATTGTGTAGATTTGCAGTTTTAAAATTGTGCCTCCTATTTCACCCTTTATTATTTTTCTTTGAATATGATTAAAGGTCATTGACTATGGAATAGTGTGTAAAGTGCTAATTTTATTCGTAGTTTGCACTTCCGATTCTCTCAACTTAAATGAAAATCCTTCATTTATTTTTATGTGAAAAAGGAGACGAGTATAGCATAAAAATTAGAATTGTAAGTTTCTATTAGCAATATATTCCACTATTTTAACATAATAAGTTGAGTTTAAATTTTAATTGTATACAAGTATATTAATTGGAATTTTAAGATATGAATATTGGGATTTCAATATTGTCGATAATATGAAATGAGACTTGTATAATTTTTTAAAGAGTTAACATTTAAATGCTAGTTTACGATGTATATTCCACATGCTTAGAAATTACTAAGCACACACGCACACAAAGAGATATGTGTGTGTGTGTGTGTGTGTGTTAGCGCAATTAACATATAATTATAACATATAATTACATGATTAAATAGGTTATTAATAATCCCCTTAGGAAGGTAGCTCATGTTGAAGGCAAAATAAGAAAGATTTCTTATAAGGCATTGATTATTGAAACGGTTAGGTGTGTGATAATGTATGTAGAGTGTGATATATATTATGACTAAGTTATAGGGATGCAAGGTCAGTCAAAAGCACATGGAAGTCTGCCCAGCTAATCTGGATACCATTACCTATGAATAGTCGGGCTAGAGTGAGACTTTACCGTGGGGGTATGGGTCATAATACAAAGAACCTGCTTTAGAGATTGAAGACATCAAGTGGTTGTGTGAGGGCCCACCGCTTTTCTATGTAGATAATAATAAATGGTCGAGGTTATGGGTTAGGCACGGTAAATGATACCCCAAGAAAGGGCTTACTTCAATAGGAAGTTAAGTGGCTGAGGAGATTCCATGCAATGTTTGCTAGATGGTTACTAGTGAGGAGTCCGTCTTGGGGCTATAGGTAGTAAATGACATAGACCTACCTTAAACAAGGTATTAAATGGTCAAAATCTACCTAATTCCCATTAAAAGGTGTTAAGTGACTTAAGTCTTATCTCTTAAATTGATAGGGCATTATAAACGATAGATATGTGTTATTGGGATAGCTATAAGCTTATATTGGAAAGCCTTTTATTTAAATTTGAGTAAAGCCTTTGGGCTTATATTTGAAATAACTTATGATGTAGGTAGAAAAAGTAGGACATATTCCTATTTGAATCGTATTTCCCAACTACTAATATAGTAAAGCTTGAGATTTTTATTTACTAGACATATGTTGTTCCGACTCCCTCCTAATTACAATGCAGGTTAGAAAAGGCGATGCTAAAGGTGGAGACGATGATGGGGCTTGTGGAAGAAGTCTATCTATTTACTTGTTACTTTCTACATTTTTTGATATACTCATGAAATAAAAATGATGTTGCAGTTTTGTGTATTGCGGATATGTACGGTTATTGTTAAGTTTTGACATTATGGATATTTTACTATGGTTTTGAATGATATTTTGAAATTTGAATTAAACGGATACTATTGTTATTACTATATTTTATTCTTTCGCTATGAGATTCTGAATGTGTTGAGAAATAGCTCTGTATTGCTTTTTTACCAACCAATAGCCAGCTTTGAGATGGTTCTAAATATCGATGAACCTTTTCTGAGTTGGAATTTAGGCCTATTTCGGCCCGGGTTGTTGCATTTGGTATCAGAGCCTAGGTTACCCAATCAACGTGGAAAGGTATACATTTTGGAGACGTACTTGTTATTTTTGAAAATATATTTCCAAAAACCTCCTATTTCATATACGTACATACATACATATACATACTTTATTATGAACATACACATATATACTAGGAAAATCTTTCTTTCAACGTATAATAATATTGATAACCCAAAAAATGGATTAACATCCTGGATCAAGTGTGAAACACCAGTGCAAATAATCGGTAGCACAAATCTCAGATAAACAACAAATAAAAAGCAGAAGTAAGAAAAGGGACACAAATTTTTTATAGTGGCTCGGCTGACTCTGGTCTACGTCCACATTAACCAATCTTAATTATGATTATACTAGTTGAATCTCTCTGGACATCAAATAGTTAGTCCTTAGATTAAGTTATAATAAGTTAGAATAAGTCACAAGTACAAGGGTTAACTGGAGAATCACAGTAACCCCCTTGATGATTGTTGTAAGGGAGAAGAAATTTGAGGAAGTGAGGGAATTCCAACAGAGTAATGGCAGATCTCTTCCCAGAAAAAGATCCAACTCTACTTGCAGGTAGGTGAGTATTTATATGGAAATTCAGTGAGTATTGGGCCAGAATTCCGGGCCCAGAAGAGTCAAGTAGTTATGCCAAGTCATCGCCGAAAATCTTGAATCAATCTGAGACATTTATATGGATCACTAGCTACCCATCAACTTAGCATATTTTTCTACCGAAGCCTTTATTTAGTGCTACGTAGGTGCTTGTAAAGTTTGAGGCCAATCCGACCTACCTTGATTGATTGCTTGCTATCCATAGGGGATGGATCGCTGGCTATCCATCCACTTAGCATATTTTAGGTGATCTTTGTTGGTTTGTCTTCCTATCTTCTATTTAAGTGCCTTGTCCAAATATCAAGTCGTTTGGAGTTAGTTTGATCATCCATTTTCATGGGTCATCTTGTTCAGAAGAATCGTCCATAACTCGCTCAAAAGTTAATGAAATTCGACGAAAATTTACAACTACGCTCTTCGGTAATGGGACTTGCACCTTGCACTCCGGTCTCATCTCTCCGGTCGGGAATCTATGGCGTTCGAAAATAATCATCACGTTAAATATGGATTTTAAAAAATTCAAATTTCAAATCAAGAAAATAATCACAAATCCTGAATGTTTATCCCAAATATCCGACTTAGAGCATGGCAAGGGACCAATCTAGGTTTTTTGCACATCCATGTGGTTTAAGACTATTATACTAAGCAACATCCTAGATACCCGACTCAGTGCGTGACTAGGGACCAATCTAGATTTAGCACATGACTAAGCGGACTATGGTCATTGCTGTCCCAAATAATCATCTTAGACATCCAACTCAGAGCGTGCCCAAGGACCATTTGGGATTCCATACACGTGTAAGCGACCTAAGGTTATTGAAGGCAGAAAAAGCAAAATGCAGAGAGTAAGGGATAAGCATGCCCCCTGTTCCAACCGTGGGCTTCTGGTTTCGGCTCATGCGGTCATGTATTCATACTCTGATTTGCTATAATAGCTCCAACATCACCCGTTCCAGGTGTTAGAGCTCATCCTAAATCCAAACATATCATGCCCTCTAATCATATGGGCATTGTTTTAGTTGGTTTTTCTCTAACTCCAAATGCTCCTACATTAGGTCCTATTGTTGATTTCAGCGTTGCCCCCAAGTATCGGTTTTGGGCTTGGGGGTAAGACTCCATCTTGTTCCAATCCAACTCCAGCAGCTCCTGTGTTGTTCCCTAGGGTCTAAATTTCTGCAGCTCCTACAATCCCTTGGTATCCCATCCTTTGAAAGAATCCCTTCATCATCTCTTATTGCAGAGCTAAGATTCCATCCTATATCTCCTTCGTCAGGCTTTCCATTTCTTCTCTAGCTGCATGGTTGGATTAGTGAGAATTTAAGGATACTTCCTGACTGCCCCTAGGCTCTAGTTGACTTGCTCTAGTTTTAGATATGGTGTTAGGCCTCTTCATTTTCCCCTAAGCACGGGTTCAAGCTTCAAGTTTCCAGATCTACCTTTTTTCTCATAGAAAGAACCAAAATGTTAACCCAAAAAATGGATCAACACCTTGGATCAAGCGTGAAAGCACCAGTGCAGATAATCAGCAGCACAAATCTTAGATAAACAACAAATAAAAAGCAGAAGTAAGAAAAGAGACACATAATTTTTATAGTGGTTCGGCTGACTCTGGCTTACATCCACTTTAATAAATCTTTATTATGATTATACTTGTTGAATCTCTCTGGATATCAACTAGTTAGTCCTTAGATCTAAGTTACAATGAGTTAGAATAAGTCACAAGTACAAGGGTTGACTGGAGAATGATGGTAATTTCATTGATGACTGTTGTGAGGAAGACGAAAGTTGAGGAAGCGAAGAAGTTCCAGTAGAGTAATGGCAGCTCTTTCCTTGGAAAAAGATCCATCTCTAATTGCAGGTAGGTGATTATTTATAAGGTAATTAAGTGAGTATTGGAACAGAAGTCCAAGTGCAAAAGAGTCCAGTTGTTATGCCAAGTCATCATCGAAAATCTCATAAATCCGAGTCATTACTATGGATCGCTAGCTATCCATATAGGATGGATTGCTAGCTGTTCATCAACTTAGTATATTTTTTTACTAAAAGCCTTTAATTAGTGCTACGAAGGTGCTTGGAAAGTTTGAGGACAATCCGACCTATCTTGATGAATCGCTAGCATCCATAGGGGATGGATCGCTAGCTATCCATCCACTTAGCATATTTTTGAGTGGCCTTTGTTCGATTGTCTTCCTATCCTCTATTCAAGTGCCTTGTCCAAATATCAAGTTTGGAGTTAGCATGATCATCCGTCTTAATGGGTCATATGGACTAGAAGAATCATCCATAACTCGTTCAAAACTTAACAAAATTAGACGAAACTTTTCAAGTACTCTCTCTAAGGTGTGTGGGACCTACCATAAAATGTTGAGGTGGTAGGGCCTATTCTACTTGGGTCACTAGCAATCTATCTATTTAGGCTACTAGAGATCCATCAAACCAATTCTAAATGATCTCATTTTTTCTGTGAGCCTTCTATTATGTCTTCTAAGTGTGCTCCTAAAATTTCAAGTTAATCCGACTTTCTATGAGCTCTATAGGTCCATTTTTTATAGCTATTTCTGGTCAAAAAACTTGAATCATATGAGTCTTCGATTCTCGAGCTAGATTGTTTGACATGCTATAAAACATGACAAGCATCTTTAAGGAACATATTAGATCATGATGCAAGAGGATTGAAGGATCCATGAGCGAATCTTATGGATTGCTAGTGATCTATAGGTGATGGATCATTGACGACCCATCATCTTGGCCATTTTGGTTTCCTCCTCTTGAGTCTTTCTTCATTCCTTCTTCCAGTCCTCTTGGTTGATTCTTGAGTTATTTTGACTTGTGGCAGATATTCTAACTTCCTTTTAATTCTGTTGGGTTAAAAAACCCAGTTAATAACTATCTTAGAAAATTATAGCTAAAAGTTTAAAATACAAATAGTAGACTATGGCTCAAAATCCTTCTTCTTCTAAGACTAGGAACCCAACTAGAGGAATGCCCACCATTCGAGGGATGCCCGAATAGTTTAAAAATACCTCGGGAATGTAGGAAAAGTCCCTATTCCCCTGTAAACTGCATCGGCTGCACCCGTTGTTAGCTATAAACTCCACTTAAGAAGAAAGGTTTGAAAGAAGGTTAATGAAAATGTCAGGCTCTACTGGAATCGCAAGCATGGGTTTCAACAAAGGTCATGAAAGAACGTTTTAAAGGCATTAAGAAGGCTTTCAAAGAAGTCATAGGCACCGGGTGCCTTCACAAGTGATAAACAATTTAAAAGCTTTCGAGACAGATGAAAATGAAAAGCGGGGCTACCCTGCTGCCACTTTCAACCTTTCGATGCAAATGAATTTGTGCATATAGAAAAATCATGGTTGGACTCGGAACCCCTTTCGATGACAGTAAACATTAACCTTCTATATGCCGCCAAACCTTTCGAAACTAAGGGTTTCACTTTCATTCAAATTGCCCCAAACAACCTTTTCGAAAGCATAATTAGGCCTTTCGAATCGGTCGAAGCCAGTAACATGAGGTGAAGGTTCCACATCAATCTTAAAACACGATTCGAAAGCTACCTACAGCATCGAAACCATTGATAATTCAACATCTTCGAAGCTCGAGTAAACAACTTATTGACAGAGTCGAAAGCTCCTATCTTTACTTCTAATAACAACAAAGAAACATGAAGAGAAAAGCGCATTTGTGGCCCTTTTAACAGCATCGAAAGAAATTCAAAAGAAAGCAGGGAATAGGAACAATAAAAGCTTAACGAAGGCGAAAAAAGGTAAAAGACCCCTTCGACAAGGTCGAAAGGCCTGAATTAAGAAGAGGAGAAGTGCAAGGATAAGTTAGAGGATTCGAAAGAGAGGTCTTTGGACTGCATAGAAGGTAGCCAAGGCCTTTCGATCCTATCAAAAGGAAAGAGGCGGACGATAAAAGCCCTTATAACTTGGTCGCAAGCATTGGTGCGGAAGGGGGTCGATCTGCATCTATAAAAAAGACCAAAGGGTCTGATTTGGGAACTGGTTTTTCTAATGCTAAACTTTTCTTTCATTTCCACTTATTTGTTACAACAAAATCTTTGTAAACCCTAAATCAATTTGGGGAAAAGCTCTTAAAATTATAACTCATTTTGGATGAATGATAATGGATAGATTCACGGATTCATTAAGGATTTTGATTATGAGGAAGATCATTACGATCATTAACTAGACTAATGATCAATTGCACATGATTCTATCTTATTCTCTTAACTTCTTTTTGTCTATGCAAATCAATAGGATCGACTTGGAAAACATACATGTCGAAAGTATCATCATCATGACAAATATCGTATAATGACAAATAAGGATGATGATGATGTTTCGACATTGATAAGTTCATAAAACTTATGAATATCCAAGACGATCTTATATCAAGTATATTGAATGAAGCTTAGGAAACTGTAAACTGGATTTGTTTCGAAAGGATATGAACCTTTTTGACCTGGTCAAAAGGGTTGTCTCGGAGGAAATCTGTTCTGCAATTGGCAAGAAATCTTATGAGGAGGAGTCAATTCAAAAGGAACCTACACCCAACTGCATCAGCAATCCTTTCTAAGGTGTTCCTCTAAGGAGGAAATGAAACCAATGAGGTTGAAAGTAGCTATTTCACTTTAATAGGTCAAGCATACCTTCTGACATGGTCGAAAGTGCTATAATAAACCTTTCGACATGGCCGAAAGGGATGAAAACTAAAAATGGGTAGCTGCTTCAACTTATATAAAAGAAGGGTTTCGAGTAAGATGCCCCTTCCCTTGCCTACGTTTCTAAGTCAACTTCCAAAACTATTTCGACTAAGTCAATTAGGTTGAAAGGTGGGTTTCAAATGAAGCAATCTTTTCGACAGCCCTATTGTATATAAACTTATTTGCCTTTCACATAGCTTCGAGGATGCTGAAAATTTTTATTGTTAACATTTTTGGCGCTAGAAGTAAGGCTTGAACCTCCGACCCTGTTACTATATTATCGAATTATTATAGATAGTTTGACTTGACATAGGAAAACGAGTTCTAAATGACTTAGCAGAATGGATGAAGAGGCCATCCACACTACAACCCTCGAAGAGAACATTACCCCAACCTTCAATTTAGATGGGGTTGTTCTAGGGAAACCCTCAGCATCAACTCAGCAGGATGAAAATACCGCCAAAATCAAGCACTTAGAGCAACAACTGCAAGAAATGCAAGAACTTCTCTAAATGGAGTTATCTCAAAATTCCTCAAAACAGCAAGGCCAACACAAGAATAGGAGGTGATCTCACCAAGAAGGAACTTGAAGGCTCATTCAAATGAAAACAAGATTAAGATTGATCTAACATCTTCAAAAAAGAAGGTCAGTCACCAAACTAAAGCAGATCATCAAGGTAGGGTGCTCGATAAATCACTTGAACAATATGTTAGTTCTACGTCAAAAGAATACGATCCAAACTATAAAAACTATCAAGATGTTGAAGCTTATCTAAATGATGCAGCGGAGAAAGCAATTAAAGTTGCAATGAATGCAAAGGGAAAGAGGAACATGGACAAAAACATCAATGATAACGAGCGAGTACTACCCTTTACAGATGAGATTATGGCAATAATCATCCCATCTTATGTGAAGATTAAGACAACGAAGTATCACGGAATCATAGATCCAGATGGTCATTTGATGGCTTTAATTTTCCAGATGGATCTATATAATGCATCAGGGCTATTAGATGCAGATTATTTCCTGTAACTCTCCAAGGGGCAGCGGCCAAATGGTACAAACAATACCGAGAGCAGACAATTTATTCATGGAAGCAATTTTCCTATGAATTCTCAACTCGATTTTGCATATGTAAACATCCCACCATTGATTGCATAGTTCCGGCCTACATAATGAAAATGCAAGGGGAATCTTTAGGAAATTATCTTAAGAGATTCAACACTGAAGCATTAAAGCAAAGGACATGAAAACCATGATAAGCTTATCGTGGTACATTCTGGCTTAATAGAGAACGTCCCTTTCTGGAAGCAACTCTTTATTAATGGGTGTAAAGATCTGCAAGATTTCCACTTTCAAGCTGACAAGTTCATTCGAATGGATGAGCTGTATCATGGCAAAAGAAAAGCAATTCCTAAGAAAGGAGGAGGAAGATTTGGTCTAGATCGAGGGCATAAAAGAATGAAGTGGGAAGTTCCAATTGCGAATGCAATCACTATGAACAAGTCATTGTCATACATTTATGTTGTGGCGAAGGAAAGAGTCAACTTCCCAACTTCTTTCAAGGCTAAGAACCACCCAGAGAAAAGAAAAGGCGAAGATTACTATGCATGTCACAAAGCAAATAGTCACAAGACCGACAAATGCAGAGTTTTAGCCGAAATCGTCCGGAAATTGATCCGCGAGATTCATTTAAAAGAGTTTATTCAGGATAAGTAGAAGGTTCAACGAATAGGAGATGGTCTGCAAAAGCTATCTGGAAATGCTGTAAATATGTTGGAGGATGAGGACCCTTTGAGTTTAAGCCCACCGATAAACAGGATCGATGTAATTCATTGTGGGTCGCATCGGTAGGAAACATCAAAGGGGTGTGAAATAGATATGTCAAGGAGGCTAAAGAGGGTGTCTTCTCTGTCCAAGAAGAACCTTCGATGAAGAATCCATGACTCAACATTTAAATGCCAAATCTTGTCATCACCCCCAAAGAATTGAGGAAAGGAGTTCACCATCCACACAACGACCCGTTGATGATTACAGCTCAAATTGGACTATCCATCGTGTCGAAAATTCTTATAGATACGGGCAGTGCAATCATTTTTATCTTTAAACATGCTTTCAACCGAATGAACATCCTTGAAGATAAGTTGGAAACCAACATGGAACCGATTTTCAAATTCAACAACAAGGGATCAACTCCGATGGACATGTGAAACTGCTGGTACAAATGGGGGTGCCACTATTTTGTAGAACTGAGACCCTCTTTATAATCATCAATCAACCATCTTATTACAACGCCTTCTTTGATAGGCATACTCTTGATGAAATATATGCATTTGTCTTGCCAAAGTACCTGATGGTGAAGTTCTTGATAAAGAGGGGTTGAGGCACAGTCCGAGGAGAGCGGCTCAGCTCTCGAGAAATGTATTTCGCTACCATTGATCAATATAAAAGGGATATTCTGCTTATTTTGATTCTTCCACTCTTTTTAGCCTTCGTATGATGGATTTTTACATCCAACATTCGAAGCAAAAATTAAAATTAATAAGTCTAATAAGCGCATGTATGAAAGGTACATTCCTCCTGGAGGCAAAAGGAAGAGAGTCGCTAATTCTGCTGAAGAAAGACTAATCATCACTGAATTCGATTACCGAAGGGAAACATAAAGGATAAAACCTATAGAGGACCTTGAGGAGGCGTGCATAGATTCAGATGATACTACTAAGGTGGTCAAAGTGGAAAAGAATTGGATAGTTACTTGAAGAAAGATCTAATCCAATTCCTTAAGTTCAATAAGGACGTATTTGCCTGGTCTCATTCTGATATGGGGGGATTGATCCGACGGTAATGTGCTATGCGCTTAACATCAATCCAAAAGCAAACCCCGTTAGACAAAAAATAGACAGTTAGACAGGGTACGATCTGATGCTTTGAAAGAAGAAGTTAAGAGATTCCTTGAGAATGGGTTTATTCAGGAAATATACTACCTAAAATGGTTAGAAAATCCAGCGTTGGTAAAGAAATCAAATGGAAAATGGAGGACTTGCATTGATTATATAAACCTGAACAAAGCATGTTCGAAAGACTGTTTCCTACTTCCATGAATTGATCAATTGGTTGACGCAACCAATGGGAACAAGTTATTATCTCTCATGGATGCATATTCAGGATACAATCAAATACCTATTTTCAAGCCAGATGAAGAGAACACTAGCTTCATTACTTAATGGGGAATATACTGCTACAAAGTGATGCCTTTTTAGCTAAAGAATGCAGGGGCTACTTATAGAGGCTAGTTAATAGAATGTTTAAAGAGCAAATTGGCCAAAATATGGAGGTTTATGTGGATGACATGCTAGTAAAATCAGGCAAGGCTAAGAATCATCTTGAGAATCTAGAAGAGATGTTCAGAATACTATGGAAATATAAAATGAAATTGAACTCATAGAAATGCTCGTTTGAATACTCCTTCATTAGGAATTCGTTATTTCTATAAATAATTAACATAAATACACAAGAATACTCTAAACTACCATATAGTGACCTCAATTTGGATTTGATATTTGCTTCATACAACAAATCCATAAATAAATCACAACATCATAGACAACATAACATGTATAATATATCCTATTGCCAATGCATAAGGATTCTATCTTATGTGCTTTGAGACACTTTGGTTATTACCAGCAAACAGTCTAGTCTAAATTTTTATTTGTAATTTCCCATTTCAACACATATGTACCAAAGCATAAAGTTATACGAGGCAATCATTTTGTAGGTAGAATCTGAATCAACTAAAGCACATTGAATGGAGAATCTATCATGCTAATTTCAATAATTGAAATTCATGATTTTATTATTATCAGCGTGGTAAACCATACTCCAACTACATTTGCATTTCTCGTAAAGATAGACTTGCGGCCGATGGATCATATATCCATTCGGATTCAACCATCAGAACAATATTTCGATATTGTACTTGGAATCTTTTTCAGATTATGCATCATACCATATCATAGAGTCAATACTCTTAATGGTTTAACTAAACAACCGAGGATTATTTATTCTTGACGTTGATAAGAAACTCATAGTTTCTTCATCAATTTGCAAGAATAATCATTAGAAACTCAAATGCTATATGTTCTTTTACGTTTAGTTAATTTCACTTCATCCCTTGTAATCACTTTTATCCTTGGATCGTATCCAAATCCATTTTACTACCAGTAGTTTCTTAAAGAAATTCCTATGCTATGAAGTTGACATTTCTTGAAACAACTACTTTGCTTGGTATTGGTTCACAATATTTATGTTCATAACATAAATCAGTCACTCAATGACTATGATCCCCAAACTCATTTAGGGCGATTCATATAAGATTTTTTATGTACAAATATTACGTGTAATCCTTCAACTCGCATAACCCGCCAACTCCTTGGCCTAGGACATGATGGGTTTTCTTATAAACCCATATCTTGTACGAATTTGTAAACTATTTTTCAGATGGTATTAATTTTAACCTTGTGTACTACACTTAATTACATACCTTATAGAAAGAATTAAACTCAACTCTACTCATCATATAATAGTACTTTGTCCAACAAAGTTTGATTACTCCGTATTAACACATCATTATGAATTACAAGGAGGAATGACTCCTAAGAATGAATCTAAATTCATTTTAGTTATGTTTGGAACTCTTTATAATATACTCGCATATTTGATCAAATCGAATCATTTCATTTGCATGTTATTTTATTTTACTTCAATTTTATATTCAATGAACTTATCATAGACATGCCTCATATGTATCGAATACATATATTCTTGCTTGCGATAATTCATCAGTGAATATAATGAAGTATATTGAATTATTTTGGTATTATTTGACTGTGATTGCATATATCTATATGTATCGACCTAAACAGTTCATCAACTCTAGTGAAGATTTCACTGAATGGGTGCTTCGCCTTTTATTTAATTATCTAAGGTATAATTCAATACTGCCATATGATTTATAATCATATGATCTAAGAATTACTACTCAGAACCATGGCTTATTCTATTATAATTCCAAAATAATTGTAAATAATTTTAGATACTTCGGTATTTTCCAATGCACCACTTTTGTTATGAAAAAAATACCATAATATATTTTTATTTCATAATAAATATTCTAATATTCTAATTGAAACAAAACTATGTCAATTCTTTAGTCATCACCAAAAAACAAATATTATTTCGTAAATAATATGCGGTACGTCTTACGAAAACAATTTTCGTAAGTTAATGCAATCAATAAGCGCTACATGGCATGCTTCCACTATTTATTCCATTACTATAATAGCATACTGAACATGAAGGCCCATCATCCAGTTAATATAGACTATTTATTTCATATACTGTAACTATTTTACAGTGGAGAGTTCTTTGATCAATTGTCTTGAACTCAAAAAAATAAATATCATAGAAAATAATTTTCTATATAGAAATACATTTCGGAATATCCATCATATTTCTTATTCCAATGTAAGTATCAATTATTATGTCCCATATTTCGGAACACATTTTGGCAGTTCCTTCGTATTTTGATGCATATCCCACGGTGACGTCACACGTTAGCCCGACTATTCTTAGGTACTGGTAGCCATATTAGCTGGGCAGACTTCTGTGTGCTTTTAACTCACGTTAGCCCGACTATTCACTGGTAGCCAGATTAGCTGGGCAGACTTCTCTGTGCTTTTAAATGACCTCGCATCCTTGTAACTTAATCATAATTTATATCACACTCTACATATATTATCACACACCTCACTGTTTCCATAATCATGACTTTATAAGAAATGTTTCATATTTCGCCTTTAACATTAATTACCTTCCTAAGGAGGATTTAATAGAATCAATAACCTATTTAACTAGGCAAGTATACGTTATAATTACACGTCAATTAGGCTAATACACACACACACCTCCATAATTTCTAAACATGAGGAATGTACGCCCTAAACTAGCATTCAAACGTCAACTCTTTAAACAATCATACAAGTCTTATTTCATATTATCGACAATACCAAAATTCCAATATTCATAACCAAAAATCCCAATCAATAGACTTATATACAACTAAAATTTAAATTCAACTTATTGCATAAAAATAATGGAATATATTGCTAATAGAAACATACAATTCAAATTTTTATGCTCAATTTATCTCCTTTTTCACAATAAAACAAATGAAGGATTTCTATTTAATTTGAGGGAATCAATAGGTCAAACCACGAATGAAATCCGTACTTTACACATTATTCCATAGTCAATTTCCTTTAATCGAATCCAAAGAAAAAAAATAGGGAGTGGAATAGAAGGTAAAATTATAAAGCTGCAAAACAACACAATTTCCATTTTTTGGCATAAATAAATTAAGATTTCAACCTAGAATTGACATTTCGCATTTAAGGAGTTTTGGGGTTTACAATATGATGTTTTTATAAACCAAAACTCCCTAAGGGATACTCAAACCCAAATTACACTAATCGATTATTAAAGTAGAAAAGCTAAGATTTTCACTCATAATTTAGCCATAGCTTTGTCTTCTTTGGATTTGATACGCCTTTGACAATCTCTTATCAGATCTCTTCTTTCTGACACACACACACACATACATATATACAGCAAGGGATTTGTATATACATTAGATTCAAAAATTAATGGTTTGAAAGAGATGAAGTTAAGAAAATAAATAACAAACAAATATAGATCTAAAGGATTTCTTATTTGAAACCCTAATGTAGCAGTTTCGAATCCTGAAGAGACGGGCTGAAAGAGCTTCGCTAATGTTCCCAAAATACTATATGAATAAAAGTGAAGGTTCTAGGGTCTTATTTATAGTTGTTGAACACACCGGGACTATTGGATGAAGGTTGGTTGGAAATTATAAAATTTGGAACGTTCAAATTCACAAACCCCGGCCACTATTTCACTATCAAGGTCGACCGCCTACCATAACGGTCGACCGGTCCTAGGACGCAGTTGACCGTGAAGTTTATTTTGGAAAGATTTTCAGTGTCGTTTTGTTTTTATTATATTCCTTAATTATATTTTAACATTAACGTTAATTTTAGCATTTACTTTACCCCAAGTCTACCTATTGTTAATTTTTGAATTTCAAATTTGAGAATTAATTAATTATTTGGATTCGAATTCTATTTAATTATTTTGGATCCGAAAACTTCAAATATCCATAACTTTTCCGTTTGAATTTCGTTTTCAATGTATTATATATGGAAATTGATCAAAATTTCACCATGAATGTAATAACCTAACTTTTATGGTCAAATTACAACTTTTGCAAAATTTTCATTTTTGTCCCATTTATTTAATTTAATTTATCTAATTTATTTATGGTTGATTTTATGGGGTGTTACATTCTTCCCCCTTTAAAAAGGATTTCGTCCCTGAAGTCGTTCCAAGGGGCGAATATCGTAACATGCACTAAACATCCATGTTATACAACCAAGTTATCTACACATCCATCCACTCAAACAAAAGTGCAATATGATTATGTATTGCAGACATACTATAAGTGAGCTCAATCTAAACGTGAGTGTGTGATTATGACATATAAGGAAACTCCCTAAACATGCATAAAATTTCTACAAGAATGAAAAATGATGGTGAAAAGTGTAGCAACCATCTTTAACCATCTAATCTTGTAACCACAATGCAACCGAAAATATAATTTTAGAGAGAAAAGTTTACTAGTGAAAAGATCGGTATGAGAGATTCTCTTTTTTCTTTGGTCTCCCTTGTGCTTTCTATATCGGGTTATCTCTCCATTGTACTCGGACGAACATAATTTCTTTATTGAGCTTCCTAGCTCCAAGCTTCATAATGCGTGTGGTGACATGAGATGCTATTGGCTCCGTCTCAATATCCTCAATTGATCATACTTTACCGCAACAGTTATGTCATGAAGGCACTTCCTCAGGTTCGAAATGTGAAAAGCGTTGTAGACTCCTAATAATCTGTCGGGTAGCTCTACATGGTAAGCCAGTCTTCCTATTCTTTCCACAACCTAAAAAGGCCTAAAAAATCTTGGTGCTAACTTTTTGGATTTCCCAAATCCCACGACCCACTTAAGAGGGTAGATTTTGACAAACACCATGTCTCCAACCTCGAACTCTTATTCTTTCCTTCTTTAATATGCGTAGGATTTCTAACGATCTTGTGCTTCCTTTATTCGCTGCCTTATAAACTCTACCTTAATCGATGTTTCGCGAATCAAATCTGGTCCGAGTAAAATTTTATCGGTGGTTTTCCACCAAAAATTTAGCGATTGCATAGCCTCAAAGCGTTCCAAAGTGTGCCATAACAATCATCTATTGATAACTATTGTTATAAGTGAACTCCACTAAAGGTAGGTGCTGCTCCCAATGTCCTTCGAAGTCTAATATATATGCTCTCAACAAATCTTCCAGGATCCTATTTAATTACGTTTGTCCATCTGCCTACGGTGGTAGGTGGTACTGAGATTCAATGACGTTGTTAAATATTTTTACAAACTCCTCCAAAACTTGGTAGTAAATAAGAGGCCTCTATCACTAACGATGCTGACTAGAATTCCATGAAGTTGAACCACTTTCTTAATATAAATATGGGCTAAAGATGTCGCGGTCCTATTGCTCCTAATGAAAACTAAATAGGCGCTTTTAGCGAGTCTATCAACTACTACCCAAATTGCTTCATTACCTCTTTGACTTCCAGGCAACCCATCTATGAAGTCCATTGATATGTGTTTCCATTTCCAAGTCAAAATTTTTAATGGTAATAATAATCCTCTAGGCTTTCCTTGCTCAGTTTTAATCCTTTGACACATCAAACACCTGGAAACAAATTCAGCTACTTCCTTCTTCATCCTTGGCCAAGAGAAAATCCATTTCATATCCGTGTACATCTTATCTCCTCTAAGGTGAATAGGCATTCATGAATGGTGATATTCAGTAAGCACTTCCTCCAATATACTATCTACCCTTAGGACGCAGAGAAGTCCTTCTCTCCTCAAATGTCCCTTCTAATCAACCGCATATCTACTGTCATAGGAAATTGTTCTCCTCTAATTAGCTTATCCAAGATATCTACTACATCATCATCATTGCTTTGCTAAAGTCTATTATGGTCCATCAACATTGGTCTAACCTTCATTGCCATCAAATAGTTTTGAGTGGGTTCCAATGGTGGTTGGAAGTTGAAATTCGAGAGAAACTCCAACAACCTTCACTCAAATATAACACCGAAGGTAGCATGTCTTCAGCTAAGGGCGTCTGCAACGATATTCTCGTTCCTAAGGGTATATTGTATCCCAAAGTCGTAGGATGCTATAAACTCCATCCACTTCTGCTGCCTAAGATTTAAGTCTTTTTCGAAGAATAGACATTTGATTGATTTATGGTCAGTAAACAACTCAAATCTTCCCCCCAAAAGATATTGCCTCCACATCTTCAAGGTGGAAAATGGCTACCGGCCCCAGATCATGCATTGGGTATCTCTTCTCATGGTCCTTCAGTTGCCTACTAGCATAAGCTGTCACTCTTCCTTCTTGCATAAGAATTGCTCACCATCCTGTGCCACATGCATCTATATAAACTACAAAAGGCGTCGTTCCATAGGGGTTGACAAGTACTGATGTGCTAGTCAATTGATCCTTTATCTTTCCAAATGCTTCTGTGCATTTCTCATCCCAAGCGAAGACTATATTCTTTTTGGTCATAAGGGTAAGAGGAACTATTATCTTTGCAAAATCAGTTATGAATTTTATATAATGACCTACTACCTTAGAAAACTCCTAACCTCCATGGCATTCTTTGGGGTCTTCCATATTTGAATAGCTTCCACTTTTGCGGGATCAACCGCTAATCCATGTTTCAAAAAAATATGCCTAAGAAATCTCACTTCCTACTTGAAAAAGTGCATTTTGAGAATTTGGCATTAAGTTGGCGCCTTCTCAAGGTTCCTAGTATCTCCCTTAATTGAACTTTATGCTTCTTTTCATTTTTGAAAAAATACTAAGATGTCATCTATTAAAACTACAACAAATTTGTTTAACTATCCCCTAAATACTCCACTCATTAAATCTACAAAGAAAGAGGGGGAATTGGTTAATCCAAATTGAATCACTTCATGTTATCCCGCCTTTTGGCAAGGCTTTGAAACTAAGAAGTTGAATGGAGATTAGAGACAGATCATCTCGAAGAACGGGTGTACGCAAGTTTACTATGGATGCTGGTAAATTTTGTCTGATTATCTGGAACAAGCTACAATTGATATGACACGACAAGCAAAGCCATGAAAGCCAACGTTTAAAACTTCAAGTCAATCGGAGTTCGTATGCTCAAGTTATGGATCGACCAAATGCTATGAAAAACACATTCTGTTCATATCCATCAATTCACATCAATTCATTTCGTATCCATCTATTTCGCGTCGATCCCTTTCGTATCCACCATGCATGCTCTACTTCGTATCCACTTTGCGTGGTTTTGTTCCATCATGTTTACTCGAAATCATATTGATCGATCAACGTCGATTTGTATCGATGCCAATTGTACAGTTCATATCGATCGATTAACAATCGATATGAATAGGCCACCCAACGATTGATATGAAACTAGCTAAACACCATCGATACGAATTATCTGCATGTGATCGATGTGAACAGCCCCAAAGTCATCGATACTAAAAAAGGACTTTTTGGCTCTTCTATATCTAAACTCTGTCGAAATCACCATTGTACTCGAATCCTACTATTGTAACATACTGTAATCAGCAAGAAAAGGTCAACAAAATTAGAAATTTCATAATGGACCTAGGCCATAGATCGAACCACTCTAAATCCATGTGTTTCCGTGCATTTTTTTCTATTCATTAATTAGTGTGTTTGTTAGATCTTCCTCCTTTTTCAATTATATTCTTCATTTTATCTCTTCAAACACATCCGAAGAGGGTTGTGCTCAATTTGGTACAAACACTTTGGTGCTTTCACTGAGAGCCCAGTTTTCTTCTGCTTGTTGGATCTACTACCGTAATTGGATTGCAATAATCTAAGGAGAAGATTTAGACTTCAAGCTATTCAGATTTGTACAAGTCTAGGAAAAAGCTTCGTTATCCATTATGGTTAACACTAGGGCCACTTCAATAGTTGTAGATCCAGAAGGATGGGACACAACTACCTCCTACTAATCAGAATGTTGCCGAACCATCAAACGAGCAAGGCCCTGTCACCAGGAAAGATTTTCAACTGCTAACGCAAGAGCTGACGCAGAGTCAACAGCAACTTACTCAATAGATGCGTGCCAACGCTGAGTTGACCGATCAACTGAATCGTCAAAGATGAAAGAGATCCAGGAGGGATCAGGCTTCTTATTCATCCATTGAGAGTTCGACCTCCTCTCACTACCATCATAGATCCACGTGACCATGGCTAGATGGAAGTTATACCCAAGCTACTCAACATTAACATACATTAAATCTTAGACAACCGAGAGCTGGCCCATCAACCAACCATCAGACTGGTCCCCCCTCCCAAGGAGGTACTGTTCCTTATCATGTTACAAGCAACCGCACGCCACTACCGCAGTTTAGTCGGGAGATGATGCCCGAATCCGGACAGATCTGAATCGTCGCCAGCATGAATATACTCTTGAACCATATGTCCGTGAGAACCTAGAACCAATGAGGCGAGATATGGACCGTCGACTGCGATCGGCCTCTCCTCGCGTTGTGGAACCTGACCATACCTTGGCTCAGCATGCTCAGAGTGTCCAAGTGCCAGACATCCCAACGATGATCCATCAGATGATCTGTGAAATTCAAGGTCTCACCAATGATGACTGCGGAATCTCCTAGAGTCATACCCCTTTTACTGATGATATACTCTACGTTGAACCACCTCGGTGATTCTGGATGCCAACTCTACCCATTCATGAAGGGAGTACTGATCCTAATCAACATATGTTAAAGTACGAATGGTTGATGAATGCTGCATGAGCTGATGATACAGTTAAGTGTCGAAGTTTCCCCGATCTCTCTAGGAGGCATAGCAACTATGTGGTTTACTCATTTACCACCTCGATCTATCTTGTGTTTTGATCAGTTGGCAACAAAGTTTGTTGAGCAGTTCGCATGCATGTCACAAGGCCGAAACATGTTAATACCTTCCTAGTGTCACTCAAGCTCCTGGAGAGACATTTAGATGTTATCTAGAGAGATTTCATGCTGCATAAGCAGAGATTAGTAATCCTAATGATAACTCAATTCTGATGGCACTAACTAAGGGGATCGATCAGGATTCTGGTTCGACAACTGGTTGGCCGGAAAACCTCGTGCGTTATTGGACCATTTCTATTTTAAGGCAGCACAGTTCTTGAGAAGGGAGGACAGTCGAAGTTCAGCCGAATATATTGTTTAAGCGAGCTAATGATCAGATGAAAATAGAAGAAAAAGATTTAAAGCCTTGTTAGGTCGTATTCACGGCTTCAATAGAAGGGTAACTACACTCACTGGGATAGTGGAGCTACCAGTGGAGTTGGAACAGGAGAACGCCAGAGAGTCCGGATATTGCAATATACATTGCTTTCTTGGTCCGACCAGCCCTAACTGAATTCAGAGCTGCTATTGCCCCTTGGTGTTTGACCTTAAAATTCCCTACCGACAATGGAGTTGGAATTGTTCAGGGAGACTAGGCTGCTGGACGAGCCTGTTATGTTGCTGAGCTGCGGGAGGCGCAACGAAGAGAAAAAGGAAAGGGCGTAGAGGAATCTCTCTGCATCCACTTTGAGGAATATTGAAAGCTAACGCCTAGGCCTAAGCCTGGGCACCTCAACCAATTCCCAAGGGATCTTGACCCAAGAGATATCGAAAGTGAAGATGAAAGTAAAGATAGTCAAACCCCCGACCGAGCTGACGATCGATGTTCAGATCGATGATAGCGATGATTCTAAAATGATAAAGATCGGATCTCGGTTAAGCCAACAGATGCAATAGGAATTGGTTGAATTTCTCCTGGCAAAACTTGACATGTTTGCCTGGACACATTCTGACACGTGTGGAATCTTCCCGGACATCGTGAGCCACACATTGAATATTGACCTACGGCATGTCTCAGTCAAGGAAAAAAGGCGTGATATGGATCCAGAGACCCTTAAGGAAGAGGCAGATAAGCTTAAAACGAATGGATTTTTTCGAGATGCGTTATACCTGGAATGGGTGTCCAATCCCGTACTTGTTCAAAAGCCAAAAGGGAAATGGAGGACATGTGTTGACTATTTAGAATTGAATAAAGTTTTCCCTAAAGATAGTTTTCCACTTCCTTGAATCGATCAACTAGTAGACTCAACGGCTGGACATGAACTCTTATCCTTCATGTATGCATATTCTGGCTACAATTAGATACCCATGCACTTGTCCGATCAGGAGCATACCAGCTTCGGAACCAATCTAGGATTTTACTGCTACAAAGTCATGCCTTTCGGACTCAAGAATGCCGGGGCAACTTACCAATGATTAGTTAATCGAATGTTCACTAACCAGATCGGGAAGAACATTAAGGTATATGTGGACGACATGCTTGTAAAGTTGCGGTTCTTTACTAATCATATCAAAGACCTTGAATCAATGTTTAACATCCTCCAAGAATATAGAATGAAGGTCAACCCATTGAAGTGTCACTTTGGCATTGCATCCGGAAAATTCCTTGGGTTTATCGTCAACGCCCGAGGAATCGAAGCCAATCCCGAAAAGATCTGTGCAATCAGAAATCTTGAGACTCCAAGAACTATTAAGCAAGTCCAGATCCTCAACGGAAACATAGTGGCACTGAGCAGTTTCATTTCAAAATCCACTGACAAATGCATTCCCTTCTTCGATCCGATCAAAAAAGGGAAACAGAAGTTTGAATGGACTACGAAATGTGAGGGTGCATTTCGAGCACTAGTTCAACATCTCTCCACATCACCCATTTTGTCGAAGCCTATTGATCGTGAGAGATTGTACATCTACTTAGCGGTGTCAGAAACACAATCAGTGTTGCCTTGATTCGGGAGGAAGACTAGATACAACAACATGCATATTACATTAGAAAACGACTGACCAGAGCGAAGAGAAATTTTGCGACGTTGGAAAAGTTGGCTTATTGTCCTTTCATTGCCTCAAGGAAGCTTCGTTCGTATTTCCAGGCTCATCCTATCACCGTTTACACTGACCAACCGTTACGATAGATCCTTACGCAACCTGAGATGTCTGGTAGGTCACTCAAGTGAAATATCAAACTGAGTCAGTTAGACATCACCTACACTATAAGGCGATCTATCCAAGGACAAGTCCTAACGGACTTCATCGTCGAATTCACTATCCCGAGGGACTTGCCCTACGCCAGTGAATCTCCCAAGTATATCTGGAAGGTACATACTGGTGGCACATCAAATGACCGTTGCTCAGGTGCTGGAGTTGTACTTGAAACCCCTGAAGACTGATCTATATGCCATGCTTTAAAGTTCGACCTCCGTGCGACCAACAACGAAGCCGAATATGAAGCCCTACTCGTTGATTAAGGCTTGCCAGAGATTTAAGAATTATCACTATGGAAATTTACTTGATTCACAAATTGTCATATGCCAAGTTCAGGGGGAGTACCAGGCCAAAGACTGAAGGCTAGCTGCTTATCTTGCTTGGGTTTAGAAAATAGTAAAGCCGTTTAATTATTATGCAATCTATTGCATACCCCGAGAACACAATCAGAAAGTCGATTCCTTAGCAAAATTATCCAGTACCGGTGAGGCACAACAAATGGGATTTGTTCCCCATGGAAACATTATCTTCCCCAAGCATTGATTGGATGGAAACATACTGGGTACTTGAAGCCATTTCAGATAAGGAGTCATGGATGACTCTGTTTCGAAACTATCTCGAGCATGGGACACTACCGGAGCGCAGGAGTGAAAAAAGACAAGTTCTTAGAAAAGCTTCACGATTCACTATTCAAAATGGAGTCATGTACAGAAGAGAGTAATCTATTCCTTTACTCCGTTGTATAGCCCACGATGAAATCAAACGAGTATTGCATGATGTACATGAAGGAGAATGTGGTGATCACACCGAGGTCAAGCTCTTACCAAGAAAGTGTTCTGATATGGATATTATTGGCCGGCTGTAAATCACGATGCATCGGATTATGCCCGAAAATGTGACAAGTGTCAGAAGCACGCTTGAGTTCCATGAGCTCCACCTACTGAAATAACTCAAATGTTCAGTCCATGGTCGTTCGCAGTATGGTGCATTGACATTATTGGCTCTCTTACTCTAGCCAAAGGTGGTGCAAAGCACGTCATCGTTGCAGTTGATTACTTTACCAAATGGTTGGAAGTTGAGCCCCTTACTACTATCACAACGAAGAAAGAGATCAACTTTGTAGTACGCAACATTATCTGTCGATTTGGTCTCCTGCGTACCATTATCACTGACAACGGAAACCTAATTCAACAGTGTTGAATTTAAGAATTTCTGTCAATGATTTCACATCTAGAAGAAATTCTCTACAGTTACACACCCTCAAGCAAATGGATAGGTTAAAGTTTTTAATAAAGTTATAAAGTCTATTCTGAAAGAACGGCTGGAGAACGCCGGGGGCAAATTGGTCGATGAACTTCCTATGGCTTTATGGGCTTATTGAACAACCCACAAATCCACGACCGGACACACTCCATTTTCACTGTCTTATGGTTCAGAAGCCGTTATTCTGGTCGAGTTGGAAGTACCTTCTCATTGTGTGTTATATTATGATCCGAAGACAAATGCTATATTACTCGTTGAATCCCTAGATTTATTGGATGAGAAGCGAGAAGAGGTTGATTTGAAGGCAGCCGCGTACCGAAGTCGAGTCGCTCGATTGTACAATGCCAAGGTTCGACTCCGAACCTTTGAAATCGACGATCTCGTCATAAAAAAATCTACTTGATTCCTTCGCACATGAAACCAACGTGGGAAAGGCCGTATGTGATCGAAAAAAAGCTCGGAGACGGCACATTTAAATTATCGATCGTTAATGATCTCACTTTGCCGAGAGCCAGGAACAGTGAAAGTCTTCGTCGCTACTACACATGATAAGCTTTATTTGTTCACCCAATTTGCTTTTCATTTGCAATTTGTTTATGCATTTCGAAATTTGAATTTGTAATAAAGCAACTGACTTTGCCATATTTTCTTATTTCAGCAATAAAATGCAATCTCTTCGAACCAGAGCTGTGATTTCATGAAATGTGTCATACAACCTTCACTATGCACGGAGAGCTAAGTTCGACCATACGGTGGAATTTATCCAAATAGGGAGTGACTGTGATACGACCGGTCACTCGTTAAGGGAAACTCGAGCTCGGGGGAATGTCGTCACACTAAAGCCAAAAAAGGATCAATGCACGACAATCTTTTAACTAACTCCAGATTCCCAGAGTGTGAACTGAGGCATAAACTTACAAATGAGGTTTCGAAGAGGGTGGATCCGTCCACCTAACGACTTTGCCTGTATTCAAACCAAGTTCGAGGAGGATGGATCCTTCTATCTAACGAACTCACTTGTTAACTCAGGAGGATGTGAATCGACTATCCACGATCCTGATAGATTCATCGTTCTCAGAGTGTGAACGAAATAATAAAGCCTAAACAGATTTTACTGACCATCTATCGGTCAACTCTAGATTTCCAGAGTGCGAACTGGAGTATAAAGATCAGCCAACTCTGGATTCCCAGAGTGCGAACTGGAGTATAAGCGTCGACTAACTCTAAATCCCCAGAGTATGGATTGGAGTTTAAACACAAACCGTTGTGAAATGACCACCCGTACGACAACTTCGAGCCCCCGGAGTGCGGGCCGGAGCATAAACGCAAGGGGGTGTAATTGACCATCCGCGAATTAATCTAAGTCCCCAGCATATGGACAAGTTCTAAACATCGAATGGATGTAACCGACTGCCCACAAAAATAACTTATGTCCCCAGAGCGTGGACATATTTCTTAATCTTAAGCAGGTATAATTGACTACCGACGAGCAAGTGCAATCCCCAGAGTGAACCAATTAATTATCAAATGTGGTTCGACTACCCGGACTCGTCATGTTTCAGCTTCGTTTCATAAAGTTAAGACTGATGTGTCGAAGGCAAATAATGACCGCCTATCGATCTTTTCAATATATCCCCGAGTCAAGGGGGCAGAACTTAAGTACGAGCAACTGATTGAGACAGTGTAGTATTAGGACTTGACTTAACTTTCGGTTACTTCAGAACTTAATAGATAAACTCGGATCCAATTCAAAGACTAGAATTCTACATGTACAATGGATAGAAGTTCAAGCACTGAAATACTTAAACAAACGAACACAAACTATGTTGAAGGAAAAATGAAATTATATTATTATTCTTTGAAAAGGAAGAACATGTTCAAAATTGTTCCACAAATCCTACTAATGGGGGCCAAGCCCGCATCTATACACGGCTTATAAAAAAGCAAAAGGAAAATTCTGTCTATCTGTCCAAAAATGGGCTGGGGAGGCATGTCTATTCTCTAATTTTCTTCTTCTTCCCCTTCCTTGGTGTTGACCCACTGGAACTGCCACTGGGCTACCTCTTTGAGCCCTTGCTTTTCGACGGTTGGTCTCCAGTCGGGGCAATTATACTAACTTCCTCCTTCGAACTCACATGTATTGGAATGCTTTCCGAAGGCAGAGTCGGAGGGACATGGTCGATGTTAGGAGGCGGAAGAGGTACGCTGGTGTCAATGACCATACGACCAGGAGAGATTGTTCGTAAAAGGGCTGAACCAGGGCCCACCATCCCATCTCTAAAGCTACTAGCCCACACGTCTTCCTCCATCTCAGCTTGATTTCGGCTATTATTTCCTCTTCGTGAATTGCTTGGGCATCGCAGGGAATATTAGCAGTTGGGCCCGAAGAGCTAGTCACCGGTACACTTCCACCCATAACAAATGGCAGATCAGCTAAGGGGTCACTATGATGATTGAGAAGTTCCTCCATCATCTGTTCATCAGAAGTAAGCGTGCTCCCCTGTGCTCCATCAATTGGTGTAGTGGTTGTTAATAATGGTGGTCGCTTCTACTATGAGGGCCTCCTGCATATGATGTGATTCTTGAGTTGCAGGAGGCACGACCTATGTGGCTCCAATCACTAGATAGAGACAAAGAAAATAATTTTAGTGATTACTTTAAGTAGCGCTTTCGATTTGGAGCAAGTATGGGAAATGTTCGGAGTACCTTCCTCAGAGTGATGTGTAGGTGAAGCCGAAGTAGATTCGGTAACATGCTCATGGGCTGGAGACAACTACGATTGATCCAGATTGTATATAGGAACATACTGAGGGTCAACCGCAGGTGTGAGTATGGATTGGGTTGGCGCAAGAGTTTTAGAACTTACATCATGATGCTCAACACCAGAACCTTCTCCAACCTCCTATTGCTGAGTGCCAAGTTTCTCCTTTTCATATGCGATCATGAAATCATGGAGAACTTTCCTTTCTTCTTCAGTCAACACCTGGTTCTCAAGCTCGAACTCATCAACTGATTCCGCTTGTCGTTCAGCCGTCTCATCTTCGAACAATCGGCCCTAAGCGTTATACAAGTGAGATGGAAAGCTGTCGAGCCAGGTCAAGTTTCGGTGTTTCGGGATGTTAGCATTATATGTGACAAAAAGATCTTCGATATCGGCCTCCAACTTGGACTCTGCCATATTCACTTCATTTTCAATCCTGGCCTCGGCCTCCTGAATCTTAAGCGTTGTCGCGTCTCTCTCATCCCGGAGCACTACAGCTTGTTCACATGCCTCCTAGGCTGCTTTGTTTGCATCATCCTTCTTTGACGATTTTAGAGAGTTTGGCTTTAAGCTCGTTAAGTTCCTTTAGTGTGGCATCCCTTTCGTCCGTAACAGTGGTATTTCGGTGGCCCTTATCCTTAACCAAAGCATAGTGCATCTGTCGCATCCTTTCCATGGACTGATTTGCCTCATCGGCTTTCTTGGTGGCCTCTATTTCCAACTTCCTGGAAGATTCAGCCTCATTGTTAAGCACTTGTGTGACGACCTGGCTATTTCGTACCATTCAAATCGACAATAATCCACACATGTCGGACTTGAATGATGCAAAATAACAGATTGTAAATAAATTTGGAGCAAATGAAATCAAATACACAGAATCACAGACATAGAACAATCAGAATAACTCGCAGCGGAATATAAAATAACATAGTAGTTCATGAAGCTACTATAACAAAGTCTCAAAAAAATACATAATATCAGTCTGAAACAACATAATAGAAATCCAAAATACATAGAAGTTCACTAATACATGAGATAAACTAGAATAGTTGAACTGAAATAGATATATAAATATTGCTAGGAAGAATCTCCAGCAAAGACCAGCCCCAGAAAGAGAATCCAAAGCTGTGAATACTCAGGCTGACCCAAGCGTAAAGCAAAACACAAACACTCGAGTTAGGACATATATATATATATATATATATATATATATACTTATATAATGTAAACCAACTCAAGTGAACTATAATGAAGATACAAGTAACTAAAAGGATGCCTGGGACCGCCCGTCCTCTAAGGATCCATTAAACTATTTACTATATAGTAATATTGCGCTATTATAATAATGTCTACAGTAAAATAAACTTACTTTAAAATAGCGTTAAGGAGTGACCCAATATTCCCCTTAACACGTAATAGTCCCTGCAGTCCATCCAGTATCAACGTATCTCCAGATCGAGAGACTACCCTAAATACTCCATGGGCTACGGGAGAAAAACAAACTCGTAGTAAAGGCTCGGTATGGTAGGTGACATGGTACGAAAGGCAATGCCAGGGTAAATATACCAATTACACACACGGGCAGGTGGTAACGTAGCAGCCACTACGCCCACCCCGAACAAAACTCCAAAAATCAAGGGGTGCACCCAATCAATCACAATAGTAATAGAACGGTATCGAAGAAGTGTCTCCGACCAGAGGAGCTACCCCTTTTGGCCCAAGATCGCTCCTGGTTTAGCCACCTTAAGCCAACTTACGGGAGTCGGGTCCACGTAATGTACCTCAAGAACGTCGTTACCATCCTACTTTATTCTGGAATCTCCACTGCGTACACAGTTGTTAAAGTGGTTTTGGTATCGACAAAGAGTATGTCCATATCTGAATCCGATCTCTTCAACAACCAATTGTAATTATAACCCGTAGTTATAATTTTAAAAATGGTATTTATATTTCAAAAATCAAGTATCATTACAAATCATTTCAAAATATCATTTCAAATCATTCCAAAATATCAATATATCATATCTTTTCAAAACCACATTCATTTGATATAAATTTAAAATACCATTTCAATACAAATTTCAAAATAGTTTATATTGCAAAACAAATTACTTCATTTAAATCATAAAAATGAATTTATTACATTTAATAATTAAATAAATTTCTAAAATTTTAATCTTTTCAAAGTTCATTTATTCACTTAAATTTATTAAAACAATGAAAATTCAACTTTCGCAGCAATTAGAGAATGCTACGGAAAGTTACTTTTAAAACAATTCAATTTACCAGAAGACAGCATTAAAAATGTTGTAATAGGGTTACTTTAGTTTCAAATAAACTTAGTTAAATTTAGCAATCACAGCACTTACAAAGTGCTATAATAGCCCTTAATTCAGTTTAGCTATTTAGTTTATTTCTATCAACTACAACATTTACAAATGTTGTAATATCCTTTACATTAGAAATAATAGCATTTCAAAAATGCTGTTAATTAAATTCCAAATATTCATTATAATTTCACAAACATTTATTTTTTTTAAACCATTTTAAACTTAAAAAATCATACATTTTCACTTTTAAAATAATGATTTAAATATCCTTATATTCATGATTTTATAAAGTTACATTTTCATTAAAAAAATCAAAATTTAATAATAATTCACTTATAAAAATTCAAGCATTAAATTTCAATTCTTTGAATTAAATTTAACTTAACACTTTAAGTTTAAAATTTCAAAATTTCCAATATAACTTATTTCCCATTTTATTTACTTAACTTCAAATTCACTTTTAAACAAAATTCTCAAATTTCCAATTTAAGTTATATTTAAAAATTTAACTTAAATTTAAAAATTTAACTTAAATATTCATTTATTTAACACTTTTAATTTATCCAAAAATCATTAACACTTTATAAAAATCATTTATATTCATTTCAATTCAAATTTTAAATCTATTTATCATATTTTCCTACTTAATTCAAATTCCACTTATCACCAAATCAAAATTTCCAAAATAACTTATATTTCAAATTTATAACTTTATCATTAATTTATTTCACTTATAAATTTTTAGAAAATCAATAATACTTTACAAAAATCATTTTTTATTAAGTTTAAATCAAAATATTATAATATTTTCATTTCTAAAAGACTTTAAATTTTTTAGAAAAATATATATTAATCGCGGGTCTGTATATCATTTTCTAGCCTAGGTAAAGTGATACGGATAATATATCATTTCAATCCGTAATTTACAAAGAAAATCCGGCTTTTATCATTTCAAACCGGAAGTCCCAAGTGAAATGAAATAATTGAAAATCGTTCAGGCCTATCATTTCATCCCATAACGATTGTTCCCTATTCTAAAGTTCGTTCGGGTATGTATCATTTCAACCTATAGTGATTCTAATCTAAAGGGAACTTGCAGCGTGATAAACTGATATAAATAGTAGAATATCATTATATAACGGTAACATATGGTATAACAGGTGTATAAGCATGGGTGAACATCATATGATCATAACATAACATATATAGCATGATGATATGTTTTACATATTCAATTGTGATCAGTTTACTAGTCATATAAGTATAAATCCTATCTGGTGAGAATTACTCATTTGTATAAGCAGGGGCTGACAACCAAATGCACAAACAATGATCTTCAAAGGCACGATAATACGACAATGAGTTGAGAGTGGGAGAGCTAAAGCTAATTTCCTTGTCAAATATCAAACAAAACAATGTACAATATGAATTTCAAACCAAAATATTTATAAACAATGCTAGGAATAAATACATAACTCAAAGCTAAAGCTTTTGCACTTGCATTCAACAACATATGCTTCAGCTATAGGCTGGAAAAATACTGTTATGGGACGGATTTAGATCAGGTTTGGATCAGGTTCAAGTCATATAAATCGGCCATAACAATATATAAAGGAGAAGAGATATATGTGTGCATGAACACACAACTACAAGGCAACTACATGGATTTCAAGGCCATAAATGGTCTCGGCCAAGCATGATTGGACAAGGCCAGGTCTGGGAAGATCAACTACAGGTGTTGCAGAGGTCTTAGGTCCAGGAAGTGGCTGGTGGTGGTGGTGTATGGGTCGGTCGAAGTGGTGGTTGGAGTGGTGGATGAAAGTGAAGTTCGGCTATGGTAATAAAGTGGAGTTTTCTTCATATTCTTGGTGGATCTACAACTTGGATGGCCTCAACTATGGAATGGCAGTGGGAAGGAGGAGATGATGGCTACTTGTAGTGGTGGTGGAGGCAGCCAAGGTGCTTGAGATGGAGTAGCCGAACACATGAAGGTGAATGCAAGTGTAAAAATCAAACAAATCAAGTAGAAAAAGTGAAAAAAAAATAGAAATTTTACCAAACTTTTGCTTCAGGAAAAGGCCGAAAGTTTTTAGGGTTTTTGAATATATTTTTCTTGTGCGTGAGAAAATGGTGAAGTGGTCGGCTGAACAATGGATGATATGGCAGCCAATGAAGTGATGCATTGATTGGTAAAAAGGTGGAGTTAATATGAAAAGGCTAAGCACATAAAAGGTCACAAACCATTCAAATTTCCATAATTCTTTTTCAATTTTTAAATACATGTAAAAATACATATAAATTAAAAAAACATTAAAATATAATGAATGCATAAAAATAAATAAATAAATTTGAATTAAATATAATTAAATTAAGAAAATAGCAAAAAATGGAAACTAGGCTTTAAAATTTGAAAATAAATTCAATAAATCTTGGAAATTTTTTATCATCACTTTAGAAATATTTAAAAATGAAATATTTCCATAAAAAAATTTAAAATAATTTCAAAATAAAATAAATTCAAATTTAAAATTATATTCAAAAATCTAAGGTTGTTACACTCTCCCCTACTCAAATCTTTTCATCCTCGAAAAGAACGGGCAAGGAAAGTAAAGAGAAACAAGATAGAAAAACAAAATAGTACCTGAAATGAACAATTCCAGATTCGAAGCACGAATTCTCTCCCCCGCTTTCCAGGTACAATCTTGATCGTCGATACTCCACTGTACTTTGACCATATTAATAGATTTCCTTCTAAGCTGCTTTGTACCTCTGTCGACAATATAAAGTGGCTTCCTCTCGACAGTCAGATTAGGCTCAATATCCAAACTATCAAGAGTAGAAGGCTAGACAATAAGAGATGGATCATGAAGATATCGACGAAGATGCGGGACATGGAATACATCATGTACTCCAGAAAGCTTCTCGGGCAAATCCAGACAATAAGCCAAAGAGCCAACTCTTTCCACAATGCGGAAAGGACCAATAAACCTAGGAGAAAGCTTCACTCTATGACCAAAGTGAATGACATTCCTCAAGGGAGAAACCTTAAGGAACACCTGATCACCAATAGCAAATTCCAAATTCCTCCTACACCTATCAGCATACTTCTTCTGCCTATCCTGAGCAGCTCTCAACCTCTTCTTAATCTCCTCAACTCTCTCAGAAGCTTCCAAAATCACATCAGGACCAAGAACCAAATGATTATCGGATTCAATCCAGCAAGATGGGGATCTACATGGTTGTCCGTATAGAGCAGCAAACAGAGACATTTTGAGACTGGCCTGAATGTAAATATGGAATGAGATAGATAAAAATATTAAGATAAGGTTAAGAATAGAAGATAAGATTATACCTGATAGCTATTATTGTAGGTGAATCCGGCAAGATGGAGATGATCTTTCCAAGATCCTCCATAATCAAGCACACAAACACGAAGAAGATCCTCGAGAATTTGATTCACTCTTTCTGTTTGACCGTCGGTCTGTGGATGGTAAGTAGTGCTTAGATTCAAATGAGTACCCAGAGATTCCTGAAAAGCTTTCCAAAACTGACTGGTAAAGATAAGGTCACGATCACAAACAATACTGAGAGGAACACGATGGAGATGAACAATCTCTCTCATGTAGATCTCAGATAAGCTAGAAGCAGAACGAGTAGACTTGACCGGAATGAAATGAGCGGACTCGGTCAGTCTATCAACAATAGTCCAGATACTCTCATTACCCCTCCGAGTTCTCGGTAAACCATTGATGAAATCCATGGAAACCTATTCCCACTTCCAATGGGGAATCTCAAGGGGCTGCAACAAACCAAGGGTCTTCTGGTGATTGGCTTTGACTTGCTGACAAGTCACACACCGATTAACAAAGATATAGATATCCCTCTTCACCCCCCTCTACAAATAAAGCCTCTTCATATACTGATACATCTTCGACACTACAGGATGAATAGAAAGCCCGGATCAGTGATTCTCCTGAAGAAACTCCTGCCTCAAATCATCAACATTCGGGACACAAATCCTGCCATTAATCCTCAAAATCCCTCTATCGTCAATCTGAGCTACACTACCACTACCACTACCACCAACCCTACTACGAACACTCTCCTTCATCAATCTAAACATCTCATCCTCATCCCGCTTAGCCATGATACGATCCAGAAGAGGAGAAGAAGAAATAACAAGCTGACACAACAAAGCCTTCTTCCGACTCAGAGCATTAGCCATAACATTAGCTTTACCGAGAGCATAGATAATATCGAGGTCGTAAGAAGCCATAAACTCAAGCCAACGAACTTGCCTTTGATTCAAATCCTTTTGGGAGAAGATATATCTCAGAGACTGATGATCGGTGAAAAGCTCAAACTTCGTTCCAAGAAGATGATGCCTCCAAAGCTTCAAAGCAAAGACAACAACAAGCAACTCTAAATCATGAGCAGCACAATTTGCTTCATGGGTTTTCAACTAATGGCTGGCATAGGCAATGACCTTACCATCCTACATGAGAACAGCATCCAAACCCTCACGACTAGCATCGGTATATACCGTCAATCCATCACTTCCGTTCGAAATGGTAAGAACTGGTGCGGAAGTTAGCTTGCCCTTTAACTCATTGAATGCAGCCTTACACTGATCACTCCATACAAACTTGGAATTCTTACGAGTCAAAGTAGTGAGAGGTGCAGCAATCCGAGCAAAATTCTCAATGAATCTCCAGTAGTAACCGGCAAGGCCCAACAAACTATGAATATAAGATGGAGTCTTTGTAGTTTCCCAATCCTGAAATAGAATAGGGAGAAAATAACGACAACCGAAAAGATAGAATTATGAAATAATAAAGAAAAGAGAAGAAAGAAAGACTTATATTGATCATAGCGATCTTGACTGAATCAACAGAAACTCCATTACTAGAAACAATATGCCCGAGATATCGGACTTCATCCTTCCAGAAATGGCATTTAGAAAATTTAGCCTTCAACTGATGATTTCTGAGAGTCTCCAAAATAGATTTCAAATGCGACTCATGCTCTTCCTTAGACTTAGAGAAGACAAGGATGTCATCAACAAAGAATAGAAAATTTTTATTAAGCACATCACAAAAACACGATTCATTAAATCAACAAAGAAAGCAGGAGCATTAGTCAAACCGAAACGCATGACTAACCATTCATAAAACCCATTCTCAGTGCGGAAAGCGGTCTTGGGAATGCTATCCTCAATAACCCTGAGCTGATGAAAACCTGTGGCATGATCAAGCTGAGAGAAAACAGTGGCACCATAAAGCTGATCAAATATATCATTGATACGAGGCATTAGATATCTGTTTTTCATAGTAAGCTTGTTCAGCTCCCTATAATCAACACACATCCAAAGAAAACCATCGGACTTGGTGACAAAAACCACCGCGGCTCCCCATTCAGAAAAACTAGGTCTAATCAGACCTTTGGAAGACAAGTCCTCAATTTGCTTTCTCATCTCAACCTTCTCGCGGTGTGCCATTCTTCTAGGGGGAAGAACAACAGGTCGAGCACCAGGAATAAGATCAATCCGAAAATCAATTTCCCGCTTCGGAGGTAAAGAAGTGACTTCACCAAATACATCGGGATATAGTCTAACAATAGGGGTCGAACCAAGATCACTAGGAGAAGAATCCAGAGAATAAATAAAGTTGCCAGCAAAATCCAGAGGCATGCGGCACTGAACAATCAAGGAATTTCCTTGATCATCAACAAGGTGAACAGACCAAGCTTTACAAGAGATATGAGCATCATGATTCCCTAACCAATCCTGACCAAGCAATAAATCAAAAGCATCGAAGCCTAGAATATAAAAATCACCATTAAAGCGATGATCAGAATGGAGAAGTTTCATTTGCTTACAAATCTGATTAAGGTTAACAGGACCCCCATAGGATTTGAAACACATAATGGAACAGAAGCATACTCAGGAGAAAGGAGATGCTCAAACTTATCACACAAATCAACAGAAATAAAACTGTGGGAAGCTCCAGTATCAAACAACACACGAACAGGATGATGAAATAAAGTAAATGAACCCCAGAGAGTTCCTTGGTCATCACTAGGAGCAGAAGCACGTGGAGGAACTGGAGATGAGGCAGAAGTGACAGCAAATATACCAGAAGACGTACCCTTCTGCAGGGTAGAGCAATCCTTCGTAAAATGACCAGGCTGGAGATATGGCAGAGATCACGCCTAGCCAACTGAGCAAGTGGAGGAACAGCAGCACCAGCTAAGGTAGGACAGCTATTGGCATAGTGTCCCTTCTGATCACACCTAAAGCAAGTGATAGAGGGGAGATCAACTGGTTGCCTCTGAGCAGGAGAAGATGATGAAGATCCCAAACCAGGATGTTTTTGCCAATTCTTCTTCTGCTGATGATAATTAGGCTTACGCTTCGTGGAATTAGCAGAGGAAGACTGAGCACCAGAAACAGCAGGACCTTTAGATGTGGGGTTCTTATAGCGAATAGCCATATCCAAAAGCTGGGTGAAAGTGCCATTAACATGAGAAATGAGGTGACTATAATACTCTAGACGAGCACCAGCAATGAATTTCTCATTCTTCTTGAGAGGAGTATCAATCAGGCTAGGAACGAACTTGGAAAGTTCATTGAACTTTCTTTCATACTCAGGAAAAGATATGCTACCCTGCATAAGATCCATAAATTCACGATAAAGCAGAGATTTCCTGGCTTCTGGCATCCATTTTGCCACAAAAGCCTCCTTGGAAAAGAGATATAGAACCACTTAAGATAGATTCGAAAGAAAAGGAAAAATAGGAACAAATTTCAAGATAATATAAAGGATACCTAAACTACTCCCAAGTAACATCAACTTCGACGGTGTTAGTCGCAACGGACTCCCACCAACCTAAAGCAGAATCCTGCAACTGCTAAGCTGCTAACTGACGCTTCTGGGCATCAGTAATCTCAAGACCAGTAAATATCCTCTCTAGACTCCACAACCACTGCTGAGCCTCCATGATGCTCTCTAAACCAGTGAATAGGGGTCCACCAAGTTGAGAGAATTCCTTATAGAGAATAGTGAATCGAACAGGAGCAACGGGCTGAGGAGCCGGGGCAATACCACGACCCCTACCCATGGCATTTCCTCGATTCATCCTGAAAAATATCAAGAACGAATTTAGGACAAGATAAAGGCAAGCCAAAGATAAATTAAGGTAAGACAAGAGAATTCACTTGGATGAATATCCTAAAGAAAGAAAAATCTAACAAGCTAGATACGAAAGAAAGGAAGTTAGAAAACATTTGAAAATCCTTTAAAACAAGAAATTTTTTATATCAAAATAATCTTTGAAAATCTTTTGAAAACATTTGGAAAAATCATTTTACACTTTGAAAATACGGTCTCTCACAAAGATATGATTCTGAGATTGATTTCACTCATTCTAGGGTATTACTACCCTATCTCTAATGAGTTTTTTGCTCCTTAGGTAATGGTTTGCCAAAACCAAAGCTCCGATACCAAATGTGACGACCCAACTATTTCAAACCATTCAAATCGACAATAATCCACACATGTCGGACTTGAATGATGCAAAATAAAAAATTATAAATAAATTTGGAGCAAATGAAATCAAATACACAGAATCACAGACACAGAAGAATCAGAATAACTTGCAGCGGAAATAAAATAACATAGTAGTTCATGAAGCTACTATAACAAAGTCTCAAACAAATACATAATATCAGTCTGAAACAACATAATAGAAATCCAAAATACATAGAAGTTCACTAATACATGAGATAAACTAGAATAGCTGAACTGAAATAGATATATAAATATTGCTAGGCAGAATCTCCAACAAAGACCGGCTCCAGAAAGAGAATCCAAAGCTGTGAATACTCAGGCTGACCTGAGCGTAAAGCAAAACACAAACACTCTAGTCAGGAAATATATATACATATATAATGTAAACCAACTCAAGTGAACTGTAATGAAGATACAAGTAACTTAAATAATGCCTGGGACCGCCCATCTTCTAAGGATCGGTTAAACTATTTACTATATAGTAATGTTGCACTATTATAATAATGTCTACAGCAAAATAAACTTACTTTAAAATAGCGTTAAGGAGTGACCAAATATTCCCCTTAACACGTCATAGTCCCAGAAGTCCATCCAGTATCAGCGTATCTCCAGATCAGAAGACTACCCTAAATACTCCATGGGCTACGGGAGAAAAACAAACTCGTAGTAAAGGCTTGGTATGGTAGGTGACACAACACATAAGGCAATGCCAGGGTAGATATACCAATTACGCACACGGGATGGCGGTAACGTAGCAGCCACTACGCCCACCCCGAACAACACTCCAAAAATCAAGGGGTGCACCCAGTCAATCACAGCAGTAATAGAATGGTATCTAAGAAGTGTGTCCGACCAGAGGAGCTACCCCTTTTGGTCCGAGATCGCTCCTGTTTTAGCCACCTTAAGCCAACTCATGGGAGTCGAATCCACGTAATGTCCCTCAAGAACGTCGTCACCATCCTACTTCATTTTGGAATCTCCAACGCGTATACAGTTGTTAAAGTGGTTTTCGGTATCGACAGAGAGTATGTCCATATCCGATCCTGATCTCTTTAACAACCAATCGTTATTATAACCCGTAGTTATAATTTTAAAAATGGTATTTATATTTCAAAAATCAAATATCACTACAAAATATTTCAAAATATCATTTCAAATAATTCCAAAATATCAATATATCATATCTTTTCAAAACCACATTCATTTGATATAAATTTAAAATGCCATTTCAACACACATTTCAAAATAGTTTATATTTCAAAACAAATTACTTCATTTAAATCATAAAAATGAATTTATTATATTTAATAATTAAATATTAAATTTATAAAATTTTAATCTTTTCAAAGTTCATTTATTCACTTAAATTTATTAAAATAATGAAAATTCAACTTTCGCAGCAATTAGAGAATGCTACGGAAAGTTACTTTTGAAACAATTCAATTTAACAGAAGACAGCATTAAGAATGCTGTAACAGGGTTACTTTAGTTTCAAATAAACTTAGTTAAATTTGTTAATTGCAACACTTACAAAGTGCTATAATAGCCTTTAATTCAATTTAGCTATTTAGTTCATTTCTATCAACTACAGCATTTACAAATGCTGTAATATCCTTTACACTAGAAATAATAGCATTTCAAAAATGCTGTTAATTAAATTCCAAATATTCATTTTAATTTCACAAACAATTACTTTTTTTTAAAACCATTTTAAACTTATAAAATCATACATTTTCACTTTTAAAACAATCATTTAAATATCCTTATATTCATGATTTTATAAAGTTACAACTTCATTCAAAAATAAAAATTTAATAATAATTCACTTATAAAAATTCAAGCATTAAATTTCAATTCTTTAAATTAAATTTAACTTAACACTTTAATTGTAAAATTTCAAAATTTCAAATATAACTTATTTTCAATTTTGTTTATTTACTTAAAATTCACTTTTAAACAAAATTCTCAAATTACCAATTTAAGTTATATTTAAAAATTTAACTTAAATATTCATTTATTTAACACTTTTAACTTATTTAAAAATCATTAACACTTTATAAAAATCATTTTAATTGATTTTAATTGAAATTTTAAATCTATTTATCATATTTTCCTACTTAATTTAAATTCCATTTATCACCAAATCAAAATTTCCAAAATAACTTATATTTCAAATTTCTAACTTTACCATTAATTTATTTCACTTATAAATTTTTAGAAAATTAACAGTACTTTACAAAAATAATTTTTTATTAAGTTTAAATCAAAATATTATAATATTTTCATTTCTAAAAGACTTTAAATTTTTTAGAAAAATATATATTAATCACGGGTTTGTATATCATTTTCTAGCCTAGGTAAAGTGATACGGATAATATATCATTTCAATCCGTAATTTACAAAGAAAATCCGGCTTTTATTATTTCAAACCGACAGTCCCAAGTGAAATGAAATAATTAAAAATAATTCAGGCCTATCATTTCAGCCCATAACGATTTTTCCCTATTCTAAAGTCCGTTCGGATATGTATCATTTCAACCCATAGTGATTCTAATCTAAAGGGAACTTGCAGTGTGATAAACTGATATAAATAAAGAATAGCATTATATAACAGTAACAGATGGTATAACAGGTGTATAAGATTGGGTGAACATCATATGATCATAGCATAATAGATATTGCATGGTGATATGTTTTACAGATTCAATTGTGATAAGTTTATTAGTCATATAAGTACAAATCCTGTCTGATGAGAATTACTCACTTGTATAAGCTGGAGATGACAACCAAATGTACAAACAAAGATCTTCAAAAGCACGATAACGCAACAATGATTTGAAAGTGGGAGAGCCAAAGCTAACTGCCTTGTCAAATATCAAACAAAACATTGAATTTCAAACCAAAATATTTATAAATAATGCTAGGAATAAATACACAACTCAAAGCTAAAGCTTTTGCACTTGCATTCAACAACATATGCTTCAGCTATAGGCTGGAAAAACAATGTTATGGGATGGATTTGAATCAGGTTTGGATCAGGTCAGGTCATATAGATCGACCATAACAATATATAAAGGAGAAGAGATATATGTGTGCATGAACACACAACTACAAGGCAACTACATGGATTTCAAGTCCATAAATGGTCTCGGCCAAGCATGATTGGACAAGGACAGGTCTGGGAAGATTAACTATAGGTGTTGCAGAGTTCTTAGGTTCAAGAACTGGCTGGTGGTGGTGTATGGGTCGGCCAAAGTGGTGGTTGGAGGATCAAAGGGAAGTTCTGCTATGGTAATAAAGTGGAGTTTTCTTCATTTTCTTGGTGGATCTACAACTTGGATGGCCACGGCTATGGAATGGCAGTGGGAAGGTGAAGATGATGGCTAGTTGTGGTGGTGGTGGAGGCGGCCAAGGTGCTGGAGATGGAGGAGCCGAACACATGAAGGTGAATGCAAGTGTAAAAATTAAACAAATCAAGTAGAAAAAGTGAAAAAATAGAAATTTTACCAAACTTTTGCTTCAGGAAATGGCCAAAAGTTTTTAGGGTTTTTGAATTTTTTTCTTGTGCATGAGAAAATGATGAAGCGGTTGGCTGAGCTATGGATGATATGGCAGCCAATGAAGTGATGCATTGATTGGTGAAAAGGAGGAGTGAATATGAAAAGACTAAGCACATAAAAGGTCACAAACCATTCAAATTTCCATAATTCTTTTTCAATTTTTAAATACATGTACAAATACGTATAAATAAAAATAAAAACATAAAAATATAATGAATGCATAAAAATAAATAAATAAATTTTAATTAAATATAGTTAAATTAAGAAAATAGCAAAAAAATGGAAACTAGGCTTTAAAATTTGAAAATAAATTCAATGAAGCTTGGGAAAACTTTATCATCACTTTAAAAATATTTAAAAATGAAATCCTGCAATAAAAATGAATTTAAAATAATTTCAAAATAAAAAAAATCAAATTTAAAATTATATTAAAAATCTAGGGTTGTTACAACTTGTATTATACGGTCCTTTTGAGCGAGGTTGGTTTCTAACTTCTCAATTGTTTCTACTCGTTCAAAAGCCACCGCCGATGCTTTATCCGCGGCTTTCATCCACTCCCTATATTGGCTATAAATATCATGGACGTAATCATGTATAGTTTGTTCCGCCTCAACTAAAATTTTCTTTATGTGTGGAGGGAAGATGAAGCCATCAAAACAAATGTTCGGAAAGTCTTTTTTCAACTGGGTGATTCTGATCGCTCCTTCCCCAGTGGGATCGGTGACTGCTTGTTCAGCAATTGTAGGAGCTTTAGCCTCAGTCCTACGATGCTATAAATCAAACCTTGGAACCCAAGAAGATGGTTTTTGGCAGAAAGATTTCAAGGGTTATCTATCATGACCACAGGGTTGTGTTGGAGCTCGAGGAGGCGGAGAACGTGATCGGGAGCGATATCTATATTCTCTATCTCTGTCCCTCTGCCTTTCATAACACTCCTAGCTAGAATAACCACGATCGCGGTCTCTTTCACCTTCCCTTCCATGGGACTCGTAGTATGAATTAGATGACTGCCATGTTGAACGAAGACTTCCAAGCATAGATTCTCGCATCGTCATCATATCTGTAAAGTAAAAGAGAAGCATAATCAGTAATCTCCAGAAGTGAACAGCTTAAGGTTGGAAATCGTGTAGTGTCATGAACTGTATATGCATGTGCAACCCCCCGACCAACCAGTTATGTTGGACATATTAGTGGGAAGAGACTCACTTAAATCTAGAGTGCTTTGAAGCCCCTCCAATCCAGTGTCGTGATGAAGTGACACATAGTCCGGAATTGGAATATCGATGAGTCCTTCGAAAGGATTCTCCATTTGTGTGAGAGGAGCGTTCGAGATAACAACACCAGTATTCAGCAAAGACATGACTATGGATTTCCATCGAGAAGACTTATGAAGTTTATGGGCAACTGCCTTACCTTTCCTCCTTCCCTCTAGATCCTGATAACTGTCTAGGGGCCCGGCTACGGGTTCATCATCAGTGGGCATATCTTCTCCATCGCCCTCCTCAGTTATTATAATCTTGAGATCCCTGTGCTTGGCATATTCTTCCGGAACTGCCCTGATCAACCCTTCGAGCCTAATGCTCTGATCCTTGTCAGTTAGCCCAATGGCTCTAAAATTTCGTCTATCAGCACCGAATCAATTTCTCCCATTTCACCCAGCACCTCCTACAGAATTCGTATTATTTCTTTAAAGTGGGCGCTTTCGGGTCATGGAATTGCAGCTGTAAAGGAAAAAGAATGTTAGAATCAACATCGGTTAAAATAATCCCATAAGCAACTAGGGAAATTGTGTCACTTACGTCTAACTAACCATCGCCTAGCGAACCCTGGCGGGCACCGAATGTAAAGCTACTCCGTTTTGAAGTAGCTGAGCCTGGTCCAAGACCCCATCACTAGTTGGCAATTCCTGACTGCCTCTACAAACGTGAATAAAGGATTGTCTCCCCGACTCTTGACATTAAACAAGTATGACTTCTTCAAAGGTCGGGTGTCGAAAGAGATGTTCCATGGAAACAATGAATAGACTGTTTAGCAGTGCATATCAATTTGAATGTAACTGTGATGGAGCAATTCTAAAGGAAGATAACACTTCTCGAATATACTCATTGAATGGAGGAAGCATTCCTGCTGTGCATGAGTGTTTGTTAAAAGCAGTGAATTCTTCTAGAAGAGCGTATGGCCTGTCATTCAGTCCGGTTAGTAGAACATCATCTAAAGGTAAACCATGTCTTAAACATATTCTCCCCAACATATCTTCGGAGACATTGGATGGCATAGAATCTTGCGGATTCGCGATAAAGCTGGCTCCTAGCAACTCATTTGGAGCTGGACATATAACATTAGCCGCAATGATCAGGATCTCTATTATCGGAGAAGATGAACTTTGAGTTTCCTACAGCTGAGAACACCCCGGTTTCATAACTAATCAACTCGGTAAAAACCATCATTAGATGATAATAAGCCCGTGTGTTCCCCAATGTGAAGTGTGTGAATGCGTTGTGCAGTGCAGTATAATACTTAAGATTCTATGGAATTAGGGAAAATGTCTAAACGACGACACTTCGAGATTCAACTAGAGTGACCGTCACGACTGTGCCATCTAAACTTCAGTGAACGATCCAAGTTAAAGTTTGTAAGGTTTGTCAAGTTACTGTTCCATCGATGAGCTTCGAAGGGCAGTCGAATATGCAGCTTAACAGTTAAGTCCAGTTATGCAAGGCGAAAGCTCATCGGGGTTGAATGTTCGATTATGCGAATATTTTGCATCTATCAAAGTCCGAACTTGGATCGATCATCAGGAGCATAATTCGTATCGATCGTGGGAAATAGTGTTTCGTACCGATCGCTCAAAGGTTAGTTCGTATCGATCCTAAACCCTCTGTTCTGTATCAATCGGCAAAAGCACCTTCGTATCGATCGCAAGGTTCAAGGTTTCTTATCGATCGCTTCGAATTGATACGAAGGCCCGTCGTCAATTGGTACGCCATAATTCCTTCCATCGATATGAACTTATTCATCATCCACAATCGATACGAGTACGTCCTTCGTTTCCACCATCCTTTCTTCTTCTTCCATAAGCAGATATCACTCTATTTCTTCCTTCCTCGACCATGCTCAAACCCAACTCCGGCAATAACAGCACCAAAATCGATCGCAGGTTTGTATGAATTGGCATAAAATCGAAGTCTCATCGTTCTAAGACAAATTATTTGAACTAATTACCTAGTTTGGCGGATCGGTTTAGAAAATTAATGAGTTAATTTGGTTTTGGAAAAGAAGGCAGTTTTCTTCTTTCTCACATGCTCTATCGGTATGAAGGCAAATGTGAAAGTGATGGAAGGTAGAAAATTCGGCTAAGTCCAAAAAGCATTTATACGAACTCGTGACCAGGCAAAAGACAATTCACCTCCCAGACATGTTAACCGGTGGGAACGGTCTCCCCTCTGATCGATGCGAAGAAGCTTTCTCCATATCCATTCATCATCGATCTAAGACAGAAACTATTCGCATCCATCAGCAATCGAATGATGCAAAATGACGACTTCGTATCCATTACTCTGAGGTCCACTAGTACTCGTATCCATTGATACGAGGCATGTAAAAAAAAACCAACCAACCTAAGTCGATCGCCATCGACACGATTTTTTTTTCCGACTTTTCACATCGATCCAAGAGAGGATTGATATGAAGAGACACTATGAAACAACCATCAAGCGTTGTTACAACTTGAATTTCACATCGATTCAGGAGCGGATCGATATAGAATTCCATGCAAGAAAATTGACAATGACTCATGAACGTATGAACATTAACGGGAATCAGGTTAGCGTGCATGCATGTATGACTGACTAATGCTCAATTTTCAAAATTCACAAGAATTGAATGCTCACCTGATGATAATTAGAACAATAAACCATAGTTAGTTATCATTCAACATTCAATTACAACAACGCACAGTACAACAATTGGCAGCCAAAAATTCGTTATTTATATTACTGAAGAAACGTTACATCTTTCGACAAAAAGACAACAACCGATCAACAAGTCAGATGGAACTTTTCAAAATGAAGATTGCTATTTTTCAAAGCACATCATGTCTTCACAAGACTTACTTTGGGGGGAAAGTGTTATCCCGCCTTTTGGCAAGGCCGTGACACTAAGAAGTTGAATGGGGATTAAAGACAGATCATCCCGAAGAACGGGTGTACACAGGTTTTCTATGGATGCTGGTAAATTTTGTTTGAGTCCGGATCAAGTTACAATTAATATGCCACGACAAGCAAAGCATGAAAGTCAATATTTCAAATTCAAGTCAATCGGAGTTTGTATGCTCGAGTTATGGATCGATCAAATTTTGTGGGAAACATGTTATGTTCCTATCCATCAACTCATATCGATTTATTTCGTATCCATCTGTTTCATGTCGATCCCTTTCGTATCCACCATGCCTGCTCTACTTCATATCCACTATACCTGGTTTTGTTTTGTATCCGTTACATTTACTCAGATTCGTATTGATCGATCAACGTCGATTCGCATCGATCCTAATTGTACAGTTCGTATTGATCGATCAACAATCGATATGAATAGGCGACCCAACGATTGATATGAAGTAATTTCTTCTATCGATATGAAACAAGCCAAACACCATCGATATGATGTATCTTCATGTGATGGATGCAAAGTAGCCCCCAAGTCATCGACGTGAAACAACCTCCTACATCGATGCGAAATAGAGATGAAAGCGTCGATACGAAAGGAATCCACCAGGTCAATACAAACAAAGCACGTAGAAGTAGAAGACTTAGTCACTCGGCATGAAAAGTGGATCGATCCTAATAGTTAGCGCCACGTCACCTAGAAGCACGTGCTTGGGAGCGATGCGAACTGATCGATGCGAATAGATCATGCTAACGGAAGCGATGCGATTTTAGCTACCTTCAACAAATTCAAACTTGCATCGATCATAACTCAAAATCTACAAGTCCAAATGCCACCAAATTTTTACAGGAGCTGTGTACCACCTTGGGAATGTTCATGATCAATCTCGCCTCGATTGGGTGAAATCTTGATCGATACGAATTCGATTCATATTGATCATGGATCGAGTTCAAACGACTGGGGATCAATCACATGGGACCACTCACGTGAGAGAAGAGGTATTTCGAGATCTGAGCGAGATATTTGCTGCCTCTTCTATAAATAGCAGCCCAGGACCTACTAAAAAAGGACTTTTTCTCTCTTCTGTGTCTAGACTCTGCCAAAATCACCATTGTACTCGAATCCTACTGTTGTAACACATTGTAATCAGCAAGCAAAAGTCAATAAAATTAAAAATTTCATAGTGGACTCAGGCCATAGGCCAAACCACTCTAAATTCGTATGTTTCTGTGCATTTTTTTGTTCATTAATTAGTGTGTTTGTTAGATCTTCCACTTTTTCCATTTATATTCTTCATTTTGTCTCTTCAAATACATCTGAAGAGGGTTGGTCCCAATTTTGGTACAAACACTCCCCATTCATAGAGTCTATCCATTGTGCAAAAAGCGGTCTTTGGTTTACTATCCTCTACGATCCTTAGCTGATGAAATCCAATTGCCAAGTCTAATCGGGAGAAGACTTTAGCTCTCACAATTTGATCCAACAAATCATCTATCTTAGGTAAGGAATACCTATTTTTCTTTGCCAACTTGTTGAGTTCCCTATAATCATCACAAAGCCTTAATGAGACATCTACCTTCGCTTCAAAGAAACATGGGATCCCTATTCTAAGGTACTTCATCGAATGAATCCTTTCTACAGCAGCATTGAGATCTGCTTATCCAATTCTCGCCTTTCCTTGGGGGACATGACTTAATGGCAGAGTGACTAGTCGAGCATCCTTCTCCAAATCAATCTTAAACCCAATCTCTCTTTAGGGTGGAAGCCCGAAACTTCTTTAAAGTCAATATAGAATTCTCAAATTATAGGTACAGATAAACATTCATTTTATGATAGGTTCACCGAGTATAGATAACTTAACTCAACTGAGTTTTGGGGTGTACAACAAATGTCTAGGTCACGCCTTTACAATTCTTAAGCCATACAACCCTTTTATTACAGTCCAAGACTACCCCATAGTGTGACAATCAATCCATGCCTAAAATAAGTCCATATCCCTCGAAATTTAGAACGTACGCATTGCATATGAAACCAACATCACATATGTTTAACAATAGGTCTTTGCAAATTGAGAAAAGATGCATCGTCCCTCCAATAGGATTTGAAACTAATATTGAGTGGGTGATAGTTCAGGTTTGAAGGTTTAGGAGTTAATCACATATCCAGCTATGAATAAATGTGATGCTCCGAAATCAAAAAGTGTATGAATTTTGTTTCATAAAATGAGGGTTGTAACTTCCATAGCTAACTTTCCATGATCTCTAAGGGATGGTCTACTTGAAATAGAGGCAACCTCAATGGCAAAGGCTAATCCACTCTGCCCTTCCTTCACCATCTTCGGACACTGATTTTTAAAATGCTCTTCCTCATGGTAGTGGTGACACTTCCCCTTAAAAGCCTCCTTCAACAGATTCGCTCTACAACCCTTTGTAAGGTGTCCTTCCCTTTGACATCAATTATACACTTTTCCTTCTTTCTTAAATTTCCCTTTTTACTTATTATTCGCCTTAAAATTTCCTTTCTTGGCCTCTTGATTCTATGCTGCCTTCTCCATCTCTTTCTCCTTGGCATTCATCATCTGCAGTAAAGCCATCTCAACAAGCATCTCCTAAGTAGCTCCAGCGGGTATTCAAATCATCTAAGCAGAGATTTCAAATTCTTAATAAACTTTGTGGACTTTCTCATGGGTATGTCAATCAAACTCATTCTGAATTTAGCTAATTCAGTAAACTTGTTAATGTACTCCTTTAAAGTGGAGTTTCCCTGCCTAAGCTATATAGTTTTCTCTAATTGCAAGCACACTTCTACTCTTGGCATAAACCATGTCTCAAATTGGTCCTTGAAATCATTCCAAGTGACAATCCTACTAACCTTACCTCTGGCCACCAAATTCTTCTAATCCAAGGCTTCTCTTTTAAGGTGTTAAAATGCCATTCTCTGCTTCACTTGAGCCTAACCAATCTCCTGAAATATCCTCTTGCATTCATTTATCTATGCCTTAGTCCTTAAGAAGCTTTCCTTTTCAAACTATACTCTTCCTTCCATACTCATAAATTACACATTTTGGGAGAATTGATGGGACGAGGTGCTGCCTTGGAAGGTGGGATAAGGGTATTAACAAGAAAACTTGTCAACATTCCCGAAGCTTTGTGAAAGGAAAATAAGTTCATATAAAATAGGGTTTTCGAAAAGATTTCTTCTTTCGAAACCCAACTTTCGACCAAATTGACTTAGTCGAAACAGTTTCGGAAGTTGACTTAGAAACGCAGGCAAGGGAAGGAGTATCTTACTCGAAACCCTTCTTTTATATAAGTTAAAGACAAATATTAATTTTGAGTTTTCATCCCTTTCGGTCATGTCGAAGGTTTATTATAAGCCATTTCGACTATGTCAGAAGGTAAGCTTGACCTATTAAAGTGAAATAGCTGCTTTCAACATCGTTGGTTTCGTTTCCTCCTTAGAGGAACCCCTTCGAAAGGATTGCTGATGCAGTTAGGTGTAGACTCCTTTCGAATGGACTCCTCCTCATATGATTGCTTGTCAATTGCAGACCAGATTTCCTTCAAGATAGCCCTTTCGACTAGGTCAAAAAGGTTCACATCCTTTCAAAATAGATACACTTTGAAGTTACCTAAGCTTTATTCAATATACTTGATATAAGGCTGTCTTGGATATTTATAAGTTCTATGGACTTATCAATGTCAAAACATCATCATCCTTGTTTGTCATTATATAGTATTTTTCATGATGATGATACGTTTCGACATGTATATTTTCCAAGTTGATCCTATTGATTTTCATAGAACAAAAGGAGTTAAGAGAATAAGATGGCATCATGTGCAATCAATCATTAGACTAGCTAATGATCGTAATGATCGTCCTCATATTAAAATCCTTAATGAATCTACGAATCTCTCTATTATCATTCATCCAAAATGAGTTTTTAAGAGCTTTCCCCAAATTGATTTAGGGTTTACAAAGATTTTGTTGTAAAAAAGAAGTGGAAATGAAAGAAATGAGTTCAGGATTCCAAAATCCAGTCCCCAAAATTGGACATCTTGGGTCTTATTTATAGATGCAGGTCGGCCTCCTTCCATGCCAATGCTTTCGACCTAGTCGAAAAGGCTTTTATCTTCCTCCTCTTTCCTTTTATGCGGTCGAAAGGCCTTGCCTACCTTCTATGAAATCAAAAGGCTTCTCTTTCGAATTCTCTGACTCATCCTTGCGCTTCTCCTCTTCTTATTTCAGGCCTTTCGACCTTGTCGAAAGGGTCTTTTACCTTCCTTTCGCCTTTGTTAAGCTTTTATTGTTCATGTTCCCTGTTTCTTTTGAATTGCTTTCGACGCCGTCTAAAGGGCTACAAAAGCGCTTGTCCCTTCATGTTTCTTTGTTGTTATTAGAAGTAAACATAAGAGCTTTTGACTCTATCATTAGGTTGTTTACTCGAATTTCGAAGATGTTGAAGTATCAATGGTTTCGATGCAGTAGGTTGCTTTCGAATGCATGTTTAAAGATTGATGTGGAACCTTCTTCTGATGTTAATAGCTTCGACTGATTGGAAAGGCCTAATTATGCTTTCTAAAATGTTGTTTGGGGCAATTTGAATGAAAGAAAAACCCTTGGTTTTGAAAGGTTTGGCATGCATATAGAAGGTTAATGTCCATTGCCGTCGAAAGGGGTTCTGAGTCTGTGCTTGCTTTTTCTATATACAAAAATTCATCTGCATGGAAAGTTAAGAGTGACAGTAGGATAGCCCTGCTTTTCTTTTTCATCTATCTCGAAATCTTTTACATTGTTTATCACTTGCGAACGCTCCCAGTACTTGGGACTTCTTCGAAAGCCTTCTTAATGCCTTTGAAACGTTCTTTCATGACCTTTGTTAAAACGCATGTCCACGATTTTAGTAGATCTTGACATTTTCATTAACCTTTTTTCATATCTTGCTTCTTAAGTGGATTATATGGCTAAAAATTGCCCCCGCCCTTGCATGAAAGAAGATTTTGTTCTATAGGACAAAAAATTTCAAAACTTCCTTGCTCTTAATAATTTTGTTTTCCTGTGAAATTCAAAGTAAGTGACATTTTCTATTGCTAACTATATATGTATATATATATGCATCATGATAAGTCACAATAGCTGTGCTTCTAAATTTAAATGGTTAGTTGATCATAATCCAGATTTAATAAAGGATATAAGATCTGTAATTGATAGTTATCCATGCATATAATAATTATGGTTTGTGAAATTCCTATCGAAAACATCGAATGTTTGAAAGTAGTAGGTCATGTTCTATTATCTGGAAATAAGTCTTTGTAACCTGTAAATCTTAATAAGCATTTTGAAATTATTCTTGGAAATGAGAATGATCCCAAAGTTTTAATTTAGATATCGGTGAACATCATTTAGAGTTGTAAACTGATAACCCTGATTTGGGTATTTAGAAGACTAGCTCGAAGTTTTTGGTTGATGACTTAGATGTTTATTGTACTTTCAGTACTACTGCTTTGAAAACCCAGACTGGAAAATTGATAGAAAGAATCCAAAACTAATGATAAAAGACCTAAAATTCAAATTTAGGAATTAGAAAGTTATAAAGTCTTACCCATATTAAGGTATCATCGAGCCAATAGTAAGATGTTCAGAAACCAGATTCAAGTTTTAGTATGTGAGATTCAGAAATAGTCTTTAGAACAGGATTCTCAAACCCAGATTCAGGTACTAGTGGTAAGTAATCAAAAATCCATAACAATTGTCTCCATGACAAAAATCCTGAGCCTAGATTAGGCATATGTCGGGTAATGAAAATCCATAATAATTATCTTCATAATAGGAATCTCCAGCCCAGATTAGGACATATTTTGGATGACCAGAAATCCATGCAAATTATTTTTATAATAGAAATCTAAAGCCCAGGTTAGGGCATTAATAAGTGAAATCAAATAATAGTTTTGAAACCCAGATTCGGGCATGATAAAGACCACAAGTGGTTGAAAAAGACCCGAAACCCTGATTCGGGTATCAATAGATGAAGTTCAGAAATGTGAGTCTCAAAACTCAGATTCGAGTATTAATAAGCGGAGTTGTGCTCTACTCCTCAGATTCGGCCTCCTTTGACATGTATAAGCCTCTTAGGCCTTGTATGAAGTTGTGGTTTGACTGGCTGCTTCTCGAGCTTGGACGTCTTAGTCCATCATTTGGTATGTCATTTCTTAGGCTTGGACGTCCTAGTCTATTATTTGATGAGCCGCCTCTCGGGCTTGAACATCTTAGTCTATTGTTTGATGAGCCACCTCTTGGGCTTAGACATCTTAGTCCATTGTCTGATGAGCTGCTTCTCAAGCTTGGACATCATAGTCCATTATTTGATGAGCCGCTTCTTGGGCTTGGACGTCTTCGTCCATTGTTGTATGGTGCTCTTGGTTAGCTCATTCTTAGAGGCTGGAACCAAGCACTTACCACACCTCCCTCTAGAAGGCGCTTTGACTTGACTAGAGGCACGACCAATGGCTTGTCGATGCTTTAACCTGGCCATAGCGTGGCGTAGATAAAGGCTTACACTCCTTCCTCTAGAAGGTTCCCTGCCCTGGCCATAGTGTGGCCCGAACAGGGGCTTGTCGATGCTTTAACCTGGCCATAGAGTGGTGCGAATAAAAGCTTACACTACTTCCTCTAGGTGGTGATCTTCCATGGCAAACTCGGCGTGGACAGAGGCTTTGACCATTAAAGGTAATGACCAAACGAAAGGATTATTTTACTCCCAATCATGTAGATCTTTCTTAGTAAAATAATTCTTTATTGACTCTATTCTTTCACTGTAGGAAAATATGGTCTCAAATATTCAGCGTTTCACGTTTTTGGAACCATATTGTTGTCTGGTCGGCATAATTTGTAAGCTTCTGGTAGGATTACTTTGCAAATGATTAAGGGTCCTTCCCAATTGGGTCCCAAGGGTCCATCCGTGGGTTTCTTGTATTTTCCATTACTTTTCGGAGTACCAGATCTCCTTCTTGAAATGATCATGTTCTTAGTTTTGAGCCGTAGTACTTTGAAATCCTTCTTTGATATTCCGCTATTCTTATTGCCGCTTCATCTCTCAACTCATGTATCAAATCCAGTGATTCACTTTTTAGTTCTTGATTTAAGTTGAACGCATATATGATTCTTCGGTGTAAGGGTATTTCAATCTCAATTGGTAACATCGCCTCACACCCATATGTCAATGAATAGGAAGTATGTCCCATTGCCATTTTGGTTGATGTTCGATAAGCCCATAATACAAGTGGCAGCTCTTTAACCCAGTTTCCTTTAGCTTTGTTCAGCCGCTTTTTCAAAATTATCTTTATTGTTTTATTTGCAGCCTCAACTGCTCCATCTACTTTCGGATGCGCATTTGAGGAAAAGCCTTTTATGATTCCATTCTTATGACAATACCGAGAGAATTCTTCACTCTCAAACTGTGTTCCTTATTGGAAATAATCTTCTGGGGGATTTCGAATCTGGTTATTGTATTTTTAATGACAAATCTGAGTACTTTTTCAGAAGTGATCTTAGGATGTGCTTCCATTTCAACCCAATTGGTAAAGTAATCCATGGCAACTATAGCATATTTCTCTCCCCCTTATGAAGTTGGTAATGGGCCAATTAAATCTATTCCCATACGTTAAAGGGCTACGGACTTGAAATTGGAGTTAACTGACTTGGTGGTAGTCTGGGAATTTTCGAGTACTTTTGTCATTTCTCGAATATTCTCACATACTCAATGGCTTGACTTACCATACGAAGTCAATAAATACCTTGTCTTGTTGTCTATTTTGCCAATTTTGTTCTGTTTGAGTGGTCCCGCAGAATCCCTCATGTTCTTCGGTCAACAATTTTACTCCATCTTCTAGGCTTATGCATCTTAAGTAAGAAAGTGCATACCCTTTCTTGTAAAGGATTCCATCCACTATTGTGAAAGTTGGAGCTTTTTGCCTAATTTTTCTTGCTTTACCCTTGTCAAATGGTAGTATTCCTTTAGCAAGATATTCAATGATGGGTGACATCCAAGTGTTATTGTACAGGTCATTTGTTCTTAGTTAATCAATCCTCACATTTGATATTTCTTTACCAATTTTTCTTCCCTCTTTCACTTATAACATTGCTTGGGATCTTGTCAGAACTAATAGTTCCTTTTCTTGTTCGGGTGTTCCTTCTTTAATACTTGAAGTCTCTTGATATCGTATTGGAATAATCCATGTTTCTGGGGCTCCCATTGAGTTTGCTAATTTCGCTAATGAATCTGCCTGTAAATTTTCCGCCCTTGGAACTTGAAGTAGGGAAAATTCTTCAAACAAAGCAAGCATTTTCAGTATCTTCTTTAGATACAAAGATAGCTTGGAGTCCTTTGTCTGATATGTCTGCTTCACTTGATTTACCATTAGCTGGGAATCACTAAAGCCTGAATCTGTAGGATTCTGACCTTTAATGCGAAAGTTACCCCCATTATCATTGATTCATATTCAACCATATTGTTCGTTATAGGGAAACCCAACTTCATGGCATAATGTAAGCGGTGTCCGTCTGGTGTTATTATCACATATCCTACACCAGCCTCATGTTCATTTGATGCACCATCAATGAAAAAATGCCACATTTGCTTCTGATCCTTTTATTTTTCTGATTTCTCTTTAATGAAATTAGTGCACTCGTTAATGAAATTTACCAATGCTTGCCCTTTGATTGCGGCTCGTGGCTGAATTTCTATATCATATTGGCTAAGCTCGATTCCCCATTTTACCAACCTTCCTGAAGTTTTCGGCTTACTGAAACTTGCTTTAGGGAGAAATTGGTCAATACGTTGATAGGATATGCTTGAAAATATGCTTTAAGTTTTCGTGCTGTGAGGATCAAGCAATAAGCTAGCTTTTCTATCACTGTGTATCGAACTTCCGCATCCTTCAATCGTCTACTTACCTAATACATAGGGAGTTGAGCTCCACTTCCTTCTCTAATCAATGCTGAGCTAACCGCATGCTCTGAAACTGCCATGTATAAGTATAAGATCTCTTCATCCTCGGGACTAGAAAGTACCAGTGGCTTTTCCAAATGGTTTTTTTAACTCCTGAAAATCTTTTTTGCAATCTCCCCCAATTCAAAGTTCTTCTCTTTCTTGATTACGTCGAAGAAGGGGATACATTTATCAGTAGCTTTGGAAATGAAAATACTTAGGGTGGCTACCCTTCCATTTAAACTCATTACCTCTTTACTGGTTTTGGGTTCAGCCATGTCCTTAATAGCTTGAATTTGGTTAGGACTAGCTTCAATCTCTTAGGCACTCATAAGGTAGCCTAAAAACTTCACCAAATGGACTCAATTTCATATATGATATTGAGTATGGTATGTCAACATAAAACTCATGTTCAAATCTTGGTTAAGAAGCTTTAAATTGGAAGTTTTCCAAATGAAAGATTGAGGCCAAGTACATCGCCTTGAATAGCACCATAATAAAAGCAATGTATATACAAAATAAATGCACAAATTTATAGCTGGGTTGAGGATGATTTCAAATGTTAGAATCTCGTAGCATTGATATATAACAAGAATGTCGTGATATAGTGTGCAACAGCACTTGGAGCTTACTAGAGGTCGAGAGACATGCCCTGAATTATTCTACATGGCAAAAGGCAGTTTATCGACTTTAGAGAGAGTTGATTGACATAGTAGATAATTATAACATAATAGCATACCCATTCACCGAGGGACCGAAATGATTGGTTTTGAAGAAACCGATCGGAGAAGTTGGAATAAGATTCCACAATTGACCCTAAGTGCAAGTGGGAGGTTGACTGAGTTAGGAGTATGCGCTAGGGGCAATTATGTAATTTATTATATAAATTTCACTCGGTAACAAATCTTGTTCATAAGTGCTTTCCTCCTATCAAGGATCATCCGTTCATCAAAAAGATAACTAATCTTGTTCAAATAAAAAGATTTTTATTTCTATTATATACTTGTTATAAAATATTATAAATTATTAATTAGTTAATTTAAGTATATGTCTCAAAAAATCCATAAATGATGTATTTGTGATAGCAATTACAAATAGTTGTAACCGTGAGTATTATATCACATATGATAAGCACATCATATTAAATATTCTTAGTCTAGATGTATCGAGATTAGACATTGATACATCCATCAAGACTAGACTACGTAACGCTCTCCAAATATTGGGCAGTGCATCAAATCCTAATAAGGTCACTAAATGGTAGTTTAGAGTGTTCTCGTGTATTTAGGAGAATCATTTATAGAAACGACGAACTCCTAATGAAGGAGCATCCGAACTCAAACTTCATATATGATATTGGGCATGGTATGTCAATATAAAATTCATTTCCAAAGCTTGGTCAAGAAGCTTTAAGTTGGAAATGTTCCAAACAAGAGATAGTGGATGACTCAATAAAAGGCCAAGTACATCGTCTTTAATAGCGCCGTAATAAAAGCAATTTATATACATAATAAATGCATAAATTTATTACTAAGATGAGAGTGATTTCAGATGTTGAAATTCCATAACATTGTTATATGATAAGAATGTCATGATATAGTTCATAAAATAACTTAGAGCCACTAAAGGTCAAGAGACATACTCTGAACTGCTCCACATTATATAGGCAATTTATTGGTGTCGAAGAGAGTTGAGTGACATAGTTAATGATTGAAACATAATAGCATATCCATTCACCGGGGATCCGAAATGATTGTTTTTGAAGAAACCAATTGGAGAAGTTGAAATAAGATCCATATTCGATATCATGTGCAAGCGAAAGATTGATCTAGTTAGGGGTACTGTCACGACCCGAATTCAGTGTTCGAAAATCAACACCCGTACTTCACTAGTATTCGAATGCCGCAGATTCAATCGTTGAAATCCGATTCGTGTCGGAGCTTATAACACATTAAGTACAAGAAAACAACAGAAGAAAAACAATATTTTATTGATACACAACATTTGATACAACATATTGATACAAATGATATCAATATTATCAGAGATACAAGACAACAGCGGAAACAAAACACCAATAGCGGAACAATATCACCAACTTGATCTTCCAAAGAATAGAAAGAAGATAGAATCTAAAACTGCAACTCCATAGCCAAAGTTCCAAAGATCTCCAATGCTCCAAATCGAAAGCTTGAACCACCATCATTGCGTTGTATTAAGCAAGGTCAGTGATGAATGCGAGCGTCGAAATCCAAAGACTGAAGAAGATTTCCATGTGCCACCAACCAAAGACTTCGATAGATATCGAATCTATATCTATTATCCAACTATCTGAAAAATCTAACTATAGACTGCCCGTGTGGAAATTGTGGGCACCCAGAGTTTAAAAAGGGAACAATAAACACCAGGTCATTCGTGGGGCTGGTGTGAGCAAACAAAAACATTTATTTTAAACAAAAATAAACAAAGAATTTAAAATTGAAATCTGTAATGCTTTTTAGAAAATGAAACTATCATAAGGCCTCCTCGCACGCGCACAATGCAAGCGCACAATTGTAGGAGATTTCTCCTTATAATAGTCAAACATGCTTGATAGGCAAAATCCTTTTAAATATTATCACTAGTGCATAGTGCAGAAAACATTTCGAAAGTGTAATATTAATCTTAGCCAGCATAGACATTTCGAACTATGCCTACTATAGCTACCAATCAAACAGCGGGTCACCGCCATAAGTAAAATGCAGGTTATACAACTAAAACTGTACAAGGAACGTATTGGAGATTGGATTTCCAACAAATGGTCAAGCAAAGGAACTTCCTGGGCTACATGGGTACGCCTCTGGTGGGACGTCCCGAGAACTTAACCTGCTCTCTGCCAACACAAGGCTGGGTTACCCCTGCTCGGAAGTAACACCTACAAGTATGCCATCGCCGGTCGTTACCGACCTTTATTCGAGGTTCCTCACTTTATTTTAATTTATAAAACATGTTTTATGTTTTTAAACCCTTGTTTTGAATTAAGTACTTATGTTTATATTTTTAAACACTTTAAATAATATTTTAAATATAATTTTATATTATATAAAATCATTTATATAATCTTTTAAAGAAAATGGTTTTAAAATTTAATTATACACGAATAAATATATTAGAATTTAAATCTTAATTAGCTTTTGAAAATTTATTATAGCAATTCAAATATCATTTTCAAATCAAAATGCATATTTAATATAATTAGAAAAAAATTCTTATTAACTTAAAAATAAAAAATTTAAATCCAATTTATTTCCAATATATTATTTTTGAGTTTTCAAATGCAAATTTCAAATTTCAAATTTATTTATATAAATAAACAAGCACATATCTTGTTTAATTTGGGAAATATAAAATTTATTCACAATTTAATTCCAAAAATTAAATTAATTTTCAATTTTAATTTGATTTAAAAATGGGAATGTTACAAATTCCCCCTTAAGAAAATTTCATCCTCGAAATTTGCAAAACAGGGAGACAATAAAGAACAGATGGACACACAAAGATAGAGAGAGTTGCTTCCGTTGTTGTAGTGTATTTACCATTTGTAATGGTACTTCCCTGTCCCCTATCTCATCCTCTTCTTGCACTCATACCTACTATCAATGGATAGTAAGAGAATTTACTAAGGCATACATACAGATATCTTAGGGATATACTCATTCTAGGGTATACTTCACCCTATCCCTAATGAGTTACCTAATATAGTTATACTCCTGAGCTAAAGTTCAACCTTCAGCTCTGATACCAAAATATCACGACCCGAATTTTAACGTTCGAAAATCGACATTCGTACTTCACTTGTATTCGAATGCCGCAGATTTAACTGTTGAAATCTGATTCATGCCAGAGCTTATAGCACATTAAGTACAACAACACAGCGGAATAAAAAAATTATTCATACACAACACATTGATACAAATAATATCAATATTATCAGAGATACAAGACAACAGCAGAAACAAAACACCATCAGCGGAACAATATCACCAACTTGATCTTCCAAAGAATAGAAAGAAGATAGAAACCAAAATTGCAACTCCATAGCCAAAGCTCCAAAGATCTCCAATGCTCCATATCGAAAGCTCGAACCACCATCATCACGTTGTATTAAACAAGGTTAGTCATGCATGCGAGCGTCGAAATCTAAAGACTGAAGAAGATTTCCAAGTGCCACCATCAACAGCGGCTACTCTCGACTGGTAGGAATTTCAAACATCCCAGCCCCGTCGTTGCAGACAATGGTACGCTGCCCATACTTTTACGGTCAGCCTTTCGACTTCTTCACCTACCCGGTTAACCAACCCTTGACATGTAGGGGTAAGAGTTTCCCGTTCGCCACCAAATGCGAAGCGAGAACACTCTATCACATTGTATTAAGCAATGTCAGTTATGGGACTGGTGTGAGCAAACAAAAACATTTGATTTAAACAAAAACAAACAAAGAATTTGAAATTGAAATTCGCAATGCTTTTTAGAAAATGAAACTACCATAAGGCCTCCCCGCACACACACAATGCAAGCGCACAATTGAAGTAGATTTCTCCTTATGATAGTCAAATATGCTTGATACGCAAAATACTTTTTTATATTATCATTAGTGCATGGTGTAGAAAACATTTCGAAAGTATAATATTAATCTTAGCCAGCATAGACATTTTGAACTATGCCTACTATAGCTACCAATTAAACAGTGGGTCATTGCCATAAGTAAAAGACAGGTTATACAACTAAAACCGTACAAGGCGCATGTTGGAGATTGGATTTTCAACAAATGGTCAGATAAAGGAACTTCCTGGGCCATATGGATATGCCTCTAGAGGGACGCCCCGATAACTCAACCAGCCCTCTGCCAACGCAAGGCCGGGTTACCCCTGCCCGGAAGTAACACCTACAAGTATGCCATCCCCGGTCGTTACCGACCTTTATCCAAGGATCCTCACTTTATTTTAATTTATAAAACATGTTTTATGTTTTTAAACCCTTGTTTTGATTTAAGTACTTATGTTTTTATTTTAAACACTTTAAATAATATTTTAAATATAACTTTATATTATATAAAATCATTTATATAATCTTTTAAAGAAAATGGTTTTAAAATTTAATTATAAATGAATAAATATATTAGGATTTAATTCTTAATTAGCCTTTGAAAAATTTATTATATCAAATTCAAAATATCATTTTCAAATCAAAATGCATATTTAATATAATTAGAAAACAAATACTTATTGACTTAAAAATAAAAATTTAAATCCAATTTATTTCCAATATATTAACTTTTTGAGTTTTCAAATTCAAATTTCAAATTACAAATTAATTTATATAAATAAACAAGCACATATCTTGTTTAATTTGGGAAATATCAAATTTATTCACAATTTAAATCCAAAAGTTAAATTAATTTTCAATTTGAATTTGATTAAAAAACGGGAATGTTACAGGTATGCCTTTAAAGAAATTATGCAATTTGTTACATAAATCTAACCAGATAACTAATCTTCTTTGAAATAGAAGGGGTTTCCTTTTGTTATAACTGTTATAAAAAGTTATAAAATATGTTAGTTTAAATATTTCTACAAAAATTCCCCAAATGATGTGTTTGTGATAGAATTTACAAATAGTTGTAACCATCATTATTATATCACATATGATAAGCAGATCATTTTAATTATTCCTAGTCAAGCTGTATCGAGATTGGACATCGATGCATCGACTAGAGTATGTAACACTCTCTAAATTTCAGGTAGTGTTTTACTAATGGCTGCTAGGGGCACCAGTGGATTATGTACTGATGGTTATTGGATCACTATGGAATTACTTACATAATATTTTCTTTTGGTTAATTTAAGTAATGTGAAATAGAAAATATGAAATGACTAATTTACACAGTTCTTTTGACTTGAGAATATTGTTGATCATCAATATTAAAGCTCTACTATAGTTATAGTTAAGTCATGGCACGGTGTCCATCGAACAAATATGTTGGGTCAAGTGTAAGTATTGGAATGAAACACTATCCAAGATAGGAGTCGTCACCTCGATTATATGGGATTAGTATCACTATCAACTGAAGTCAACTCAAAGTCAAAGTCTCTAGCCATAGAAGTTCGGTTAATAATAATTGGTATTATTGTACCAAGGATTTTGTGTTTGGACTATAAAGTTGAACATGGATGATATTGGAATTTTGACCATTACCAAATTCCATAAATCTAAAGTGATATAGTTTTGACGAAGAGAATTGGTGTAAATCGTTGTCGCTAGTAGGTAACACTTAAAATAAATAAAATTGGATTTTACAAAAGATGTGTAAGCAATAAATTCAACCAAAATATCACACCGCTAGCTAAGGTTTCGTGTAAACGTTATTATTTGAATTGTTTAATATTAATCACTGATTGAATTTACACCTATGAGTCACATATTCGAAATGATGAAGATTCTGAATGAACCACACGATTCAATTAATTTTTAATTGTTGAAAATTATTTAGATTAATTAAAATTTATGAAATATTAATTATTAAATTTTATTTAATTTATTTGAATGCCATTAGTATTTAGTAAAGTGCATAAACAAAAGTTATAAATGTATGTATCAATATACAATATCGGTAGAGATGTTTATATTTTATCTAAATGGAATAAGTACTAAAAAGGGCTTTAAATAAATTAAATTAATATTTATGAAATATCGATTGTTAAATTTTTCTAATTTGGTTTGTCTGATTTCCACTAGTTTTTAATATAGTGTGTATAATAGTTATAAGTGCACATATCGATATATGATATCAATAGGAATTTTAAATTGGATTTAAATATGAATAATACTAAATGGTTTATGGAATGTTTTAGACCCCAAATAGCTTATGTAATGGCTGCCCTTACTTTGAGGAATAAGATAGGTCTTTTGTTCTGAAATGAAATGAAAATCTTATTAAAATGAGAGGAATTAGCGTATATTGAATGCACATTTGTTTCCTTCATTAATAAAATTTTCTCTCTATCATTTTTAGACTCTCACATTCTTATCTTCTCCTCTCAGGGTCAAAATTGCCATTGGGATAAGGTTTTAAAGAAGTTCAAATCAAAATTCAGACAAAACAAAAGAGAAAATGGTGGTTGTCTCTAGAAAATTGCAGACCCGGAGAGCGATTTGTAGAATCTAGGAATTCTTCTTCATTCAAGGTATATTCTCCAGGCTTCATCTGAAAGGTAATATTGCTTTTTTCATATGTAAATTATCATGTTCGTATGCCTATAATCTTCCACATCTTTTATTTCATGCCTTTTGGGTTATATATGATTATCGAAGTTCTACTTTTGAATCATTTATTTTGTCATCGTGTTGAATTTGATTTTCCTTTTATCTATTACCCATGTGATATTAATAATTGTGAGAAAATGGGTTGTCTATAAAAACAAAGCAGAATGGATCTTAAAGCTATTTATACACTAGAGGGGATGAAGTGTGTATAAACCATTACTTATGAATTTAAGACTTTATCTACTCAAATTGCAAATAGAAATAAATAATCACAGAATAAGTAAGTAGTAAAGCAAGATGCAATAAAATAAATAATACCAGGTATTTTTATACTGGTTCACATTGACCAATTGTACATCCAGTCCGTACTAGACCATATAGAATTTCACTATCACCACTTGCTTTCCACAGGCAAGAACACCTTCACGACCTTGATTTCGAGCTACAAGATGCACCCTCTTGATTTATCAGGCAGTACGATCACCCTTTCCATTTCATAAGCTTCAAGAACACCTTCTTCTCACTTCAATCAATAGTAAAGTATGGAATGTAAATTTATCTTCAATACAGATTCTTGTTGATTTAGTACAATGGTCCTATAGGACTCCAACAATAATATATCTTTGAACTCTTTAAAGAGTAGGATGAAATTCGAGAGAAAGAATGATATGAATTCAAGTACAAACTTTTTAATATTGTGTGCTTTGAAAATCCTTGAAGAACTAAAGTGAAAGAGTTTGGATTTGTAAAGAGAGTGGAAGAATATGTGATGGATCTTTCATACAAATGTATGGATATGAAAGAGTGAGAAAGAAGATAAAGTTGTTGTAAAAATTCATTTTCCAGAGCCTTTAACTAGTGGTTAAAGAGACAAGTCTATTAGTGAAGAGGTGGTTAGAAAATCCCTTCATTTGAATTTAAGAAAACTGAAAAACAGCTAGTCCGTTGACATACATAAGGAGCATAAGTCGACATATGTTTGTTTCAAAAAAAGGAACTCCAATAAAGTGTTGTAGATTTTCATATTTCAAAGTACCTCGTATTCATGGTATTTTGTGATTCGGTTGAGGTCAGTGGTTGATGATCTTCAAGCATAATTGCTATGGGGTTTTTAACAGTGATTCTTAGATTCATCGCTTCAAAATTCTCTATTGTTACAGCATTCTTCTTCAATCGGTTTTTTCTTCCGTTTTCTATGATTAATCTTCATATATATAATTCATTTGCTTCACCGATTTCTTGTTTATCTCTGTAAAATGTCTCATTAATGTATCTGAAAGTATCGCATGACTCGAAGAAATGTTAGTAGTAATATTTATATGGCTGTTCATCAAAATCAATACTTAGGGTACTAACGATGATATCAATCATAGATTCTTCTTCGTTCTCTTTTGTTTGATCATTATGTATACGTGTAACTTAGACCTAGGTTCGATTGACAAGAATTCATATATGCCTAATTCATTTAATCCTTTTAATTCAGAAAACATTGTTTGAATAAAATTATTTAAATCATTATATTAATGGATCATACTACATATTACAAAGCTATGGATTGAAGGGTGTTTTATAAATTTTTCTGAAATTTTTTGAGTATTGTTGACATGTAAATTCATTAAATTTAAATTTCATATGGTATTCCCAAAAAAAGGAAAAAAGGAAAACCTTTAAAATTTCGTTGATTTATTTCTTAATTAATGTTTGGACTTATGACAAGCTATTTTGTTTTGAAAGTATGGTCTTGAATTGCAAATTAATTAAGTACAATGTTGTGTTGTTTTTTTTCAGAATATTAGTTTAATTTGTATACATATAAATATGTGTGTGTATGTGAATATGTTTTTGCACGAGTGTGTATTTTTTGATGTTTACAAAATTAGCTTTAGAAGTAATGTAATGATATTTGTACTACCTTTTTAATTAAAGCCAATTTTAGATTGCCTTCTATATCTTTTATACTATTTACATCTGTATACATACGTATATTTGAAAAAATTATTTTCTTTATACAACAAAGGCTATGTAGAAGGAACCCTAGTGGGGTAAATCAAAAATCTTAAAACATTCACATTTGTTATACACACATTCCACATCACACATGAGCGCATTTGATGGACCCATTAAATAAATAAAAATAATAACACAAACAATTTAAAATTAAACTAATTTTAAATAATTACAATAAGATGAACATTTTATTTAACATAAAATATAGAAAAGTTCTAAATGTATTTAGACTAATTCGGCCCAATAGAGATTCAAAAGGAATTTTTTTGAAATTTATGCTTTAACACCATTGGTCCTGACTTGGTTCCAATAGGGAAGTCCTTAGCCATCAATACTAAGGCAACCATTCGAATGTCCAGCGGAAGGTACAAAAAATGGTCTAAGCAAGCCTTTTTTCTACCATTCGTGATGGCCAAAGCAACCATCAAGAAGAATGAGCATGGTGGCAAACAAACCAAAGAAAGTTGATAAAACATCAAAAGCTCAACTAACTAGAGGAAGGACAAAATGACATATGTTGATAAAGGCCAACCATTAAATGATTAGATCAATGCATACCAAATAAAGAGTTGAATCGGTATATCAAAAAATTTAGGAGTTTACCAATAGGCAATTGGCCACTTTAAGGAAAAAACCTAGAGTTGGTTCCAATCAACTGGGATCAAAAGGAATGGAAAATTCAATAAGGGGAGTAAAAAAATTTATGTTAAATAAATCGTTACTAGCACACTTGATTAATTTGTAGGTTGAACAAATATACAGCCGAAAGGAAACAACTCAGGGAGAAAGTGTTAGCCACAATTAAGAAGCAAGAACTAGAAAGGGATAAAGGAGGAGAGAAACAAAGAGTTTCCTTAATCTAAAGAACAAGCATACTCTTTGGTAGGGAAATGTTATAGCAGTTTTCATAAACAGGGAAAAGAGGGTTATAGGAAGTACTACCAAGTCTATAAAAAAGATTATAGCAACTCGGAAATTCGAGCACTTCATCTTTGAATATCGTAACGTTTTAAAATACAATTAATATTATAAATATGATCTTATAACCTTATTAAACATCATTTAATTAATGAATAATGATAATAAACTTGTTTTCGAAAATTGTTCATAAAAATATATTCTTCGAAGAAAAATCGAGAATGTGACTGAAAATCGGTTTGTCGATAAACAGCTTTTCAATCGATATAAGTCATTCGAACTCTTTCACACTTGTCTAATGATCAAATGGACATATTGGCAACTAATTAACACATACGCCTCCTCATAAAGCAAGGAACATTCTAGAAGCTTCCATTAGGGTAAGAGATATTATCATGAGAAAGGTATAAGTGATTAACATAAAGGAGAAGTGATGGAAGGTGAGTCCTCCATGGCATGATGGGGGGAGGGGGGGTAAAGGCAAGCTTAGGCAACACCATCTTGAGCCTATAAAAGAAGAGGCACACCCTTAATAATAAATCACAAATTCACCAAGCAAAAGTGATCTCTTTTTCTTCTTCTCTAAGTTCCTAAAGCAAATCAACTCCAGATCAAATCAAATTTAGAGTGAAGTCTTAGTGCAATAACAGAACACCGTCCACCATATTAGAAGTTTAAGAAGTGAGGCCAATCCCCTACTACACTGGAATGCTGTGAGAATTTGGTGTAAGAAGAAGAGGTTAGAGCAAGGCAAAGCAAGGAGGAGGTGGTGGAAGGTGGTTGCAAGGTGGAGGATTGACTTTGTTAGCTTTGATCTTGGTTGTTGTTAGATAAAAGGTAAGATAACTCAATTCTTTAATTGATAATATAACCTATATTTGTTGGGATTTGGTTGTGTTTAAGTTGGTTGGACATTTATTAAAACATGGTTTGAATTCGTTCTTTGAAAGTAAGTAACACATATGATCCATATTTATGGACTTGGAATGGACTTGTATGACTTGTGACAAGACCTTAGAACAAAGGAAATATGTTATAGATGGAATTTTGTTTAGATTGGACTTGGATTTGAGAGTGCACTTAAAGTGATAGTCCCTATAAATGTGGTTTGGAATTGCCTTGTTTTCGGTGATTTCTATAAAGCTTTATAGAGAGATCCATAGGGGTTTCTCGATATACTATAATGTTTTATATGTATGTTTATTGCTATTAAAATCTTAAATGGTAAAAGGTTATGTAATATCTCGAAAAGTGGCTAAAATTTCACTTGTGCAAAACTGCCCGTTTAGCCTTGATTTTTGAACATTAAAGGTTTGAAAAGATATATAAATATAAATATTTTGTTTCATTATTTTTACAACTGTTGCTAACTCATATTATAGTATTTCAAATGTGGTTTGGGATATTCATGAATCTTTACGAATTAGTTATAAATTTTTAAACAAGAGAATTTTATAATAAAAACTTATTTTTCCAAGTTTTGAAGGAAATTATAAAGTTATTATTTTCAAGTAATGTTTTGGATAAATGTTTTAATAGTTTTTAGAAAATATGTTGACTATTTTATATGCTATGGAATAAAATATCTTTTGACTTATTTATTTAAATATCAAGTTTTACAAGTAAATTACTATACATACATATATATATATATATATATATATATCATTTTAAAAAGGGTTTTAAAAAGTATAAACAAAAGGTTTAGAAGGGGTTTGAATTACTCAATGTCCATGTGGTTATTTTTTTAATTACTTGTTTGAAAAGTAATTAAATACGTTTAACACTAAAAGCTGACGAAGTAAAACATATTTATTTGTGAGAGTTAAGATTGTTGTTCGAGTAGGGATGGAGCAATATAACTCTAACCTATCGGCTTCCCTCTTGACCGAGGAATAGTAAGTCAGAAAATGTTGGAAACCTATCAATCATGTTGATTTCTTACTTGTTTATGGAAATCATTAATATTATACTTAACACAAAAAGCCGATGAGGTAGACGTATCTATTTGTAAGATTCAAGAATGAAGAATCTAGGCAAGATTTTGATGCAACCATTGCTCTAACTTAAATAGCTTCACTCTTGGACGAGGAGTAGTTAAGTTGGAATGTTGAAAATGAGTTAAGTATACGAACAGTGATTATTTGTATAAGCAATTGTTTTTTACTAGATAATCGATTAGCGATTATTGAACATGTTCTATGTTGAATTAATAAGTTATCGAAAGGCATCGCGATTTCGTACCGATACAAACCTCCATGAAGGAGCATTGGTATGAAACATCTCTAGTTCTCGCTTAATTCTAAGAGAACCAGAATTAGGTTAATTGGGAATTCATCGATTGGTTTTAGGGAGTCTGGTAAACTGGAAGAGTGTACTTATATGAAATGACTCAAACCCATAATCACTTCGAAACCATAAACACGATCTATGTTCTGAAAGCAATTGTGAAGTGGAATGTTATAGAGTTGAACTGTTTATCCTATGGTTAAGTCCAAGGGAAAGGTTAGCATTGACATTTCAAACGATGCTATCATGGAGGATTGTCTATCTTAATGAGTATTCTAAAAGAGAGGATAGCATAAGCATTCGTCGAAAGATTTATCCAGGGATATGTCGAGGTTTGAGATCTATTCGAGATGCTTGAATCCATGTGTTGATTCATGATCTTTTCGAGATGAATGAAGCCAATTAGGGTTTCGGTGCTGCTGAAGTGATGAAGACCCATGTGAGAGATGCCAAATGTAGCCTTACATCGGGAATGACTAAAACCGGAGTAGGATGCACATTCTTGTGTTTTGCTTACCTATGAGGGTATATCAACTCCAAATCTAGAGTATGCTTCTGATTATTGGGTGTCAGGAGTTGATTATACTTGATGCCACCAGTTCACCATTGGGTCAGTTGTGTTTACCATAGAGTATATCATGTCCAGAGATATACGACGCTAGAAATGTGGTTTTGATCATTGTCATGGAGACCTGCTCCAGTTTGCTAGGGGCATCTTATGGAAAAAATCCATACATGAATGCATCTTAGCAGTATTGATTGTACCATTATTGTTGTGACGTTCACAAAACATCTATTTGATATGATTTATGTGCTACACACTAGACATTACTTATCATATCACTATATGTTAAACTTAACGATTAATTAGTTTCATTTGAGGGGGAAACCTTTACGGTAATCTAACGATCTCAAAAAGTTTTTATTATATGTCACTCTTATTTCTTGAGTTTCTCATGCTGGTTTACCAGATTGATCCGGGTATTATTTTCTTCTAATGCTCGGCCATCCCCGTGCATGTTTCTAGATTTAGCTATAGACGCTTTGGAGCTTTTAGAGAAGAGTTAGATAATTACCTACGTAGTATTCTTATTTCTGCTGCATTTCAGTATTGTACATATTAGCATTTAGGCAGTTATAACTGTCCAAGCTGATGATATGACTTAGTTTTAGCAACTTTAAAATATCTATATTTAGAGTACCGTTTGTACAAATCTTTTGATATTATATATTATCTTCCATTATGAAATTTTGATGGGGTATTCTTTCATATTCGGTTCTTTTTTATATTTTACTCTAACTTTCTATCTTTTTGGCACTTGGGTGCTCGGCATGAATACTGCGGATGCATTTAGTGTCAACATTCAAGAGTCAAAAAGTTGGATCATTACATTTGGTATTAAGGATAAGGTTGAGTGAACACCTTGGCTTTTGTTGGGTATGGCTCATTAGGGATAGGGTAAGAGACACCCTAGAACGAGTCGAGTGTATTATACATATGAGAGTGTATTTGTATTTTGAAAACTATACTTTTAAATTATTCCTTAGGAATATCTCTTTCTTAGTAACCTTATCTTTGAAATAACTCTATCTTTTCAAATTCTAAAGAAAAGTTACTTTGTTTAGGTAGTAAGAACTATGAGAATTAGAGATACCAAAGCTATTGGTGGTTGAGGTAGTACTGTCACCAATGGCAGGGATCGAGCATCGAGGAATGTTACTCCAATGGAGGGACCAAGATCGAATGTCATAGAAGAGATCGTGTAGGTCAGGCCTCAGATGTGTTTTGCTTCGCTTTATCGCGATTATGAGAGATTGGGGGGTAAGAGGTTTAGTGGCTTAGAGACTATTATAGAAGTGTAGAATTGGATCAAATTGCATGATCGGATATTGTAACGACCCAAAATTTTTAGTGATTTTATATATTTAATTAATTGAAATTTTGTGAAATTTTAAACAATAAAATTTGAAAATAAAAATCTATTATTTGCAATATGTCTATTAAAACGTAGCAGTAGGTAAATTTTTAATTAATAATATTGAAGTTTATTTTATTATGTAATTCTATTTCAATTTATATCGGTTAATATTTGATGATAACAGAATATTTTTCAAACCTGAATATTTTTTTATAGAAAAATTGTAAATCATCTTCTGGGCGAAATGTCAAATTTCATTTCAACAAATTCGGACATTTATAGCTCCGTAGATCTTATTTTCTACGTTTTTTCTGCATTTTTCCGCTAGCGGAAATTCGAATTTTGTTAATTCAATCGTACCACTGATATCTGTATATCTTTTGGTCATCTCGTCTTACTGATCTCTATGGTATATTCAATTCCATATTTTAAAGCTCGATACGAAACGGAATCCATGTAAATAGTAACTGTATCGGTATCCGGTTCATGTTTTATTCCCTTTTGTCTTTTCACTTTCCACCGTATAATCTTATAGCCATTTCCTTTTATTTATTCCCAAAATCAATGTACGACCTATCAACCTTTCCATCGGTTATATTTATTGTCGGTCGCCATTTTATTTCTTTCCCAGTTCATTTTAATCTTGCTCTGAAACAAATATAATATAAAACAATTATCCGCTGCTTTATAAGCTTAAGGTTGCTTGTCTTCCTGAATTTTGTGTGTCCCTTTCCTACCATATTTCTTTTGGCATTCCATACTTATATTTATAAAACCTCTAGCTGTAGCCAATTTATTTCTTGGAGTCTTGAGCGTGCCCATTCATTTGAGCATTATATATTATAATGAAAGCGATTCTTTTGGTTTATATGAAAGATGCTCATATTTAAATTTTTGCTTGCCTTCTTGAAACATGTGTCCTTTTTCTCAAGCTTATAATATATTACTTCATTTATTTGTTGATCCATTTTGCTTCAGAAAGCTCGCCACCATACCCATCCTCCGCCCTCTCTGATCAACCACCAATCACCGCCACTCGCGCAAGCCGAAACCGACCTAATAACCCACCACAGCTCCGCCCATCGTCGGCCTTCCTCCCCAGACCCCTGGCGACCCAACCTCCGCGACCACGATGACACACACACCCCGACAGCATCAGAGCATTGACCACCACCGCCTTAGACCTACACCAATCTCCATGCCGTGGACTCCAAATTCTCTGACCCACCGTGCGCCTTGGTCCCACTTCAATCAGTCGCTCTCTCCTCCTCACCTTGTACTGAAGTCTCAGCCTCCCCTTCTTGTTTATCACGTTCTACCTCTCTGGTGATTATAAAAGTTTTCTTTTTGATTTTTTCTGTTTTTGTTTTTTTTGTTTAATATAAATACGTCTGTGTATATATATTTTGTTATATATATATATGAGCTCTGTTGAGTTTTGACTATAGGTCTATACAAGTGCAGATAACTTGTTTGTTTATATGTGAATATCTAAGTTATACGTTATATATTTTAGTATTAAAAATAGATTTTAGTAATAGTAAGTATATGTATATATTCTAGCCTGTATATATATTCTGCTGATCAAAGAAATTTGTTTACAATTTTTGATAGTTTAAGTGAAATTCCCGTTAGTTAATACATTGTTGATTCGGTTAGTGTATATTTGTGTGTGTGTGTGTCTATATATATATATATATATATATATATATATATATATATATATATATATTAAGAGAAATGGTGTTTACAGTTGAGTTTGGTTTCATCGATTTGCTGCATAGTACATAAAAGTTTTATACACTATATAAGATATGTATGTTTTGTATGTATTAATATTTATATACGGGCTATCATTTTTGCATACGTAGGTTATATTTTACATTAGCAATTGGAATATAATATGTAAGTATATAGGAGTTCATAAAAATTGTTTACTGTTAGTTGTATATATCTATGCTTTGGTACGTATAAACTAATATTAGTATTATATCTATCTGTCTCTATATTTATGGAAGTTTGCAAACTATTTTGATTTTTCTTATATATATAGGTCGGCAAGCTATATATATATATATATATATATATATATATATATATATATATATATATATATATATATATATATATATATGGATTCGTATATTTATTTTGAAATATTTTTAGTTCTTGTTTGATCTGTTTGTACAAAAAATATATGTGTGTCTATACTATATATATATTGGTGGGCTTCAGAGCTATTGTGTGTGTGTGTATATTATATACTGTGAATATTTTATTTGTATATGAAGTTTATACCTGATATGAATTATATATAAATATATGATATTTGTTTTAGTTTATGTTGTTAGTCACCATTTACTATAAAAAGGTTTTGTTGTTTATATGAAGTATAATATAACTGTAAATATATATGTTGATTTTTTTGATCTAGTTCTACCTTCTACTGTTTCAGAGAATCATGGTTTTATATGTGTTGTTTAAATATATAACATATATTGGTTATAGTTTTATCAGTCCTAAACCATTTTAGTTGTTGATTGATGACATAATTTTTATAATTATATATAGTTATATATATATTCACTTATATCAATTATCCGCATCAATCCCGTCTGATTTGATTTCGTCTGTTCCTTATCTTCCAGCTTTGATCGTTGATTCGTGTCGGTCTTACTTTGCCTTGGAATTCATGCTTGGATTCGTAACTCATCTCATTTCATAGTTAAATCTATCTAGCCTTGAAAGGTGAGTAATCACTCACGATTAACGTTCTTTTATATATTAAATTTGATTTCAATTGAAACGACGATTGAAATATGCTGCTGTAGTTATTTAAATTGTTATATATGTTATTATCTGTAACTGTTCACCCGTGGGAAATGATACCATATCCTGTGGTTATATTATACTATTATTGATGGTATATACCTGTTGTTATATTTTATATTATCGGTTATCATCTCTGCAAGTTCACTGTTAGTATAGAATTCACTATGGGTTGAAATGATACATACCCGAACGAACTGTAGAATAAGGGAAAATCGTTATGGGTTGAAATGATAGACCCAAACGATTTTCATTGGATTTGAATTTGGGATTGCGGGTGAAAATGATATCTAACCGTATATATTTAAATTACAGATTGAAATTTAAATATCTGTATCACTTGACTATGGAATAGAAACTTATACAGACGTCGTTGGTCTATATAGATAATTTGAAAATAAATTCTATGGTTTTGAAAGAAATATATGGTTCTAACATATATTGATTAATATATTATATATAAAGGTTATTTTATATATAGATTTAATAATAATATATAATTTAATTAAGGTTGATTTGAGTAATATGAAATAGGTTTAAGGATTGATTAAATTTGTATTTCAGAATCAGATTTGTGGAATAGTTTTATAAGCTAGGGTTAGAAGATATATTTGAGACTTATTTGAAATTGTATTTAACTAAGGATTTTATTTAAATAAATCGATTTGAAACTATTGAATTTGAAACTTTAAAATATGATCTTATAAATTGATTTTTATGGAAGTAATTTAATGGATATGTCATGTCTAAAGAAATCGAAGGTAATACATAGAAATTGTAATTTAAGGTCATATAAACAATATTGAATTCATTAAGTAAATATTTCAAAACTAAATAATAATGGAGTCAAATTGGGGAATAAATGCAATTATCAAATTTAGTCTTTGAAATTTTGAATATTTAAAGTTTCGAAATATATTGACTTTGAATTACATTAAAATTTAAATGGTTTATTTGTGGTTTAAAGCTGTATTTGAAGTCGATAAAGTTGAATGTGTTTAGTCAGAAGTTGAATCAAATGGAAACTGACAAACTGGGATTGAATTAAATTTGAATGGAAAAGTCGAGTTGACTTTTAAACGATTTGTGAAGTTTGAGGAAATTACGAATAATTTACTTCATAAATTAACTAATATATGTATACTATTTTGGGAAGTAGATATATTTGAAGTGAAGATGATATTTTGCGTTTTGAGGTATAAATTAAATTGAAATGACCACGATGTTATGGTGTATATTTCTGCATTTTAGGTAGTCTCATGGATCCTTTGAGGATGGTTATCGCAAGTATCCTTTAATTTATTTGTATTTCAGTTGATATTTAAATTGAGTTGGATTTATTGATATAAGAATGTTAATCTTGACTCGAGTGTTTTGTGGTTTGCTTTACGCTCGGGTCAGACTAAGTGATACAGCATTTAAAGTTTATAAGCCGTTGAAATATTTTTAACAAGCTTACAATTCCATATTTAAATATTTTATTCAATAGTCAATTACTACTTTAATAATTAATTAATTCAACAGGTCGTTATATTTAAATTCTGAATCCTTTCTATCATATAAAACCAAACTGTTCATATGAAAATTAAATTAAAGTTCAAATTAAATATTTAAATCCAATTTAAATATTGCAAATTAGCCGTCAAAAATCCTTGTCGTTACATTCCTCCCCCCTTAAAAGAATTTCGTCCCCGAAATTACTAGTTAGGAAGAATGGTCCAATACCTGTTACTATTTTTCAAAACCAACAATTCAACATCCTACCAAACTATCTTTTTAATAAAAGATGCATTACCCTTCTTATTAACTTTCTAAACTTTTCCCTAGTTTCAAACTATACTATTTGTTTAACCATTCAAGTTTCAATTTACAACCAAATTTTGACTTATCAAAATTTTCTCAAAATTTTTCTAACACCCTAAATTCCCGAAAAATTTCGCCAGCATCTCCTTTGCGCAGCTAGCTCGGTACAACTACAAAATGGCTCTACGGCCTCTCAAAAACTCAAAAGAAAACAAAAAGCCAAGTGGCTCGATCAAAATCCCAATCAATTTTCATATAGAAATTTAAACACATACCTTTTTGTCGAGCATTTCTAATTTTTTTTCTGGAATCAAAATCAATTCTCTTTACCTTTATATTACATGCATATCTTACACAGCAATATGTCCAATCACAATATGCAAAACATTTTATCGACATTCTTACAAATGTCAATATCTATTCATTCAAATATTATTTTAGATAATATTTGAAATATCAATTCCCGATTGAGAATGCATAATTCCTTACTTAAGGTAGTATAATCCTTTATGTGTTTCTTATATTTATTTTCATCTTACCACTTTAGTTTATATCTATTCTTATTCAATTGATTCTTCCATTTTCATATGAATTCAATTTATCTATAACTCTGAATATTTAAATTCTATTTTTCATTTATAACAAATTCATGTCATTATTTCAAATTAGTTTCATTCACAAATTTATTTCAATTCCCAATTTGAAAACGTTTGTCGTTAACAAATTTTCAAAAACTTCAAAAAAATTCTAACTCTCAAAAATTCTGAAATTTTTTGGCAGAGTCCCCTTTGTACGGAGGAGCTTTTGCAATTTGACAATAGATATAAATATATATACATCGACCCACACGGTCGGAAAAACCAAAAACAGTTCATATTTCCTAGTTTGTATTGCATAGGCGTACTTATTTAGCATTTTAAGCAAGCAGCTTATTTTATTTTAGCATATGCGCGTCCAAAATCTCTCTAAACGGTCTTTCGGTACCTGTACTTACTCAATTTAAACATATAAGTAACATATTTATGAAATTTATAACATTTCATTCATTTAAGCAACTACAACGCATCAATAACATATGCAATGCAATATAAATAACTTCATAACAAATTTATATAGTTTCCAAACTAGTTCCATTTGTTTATGACTGACACAAATACCGTTTGTATTTAATCTTTAAGTGAGTTACAACACATCTACTTAACTTCAATCCATAATTATGCCCAAACAAACCCATTTTCCATTTAATTGATTTCAAAAATCAATTTCTGCTTCTTATCTATTCAAAACCATATTTTATAAACAATTATACGTGAATCAAGTTTTATTATCCCATAGAACTTTATTTAATCTTGTTTACGACAACAACAATTATTTTATGCAAATTCGACAATATTCATTCAAACAAGCAATTTCTTTAGTTTTATAACTGTTTTAAAATTGATTCCAACTCAAGTTGTATGAAATTTCATTCCATTCTAATTTATTTTTAAATCATATCTTTACATTGATTGCATTCAAAACCATTTTCTATTAAGCTCGACAACTTCAATGCTTAAATTTTAACAAACATGTCCCAAGTTTATATAAGTCATGCTTCATTGAATTTTAGACTTAAGTTAATTTACTTCAAATTAATTAACTTTCATAACTTAAGTTTATTTCATTTGCCCATAAATTCTTTTCCAATTTAATTTGATTTTATTTAAATCAAATCTCTTTCATTTACTTCTTAACTCAATTAATTATTTCATTTAAAAATTTCAATTCCCGCGTTCGATTCATTCTCGTACTTATTTAACCTATTACAAGACCACTTTCACTTTATTTATATACAATTGAATTTTGTTTGCACTTCTAACCATTTATATTTAATCCAGTTTCATTTTATTTGCTAACCAATCCAAGTTGAATTTTATATTTATAATTCAAGGTCTCTTCCTCCCATTCACTTTAATTCACTCTCCACTTTTATTAATTTACCATTCAACTTTTACTTAACTAATTCAAAGTTTATCCACATAATCAAGTTACTAATTTATCCCAAATTAGTTTACTCCCAATTTATAATTCAATACTTAACCTTTTTTTTAGCTTTAAAAATCTCTTCATTTAAATTTCTTTGGTTCAATTCTATTTTGTAGTTCAGGTTTGGATTTCTATTCATTTTCCAAATTCAAACAATTCTATTTGACTTATTTATTCCATCTTAATTTTATAAGTCTACTTCTTATTTATCTTCACACTTCCATTTATTAACAGTTAACCACATTCCTATTTTATTTTACTTCAGGTTTATACATTTTATTCCAACGCCTCTCAATTCTTTTATAAGCTATCGAAGTCTTATTTATTCAAATTCAAATATTACTTAACTCGGCTTACATTAAACTCAACCTCATTTCATTATTATGAATTGTACTCAAGTGAGAGTTTTATTACAATATCATCTACATTTCAATTTAATTCATCTTCATTCAAATTCACACATTAACTTAGCTTAAGATAATTCCAGTTCAATCAAAGTTCTCAATCCAATTAAATTTGCTATTCACTATCCAATCACATCCAAAGTTTAAGGTACTTTACCAATCTATTTTATTTAATGAACTTCCACTTTCTTTGAAATCACCTTTCCATAAATTTAAATCTTAAGTTAATTTTATTTATTGCAACTTCTTACTTAAATTCATTGCAATTGATTTGATACTCATCTAGATCAAATCCCATATGATTTAATTAGCCATTCTAAATTTGTTAAGATAACATCCAAGGCCAATTTATTCCATCCATACTTGATTGGATTTTATTTGTAAATTCAAACTATCTTTACTTTAATCCAATTCATGTTTGATTCACTACAATTTCAATTTTAATTCAAATACAACTGAATTTTATTTTCAGTTTAATTCAATTTACTTCCATTCACATAACTTGAATTAATTTCAATCCACTTTAAGTTTTATTTCTCATTTCAACTTCATTTAAAATCTACTAATTTATCCCTTCCAAATCATTAATTAAATTTCAAGTTTTAAATTTTAATCCAAGTTAAATTTCCATCTTTAACTTTTCACTTTAAGTTTTAATTCCAGAATTCAACATTTAATGTTTCCCTTGATTAGATAACTATTTTAAATTTAATCATCTCATTTGTAAAAATATTATCATCCAAACATCCATGTTATAATAATTTCAGAAAATATTTCTTTTATATCAAAATATATTTTGGATGAAATTATTTCATTCACCCACTTTGGACAATCAATATTGTGTCGAATTGCTCTATTTAAGTGTTCAGAAAACCCTTCGATACAGTTTTCGAGGCTGTGCCGACGAAGGTTCATATACCACTCAATAAATCAATCAACGCAATATAAAACTATTTTATATTCACTAACAAATATGCGCGCATATCTATAAATACGCTCAAACTCATTCTAGAGTACCATTGACTCTATTTTCTAATGAGTAATTCCCCACCAGAGCCAAGGTTCTCGCTTAACCTTTCAGCTCTGATACCAAGTGTAAAGGCCTCCAAATCCGTACCCCTTTGAACTGACAAAAACAACCACACTTCATCCCAAAGTGGCACAAATGTACGAGTCTTCGGGTAAAAGAAGAAAGAGGTAGAAGAAGAAGAATAAAACGACATCAGAATCTCACATCGCAGCGGAATAAAATATAATATATAAAATACAGTTTTAAATACAAGAAATCTGTACTGTATACATATATACACATACCATCATCAGAGTACATCAATCAGTCATACAGAGACAACTACTATATGGTCATACACAGCGGAAATAATAGACAAATAGGGAAATACGTTCTGTCATCCAGCTCGTCTCCTGAGCTCCAGCAATATAACCTGATCCTGTTTAACTCGGTCTGACCCGAGCATCATATAAAACAACACCCGAGTCAGTCTGGAATACCAGCGTGAGAAAATCACACTCAATTGGATTATTAAAGTTTCAAAAATCCTTTGAAAAACAAAGCATCTCGTAAGACCACGCCACAAATAAACATGTCGGGTTTTTACCTTACGATAGCTAAAACAATTTTTATTAAAGTTCTCCGATATTATTGTAGTGTCTATAGAAAGTAAAATAGAATCTAGCTGAAATGCTTGCATCTCACATTTTAGCAAAATTTGGGCACAATCAAAACCGTACAGGCGCTTATTGAGATTGGATCCCATACAATGACAGGGCTACTGGGGTACCGCCCGACACAGTACCTGGTCTAGATCAGAGTACCGAGGAGCCACCCTAACTCCCCGGCAACACAAGACCGGAACCATTCCTTACTGAACAGTCCCAAGCAAGATCACCCCGTGATTGGCGCGACCAACCACCCACTAAGCCAAAATAAAAGGGACATCTAGACAGGGGAAACCTCACTCTCCAATGGGGGATACCCACGAAGTCTTGCTGCACCTCCCCTATTTTAGCCATTCCCGGTTGATGAGGCTTGAGGTTAAGCGTTACCTTTCAAGAACGAGTCCCATGTGGAATGCTCATCGTCCACCTGACGATGTTCTGAAAGCATCCAATCCATACAAGTTGCCCTGGGTCTGGACAAACCGAATCACCGTCTTCAACTCTTCACGGTCTTCATTCGTAATCGTTCAAACCGGATCGAAGTGGTTTTCGGATAATTAAATCCGATCCCGGACTCTCCGAAACGATCAGCGCATTGTCCAATATTGATAGTCGGTTATTTAACTATCAATTAATCATACACAAGCAACCATCAAATAATTTCCATAAATTATTTATCTCAAATATCATTCATATATTATTTCCATTTTAATTCATTTGAAATAAATTTCAAAGTCCTTTGTTTCCATGAAATCATTTAACTGATTTCTTATACTCACCCACATTTTGATTTACCCTTTGAAATATCCTTTATTTTCTCATTCCTTCCTCAAAAATCAATTTATACTTTGCTTATAAATTCTCAAACTCAATTCATTCACTTAATAAGATTTCTCCTAAATCTTATCTCATTTAATAACTCACTTATCATCACAAGAGGGTTATTAATTAGATTTCAAAAGCATTTGAAAACATTTAGATTTATAAAATAAGAAGTATAGTTTTATACAATTTACGGTTTAAAAGAAATATTTAACATAAAAATTAGAGTTCATATCCCGTTAATGGTAAATTGTAAAACTGGTTTTAGAAAATTAAAGTTTATTATAAATATTTGCCCATCCTTCGAAAAGTATCTAATTCGAAACATTTTAAATTCAAGTAATAGTTTACAAGAAATTTATAATGTAGTAATTTAAAATACTCCTTTTTTTAAAATAAGTTTATAATTTTAGAAAATCCAGTATCCATCTATAAATGCCTCTTGTCCAAATTCACACTTCTTACTTTCGGAAATATTCTACTATTTCCGTTTCAAACAAGTTTATAACTCGATATAAGTTCATGACTTATTGCTTTTCGTATCCACTAATATCTTCCTTTCCCATTTATAAACTCCGTTTATAAATTTATAACTCCTTGAGTTTTCTTTTTCATTTATTTATGAAAACAATTTATTCAAAAATCCTATTTTATAATTTTATTCTTCAATTCAATTCCATATTGTTCCTTATTAAAATTCCATTTCATTTCTTAATAAAGTACTCTTATTTTATTTCTTAATATAGTTCTCTTATTTTATTTCTTAGTATAGTTCACTTTGAGTTCACTTTATTTATAAAGATAGTTTTATTTAAGAATTCCACCTTAATAATTAATTTCTTTTATATAAATTTTCATATTGCTCTTTAAATAAATTCCATTCATTACTTAATAAAATTCCTTTTTATTTCTTAATAAAAATCCCTTATTTGTACTTCTTAACAACATTTTCTTTTTATTCTTAAATAAAATTTTACTTGTTGATTACAATAATTCTTCCAGTGTTTAATATATTAAATTTTCCCAAAAACTCAATTTTAACAATTTCAGTTTATAAGATGCTTTTATTTCTTTTTCTTCATTCTCAAGTTGAAGTTTCAAATTCCAATAATATTTCCTATTTGAGTTTTATTTAACTTCTTTGAATTAATTTATCAATAGTAGTAAAATTTCAAATTTCAGCTTCTTTGTTATTCAACAGTTAATAATTCAATTTATATACAAGGCCACCCATCTCAATTTATCATCTTGTCACAGAACAATATATATATGAGATACAATAAATATCTTTGAGGAATCCTGTTGGATCCCTCCAACCTCTTTCCCTGCATCCACAGATGTTAGGACAAATAAAATACCAATTCCACTTCAATGGTGGAATATTGCAGTATATGGGATTCATATATTATCATTCGCTATTATGCAGCATATAGGGTCTATTTAATTATTCACTAATTTCAACCATCATTCAAGCAATTCAACAATAAATTTAAATTCAACAATTTAAATTTGAAATTAACTGAGTGAGATTAACTCACCTATGATTTTGGGTTTGCCAAACTGATCCAATCCTGACTCGTTTCCATATTTTTGACCTCGAATAACAATTTCATGGATTTTGTCAATATTCGAACAATCGGATAATTATTTATCGTTTAAATAAATTTATGTTAATCTAATAATTTAATTTTAACTGGTGGTGAAATTTTAAACAAAAGACTTAAATTTTCAAAGTCCTATATGCATATATTTTTACTCTAAAGAAAATTAATTTATTTTCATAACATATAGTTTTAATTTAAAACAAACAGAATTTTTAACTTTATAGTAAAAATATTTTTCCTTCTGTTTCTACATATATAAAAATCTGCGTATTCTCTTACTAAAATCCTATTTTTAAACTTCACTGCAGTTCCCAAATAAAATTTCCAGTTTGTATATATATATATTTTAATTTATGTGAATATATTAAATAAATTAAATAGAAAATAACTGATAACTCACTGCCATCAGATTCGAGACCACTGCATCTCACTTCATCAATGCTGCTCTGGCCTTCACCCATCCAACGCACGCCCATCACCTACAGGAACATCAACGTAGCCACTACGCCGAATCATCCCCTATGTCGAGCCCTAGTCGCGAGAACCTGAGTTACGCACGACATCTCCAAACTCCACGCGAAGCCGCCGCCACTCGCGAACACCCAAGCACAACCACGTGCGTCCCCGGCCTCCCCACGTTGTTACCGTCGCGACCGACCCCCCTTCCTGCTTGCGGCCACGTCGCCCTAACCTTCGCGGCTTCGTCGGCTTGGATTGCACGCGTGCCTCGAGTGATCATCGAGGTTCAACTTCGCTACCCAGAACACCCTACGGCCTCGTGTTCTCATCGATTTTCCCAACGATAAAACTGTCGCTAACCTCCATGCCCTAGCTTGCCTATGACGCCGCGCGAACATCCAAGTAATCGCGCCCCTCGTCTCGAGATCTAGTTACAAAAAAAACACGGCTCGGCCATCTTTGCTCGAACGCGAATCGATTTTGCTTGTTCCCCTCTTTTTTTTTTTTTTTAGAATAAGGCTTTGAGCTTTGGAATAAAAGAATGCAGAAGGTTCGGCAATTTAATAAAGGAGGAAGGGTTTTTTGTTTCGCGATTAAGAGAAAGGGAAAGGCAGCCATGAATATAGTTTTCTGATCGAACAAGAAACAGGAGGTATCGCGATTTTAAAAAGAAAAGAAGCGTATACAAGAAGACGAACAATAGTGTTAGTGTGTTGAGGACGCTACGTTAATTATTTTATTTCAAACATTACATTTAAAAATCTTCTCGAATTTCAATTAAATTATAACACGTTAGCTTGTCGTACAATCACACGGTAGCTCTGAAAATTACGAAACTTGAAATCCGGTAATAATTCAATATTACGGATCCAACGACACAGGTTTCATCGAATTCCGAGATAGTGTCTCAGAATGTTATTTTTAAATGTCAATTTACACGATGCAAATTTAAAATTGAACAAATGGCTGTTAAATTTAATTTTAATCCATCTATTACATCCAGTGTTATCAATATAAAGTTTATAAGCCGTTGAAATATTTTTAACAAGCTTACAATTCCATATTTAAATATTTTATTCAATTGTCAATTACTACTTTAATAATTAATTAATTCAACAGGTCGTTATATTTAAATTCTGAATCCTTTCTATCATATAAAACCAAACTGTTCATATTAAAATTAAATTAAAGTTCAAATTAAATATTTAAATCCAATTTAAATATTGCAAATTAGCCGTCAAAAATCCGGGTCGTTACATGGGAACTTTCGAATTGTTATAGTACTCGTAGTTAAATGGTTTTAGAAATATAAAGCTGAGTTTATGTAACACTTGAATTGAGAAGATAGTAAGTTGAAGCAAATTTAAATTGTAAATCATCCTTATTAAGTGAAACAAATTTAATGTTTGTGCATACACATAGGATGCGACGGAGTATCATACGAGTATGAACTTAAGTTATCAAATGTGCATAAACTTAAAGTTAGGTTTTTATGAAATGATTCATAAATGGTTTTAGTATTAAATGACATACTAATTGTATAAACGAATATGATTAAAAAGAAACTAATGCAGTTAAGAAACCAATAGGATAAATATATAGGTTGTACGTAGATCGTTTATTCGCATGACTATTCTTAATTCAGTGTTCAAGTATATATTTACAAGTTGGTTTATAGCAGTTCGAACAAGGATTTTTCAATCGATTCTTGATAGCGAACACTTAACATGGATTCGTGATATAATCTCGATGTTTTCTATCTTAGTATATGACTTTGTAAGGAGAGTGGAGGTTTCTAATCAAGAAACCAATTCGAAGTCCACACTAGAAAGGTCAAGTGATATATACTAGACTGGAAGTGAAATTTATGTGATTGAGTAAGTGATTATATTGTATATTGCGTACGGATGGTTCATGTGCATCCTACGGGCTTTAGTACATTTGTATAATATATTTGTTGGCTTATGAAGAGTTTGGGTAATGACTCTTTGATTTATTTGAGGTAGCATAAATAATCATCTAAGTAAGGACTTGAGGTTATTGAGCGTAAGGTATGCTTAGTAGATTGTTTATCGTCTTGGGATGATAGAAGAGTTTTGAACTTAAGTGAACCATAAGCTTCGCTTTCTAGTGATTGTGAAAAATATTTGATTACCTATGTGCTTGTTCCTTTGTTAAGGTTAGAAATGTCATGGAGCGAGGATGCTCAGGGTGATACCAAAAAGACAAAGGGTTGGTTGAAGGAATTCTATCCAAGGTTGCTTATAGACTACGGTTTCCTTCTTATCTTTGTTTCGTGTATCTTTTGCAGTGTAACTCACCACTTGATGTGAAACCTCTTAGTATGCATCTATTTTGCAGTTTAGTTTGCATATAGTTCAGCCGTATGCTATAAATATCATGTTCTTCCATCTCTTTTGATTATTGTTTTTGTTTGAATTTCGAGGATGAAATGTTCTAAGTGGGGGAGAATATAGCGCCTCGGAAATTCTAACACTTAGTCTTCGAATATCCTAACATTTTGAAATATAATTAAGTACCAAAATATGACTTTATATCCTTGTTAGACATCATATAATTAATGAATAATGATAAAAAAAATTGAAATTGCAAAAAGTTATATTGTTCAAAAAAAATTGATAATATTACCGAAAATCAGTTTATTGGAAATAGCTTTTCAATCGATATAAGTTGTTCGAGCTTTTGCGCACTTGTATAACGATTAAATAAACACACTAACAACTAATTAACACACATACCTCTTCATAAAACATGGAGCATTCTAGAAGCTTCCATTGGAATAAGAGATATTGTCATGATAAGGCTATACGTGTAATTAGCATAAAGGAGAAGTGATGGGAGATGAGTCTACTATGGCATGGGTGGGTGAAGGAAAGCTTAGGCAACACCATCTTGAGCCTATAAAAGGGGAGACATACTCTTAGGAATAAATCATAGATTCATAAAGCAAAAGTGAGCTTTCTTTAATGACTCTTATTCTTCTTCTTCTCTAAATTTCGAAATCAAACCAAATATGGAGTAAAGGCTTAGTGAAATATTAGAACACTTTCCACCATATTAGAAATTGAAGAACTAAGGCTAACCTCTCACTATCGTTGAAGGCCACGAGCATTTGGTGTGAGAAGGAGTGGGAGAGAGCTAGGCAAAGCAAAGATAAGGAGGAAGAAGGTGGTTAAAAGGTGGAGATTTGACTTGATTAGCTGGGATCTAAGTTGTAGTTGGATAAAAGGTAAATAATTTACCTCTTTAATTAGAAATATGACCCATTTGTTGGGATTTGATTGTGTTTAAGTTGATTGAATTGTAGTTGACATATGTAAAAATATTGGTTTGAGTTCTTACTTTGAAAGTAAGTGACACATAAGATCCATATGTATGGACTTGGAATGGACTTGAATGGACTTGTATGACTTGTGAAAATACCTTGGAACAAAGCATATAGGTTATAGATGGATTTCGGTTTAGTTTGGACTCAGATTTGAAAATGCACTTATAGCGGTAGTCGTTATAGATGCAATTTGGAATTACCTTGTTTTAGGCAATTTCTATGAAACTTCATAGAGAGATCCTTAGGGGTTTCTCACCATATTAATAATTTTTTTTTATATCTATGTCTATTACTGCTAAATTATTAAATAATAAAAGGTTAAGTAAAATCTCGAAAAGTGGCCAAAACTTCACTTGTGCAAAACTGCCCATTTAGCCTTGATTTTTGGACTTCAAAGGTTTGAAAAGATATTTAATTTTAAGTATTTTATTCCATTATCTTTACGAATATTTATTAACTCATATTAGAGTATTTCAAATATGGTCTAAGATATTTATGAATTTTGAGAATTAGTTATGAATTTTTAAAGAAGAGAACTTTATAATAAAAACCTGTTTTTCCATGTTTTTAAGAAAATTATAAAGTTGTTATTTTCAAGTAATGTTTTGGATGAATGTTTTAAAACCTACTATTATATTATAAGTATTTTAAAAAGAATTTTTAACCATAAATAGATTTTAGAAAGTATTTTGACTATTTTATATCTTATGGAATAAATTATTTATTTAAATATCAAGTTTTACAAGTAAATTACTATATAAATGTATCATTTTAAAAAGTGTATTCAAAAGCTGAAATAAAAGATTTGGAAAGAGGTTATAATTGCTTGATGGACAAACTATTAATTAGTTAATTACTTGTTTGAAAAGTAGGTTACAATGCTTAACATTAAAAGGTAACGAAGTAAGGCTTATCTAATTTTGAGAATTAAGATTGATGTTGGAGTAGGGATAGAGCAATAAATCTCTAACATACCGACTTCCCTCTTGACTGAGGAATAGTAAGTCAGAAATGTCGAAAACATGTTGATTGTGTTGATTTCTTACTTGTTTATGGAAACCATTAATATTATACGTAACATTAAAAGCAAACGAGGTAGACTTTTCTATTTGTGAGATTCAAAAATGAAATGTCTAGGCAAGGTTTTGATGCAACTAGTGCTTTGACTTACATGGCTTCACTCTTGGACGAGGAATAGTTAAGTTGGAATGTCGAAAACAAAGTTAGGTGTATGAATATTGATTTGTATAAGCAATTGTTTTTGACTAAATAATCTTTTTTTGGCAAAGCCAACGGGGTTAAAGGGCCCCTATATAAGTAATTTGAATTACAAGTATAAATGAAGAAATACAAAAGAAAACAATAGAAGAGACGAAAACAAAAGGTATGCTTACAAAAAGAAGAGGATCCAAGATGCAGCATCAAAGGGGAAACCCAAAGTAGACCCTCAGGAGACTCGAAGCATAAAACGATTACAAATGGCTGCTGCCAAATCTCGAAGCAAGGCCCAAAATAACCCGAAGCTGCCAAAGTGACCAATAGAAATATACTAGACTATTACATACACATGTAGAAATCAAAGAGCTCTTCATAATCTCCTGACTAAGGCACGAAAGAGATCGTGTTTAGAGGAAGAAATTCCTGAAAACACACGCATATTTCTTTCAGCCCAAATCAGATGAATAAACACTTTTTGTGATAACCGGGATTTTTGGACATCTGATAACTAGATAATTAACTCGTTTATTCAATTAAACAGATAAATTCTGATAATAAAAGATATCTGGTTATGTAAGCGAATTTGAAAATATAATAAAAAATTGGATTTTAAATCTCTGGATAAATATTTGATAATCTCCTAATATGGTTACTATTTGAAAAATTATCTTTTGAGACAAATAATGATGGATGTTTATATATATATATATATATATGTATATGTATATATATGAATATAAGAAGATTTTAAATAGAAATATTATTATTTTCAAACAAATTGAATCTGTATTTGTTTAAATAAAAATATTTTTGTAAGTTGATTTCAAATTGGATTTTAAATTATATTTGAATTTAAATTGGGAATTCAAAAGATAGATATATATATGTATCTTAAATATATATGGATTTTTAAAATATATTATATATGATTTTATTTAGAGTAGAGTTTGTTTTAAATTTTTTAAGGATTTTATATATATAGATTAAGAAATGTATTTATAAATAATGAAATTGAATATAAATATATATAAAATCATTTATTTTTCATGCAAAGACACATGTAGAGTAATAACATATTAAATAACAAGTGTGAGTATGTTATTGTGGGATTAAACAAGTGTCATGAATTTGTTCCTTTTTGTTTTAAAAAATAAATAAAAGATAAAAGAAAATATATACATTTTCTACTCCTTTCTCATTTCTCTTTTACCATCAATTTCAAAACAAAGAAACCAGCCTGAAAACAATCAAAGAAAATTCAAAACAATAATCTAATTCTTTCAAGTTTTTCAAACTAGAAACTAAGCAATTCAAAATCAAGCCTGCTGTTCCAGTTGTCAAACTACTTCGTGATTTGTTTCCAAAAGCTTTCAACTGTGTGAACAACAATTCAAATTTCGGTTTCAAGGAAGCAACTTCCAGTTTTAGATCTTCTCCGCTCCTCTGTTAAAAATAGTCTATGAGTAAACCAATTTTTAATATGTTTTCAGTTTTGTTGCATGTAGTGATTTTGAAGTAAATTTGTGATAAGGGATTACATTATTGATTTATATGATCATATGTGTGTATATATAAATTATATGGGTGTGCACGTTAGTCTGCAAAATATTGTTCTGTTCTTAATGTTCAGGTTTAAAATCTGAATAAAATTATTAGTTCTCATTGTCTAATCTTCTCTAGGACATGATGAATAAACAAATTCTATATGTTATAAAATGGTATAGATTTTAAAAATAATTTCAAGTTATAACTAAAGCTGGATTTAATAAAAAGGTAGAAGAACAATAGTATGTTAATTATAAAAAAAATTCGACATGAATAATTTTTCGATTCAAGTACAGAATCGTTTTTGTTTTTGAAACATAGAGTGTTGACGAGAGGATGTACAGGTGCACACGTATCAGTGCACCATTGCTGAAGAATTTGAATTCGAGTTCAAGGAGTATGGTGATAACTCGGGTTTAACTTGAGAGGATTGCAGGTTGGACTCGAGTATTGAGTGTCTCGGGAATTGGAGGGTTTTGCTCGAGTAAATTAATGTTAGGCTCGGGTTTGGTTTTGTAATAGATAACGGGTATTTGTAAAGTTGAAAAACATGAATAAATTATGTATTGCATAGGATGTAATTAAGTATTTAATTAGGGAAAAAGAATTCATCTTTAATTAGTTAGGGTAGTGAATAATTAAAAATAATTAATTAGTGGAATTAATTTAAAAATTCATCACTTAATGTAATTAATAAGGATAATTACCTTATGAAAGTAATTAATGAGTAGTTAATGAGTATAGGTAATTTAAGAATCATTAACTAGTGATTTAGAAATAATTAATTAATTAATTTAAAGGTAATTAATTAGTTTAGTTAGTTTAAAGAAAATCACCTATGAAACATGATTAAGTATTAATTACTTAATGTAATTAATTAAGTGATTACTGAAAGTAATCAATTTAAAAGTAAATTACTTAAGGGAAGTAATTAAGAATTGATTACTTAGTGTAATTGATTAAAGAATTGATTAATTTAGCGAATTAATTAAGGGTTAGTCAATTAATGAGTATGATTAATTAAGGGATACTTAATCAATGTAAGTGATTATAGGATAATAAATTTGAGAAATTAATTAGGGATAAATGTAATAAATCATTGTTAATTACTTTATAAGAGTAATTAAGGGATTATTTAATGTGATGGGTGAAGGTTAATTAATTTGTGTAATTAATTAATAGTTTAATTAAATAATAATTAGTCAAGAGTGATTAATTAAGATGGATAATTAGAAGATGATTAATTAGTTGGTTTGTAATTAATTAATGTTAAGTAAAGGTAATCTAAGTGATTAAAGATTTGAAATTAATTTAATTAGAGATAATTGAATTAATTTTGTAAGTGATCAATCTTGTTTATGAATGATTGAATAGTGATTTAATATCTTGAATTAATTGATATTTCTGATATGAAATGTTTTGTGATATGATATGATTAGGTGGACAGTGATAATGTAGTTATTTATCGATGATAAATTGCTGTGTATAAGTGATGTCCTGTATTTAAAGTTGAATTGTATTTAATCGAATAACTTGGGTTGAGATGACATGAGATTCGAAGAGACCGGAGTCGGGTATTAGTAAATACTCGAAACCACTTTGATTCTTTATAAATTGATATGTGAAATCAATAGGCTGAAATGGAAAGATTTAAGTGAATTGGACCATTTAATCAAAGTTTTGATACTCAGAAATTGATGTGTGATGTAAGTGATGTCTATAACGACTTGTGAAGTTGTAAATTGATACAAGTTACCCGGGTTTATATAAGTTGTATGCTTTGTGTTCCATATTAGATGGGCTTACTCACGTTGGTTTCCAGCCTGACCCGGGTGTTACTTTGATGTAATGCTCGGGTCAGACCAAGTATTACAGATTTTCAGGTAAGGACGTTCTGGAGCTCAAGAGGCGAGCTGGATGGCAGAAATGTGTGGAGGGTATCCGCTAGGATATATTGTAGTTATTTGGGAGATGGTTGTATTGTCCAGTGTTCATGTATTTGTGTAACTCTGATGTATTAAAGTGTAATTTGACAAGTTCAGTTTTCCTTTGTAAATTGATATTATTAATATTATATTTTATCCGCTGCGAATGTGAGATTCTGTGTTTTATTTCTGTTTCTTCTTCTATTTCTTTTCTTCTTTTCCTAACTATCTGGAAATTTTGGGATCGAAATTTCTGGGTCGTTACACTTCCAAAATTTTCAGCATCAACTTCGAATTTTAAGATCTTCGTCTAGTTGCTTTAAAAATAGTGTACCATTCAATTCTTGAGTTCAAACAAGGAGAGTGCATCCCATAGTGTCTTAGAATATGCTTCCATATAAAGAAAATATAGGGGGATGAAAAGAAAAGATGCTTAACATTTTCAGTAGTATGACCACAAAGCATACAAGATGAGTGGTTTATCAACCCAATAGCATATAATTTTTCATGAGTATGTAGACCACCTCTGATCACCCTACATAACAACAAGTTCTGAGTAGAAGAAGAATTCATCTTCCATATTCTTGAGTACCAAGGAAATCTCACATAATTATTAATGGTGTCAAGGGCATTGTTAACTTTATTAATTGAGTGAGGACAACCATCCCAAGAGGTACCTGACTCGGAAGATATGTAGACCCTATTTTCAAGTGAAGCCCAGACATTTCTTATGATGTAGGAGCTGGAGTAAGGAAGACTGATTCTCCCATCACACAAATAATTTGCAACCTCAGCAGCCTTTGGAATTCCAGTCATGGCTCTCAATTTGTATGGAATAAGCTTAGCAAGAATCATACCTTTACTATACCAAGGATCAAACCAAAAAGATAATAATGGCAGTTCTTCATGTTATATTTAAAGATAGGAAGAAGACATTGCCTAAGTTTCAACATATTTCTCCATGACTATAGTCTGGAGGGGAATACATAGTCTAGACATGGTTTGTTTTGAGTAAATTCTTCCTACACCAGACAGCCTAAAGATTTTGATCTTTACTAAGTAATTTATCAATGTGAGTTGGGTGAGCAGCAGCATTCCATTGCTTAACACTCATTACTCCAAGACCACCATTAACAAGAGGGCAGCAAACTGATTTGAAGGCAATAGGAATAAGTTTTCTAGAATAAGGGTTTCCATGCCATAGAAAGTGGTTCATGGCTGAATTAATCATAGAAATTAATTTATTGGGCATTATGAATACTCTGGCATAATAATTTCTTATGAGATCCAAAAGAAAGAGCAAAGACGTTAATTAAGATCAAGACCATTGTCCAATTAAGAATGAAGCTTAACCGAGAGTGGTGACTACCAAAACCAAAGACATTTCAACAAGTATCAACAATCAACGGCTCAGAAAGCCCTGGACCGAGATCAACAATCAAGATAAACAAAAGGAATCAATGGAACTACATATGAAAGTGATACGTCAAAGTACTTTCAACAAGATGATGATAAGTATTTGATTCCAAGCCGCCTATAGCAAGCCAGATCATCAATCCACTTGAAAGCCACAACAACAAGGGAGAACCTTAAATCTGCTATAAATAGAGGATCTCGTACTACTGAGAAGGTGTTGCATGGAGATTTTTTGACATTCTATAATCATTTCATATTCCTTACTCTATTTTAGAAAGCTTTATTCAAAAGATCATTGATGGTGGACTTTGTAACAGGAGTACTTGTACACCAAATAGAGGAATAAAAGCTCACGATAGAATAATCAAAGTGGATGAAGGGATCTCGGTCCTGAACCACTATAAATCTTGTGTCTCTTTTACTTTTGGCACTTATCATCTAGATAGTTCCAATATTCATTCATCTTATTTGTATCCTTTCAAAACAAAATTCCAAAAGCTTTGGAGTGTTGGTTAGACGAAAAATCTATCTAACAATAACCCTTTGTACTAACCTTTTGATATTATATTATCATTCCGTTGTGATATTTTGATGTTGTGTTCTTTCTTTCTTGTTCGATTCTTTTTTATTTTATGCTAACTTTCTGCCTTTTCGGCACTTGGGTGCTCGACACACAAATACCATGGATGAATTTAGTGTCAACATTATAGGGTCACAAAGTCAGGTTATTACAAAGATGTTATCGAGTCTGTAAAGATGCTAAAATTAATAAACTCGGAAATTATTTTGACTTTGACTTGAAGTTATAATTTTCATAATGAAAAATAAAAGGTTCAATCAATTAAATATACAGGTAAGAGTATATAGGAATTACATAATAATTTAAAGGCAAATAAAATTTAAAAAAAATGGACATAAGGGATGCATGTATGTAATCTAAGAACATTATAAAATGTAATGACATTTAATTTCATTGAGTATCCCGAAGCATTTTTGATCCTATATTATTAATATCACTCATTTTATATCTCAAAACTATAAACTTATAAATATAGTTGATCTTTATTCAATAGTAAAGTACTAGGACGTATATGTGGTTATTAAGCATCCCAATGCAATACCAATTCTTGATTGAAGTTGTTATATATGAGTTCCACTAGATGTAAATAGTCCTCCTAAGAGCCTTTAAAGTCATGAATACAGGCTCTTAATAAATCCTTTAATACTTAGCTTACCATCCTTGTTTGACCATCTATTTTGCGTGATATGCCATACTCAATTTCTGCTCTATCCCTAATGCACTATAGAAACTTCTTCATAGTTCGCTTATAAATAACGGGACTGTAGACACATAATATTCCTTGGCACTCCATGGATTCTAAAATCCAGCGTATGAAAAACTCGGTTCTCTCATTGTTATCATGGATCTAAGGGGTATAAAATATGCATTCTTGGTTAATCTGTCGACTATAGCCATATTATATCATTCCCTTGGGTCTTTCTTAGAAATCAATGAAATTCATCATTATATATTCCTACTTTTATTATGGGATTTCCAATGGTTGCAACAATCCACTTAGTTTCCTCTATTTTGCCTTCACTTTCTAATAATTCATGCACTTCCTTTGAATTTTCCAATATCATTATCTAAGCTTTTAGCCTAACTCTCAAGTATTGAAAAGCGAACAGAATGCCACATGTGCAAGAGGAGACCTCAAGGACAAGTATGCAAATACAAATCTCATAAGTCCTTTACCATAATTTGTTAATTTTGTTTTGATATAATCAGCCATGTAACTACTGAGTCAAGCATTACAAGAATTCTGGAATTATAAATAAAATCAAGAAGGAAGCGGATTCAACATAATGCTCCTTCTTATAGTGGTTGCTTGCCTATTTATTGTAAAAACATATTATTGAATTCATTACACATAGTAAATAGTACCTTTGAATGGAAAAATAACTCATGCTGGCTGATGAGATAGCACGTTGTTGGTGTGGCATGTAGCACCCCTTTGATAAGTTCTCCTCTATAGTTCATCTTATTTTATGTTTATGTGGCATAAATAGTCCAATAGGGCATTGATGCGTGGATATTCCAAGAATCCTTCATAAAGTTGATAGCACTTTGCTATTAACTCCATAACTCTTCTTCTGCTAACTTGATAGCACTTCTACTACTAACTCTGTTGCACTTTCCCTTATAGGCTCAACAACATTTCCTTCATAAACTTGATAACATATTTCTACTATAAATTAGATATCCCTTCTCCATATACTCGATAGCCACTTTCTTATAGACTCAATAGCACCCTTTGTATAAACTCGATAACATCTCTAAAACTCGAAGCATTTCCCTTTGGAATTGATAGTATTCTTTTGTACAATCAATAGTTCTTCTTTAGAGACTCGACAACACCTATTTGGTATAAACTCGATGCCATCTCCTTATGGACTCGATAGCACCTTTCTTTATCACCTTAATATCCCTTCTACGATGACCCACTATTTTTTAAATCTACATCTAATTATAAACAACGTTGAAATCTGCTTACAGCTAAATTCTGATATTAAAGACAAGTCTAACTCTTATTATAGTTTCTTTACCATCTTATAGTTTTAACTCTATTTTTATTACTTTTATTTCATTAATGCGTATATATGTATATAACTTATATACATAAATATGTGTATTACTCTTATACTTTTGTTTGGTTCCACCAACAGGTACAGGTTTAGACTATAAATGGTGCTAGAATGCTATTCGTAGGGTTACAGGGTTGTTCTTGCCAGGATTACAGGATGTTGTTCGTAGGATTGTTGTTGGGAGAGATTTCTTATTTTAGTTCTGGATCATCTGTGCTAGCTGTGACGCATTCATTCTCTAGTGGAGCCGCTTGTTGATTTCATTTGTTCACTTGGATGCACCATGGTTTATATTGGGTACTTCTAACAGTTCATTATCGGGCGTGGCCTTGTTGGAGTTCGATACCAAGGCGTAATGGGTGGTGTCCTTGCCATAGCTCATTCAACAAGTTACCTGATATTATCATCTTGATTTTGCTGTGTTATGATTTGTTACCTGCCAGGCATGTTGGCAGCTTCTTTACTATCGATGGTATATATATATATATATATATATATATATATATATATGTACATATCTGCTCTCCCCTACTTTAGAGGACCATAAATTTCTCTCAAAATAAGATATTAAAAGACAGTGTACCGTGGGTATAAAATTTTTGAAATTCTAAAACAATGAATAAAAATGGAAACCACTTAGCAGAATTTAAACATTAATATATACTATACATACATTACATTCTAAGAAATTAAATATTATCGAAATATTACAAAATTTTATGATAGTATAATCTGAAATAAAAACAAGATTTAGTGATAAAAACTATATAAAAATAAAAATGAATAATGTTTAACCAACAATCCAAAACAACGTAAATTGGATGAGTGTGACATATATATAGTTATTAATCAATATGACATGCATGGAATATGATAACTTTAAGTTTATGATTGTAATTCCATAAACCAGAGAATAAATTTCAAAATTATGTTAGTTATACATAAACACTTACATATAGAAGTATGTGCGTGTGTATAGCAAAGAAGATGACTGTAAATCAGGTATTAGCACATATATAAATATTATATTTTCAAAAATGCCCTTTTAAACCTTATATAAGGTTTATAAAATGATTTTGGAAAGATTTTATATGTTATTAAAAAATGTATAAACTATAAAATTTATTTTTATATGAATTATTATATGATATTGAAATATATTGAAGAATTGTTTTCTTTTGTACTATAAATGAATAATAATGTTATACATGTGAAATATATATGTATATTATAAAAAAAAATCAGAAAAGTGCCAAATATTATTTCCAATCATAATATGATTTTTAATACGAATTTATGTTGATTTTATAACATATTTTGGTATGTATATATATACAAGAAAGTATATTTATAAAATCTAAAAACTATTTTTGTATTCACATACTTTTGAAATGATTTTTGAAATGATTAACATGAACTTCTAACAAGTTTGATTTAGATGAACACTAGAGACTTTACTTTTAAATTAAGAAGAAAATGGTTTCGAAAATGACTGAAAAACGAAGAAGAAACGATCAAATGAAAATCTAGATACATATGTGTATGTGTACGTGTGTGTGTGTATAAATTTTAGAAAATTGTAGAGATTTTATAATTTTCATGTACCACGTCCACTTGTGAGTGGTGCACCGGTCCACCTTTGCAAAGAAAAACTACACAACAAACCTAGGCCAATAAGGCCAAGTTTAATAAATTAATTCGATTTCGAGTTTCTCATGTGGGTTTTGGACATCGATTAGGTAATGTTTTTAAATCACTTCTTGACCTTATTGAATTTGAATGCTCTGACGTATATATGAATGAATGTGTACATGTATATATATATGTGTGTGTGTGTGTGATAGTACGAATATATATAAATAGTCGATCGTTATTGGTGTATGATTGTCCATTGGATATTGGGGCATGCTTTATGTGCTATTGGTCGTTGGGTAGTTAGATAATTATATTGAGTATTGAATGTGTGCATGAGGCATACATTATTTAGAGAATAGTTATCTCGGGGGAAATTGTTATTCCCTAGTATTCGAAGCATAAATATTTCTTTCGAGAAACGATTGTTCCCCCAATTTCGAGAAATAAGTATATATTCTTTTATAAAAATATAGTTATTGTATATATAAAGTAATATCACAATTTAAAGCCAAAAATCATTCCTGTGCGTCAATAAAACAATAAGCAATCAGCCATAGTAAAGTGAGAGACAATATCACTCACCTCAACCAAATCTGTCCAAACCAGTGCCAAATGTAAATCTTGCCATTATGGGCGCAAAGCAAGAAACCGCATCCAAAATGGACATCGTATGCTAAAGAGGTAAATATAATAAGATTCAAGATTAATTGAACAATTAATTCCTTAATCAATTAGTTAATTATCTTATGAATTCTCTAATCCTTCTTCCTTTATAATTTCCTATACGTGCACAAGACATTGTGCATATCCATGGCTGCAACTTTGTTCATCAATTTCTCCATCCACTAGCGACGATTTCTCGACCGTCTTTGCCAACAATATTCTCTTCGCATAAACTTTGATCTGCATGCAACTAATCCTTGATCGAACCATCACATGAATTCACGACTTGCTCGAGACCTGGAAGCAGGAACTCAACATGCCCACGAACGCATTTCGCTAGAAGGATCGCATATGCCTAGATTCGGTGGAGAGATGCGCCCCGATGGTAGAAACATGATGATCACCTTCGATTTTCCAATTGTCGCTCCAATCTTCAACGACCTTGAATCCTAATCCATGGTAAGAATGTGGATCTTCGCCAATCATCACCATGCCATAGATCTAGCTTATGAGATCGTCAATGCGATCTCAATGAATCAAACTACACAATTTATAGTTGAGTATTTTGGGAGAAATGAATTTTGGAATGGAGAGAATAATGGTTCGGCCATGGAAATTTGTTCTTGGGCATAAACAGTGAAATGTAATTGGAAAAATAGAGGGAAGAGGATTTGATTTGGGTATTTATAACATTTTAATTTTCCATTTATTTCAATTCTCAAATAAATGGTCATGCGTTTCGAGTCCATACGATCACATGATGTGTCCGATCGCCACGAAACTTGTCTGCGTACATCACTTCATTTTTCCGAATCCAATGGAACTATCCACGTCTCTATCTGAGACTACGCTCCTGAAGACTGATTTCGCGTATTTCAAGATTGTTTCGGGCATTAGATCGTCCGATCTTCAAATACAGCGATCCTTATACTCATTTAAACTCACAACGTATATCCAAACTCGATGGAAATGGTCTCGAGTACTGATTCGGACATATGCGAAAAATCGCATTTTTAAGCCTTCATTTAATTAATGATTAATTATTTAAATAAACTATTAAATATCCAACCGTTAAAAATACGGGACATCAAATTCTCCCCTCCTTAAAGAATTTCTTCCCCAAAATCACAAAGTAAAGAGAAAGTCTCCTAACCCATTGACCCTCAAAATTCCGTCTGATTTCGAAAAAATTCGACAGAAACTCCTTTGGACGAAAAAGTCCAAAGAACCCTAACACAAAAAAGATATGCCTATAACCATATGTTAACTATACTAGATCATATATAGCAATCATCAAACAAGAATGCAATACCCAACCAAGCTATTCCACATGCCTAACACCACACAACATAAACTATCATCTCAAATGTTGACAATCAAATCAAACATGCATACATAAGATCTAACATCCAAAAATAACATCCAGGCCTATCCTAGCATGCGAAATAATAAATCATCTAGTATAAACATTCAATATGATATCTACAATGAAAGCTGATGATATAAACAAAGTCCCATTGTCTAAAGAGGTCCAGACTAACGGTCCTCATGCTCCTCATAGTTTACTATACCATATCGCCTACGCTTTCATTCCACTGAACCCTATTACTCCTTTGACATCCTCCTAACCTTCTTTGTATCACATCAATTGGCACGAATAAGCTAATGAGGTCTCCAAGTCTATGGTTTAGTATCAATATCATCTAATCCATTTAGTGCTAAATATCCAAACGCCTCTTGTAAGTTCCCCCAAAATCCATTATCGGACAACGGGTCTTGGCTAGTTGATGCTCAGTCACACAATGAATCACACATACCATCCCACAAACAACTCAACAAATACAGATGTCATGACTTAAGGAATACAAATCTAGCATCATCTGTCAACTAATCCACTGCGAATCAAATGCTATTTCTCTATCCTTAGTCATCGGCAATTCATCGATGCAGTCCTAAAACATTTGTTTTCACTACTCAAGAACAAATAATCCCAACGAAACCAACAATTTCTATCAGGTCTGCACTGCATCACCTTATCAGACACCACTCACCCTTCTAATTTAGCTATGATCTCCACTAGTGTAGTTTAACGCCTCCTACTAGTTCCAAGCTGCTAAATCAAAGTAGGTCTGACAATCAAACTAGCCATCACACTCGGCCAAAGCTTATCGAGTCCTGGAGTCGTAACCAGTGGTAAGCTCGAGCAATACCCACTCTAGGTATATTACTCCAAAACTGGTATGTCTCCCACTCGAATACCAACCACCACATTTCCCTTCAAACGTCTAGAAAATGTCAAAATCACTGGAGGCTAAAAACTCCAACCATTGCTATTAGCGAAGGTAAAGATCCTTCTCATAGAAGAGACACTAGAATAACATGGAATCACTGAACAACTCGAACTCCTCTCCTAACAGATAGTGCCTCCATATCCCTAAAGAGAACTCTTTCACCTCCAACTCTGAACCAAGGGTTAAATATTACCTCTCGACATCACTACCATATCTAATTAAGTACATAGGAAAGTGTGTACTATAATCTCTTCATTCCCGCTCTGAATGAATACCATCAATGCACTCGTCGACCTCTCGGCCAGACTCACCAACGCATGTCTAAACCTCACGTCTCAAGTGAAAGCCTTATCCACTCAACAATAGGTCGATGATACTACTTCCTTGGGTCCATTCAGATTTTTGGACTGCCGTAACTAAAGGATCTACCGTGACATCTTACACTAAAACAACATGACCCAAGCGTCTCACTCCTCTCCTTTAGGAGTGATACCACTAAAATCTAACCACCAATTGGTGTCTTGTCCTCCTCTTCCATCCATGGGTAGATGAAAGTATCATCACCGAACACAAGCACAACCCAATTAAGCGACCTCCCCAAACATGGTCCATGAGATCCACAACATTGCCAATACATTGGTTTTCCCGAACGACATGACCAACCTAAATCAACGTAGCGTACGAAACACTATAATCGGCACATTCACCCCCAAAATACTCCTAATTAGTGAAAACCTCACCTCAAGGTCCAACTAAGAGAATATCCTCGTGCTATAGAGCTGATCGAAAAAGTCATCAATAAATGGGAGTATGAACTTGTTCGTTATCTCATCTGGCTCACAACAACCAACAAACATCTCCAAAGAGCTATCAGTCCTATTAATAAACACAATAGGTGCATCCTACCAAATATACACCCATGAATGAACCATCATTTAAGCTGGTCATCCGCTCGCACCTTTAATCTCCTAAGCACTTTGGACACTTTATGCCTTAAAGGCATAACTTTTGGTCCAACCCTTCGACCAGATCGATAGGGAACTCTATCCCCATATGGTGGTAATCCGGTCATCTCCTTGAGTATGACCAGACACTCCCAACTATATGCACAAATGACATCCTATCATATAGAATATCGAGCGAATATATAAGGCTCCCCTACTGGCAGCTAATCACTGCCGTTCGCTCCTCCACAACCTCAATCGTCATCAATGGTCTCCCACAGTTTACCACCATTATGTTCCCTTTCAACAAGTCCATTCTTAAACTATAATACCAATGTAACTAAACCCCAAACTCTCAATGTCTAACAAATAAACAACCATGAATCGATAGGGAAAGGTCTTGACAAACCATGTATAGGCTGGCTGAGCCCCTAACTAGGTCTGCCACAATCAAAGATCGGTAATTATCTCAAGTCGCTATCCTATTGTCTAACCATCAGATCTAGATATAAAGGAATAAAAAACCTTGATGTCAAATAAAACACATATGGAACCACCATATGTGGAAAGCATATCTCAAACGGTGATGCCATTTCCCTTCTCTTTCATCGATGGAGCAATCGACGAAACCGGAACAGCGATCAATAAATATGCTTCCTGATTTATCCCAACACAACTGGTATGGGATAACTCTTCATACTGGGTACTTCTCGATCATCCTCTCAAAGTCTCGTCAAAGTGACGAATCAATCGACTCCGAAGTTAATCTCTCCACCCAATGATAAAATCAATCCTTTCTGTGTGGAGTATCAACGAGAATAGCTCGTACCTCGATATCATGTCGAATCTAGCCACATACTCCAACATAGATATATCACTATACTTTAGATCGGCAAGCTCTCTAACCATCCCTGACTTCAAAAAAGTCGAGACAAATCTTCTTCGAAGCAAATTATGAAGTAGTCTCGAGGAAATCAATACTCGAAAATCAAAGCTATAAAAACACTCCACTAATTCATCATCCATCCTTAGAGTTATCCAAAGGCAAACTTCTACCTTATGCATCATCTAACTCCAATCATCGAAGATCCTTTCACAAGCTGTCAACCAATCTTGCCTCCCAATAGCCGAATTTATTCCAAGGAATGGCCTGCCTCAAAGACTCTCATAGTCTATGTACAACTTAGCAAAGTCGACTCAAGCCAATTGCACTTGAGCACTATAAATATCAAGAACAAACTGGGCATCCAGGAAATGATCTGCACCAATTCTAGGAACATATCCTATCAATCAGGGATGGTGGCTCCAATCCTGCCTAATCCTATATTTTGAAAATAGAGTCAATGGCAGCCTTTCTCACATGCTAGATCATTTCTGTTTTATAGTAAAGATGATCCATCTCTCACAAAGTAAACTACATCAGTAGTGCTCATGTGTACACTCAACTCATATACTATATATACTACATATAGTTTGGATAACCAAAATATATAACAAATACGAACTCTCTTATACATATACTTTCTAGATCTAGTCTAAGGCAATAACTCCAACCTTATCTCTACTGGATCGCGGTATCAACTAAGGTTAATCGAATAACCTCGCTTTATTACCAAATGTGACGACCGTCCTACACCAATGGTGCAGAACGATAGTCAAAGGAAAGAAAAATAAACAAGATGAAGAAATAAAAGAGAAAAGAATGGAAAAGAAGAAAAAGGAATCATCAAGTAACCAAATTACCTATCACATATCTCACATCGCATCAGAGTAATAATAATAATCAATATAGGTTAAAAAACAACAGAGATGGTAATAAAAATGTGAAATAATCATTTGAATAAAGATCCACACGGTTATACAACACCATAATAGTGTCTATACAATGCGAAAGTAAACTCAACCGGTACACTTTCTCATAATAGAAAATCAACACTATCAAGGCTCCAGGGTGTCACACAGCGGAAATATAATAAAAAGCACATATAAGTATAGATAACTATCACCTCCTGTCGGTCCTCCTGTAGAACTCCATAGTCATTCACCTACTCTCAATTTAATCATTTAAGAGTACCCGAGATAATAAGAAGCAAATCATAAAATCTCAGGACAGAGAAAGTATGGTGTTAGCGATATCAAATCTCAAAATACTATAAAACACGATAATATATGGAACAGAGGGTATACAAACTATACCCGACATGTCCCTGCAACTACAGAGTCAGCATATAAACATAAGTAATATGCTACTCCATAACATTGTAAAAGGGTACATCATACTCAATATCTATCAGGGTGCCTATTTATCTCTACCTACAGTCCCTACTTCATACTAAATAAACTCCAGGTGTCTAGCTATCTCCATCCATACCTACTCCACATTATGTCAAGTCAGGGTATCTAGGTATCCCTACCACAATACCTACCTAGTGTGACATCCCTAGGGTGACAGGTGACAAGTGAACAACCATAACAAACATGGCATCCATCAAATAATACTAACTGTCACTTAGTGTGCCAGATATATGATAACTCATATGTCCCTCTAAGACTGTCAAGGACTAGTGGAAATCTCAGTTTTCGATTGTGTTCACCGGTTAGAAACCACCCACGGTTATCTCTTATGATACCTCTGTCCCACCTGACTTATATCCTACCGGCCCAAAGTTACCAGCCTTCGGGGCCCTTGCATATAGTACTCTTTCTTTGGACACAGCCAGAACAATCTGAGTTATCAAAGATCCCTAGGTACAAACACATCCATCGAGCCATATTCACTCCATACGAATTCGATCCCTAATGGATTACTAAAAGTTTTGGTCATAAGCCCTAACACTCAATCAAGTCCACTATCTATAGCCTCGCTCTAATCTGAGCTGCCATTCTTGATCTTGCTCTCTGCTTGAGCTCCCGATCAAAGAACCCTACTACTATACCATCCAAAGCCCGAGATCTAGCATGATCCATACACTCTTGATACTATCATCCTGAAGCCTACTCCATACATCATCGAGTCACTATCTACAGTATCAGACTACCAGGTCGAAGCACCACATCCCTACCGCACCATCAAAATCACTAGGTCGAAGAACCATATCCATGTCTCACCATTAATACCACTCGCCATAGGGTAATAACATCATACTTCTAAACTTGTCGCACGAACAATCCATCACATCGCGCATCATGGTATCTCATCAACGTTAAAGCCACCGATCAGCCAAATCGCCAATCAATAACAATGATGGATATCGGCCATTCTATTATGGTTAATACCATCCACCTTGGTCTTGTACTGTAACGACCCGATATTTTCAACCATTCGCATCCGCACATGTCGGACTTGAATAGCTTAAGATACCGAAGTGTAATTTAAATTTGGCAAAACACAGCATAAACGGTAAATAAATAGTCACATATCATAGACACAGAGTAATAAAATGCAGCGGAAGTAAAGAAATAGTATTTCATGAAGCTACTATATAAAAATATCAGAGATAACAAGATACAACAGAGGTCTCAATGTGATAACCAGGTATGAATCAGAATACATCACTGGAACCAACCGGATAACTGGAATCAACTGGATAACCGAAAGTGAAATAGATAGCTATATCTTCAAGCAAAGCTTCCAACTTCGAAGGTAAGTCTCAAATGCTGTATCACTCAGTCTGACCTAAGCGTAAAGCAAAACACAAAAAACTCGAATCAGGACATACATACTTATACAATGTAAACCAACTCAAGTGAACAGTAATATAAGGTACAAGTAACTTAAAGGATGCTTGGGACCGTCCATCCTCTAAGGATCCGTTAAAGTATTTACTACGTGCTAATATTTTGCTATTATAATAATGTCTATAGTAAAATAAACTTACTTTTTAATAGAGTTAATGGGTTACTCATATAGCCCTTAACACGTAATAGTGCCAGTAGTCTATACAGTACCGTAATACCTCCTGATCAGGAGGCTACCAGAGGATACTCCATAGGTACGACACAAATCAAACTCATACAAGGTGTGCTAGGGTAGGTGACACGGCACAACTAGGCAATGCCAGGGTAGATATACCAATTACACTTTCGGGCCGGTGGTAACGCGTAGCAGCTACTACCGCCCACCTCGAGCCACACCACCAAATCAAAAATCAAAAGTGGCCATCGAATCAATCTCAAAGTCAGAAATAATATCGAAGGAGTGTGTCCGATCAGAGAAATGACCTCATTAGCCTATCAATTGCTCCTGTTTTAGCCACATTATGCCAACTCACGGGAGTCGGGTCCACGTTAATACCTCAAAGGACGTCGCCACCATCCTACTTCATTCTGGAATCTCCACCGCGTACACGGTTGTTAAAGTGGTTTTCGGAGTTGGCAGAGAGTATGAAAACTTCCGATCCCGGTCTCTTTAACAACCAAACGTTATTATAACCCATGGATATTTATTTCAAAATCATTTATACTTTCGAACCAAACTAGCATATCCATTTCAAAATCATCTCACTTCTTTCAAAATAGTATATACTTTCAAAAAATATCATACTCATTTCAAAACCATATCACAATAGTATCATTTTCATTTCAAAACTAATTCAATAATATATCATTTAAATAAAACCCAAATTTTCAAATCAATGAATATTTCCTTCAATTTACTAAACTTGAAATATTCCTTTAAATTATCATAGCATTTTGGAAATGTAACCTTAAGGAATCATAGCATTTTTGGAATGTAATACTTTCCACTTTTATATAATCAAAGTATTTATATACTTACAAATTTTAACATGGTCATTTTATCATAGCCATATAGTTAAATAAACTTTGTTACTGTAATATCCATTTTAAATCTGAAATTCTTATGTTAGGTTAAAAGTACCTTATTAACTTACATTATTTTTACAATAATGAAACTTTAATATTTTAATCATTTAAAATATGCCATTTACATTAATTAAAACTTACATATCAAATGTACATTATCAACTTACATTTTATTATTACAGTAAGGAACATTTATCATTTTAATCAATTTAAAACACATCATTACATTAATTAAAACTTACATGTCAAATGTACGTCTTAACTTACATTTATTACAATAAAGAGAATTTATCATTTTAATCAATATTACACTAATTGAAACTTACATTATCAAATGTACGTTTTAATTTACATTTCTATTACAGTAAAGAGCATTTATCATTTAATCAATACTACACTAATTAAAACTTACATTATCAAATGTACCTTTTAATTTACATTTTTATTACAGTAAAGAGCATTTATTATTTTAATCAATATTACGCTAATTAAAACTTACATTATCAAATGCACGTTTTAATTTACATTTCTATTACAGTAAAGTGCATTTATCATTTAATCAATATTACATTAATTAAAACTTTACATGTTTCTTTCATTAATTAAAACTTTACATGTTTCTTTCAGTAATTAGAACTTTAAATGTTTCTTGCATTAATTAAAAACTTTACACGTTTCTTTTATTAATTAAAACTTTACATGTTTCTTGCATTAATTAAAAACTTTACACGTTTCTTTCATTAATTAGGACTTTACACATTTCTTCCATAAATTAAAACTTTACATATTTCTTGCATTAACTAAAAACTTTACACGTTTCTTTCATTAATTAAGACCTTACAAATTTCTTTCATAAATTAAAACTTTACACGTTTCTTTCATAAATTAAAACTTTACATGTTTCTTGCATTAATTAAAACTTTACATGTTTCTTGCATTAATTAAAACTTTACATGTTTCTTTCATTAATTAGGATTTTACACATTCTTTCACAAATTAAAACTGTACGTGTTTCTTGCATTAACTAAAATTTTACATTTTAAACCAATTATCAGCTTATAACATTTTTACTGATAAAAACTGATATCTCTTTATATTTCAAATCTTTGAATCAAATTTTAAGTTAAAATTCCATATATTCCAAAATTTCAAAATACTTAATAAATTTTTAGGAAAATATTACTTTAAAAATATTAACCATGGGTCTTTATAATATTTTCTAACCTAGGTCAAGTGATACGGATATGTATCATTTCAATCCGTAATTTAAAAAGAAAAAATCTGGGTTCTATCATTTCAAACCCGCAATCCCAAGAAAAATAAATACGACAAAAATCAATAAAAAATCACTCGAGCCTATCATTTCAGCCCATAGTGATAGGGAACTTGCAGTGGTGATTAATAGAAATAAAATAACAGTATACATATAATATCATAACAAATGATGTAACAACTATATAAACGGCATTTATCATCATGTAATCACAACACATGCATATATGAATGACATGTCAATGTCTACAGATTCACCTGTCATTTTTTTCACAAAAATATAAGTACATATGTCTAGACTGATAAAAACTCACCTTTTAAAAGCTAGAATTGACAAATTCAGAATAGAAATCCAAACTCCGCAAAGCACGAAAAAGCACGACAAAGCACAATGCGAACTTGAATGGATGAAGAGTCAGATCCAAAACTTGTATGTAAAAAAATTGTGACCGCTGACTTTTTCTCCACAAAAAGTCGTATCATCCTAAAGAAAGAAAGGGATAGAAAAGAGAAAAGAAAGAAGAGAAAGAAGAAACAACACACGAATCTCAACAGCGGAATGAATAAATTATATTAATAACATAAGTATTACATAGTATACAACAATTATCAGAGTACACAGACAATACAACACATACTAGACGGTTATAAACACCAGTCTAGTTATTACAACTCAATACATTACAGACAAACACTCAGAGATACCAACACAGCGGAAAACTATATAACTATACGCAGAAGCCTCCTGCTCCATTTGCTCCTCCACAATATGTCAAAGCTAACCTGAATCCTAACCTGAACTCCCTTAGCTACTCGTAAAATTTGAGTACCCAAGAGTTAAAGAAAAACAGAAATAACTCCGGGTCAGACATGGGTCTGATGTGAGTAACAGGTTAAAGTTGCTTAACTTTGAAAACCCTTTGAAAAGAAAAGGTATCACGTAAGACTTCCCACACATAAACATGGAAAAGTTTTTACCTTACGCTAACCAAAACATTTGATAGGAAATCCGATGATATTATAATAGTGTCTAGGGTTTTCAAGTAAATAAGAAATAGCCGAAATTGTTACATCTATTAAATTCTAGCTACTAGCCACAAAAGTGGGTAATACAATCAAAACCGTTGGCACTTATTGGATTTTGGATTCCATCAATGGCTGGGCTACTGGGGTACCGCCCGTCACAGTACGTGGCCTAGATCACCGTACCGAGGATTACTCCCAATCGCCTGCAACACAAAGCCGGACCCATTCCTTACTGAACAGTTCCAAACATGACAACCCCACAGTTGTGATCAGCAACCGCAGCACTAAGCCGAAAATAAAGGGACCTCTAGACAGGGATAAATCTTGCTCTCAAGTGGGGGCTACCCACGAAGCTTTGCCGCACCTCCCCTGTTTTAGCCAATCCCGGTTGATGAGGCTTGAGGCTACGATTACCTTTGTAGGACATAACACTTAGAATGCTCATCGTCCACCTGACGATGTTCTAAAAGCCTTCAATCCATACAAGTTCGTTCCGGGTTCGAACAAAACCGAAGGCATTATCTCGTTACACTCATTTTGGAATCACCCTCAGAGTTAACGACGATAACCCTTGCACTCTGAATATTCATCTCGAATCTGAAAGTAATATCTCCATCAAACTCATCTTAGAATCACCCTCAGAGTTATACTAACGAATAGTTCTTACACCTCGAGTCTTCACTCGCTCCACTTGGGTTAACGACCTAACGTTAATTGGAATCGATGTGGTTTTCGGATATCCAAATATGGAAACCCGATCCCGGTCTCATCGAAATCCAAAGCGTGTCTTTTAAGGCCAAGTTGTTTTAAGTTTAAAACAATTCAATTCATTATCTAAATATACACAGATAGATAATTTATAACACAATAGATAATCAACATTATTATTATCAACGGATAATTCATATCATAATCAGATAATTTCTATTATCATCCAAAAGCAACCAATGCATCCATATCACATACACTACTCATCTCATAACTGAGATTACAACCCATACATGACAACCAATATCATCCATCAAACATAAGCAATGATCTAATGATCATTCCATTTAAAATTAATTTAAAATGAATTAAATTAATTACCTATTCTCTAATTAATTTAAAATGAATTAAATTAATTACTTCATCATTAAAATTCTGCTTAACTTAACCATTAATTGATTACAAATCAATTATAAATCATCATCTCAATATTTATTTCACTTAATCATTACTGATTAACCATCTCTAATTATAATAAGTAATTAGCATTTAATATTACTTACACAAGTTAATTATAGTAAACCCTTTGCAAATAATTAACTTGTAATTTCTTAATTAATTAATTAGCTAAAATTAATTACATTAATCATTTATTCATTATTAATTATACCTTAATTAATCAATTCCAAATTACATCATTAATTAATTAATGATTTCTAATTGTATTTAATCAATCTCTATATAAATTAATTACACAAGTAATTAATCTTCAATTTAATCCATATATATATATATTAATCACCCATGATTAATAATACTAATAATTAACTACTTTAATTACTCATCCCATAATTAATTTCTCATAATTAACTGCTAAATTAATCCTTGATTTATTTCAAATAATTTAAATCCAAATTACTTCTATAATAAATATCCTTAATTACATTCAGTAATTATTAATTAATTACTTCTCTAAGTAATTACAATCCATAAACTACATAAAGTAATTATCAAACAATCCTCAAATGTTTAAATTAATTTAACTTGATTAATCTAAACTAATCACATAAATCAAATTAATTACACCAAGTAATTAATTCATTAATTACTTCATTAAGTAATTAAACTTAAATAATTGATTATTATTAATTAATTAATCTACTTAATTATCAAAAATTAATCACATTAATTAATTGTTAAAATAATCTTAAGTTAATGACCTTCATTAACATTTCTTTATTAAGAGTTAACTTATACAAATCATTATTAGTTATCAATTGATTAATATTTAATTACAATTTAATTAATCTCGAATTATTAATTAAGTAAGTGTTAATTAAAATCTTAACTCTCTTTAATCACTTGATTAAATAAATCTTTAATCATTAATTAAAACTTAATTAACCATCCTTAATTATAGATTAATTAACCTTAATTAATTAATCTTAAATCTAATTAATTTAAAAATTATTAATTACTTAATTAATCATCCACATTATTAATTAATTAAATAATTAATATTCCACTTAAATTAATTTAATAATCTAAATGAAATCAATTTTCTTAAATTGTAAGTTTAGAAACATTCTTCTTATATTTTAAACAATTTGTTTCAAACAAATTCAATTTAAAAATTTCTTTTTAAATTTCAAACTGAAACACAATTTAAATTTTCATTTCAGATTAGATCTTAAAAATTTAAAACATTACTTATTCTTCCATCTTCATTTTTAAATTCAAGTTATTTAACCTTTTCTAAAAATGGTTAAAACAAATTTAAATTTAAAAACTTATTAAATTTTACAAACTGTCATAAAAATCAAATTCCAGGTTTAAAACTGAATTTAACCTTATTTTAAACCTTATTTCATAAATTTAAAACTTATAGTTTTAAATTCAAATCAATGTTCTTTTATACTTTAAAAAGTTTAAAATCTAAATTTAAATTCCAGATTTAAATTCAAACTCAGGTTCCATATTTCTGTTTTCCAGATTTTAAACTTGTTTTAAATTATCAGTTGCATTTTAAAATTTTACTTTTAAATTAAAATATAAAAACAGTTTTCTGTTTAGTCTAACATCTTACATTTTGAATTCAAAAATGTTTCAAAATCTCAGATTTAAATTATTGAATTCAAAATTAAGTTTCAGGTTTAAAATTTTCAAATTGAACTTCATCCTTCAAATTTTTAAATTTTACTTTCAAATTTTTAAAACAGAAAGACAGTTTCTGTTTTTGTATAAAACCAAACTTGAGTTTAAAAAGCATTTCAAATTAATTTCAAAAATCTAAAATTTAAACTTAATTGAATTCAAATTCAATTCTAGATTCAAACTTATTGCAGATTTTATTTGCAATTTTCTTTTACTTCAATTTCATTAAACCTGGAAAACAGGTTTCTGCTTTTGCTTAAGACCAAATAAAATTTTCAAAATTTAAATTTATCAAAAACCCAAAATTTAACTAGTTGAATTTATATTTAAATTCAGCTTAAATTTTATACTTAGTTCAGGTTTTAAATTTACATTTTAAAAACTTACTTTTGAAATTTTAAAACCTGGAAAACAGGCTCCTGCTTAAATTCCTAAAACCTGCTATACTACACAAACCCGAGCTCCTCCTTAGTTCACTTCGAGACAATAGCTTCCCTGCTTCGAGTCATTTATCAAAATACCCGAGACCATCACGGGGTATAAACCCTGCAAACAAAAATCAACACCACCGTCATCACCAATATGCACAACACCCCTGTGCACCCTTAAACCAACTCCGGCATCACTGGCCATTATCTCTGGCCATCCTCCATCGACCAAAATCCCCACATCAACCTTCAACCCTCAAAATCCCAGAATTCAACTTGAATTTGAATTCAAGTTTTAAAACCAAAAACCTGGAAACAACCTCTTCCCACTGCCTGACCTGTCAACGGCGAGATCACCTGACTCCGGTCACTACTACCCTTGAAACTCCGGCGATAACATCATCAAACCACCACCTATCACCACGTGAATCGCGATTGAACTCAATCAACCCAGGAGTCCACATTCAAACAAAATCAGAGACCCAATAAAACTAGGGTTCTAAAACCAAATTCCAAATTTAAGCATCAACAATGGAAAGTAACCCAATTTCATAATTTTCCTATAATCTATGTTAGATACACTGTCCCCAGAAATAATTTCAACCAATTCTAATGCAAGCTTCAGCTAAACATGACCTATAAGTAAAATACAGTATGTTTGAAACTGCACTCTATTAACAGCTCTATAATTTGAAATTTTTGATCGAAAATTCTTGAATTCACTTAATGATTCTATTAATAAACCTGAAACAATAAATCAAAATGTTTGAATTTTTCCTCTTATATTAATGTTTGCTCTGTTATTAAGTTTTCAGGCAATTCAAAAATTTATTTAACCTATATAAAATGTTTTAACTTTACTTTATCATGAACCAAACATACTTCAGTCAATCACTAGGTCATAACAACAACGAGATCAAAAGGAAAGAAATTTCGATCCATTTGAGCTTGTACTGTGCAGACAGTACCATAGGTAAACAAACATACAACACATTCATGCTTATATATATACACAGCAAAATATTTAACAATATATAAGTATAGGCCTACTTATTTTCATGAATAAATCAAGCAATCCATATTTTATACTTAAACCTTCAAATATGTTAAGTTACTCACCTTAAATAAAAATGCAGAGCCCGGATTGAACATGCAGAACACCCTCTGTAATATGCTTTTTAAACTTGTTTTAAAAGATGCTTCCAGATTTGAAAATTCATGAATGCAGATATCTTGCTATTTCAGATTCTACATGCAGGTTGCTATGATCTAATTTGCTTGCTTCATGGTTGCAGAACAATTTGAAGTTGTAGTGACAAATTTCCAGATTCATGTGCATGTTCCAGATCAAATGCAGGTTGTTTGAATAGTATGCAGATGCAACTTGAAATTGCAGTTTCAACCCAAGTTGTTTTTGAAAACATGCAGGCTATAGTTTGTTGCTTGCAGGTTTTGTTTTGCTTTTTCCCAGATTGTTTTTGAAAACATGCAGACTTAAATTTTATGAACAGGTTTGTATGTTTGAAAAGGAGGAGTTTGATTATGAAGAGGGGTTTCAGATTTGTTTAGAAATGAAAATAAGAAAAGGAAAGGAAAGAAAATGCAAATTTATAACTTGTTTATAATTTAATTTAAAATCAAAGAAAAATAAAATTTGAAACATGACACTTGTCCTAAGTGTTAACATTTGTTAAATTCCTTATTCAAACATCTAACACATGTTAACACATGTTCTAAATTAGATACACATGTCTTTTTTAAATGATTTGTTATCTTAATTAAATGTTAAAGAAAAAAAATTAAGCTTAATGAATGTTTAAACTTAGTTAACTAGTTCTTATACTTAGTTATGTATTAAAATAATTTCTAAAGAATAAAGCAAAGTATCATAATAAATAAAATAATATACAAATTAATCATTTGAAAAAGATACTTTTAAATAATTAAAATAAATTTATGAAATAGTTTGTAACTTATTGAATATATGTTTCATATATTAAATTGTATTTTAAATTTCAAATTAAATTTACAAATCAAAATTATAAATCAATATTGTAAAAGAATAACACAAACATTTTTGTAACATATTTTAATATACAAACTTAAGTTAAAATGAATTTTAAACCGATAAAACATTTATTTCACATATTTAAAATCATATAGTATTTTATTAAATATTTTTGGAAAGCTTAAATTAAAAATAAATCACAATTCCTAATTTCAAAATATTAAAATTATGCTATACTAATTTAACAACTTATCCATTCAAAATATATATAAATACATATACATTATAAAATAGAAAACAATTTATTAATTCATTGAAAATAAATTTCACAAATTAAATATTTAAATAAAGAATATTATTAAATCAAATCAAATTTATTAACAAAAATTATCAATTCAATTTAAATTTAAACACAGATTATTAAATTTAAATTGCCATAAATTCCGAGATATTACAATCCTTCCCCCTTAAAAGAATTTCGTCCCCGAAATTTAAAACAAAGGTAATTTAATAATCTATTTACAGATTTTATTTTAAAATACAGCATATGTTAATTATATGCCAACAACCAAAGCAACCAATTCACACAAACAGAACAAATCTAATTATCCAAAAGAATTTTGGATAAAACTTTCACGAGTTTCCCCAGTATATATATATATATATATATATATATATATATATATATATATATATATATATATATATATATATATATATATATATCGGGATACTCTCTCTATAGAATCCAATCAATCAATACTACTAAGCTATAGAGCTCCTAACAATAATTCTATACAGAATATCAGACTACAAACGAGTCTGACTCAACAACCAATCCATCCTAAACTGCTGATTCTACAACCAAAAATATCAAACACTGATCTTACCAATCACAGAAGAAACCAAAACACTACGAAGCTAGCTTCACAGACTTATAGCTCTTTGGATCAGAGAAAAACTTATCCTAAAACAAATCTTCGATTTCAGAATCCAAATTTCTCCAACTCTTATCCATAAAAACTCTTCGGACGATCCTGGGCTACCAACATCCATCTTGATCAGCTCAACTCTATGCTGATGCCTCTAGAAACAGACTGAATCAAAACAATCCAATGATCTCCTTAAGATCACTCAAAAACCAAGAACACACACCTTGCTTCTCAACAACAGAAGACAGAACAAACTTCTTCTTATCCGGAAAAAGAAAATAGAAACATCCCCAAACTGCTTCCGCTGCACAACTCTGATCCGAAGTAGAAGAAAATGCTGAAGAACATGAGCACAGACTAGACAACCCAGCACAGAAATATAGTTCCATATATCCATAAAGAAAACTCAGATGTTTCTCTGTAACCTGAGCTGCTTCACCAACTTCTATCTCAAGGAACCATCTATCTATTAACTGAACCACCTGTTCCAATCCTGGAAAGAAAACTCGATCTACAGATGCAGACAAACTTCTGACTTCCTGGAAGAAAATCCGGACAATCTCCAACAATCCAAAAGAACATACTATCGCAAGTCACTTTTGCGATCAACTCAGCCTAAATCCAAAGAAAACTGCTCTCTCTCTACCAAACAGAACAGCTTATGCTGGCCTAGCCAACTACCAGAGAAACGAGTTCACTCTGCTGCTTCTGAACTCCACTTCAGAAAAACTACTCAGCCAGAAGACTCCCTTACCAACTCAGAACACTCTGCTAAACCCAGCCACATCACCAAGCAGACTCACTTCTTATTCTTGTTCCAAAGAAACATCTTCGGAAATATCCATGGTCACTACATCTCATCACGCAGCTACAACTTCCTGAGATAACAAGATACCATTACTCACTTGCTTCTGCCCTACCGACAGATCCAAACTCAATTCTGCACTTCAAAGATGAACTCCGAACCTTAACAGGTTTCCTTCAGAGAACGATGAAGTCCTTCATCACTACAGAACTCACTCGAGACGGTATTAGGTCTACAGTCTCGACAAATACTCTTCCAACCTCATCCATCAAACTCCAACCAATGGTAGTCGTGTTACACACACTTCTACCTCATCTACCTTTATAACTTATATTGGAAAAACCCGAACATGTAAACCAACAAACAGGTAGAACCAATTATATATATAATAAAAATACAAATATGCTCTCTCAAGATAGACATCACTTCAGAGCCTAGGTATTAACTCAACCTAATGCTCTGATACCAGATGTGACGACCGACTTTTTCTCCACAAAAAGTCGTATCATCCTAAAGAAAGAAAGGGATAGAAAAGAGAAAAGAAAGAAGAGAAAGAAGAAACAACACACGAATCTCAACAGCGGAATGAATAAATTATATTAATAACATAAGTATTACATAGTATACAACAATTATCAGAGTACACAGACAATACAACACATACTAGACGGTTATAAACACCAGTCTAGTTATTACAACTCAATACATTACAGACAAACACTCAGAGATACCAACACAGCGGAAAACTATATAACTATACGCAGAAGCCTCCTGCTCCATTTGCTCCTCCACAATATGTCAAAGCTAACCTGAATCCTAACCTGAACTCCCTTGGCTACTCGTAAAAATTTGAGTACCCAAGAGTTAAAGAAAAACAGAAATAACTCCGGGTCAGACATGGGTCTGATGTGAGTAACAGGTTAAAGTTTCTTAACTTTGAAAAACCTTTGAAAATAAAAGGTATCACGTAAGACTTCCCACACATAAACATGGAAAAGTTTTTACCTTACGCTAACCAAAACATTTGATAGGAAACCCGATGATATTATAATAGTGTCTAGGGTTTTCAAGTAAATAAGAAATAGCCAAAATTGTTACATCTATTAAATTCTAGCTACTAGCCACAAAAGTGGGTAATACAATCAAAACCATTGGCACTTAATGGATTTTGGATTCCATCAATGGCTGGGCTACTGGGGTACCGCCCGTCACAGTACGTGGCCTAGATCACCGTACCGAGGATTACTCCCAATCGCCTGCAACACAAAGCCGGACCCATTCCTTACTGAACAGTTCCAAACATGACAACCCCACAGTTGTGATCAGCAACCGCAGCACTAAGCCGAAAATAAAGGGACCTCAAGACAGGGATAAATCTTGCTCTTAAGTGGGGGCTACCCACGAAGCTTTGCCGCACCTCCCCTGTTTTAGCCAATCCCGGTTGATGAGGCTTGAGGCTACGATTACCTTTGTAGGACATAACACTTAGAATGCTCATCGTCCACCTGACGATGTTCTAAAAGCCTTCAATCCATACAAGTTCATTCCGAGTTCGAACGAAACTGAAGGCATTATCTCGTTACACTCATATTGGAATCACCCTCAGAGTTAACGACAATAACCCTTGCACTCTGATTCACCATCTCGAATCTATAAGTACTATTCCGTCAACTCATTACGGAATCACCCACAGAGTTATACTGACGAATAGTTCTTACACCTCGAGTCTTCACTCGCTCCACTTGGGTTAACGACCTAACGTTAATTGGAATCGATGTGGTTTTCGGATATCCAAATATGGAAACCCGATCCCGGTCTCATCGAAATCCAAAGCGTGTCTTTTAAGGCCAAGTTGTTTTAAGTTTAAAACAATTCAATTCATTATCTAAATATACACAGATAGATAATTTATAACACAATAGATAATCAACATTATTATTATCAACGGATAATTCATATCATAATCAGATAATTTCTATTATCATCCAAAAGCAACCAATGCATCCATATCACATACACTACTCATCTCATAACTGAGATTACAACCCATACATGACAACCAATATCATCCATCAAACATAAGCAATGATCTAATGATCATTCCATTTAAAATTAATTTAAAATGAATTAAATTAATTACCTATTCTCTAATTAATTTAAAATGAATTAAATTAATTACTTCATCATTAAAATTCTGCTTAACTTAACCATTAATTGATTACCAATCAATTATAAATCATCATCTCAATATTTATTTCACTTAATCATTACTGATTAACCATCTCTAATTATAATAAGTAATTAGCATTTAATATTACTTACACAAGTTAATTATAGTAAACCCTTTGCAAATAATTAACTTGTAATTTCTTAATTAATTAATTAGCTAAAATTAATTACATTAATCATTTATTCATTATTAATTATACCTTAATTAATCAATTCCAAATTACATCATTAATTAATTAATGATTTCTAATTGTATTTAATCAATCTCTATATAAATTAATTACATAAGTAATTAATCTTCAATTTAATCCATATATATATATATATATATATTAATCACCCATGATTAATAATACTAGTAATTAACTACTTTAATTACTCATCCCATAATTAATTTCTCATAATTAACTGCTAAATTAATCCTTGATTTATTTCAAATAATTTAAATCCAAATTACTTCTATAATAAATATCCTTAATTACATTCAGTAATTATTAATTAATTACTTCTCTAAGTAATTACAATCCATAAACTACATAAAGTAATTATCAAACAATCCTCAAATGTTTAAATTAATTTAACTTGATTAATCTAAACTAATCACATAAATCAAATTAATTACACCAAGTAATTAATTCATTAATTACTTCATTAAGTAATTAAACTTAAATAATTGATTATTATTAATTAATTAATCTAATTAATTATCAAAAATTAATCACATTAATTAATTGTTAAAATAATCTTAAGTTAATGACCTTCATTAACATTTCTTAATTAAGAGTTAACTTATACAAATCATTATTAGTTATCAATTGATTAATATTTAATTATAATTTAATTAATCTCGAATTATTAATTAATTAAGTGTTAATTAAAATCTTAACTCTCTTTAATCACTTGATTAAATAAATCTTTAATCATTAATTAAAACTTAATTAACTATCCTTAATTATAGATTAATTAACCTTAATTAATTAATCTTAAATCTAATTAATTTAAAAAATATTAATTACTTAATTAATCATCCACATTATTAATTAAATAATTAATATTCCATTTAAATTAATTTAATAATCTAAATGAAATCAATTTTCTTAAATTGTAAGTTAAGAAACATTCTTCTTATATTTTAAACAATTTGTTTCAAACAAATTCAATTTAAAATTTTCTTTTTAAATTTCAAACTGAAACACAATTTAAATTTTCATTTCAGATTAGATCTTAAAAATTTAAAACATTACTTATTCTTCCATCTTCATTTTTAAATTCAAGTTATTTAACCTTTTCTAAAAATGGTTAAAACAAATTTAAATTTAAAAACTTATTAAATTTTACAAACTGTCATAAAAAACAAATTCCAGGTTTAAAACTGAATTTAACCTTATTTTAAACCTTATTTCATAAATTTAAAACTTATAGTTTTAAATTCAAATCAATGTTCTTTTATACTTTAAAAAGTTTAAAATCTAAATTTAAATTCCAGATTTAAATTCAAACTCAGGTTCCATATTTCTGTTTTCCAGATTTTAAACTTGTTTTAAATTATCAGTTGCATTTTAAAATTTTACTTTTAAATTAAAATAGAAAAATAGTTTTCTGTTTAGTCTAACATCTTACATTTTGAATTCAAAAATGTTTCAAAATCTCAGATTTAAATTATTGAATTCAAAATTAAGTTTCAGGTTTAAAAATTTCAAATTGAACTTCATCCTTTTAAATTTTACTTTCAAAATTTTAAAACAGAAAGACAGTTTCTGTTTTTGTATAAAACCAAACTTGAGTTTAAAAAGCATTTCAAATTAATTCCAAAAATCTAAAATTTAAACTTAATTGAATTCAAATTCAATTCTAGATTCAAACTTATTGCAGATTTTTTTTGCAATTTTCTTTTACTTCAATTTCATTAAACCTGGAAAACAGGTTTCTGCTTTTGCTTAAGACCAAATAAAATTTTCAAAATTTAAATTTATCAAAAACCCAAAATTTAACTAGTTGAATTTATATTTAAATTCAGTTTAAATTTTATACTTAGTTCAGGTTATAAATTTACATTTTAAAAACTTAACTTTAAAATTTTAAAACCTGGAAAACAGGCTCCTGCTTAAATTCCTAAAACCTGCTATACTACACAAACCCGAGCTCCTCCTTAGTTCACTTCGGGACAATAGCTTCCCTGCTTCGAGTCATTTATCAAAATACCCGAGACCATCACGGGTATAAACCCTGCAAACAAAAATCAACACCACCGTCATCACCAATATGCACAACACCCCTGTGCACCCTTAAACCAACTCCGGCATCACTGGCCATTATCTCTGGCCATCCTCCATCGACCAAAATCCCCACATCAACCTTCAACCCTCAAAATCCCAGAATTCAACTTGAATTTTAATTCAAGTTTTAAAACCAAAAACCTGGAAACAACCTCTTCCCAGTGCCTGACCTGTCAACGGCGAGATCACCTGACTCCGGCCACTACGACCCTTGAAACTCCGGCGATAACATCATCAAACCACCACCTATCACCACGCGAATCGCGGTTGAACTCGATCAGCCCAGGAGTCCACATTCAAACAAAATCAGAGACCCAATAAAACTAGGGTTCTAAAACCAAATTCCAAATTTAAGCATCAACAATGGAAAGTAACCCAATTTCATAATTTTCCTATAATCTATGTTAGATACACTGTCCCCAGAAACAATTTCAACCAATTCTAATGCAAGCTTCAGCTAAACATGACTTATAAGTAAAATACAGTATGTTTGAAACTGCACTCTATTAACAGCTCTATAATTTGAAATTTTTGATCGACAATTCTTGAATTCACTTAATGATTCTATTAATAAACCTGAAACAATAAATCAAAATGTTTGAATTTTTCCTCTTATATTAATGTTTTCTCTGTTATTAAGTTTTCAGGCAATTCAAAAATTTATTTAACCTATATAAAATGTTTTAACTTTACTTTATCATGAACCAAACATACTTCAGTCAATCACTAGGTCATAACAACAACGAGATCAAAAGGAAAGAAATTTCGATCCATTTGAGCTTGTACTGTGCAGACAGTACCATAGGTAAACAAACATACAACACATTCATGCTTATATATATACACAGCAAAATATTTAACAATATATAAGTATAGGCCTACTTATTTTCATGAATAAATCAAGCAATCCATAGTTTATACTTAAACCTTCAAATATGTTAAGTTACTCACCTTAAATAAAAATGCAGAGCCCAGATTGAACATGCAGAACACCCTCTGTAATATGCTTTTTAAACTTGTTTTAAAAGATGCTTCCAGATTTGAAAATTTATGAATGCAGATATCTTGCTATTTCAGATTCTACATGCAGGTTGCTATGATCTAATTTGCTTGCTTCATGGTTGCAGAACAATTTGAAGTTGTAGTGACAAATTTCCAGATTCATGTGCATGTTCCAAATCAAATGCAGGTTGTTTGAATAGTATGCAGATGCAACTTGAAATTGCAGTTTCAACCCAAGTTGTTTTTGAAAACATGCAGGCTATAGTTTGTTGCTTGCAGGTTTTGTTTTGCTTTTTCCCAGATTGTTTTTGAAAACATGCAGACTTAAATTTTATGAACAGGTTTGTATGTTTGAAAAGGAGGAGTTTGATTATGAAGAGGGGTTTCAGATTTGTTTAGAAATGAAAATAAGAAAAGGAAAGGAAAGAAAATGCAAATTTATAACTTGTTTATAATTTAATTTAAAATCAAAGAAAAATAAAATTTGAAACATGACACTTGTCCTAAGTGTTAACATTTGTTAAATTCCTTATTCAAACATCTAACACATGTTAACACATGTTCTAAATTAGATACACATGTCTTTTTTAAATGATTTGTTATGTTAATTAAATGTTAAAGAAAAAAAATTAAGCTTAATGAATGTTTAAACTTAGTTAACTAGTTCTTATACTTAGTTATGTATTAAAATAATTTCTAAAGAATAAAGCAAAGTATTATAATAAATAAAATAATATACAAATTAATCATTTGAAAAAGATACTTTTAAATAATTAAAATAAATTTATGAAATAGTTTGTAACTTATTGAATATATGTTTCATATATTAAATTGTATTTTAAATTTCAAATTAAATTTACAAATCAAAATTATCAATCAATATTGTAAAAGAATAACAAAAACATTTTTGTAACATATTTTAATATACAAACTTAAGTTAAAATGAATTTTAAACCGATAAAACATTTATTTCACATATTTAAAATCATATAGTATTTTATTAAATATTTTTGGAAAGCTTAAATTAAAAATAAATCACAATTCCTAATTTCAAAATATTAAAATTATGCTATACTAATTTAACAACTTATCTATTCAAAATATATATAAATACATATACATTATAAAATAGAAAACAATTTATTAATTCATTGAAAATAAATTTCACAAATTAAATATTTAAATAAAGAAGATTATTAAATCAAATCAAATTTATTAACAAAAATTATCAATTCAATTTAAATTTAAACACAGATTATTAAATTTAAATTGCCATAAATTCCGAGATATTACAATCCTTCCCCCTTAAAAGAATTTCGTCCCCGAAATTTAAAACAAAGGTAATTTAATAATCTATTTACAGATTTTATTTTAAAATACAGCATATGTTAATTATATGCCAACAACCAAAGCAACCAATTCACACAAACAGAACAAATCTAATTATCCAAAAGAATTTTGGATAAAACTTTCACGAGTTTCCCCAGTATATATATATATATATCGGGATACTCGCTCTATAGAATCCAATCAATCAATACTACTAAGCTATAGAGCTCCTAACAATAATTCTATACAGAATATCAGACTACAAACGAGTCTGACTCAACAACCAATCCATCCTAAACTGCTGATTCTACAACCAGAAATATCAAACACTGATCTTACCAATCACAGAAGAAACCAAAACACTACGAAGCTAGCTTCACAAACTTATAGCTCTTTGGATCAGAGAAAAATTTATCCCAAAACAAATCTCCGATTTCAGAATCCAAATTTCTCCAACTCTTATCCATAAAAACTCTTCGGACGATCCTGGGCTACCAACATCCATCCTGATCAGCTCAACTCTACGCTGATGCCTCTAGAAACAGACCGAATCAAAACAATCCAATGATCTCCTTAAGATCACTCAAAAACCAAGAACACACACCTTGCTTCTCAACAACAGAAGACAGAACAAACTTCTTCTTATCCGGAAAAAGAAAATAGAAACATCCCCAAACTGCTTCTGCTGCACAACTCTGATCCGAAGCAGAAGAAAATGCTGAAGAACATGAGCACAGACTAGACAACCCAGCACAGAAATATAGTTCCATATATCCATAAAGAAAACTCAGATGTTTCTCTGTAACCTGAGCTGCTTCACCAACTTCTATCTCAAGGAACCATCTATCTATTAACTGAACCACCTATTCCAATCCTGGAAAGAAAACTCGATCTACAGATGCAGACAAACTTCTGACTTCCTGGAAGAAAATCTGGACAATCTCCAACAATCCAAAAGAACATACTATCGCAAGTCACTTTTGCGATCAACTCAGCCTAAATCCAAAGAAAACTGCTCTCTCTCTACCAAACAGAACAGCTTATGCTGGCCTAGCCAACTAACCAGAGAAACGAGTTCACTCTGCTGCTTCTGAACTCCACTTCAGAAAAACTACTCAGCCAGAAGACTCCCTTACCAACTCAGAACACTCTGCTAAACCCAGCCACATCACCAAGCAGACTCACTTCTTATTTTTGTTCCAAAGAAACATCTTCGGAAATATCCATGGTCACTACATCTCATCACGCAGCTACAACTTCCTGAGATAACAAGATACCATCACTCACTTGCTTCTGCCCTACCGACAGATCCAAACTCAATTCTGCACTTCAAAGATGAACTCCGAACCTTAACAGGTTTCCTTCAGAGAACGATGAAGTCCTTCATCACTACAGAACTCACTCGAGATGGTATTAGGTCTACAGTCTCGACAAATACTCTTCCAACCTCATCCATCAAACTCCAACCAATGGTAGTCGTGTTACACACACTTCTACCTCATCTACCTTTATAACTTATATTGGAAAAACCCGAACATGTAAACCAACAAACAGGTAGAACCAATTATATATATAATAAAAATACAAATACGCTCTCTCAAGATAGACATCACTCCAGAGCCTAGGTATTAACTCAACCTAATGCTCTGATACCAGATGTGACGACCGACTTTTTCTCCACAAAAAGTCGTATCATCCTAAAGAAAGAAAGGGTTAGAAAAGAGAAAAGAAAGAAGAGAAAGAAGAAACAACACACGAATCTCAACAGCGGAATGAATAAATTATATTAATAACATAAGTATTACATAGTATACAACAATTATCAGAGTACACAGACAATACAACACATACTAGACGGTTATAAACACCAGTCTAGTTATTACAACTCAATACATTACAGACAAACACTCAGAGATACCAACACAGCGGAAAACTATATAACTATACGCAGAAGCCTCCTGCTCCATTTGCTCCTCCACAATATGTCAAAGCTAACCTGAATCCTAACCTGAACTCCCTTGGCTACTCGTAAAAATTTGAGTACCCAAGAGTTAAAGAAAAACAGAAATAACTCCGGGTCAGACATGGGTCTGATGTGAGTAACAGGTTAAAGTTGCTTAACTTTGAAAAACCTTCGAAAAGAAAAGGTATCACGTAAGACTTCCCACACATAAACATGGAAAAGTTTTTACCTTACGCTAACCAAAACATTTGATAGGAAATCCGATGACATTATAATAGTGTCTAGGGTTTTCAAGTAAATAAGAAATAGCCGAAATTGTTACATCTATTAAATTCTAGCTACTAGCCACAAAAGTGGGTAATACAATCAAAACCGTTGGCACTTATTGGATTTTGGATTCCATCAATGGCTGGGCTACTGGGGTACCGCCCGTCACAGTACGTGGCCTAGATCACCGTACCGAGGATTACTCCAAATCCCCTGCAACACAAAGCCGGACCCATTCCTTACTGAACAGTTCCAAACATGACAACCCCACAGTTGTGATCAGCAACTGCAGCACTAAGCCGAAAATGAAGGGACCTCTAGACAGGGATAAATCTTGCTCTCAAGTGGGGGCTACCCACGAAGCTTTGCCGCACCTCCCCTGTTTTAGCCAATCCCGGTTGATGAGGCTTGAGGCTACGATTACCTTTGTAGGACATAACACTTAGAATGCTCATCGTCCACCTGACGATGTTCTAAAAGCCTTCAATCCATACAAGTTCGTTCCGGGATCGAACGAAACCGAAGGCATTATCTCGTTACACTCATATTGGAATCACCCTCAGAGTTAACGACAATAACCCTTGCACTCTGATTCACCATCTCGAATCTATAAGTACTATTCTGTCAACTCATTACGGAATCACCCACAGAGTTATACTAACGTATAGCCCTTACACCTCGAGTCTTCACTCGCTCCACTTGGGTTAACGACCTAACGTTAATTGGAATCGATGTGGTTTTCGGATATCCAAATATGGAAACCCGATCCCGGTCTCATCGAAATCCAAAGCGTGTCTTTTAAGGCCAAGTTGTTTTAAGTTTAAAACAATTCAATTCATTATCTAAATATACACAGATAGATAATTTATAACACAATAGATAATCAACATTATTATTATCAACGGATAATTCATATCATAATCAGATAATTTCTATTATCATCCAAAAGCAACCAATGCATCCATATCACATACACTACTCATCTCATAACTGAGATTACAACCCATACATGACAACCAATATCATCCATCAAACATAAGCAATGATCTAATGATCATTCCATTTAAAATTAATTTAAAATGAATTAAATTAATTACCTATTCTCTAATTAATTTAAAATGAATTAAATTAATTACTTCATCATTAAAATTCTGCTTAACTTAACCATTAATTGATTACAAATCAATTATAAATCATCATCTCAATATTTATTTCACTTAATCATTACTGATTAACCATCTCTAATTATAATAAGTAATTAGCATTTAATATTACTTACACAAGTTAATTATAGTAAACCCTTTGCAAATAATTAACTTGTAATTTCTTAATTAATTAATTAGCTAAAATTAATTACATTAATCATTTATTCATTATTAATTATACCTTAATTAATCAATTCCAAATTACATCATTAATTAATTAATGATTTCTAATTGTATTTAATCAATCTCTATATAAATTAATTACATAAGTAATTAATCTTCAATTTAATCCATATATATATATATATATATATTAATCACCCATGATTAATAATACTAGTAATTAACTACTTTAATTACTCATCCCATAATTAATTTCTCATAATTAACTGCTAAATTAATCCTTGATTTATTTCAAATAATTTAAATCCAAATTACTTCTATAATAAATATCCTTAATTACATTCAGTAATTATTAATTAATTACTTCTCTAAGTAATTACAATCCATAAACTACATAAAGTAATTATCAAACAATCCTCAAATGTTTAAATTAATTTAACTTGATTAATCTAAACTAATCACATAAATCAAATTAATTACACCAAGTAATTAATTCATTAATTACTTCATTAAGTAATTAAACTTAAATAATTGATTATTATTAATTAATTAATCTAATTAATTATCAAAAATTAATCACATTAATTAATTGTTAAAATAATCTTAAGTTAATGACCTTCATTAACATTTCTTAATTAAGAGTTAACTTATACAAATCATTATTAGTTATCAATTGATTAATATTTAATTACAATTTAATTAATCTCGAATTATTAATTAATTAAGTGTTAATTAAAATCTTAACTCTCTTTAATCACTTGATTAAATAAATCTTTAATCATTAATTAAAACTTAATTAACCATCCTTAATTATAGATTAATTAACCTTAATTAATTAATCTTAAATCTAATTAATTTAAAAATTATTAATTACTTAATTAATCATCCACATTATTAATTAAATAATTAATATTCCATTTAAATTAATTTAATAATCCAAAATGAAATCAATTTTCTTAAATTGTAAGTTAAGAAACATTCTTCTTATATTTTAAACAATTTGTTTCAAACAAATTCAATTTAAACATTTCTTTTTAAATTTCAAACTGAAACACAATTTAAATTTTCATTTCAGATTAGATCTTAAAAATTTAAAACATTACTTATTCTTCCATCTTCATTTTTAAATTCAAGTTATTTAACCTTTTCTAAAAATGGTTAAAACAAATTTAAATTTAAAAACTTATTAAATTTTACAAACTGTCATAAAAATCAAATTCCAGGTTTAAAACTGAATTTAACCTTATTTTAAACCTTATTTCATAAATTTAAAACTTATAGTTTTAAATTCAAATCAATGTTCTTTTATACTTTAAAAAGTTTAAAATCTAAATTTAAATTCCAGATTTAAATTCAAACTCAGGTTCCATATTTCTGTTTTCCAGATTTTAAACTTGTTTTAAATTATCAGTTGCATTTTAAAATTTTACTTTTAAATTAAAATAGAAAAACAGTTTTCTGTTTAGTCTAACATCTTACATTTTGAATTCAAAAATGTTTCAAAACCTCAGATTTAAATTATTGAATTCAAAATTAAGTTTTAGGTTTAAAAATTTCAAATTGAACTTCATCCTTTTAAATTTTGAAATTTTACTTTCAAATTTTTAAAACAGAAAGACAGTTTTTGTTTTTGTATAAAACCAAACTTGAGTTTAAAAAGAATTTCAAATTAATTTCAAAAATCTAAAATTTAAACTTAATTGAATTCAAATTCAATTCTAGATTCAAACTTATTGCAGATTTTGTTTGCAATTTTCTTTTACTTCAATTTCATTAAACCTGGAAAACAGGTTTCTGCTTTTGCTTAAGACCAAATAAAATTTTCAAAATTTAAATTTATCAAAAACCCAAAATTTAACTAGTTGAATTTATATTTAAATTCAGTTTAAATTTTATACTTAGTTCAGGTTTTAAATTTACATTTTAAAAACTTAACTTTAAAATTTTAAAACCTGGAAAACAGGCTCCTGCTTAAATTCCTAAAACCTACTATACTACACAAACCCGAGCTCCTCCTTAGTTCACTTCGAGACAATAGCTTCCCTGCTTCGAGTCATTTATCAAAATACCCGAGACCATCACGGGTATAAACCCTGCAAACAAAAATCAACACCACCGTCATCACCAATATGCACAACACCCCTGTGCACCCTTAGACCAACTCCGGCATCACTGGCCATTATCTCTGGCCATCCTCCATCGACCAAAATCCCCACATCAACCTTCAACCCTCAAAATCCCAGAATTCAACTTGAATTTGAATTCAAGTTTTAAAACCAAAAACCTGGAAACAACCTCTTCCCATTGCCTGACCTGTCAACGGCGAGATCACCTGACTCCGGCCACTACGACCCTTGAAACTCCGGCGATAACATCATCAAACCACCACCTATCACCACGCGAATCGCGGTTGAACTCGATCAACCCAGGAGTCCACATTCAAACAAAATCAGAGACCCAATAAAACTAGGGTTCTAAAACCAAATTCCAAATTTAAGCATCAACAATGGAAAGTAACCCAATTTCATAATTTTCCTATAATCTATGTTAGATACACTGTCCCCGGAAACAATTTCAACCAATTCTAATGCAAGCTTCAGCTAAACATGACCTATAAGTAAAATACAGTATGTTTGAAACTGCACTCTATTAACAGCTCTATAATTTGAAATTTTTGATTGAAAATTCTTGAATTCACTTAATGATTCTATTAATAAACCTGAAACAATAAATCAAAATGTTTGAATTTTTCCTCTTATATTAATGTTTGCTCTGTTATTAAGTTTTCAGGCAATTCAAAAATTTATTTAACCTATATAAAATGTTTTAACTTTACTTTATCATGAACCAAACATACTTCAGTCAATCACTAGGTCATAACAACAACGAGATCAAAAGGAAAGAAATTTCGATCCATTTGAGCTTGTACTGTGCAGACAGTACCATAGGTAAACAAACATACAACACATTCATGCTTATATATATACACAGCAAAATATTTAACAATATATAAGTATAGGCCTACTTATTTTCATGAATAAATCAAGCAATCCATATTTTATACTTAAACCTTCAAATATGTTAAGTTACTCACCTTAAATAAAAATGCAGAGCCCAGATTGAACATGCAGAACACCCTCTGTAATATGCTTTTTAAACTTGTTTTAAAAGATGCTTCCAGATTTGAAAATTCATGAATGCAGATATCTTGCTATTTCAGATTCTACATGCAGGTGGCTATGATCTAATTTGCTTGCTTCATGGTTGCAGAACAATTTGAAGTTGTAGTGACAAATTTCCAGATTCATGTGCATGTTCCAGATCAAATGCAGGTTGTTTGAATAGTATGCAGATGCAACTTGAAATTGCAGTTTCAACCCAAGTTGTTTTTGAAAACATGCAGGCTATAGTTTGTTGCTTGCAGGTTTTGTTTTGCTTTTTCCCAGATTGTTTTTGAAAACATGCAGACTTAAATTTTATGAACAGATTTGTATGTTTGAAAAGGAGGAGTTTGATTATGAAGAGGGGTTTCAGATTTGTTTAGAAATGAAAATAAGAAAGGAAAGGAAAGAAAGAAAATGCAAATTTATAACTTGTTTATAATTTAATTTAAAATTAAAGAAAAATAAAAATTGAAACATGACACTTGTCCTAAGTGTTAACATTTGTTAAATTCCTTATTCAAACATCTAACACATGTTAACACATGTTCTAAATTACATACACATGTCTTTTTTAAATGATTTGTTATCTTAATTAGATGTTAAAGAAAAAAAATTAAGCTTAATGAATGTTTAAACTTAGTTAACTAGTTCTTATACTTAGTTATGTATTAAAATAATTTCTAAAGAATAAAGCAAAGTATTATAATAAATAAAACAATATACAAATTAATCATTTGAAAAAGATACTTTTAAATAATTAAAATAAATTTGTGAAATAGTTTGTAACTTATTGAATATATGTTTCGTATATTAAATTGTATTTTAAATTTCAAATTAAATTTACAAATCAAAATTATCAATCAATATTTTAAAAGAATAACACAAACATTTTTGTAACATATTTTAATATACAAACTTAAGTTAAAATGAATTTTAAACCAATAAAACATTTATTTCACATATTTAAAATCATATAGTGTTTTATTAAATATTTCTGGAAAGATTAAATTAAAAATAAATCACAATTCCTAATTTCAAAATATTAAAATTATGCTATACTAATTTAACAACTTATCTATTCAAAATATATATAAATACATATACATTATAAAATAGAAAACAATTTATTAATTCATTGAAAATAAATTTCACAAATTAAATATTTAAATAAAGAAGATTATTAAATCAAATCAAATTTATTAACAAAAATTATCAATTCAATTTAAATTTAAACACAGATTATTAAATTTAAATTGCCATAAATTCCGAGATATTACACAAATATTACGTACATAAGAATATAATTCAACACAAAACAATAGATGTTAAAACAATGAAAAATAAATGAATCGAAGTGACATAACGTGCCTTAATCAATCAATGGCTTGGTTGCACCACATATGGTTTCAACCATCATCTTATATTGCTTGGTCATGATGGTTAGAGGTGTGCTAGATGCCAGAGGCTGAGTATAAGCATAAGAACAAAGAAGAAACAAAAAGAGAAAAAGAAAGAAGAGGAAGAGAAGCCATGGATCTAGAGCTTGAATATAATTTTCTTTCCCGCAAATGATAATGACAAGTTTTGGGAAGTTTTTATGCATGATAGGCAAGAGAAATTCATGGCTGATTAAAGGAATGAACGGCTAAGGTAAGTAATAAAGAGGCTATGTATTAAAAGGCAAGATTTTGAATGGTTTGGAAAATAAAATGGCAACAAATACTTGATGTATTTAATAAAAAAAATTCTTTCTTTCAAGAGATGAAATGAGAAATGGAATAAAATGAGATATGTTTGAGTAGTTTTGTACGTGAATGATAAAAGGAAATACACGGCTATATAAGAAAAAAAAAGTTAAGGAGTTATGAATAGTAGGGAAACGGAAAGGCATAAGTTAAGGAGGAAGAAACGTATAATATATTTTATTTTTAAATACAAATAAAAAAATTAAGAGATGGGAAATAATTTTTTTTGTTCGTGAATTTTCAACTTGATATGCAAGGCTGTGAGTAGAGTAATTCATGGCTAGGAATGAGGAGGAAACGGCTAGAAAATAATAAAGGCCATGCAAATGAAAAAGGCAAGAGTTTAAACAATGAAACGTATGCCTCTTAAATTTCTCCAAGCCATTTATTTGCATTTTTTTTTTCTAGAAATTAAATGTGATGTAAATGTGTACGTGAATTATGAAGTGGAGTGGATGGCAAGAAAAGATTTGAACGGCTAAAGAGGAGTAAATGATAGGAAGACAAAAAGGCTAGGAAATAAAAGGCAAGAAATAAGGAGAAAGAAACACATACACACACACACAGTATATATATATTATTCTTAAATGCAATTGAAAAGAGGATATTTTGAGATGTTTGTACGTGATTAATAAGAGCAATTCACGACTATGAATGGTGAATGGCTAGGATAAGTAATAAAGAGGGTAGGTAAAAAAAAAAGGCAAGCATTAAAGAAATGTAACGCATGTCTCCTTGATTTCTTCCAAGCCTTTTATCAAAAGATATATACACAAGTAAAATCCAATAAATAAAGTTTAGATAAACAAAATATAAAAATAAAATAAAATAACATAGAAAATAAAAATATAGAAATGAACATAGAAAAATATAAATTGAAATACAGAAAATAACTACATGTAAAACGTTGTAGTTTATCTAATTTAAAAAGTATAACTCAGAATTTAACGAAACGAAAAGCAGAACATATATCATAAATAGATTCTGCTTCAAAGAAAAAGATTAAAATTATTATTTTTTTTAAATTTAAACTGAAAATTCAAATTTCGACCAAAATATAAAATTTTCAAAAATTGTTTATTTATTGCATTTGAAAAAATATTACAAACAAATTCCAAACTTACATTGGAAAAATTCTAAAAATTCACTTTCAATTAATTTAAAAATCAAAATTTCAAATAAAAATTTAATTAAAAATATTCACAAAATTATGGGTCGTTACATGTACCTAACCGAATGGTTTAGTACAAACCAAACGAAAGTATCTCGAACCCTCTTCTACAGCTCATCCTATCTGTTTGTAACGACCCGCCTTCCATTTCATAGAAAGACGCATCATTAATAAGAAAGAAAGGGATAGAAAAGAGAAAAGATGGAAAGGAAAGAACTAAACAATATCAGAATCTCACAGCGGAACGAATAAATTATATTATATCACATAAGATATTACATAGTATTATATACATCAGAGTTACACAGCTTATACATCACAAATTAGACAGTTATAAAACTTGTCTTTCATATAAATCAAGGTCAATATAGAGATCAACACAGTAGAACCACTATATATCTACATACGCTGAAGCCTCCTGCTCCATATCACCTCTAGAATTCATCAAAGCAAACCTGAATCCCTTGGCTACTCGTAAAAATTTGAGTACCCAAGAGTTTAAGAAAAACAGAAAATAAACTCCAGGTCAGACATGGGTCTGGTGTGAGTAAACGGTTTAAAGTTGCTTAACTTTGAAAAACCTTTGAAAACAAAAGGTATCTCGTAAGACTTCCCACACATAAACATGGAAAAAAAATTACCTTACGATAACCAAAACATTTGATAGGAAATCCAGTGATATTATAATAGTGTCTAGGGTTTTCAAATAAGTAGAAAATAGCCGAAATTGTTACATTTATTAAATTCCAGCTACTAGCCACAAAGTGGGTTATACAATCAAAATCGTCAAGGCACGTAGGAAAAATGGGTTTCCATCAATGGCAGGGCTACTGGGGTACCACCCATCATAGTACATGGCCTAGATCACCGTATCGAGGATCCATCTTAAATCCCCTTCAACACAAGGCCGGAACCATCCCTTACTGGATAGTCCCGAACAAGACAACCCCAACAGTTGTCGCGAACCAACTGCCCACTAAGCCGAAATAAAAAGGTACCTCTAGATAGGGGAAAATCTCGTCCTACTTGGGCGCGACCCACTTAGTCTTGCTGCACCTCCCCTGTTTTAGCCATTCCCAGTTGATGAGGCTTGAGGCTACGATTACCTTTTAGAAACATATATCTTAGAATGCTCGTCGTCCTCCTAATGATGTTCTGAAAGCATTCAATCCATACAAGTTTGTTCTAGGTTCGAACGAAACCGAAGGCACTATCTCGTTACACTCATTTTGGAATCACCCTCAGAGTTAACGGCAATAGTCCTTACGCTCTGAATCTTCATCTCGAACCTGAAAGTACTATCTCTGTTAAACTCATTTTGGAATCACCCTCAGCGTTAACGATGAATAGTTCTTACACTTCGAGTCTTCATCTTGATCTTCACTTGAATTCATGACCTAACGTTTAATTTGGATCGATGTGGTTCTCGGATATCCAATACGGAAATCTGATCTCAGTCTCACCGAAATCCAAAATACCGTCTTTTAAGGTCAAGTTGTTTTAGGTTAAACAATTCAATTTATTATCTATATTCACACAGATAGATAATTCACATATTCACATATGAATAATTCTTATTATCACAATTCAACCAAAGCATCTCATATCACAGAGCAAACATATCACATATCAGAATATCACATAATGCAAGGCATTCAATAGCATTCAATCATTCATAAGCAAGATTTATTAGTCACACCATCTCTAATTAATTTAGTTAACCACCAATGAATAAAATTAATTACTTAAATTACTTTTACATCCTGCTTACTTAACATTAATTAATTAAAACCTAATTAATTAATCATCCTTTAATTATCCATCTTAATTAATCATCCTTGATTAATTATCCTTTAATTACATTAAGTAATTAACCTTTAAATTAATTACACAAATTAATTATCCTTAGTGGTCTAGTGGTTTCGACATAGTGGAGTTGCTACATTGTGTTGTAGTGGCACCGGTTCGATTCCCAACGGCCACAATAATGAGACATAGTGCACGGCCACTTTAAAACCGGCTTAACCGAAGGCCTGGGCGACATAGTCTCCTTGGCCCCAAAGTTTAATAAATTGAAATAAAATTACAAAGTTTAAAGACAAAGGTTTAGTTGTGTAATGGCGTACTGGGAATATCGCGTGCTGGGAATTTCGCGTTCTGGAATTTAGTGTAATTTGGTTTTCGCGTTCTGCTGGATCGCGCCTCTTCTGTCGGCGCCGTGTCTCCGCCGTCGCCGTTTCCAGGTGCCTCTCGTTTTCGCGTTGTTGCAGTTTAGGTGCTTTCTTCTCTCGTCTGTAATCTGTAAATGTCCAACCCAATGGCTTCCCTATTGGTTGACTTATCCAATTCGATGCCGCATTATGATCTTCAGGTATCTGATAGCCCTCTCGTTCCTTCCCCTCTTTCACCGCTGCTTTCGAAACGAGGTGATTCGTCCTGGTCTGTTACTGTGATTGGGAATGAAAATATTGAAGTGCGGCCTTGTAATGCACTTGATTATAGTAGTAATGTGGTTGAAGCACAAGGTGATTGCTTGAAGGATGCTAGTGTTCTCACCAAACCTACTGTTGGGGATTCGGATGGATGCGCCAATGGTGCTTGTGGAAATGCATCACTCACCAATTTGCTGACTGCAGTTCCAAACGCTAATTTGTTGGATCCTCCTCTGCCACGGCCTGCCCCAAAGTGGACATCCTTGTTTTCCAAGCTACCTAATAATGCTGGTAAGCATACTCCCCGACACTTTGATAATGTTGAGATTGAGGGTGTGTTGATCCCACCTTCGGAAGTAATTGATGCTGGAGTGGAATTTTGGAAAGACCACTTGGTTGGTTTTTTTCTTGACTCCAATCCCCCCTACCATCTAGTTAAGGCGCGGTGCAGCTCCGTGTGGAAGCCTAAGGGTGGACTGAGTGTACACTTTGATAATAAAATGTTCTATTTTAAGTTTTCGCGTAGTGATGAAAGACAACGAATTCTCGAGGCTGATCCCATACTAATTGATGGGAAACCTTTCATTATTACAACTTGGAGTCCTTCTGTTGATCGTGCGAAGGAGCAAGTTCTTTCAATTCCTGTGTGGGCCCACTTTTCTCATATCCCTTCTGTTCTCCAGCCTCTTATTGGTATTGACTGGCTTGCTGGTCTCGTGGGCAAGGTTATATGTTATGATGCTAATACTGTTGCCAGGAAAAAGCTAGTCTATGCCAAAGCACTAATTGAGATTACGCCTGATAAACCTCTGCCTAAAGTATTATTGGTCAGATTAGATGAGAGCCACGTTGCTGAGGTCAGAGTTTGCTATAGTTGGAAACCTGAGATTTGTTCCTCTTGTCAGTCATTTGGCCACCTTGCTGGCTCTTGTACTTCTTCGGTAGTTCCCCTTGTTGTTAGGTCTCCACTTCCTCGTCCACCCCTTCGGAAGTGGGTTCCGAAGGTCTCCACTGATGTCCCTATGGCCGTTGCGATGGTGCCTCCCATTGCTGCTCCGTCCTCTGCGGATCCTCCCGTTGTTACTCTGGTTAGTGTGTCATTATTTGCTTCTTTGCATTTGTTATCTCCATCTTCCGTACCTTCTCCATTGCCATCGGAGGAATTCTCTTCTGCTCCCTTATCTGATATTATAACCTGGAATTCTGTTGAGCGTGCTTGGATTCATGCTCCTTCTGATATGAGGTATTCCCCTGAGAAAGACATATTCTATGCATTTATTAGTGAGAATGAGGGTGAGAGTAGGTGTCTAATCTACCATATTGAGGGGGATGGTTTGTGCCTTACTAGGGTTGGTGCGATTGGGGAGGAGAATAAGAGTAAGTTTTATGATGTCTCTTGGGATAGGAAATTTATCTACTCTCCTGACTCTGTTGGTTATGATCCGCAGCTTGCTGCACTTTTTTCAGGATATTCACTTGTGACTGGTCCTTCTTTGGATATTGATCGTGATAGCGCTCCCTCTTCTGAGGAAGCTTAGTCTTTTGTGGTAGTAGTTTAGGCTTTTTTGTCTAGCTTCTGGGCTTATTTTGTTGTTTTGGGCTTTCTGCTCCTTTAGCTGTTCTGTGCATGTGCAGAGCACCTGTTTGTTTATTTTATATACAGTGGCACGACCCACTCTAAAGCCGGCTAGCTTTGCTAAAAAAAAGTTATCCTTAAACCAATTTTATTAATTAATCTTTGATTACTATTAATTAATTAACTATAATTAATAACGTTGACCCTTAATTAATTACATTAATTAATTATTCTATAATCACTTATATTGATTAATTATCCTTTCATTAATCACATTAATTAACCTTTAATTATTTTCATTAATTATATTAATTAATGATCTTCTAATTACTTCATTAATTAATTATTCTTCTAATTAATTTAATAATCAATCTTTAATTAATCACATTCATTAATCAACCTTGATTAATTATATTTAATAATTAACTATCCTTAATTACTTACATTAATTAATTAACTTCTAAATTAATTAGTAATTTAATTAATTACACTAAGTAATTAATCCTTAATTACTTCCATTAAGTAATTATCCTTCAATTACTTTCCATTAAGTAATTCCCCTTTTATTAATTACATCCAGTAATTACCCACTAATTACTTACACTAAGTAGTTGCACTTATTAATTTGATTAAGTAATAATACTTAATCACTCATCAAGTGATTTTCTTTAATTAATTAACTACCAAATTATTTAACTTAAATTAATAATATTAATTTAATTAATTACATTGAGTAATTAATCTCTTTAATTACTTCCATTAATTAATTACTTTTTAATTAATTACCTTTAATTAATTAGACTAATTAACCCTTAATTAATCAAGTGATTAACTATACTAAATTAACTAAACCAATTATCTTAAACTAATTAACGTTAATTATCTTTTAATCACTAGTTAATGATCCATAAATTAGTTACATTCATTAACTTCTAATTAAATAACTATCCTTTGATTATTAACCTAAATTAATTAACCTTTATTAATCTCATTAAGTGATTAACCTTTAATTAATTCACTAATTATTATCTTTAATTAATTAAAGATAAACTCTTTATTATAATTAAATACTTAATTAAAACATTAGACCTTATTAGAGAACATTTAGGAATCAATTATAAAATTGAAAACTTTAAAACATTTAATTTAAAATCTTTGAAAACCTTTTATTTTTAAAACTTGTTTGATGAATTTAACTTTGGAAAATATGGCTTACACTTCTTTGAAAACTTATTTAAACTTGTTAAATAATTTATCTTTTGCTTTGAAACATATTCTTTCAAAATACACTTCAAATTTGAAAAAACATTCTTTTTGGAAACTAAATTACTTAAATAATCTTTAAACTTAAACTTGTTTAAACATTCACTTTGGAATTTTAATTAAAGAATTTAACTTGGAAAAACTTGTTTATGCTTTAAACTTTGTTCTTTTTTTATGCTAGGAAATTTGGTATCCATTATTTTATAAACTGGTTAGCTCAACAAAACAGACCCGAGCCCTTCAACAAAATTCCCGAGACAATTTCACCTTATCCCTGAGCTACCCTCGTTCCTACCTTACTTCGAGAAAAACCTGCACTGCCTTTGAGATCAACCCGAATCACCACCCTTCTTCCCAAACGCGAAGGCAAAACCAACCCAGACGTGCACTCGTGCACGTGCACATTGATCCTACGCAACCCCGACCAGCCTTTCGATCTTCGACTAGCCGCCCCCGACCTCGACAATCCACACGACTACCCAGATATCAGAATTAGATAGCAAATCAAAATTTCGATGATCGGTCGAAAACTGGAACAAAGCACGATCAACAAATTCTCCTGTCGCCATCGATCATGTCAACTGGAACCTATGGCCCTCCTTCTAGAGCTGCTTCATGTCACCATGTTGCGACCACGACCCTCGTGATCGACCTCGATGAACCACTGTCGTTGAGATCAGCTCGACATTCTACTCAATAGAAACCACACTCAAAACCCTAAATTACCTCCGACTCGCCACCTCGATCAACAGAAAATTCTCTACCTATTTTTTCCAAGATCCTTAATCCACCGGCCACCTTTAGTCCAAACCCAACCTCCAAATCACCGCCGATCAACGGCAATCAACCAAAATGCCCAAATCGTTCAATTCGATTTATCCCAATGATTATCAAACTAAAAATCAAGCTATTACCTTTAAAATTCATCATTTACTATTAGGAATCGGATAGGATGGTCAAAACAGAGAATTAAAATGGTTTATTTTCATTGAATATTTCATAATTTGAATTAATTACTAAATATAAAATCCTAAAACTATTTTTAGAATTGATAATATGCAGTTAGGAACAGTTTTTATTTAGGAATCTAGGCCTAAAATCAATTCTAACTACAAAATTGAATTTTTGAAAGACAGCACTTAAGCCTGTGAATAATAACAGAGTAGATATATATACATGCATAGGCATATCTCAAACAAATCAAATGTTTATACATACATTCACAACCAAACATTCAAGTAACCATTATATACTATATTTCTATAAATTTTCATCACATGCAACAAGTTTAATCACAGAATTTAAAAATGTTTTTAAAGTAAAAGTTTACTCACGTTATATTTTTAAACAGAGGTTAAGTTTCTTATTTCCTGGAAATTTATATTTGAATTTGTTTTAACCCGCACTGTATGTTGATTAGAAAAGTCGTTGAGGTTGAAGCTTTGATCTTTGCATTGCTACTCGAGTTTGAAGTTAAATATGAAAATGCCACTTGCTTGCTGTTGAGTTGAGACTTGCAATAGGTTGAATTTTTGAAATAGCTGAAATTGTTTTTAGTTTGATTTTTGAAACTAATCTAGGAAACAACTTGAAATGTTGAGTTTGAATCTTTTTTAGGTTGAATATTTGAAAGTGTTTTTTATTTTGATTTTTCTTTTGAATTTTAGAAAAGATGAAGAGAAAAAGAAGATTGAATTTTGAGAAAGTTATGAACTGAGATTCAAATATGGTCAGGTTCTTCTTCTAATACTTATTTCTATAATTTAAGAGAAAAATGAATGTTGACACATGTTAATTCAAATTGTACTTAACTTACAAGTGTATTTTGCATGAATCCATTAATTTACAAATGTAAAAACAAGAATTTTTATGCTTAAGCCCTTGTCTTGAAAGTAATTACGCTTTTAAAATTATGTAATATGCATTTATGTATATATTTATTTATATATTACTTATGTCTTTATATTAATTATGTAATATGTTCATATTTATTTATATATTTACAAACTATTTTAATTAATAAGATATTTAAAAAGAAAGAATATTTTGAACCTATATATATAAACCATTTTAGTTTAAGTCATTTTAAAAAGAAAGAAAAATAAATTTTTTATGAAAACTTATTTTTAAACTTTAAGCAAAAATATAATTTAAACAAATAAACATTTACCTTAACTGTTTTCAAAATATATGGTTAACTTTTAAATAGCTTTTGAAAGGTTTTATATTAAATTCAATTATAACTTCCAAATTACAATATATATATATATATATATATATTATAATTTGAAAACATGTTTTTATTTGTTAAATTTAAACCAAAGCTTTCCTATTTACAATATATACACATTATAAATAGAATTCATTTTTATTAGCTTTGAAAAATATTAAACTTTTACCCATAAAAGAAGATTATTAAACCAATTTATTAGCTTTTAAAAGAATAAACTTGCCAATTTAAATGATTATAAAGGAACATTATCAAATCAATTTAATTATTAATAAAGATTATTAAATTGATATTGCCTAAAATTCCAAGTCATCACATTCCTCCCCCTTAAAAGAATTCGTCCCCGAAATTTAAAAGCAAAGATAATTTAATAATCCAACAAAGGTTTTAATTTTTAAATAACAAGCATACTTATCATCCATATACTAACAACCACAGGAATCAATTAAATCAAACAAACAAACTAATTATCCTGACAAATCAGGATAGGCCTTTCTAACACTATCTAGAGTTTTCTATGTACAAACACTGGGATACTCGCTCTACAGAACCTAGCTACACTACTCCAAACCTGAGCTCCTTCTAATCTCAATCTACCAATCTAAACAGGATATCAGATTACACTCAAGTCCAGCTCAACTACCAGATCCTCCTAAACTGCTGATTCCACAACCAGTGATGGATCATACACGTACTCCCTCAGAGATACGTGAAATACAATGTGAATCCTAGCTATCCACAGTGGCAATTCAATCCTGAAGAACTTATCCTATCAAGAATACAGAAATATCCAATATATCTCGGAGCTAACTTTCCAAACCTACCAAATTGATTACTCTTTTGATCGGAGAAACTCTGACAAAAATGAAATCTCCAACTTCGAATTCCAAATTCCTCGTCTCTTATCCCAAAACTTAACAGACGATTCTGGGCTGCCTTCATCCTTTACTCGAATAAGCTCAACCTTCGTAGGTGCTTATTGAAATAAAACTAGACCAAGAACAAGACGATCTCCGGATCCTACCTAACAAAATGATCCTCTCAAGACTTATCAAAATCAAGAACACAAACTCTACTCTACAAGCATCAGAAGACTTCGAACTTACAATCCCAATCCGGAAAAACCAAAACAGGTGCACTCGACAACCATACCTTCAGATCTCGAATGAATTTCCTGAAGGAGTTTGCAGTCGCTTCCATTCTAGAACAGCTATTACCTTGCTTCCGCTGCACAACTCTGATCTGGAGTAGATGAGAATGCCGTCGATGAACACGAGTATAGACTTGTCTAACAAATCCCGAAAGGTACGGTTTCTCAGATCCAAAAAAGAGAAAAAACAGAAGCTCCAAGAAGTCCTAAGCTACTTCACCAAATTCTCACTCTAGGAGCCATCCTTCTACTAGTTGAACCATCGGTATTGATTTTGGAACTAGGTCGATACGGAATTCAATCTCCAATGCGGACAAACCTTTGACTTCCCTGAAAACATCCGAAAAATCTCTAACACGTCAAGAACTTTTACATCCTCTAAAGATGCCTCAATCTCATGCAAAAGATTACCCAAAAGAACACTCAACTATCGCAAGTGATCACTTTTGCGATCCTATCCAAATAAATTTCGAAAGGCACTGTTCTCTCTTCACAAATCAGAACAGCTTTTGGTTAACCAATCCATTCAAAATAGGGTCAAATCGCTCAAGAACACCATGCCAAACAGAAGACGCCGACGGTCGACTCTGCTGCTGCTGAACTCGATCTCTAGGAAACTGCTTAGCCAAAGACCTTCCTACTGCCCATAAAACTATTCCGTGCTGCAAAGCTGCCACAGATGCTAAAGACTTCTTATCCAAAAGCTCCTCAAACCTCAAAGCTACCAACCAATTCCACAAAAGAGCCTTCAAGATGGCAGACATCTTATCAAGAAACTCGAGCCTCAAATCAAACACAAACATCTCGTTCTTCCTAGGGGGGTGACAATGAGACCATGTCCATAACAACGCAACTTATTGACCTTAGTCTCATACTCCAATATAGATAAACCTCCATGCTTGAGATCCATAAATTCCTATACAATCGAGTCTTCGCTGTGGAAGGCATAACTGCTGCTCAAAATCTTGCTCCACAAAAACACGTTCCGGAACATCCATGGTCACCGCGTCTTGCCACGCAGCCACTCCTTCCTGAAGTTGCCAAGATGCCATCACTTGCTTCTACACACCTAACAGATCCCAACTCTTGCAAAACTGCTCACACTAGCGCAACCAAACTTGTACTTCAAAGATGGACTCCGAACCTTTAAAATGTTTCCTTCAGAGATCTGATGAAATCCTTACACCGTGCTGCAAAGCTTACTCGAGGTGTATTGGGTCTACAACCTTGGCAGATACTCTTCCAACCCTAACACTAGGACTTCTTCCATTAGTGGTAGTCGTGCTACTCACACCACTACCCTCAACCAAAGAGCTTATGTTGGAAAACGTGAACAGGTAACCCAACAAAATAGTGGTGTGTGTGTGTATATAATACAAATATGCCCTCTCAAGAAAGATATCACTCCAAAGCCTAGGTATTCACTCAACCTAGCGCTCTGATACCAAATGTAACAGCCCGCCTTCCCTTTTACAGAAAGACACATCATTAATAAGAAAGAACGGGATAGAAAAAAGAAAAGATAGAAAGGAAAGAACTAAACAATATCAGAATCTCACAATATAACGAATAAATTGTATTATATCACATAAGATATTACATAGTATCATATACATCAGAGTTATACAGCTTATACATCACAAATTGGACAGTTATAAAACCTATCTTTCATATAACTCAAGGTACAATATAGAGATCAAAATAGCGGAACCACTATATATCTACATACTATGAAGCCTCCTGCTCCATATCTCCTCCAAAATTCATCAAAGCAAACCTGAATCACTTCGCTACTCGTAAAAATTTGAGTACCCAAGAGTTTAAGAAAATAGAAAATAAACTTCGGGTCAGACATGGGTCTGGTATGAGTAAACGGGTTAAAGTTCCTTAACTTTGAAAAACCTTTTAAAACAAATGGTATCTCATAAGACTTCCCACACATAAACACGGAAAAGTTTTTACCCTACGATAACCAAAACATTTGATAGGAAATCCAGTGATTTTATAATAGTGTCTAGGGTTTTCAAATAAATAGAAAATAGCCGAAATTGTTACATTTATTAAATTCTAACTACTAGCCACAAAGTGGATTATACAATCAAAATCGTAAAGGCAGATAGGGAAAATGGGTTACCATCAATGGCAGGGATAATAGGGTACCGCCCGTCACAGTACCTGGCTTATATCACCGTACCGAGGATCCACCCTACATCCCCTGCAACACAAGGCCGGAACCATCCCTTACTGGATAGCCCCGAATAAGACAACCCCAGCTGTTATCGAGAACCAACTGCCCACTAAGCCGAAATAAAAAGGGACCTCTAGAAAGGGGAAAATTTCATCCTACTTGGGCGCGACCCACTTAGCCTTGTTGCATCTCCCCTGTTTTAGCCATTCTCGGTTGAGAGGCTTGAGGCAACGATTACCTTTTTAGAACACATCTATCTTAGTATGCTCATCGTCCTCCCGGCGATGTTCTTAAAGCATTCAATCCATATAAGTTCGTTCCCGGTTCGAACGAAACCGAAGGCACTATCTCGTTACACTCATTTTGGAATCACCCTCAGAGTTAAAGACAACAGGCCTTGCACTCTGAATCTCCTTCTCGAACCTGAAAGTACTATCTACGTTAAACTCATCTTGGAATCACCCTTGGAGTTAACGATGAATAGTTCTTACACTTCGAGTCTTCATCTTGATCTTCACTTGACTTCACGACCTAACGTTTAATTTGGATCGATATGGTTTTCGGATATCCAATTTGGAAATCCGATCCCGGTCTCACCGAAATCCAAAATGCAGTCTTTTAAGGTCAAGTTGTTTTACGTTAAAAAAATTCTATTTATTATCTATATTCACACAGATAGATAATTCACATATTCATAGATGGATAATTCTTATTATCACAATTCAACTAAAGCATCTCATATCACAAAGCAAACATATCACATATCAGAGATACCACATAATGCAAGGCATTCAAAAGCATTCAATCATTCGTAAGCAAGATTTATTAGTCGCACCATCTCTAATTAATTTAATTAACCACCAATGAATTAAATTAATTACTTAAATTACTTTTACATCCTGCTTACTTAACATTAATTAATTACAACCCAATTATTAATCATCCTTTAATTATCTATCTTAATTAATCATCCTTGATTAATTATCCATTAATTACATTAAGTAATTAACCTTAAGATTAGTTACATAAATTAATTATCCTTAAACCAATTTTATTAATTAACCTTTGATTACTATTAATTAATTAACTATAATTAATTACATTGACCCTTAATTAATTACATTAATTAATTATTCTATGATCACTTATATTGATTAATTATCCTTTAATTAATCACATTAATCAACCCTTAATTATTTTCGTTAATTATATTAATTAATGATCCTCTAATTACTACATTAATTAATTATTCTTCTAATTAATTTAATAATTAATCTTTGATTATCACATTCATTAGTCAATCTTGATTAATCATATTCAGTAATTAATTATCCTTAATCACTTACATTAATTAATTAAATCCTAAAATTAATTAATTCTTTAATTAATTACACTAAGTAATTAATCCTTAATTACTTCCATTAAGTAATTCCCCTTTTATTAATTACATCCAGTAATTACCCACTAATTACTTACACTAAGTAATTTCACTTTTTAATTTCATTAAGTAATTATACTTAATCAATCATCAAGTGATTTTCTTTAATTAATTAACTAATTAATTAACTTAAATTAATCACATTAATTCAATTAATTACATTGAGTAATTAATCTATTTAATTACTTCCATTAATTAATTACTCTTTAATTAATTACCTTTAATTAATTAGATTAATTTACCCTCAATTAATCAAGTGATTAACTATAATAAATTAACTAAACCAATTATCTTAAATTAATTACATTAATTAATTATCTTTTAGTCACTAGTTAATGATCCATAAATCAATTATATTTATTAACTTCCAATTAAATAATTATTCTTTGATTATTAACCTAAATTAATTAACCTTTATTAATCTCATTAGCGATTAACCTTTAATTAATTCACTAATTTATTATCTTTGATTAATCTCAACTTTAATTAATTAAAGATAAACTCATTATTATAATTAAATACTTAATTAAATCATTAAACCTCATTAGAGAACATGTGGGAATCAAATATAAAATTGAAAACTTTAAAACATTTAGTTTAAAATCTTTGAAAACCTTTTATTTTTAAAACTTGTTTGATGAATTTAACTTTGGAAAATATGGCTTACACTTCTTTGAAAACTTATTTAAACTTGTTAAATAATTTATCTTTTGCTTTGAAACATATTCTTTCAAAATACACTTCAAATTTGAAAAAACATTCCTTTTAGAAACTAAATTACTTAAATAATCTTTAAACTTAAACTTATTTAAACATTCACTTTGGAATTTTAATAAAAGAATTTAACTTGGTAAAACTTGTTTATGCTTTAAACAATGTTCTTTTCTTTATGCTAGAAAATTTGGTATTCATTATTTTATAAAATCGTTAGCTCAACAAAACAGACTCGAGCCCTTCAAAAAATTCCCAAGACAATTTCACCTTATCCCCGAGCTACCCTCGTTCCTACATTACTTTGAGAAAACCTGCACTGCCTTCGAGATTAGCCCAAACCACCACCCTTCTTCCTCAAACGAGAAGGCAAAACCAACCCAGACTTGCACTCATGCACGTGCATGTCGATCCTACGCAACTCCGACCATCCTTCCGACCTTCGACTAGCTTCCCTCGAGCTCGACAATCCACATGACCATTCAGATATCAGAATTTGATAAAATCAAAATTTCGATGATCAATCGAAAACCGGAACAAAGCAAGATCAACAAATTCCCCTACTGCCGTCAATCACGTCAATTAGAACCCTTGGTCCTCCTTCTAGAGCTCCTTCATGTCACCACGTTGCGATCATGGCCCTCGCGATCGAGCCCGATGAACCATTGTCGTCGAGATCACCTTGACACTCCACTCGACAGAAACCACACTCAAAACCCTAAATTACCTCCGACTCGCCGCCTCGACTAACGAAAAATTCTCTACCTATTTTTCCCGAGATCCTAATCCACTGGTCACGTCCAGTCCAAACCCCGACCTCCAAATCACCGTCGATCAATGGCAATCAACCAAAATGCCTAAATAATTCAACTCGATTTATCCCAATGATTATCAAACTAAAAATCAAGATATTACCTTTAAAATTCATCATTTACTAACACGAATCAGATAGGATGGTCAAGACAGAGAATTAAAATGGTTTATTTTTGACCCAAATTGACTTTTCACTGAATTTTTCCTAATTTGAATTAACTACTAAATATAAAATTCTAAAACTATTTTTAGAATTGATGTTATGTAGCTAGGAACAGTTTTCATTTAGGAATCTAAGCCTAAAATCAAATCTATGAACAAAAATGAATTTTTGAAAGACTGTTCTTAAGCCTGTGAATAATAACAGAGTATATATATACATGCACAGGCATATCTCAAACAAATCAAATGTTTATACATACATTCACAACTAAACATTCAAGTAATCATTATATACTATATTTCTATAAATTTTCATCACATGCAATAAGTTTAATCACAGAATTTAAAATTATTTTTAAAGTAAAAGTTTACACACCTGATAGTTTTAAATAGAGGTCAAGTTTCTTGTTTCCTGGAACTTATATTTTAATTTGTTTTAATCTGCATTATTTGTTGATTAGAAAGTTGTTGAAAGCTTTGATCTTTGCATTGCTGCTCAGGTTTGAAATTAAATTTGAAAATGCCACTTGCTTGCTGTTGAGTTGAAACTTGAAACAGGTTGAATTTTTGAAATAGCTGAAATTGTTTTTAGTTTGATTTTTGAAACTGATCTTGGAAATAGCAACCTGAAATGTTGAGTTTGAACCTGTTTGATGTTGAAGATTTGAAAGTGTTGTTTATTTTGATTTTTCATTTGAATTTTAGAAAAGATAAAGAGAAAAAGAAGATTGAGTTTTGAGAAAGTTTTGAACCGAGATTCAAAAATGGTCAGCTTCTTCTTCTAATATTTATTGATATAATTTAATTTAAGAGAAAAATGAATGTTGACACATGTTAATTCAAATTGTCCTTAACTTACAAGTGTATTTTGCATGAATTTATTAATTTACAAACGTAAAAACAAGAATTTTTATGCTTAAGCCCTTGTCTTGAAAGTAATTATGCATTTAAAATTATGTAAAATGAATTTATGTATATATTTATTTATATATTATTTATGTCTTTATATTAATTATGTAATATGTTCATATTTGTTTATATATTTACAAACTATTTTAATTAATGAGATATTTAAAAAGAAAGAATATTTTAAACCTATATATATAAACCATTTTAGTTTAAGTCATTTTAAAAACAAAGCAAAATAAAAAATTTATGAAATCTTATTTTTAAACTTTAAGCAAAAATATAATTTAAAAAAATAAACATTTACCTTAAATGTTTTGAAAATATATGGTTAACTTTTAAATAGCTTTTGAAAGGTTTTATATTAAATTCAATCATAACTTCCAAATTACAATATATATATATATATATATATATATATATATTATAATTTGGAAACATGTTTTTCTTTGTTAAATTTAAACCAAAGCTTTCCTATTTACAATATATACAAATATATATACATTATAAATAGAATTCATTTTTATTAGCTTTGAAAAAGATTAAACTTTCACCCATAAAAGAAGATTATTAAACCAATTTATTAGCTTTTAAAAAGAATAAACTTGCCAATTTAAATTCTTATAATGGAAAATTAAATTAATTTAATTATTAATAAAGATTATTAAATTGATATTGCCCAAAATTACGGGTCATCACAATGTTAGATTTCCGCATGTGTGAAACTCCAACGTACAAGATGCTACCTAAAATTATATCACCGCTAATCAGCGTTTTCAACCAAAACAGCCAAATAATAGACAAGCCAAACAATCAAATATGCATCCAAACAACCATACATCCATCAAAACAACAAACATACAATATAGCAATCCATCTGTATCAATTAGTGTGGCAAATAACATCAATAATAGATCTAATCTAATAATTTCCTAACTATGGCACGAAAATGGAAAATATGTTAAATCGTTTAAAAATAATTATGTGTTCTTTTATAAAAATATAGCTGCTGTATATATATAGTAATATCACGATTTAAAACCAAAATTCATTCTCGAGCGTTAATATAACAATAAACAATCAACCATAGTAAAGTGGGAGACAATATCACTTATCTCGGCCAAATCTGTCCAAACTAGCGTCAAAATGTTGATCTCGCCATTACGAGCGCAATGTAAGAAATCGCTTCCAAAACGGACCAGGTATGGAAAAGATAAAGATATAATAAGATTCGAGATTAATTAAACAATTAATTTCTTAATCAAATAGTTAATAACCTTATTAATTCTCTAATCCTTCTTCCTTTACAATTTCCTATAAGTGCACAAGACTGTGCATATCCATGGCCATGACCTTGTTCATCAATTTCTCCATCCACGAGCGACAATTTCTCGGCCAGTCTTCGCCAACACAATTCTCTTCGCATAAACTTCGATTTGCACACAACCAATTCTTGATCGAACCATCACATGAATTTGCAACTTGCTCGAGACCTGGAAGCATGAACTCGACATGGCCACGAATGCATTTTTCTAGGAAGGATCGGATATGCCCAGATTCGGCGGAGAGATGCGCCTCGATGATAGAAACATGATGATCACCTTCAATTTGCCAATCGCCATGCCGATCTTCGACGATCTTGAACCCAAATCCACAACAAGAATGTGGATCTTGGCCAATCATCACTGCGCCTTAGATGTAGCATATGAGATCGAATCTTTCATCAATGCGATCTTAAAGAATTAAATGGTATGATTTATCGTTGAGTATTTTGGAAGAAATGAATTTTTGAATGGAAAGAATAATGGTTCGGCCATGAAAATTTGCTCTCAGGCATGAACAGTGAAATGTAATTGGAAAAAGGGAGGGAAGAGGATTTGATTTGGGTATTTATAATATTTTAATATTCCATTTATTTAAATTCTCAAATAAATGGTCACGCATTTTGAGTCCGCACGATCACATGACGCGTCAGATCACCACGAAACTCGTCTGCTTACATTACTTCATTTTTCTGAGTCCAATGGCACTAATTGCGTCTCCATCCGAGATGATTCCCTGGAGGGATGATTTCGCATATTTCGAGATCGGTTCGGGAATGTGATCATCCAATCACCAATTATAGCAATCCTTATACTCATTTAAATTAGCAACGTAAATCCAAACTTAACAAAAGTGGTCTCGAGTTTTGATTCGACCGTATGCGAAAAATCACATTTTCAGGTTCATTTAATCTACGATTAAATATTTAATATCCAACCATTAAAAATACGGGTCGTTATATATACATACATATACATACATATACATATATATAAGTATGTATATGTATACATACATACATACATACATATATATCCAATTATATATATTTAATTACTAGCATATATGGAATAAATTAATCGCATTGAATATATGTATGTTTATAGACGTATACATATTTATATTTCCAAGTTTATAGGATTGAAATCTATACATGGTTACTAAATTTATATTTTACTACATCATATTAACTACATATACATATATACACACACGTACTACATATATACATATACACGTATACACATTACACAATTTTCCTTACAAAAAATGTGGTGTTAGACAAAATTGAGACCATGACCTCTCCAAGTGAAGTCCACTCTCTTAACCAACTGTACCAAACAAACTTTTGTTTTCAAAATTAAAAAATTGAAAATTATTTGTCATAGGTGCAAATATTTTAGACTTATAAAGAGGATATCTTCTAAATCATAACTCAGAATCTATCAAAATTATATATCAAACTAGTTAGCTCAAAAAGACCTTAATAAAGTTATAAAAACGATACATAGTTCATCATTTTATTAAAAGTTCTTAATTATTTTAATCAACAAAGTGTCAAATTTGTGGATCGTTACATTCTCACCTTCTTAAAAGAATTTCACCATCGTAATTCCCTAAATACAATCTTCAACAGAATTAACAGATCATCATTATTGTCCAATCAAAAAATAAGGGGAAATATATCAATCACAAGCTGATTACTTATAAAGTAGTATATAAAGACATATAATATTAACCATGATACAATCAAATTCATCCATAAACTGGATTTAAATTTCTACACACATGCTACAGTAATACATATCTTCTTTAATTATGCAACCCAAACTATAGTATGTAAAATAATACTTCATTGATAAGGGTAAAACAATATCAATCATAGATTAATCCATATTATGCATCTCAATAATTCAACCATAACTGACTATGTATTTGGATCAATTAGATCAACTTGAGGTTTTTCTTGGGGTTTTGGACATCGATTAGGTGATGTTTTAAAGCCATTTCTTGACCGCATCGAATTGGAATGCTTTGGATGTATATACAAGTGAATGTGTGTATGTATATATGTGGTATATATGAAGATATATGTTTGAGTAGTTTATCGTTATGATGTAAGATCGGCTATTGGATGTTGGGCATGCTTAATGTGCTACTGGTCATTAGGTAGTTGGATATTTGAAATTAGGTATTGAATGTGTATAAGAGGAACACATAGTCCAAGGAATAGTTGTCTTAGGGGAAATTGTTATCCTTAAGTATTCAAAATGGAAATATTTGTTTCGATAAAATGCTTGTTCCCTCAATATCGGTGTTATTGACTCAAGAAATGGATGTTCTCGGTAAATCACAAGGAATTTTGTTATTACTTATAAAATCCTTTAAAATAAAAGGTATCTCATAAGACCACGCCGCACATAAACACAGACGGTTTTTTACCTTACGATTACCAAAACATTTTCTATTATAAAATCCAGTGATATTATAATAATGTCTAAGGTTTAAAATACCAATAATCAAATAGTTTTTATGCACGTACATTACAACAATAATAGGTATAAAATCAAAAATTGAAGGCGCTTATTGGAGAATAGATTCCAACAAATAGCAAGATAAGGGACTACCTTCTGAAACAATACACCTCTACGTATAATGTACTGTGGGCTGCAATTACCTTTGTTGCTACATGACAAGACCGACCTACCCCAGATTGAATAGTATAGAATAGGATCACCCCTAGGTTGTGATCAATAACCAAAAATGGGCCTTCAAGCATACATATGGACATCGACTCTAGATAAGGCAATAATCATACCCTAATAGGAACAACCTGCATAGCCTTGCGGCATACACTGTTTCAGCCAGTACTAGGGTGTGAGGTTCGAGAGGCAAAAATTGCCTTTTTCCTCATAGCTGACCATTTTGGAATGATAACAATGCCTTCCAATAAGAAATGCAATGCCAGCATTCATCCATACAAGCTGTTCTAGGATCAAACAAACATTTAACATTTACTATCTTTCATTTTGGAATCACCTTCGGGAAGAATAGTATAGCTCCATGGCATTCTACATAATGATCCATCACGGTGTTATTAGTTTGGATTGGTTCGGATAAATCACACTAATCCAAAACTGGTGTCTCCCATCTAAGGGATAATTTTCGGCTAATTCAATTCTGATTCTTTGGAAGTATGAAACAAGTATTCAAGTCCTCGCCGAGGAACTCAAATTTACACAACATACTTCTTAAGATAAAAACAAGTCAAGATTTGATAGTTGGTTATTTAACTATCAAATTTACAATCAAAAAAATCCAGAGATCTAATTTTCCAATAGCAACTACTAAGCCTCAGAATAAGTTTCATGATTTAAATCTCTTTTCAGAATGTTTATCAGAATATTTATATAAATATCACACTGGAATAAGTATATTCACAAAATATTGTAAAAGGTTTCTCATTTTAAAATATATTAAATGAATCAAAAAAATTTATTTAAATTAGAGATAAGGATAACCCCAAACATTATTCCTCCAGTGTTAAGCACGGAACAATTGTCCACACCACCATAATTAAGAAGGCCAGTTAAGGCAAATCTCATCTCAAATTCTTTTATAAATTTTTTCAATAAATCATTTTCATTTATGAAATCTCCATTGCCTAAATTATAAATCCATTTATAAAACTCTTTTATATCCAAAATCATTTATAAAACTCTTCTATAAATATGCAAAATCATTTATAAAACTCCTTTTATAAATATCCAAAATCATTTATAAAACTCCTTTATAAATCTTAGTTTATAATTCCCCTTTTCTTAAAAGAATATCAATTATCATTTGTAAAATCTCCTTTCAATAAATCCTTTATAAAATAATATTTACAAAATATCTTTTGCAAATAACTTTATCAAAATAATTGCGCAACTTACAAAATCATTTAAATCAACTAACCTCAAATTGATATAGAATTAAAGTCAAATTTAAAAACCCTAATTTTAAAATTTTGACAGTAGGCTTAATGACCACAACGGCACTAAATCATGTTACCCTTTTTATTAAATTTTGACTCCAAATCACATAACAGTTATTTACATAAGCCAACATATATGTAAATAAAATCCATAACCAAATCAGGGAATAACATGTCAATACAAACCAACCGGTAAATACATGTCCAATTAACGTAATAGCAGGATGGTGATTTGTCCCGCTAAATAGATGTCCAAACAATTTGTTAAGTTTAGTTATAGCAGAATGAGAATTTATTTTCCTAAAATATGTCCAAACAATCAATTTAATTAAGTTATAGTAGTACAAGAATTTATTTTGCTAATAGATGTCCAATAATCTATTCAATTCAAGCTTAGCAGAACAGTGTTTTATTCTACTAATAGATCTCCAAGTTTAGTATAACTTATTCATAGTTTTTGTTTACTGAATGGCAAAGAAAGAAGATCCCTTTGTTTAAACTCATTTTATTATGAAAAGAACTGACTTAAAAATAATTGATAAAGTTTAAAGTTAAACCTTTATTAATTACCAATCTTTATTAATTACTAATTAAATCTTTATTTAGTTACTAATTAAATAATTATTTAATTACTAATTAAATCGTTGTTTAATTACTAAATAAATCTTAATTAACTCCAATTTAAAACTTAATTAATCCTTAATTAAATCTTAATTAAACTTGATTAGGTTAATTTATTAAACCTTGCTTAATTATTAATTAACCCTGATTAAATAATAATTAATTAAACTTAATTAAATAAAATTTAATTCTTAATTAACTCTTAACTTAATCCATTATTAATTAAAAAATTATTAGCTAATTTATCATAATTAGCTTCTTAATTAATTACTTAAATGTTAATCACTTGGCTTAATTATTAATTATAATTAATAATTATCCATAATTAATTAAATACTTATTAAACTCATACTTAATTACAAAAAAACTAACTTTAGTAATTAATTAGTGTTTGAGAAAGTTTTCAAAACATTTTAAAAAAGAACCACTTTGAGTTTTTAAATATTTTTTTTTTCCGAACTGCATCAATAGGGACTATCGTTGTGGATGCAGAACTTAGATTTAGATTCTAAGTTAAACTTTCCAAACTTAACTAAAAATTTTACTCATTTTAAAACATAAGTAAAAAGGGTTTTCAAAATTTGAAACAAATTTAGAAATTTGAAAAACATTTTGCAAAGTTAAAACTAGTAAACATAATTTTTACTTCAAAGGAATCTCAAGCCTCTTTAACATGATAAATTCACCAACATGCATAGTACATAATCAATACATCCATGAATTTAACTACGCCAACATATCATCATTATAACATAGCCAAAGATCACATTTTTACCCTAAAACACTTCGCTTTAGACTTTAATTCATAAGTTTAAATCTAAAACACAACTAGTACTACACATATATATCCAAACAACATGGACCTACAACCAAACATCTAATGTGTTATAGAATATGCATAGAAACACATCAAGACGTAATCTTTCTAAAATATAAAAAAGTTTTCACGCCAAAATCAACCAAATCCTTTTTAAATTTGAGAAAACCCTAGAACTTTGTAAAACTTTTTGCAAAAAGTATTTTTGGACCAAAGCAAAGCAAGATGAGATCAGCCTATGGCTTCTTGGGCTTGACCGAGAAGTTTTTGGCTCAACCATGATGGTGAGGAGGGTGTATGGCTAGAAATTGAAAAAGAAGAGAGGTAGAAGGAAGAACAAGTATTTTATGGCTACCATAGTAGTTCTGAATCAAGTTTTGGTAAAACAAATTTTGAGTTAAATACCAAAGTATGATATACTAAAGTTATAAATATAAATATTCTTTCAATGTAATTTGGAATAAAAGCTGGGTTCTAGTTCTTAGTTTTTGGTTAGGTTATTATATGGCTCTGTATCCTAAGCGTTATGGTAGGTTGGCTATGCATCTTATTATGATATGTTGTTTGGTTGTCTCCATTTGTTAAAATTAAATGGAATCTTCGATTGTTGTGAATAGTCGAAAACTTCTGAATTTATATAGAAATTGAAACTAAGTGTTTGTGAAAATATAAGAAAATAGGATTTTGTAACTTATATGTTCGAGGAGATAGTTAGTTAAAACCATTTTTTTAATTTATTAAGCATCTGATTAAGTAAAAAAATATGATATTGTTTATATACTCTTAGGATTTAAAAGAGTATTGTATGAGTATGAACTCGGTAGAAAATGTTAATAACTCAAGCTAATATTTTTATGAAAAATTTACATAAAAAATTTTAGAAGCAAAAAGAAATTGGTATAAGTAAGAACAAATAAGAATATTTACATAAGTTGTACATTTTGTTCATATAACTGTTCTCGATCTGAGATTTTGAGGTGTCTCACACCGATCCAAATAAGGATTTATCACTCGATTCTTAAAGGCGAATACTAAATGGGAGTCTTAGTATGAACCAAAGTTTCTATCATAGTAGATGGCTAATCAAGGAGAACGGAGATTCCTAATTAAGGAGCCTGATCAAAGTCCACACTAGAGTAGTAGGGTAAACAATATTAGTTCGGAAGAAAATTTATGTATTTGAGTAAGTGATCAATTCAGGTATTGCATACGAAAAATCTGTATACATCGTATAGGCTTATGGAAAATGTTAAGTATTTTATATGGGCTTATTTCTTCCTGGGTTTGATAATAATGAAATTTCGAGGACGAAATTCTTTAAAGGGGGGAAGAATGTAACGACTTGAAATTCTTAACGTTTCAAAGGGGAATATTTAATTTATTTAAATATTCAAATTTGATTCAGATTTAATAAATAATAAGAAATTCCAATTTTAATGAAAATGACTTGATTTTTTATAACTTATTTTTACATGAATTTATAAGATTATTCCATAATTTTTAATTTGGAAAATATTGAACTTGGCATTTGACGTTTTTCCGGCAAACGATATTATTTTTGAAATTTCACCAAATATGATAGCCAGTGTACTTTATTGTTATATTGGTAATTGCTGTGAGTGATCGTATTTTTATTTTTATCGTTTGTGGTTCGTACACAAATGGAATGCTTTATAGAAGGATATCGCATATATTTATTATCCAACCCTTTTAAATAAAATCAAAAAATTCAAAAGTTTGGTCGAATCTTAAGATGTGATATTGGATCAGGAATATTGGTTTGCTTGTGAATTCGGATTTTGTCGGGAATTTTAGCTAGAATGTGTAAGAAGCAAAGTTTGTTTATAAAAATCAAAATAAAATTCACACTTCATTTTATCTGTAACAAGTTTTTACTGTTTCTCTTCCCTCTCAATTTTTAAATGCAATAAACCCAAAAATGGCCGGTTATTTTGAAAATCAAAATCAAGTTGTGTAGTAAGCTAAAAATCATGAAATAAATTATGTTGAGATTGTTAGGGCAAGATATATTTTTTACTATGGGTTTTGAGAGGTGTGGTCGCTGTTGGTCGTAGTAGGTGTTGCAAGGCAGCCATTAAGGGTTTGGTTTTAAGGGAGTTTTAGTCAATTTTAGGTAAAAATTAAGGTAAGATTTGAGTTTATGGTGCAAAATGGAGTGGGTGGCTGGATATTACTGCGTCCCATGATCTATGGCAAAACGCATCTCTTGAGGGAGGCTGTAGCAGGCGTCAAGGTTGCATTCTTCTTGGAGGAGGCAAATGTGATGTTAAAGGTGCCAGTGGGTCAGGCTCAAGTAGAGAAAGTCAATGGAGTGGTTGGTTCTTCGATTAGTTGGTCGGAGTGGGGAGAGAGGTGCACGGTCGTGCACCATTTTCATGTATAGGCAGGAATTCAAAGTGTTAAAAGGAGATGGAGTTTTTGGGTCAGATTTATTAGCTTGGTGGGCCAGGCCTGGCCATGTTAGTTTGGGGTGAGGAGAATATATACTTGTTTATTTAAATTAATTAAAAGTGTTAAATTTTTAAAATGTGATATCTTGCTCGTTTTGAATCCGATTAACCCACGGATTTTTGCGTTTGACTCGTATTGCTGAGTATAATATTATTGTATAACTTGTTGATATTTTTAGTGAAGTATAAATTTATGATTGAATTTAATTACGTTATTTTAAGTAATAACATCGTTAAATTAATTCTATCTTATTGGTGATATCTATTTGGCCAAATAAGACACCATTCTATTAAATTAAATGAAATAGATTATTATGGATATCTATTGAGAAGAATAATCCCCATTCTGCACTTGCCAAGTAAAAAAATTGTGAAACAATTAATATATAGATTAATTAATATTGGATAAATTTGAGTTAACTATTGATTATCAATTTATTAAGTGCTAGAAGCTTAGTGCCTGACCGTATTAAATATGACACTGACATATGTTAAATCCTTTGAGATAGCTTGTTTAAATACCATAGTGGTCGCTATGTCTCTTTTCGAATTTGAAAAGTGAATTAATTATCTTATTAATAATGTTTAAATAATTAATTATGGTATTTATACTGTTTAAGTAATTAATTATTGAATTTATAATGTTTCAACAATTAATTATTGTATTTATAATGTTTAAGTAATTAATTATTATATTTATGATGTTTAAGTAATTAATTATTTTCTTAATGATATTTTTGAAGTAAATTAATTAATTATTTAACCAACGGTATCTATATTTAGTTAATTGATATGAATATTGATGTTTAAAGGTTAGTTAATTGATTTAGTTGACTATGTTTGAGTTAAGAAAGTGATTTATTAAAGGTTTAGATAAATAGAATTATATAAGAAATTTTATTTAATAAAAAGCATTTATTAAAGGAGATTTATAAATGAGAATTTGTATAGGAGGTTTATAAATGATATTTCGTAAATGAGATTTATAGATAATATTTTACAAGAGAGATTTATAAATGGTACTGTATAAGTAAATGAGATATTTATAAGTGGTAATTTATAAAGTAAATGACTGGATTTATAAGTGATATTTTAAGGATAATGAAGATTTGTATCAAATATATATATATATATAAGATTTATAAAAATGGATTTTAGATTTATAAGAGGATACTTATAAAGGATTTTTATAAAAAAATTGTACAAAGGAGTTTATAAAGGGAGATTAATAAAGAGTTTATAAATATAAGGGATTTTATAAATAAATTTTAGAGATTTATACAAGAAGTTTTATAAATTTGTTAGGAGATTTATAAAATGATTTGTAAATATAAAATGGACTTATAAAAATGGAATTTTATAAACGGAATGAGATTTGATTTGATAAATAATCCTTCTTAATTTTGGTGGTATAGAAACAGTCTTTTCATACTTAATACCGAATGATAGTCATAGAAAACAATGTTTAAATAACATTTTTTTAGCCTATTTAAATATGAATTTGGAAAGAGGAAAACTTCCTTAAGTTTTTTTAATATACTTATACTGTTGAGATAAGCGTATGGATATATTTTCTAAGTATTGAAAATATAATAGTTTGTGAATATGCTTAAACCATTGAGATAAGTATGTAGATATATTTTTCCTAAGCATTGAAAGTATAATGTTGCGTAATATACTTAAACTGGTGAGATAAGTATATGTGTGTTTTTTCAAGTACTGGAAGGAATATAAGCGGTTTATAAAAATATCTTTTGTGAAGGTATTTTGAACCAAATAATTGAAATAGATTTAATTAATGAAAGATTTATTAATTGAGGCTCATTGGATCCCATATGGGGTTAAATCTATATTTGGTTGTATGTTTAATAGTTAAATAACCGACTATCAAATTATGACCAAAATATAAATCTGGAAATATCTAGGAGTACCACAAGAGTTATATGCAACACTCATCTTCGATAATGTTGTACTGTGCGTATAAATCTCATTTTGTTCTCCTAAGGCAAATGATAAGGAAATCCGTTCACTTAAATGGTTAATACGTGATCTATGCTCTGATGTACTATCGGTTTATTTCTAAAAGAACCGGAGTTGAGTTTACCGGGAATATCGATTGGTTCTGAAGCGACTGGTAATTGGGGGAGTGCACTTATATGAGATAACTCTAACCGTAACCACTCCATAACCATATATGTATTCGATGCTTTGGAAGTCATCTTAAAGATAAGGGAATCGAAGGTGAATCTCTTTGAAGTGCAAGGGCTACTTGCTACTAATTCTAATGGTAATTCCAAAGTGGATATAGTAGAAGTAGTGCCTTCAGTTTGTTCTTATCCTGAACAACATGTATGGACAAATATTGGCATTGCATTGTGTCTGGAGGGCATTGTTAGCATTTCAAGTGGAATTTGCTAAGAGAGGGAAATGGTAATCGTGACCTCACAAGCCTAAAACTCAGTAATGACTTGAACATGGGATATACTTTTGAGCAATGTGGTCCGCTACTATCATGAGAAGTCATTCCTCGATTTACAATTCATATTTATGGATTTGGTATTCATACACACGGAAAGATTGGGCCCAGGACTGGTGCATATGGTTTTTTTAAACCTTGGTACATTTTTCTATAGGTGTACTGTGGTAGGCATTACCTCAGTAGCCCTATCATTGATGGAAATCCTTTCCCCAATATGTAGCCCCACAGATTTAGTTGTAAGCCTATTATGTTGGAATTTAATTAATGTAATAATTTCGGCTGTGGTTCCATATTTATTTTTAACCTCTAAACACTATTGTAATAACATTGGACTTATAAAAAAATGAACTGGTTATCGTAAGGTAGAAACCCATTAGTATTTATGTGAAATGTGGTCTTACAAGATACCTTTATTTCTAAAAGGTTTTTATAACATTAAGTAATCCATTTGATTGTGTTTCTCGCACTGGTTTTACCAGACTAATCTGAGCGTTATTTTTCTTATAATGCTTGGGTCAGCCCAAACATATTTTCCAAATTTAGATAGACACCTTGGAGCTTCATGAGATGAGTTAGATCCTCCGAGACATATTTCTGTAGTTTATCTTTCATTGTTTGCTCTTGTTCGTATTTATCAGCAATTGTAAGGACGATTTGTTATAACTGTTCAGGGATGATGATAGGTTTGTTTTGCTTTGATGATAATATGTATATCAGAGTTTTTTTCTCTTCCTAAAGGCTTGTTGTATATTATATATTACTCATCACGTTGTGAGATTCTATTCTATCTATTATTTTCTTTTACATCAAATAATCTAACTTTCTGGTGCTTGGATGTTCGACGGGTGAATACTGTGATTGTATGTGTCGACTTCTGAGGATCGAAAAGGCAGGTTGCATTACCTACATTAAACTATTCCCAAATATTTCCACCAATAGTATAATTTCCTAATCTAAAAATATTTCCATTATATATATACACACATATATATATACATATTTAAAAAATTTCTATTGAGAAAATAATTCCATCAAAATAAAACATCTTTTTATGGAAATAATCTTCCTGTAAAGCCCTTCCAAAATAAATATTCCCTAAATCATATAGTATTCATTATAAAGAATGTTTCAATAAATTATTCTTTCTTTAAAATAAGGTTTCTCACTAGGTATTATTAAAAAAACATTTTAAATCTTTTACAATCATTAATATAGTTTTCTCCCTCAAAGCATCATTTTAAAAAAAATACTCCTTAAGACTTTCAATATATATTCTAAAATATCTTTTAACCAATCATTTCCAAAATGATCCTCAATATAATATTTTTACAAGGTATTCTTAATCTCTAATGAGGTTACAAAATACTTTTCAATGTTCACTTTTCTTTCAAAAGAAGTTCCAAAATTAAAACAGATTTAGTTATGATGTTCTCATTAAAACATTGCTTTTAGAATAAAATATTCCAAACCAAAACATCCTTTCATAAAAATATATTCAAATGGAACATTTTTCAAAAAAAAATTATCTTTTCATAGATAAAATCTTCCTTTATTAACAAAGTGTTCCCAAACCATAATACCATTATAAAATGCATTTCAAAATATTTTTTAAAAACAAACAAATTTTCCCATACTAAAATGTACCTTCAAATACTGAATTCAACTTCCAATATCTAAATACAGCTCCTTTTTACTAAAATATTTATAGATAAAATACATTTATGAAATTTACTCTTTCTTACAACATAAAAATATTTTATTTCGCCAATTAAATACTTTATTTTTCAATAGAAGTTTTAATAAATCACTTTACGTCAAAAATAAGTATTTTTCCTTTTTATATAATATCTTTAAAACTAGAAATGTGTGCTTTATAAATTTTCTAAATAAATATTATTTACTAAAAATGAAAGTTATTCAACCTTATTAAGGTCAGGTGTCAATCAATTTAACATCAGATGTATGTCTCTCGGGTTATGACCAATATTTAACCTCTCTTACATGGTTTATCCTACCTCACTCCTACTTTAGTTATATTTTCCGTTCAAATGTCATTATAAATAGACATCATTTTATGGTGAGTAATAATGGATAAACAAACAACCCATGCACACCAAGTATACAATTGTTGATCAAACCGCTCTCTTATTTTTTAATATAAGGTATAAATTAAACTATCCTAATTGGTTTAAACTTACCCAAGACTCAAGGAATCGCAAAACCTAAGCTTTGATACCAAGAGTGATGAACCACTATTTTTAACATTTAAATCCAATTATAAACAACATTGAAATATGTTTACAACTAAATTTAGGTATTAAAGATGGTGGAACATAGGTATAAAAACTTGAAATTCTAACAATGAATAAAAAGGAAAGCTCACGGCATAATTTAAACAGTAATGTATACATATACATACATTTCTGTAACAACCGCTCTACATCTACGGTGCAGAACATTTGTCAAAGGAAAGAAAATAAGTAAAGAAAAGGAAATAAAAGGGAAGAGAATGGAAATAAGAAAAAGGAAACATCAAATAACCATGTAACATGTCGTATGTCTCACATCGCATCAGAGTAAATACAATAATCAACACAGTTATAAAGCAGTTTCAGATAGTAATAACAATGTGAACTAATCTTCAGAGTATAAGATCCATAAAGTTATACAACACAGTAACAGAGTATATACAATTGGAAAATAAACTCAACTGATACACTATCTCATATAATAATAAGTCAACATTGTTAAGGCTCCATAGTGTCACGCAGCGAAATATACAATAAACTCACATATAAGTATGAACAAACGGCACCTCCTACTAATCCATCTACATAACTCTATATGTTATCCACACCTGCTCCCAAATCTACTCATTTAAGAGAATCCGAGATAAGAAGAAGCAAAACATAAAATCTCGGATCAAACAACAATTTGGTATGAGGAATAAATAATCTGAAAATATATGTACAAAACAGAGGTTATACAAATCATCCCTAACATGTCCTTATAACCAAAGAGTCAGCACATAACATAAATAATATGCTACACTACAACTTTATAAAAAGGGTACACCATACTCAGTATCTGTCAAGGTGCCTAGGTATCTCCGTCTACGCCCAGGTGTCAAATATTTCCATCCACAATACCTACTCCACATTAAGTCAAGTCGGGGTGTCTAAATATCCCTACCAATGCCTACCTCACGGACATTCCTAGGGTGACAGGTAGCTAGCGAGCAATCATAACAAACATAGCATCCATCAAACGGTACTAACTGTCACCCAATGTGCTCTAGATATATGATAACTCGTGTGACCACCAAGCCAGAGACTAGGGGAAAGTCCTCGCTCTCCTTTATACTCTCTCTCTCTCACACCTCAACACCCTCAGGCAACTAGATCTAATACCCACAGTTCCAGGGTATACGAGTCCCAACATGATCCATGGACTTCCACACTATCCAATACCCAAGCTTCGAATATAACAGAAAACTCTTCGAGACATCAAGGATCCCTTAGCACATGCATCTCCATCTAAGCTATACTTGCTCCATCCAATTTCCACGATCTATAAGAAATAAAACCCACGTTCCTCTGAGGAACAACACCTACATTCCTCCACTCCATGACTCCCACAACCAGCCTCTTTGTACCTGCTACTCCCACAAGCCATAAACTAAAGATAAGGATTGCCCAATCCTTGGTACCTACTATCCACATGAGCCAAAAATAAAAGATACCAGTCCATCATGTTGTACATTGCCATCCTGCATGATGCAAACAAGCCAACATCTCCAGCATGATCTATAGAGTCCTAAACTATCTACCTCAGAACCTACTCCACAACCTCGAATCATAATCCAAAGTACCGACGCTCATGATGAGACACCACATCATTGCCTTTCCATCTAAATCGCTCACACGTGGCGTAATCACATCAAAACACTAAGTCGGTTGCATGAATAAACCATCAAATCACACACCATGAAATCTCACCAGTGTCCAAGCCAAATATCGGCCAAATAGCCAATCAACAACCGTGATGGACATTGACCACTCCATAATGGTCAATACCAACCACCTTGGTCTTTTACTTAATCGAACGGATAAGTACAAACCAAACGGAAACGCCTGGAATCCATCCTGAAGTCTAAAGCCTCATCCTCTACCTCAGATCTGTCAGTACGTCTCCAAACCGTCCTCTATAGCTCATCTCATTCATTAGGTATTCACGTGTGCGAAACCCCAAAATACAAGATACTATCTAAAACACAATCACAGCTAATTGGAATTTTCAACCAAAACAACCAAACAAGCCAAACAAACATCCAACAACCATACTTCCATCTAAAACAACATACATACAATATGTATAATCCATCCATATCAACCAATGTGGGAAATCATATCAGCAATAACTCAAATTTAATAATTCCTAAACTATGGCACGGCGATGAAAAATATATGATATTCTATATAAATCATTTTGAAATAATTTTATTTCTTTTATGAAAATCTAGCAGGTGTATAAGAAAATCATAATTTAAAATCAAAAATCATTCCTAAGCGTTAATCTAATACTATATACCCAATCATAGTATGGTGAGAAACAATAGCGGTCACCTTATCCAAATTTATCCAAACCAAGACCAAAAGGTAGACCTCGTCATCATGAGCGCCACGTAAGAAACCACATCTAAAATGGACCTCGTATGTAAAAGATATGATCGAAATAAGAATCGATATTAACTAGTTACTTAATCAATTAAATAAAATACCTAATTACCTTAAATAAGTCATTAATCTTTCTTCCTCCCTTAACATATCATACCCTGTACACATTTTAGTGGATATGAACACATGATCGCATGTCTCAATCATCGGATCATCTCTTGTTTGTCGATGAAATTTCAAATTGTCTTCGCCAAATCACTCCATTGCTTGATCTCCTCGATTTGCACCGGAAGTCCAAACCTCTACCACTCTCCCTTGGATCACGACATCACAACTGTCTCGACTTCCCTTATACGTCGCACATAGCCATAGAGGATTAGTTCGCACTAAACTCTGAGAATGAGTGCTTCTTTGCATGAGAATCATAATACAAATCAAAGATCCGTCTCCCGTCGCTTCTAGATCCGGCAACGTTAAATCCTAATCGTTAGTGTATGGGTCGACTTTGGCCAACGATGATTGCACATCGAATCATGAGTATGAGATTGAAGTCCTCGTCGATACGAACATGTTGGAATTGGTTTCGTGATTTTTTGTCGAGTATATCACACGGTCTAGATTTTTGAAAATAAAGAAGAAGCTGGCTATGGATTCTTTAATGAAACGCTAAAGTGAAAAATGAGTTAGAGGGAAGATCTGGTTTGGGTATTTAAATAATGATATTTAATTTATTTTTTAATTTGATTTCTTAAATAAACGGTCATACGTTTTGAGTCCGTACGATCACACAATGCGTTTGATGGCCACAAAACTCGTCTATGTACATCACTTCATTTTTTCACATCCAATGGTATTAATTTTGTCTCTATCTAAGACTGTCTCGGGATACTAATTTCACGTATTATGAGATTGTTTCGGCCGTCGGATTGTCCGACCTCAAAATATATACTCATTTTATTTCGCAACGTCAATCTGAACTCAACGGAAATGATCTCGAGTCCTCGTCCTTATACTAATTTTAAAAATATGGTGTAGAAGGGTTATCAAAGGGATTAAAAGAAGTAAAGGAAAGGAAATAGAAGAGAATGGAAAATAAGAAAAGGAAACATTAAAAAAACCACAAAACATGTCATATATCTCATATCGCATCAGAGTAAATATAATAATCAACGTAGATATAAAATAATAGAGACGTAATAACAATATGAACTAGTCGTTAGAGTATAAGATTCAGAAAGTTATACAACACAATAACGGTGTTTATACTACTGGAAAATAAACTCAACTGATACATTATCTCATATAGTAATAATAAATCAACACGTCAAGGCTTCATAGTGTCACACGGCAGAATGTACAATAATAAACTCACATATAACTACGAATAAATGTCACCTCCCGCTAGTCCATCTACATAACTCCATATGTCATCCACACCTGCTCTCAAATCTACTCATTTAAGAGTGCCCGAGGTAATAATAAGCAAAGCATAAAACCTCGAGGCAGACAATAGACTGGTGCGAGCGATAAACAATCTCAAAATACTATAAAATTCGATACAGTATACAGAATAAAGGGTATACAAATCATATCTGACATGTCCCAGCAGTCAAAGAGTAGGCACATAACATAGATAATATGCTACTCTACAACATCATAAAAAGGGTATACCATACTCAGTATCTATCAGAGCGCCTAGGTATCTCCACCTTCAATACCTAGTCCATACTAGGTAAACTGCCCAAGTATCTAGGTATCTCCGTCCACAATACCTACTCCACACTAAATCAAGTCGGGATGTCTATGTATCCATACCACAATACCAACCTTGTGTGACATCCCTAGGGTGACAGGTAGCTAGTGAGCAAACATAACAAACGTAGCATCCATCGAACAATACTAACGGTTATCCGATGTGCTTTAGATATATGATAACCCGTATGACCACCAAGCCAGGGACTAGTGGATAGTGTTGTTTCTCTATCGTACTCTCTCTCATTCCAATACCCATAGGCAACTAGAGAAAACACCTACGGATCCAAACATGATCCACGGGCATCCCCACTATATAGTACCTCTGCTTCAAGTATAACAAAATACTCTTTGAGTCATCAACGGTCCTTTAGCACATGTGTCTCCCTCTGAGACCTACTTGTTCAATCCATTTTCCATTACCTACGAGGAACAACCCCCACGTTCCTTCAAGGAACAGCACCCACATTCCGCCACTCTACGACTCCTACCACGAGCCTCTTTGGTACGTAATACTCCTACAAGACACAAACCAAAGATAAGGAGTGTCTAATCCTCGGTACCTGCTATCCACATGAGCCATAAACTGAAGATACCAGTCTGTTATGTTGTATATTTCCATCCTCCATGATGCGAACGAGCCAACATCTCCCGCATGATCTCTAGAGTCTGGAACTATCTAACTCAGAACCTACTCCCCAACCTTGAGTCATAATCTGAAGTATCAACTCTCGTGTTGAAGCACCAAATCATCGCCTCACCATCTAAATTACTTGCCGTCGAGCAATCACATCAAGGCTCTTAGTCGATCGCACGAATAAACCATCAAATCGCCCACCATGAAATCCTCCCAATGTCCAAGCCAAAGATCGGCCAAATCGCAAATCAACAACGGTGATGAACATTAACCGCTTCATAATGGTCAAAACCAACCATCTTAGACTTGTACTTAACTGAACGGATAAGTACAAACTAAACGGAAACGTCCAGCAACCATCCTGATGTCCAAAGCTAATCCTCTACCTCAGATCCACCGGTATTTATCCAAACCATCCTCTACAGATCATCCCATTCATTAGGTTTTCACGTGTGCAAAACCCCAATGTACAAGATATGACTAATAACTCGATCATCACTAATCGAATTCTTCAACCAAAACAGCCAAACAACCAAATATACATCCAACAACCATATAGCTATCCAAAACAACATACATACAACATGTATAATCCATCTATATCAGTCAATGTGACAAATCGTATCAATAATAACTCAAATCCAATAATTTCCAAACTATGGCATGTCGACGGAAAATATTCAATATTCCTTATAAATCATTTTAAATAATTTTATTTTGTTTTATTAAAATCTAACAGGTATACGAGTATAGGAAAATCACATTTGAAAACCAAAAATCATTCTTAAGCATTAGTCTAATATTATACACCCAATCATAGTATGTTGGAAGACAATATCACTCACCTCATCCAAATCTGTCCAAATAGTGCCAAAAGGTAAATCTCGCCATCAAGAGCGCAACTCAAGGAACCACATCCAAAACAGACCTTATATGCAAAAGATACGATTGAAATATGAATTGATATTAACTGGTTAATTAACTAAATAAATGAAATAGCTAACTACCTTAATTAAGTCACTAATCTTTCCTTCCCCTCAACATACCACTCCCTATACATGTTCGAAAAGATGTGCACACATGGATATATGTTTCAATCATCGATTTCTATCTCGTTTATCGATGAAATTCTGAATCGTCTTTGCTAGATCGCTCCATTGCTCGATCTCCTCGATCTGCAACCCAACTCCATATCTCCACCTCTCTCGCTTAGATCGCGACATCACAGCTGACCTTGACTTCCCCTAAATGTCGCATATAGTTGTAGAGGATCGGATCACATCAAACTCTAGGAACGAGTGTTCCTTCACATGAGAATCATTATGCAAATATTAGATCCGCCTCTCGTCGCCCTTAGGTCTGATAGCGTTAGACCCTAATTGATGGTGTAGGTCGACTTTGGCCAACGATGATCGCACTCCAATCGTGGGTATAAGATCTAAGCCCTCATCGATAAGAACACGTTGAATTTGTTTCTTGATTTTTAGCCGAGTATATCACACGACCCAGATTTTTTAAGATAAAGAAGAAGTCAGCCACAGATTCTTTAATGAAACAGCAAAGTGAAAAATGTGTAGGAGGGAAGATGTGACGACCCGAAAATTTTGAACCTTTGAAATTGAAATATTTAATTGATTTTAAATATTTGAATGTTAGTTTAACTTGAATTTCAAATAATAGAATGAATTTGGCAATTAAATTATTTAATTTAATTATTGAAGTTGGGTAAAATATTTTATCTTCGGTTTTGGGCTTGCTAAAAATATTTCAAAGGCTTGGAAAATTTGTATTGAAAATATTGAAGGTAAGAGAAGTGTAAAAAAATTAAATTTTGAAGTGTTTGATCGGTTTTGAAAATTTATCGTTTAAATCGATATTTAAAAATAGCCTTCCGAGGAACGGCCTTGGAATTCGATGAAACAAGTTCCATTGGATCCGTAACATTGTATTATTATTGGATTTCAATTTTCGCATTGTTTAGAGTGATCGTTTGGCCGTACGATAAGAAAAATCCCTAAAATTTATATTGAAATCTAATTTAATAGCTGGTTCAAAAGGCTATCTACTCTATACGATTGAATTTGGCCTTGGAACCTTTTCTGCTGCGTTCGGAATAGGGTTATAACCTTATAGACACCTGGCGTCACGCCTCGATTGGAAATTGAGATTTTGAATTGCGTTTATCGATGCGAATTGAATTTAAATTTAAATTAAAATATACATATATAAATTCATATATATGGGCAAGTTGACACGTTGAGGAATTTATTACACATGTTCGTTTTATTCTATGAAATTTCACGTTGGAAAAAAATAAAATGCGACACAGTAAAACTAAAAAGAAAAATCAATTTCTCCTTAAAACAAAAATCAGATGATCCTCTTCAGATCAAGCAATGGCCGAGTAAAAAAAAAAACTGTTCTTCGTTTAAAAATTAAACTAATGGCCATCCACTCTAAAAATCAAAATCAAAATATATAGCAATGGCCACACGAAATCGCAACTCCCTTCTTGCGATTTCAATCGATATCGGGTCGATCTTTTTATATCGTCGTTCAAAAACAATGGCCGCGTTCGTAGTTGATCAGGGCCGAGCAAGTCAGAGCGGTGACGCCAAAATCATTTGGGCGGTATCAAGGCACGTGACAAGGGGATTTGGTGATGATGGATTCGCCCTTGATGCTCGCGATTGTGGGTGAATACGAGCTCGCAAGTGATGATGGAAGTCAAAGTACTCGTGGCGGGGGCTCGCGATTGAAGTAGGGGGAGTATCGTGTCGAGGTGGCGACGTGAGGGAGGCCGTGGGATAAGGTTTTTCTCGGCAGTAAGGTGAATCGAATATTTCCGTTTTAAATTTAATTCCATACATACACACACACACACACACACACACACACACACACATATATTAGAAAGGAAATTTTTTAACAGTTTAGGCAAGAAAATGTATTTACAGTAAGGTTAATTGCTGTTTTAATTTGTAGAAAATAAAATAGTAAATATACACTGTTGATTTATATTCATATAGTAAAGTCATATTCTATTTTAAATATATATACGTAGATGAGGAAAGAATAAAGAAAATAGGAATTTTAAATCTTTGAAAGTTATATAAAAATTAGTTTTTAAAACATATGCAGAATATTTTACAAGTATGTATATATGGGTAGTTTCAGAAAATAATAATAATAATAAATATCTACATTTCAAATGTTACTAGTTTATTTTAAAAATAATGGATTTAGTGATAAATTTGTTTTATTAATGTATTTAATTTATTTTAGCTACTAAGAGAATTATTTAAAAGAAAATTTGTTTAAAATTTAATTACTCATTTAAAATTAAATAATTAATTAATACTAAATTATTAGTTGAATTAAAACTATAAAATGCAAAATTGAATTGTTCAATTTATTTCGAATATTAATAAAAATTATGTAATTGTTTATACAAGGTTAAATTTGCAAAGAAAATCAAGCCGGAATGGGGATGGATTGAAAAAATAAAAAGTAAAGGTGAGATCTTCACACTCAATCGAAAAATTAGAAATTCAGTTATTAATTGATTGTCTGGTTGTGATAATATTATATATATATATATATATATATATATTTGGAGTTGTAACGACCCAGAATTTTTGTTAATTAAAATTTGAATATTTAATTGATTTTAAATATTAATAAGTGAAATTTATATGTCGAATGAATGTAAATTCGAATATTGGATTTAATTGGATAATTAAATCGATAATTTAATAATTGAAATTCCATAAATAATTGAAAATTGGGTTTAATATGATTGAAAATGATTTGTAAAATTTGATTTTATCATATCAAAGTTAGAATGATGTTATAGAACTTTTAAAATCGAATTAAAAGTTAATTTGTGAAAATTGAATATTTTAATATTAATTTGACGAGTTAAAATAGCCATTTTCAAACAGTCTCGGATTTCGACGAAACCAGTTTCATCGGATTCGTAATGTGATATTATTGTATGGTTTCAAATTTCAAGTCAATCAGATTTACCGTTTGTCCGGGGCAAGCCAAAACGCTTAGAAATTAGTTTAAATTGGTTTAATTTAAAATTGATCGTTTATTGCCATAACTTGCACAGATGATCGAATTGGCTCCCGAAACACATTCCATAGTGTTCGGAACACGGGGTAAAACTTAGAAACTCCAACCGGCACGCTTCGTTTGGAGTTCGAAATTTTTTGGATGAATAGTGTTTTGGAATATTTTCTATAAAAGCCCATTTACTCTTCATTTTTTGCAAAATAAAAACAACCCTAGGGTTTGAAAGGCCAACCGTCGCTTGTTAATATTCAATGGACGAAAGTTTCCATTCTTCTCCCTCCTTTTTCTTCAAATCCACAAATCAAAACGAGAAACCTTCAACATGAAAGTTGTAGAGCACTTTGAGTTCTAGATATCCAACGGTTATGATCATCTTAATCGAAGCAAATCGACGGTGTTTGGAGCTGGAAGGCACGGCTATTATGCACGTTTTTCACGGCCGTGATGGAACCGGGTGTAGCCGCACTTTGCACGAGAGTCGGGGGTGCGTAGGCGAACGATCTCGAGGTGGTTGATCGACGAACGGTCGAACGGGGTGGCCGCGATTTGGAACCCTAGTTCGGCGTGGTTGGGTTCGTTGTTGCTGTGAGTATGTTGCGTGAGGAAGAGAAGCAGTAGGGTGCATCCTTGATTGTTGAAGCAAGGATTAACGGCTCGGATGTGATTAGGTTATAAAAAAATAAAAATAATGTTGTAAATTTAATTATATTAAAATTTTCCATAACTTTAAACATGTATAACTTTTTGATACGAGCTCCGTTTTGGACGAAACCAGTTGCATTGTAATCGTTTGGACGAGCACTACGCGATGCAACTGGATTGGAGTCGTTTGGAGCTAGTGAAAATTTCGGGTAAAATTAAACGTCCGTTTAATTTTATTCGAAATAAAACGCTGAAACTGAATTGAAAGCAAGGTGAGAACTTCTCACTCAATCGAAATTGTTCATGTTAATTTTAAATAGTTATATTTAAAATTTCTTGATTGTATGCCTGAATGATAAATTGTTATCTATTGATTGTTAAAATAGACATTATGCGCCGTTTTTAAGCGGATGTTATTTATTAAAAACATATACCGCGATAATTCCATCTTGATTAGAATTGGTATTATTTATGTACTTGGAGTTGACTTCCCGCATTGTATAGCGGATGAGACCCTATTGCGCCGTCTATTAAGCGATAATATTTTAAATCCCATATACCGCGATATTCCGCTTTGAACGGAATTAATATTGTGCTAATGCTTGTGGATGCAGGAAAACAGGTTGGAGGGATCCAACTGGATTCCTCACCAGTATTTATTTGATTACAGATATTGTGATGTTTGTTGATTATCATATCGATATATGATATTTGGATGTCCTGTTTGACTATTTGGTGTTGTTGCATCATCGGATCCATTTTTGAAGTTTTAAAATAACGATTTCGATTTTAAAAAGAATTTTAAAGTGATTTTTGAAAGTATACGTTTTATTGAATTTTGAATTGTTAAAATAAATAAACATTGTAATTTTATTGTTATAAAAGTTATATTCTTGGAAAATAGTACATAAGTATGATTTTGGAGTTATATAAGTTTTATATTACGTTTAGTAAATTATTAAAAGGATTGGTTTATTTAAATTGAGATTTTTGAATTATTATAAACGGTGTATATAAAAGATTTCTAAAATTAATATTTATAAATTAAAAATATAGGAATTATAAAACGAGTTTTATAAGTGTAAAAAAAAGAAGTATAAATGGATTTCATAAGTGAATGAAATTTATAGATTTATAAATTGTGAAATTTTAAAATAAATAGATTTTCGTAAAATAAAATATTATAAGTAATTAACTTATAAATTAGATTTTTTGTATAAAATTGAGTTATAAATTGAATTGGTAAATAAAAGTGATTTTCATAAGTTCAAGTTTTTATGAAATGAATATATATATGTGTGTGAATTTATAAACATTGTTTATAAATCCGCAATCAATTGAATTTGATAAATTGAATATAGAAGTTTATAAAAGGAAATATATTCGCGATTTTGGATAGCGAATAAATTCTTGAAATAAAACGTGTAGTAAATATTGAAATTGGGTTAGTGAAGTATATTCGCGATTTTGGACAGTGAATATATTATTAAATAAAATGGATATGTTTTGGGAAATGATATTATAAAATGAATCTAAATGATTTAAAGATGTTTTAAAATGTATTAAACATCGAAATCATATATTTCAACATTCATTGTTGAAATAGACGTTTTCGAGAAATATAAGGAAATGGTGGACTATAACACTGTTGTTATAGTAAATGATTTCTGAAAGGAAATGTTTTATATAGTATTGGGATTTATATATCTATTTTAATTCTGAATCCCTATACTAGTGATTTTAGGTCGTCGTAACGATGTTTTACGCAACATTTGTTTTGGCCCAAATAAATGCGGTTAGGTGAATATTTTTCTTAAAGAAAATATATACTTAGTTTCGATTTAAGTATATTGAATATTTTCCAAGTGTTGAAAATAAATGGATTTGTGAATTATTTATTTTTAAATAAGTATGGAATGTTTTTCCAATATAAAGTGAATATTTTGAGATTTTATCTTTTAAAGATAAATTGAAAATGAATATTAGAAATCGATTTGGAAATTGTATATTCATAGATATTTTGGAATTGTAAATTCACTATGGAATTTATAAAAGAAAGGGAAATTTGTTTAAAAATAAACATAGATTTATTTTTGAAGCGTGGAAATGAATTTTACGGATTTGGAACGTAAATATAAAGTAAATCGATAAGGATTTATTTAATTGGTTTAAATGAACCATGTTGAAAATGGAAGCATTTCCGCGTAAGGAAAATGATTGAAATTTGTTTCCAAAATTGGTAAAGGTGAAAAGTGATTTGAAAATTTGTTTTCAAATGGTTGAAGTGTGGAAATTATATACCTAGTAAAGATATTTTTGAAAAATAAATAATGTGGGAAATTATTTGGAATTTGGTGATGTTGAACACGCCTATTGATAGTTAAATAACCGACTATCAATATTTACCTTTAAATAGGTATTTGTTGTGATTTGCTTGAATTTGAATGCCACACTTATTTTTAAAATAAGCGCTCACTATTCGGGTTAGCCGGGAAAGGACCCTGGGGTCGTATAACCCATTCCGAATATGTGATACGTCGTTATGGACTGCATTTGATGACCGGTGTTGAAGATCGGATATTTGTGAAAATGGAAGGATTACCATCGAATGTTTCTGCATCGACTGATCTCCGATATAGAAATTTATTACCCTTTGTGATGGAAGTCCAGTCGTGATTAGTGAATATTCGGATTGCAAGGACTTCTTTGTAAGTGCCTTCGGTTCCGTTCGATCCCGGAACGGACTTGTATGGATGTGTGTCTGATGTTACAGTTTGAGATGTAAAGCTGGTTTCTATCAAATATATTTCCGTTGGTGGTGGAGAATTTATTCTCTTAGCTTAACACCCTAAAGGTTATGTAGTTGATGGTTACTAGTGATACATTCCCAAATTGGTAATGTGCCATACGAAGTGCTGTTGAGCATTTGATGATCAAAGCACAGCTTTTATATAGAGCGTGGCTTTGTGGACGAGACTTCGTCGGACCTCACACCCCGGAAATAGTCAAAACAGGAAGGATGCAGCAAGGTTATTAGGGGTTAGCGCCCCTTTAGTGTATGTCATTCCTTCTGGATAGAGGTGGTATCATGGTATGGAGCCCAGATACTTAACCTATGTTGTTGCTGCAAATTTATTGCTTTGTGGTTGTTGGAAATCGAGGATCCTCGGATATAGATCGGTTACGATCGGGGAATGACATATTCGTGTCAGTAGTTACCTAGTTTGAAAGGTAACTCGGCCTTGTGTTGGCAGAGATCCGGTTAGGTTCTCGGGTCGTCTTTCCAGAGGCGTACCCATGTGGCAATGGAAAGTTCCTTGGCCTGACCATTTGTTGGAAATCCAAAGAAACAATATGATCTTGTACGGTTTTAGTTGTAGAACCATCATTCACTTATGGTGGTCACCACTATTTGGATGGTAGCTATAGTAGGCATAAGTGCGAAATGCCTATGCTGGCTAAGATTTATATCTTTATTTTCGAAATGATTTTTCCTACACTATGCACTAGTAATAATATCAAATGTTTCTTTTTAATGTGTATCAAGCATCTTTGACTATCATAAGGAGAAATCTCCTCCGATTCTGCGTTTGCATTGTGTGTGTGTGCGGGAGGCCTTATGGTAGTCTCATTTTCTAGAAAAAACATTGCAAATCTATTTTTAAATTATCCTATACTTTGTTTTAAAAATAAACTGTTTTAGTTCTCACACCAGTCACATGACTGACTCGGAATTTATTGTTTTCCTTCCTAAACTCTGGGTGCCCACCAATTTCCACACGGGCAGTCTAGAGTCAGGTTTATCAGGATATCCTGGAATTCATTAGTTGCTGGAGGCAAGCTGGATGGCATGGCGTATTCACTAGTATATAGTATTTCTTTTTCGCTGTTTATTGTTGTACACTCTGATGATGTAATGTAATGTAATATGATGTAATGTAATAACTGATATAGTTCTTTGTTTAAAGATTATTCATTTACCTATTATATGTTGTTCCGCTACGATTGTGAGATTCTGATATTGTTCTGTTATTTCTTTCTGTTATGTTCTATCTTTTTCTCTCTTCTTCTATATTCTACCTCTTCTTTAACCCTAACGGTACGGTCTTCCGGCATTCGATTGCTCGGCAGTTGATATATTGGACGTATTGATGTCGGTTTTCGAGCGACGAAAAATCGCGATCGTCACATTTGGTATCAGAGCTATGGTTAAGCGACAACCATGGCTTTCTTGGGTATTACTCATTAGAGATGGAGTCAGTAGTCCTCTAGAATGAGTTTGAGTGTAATAATAGATACGAGTGCGTATTTGTTAGTGAATATAAATTGTTTAATATTGTGATGATTGGTTTGTTGAGTGGTATATGGATTTTGGTCAACACGAGTAATTAACGTTGTTGATAGGGATCTCTAAACACTTGTACAGAACAATTTGACACGATATCGTTTTAGTTGGGTAAATGAAATAATTTTACCTTGATTATATTTTATATATAAAGGAATAATTTTTCAGAATTATTAAAGTGTATATCAATTGATTATTTGGTTGTTGAATAAGTTAAATAAAACCACAGTTGTAAAAGAATAATTTTATAAGCAATTGAATTATTAAGTATGGAACTATAATTAATATGATTTACAATTATGGAAAAATCTTATATATAAGAAGTGAAATTATATAAGAGATTTATAAATGTGATTTATAATCTAAAAAAACAACAAAAAAAACAAAATTCCAGAGAAATGTTTTGAAAGGATTTGATATTTTGGGAAAATTGTTTTGGAGAAATTAAAGCTCTAAACTCTTTCGGTCGCTGGAAAATAATTTTGATGATCATCATGACATCATCGGTGTTCATTTTCGGGTTTTCAAAAGAGGGATTGCTGCCAAATTGTTTTAAATGAAAGTTGTTTGGAAAATTTGGATTTGGTTTTGGAAATTCAGAAGGATAATTGAATTGGTTTCAAAAATGGTTTTGAAAGGTTGAAAAGACTCTGGAATCCTATTTAAAATATTTATGGGAATGATAAATGAGTTGATAACTTATACAATTTGAATTTTGATAGAAATAAATTTAACTTAAAGGATGGAGTTAAATTAAAGGAAAGTATAAGTAAATCAATAAAATCAAAGTTGAAATAAAATTTAGTTGTCATCAAAGACATGTGATTTGAAATTTAACAAAAGGAAAGTTAAATAAATTGATTTGGATTTGATAAGATGTTTGAAATGGAATATAACTTAAGTGAAGTTGAATAGAGTTGATTTTGGTGTCAAAGTAAATTAATAAGTGAATTAATAAAGTGAAATCATTAAGAATTTGAACTTGAGTTATATAAATGAAATTCAACTTTATATTGTTAAAGGAATTAGCGATTGAATTGATAAATGGATGAAATATTAATCAATTGAATGTAAATAAGTTGATATGAAATAATGGATGTAAGTGTTCATTCATTAAAATCTAATGTTATTGGAAGTTGAATAATTGAATGAAAATCAACTTAATATAAACCAATTGGAATTAAAAGTGTTGAACCAAATTGAATGTAAAGAAATGTAAATTGAATAATCTGGTTATGTTGAATGTACGTTGGTTGTCACATGGTTATTAATTGATTGTATATAAATTCATTAAGTGTTAATGAAATGGAATTATCGAAATTAGAAGCTAAAGTAATTGAATCGAACTTGGAAGAAAATGAACTTGAATAGAATTGAATTTGATTTGGAAGTGAGCTAACGTGAATATAAATTAGTGAATGTATACTAATTGGAAAATGAACAAATGAATGTTAGTAAATGCAATGTTAATGAACCAAATGCGATTTAAATTGGAAAACCAATTCATTGAATATTAATGAGAATATGAATGAATATTTATATGGATTTGTTGGATGTTAGTTGGATGATAGTTGTTTGATGGTTGCGTTTGTTGATTGAATGCATTGCTATATTGGCACATGTAGTTGTTTTGTTGCTATATGATGTATATTGATATTATTTTCATATATGCATGTTCTCATGGTTTGTCGAGTGTTTCGTAGGTGCGGATTGCGCTTGCTTCGTATTTGGAGCTCGTTTTCGCGCTATATTAGCCATATATGCTCGCTAATAATAAATAAGGTACATATCTCGGATTACATACCGTATTTTTACACTTTTTTCCCTACGGGATGCCTCATCACTTGATGAGATGTATATTTGTGATATATATATACTGTCATTTTTTTTGGATCAAGCCGCGCAAAGGAGACTCCAGCGAATTTTTCCGAAAATTTAAGGCGTTAGAAAATTTTTGAGAAAATTGGAAAATTTTGGTGAAAAACTAAGTTTTGATTTGAAGTTAAAAATTTTAAAAATATATTTGATTTTGAAAAAGATAACTAAGTATGATTTGAAAACTTAGTAAAGCATTCTATGAAGTTTAACAATGGTTTTGGAAAGTTAATGGATTTCATGAATTTTTCTTACTTGGTAATTTCAAGGACGAAATTCTTTTCAGGGGGGAAGATTATAACGACCCAGAATTTTTTTAATTAAAATTTGAATATTTAATTGATTTTAAATATTAATAAGTGAAATTTATATATCGAATGAATTTAAATTCGAATATTGGATTCAATTGGATAATTAAATCGATAATTTAATAATTGAAATTCTGAAAATAATTGAAAATTGGGTTTAATATGATTGAAAATGATTTGTAAAATTTTATTTTATCATATCAAAGTTAGAATGATGTTATAGAACTTTCAAAATCGAATTAAAAGTTAATTTGTGAAAATTGAATATTTTAATATTAATTTGACGAGTTAAAATAGCCATTTTTCAAACAGTCTCGGATTTCGACGAGACCAATTTCATCGGATTCGTAATGTGATATTATTGTATGGTTTCAAATTTCAAGTCAATCGGATTTACCATTTGTCCGGGGCAAGCCAAAACGCCTAGAAATTAGTTTAAATCCGTTTAATTTAAAATTTATCGTTTATTGCCATAACTCGCACAGATGATCGAATTGGCTCCCAAAACACGTTCCATTGTGTTTTGAACGCGGGGTAAACCTTGGAAACGCCAACCGGTACGCTTCGTTTGGAGTTCGGAAAATTTTGGATGAATAGTGTTGCGGAATATTTTCTATAAAATCCCCTTTACTCTTCACTTTTGCAAAATAAAAATAACCCTAGGATTTGAAAGGCCATCCGCCGCTTGTTAATATTCAATGGCCGAAAGTTACCGTTCTTCTCCCTCCTTTTTCTTCAAATCCACAAATCGAAACGAGAAACCTTCAACATGAAAGTTGTAGAGCACTTTGAGTTCTAGATATCCAACGGTTATGATCATCTTAATCGAAGCAAATCGACGGCGTTTGGAGCTGGAAGGCGCGGCTGTTATGCACGTTTTTCACGGCCGTGATGGAACCGGGTGCAGTCGCACTTTGCACGAGAGTCGGGGGTGGGTAGGCGAACGATCTTGAGGTGGTTGATCGACGAACGGTCAAACGGGGTGGCCGCGATTTGGAACCCTAGTTCGGCGTGTTTGGGTTCGTTATTGCTGTGAGTATGTTGCGTGAGGAAGAGAAGCAGTAGGGTGCAGCCCTGATTTTTGAAGCAAGGATTAACAGCCCGGATGCGATTAGGTTATAAAAAAGTAAAAATAATGTTGTAAATTTAATTATATTAAAAATTTGCATAACTTTAAACGTGTATAACTTTTTGATACGAGGTCCCTTTTGGACGAAACCAGTTGCGTTGGAATCGTTTGGACGAGCACTATGCGATGCAACTGGATTGGAGTCGTTTGGAGCTAGTGAAAATTTCGGGTAAAATTAAACGTCCGTTTAATTTTATTCGAAATAAAATGCTGAAACTGAATTGAAAGCAAGGTGAGAACTTCTCACTCAATCGAAATTGTTCGATGTTAATTTTAAATAGTTATATTTAAAATTTCTTGATTGTATGCCTGAATGATAAATTGTTATCTACTGATTGTTAAAATAGACATTATGCGCCGTTATTAAGCAGATGTTATTTATTAAAAACATATACCGTGATAATTCCATCTTGATTGGAATTGGTATTATTTATGTACTTGGAGTTGATTTCCCGCATTATATAGCGGATGAGACCATATTGCGCCGTCTATTAAGCGGATAATATTTTATAAATCCCATATACCGCGATTTTCCGCTTTGAACGGAATTGGTGTTGTGCTAATGTTTGTGGATGCAGGGAAACAGGTTGAAGGGATCCAATTGGATTCCTCACCAGTATTTATTTGATTACAGATATTGTGATGTTTGTTGATTATCATATCGATATATGATATTTGGATGTCGTGTTTGACATTTGGTGTTGTTGCATCATCGGATCCATTTTTGAAGTTTTAAAATAATGATTTTGATTTTCGAATGAATTTTATAGTGATTTTTGAAAGTATACGTTTTATTAAATTTTGAATTGTTAAAATAAATAAACATTGTAATTTTATTGTTATAAAAGTTATATTTTTGGAAAATAGTACTTAAGTATGATCTTTGGAGTTATATAAGTTTTAAACAACGTTTAGTAAATTATTAAAAGGATTGGTTTATTTAAGTTGAGATTTTTGAATTATTATAAACGGCGTATATAAAAGATTTCTAAAAGTAATATTTATAAATTAAAAATATAGGAATTATAAAACGAGTTTTATAAGTGTAAAAAAAAGAAGTATAAATGGATTTCATAAGTGAATGAAATTTATAGATTTATAAATTGTGAAATTTTAAAATAAGTAGATTTTCGTAAAATAAAAGATTATAAGTAATTAACTTATAAATTAGATTTTTGGTATAAAATTGAGTTATAAATTGAATTGGTAAATAAAAGTGATTTTCCATAAGTTCAAGTTTTTATGAAATGAATATATATATATATACGTGTGTGTGTGTGTGTGAATTTATAAACATTGTTTATAAATCCGCAATCAATTGAATTTGATAAATTGAATATAGAAGTTTATAAAAGGAAATATATTCACGATTTTGGATAGCGAATAAATTCTTGAAATAAAACGTGTAGTAAATATTGAAATTGGGTTAGTGAAGTATATTCGCGATCTTGGACAGTGAATATATTATTAAATAAAATGGATATGTTTTGGGAAATGATATTATAAAATGAATCTAAATGATTTAAATATGTTTTAAAATGTATTAAAGATCGAAATCATAGATTTCAACATTCATTGTTGAAATAGACTTTTCGAGAAATATAAGGAAATGGTGGACTATAACACTGTTGTTATAGTAAATGATTTCCAAAAGGAAATGTTTTATATAGTATTGGGATTTATATATCTATTTTAATTCTGAATCCTTATACTAGTGATTTTGGGTCGTCGTAACGATGTTTTACGCAACATTCGTTTAGGCCGAAATAAATGTGTTTAAGTGAATGTTTCCCTTAAAGAATAAAATATATACTTAGTTTTGATTTAAGTATGTTGAATATTTTCCAAGTGTTGAAAATAAATGGATTTGTGAATTACTTATTTTTAAATAAGCATGGAATGTTTTTCCAATATAAAGTGAAAATTTTGAGATTTTATCTTTTAAAGATAAATTGAAAATGAATATTAGAAATCGATTTGGAAAATCGTATATTCATAGATATTTTGGAATTGTAAATTCACTATGGAATTTATAAAAGAAAGGAAAATTTGTTTAAAAATAAATGTTGATTTATTTTTGAAGCGTGGAAATGAATTTTGCGGATTTGGAACGTAAATATAAAGTAAATCGGTATGGATTTATTTAATTAGTTTAAATGAACCATGTTGAAAATGAAAGTATTTACGTGTAAAGAAAATGATTGAAATTTGTTTTCAAAGGTAAAGGTGAAAAGTGATTTGAAAATTTGTTTTCAAATGGTTGAAGTGTGGAAATTATATATCTAGTAAAGATACTTTTGGAAAATAAATAATTTGGGAAATTATTTGGAATTTGGTGATGTTGAACACGCCTATTGATATCTAAATAACCGACTATCAATATTTTCCTTTAAATAGGTATTTGTTGTGATTTGCTTGAATTTGAATGCCACGCTTACTTTTAAAATAAGCGCTCACTATTCGGGTTAGCCAGGAAAGGACCCTGGGGTCGTATAACCCATTCCGAATATGTGATACGTCGTTATGGACTGCATTTGATGACCGGTGTTGAATACCGGATATTTGTGAAAACAGAAGGATTACCGTCGAATGTTTCTCCATCGGCTGATCTCCGATATAGAAATTTATTACCCTTTGTGATGGGAAGTCCGGTCGCGATTAGTGAATATTCGGATTGCAAGGACTTCTTTGTAAGTGCCTTCGGTTCCGTTCGATCCCAGACAGACTTGTATGGATGTGTGTCGGACGTTACAGTTTGAGATGTAAAGCTGGTTTCTATCAAATATATTTCCGTTGGCGGCGGAGAATTTATTCTCTTAGCTTAACACCCGAGAGGTTATGTAGTTGATGGTTACTAGTGATACATTCCCAAATTGGTAATGTGGCATACGAAGTGCTGTTGAGCATTTGATGATCAAAGCACAGCTTTTATACAAAGTGTGGCTTTGTGGACGAGACTTCGTTGGACCTCACACCCCGAAAATGGTCAAAATAGGAAGGATGCGGCAAGGTTATTAGGGGGTAGCGCCCCTTTAGTGTATGTCATTCCTTCTCGATAGAGGTGGTATCATGGTATGGAGCCCAGATACTTAACCTATGTTGTTGCTGCAAATTTATTGCTTTGTGGTTGTTGGAAATCGAGGATCCTCGGATATAGATCGGTTACGATCGGGGAATGAAATATTCGTGTCAGTAGTTACCTAGTTTGAAAGGTAACCCGGCCTTGTGTTGGCAGAGATCCGGTTAGGTTCTCGGGTCGTCTTTCCAGAGGCGTACCCATGTGGCAATGGGAAGTTCCTTGGCCTGACCATTTGTTGGAAATCCAAAGAAACAATACGATCTTGTACGGTTTTAGTTGTAGAACCTATCATTCATTTATGGTGGTCACCACTGTTTGGATGGTAGCTATAGTAGGCATAAGTGCGAAATGCCTATGCTGGCTAAGATTTGTATCTTTATTTTCGAAATGATTTTTCCTACACTATGCACTAGTAATAATATCAAATGTTTCTTTTTAATGCGTATCAAGCATCTTAGACTATCATAAGGAGAAATCTCCTCTGATTCTGCGTTTGCATTGCGTGTATGTGCGGGTGGCCTTATGGTAGTCTCATTTTCTAAAAAAAACATTGCGAATCTATTTTAAAATTATCCTGTACTTTGTTTTAAAAATAAACTGTTTTAGTTCTCACACCAGTCACATGACTGACTCGGAGTTTATTGTTTTCCTTCCTAAACTCTGGGTGCCCACCAATTTCCACACGGGCAGTCTAGAGTCAGGTTTATCAGGGTATCCTGGAATTCAGAAGTTGCTGGAGGCAAGCTGGATGGCATGGCGTATTCACTAGTGTATATAGTATTTCTTTTCCACTATTTGTTGTTGTACACTCTGATGATGTAATGTAATGTAATATGATGTAATGTAATAACTGATATAGTTCTTTGTTTAAAGATTATTCATTTACCTATTATATGTTGTTCCGCTGCGATTGTGAGATTCTGATATTGTTTTGTTATTTCTTTCTGTTCTGTTGGTACGGTTTTCTGGCATTCGATTGCTCGGTAGTTGATACAGTGGACGTATTGATGTCGGTTTTCGAGCGACGAAAAATCGCGATCGTCACAAGAGTGATTGATTTCCCGCATTGTATAGGGATTGAGACCTTATGCGCCGCATAATAGCAGATGATATTATATAATCCCATGTACCGCGAAATTCCACCTCAAAGTGAAATTGGTATTTAATTGTGGTGCTAACATCTGTAGATGCAGGAAAACAGGTTGGAGGGATGCAACTGGATTCCTCACATTGTTGAATTTATTTTTTATATGTTGTGATGTGATAATCTATGAATGATTACATTGATGTGAATAGTTATATTGGTGATTGAAATTTATTGAAGGCTATGGTTTAGCCGAATATATTATTAATATCGTAGGATACCAGAAATATAAAATTGGATTTTTGGAAATTAAAGTAGAAAATTTTAAGTAAATTCATTTTAGAAAATTGGATAAATTTAAAAGGAATTTTAAAAGGGTAAAAATTGATTTTATAAATCCTACTGAATAAATTCCAAAATATGGGGAAAGGATTTTAATAAATGGATTTTGAGTAATATTATTTAAAAGTAGAAGGATTTTTTTAAAATTCGAATTTTAAATAGTTTGGGAGAAATAAAGGAATTTATTTTAAAAAGGTAATCAATTTGGAATTTGTTTGGTGTTTGAAAATAAATCTGGAAATCAATTTGGAATTTGATTTGGTGTCGAAAGTGAATATTTGAAAATCGATTTGAAAATCGTATATCAATGGATATTTGAAAGTATAAATTCACGATTGGAATTTATAAAGGAAAGGGAAAAAAAATTAAAATAAATATTGGTTTATTTTTAAAAGTATGGAAAGAAAATTTACGAATTTAGAGTGTAAATTGAAATAAATCAAAAAGGATTTATTAATTGATTTAAATGGACTATTTTGAAATGGAAAGTGTATTTTCCCTGGAAAGCCGAGTATGTTTTCAAAGTAGCTTTTAAAATATAAATTAAAAGTTATAGAATTGGTTTTGAAAGAATATTGTTGGAGAAATTATTTTCGAAAATTGTTTTTAAATCTTTAAAGTGAATATTATTAAGTTGATTATAGAAATGGTTATTTTAAAGATTGAATTGGTACTTGATTTAGAAAATAGTTATTTTAATAATTGCACTTTATCTAATAATTTTATTTTTAAAATTATTTGGACTTGAGTTTTATATGAGATATTGATATAAAATTTCATAACTAATGTTTTAAATAAAGTGTTTTAAAATAGCTTTTATTTTAAATGTTTCCAAGTATGTATACTTTTGGATAAGTGATTTAAATTATTTTGAAGTATTCGGACTCGCCAAATTTTTCAATGGAAATAAACAATATTTGAAAATTTATTCCACGTGAGGAAAGTGATTTGAAATTTGTTTTCAAAGTGTTGAAGTGTGAAATTGTAACTTGCGAAGATATTTTGAAATAAATATATATATTTTTTGAAAAAGGATCAAAAAGCTTTATTGATAATGCCAACACATTACATAACAAGTTATATACATAATGAACCGGTTGTACAAAAAGCAACCCGTATACTCATCAAAAAACACAAACCCTAAATACTTTGCGAAAATCTCGCGACTCATGGCGGCTCATTCTCTCTCCCTTGCAATCTTTCTTCTCTTTCAACGATAGTGATAATACTATCAGTGCATCTAGACAATTTTGAGCTCTCTGTTTCATCATCTTCTCTATCAATCATGTATCTTGAGGATGATGCCGTATTGGGGGAATTAGGGTTTTTGGTTACGGTAAGGTCAATTCGCAGAGGTATGATTTCCCATTTTTGTATGATGTTATCTGCATTGATGTTGCTGTGGCTGAAAAACTTGGATCTATTGATGATAATGTCTCGAACATTGGATTTGATGATGTTACAGACTGTGATTTTGTCTTTCTTTTCACTGTTAAAGATGATATCATTCCTGCTTTTCCAAATGTACCAAACAGCTGTGCTAAGCGCGGCAATTATGATGTCTTTCTTTATACTGTTGACTGCAAATTTTTGGGATATATATGTGATGGCATCTGTAATAGAAATATGAATATCTCCCTGAGTTATAGGGTCCTCCATCATGGTTCTGATCCAATACCACACATGTTTGGAGAAGGAACAGTTGAAAAAAAGATGATTACATGTTTCTATTTCCTTTTTGCACAACACACATATGTTATCTTCAGTTACTCCCTGTAATTGTAGCTTATCTTTTGTGGGAAGATAATTGAAAATGGCTCTGTATAAGCATACATTCATCTTTGGGAGTGATGTGGTATTCCACATGATTTTGTAATAATTGATGTTCTGGAGTTTGACCCTTATACTATTCCATGTATCATGAAAAGAAAACAAGCCATTTTTACTGCTGCTACAAAACCAATAGTCTTCTGTTTTATCACGATGTATAGGAACTTTCCTTATTTCCTCACTTATGTTGCCTAAATATGAGATGTTTTCTGGCCTCCAACAATTATCAGATATGATTTGACTTACCTTATGATTATGACCTCTTGTATATGATAAGATTTGATGCCCCAGTTTTTCCAATAATGTAGAACCATTGGTCCAAGGTATAAACCATAAACTGGTGGACTTGCCATCCACAATTCTTCTGTCAATCAATTTTTGAGCTTCTTTTCTGTAGTATAACATTTTCTTCCAAGTGCATGAAGAATTATTACTAAAGTTAGCTTCCCACAAAGTCTCATTGTTAGCATATTTTTCATTAAGCCATCTAGCACTATAAGATGAATTGTTAAGGGCTTCCCATATTCTTTTGATGCAAAATGTATTATTAATATCTGACAGTTTTTTCAAACCCATCCCACCTTCAGCTTTAACACTTGTGACTGTTTCCCATGGTACCTTGCTGTTTTTACCTTTCCAGATGAATTGTTTGCATAACTGATTAATTTTGTGAATGGTTAGGCTAGGTAACATGAAACATTGCATCCAAAAACTGACCATTGGATAAACAACAGCTTTAATTAATTCAATTCTGCCTGGGACAGTGAGAAATTTGCATTCCCAACCATGCATCTTATATAACACTCTGTCAATAAGTTGTTTACAATTTGAATGTTTGATGTATGTGACAGATAAGGGTAGTCCAAGATACCTGACAGGTAGTTCTCCTTCTTGAATATCTAGAATGTTGAGTACTTGATCCTTGTTGCTGCAAAACTTGTTGAAAAAAACTTGGGTTTTGAGATTGTTCATTTCTAATCCAGTCACTTTCTTCAGTTTTTTAAAACAATTTTTAACTGATTTGGCTCCCACTGCTGTAGCATTTATGAAAATTAACAGATCATCTGCATAAATGAGGTGTGTTATGTTTGAATTGTTTTTGATAACTGATTCTACTTTTCCTTTAGTAGCTTTTGCATCCATCAACAGAGTGAAATATTCCATGCATAAAGTAAATAGGTAGGGGGATAGGGGATCTCCTTGCCTTAATCCATTACTCCCAGAAAAATATCCCTTGTGGTACCCTTCAATGGAAAAGGAGTAACTAGGAGTAGTTATCATTTCTTGTATAATATTTATCCATTTCTTTGGAAATTCCATGCTTCTCATCATGTGCAGGATGAATTGTCTGTTTACTGAGTCATAAGCCTTTTTAAGATCCACCTTTATGCACATTTTGTTACTGCCATGCTTGTTGAAATTCCTGATGTGTTCATGTGCAATGATTATCCCATCTTTGATTTGCATGTTTGGTAAATATGCTGTTTGATTATCTGAGATTAGTTCTCCAAGAACATACTTCATTCTATCACATAACATTTTAGATAAGATCTTGTACAGCATGGAACAACATGCTATAGGTCTGTAATCTGAAACTGTTTCTGGAGTTTTGACTTTTGGGATTAAGGAGATAATAGTATGATTTATTTCTCTCACTATTCTGCCATTATCAAAGGAAGTTTGCATGGCTTTTAAAAGAGGTTTTTTTATTCATTCCAATGTCTTTTATAAAATTTTGCATTGAAACCATCATATCCAGGGGCAGTATCATTGTGTATACTGAAAATGGCTCTTTTTAATTCTTTTTCCTCAAATGTAGCATTAAGGAAATTTTTACCCCAATCATTTATTTTCCTTTTTGGAATGATATTTGGAAACTGATTAATCATGTTTCCTCTATTGTATATGTTGGAAAAATATTTGACAGCTTCATCTTCTATCTCTTTTGAGGTTTTGACTACTTCTCCATTTTCTTTTATGATGTTGTGACAACTGTTTACAAATCTTCTGGTTGTTTGTTTTACAAAGAAGAATTTCGAACAACTACCACCCCATTTGATCCATTGGCATTTGGTTTTTTGTTTGATATCCATTGCTAGCAGCCCCAAATTTTTTGCCAAATCTACTTGTGCTTCATGCAGCTTTTGTGCATTTAATGAATTGTGATTATTTTCTAATATTTGTAATGCAATGTTGACCTTATGCTTGCATTTTGATACCTCTGTCTGCAAATCATTTTTTCCTTTGCACCATCTTTTGATTTCCCTTTTGATGTTTTTCTGCATTTGTATAAGGTTGAAAAGTTGATTTTCTTCAGGGAAAACAAAATGTTTTTCAATTGCTTCTTTGTACCCCTCACATTTGACCCAGTGGTTTCTAAATTTAAAAGGTTTTGGACCTTCTAATGTTTGTGTATGGTTAAACTGAAACATAATAGGAACATGATCGCTGGTAGATAGATCTAGATATTTTGCATGGGAACTTTTGAACATGTTCATCCATTCAATGTTGCATAATAATCTGTCAATCTTTGTAGCAATATTTTTGTTTGGTCCTGATCTCCATGAATACTTAACCCCTGAAATGCTGAGTTCTTGTACTCCTGCAGAATTTATAAAATTGTTTAGCTCCTGAATGTTTCTTGTTGTCAACTTATTTCCTCCCATTTTTTCTTTCAAAATTCTAACACAGTTGAAATCCCCTATGATGCACCAAGGGGTAATGAAGGTGTTTGCTTCTTTTTCCAGTTGTTTCCATAAAAGTTTCCTTTCAGATTCAAGATTTAATGCATATATGACAGTGACAATACATTGAGCCCCTGCAGTATTGTTTAGCATGCATGTAATGTGTTGCTTGCTCATAGAAATTACATAGCTGCTCCAAATATCCGAGTTGATCATGATGAGTATTCTGCATTTATGATGATATTCAATGTTGTTGATGCATGTCTATTTATTACCCCATGATTCCATAAATAGCTGAATTTTATTTCTTCTCAACTTATTCTCAACTAAGCAAAACATAGAAGGTTTTTGCGAGAAAACGATGTTTTTTACCTCTAGAACATGTGCTGCCTTGTTAAGACCTCGCACATTCCAGCACAAGATTGACATTATTTGGATGAGCTTGCTTGACTCCTAGTTTTTATAGTGGGAGTCACACTGTCATGAATCACTTTATTCTTTTTCTTTTCTTGAGGATTTTTCTTTTTCATTTCTGATAGCACTTTTTCAAATTCAGGGTTGATGGATGTGAGGTTTGCTGGTGAATTGTTGAGAGGGTTGATGGTAGAAGGGTATGTGGGATTGATACATGATTGAGATAAAGAAGATGATTCCACATTTGAGTCTTTCATGTCTTTTTGCACCTGAAAAGGATTAAACACTACAGATGTTAGATCTGAAATTTGAGGATGAGAACTATTTGAGATAAGTTCATTATGATTTGATAACTCCCTGTTGCATAAATTCTCTGATGATGATAAATTGACTGAGGCTTTTGTCGATGACGTCATAGCAGTTGGATCCAGAGTCTTGGTACTTGTAAGTGATTCTTCTGCAATGTTTTGTATTTGATTCATGTCAGAAGTACAAGCAAAGGGTCCCTTTGCAATTGTGGCAGCCATGCTGGATTGAGAATGAGATTTAGATACTGCACATTTAGCTGCTTCAGTTAATGGCGAGGCTTCAATTGCAACTGTAGGATTCTTTGATGACATCTGATCTGTCTCAACATATAAGATTGATGTATCTGATGGAGAAACATCTTTATTCTTATTGTTTGTATAATCTTGGACATTGGACTCTTCAATTGTAATAACTTCTGTGTTGTGATGAGCTGTTATTTCTGAGTTGATGTTGTTTCCTTCTGAAGCAAAGTCCATGAGATCGGTCTCTTTGTTGCATGTTGTGGGCTTTGGTATCCATTGTTGTGTAAAAGATATAGGACATTCATTGTTGACATGTCCGAAACATACACAGTTACTACACACCGGGGGTATGAATTCATATTCAACATTTTGCATTACACAATCTCCTTTAGGCAGTTTGATTTGTACTTCTTTATCAAATTTGAAAGTTGCATCAACTTCAATAAGCATTCTGGCAAATGTTATTCTACTTCTGTTTTTGGTATGCTCATCCATTGCAATAGGTTTGCCGATAGTACTAGCAATTTTACATAGTGAAATATGATTCCAATATGCAAAGTTTAAGTTTGGAAATCTCACCCATATAGGAATGGATAGCAATAGATCTTTTTCATATTTGATGGAACTGTTCCATTTTTTCATGATTATGAACTTTCCATCCATCATCCATGGTCCTCCTTCTAGTATTTTATTACAATCTTCTGCTAATTCAAATTGAACTAGATAAAAAACATTATCTCTAGCAAATACTTCAAATTTACCTTTTGGAGCCCACATTCTTTTTATATATGCTTTGAAAAACATGTAGTACGGCCTTTTACCTACCAAGTATATGAGAATAGAGTTGGACCACATTTTCTCTGCTGATATTAGCTCTTCCTCTCCAATTATGGTTGTTTTCTTGTCATTAACAATTTCTGGGTCAAAGTATTGTATTAGATCACCTTCTTTTTTTCCTTTGACCAGTTCACACCAGTTTATAGGTTTTGATTTTGTAAAAACTGCTGTGCCGATTGATGCATTTTCCTCCTAATCTGATTTTTCTGTTGAAACTGCTCTGTTTGTGGAACTGATTTGATGAGATCTGCCGCCTCCTTCTGCCTGTTAGCCGAGAGTACCTGCCTTTTTCTTCGATCCATCACCCGAGTCCAGCCGTCCTCCTCCGCGTCCTCCCCTCCCAGATCCGATAGTGATGTTGTTGAGTTAGTCGCCATTTTTATTAAACCTCTTTTTTTATGTGCCGATTTTATTTTGAAATAAATAGTTTGGGGAAAATTATTTAAATTTGGTGATCGTTGTGAATGTTGTTTGATAGTTAAATAACCGACTATCAATATTGGCCTTTAAATGGCATTTGAATTTCGGTGCGACCGGGGGTCGGATTCCAAATGGTTATCCGTAAACCACATCGAACCTATGTGATTGATCTTTTGTTTAAAAGATCGGAGTGGAAATTTGTTGTGATTTACTTGAAATCTGAATGTAACACTTATTTTTAAAATGAGCGCTCATTATTCGAATTAGCCGAGAGAGGACTTTATGTCATAAAACCCATTCCGAATAATGATATGATGAGATGGGATTGCGTTTAAAGACGGTGGTTGAAGACCGTGTATTTTCGAAAATGAAAGGATTACCTATCGAATGTCTTTGCGCTGAGTTGCTCCGGTATAGAGATTTAGCTCCCTTTGTGATGGGGAGTCCGGACGTGATTAGTGGATATCCGGATCGCAAGGGCTTCCTTCCTTAATTGGAGGAAGTGCCTTCGGTTTCGTTCGAATCCAGGAAAGAAGAAAGAAAATAGGAATTTTAAATGCTTGAAAGTAACATAAAAATTAGTTCTTAAAACATATGGGGAATATTTTATCATTATATATATATGGGTAGTTTCAGAAGAAAAAAATAATAATAAATATCTACATTTTAAATGTTACTAGTTTATTTTAAAAATAATGGATTTAGTGATTAATTTGTTTTATCAATGTATTTAATTTATTTTAGTTATTAAGAGAATTATTTAAAATAAAATTTGTTTAAAATTTAATTATTCGTTTTAAATTAAATCATTAATTTAATACTAAATTATTAGTTGAACTAAAACTATAAAATGGCAAATTGAATTGTTCGATTTATTTCGAATATTAATAAAAATTATGTAATTGTTTATACAAGGTCAAATTTGCAAAGAAAATCAAGCCGGAATAGGGATGGATTGCAAAATAAAAGCAAAGATGAGATCTTCTCACTCAATTGAAAAATTAGAATTTTAGTTATTGATTGATTGTCTGGTTGTGATAATATATATATGTGGAGTGATTGATTTCCCGCATTGTATAGCGGTTGAGACCTTATGCGCCGCATAATAGCGGATGATATTATATAATCTCATATACCACGATATTCCACCTCGAAGTGGAATTGGTATTTAATTATTGTGCTAACATCTATGGATGCAGGGAAACAGTTTGGAGGGATCCAACTGGATTCCTCACATTGTTGAATTTATTTTTTTATATGTTGTGATGTGATAATCTGTGAATGATTATATTGATGATTGAAATTTATTGAAGGCTATGGTTTAGCCGAATATATTTTTGGTATCGTAGGATACCAGAAATATAAAATTGGATTTTTGGATATTAAAGTAGAAAATATTAAGTAAATTGATTTTAGAAAATTGGATAAATTTAAAAGAAATTTTAAAAGCGTAAAGATTGATTTTTGAAAACCTATTGAATAAATTCTAAAATATGGGAAAAGGATTTTAATAAATGGATTTCGAGTAATATTATTTAAAAGTTGAAGAATTTTTTTAAAATTCGGGTTTTAAATAGTTTGGGAGAAATAAAGGGATTTATTTTAAAAAGGTAATCAATTTGGAATTTGTTTGGTGTTTGAAAATAAATTTGGAAATCAATTTGGAATTTGATTTGGTATTGAAAGTGAATATTTGAAAATCGTATATCAATGGATATTTGAAAATATAAATTCATGATTGGAATTTATAAAAGAAAGGGAAATTTATTTTAAAAATAAATATCGGTTTATTTTTAAAAGTGTGGAAAGAAAATTTACGAATTTAGAGTGTAAATTGAAATAAATCAAAAAGGATTTATTAATTGATTTAAATGGACTATTTTGGAACGGAAAGTGTATTTTCCCTAGAAAGCCGAGTATGTTTCCAAAGTGGCATTTAAAATATAAATCAAAAGTTCTAGAATTAGTTTTGAAAGAATATTGTTGGAGAAATTATTTTCGAAAATTGTTTTTGAATCTATAAAGTGAATATTATTAAGTCGATTATAGAAGTGGTTATTTTAAAGATTGAATTGGTATTTTATTAGAAAATGGTTATTTTAATAATTAAACTTTATCCAATAATTTTATTTTTAAAATTATTTGGACTTGAGTTTCATATGAGATATTGATATAAAATTTCATAACTAATGTTTTAAATAAAGTGTTTTAAAATAGTTTTTATTTTAAATGTTTCTAGGTATATATTCTTGGATAAGTGGTTTAAATTATTTTGAAGTATTTAGACTTGGCAAATTTTTCAATGGAAATAAACAATATTTGAAAATTTATTCCACGTGAGGAAAGTGATTTGAAATTGTTTTCAAAGTGTTGAATTGTGAAATATATCTTGCTAAGATATTTTGAAATAAATAGTTGGGGGAAAATTATTTAAATTTGGTGATTGTTGTGAATGTTGTTTGATAGTTAAATAACCGACTATCAATATTGGCATTTAAATGGCATTTGAATTTCGATGCGAACGGGGGTCGGATTCCAAATGGTTATTCGAAAACCACATCGAATCTGTGTGATGGGTCTTTTTCTTAAAAGATCAAAGTGGAAATTGGTTGTGATTTACTTGATATCTAATTGTAACACTTATTTTTAAAATAAGCGCTCATTATTCGGATTAGCTGGGAGAGGACTTTGTGTCATAAAACCCATTTCAAATAATGATACGACGAAATGGGATTGCATTTGAAGACGGTGGTTGAAGACCGGATATTTTCAAAAACGAAAGGATTACCTATCGAATGTCTCTGCACTGAGTTGCTCCGGTATAGAGATTTTATCACCCTTTATGATGGGGAGTCCAGACGTGATTAGTGAATATCCGGATTGCAAGGGCTACTTTGCTTAATTGGAGGAAGTGCCTTCGGTTCCATTCGAACCCAGGACGGACTTGTATGGATGTATGTCTGACGTTACACTTTGAGATGTAAAGCTGGTTTCTATCAAATACATTTCTGTTGGTGGCGGAGAATTTATTCTCTTAGCTTAACACCCTTCTTTAAGACGTACGAGCTCAGAGGTTATATAGTTGATTGTTACTAGTGATATATTCCCAATTTGGTAATGTGGCATGCTAAGTGTTGCTGATCATTTATTGATCGAAGCATGGCTTTTGTGAAAAGCGTAGCTTTGTGGACGAGACTTCGTCGGACCTCACACCCCAGAAATGGTCGAAACAGGAAGGTTGCAGCAAGGTTATGGGGGTCGCACCCCTCAGGGTATGTACATCTCCTTCTGGATAAAAAGTGGTATCCGGTATGGAGTCCAGATATTTAATTCGTGGTGATTTAAAAGTGGTTTTTTGGTATGGATCCAAGATTATTTACTTAGTGGTTGTCGTTTGATGAGGCGCCTCGGATAAAGGACGGTCTAGACCGGGGGTGGCATACTCGTGTCAGTAGTTACCTAGTTACAGAGGTAACTCGGCCTTGTGTTGGCAGAGATCCGGTTAGGTTCTCAGGGGCGTCCCTCCGGAGGCATCCCATTCGGTGAGGAAGTTCCTTAGCTTGACCATTTGTTGGAAATCCGAAGAAATAATACGAGCCTTATACGGTTTTAATTGTATAACCTGCCTTTTACTTATGGTGGTGACATGCCGTTTAATTGGTAGCTATAGTAGGTATACCATAATGGTGGTGTGCTAGCTAAGATTGATATTATACTTTCAAAATGTTTTCCACACTATGCATTAATGATAATATTAAAAAGATTTTGCGTATCAAGCATGTTTGACTATCATAAGGAGAAATCTTCTCCAATTGTGCGCTTGCATTGTGTGCGTGGTGGGAGGCTTTATGGTAGTTTCATTTTCCAAAAGCATAGCGGATTTCTTTTCCTTTCTTTGTGAAAATAAAAGTTTTTAAGATCTCACATCAGTCCCATGACTGATCTGGAGTTTATGTTCCCTTTCTAAACTCTGGGTGCCCGTAATTTTCCACACGTGCAGCCTAGAGTCAGGTTATCAGTTGTTCTGGAGCGATGTTAGAAAAGAATGCTGTGGATATCAGGAGACAAGCTAGATGGCTAGACGTATCACTTATATTATATAGCGTCCGCTGCGTATGGGTTGGTGCAAGTCAATTTTCATGTAAGCAAGTTATAAAGACTACCAATGTTGTGTTTTGTTGTTGTAAAACTCTGATGATGTAATGTAAAACTGATATAGTTCTTTGTTTTAAAGATTATTCATTTATCTATTATATATTGTTCCACTACGAAATGTGAGATTCTGTTATTGTTTTTGTTTCTTCTTTTATCCTCTTCTTCTTTAAACCCAATGGTTCGGTTTTCCGGCATTCAATTGTTTGGCATTTGATATAGTGGATGTATCGATGTCGACTTTAGGACGTCGAAAAATTGGGTCGTTACAAAAGATATGGTTTGGGTATTTAAAAAATGATAAGCGGCGTTTCGAATCCATATGATCATACAACACGTTTGATCGTCATGGAACTCATCTGCATACATCACCTTATTTTTCCAAATCTAAAAGGTACTAATCTCGTCGCCATCTGAGACTTCGAGATCGTTTCGACCATCGCATCGTCCGATCTCAAAATATAGTGATCTGCATACTCATTCTAATTCGTAACGTCAATCTACACTCCGGGAGTGGACTTGAGTCCCGTTTTGGCCATATGTGAAAAATCACACTTCACACCTTCATTTGTTAATAATTAAATATTTAAATTAAATTTTTGCGTATCCGATCTTTAAAAATATGGGTCATTGCAATTACATTCAAATAAATTTTACTCAATTAGAATACATCACATAATTTATATGCTCCAATTACATCTACTATTGAAGAACTTGTTAAAACTATGATGAAGAGGTATACTGAACTATCCCACGGATATCACTCAATCTATACCCTCTGCCCCTTCCTTTGTTTCTACCTGTAAATATAAAAATATACATAGACAAATATAATTAAAGGAAAAGGTGTCAACTATTTTTATGACTGCGCCAATTTTTATACACCCCAACCACAAGAGAATCGTGGGCTATTACATAGAAAAAAATGGCCTACGTACCCTTTTTGGGGATCAAGCCCTCATAATTCTATCTCCTGTTCTTTTCCGATATCCAAATACCTGTTAGTATGTAACAGCTATGGCATCCATGCAACCGCTGCAACCAATGCAACCATTACAAGCAGAAATGGTATTCTTACTCATCCATCATAGCACGTCATCTTATGGGGTTAAAACAATAATAAAATACAATCATCAAACATCAACGGTATTCAATGCAACCCCAATCCATAAAATAAGAAAATTACATAAATATACTTACATGCCTATTAATCTTGTAGTGATGCATCATTAATGTAAGTATAAATAATCAAATAATACTAATCCAATCAACATTAGCAACACAAAATCAATCATGAAATGATCGTAATTAATTACACATTATCTAGTAGCAATAATGGTAAAATCACACACTCATCAAGTTATGATACCGTCATCCAACATCAAATATATTTCATAATCACAATCAATGATCAATCTCGAATTCAGCAATAGTCCAAACAATTTATTTGCATCCATTATTCCCTTAAGTATAAAATCAGAGCCGAGCTACCAGTCACCTAAAGGGATCCCGCTTTTTGGCAATAATAAATGGCGACCGAGGAAGCAGCCCTTATTATACCACTGATGGGCCCGTGGATTCCTACTTCCCAGGAATATTGGCTAGCCGAGATGAGGTTTTATTATTGTTTATTATAAAGTCATCATTATTTATTCATCCCAAAAGAAATAATAATCCTTCTAAAGTGATAGTACACTTCAAAAAATATTTATGTAGTGTAACACCTCGTAAATATTAATAAGAAATTAATTAATAATAAGACTAAAAATGGAAATTTTGTGAATATTATAATTTGGCTACAAAACTTGAACCATGGCATTCATAGAGATTTTTTGAGCAACTTTCATATGTAAATTATGTAATTGGAGCTTAAACGAAAAGTTATTGTTGTTTGAAGTTTTCAGATTTTAAATAATTCAATTGGAATTCAAATTTTATATTAATGGTTTGAAATTTAAAATATTAATAAATATTTAACATTAGTTAGAAATTTGGGGATTAACTAAACATTAAAATAAACAACAACGTTAATTAAATAAATAAGGAATTAAATAACAATTAAAAAGGGAAAATAAATACGTTCCCATTTATAGGCTATCAGTCCACCGCATTCCTTGGGACAGTCGATCGCTAGTGGTGACCGCTTGGGGAAGGACGATCAACCGATGATTGGGATGATAGGTTTTGCTAGGGACGAACGACTCGGATCTATTATTGTAAACTACCTTAAATTCGATGGTTCTAGTGCATTCGAACCATAATAAATAAGAGGCAAACCCCCTCACTTTTATTAACAAATTATTTAGGAATGCGAGCAGAGCTCTGTAAGTCTCATTATTCTATACGATTTAGAAATTCTAAGGATTTTCAGTATGGGATTTTAGATATTTAATATTCAATTTCTAATTCTATTCTACTTCGATCTCTAGAACTCTAAATCTAATTCTTATACAATCCAGTTATTGTATATTTCAAAAGGTCTTAAAAAAGATTTAAAGCGGGCGTAATCAAATCTAAAGGAGAAAGCTGCGAATCATCTATGAGTGGGAATCTTAAGTTTTCTCATTTTAGTATTAGCATAGTTGAACTTGGATTGTTTTATGCCTCGGGGAATTTTGTTCATGAAAAATTAAAATTCAAATAAAACAACAAAATTCCCCTAAGAGAAATGTTAATTCTTCTTGGAATCTCAATTGTTTTATACTAAATTAGCAAAGTTTGTTTGGACATTGCAATTTGGGTATTTTATATTCTATTTACTTCCAATTTTTCTTTATTGATGTATTAAAGGATTCATAAAAGAAATTTAGATAAGAAATGGTGTGCATGGTACGAATTAATTTATTCACAGCATGCATTGCCTATTTCCGGGTTTAAATATAAATTTCATTTCACTTTAGATTCCTTTACACAAAGGCTAAATATAGTATAAAAGATTTAAACTGTAAAATGTTGTTCCTTAAAAATAAAAGCATTGATCCTACTATTTTAATATGGAATAAATTTTGTACAAGATTCTATTTTATTTTATGTAATTCTATTGGTTTAGGCAAGGATTGTAACGATCCTAAATTTTGAACAATTTAAATTGTGAATATTTAATTAATTTTAAATATTTGAATGATGATTTAAATTGAATTTCCAATATAACAATGAATTTTGCGATCAAATTTGAGAATTTAATCTAGAAAAAGTTGAATAAAATTTATATTTGACTTTGAAGTTGAAATTGAATATTGAATGTGTATTTAGAATTTGAACTAATGACTTAAGAAAATAATTTGGATACAAGAATTTTTATTTATGTAAATTAATAAATTGATGGTTAAAATTTTAATAACATTCTTTTCTTTAGCTTAAATAAAAAAAAAAAATCAATACAAAATAAAATAAACAAATACACTTAGTAAAAAAATTTAACAACATAACTTAAACAAAAACAAAACAAAACAAAGTAATAATAAAACCTATTGAAATTCAAAACAAATAAAAAAAAATAAGAGGAAAACTTGTTTATGGTTTGGGCTTTGAAATTTATACCGGCCCACGTTTGAATACTAGTGCCCTTTCTTTTATCCGATCCCCTTTATTTCGTTATTCACTCGTTCATTAACCCTAAACCAAAAAAAAAAAATCACGAAGAGAAAAAAATATGGCAGCTTCGTTCTTCTCGACTCGTTCTGCTTTGGAGAATTTGGGGCTTTACTTCTCGCGATTCAAAAACTAGGGCTTGTAATCAAATTTGGGGCTATTTCGACTTTGTTATGGTGAGTTTTCTAACTCACGATAATCTTCATGCAAGTTTTTGAATTTGTTTGAAGTGAATTTCTTGGTTGCATGCTATGTTGTGGGGTGATTTGGTTATCTTTGGCTCGGCTAATTAAATTTTAAACTGATATGCTCAGATTTGTGACTGCATGTTGGATTTTTGTTTCTAGTTGCTGTTATTTGCTCAATTTGCTTGTATTTTTAAATTGATAAAAACAGATACTATAGTTTTTATTTAAATTGATATGAACAGATGCTATTAAAATTTGCCTTTAAACTGATGAGGACAGATGCTATCAAAAACTTTGCCTATTTTGTTTTGCTGCATGTGATGGATTTTTAATCTAGATGAGGAAAAATTTGTTGCATGTGCTTGTTTGAGCTTCTGTTCATGTGTGTTGAATGAATGTGTCTGTAAAACCCCTATTTCTGCTTGTGGTATTCTTTGTTGTTGCTGTGTGTTATGTTGCATGCCAAATGTGAATAATTTCAGTTTTAAAGGTCTGAGTAACCCAGTTTTGAACCCCTGTAAAATATTCTACATTTGGAAAATAACAAAATTTACAAGCTTGAAACTATTCTTTGATGGATCTGATGTGCTACTATAACCCTTGAATCCATTGTGTGGTGCTTGGATGTTGTTTAGGTATGGAATTGAAAGTATACATGTGAATATGTGTTTATGCATTTACATGTTATTGTGAGTAAACTTTAATTTTAAAAAACAGTTCCATTTTGAAATAAATGCACATGCAAGTATTAGAATTCAAGTTCAAAGTAAAACTATCATTAATATATAGATATATAAAACTGCTCTGTCCCCTTTTTGTTTAGTGAATGACTCCTCAATTTAAAAAGGGTTTTAAATTATCTGTTGCATGAAGCATTTAATGTTTGCTTGAGTTTGAACTTCAAAGTAAAACTGCAGTAACATTATTATTATGTTTAGTGAGTAAGCTTACTATTGAAATGTTATTTAGAATTTCCTGTTGCATGTGTATAGATTTGAACTAAGTTGCTAAAATGGTTTCTTTTGTGATGGATACTCTGTGAAGTTATATATACAAACACATATGTGCTTACAGGTATTTTATTACCTGATTTTGTTTTTAGATTCTTGGACTGATTCTCTGTGGTAATTGTTATGAATTGAGGGATGTTTATTTAGTATAAATTAAATTTATAAATCATAATTAAGGATTAAATTTGAAATCTGTTTTACTGTAAACTATAGAGACAGTTAACATAGAGATTTCAAAACAAGGATCTTAAACTATTAAACAAGTCTACCACAGGAATGAATGTTTTAGAACATGAATTGTAAAACTAACATTACAGCTTAAATAAACTGTTAAGAAGAAACATTTCTTTTTAAACAGAAATATGAAATTGGGGTATTTGTTAATCTATTTGGATGTCAGGTGTTAAGATGTTTATCTTAGTGGGTATTTTCAGGTTGATTTGGGTGGTAGAGTTGAACTCAGGTAATATTAGTAGTGTGCAGGGTTTTGACTCGAGTCAGTCCTCGGGATTTTATTCTTCTGACTCGGAGCAGAGGGTTTTAAAACTCGAAGTGGTTTAAAGGGTTGCTCGGGTAAGATGGGTGCAGGGATAAACTGTGTTGTTTTGCAGTTTTTTTTTTTTTTTTTTTTTATGTTGAATGAAATTCATATTTAAGTTGAAAACTAGATTCAAGTATGAATTGAAATTGAATTCAAATAAGGTTTGAAGTTCAAAGTTTTTAAATATGAAACTTTTAAAATTTAAACAAGTTTTAAATTTCTGTTTCAGGTTTATAAAACAGAGAGTTGCAGTTGTTACATGTTGATTGAAATTCAAACTTTAGTGCAGTTTTGATTTAAGTGGGAGTTAAATCTGGATTCAAATGCAGTTTGAGTTCAAAGGTTTTAGAAAAAAATATGAAGATCTTAAATTTAAACAAGATTTTAAATCTGGTTTTAAATCAAGTGTAGAACAGTTTCAGGTTTGTATTAAAACCAGAATTAGATTTAAGTAGTTTTTTTTTTTGTAAGTTTTTGGAAGCATGAACAGATTTAGAAGTTTAAGCAAAACTAAAATTTGTTTTTTGAATTCAGATTAAGAACTGTTTTTAAGTTTACTTTGAAAACCAGTTTGTAAATAAAATAAAAAAAAAAAAAAAAAAAAAACTGATGAACATAATCCAATGTTTTAAATGAAATCTGATTTCAAATGAATTTTAAAACTTGAAAGAATTTGTTTCCTTTAGTATTTGAATTTAATATGAAGTGTTTAATTTAAATATAGAAATTGAAATAATCAATTAAATCTTTCTTTATATTAGGTAATGGATGTTCTTTAACCTTCATTTTGTTGTAAGATTTATAGTTATCTTGCAAGTGTGCTGAGAGAATTTCTGTTATGAATATGAATGTGTTGTTTGTGCATGTTTGATTTATAGGCTTTGTTTCTGGCCATTGTGTCACTGCTTCCATTTTAACTTGGTCTTTGTTAACTTGTCATCTTCACTGTGTTGCAACTATTCCACTTCTTTTGTATCATGGGTACATATAGTGTGTTGCATTACCATCATTGTTGTTTGGTCTGAACTTGGTGACATGCATTTCTTTGTGGTCTTGCACTTGTTAAACATAGCTGCACTTGTTCATCATGTAGCTTGTTCTCTACATTTACTTCACTAGTCTGCATACATGTGCTAAGTTGCTGTTTTGTTGACACTGGTTTGAGCCCTGTTGTCTGCACTTGCATGCTCTAGTGTATTGCCCTTTGACATGATTCACTTCATGTTTTGTTGCCGGTTTACCTTGTATCGCTACTTCCAGTCTGTACCTGATGTATGCATTTTCACTTTATGTTGCATCTAGTCTTGCACTTGTTGTTGTAGCTGGTCATTTACCTGAGCATTTGGTCTGACCCAGTCTCATTGCTGTTGACATGTGCAATTGGCATTTGAGTTGTCTGCAGTCCATGTTGCAGCCTGCTCTTGTGGTCCTTGTTTTGGTTATGTGCAGTGATTTTGTATTTGGGGCTGTTTGGATTTGTTGTGCACTGCATAGTGCCTTGCCTTGTCTGTTTTGGAGTTATGCTTGTATACTTGCAGTGATTTGTCTGACTCGTGCACGTGGGTTGGCGAGGCAGTGCACATGGGTATGAGTACACGTGTGTACTGCAGCCACACATGTGTATAAAAATTTGGAATCGCTAATGTGAAAATCTATAATAGGATTTAACTGATTTATTTGTTCACCATAACTGTAACCACTTATTTCAGTTCATTTCAAATTTAATTACTTGAATAAAGATTAATCCTGACTCGAGTGTTTTTGTGTTTTGCATAAACGCTCGGGTCAGACCGAGTATTTTTACAGCTTGAAGATTTTCAGGCCGCGGAGTTAGAGAGAGGGGGGATTAAAGCTTTACTTCAGTTTTCAGCAAAATGTTTCTTATACTTTAAAATATAAATTGTTTCCGCTGTATAAATTCAAATGTAATTTATTGTATAACTCTGATATTTGTATATAAAAGAAAAGTTTGTTTATAAAATATATTATTGTTCTGTGATTCTGTAGCTGATTCTGTTTAAATGTTATAAACTAAATAACAATCCGTCATTTTGAACGTTTCTAGTTGGTTTAATTACCGACTAGAGGCGGTTAGGGCGGCGGGTTGTTACAAAGTGGTATCAGAGCTTTGGTTTACACAAAGCTTAGTTTATGGCATTTAATATGAATAGTTACTAGAATCACTTTAAAGGAAGTGTTTTCAAATCTAACGAAGTTTAAAATTGTTTTCTTCAAAATAAAAGGTATTTTGAAATTTAAAATTATTTTTGGAAATTCCCCTCTCTAAAGTTAGGATTGCGGTAGTTTCTATTCGGTGAGGTCTCGTTAGACTTGAGTTTCGATCGTTCGGAAACTCATTATCGAATCTTTGAGAGTTATGGAAAATGAAATGTAAGTCAAGTGGATTAATGAATTGGTTTAAATTGGCTTAAATCAAATATTTTGAATATCTCCAAAGTAGTAATTGGAAAATAAAATGATATGTCAATTTGATTATAATCAAGTGGATTATTGAACTATAACTTGGAAATTTAATTTTGAATTCTTTTGAAAATTGATTTCAAATGTTGTGAAGAACGATTTAGTGAATAAATGGATTATAAGTATTTAACTTATAATATGGACTTTTGGTGTATATAACTAAGTTATATAAATTGAATTGAATCAAATTAAGAAAGGAGATTATAAAACGAAGTTTTATAAATAAAAATAGAATTTCTAGAGATGTTTGTAAAATCCGCAAACGACTTATTTTGATAAGTAAATTGTTGTAACTTATTAAAGGAATTATATCTATGGTTTTTGAACGGTGAATAAAATATCAAGAGAGATATGAATCTAATGAAAATTCGAAATAGATTTAAATAGATTCAATGATGCATTTGAATTTGAACGGGCATGGAATTAAGTTGAGTGGAAAACTTAGTATTGGGAATTTGAAATCGGTTTAAAACCAATATTTTTGAAGTGTATGTGGAATTCAAACTATGAATTAAGTTGAAGTTGAAAACTTAAATGGGAATGTTTTTGGGAAGAAACATTATGTAAATGAAGATAATTCATTTTGAAATGTGTTAAGAATCGAAAGCATAGATTTCAACACTTGTTGTTGAAATAGACGTTTTCGAGTGGAAAAATGGAAATGGTAGATTATAACATTTGTTGTTATAGTAAATAATTTCAAAAGGGAAATGATTTTGTTTAGTATTGGGATTTACATATCTATTTTTAAATTTGAATCCTTATACTAGTGGTTTTGAGTCGTCGTAACGATGTTTTACGCAACATTCGTTTTGACTCAAATAAAATGTGTTTAAAAGAATGTTTTTTTTTTTAAGAATGAATATATACTTGATTTTGGTTTGAAGTATATTGAATATTTTCAAAGTGTTGAAAATAAGTGGATTTGTAAATTACTTATTATTGAATAAGTATGGGTATGTTTTCCTATATGAAATGAATGGTTTGAAATTTTATCTTTTAAAGATAAATTGAAAATGAATTTGTGAAATCGATTTGAAAATCGTATATTCATAGATACTTTGGAAATGTAAATTCACTATGGAATTTATAAAAGAAAGGGGAATTTGTTAAAAATAAATATTGATTTATTTTTGAAATGTGGAAATAAATTTACGGATTTGGAACGTAAGTTTAAAATAAATCGGTAAGGATTTATTTGATTAATTTAAGTGAACCATTTGAAGTTTAAAATGGATAAATATTTGGAAATGTTTCCATTTAAGGAAATTGTTTTGAAATTTGTTTTCAAAGATTAAAAGGTGCAAAATGATTTGAATTTGTTTCAAATGGCTAAGTGTGAAAATTTTTATATCTTGTCAAGATATTATTTTGAGAAATATGAACAATTAGTTCAACTTGGAAAAATTTCAAAGTGATTGAATTTTGAGTTAAATTGAGTTTAACTTTGACACACAAAAAACAATGTAAGTTGAACTTTGAATTTTAAATGGATGATTTGGATTGTATGTCTAACGTCGTGAATTGACGACATATCAATTGATCTCTATTAAATATATATCTGTTGGTGGCGGGGAATTTATTCTCTTAGCTTAACACCCTTCTCTGAGACGTACGAGCTCAGAGGTTATATATCGATAGACATCAATTATGTGTTGAGAATTGACGATGTAGCGTGAAATCCAAATCGAGTGTGTGAAGTCGATAATAAATTGGATTATGAATGTGTATTAGGTTTGATATAACCTTAAAATTCCAAATCGGCTTAGAGGAAAATTTTAAATGGTTAGTGAAATGGAAAATTGTGAAACCTCTATTTGTTATGGGTATGAAATGTTGTGGTTTTCATAACGTATATGTGTGAATACGATCAATTCGAAAACCAATTAGTTTGGAAAAGTAATTGTTATGGAAAACTTATGTAAGTACATGAGTATGATATGTACTAAATGTGAAATGAAATATTATATATGTATGTATAATATTATGTTTTCCAAAATTGAGGATATGGAAAGGTACCTTCCATTTATACTGTGTGACTGTGTGATGGTGATGGAACTCGAGATGAGTATCCATTTAAAAATCGTAGCTACGTAGTATTTCCATTAGTTGGATGACTATTTATATTTCCATTAGTTGGATGACCATTTATATTTCCATTAGTTGGATGACCTTTTGTATTTCCATTAGTTGGAATGTCCTTTTGGACTGGTATAGTGTGCTAGCGTAATTCGAGGGGCGAGAGGCCTATGGTTACAAGCGATTCCACTGGGATAGTGGCGTAACCGCCGAGTATACCGCGATCTAGTTACACTCGGGTGGTAGCGTAATTTGAGGGGCGTGATGCCTACAGTTACAAGCGATTCCACTGGGATAGTGGCGTAACCGCCGTGTAAACTGCAATCTACAAACCAAAGCGTAATTCGAGGGGCGAGATGCCTACGGTCACGAGCGATTCTACTGGGATAGTAGCGTAACCGCCGAGTGAACCGCGATCTTTGGCAACAACCATGGCGTAATTCAAGGGATGAGATATCCACAGTTACAAGCGACTCTACTGGGATAGTAGCGGAACCGCCGAGTAAACTGTGATCCATGGGGGAATGTGCTTTCCATATCCATTTTTAAAAGAATTTTTAAAGTATTTTCACTGGGAATTGAAGCAAGTATATTTAGTACTTGGAGATTGTTAGACTTGCGCCTGGCCAGCGTATGCCTAACGTCTTTGAGAACGACAATGGACTTGTTAAATTTCGAGTTAGCAAGTATTTTCAAACTTTAAATAGCAAATCAATTATCTGAAATTAAAGTGATGTAAATTCCAACCTAATGAATTAAGGAAGAGGATTTTTGAAATGTTTTGAAAAATCCACAGCTTTGGAAAAGTTATAATATGTAAAATTTCTTAAATGTAGTGTTTCAAATTTAAAATTTGGGTTTTGTAAGTTGAAAATTTTAGTAAAGATTTTTTTGTGTCTTGATTGTAGAAAATAATAAACAAAAGAGTTAATTAGCAAAGCTAGCGAGATAAAACAAATAGAATGAATCCTATATTCATTCATCTTTAATAAGTGTTGAACTTGATAAAATTGAGTAAAATATAAATATCGGTGAAATTTTAACAATCATTTTTCCTTACTTGTAATTTCGGGACGAAATTCTTTTAAGGAGGGGAGATTGTAACGATCCTAAATTTTGAACAATTTAAATTGTGAATATTTAATTAATTTTAAATATTTGAATGATGATTTAAATTGAATTTCCAATATAACAATGAATTTTGCGATCAAATTTGAGAATTTAATCTAGAAAAAGTTGAATAAAATTTATATTTGACTTTGAAGTTGAAATTGAATATTGAATGTGTATTTAGAATTTGAACTAATGACTTAAGAAAATAATTTGGATACAAGAATTTTTATTTATGTAAATTAATAAATTGATGGTTAAAATTTTAATAACATTCTTTTCTTTAGCTTAAATAAAAAAAAAAAATCAATACAAAATAAAATAAACAAATACACTTAGTAAAAAAATTTAACAACATAACTTAAACAAAAACAAAACAAAACAAAGTAATAATAAAACCTATTGAAATTCAAAACAAATAAAAAAAAATAAGAGGAAAACTTGTTTATGGTTTGGGCTTTGAAATTTATACCGGCCCACGTTTGAATACTAGTGCCCTTTCTTTTATCCGATCCCCTTTATTTCGTTATTCACTCGTTCATTAACCCTAAACCAAAAAAAAAAAATCACGAAGAGAAAAAAATATGGCAGCTTCGTTCTTCTCGACTCGTTCTGCTTTGGAGAATTTGGGGCTTTACTTCTCGCGATTCAAAAACTAGGGCTTGTAATCAAATTTGGGGCTATTTCGACTTTGTTATGGTGAGTTTTCTAACTCACGATAATCTTCATGCAAGTTTTTGAATTTGTTTGAAGTGAATTTCTTGGTTGCATGCTATGTTGTGGGGTGATTTGGTTATCTTTGGCTCGGCTAATTAAATTTTAAACTGATATGCTCAGATTTGTGACTGCATGTTGGATTTTTGTTTCTAGTTGCTGTTATTTGCTCAATTTGCTTGTATTTTTAAATTGATAAAAACAGATACTATAGTTTTTATTTAAATTGATATGAACAGATGCTATTAAAATTTGCCTTTAAACTGATGAGGACAGATGCTATCAAAAACTTTGCCTATTTTGTTTTGCTGCATGTGATGGATTTTTAATCTAGATGAGGAAAAATTTGTTGCATGTGCTTGTTTGAGCTTCTGTTCATGTGTGTTGAATGAATGTGTCTGTAAAACCCCTATTTCTGCTTGTGGTATTCTTTGTTGTTGCTGTGTGTTATGTTGCATGCCAAATGTGAATAATTTCAGTTTTAAAGGTCTGAGTAACCCAGTTTTGAACCCCTGTAAAATATTCTACATTTGGAAAATAACAAAATTTACAAGCTTGAAACTATTCTTTGATGGATCTGATGTGCTACTATAACCCTTGAATCCATTGTGTGGTGCTTGGATGTTGTTTAGGTATGGAATTGAAAGTATACATGTGAATATGTGTTTATGCATTTACATGTTATTGTGAGTAAACTTTAATTTTAAAAAACAGTTCCATTTTGAAATAAATGCACATGCAAGTATTAGAATTCAAGTTCAAAGTAAAACTATCATTAATATATAGATATATAAAACTGCTCTGTCCCCTTTTTGTTTAGTGAATGACTCCTCAATTTAAAAAGGGTTTTAAATTATCTGTTGCATGAAGCATTTAATGTTTGCTTGAGTTTGAACTTCAAAGTAAAACTGCAGTAACATTATTATTATGTTTAGTGAGTAAGCTTACTATTGAAATGTTATTTAGAATTTCCTGTTGCATGTGTATAGATTTGAACTAAGTTGCTAAAATGGTTTCTTTTGTGATGGATACTCTGTGAAGTTATATATACAAACACATATGTGCTTACAGGTATTTTATTACCTGATTTTGTTTTTAGATTCTTGGACTGATTCTCTGTGGTAATTGTTATGAATTGAGGGATGTTTATTTAGTATAAATTAAATTTATAAATCATAATTAAGGATTAAATTTGAAATCTGTTTTACTGTAAACTATAGAGACAGTTAACATAGAGATTTCAAAACAAGGATCTTAAACTATTAAACAAGTCTACCACAGGAATGAATGTTTTAGAACATGAATTGTAAAACTAACATTACAGCTTAAATAAACTGTTAAGAAGAAACATTTCTTTTTAAACAGAAATATGAAATTGGGGTATTTGTTAATCTATTTGGATGTCAGGTGTTAAGATGTTTATCTTAGTGGGTATTTTCAGGTTGATTTGGGTGGTAGAGTTGAACTCAGGTAATATTAGTAGTGTGCAGGGTTTTGACTCGAGTCAGTCCTCGGGATTTTATTCTTCTGACTCGGAGCAGAGGGTTTTAAAACTCGAAGTGGTTTAAAGGGTTGCTCGGGTAAGATGGGTGCAGGGATAAACTGTGTTGTTTTGCAGTTTTTTTTTTTTTTTTTTTTTATGTTGAATGAAATTCATATTTAAGTTGAAAACTAGATTCAAGTATGAATTGAAATTGAATTCAAATAAGGTTTGAAGTTCAAAGTTTTTAAATATGAAACTTTTAAAATTTAAACAAGTTTTAAATTTCTGTTTCAGGTTTATAAAACAGAGAGTTGCAGTTGTTACATGTTGATTGAAATTCAAACTTTAGTGCAGTTTTGATTTAAGTGGGAGTTAAATCTGGATTCAAATGCAGTTTGAGTTCAAAGGTTTTAGAAAAAAATATGAAGATCTTAAATTTAAACAAGATTTTAAATCTGGTTTTAAATCAAGTGTAGAACAGTTTCAGGTTTGTATTAAAACCAGAATTAGATTTAAGTAGTTTTTTTTTTTGTAAGTTTTTGGAAGCATGAACAGATTTAGAAGTTTAAGCAAAACTAAAATTTGTTTTTTGAATTCAGATTAAGAACTGTTTTTAAGTTTACTTTGAAAACCAGTTTGTAAATAAAATAAAAAAAAAAAAAAAAAAAAAACTGATGAACATAATCCAATGTTTTAAATGAAATCTGATTTCAAATGAATTTTAAAACTTGAAAGAATTTGTTTCCTTTAGTATTTGAATTTAATATGAAGTGTTTAATTTAAATATAGAAATTGAAATAATCAATTAAATCTTTCTTTATATTAGGTAATGGATGTTCTTTAACCTTCATTTTGTTGTAAGATTTATAGTTATCTTGCAAGTGTGCTGAGAGAATTTCTGTTATGAATATGAATGTGTTGTTTGTGCATGTTTGATTTATAGGCTTTGTTTCTGGCCATTGTGTCACTGCTTCCATTTTAACTTGGTCTTTGTTAACTTGTCATCTTCACTGTGTTGCAACTATTCCACTTCTTTTGTATCATGGGTACATATAGTGTGTTGCATTACCATCATTGTTGTTTGGTCTGAACTTGGTGACATGCATTTCTTTGTGGTCTTGCACTTGTTAAACATAGCTGCACTTGTTCATCATGTAGCTTGTTCTCTACATTTACTTCACTAGTCTGCATACATGTGCTAAGTTGCTGTTTTGTTGACACTGGTTTGAGCCCTGTTGTCTGCACTTGCATGCTCTAGTGTATTGCCCTTTGACATGATTCACTTCATGTTTTGTTGCTGGTTTACCTTGTATCGCTACTTCCAGTCTGTACCTGATGTATGCATTTTCACTTTATGTTGCATCTAGTCTTGCACTTGTTGTTGTAGCTGGTCATTTACCTGAGCATTTGGTCTGACCCAGTCTCATTGCTGTTGACATGTGCAATTGGCATTTGAGTTGTCTGCAGTCCATGTTGCAGCCTGCTCTTGTGGTCCTTGTTTTGGTTATGTGCAGTGATTTTGTATTTGGGGCTGTTTGGATTTGTTGTGCACTGCATAGTGCCTTGCCTTGTCTGTTTTGGAGTTATGCTTGTATACTTGCAGTGATTTGTCTGACTCGTGCACGTGGGTTGGCGAGGCAGTGCACATGGGTATGAGTACACGTGTGTACTGCAGCCACACATGTGTATAAAAATTTGGAATCGCTAATGTGAAAATCTATAATAGGATTTAACTGATTTATTTGTTCACCATAACTGTAACCACTTATTTCAGTTCATTTCAAATTTAATTACTTGAATAAAGATTAATCCTGACTCGAGTGTTTTTGTGTTTTGCATAAACGCTCGGGTCAGACCGAGTATTTTTACAGCTTGAAGATTTTCAGGCCGCGGAGTTAGAGAGAGGGGGGATTAAAGCTTTACTTCAGTTTTCAGCAAAATGTTTCTTATACTTTAAAATATAAATTGTTTCCGCTGTATAAATTCAAATGTAATTTATTGTATAACTCTGATATTTGTATATAAAAGAAAAGTTTGTTTATAAAATATATTATTGTTCTGTGATTCTGTAGCTGATTCTGTTTAAATGTTATAAACTAAATAACAATCCGTCATTTTGAACGTTTCTAGTTGGTTTAATTACCGACTAGAGGCGGTTAGGGCGGCGGGTTGTTACAAGGATATTAGCTATTTTTTTGGTTCTGGACTAGTATAATTTGGAAGTTTTGACATTTCAACAATTAGTATGTGACACAAAATCTTCGTACACTTAGGAATATTTAGTTATATATATAATCATACAAACAACGTATAATTAATAACATATTAATCGCGTAGTATACATAGGTTAGTAAATTAGTATTTTACCCCCTTAGGAAGGAAGTTAAGGGTGGACAAAAAGTTTTCCTTATATGGTCTTAATGGGAAATGCGGTGAGATAAATATGGTAGTATGTTAGGAGGGTGGAAATTATAGCTAATTTATAGGAATGCAGGTCAGTTAAAAGCACATATAAGCATGTTTACCTATTATGGCTATTAATGGTGTGACTTTGGAACTGATGTGAGACACCATCTATAGTAAGTACCCATAGAAAATGCGAGGCTAATCCTAATTCAATAGGGTAAGTCTGCCTGGCTAATCTGGTTACCAGCGCCTATGAATAGTCGGACTAATGTAAGATGTCAAAGTTTAGATTACATGTCATACTGTATGGGACCTGCTTTGGGTTTAGGTATTAAGTGGTTGTTGTAGGGTCCGTCTCTTTCCTACTTAAGAAGTATAAAAGGTCGGGGTTATCGTGCACGGTAGTCGTAAATCTTGAGAAGGGTCCACTTCGGGGCTGAGGTATCAAGTGGGTATTGTATAGTCTGCCTCTCTCACAAAGAAGTATTAAGTGACCTGATGAAATTCCATGGGATGTCAGCTAGAAAGTACCAAAGAGGGGTCCGGCTTAGGTTAGGTATAAATGATGGGGACCTGCCTAAAATATAGATATTAAATGGTCAAAGTCTACCTTATTCCCATTGAACTATGTTAGGTTGCTTGGGTACTTTCTCTCACATTGTTAAGGCATGATTAACGGTAGTTGCGTAGGACTGGAAAGGGCCTTTGGCCTACAATTAATGGTAAGTTATAAAGTTGTATTGAGAGAGTGTAATTTATTGTATTGGACGGGAAAGGCTTTTGGGCTTATAGTAGTAGGTATTCTTGTCAGGATATAGTTAGAATGTAAACATATATTGCTTATCTAAATAATACTACCCAAATACTATTATGGTAAAATTTGAGATTTTCATTCATCGTACATTGTTGTTCTGACCTTCACCTCATTATAACATATAGATTAAGTGAGACGATGTTGATTTAAGAGATGAAGGAAAAGGCAGAGTCTCATGGTAGTAATCTATCTATTTATGTTCTACTATATTCTGATGTACCCATTTCAGACCTGATGTTATTATGATGAAGGTTATATTTTCAATATTGAGATATTTGTTATGTTTATGAGATTTCAATTTCTATAAAATGGGTATCATTTTTGATATTATATATTATCCTTTTTGCTGTGAGATTCTGATAACATAAGTAGATAGTTGCGTATTGCTCATTGTATTAATTTTACTAACCAACTGCCAGCTTTGGAATGGGTCTAAAGATCGATGGGCCTTTACTGAGTCGAAAACTAGGCCAGTTTCAAGGTGGACTGCTACATATAGTCTCATTGCTTTAAATCTCTTAAAATTTCATATTTTCCTTTGGGAGTATAAATTTACATTAAATCACTTTTCAAAGCAATATTTCCTTACTTGATATCCAAATAATGATATGCATATAAAAATCACTTTAATATTTTTCAAAATAAATTTATTACTATTTATCTCAAAAATAATAATACTTTATTCTAAATCACCAAAACCCATTTTTATTCCTACTTATCTAAAGATAGTAATTATTCTATACAAAAAAATTGAAAAACATTTCTTTACTATTATTATTTCGAAAATATCTTTTATTTAACTACTTAAAAAATAATAATACTTTTTAGTACACACCGTAAAATCCACTACATTGACTTACTTGAAAAGACATAATTTAGTAAAACAATATTGTTATTAATGAAATATCACTTTATTTTATAAATAATAAGAAGCTTCTTGAATTTAGTTTAGAATAGATTATTTATGAATTTAGAGACGCATATTGTATAAACTTCATTATAAAATGACTAAAATAGCATAAGTACAATGTGACAACCCAAACCTTAATGGGCCCGAAGTTTTTCTAAATCGAAAACTCAAGTCCACCAAAGTATAGATCATTGGTTTTGATATCCTACAAATAAACAAATTCATATCAGAGCACTACCGATATAAACTCACAGTGGAATAGTACAGTATAATAAAATATATAGTCACTGACCAAGGTTGACACTTCTGATATTTAGTGTCCTTCTTAGTGTCGATCATGTATAAGGAAATTCATCCTTCTGCCATTCCCGCCTTGCACTAGTACATGTCCCTTTAAAGCTAGCATGTGGGTTGCAATAAGGAGAAGGTCAGAATAACATTCTCGTGACTAGTAAATCATACACTTTATACATAACATAGTTTACGTCAATTTCCTTCTATTACATGTTATGTCTTTTATTTTAATAAGTTGTCTCAACTCCATATATGCATACAATACGTCCCATCTACTCGAAGTAGACAATAACTGCATAATTGTGCATGTGTCTTTAAGTAACACAGTCCCTCTTTGAACCAAGATACTTCCCCACTAGTATCTCTAACTTAGCACCTCGTCAACATCCATCATCAATGCAGTATCACATCATCATCATCGTGCATATCAAAGAAATCCCATGGTGCCTAATAACGGCGTCACAATTGTATAGCCATATTTTATCTCATCTTGGAAATTTATCTAAATGCTTTATATTATGTATTCGGCTCCATGGACAATTGAGGACTTAGCTCCTTGGACTACCACAATCATTTGAAAGACCTCCATTAAGAGTTACCTAACTTACCTCATAACAAACAAACTAGAAAAAAACTATGGCAGTGTGACCTAAATGTGATCTACACTAGTAGGAGGTGTAGCCCATTAAGGTGTAACCCTCGTCTTTTAGCTGACCGCTCAGGATCGATGGCGTTTTCGACATATGAAACAGCTTCTACTCCCATATATGGTACCAATATCATTGTCATAGCGTCGAGCCTTGCTAACTGTCCCATTTAGATTTCCTAATAAAATCAAGGTAATACCCAATTAGAAACTTAAAAGGTTAAAGCATACCCTACTTTTGATATATCTTCACCTATATATGAACGTATAATTCCACGGATCCTATAGTTGGATATATCCCACATTATTATATACACAACTACTAGTAGCCTCTTGCTTGGACAAACTTATGACGACTCGAAATTTCTAGATATTTGAAATTGAAACATTTAATTGATTTTAAATATTTGAATATTAGTTTAACTTGAATTTCAAATATCACTGTTTATTTGGCAATTAAATTATTGAATTTAATTATTGAGAGTTTGGTAAAATATTTAATCTTCAATTTTATGTTTGTTAAAAATATTTCAAAGGTTTGAAAATTTTATAATTATAATACTGGAGATAATAGATGTTTTAAATTTGGATTTGAGAGTGTTCTGTCCAGTTTCAAATTATATCGTTTAAATCGATATTTAAAAATAGCCTTCCGAGGCATAGTCTCGGATTTCGATGAAACTAGTTTCATTGGATCCGTAATAGTGTATTATTATCGGATTTAAAAGTTTGTAGTGTTTGGAGTTTTCATGTGATCATACGATAGGTAAACGCGTAAAAACTATATCAAAAATTTAATAAATAACTAGTCCAAAAAGTTATCTTCTCCACATGATCGAATTAGGACTCGGAACCTTTTCCATTGTATTCGGAATAGGTGTATAACATTATAAACGCCTAGCAGCACGTCTCGGTAGGATGTCGAGATTTTGCGTTTCATAATTTGGAACGATTTAAAATTTAAATTCAAATTTAAATATAATATATGTGTTTTATCCCTTTAGTTTACTGTAGACACACCCAACATTTTTCCACCCTAAGGACACATTTCTTGCATCTTCTTACATGCTTCTCCTTCTTTAATTATCGTAGCTGAGCAAATTAAAAGGCATTCTCAAAAGAAAAAGAAATATAACCATCGTTCAAACCAAACCAATGGCCGAATCCTTATATAAAAAAGAAAATGGCGAAATGAATTTATATTATTCGAATAATCGTTCAAAACTAAAATCAAAGCTACTTAGAGCAAACTCGATCACCTCATTTATATACAGCAGATCAAAATCGAACGAAATAGAATATTGTTCGAGATTGGCCAAGGATGGGTATTCACCGTATGCAATTTAAATCAGTCGCGAGTGGATCATTAGAGGTCGCGTGCAGCAGCACTATCGTGGGCGAAGATGGGAAGCTAGCGGCGATGAGTTAATCGTGGCGACGAAGGTCATCGTGCCGCGAGAAGTCATGGCGTGCGTTCGCACTCATGCAAAGAGGCGGAGTCTCAGGCGCTCGCGTGTGCGAGAGCATCAACGGCGGTGGTCGCAATCAAAGATGAAGGCGAGGGCTCAGTTGGGTGGCAGTCGAGGGTGAAGGGGTCGATTCGATTTGGGGTTCACGAGCTCGAGACGATGCTGTGGTCAGTAATGTTTGTGAGTAATTTAAATTGCTAGATTTGGGTCGTTTTATTTTAATAAAAAAATTAATTACAGTTAGGAATACAAACATTTCTATTTGAATATATAAAAGTTTTAAAATAGAAAATATATACATGCATAAGATTTTTAAATATAAGGGAGTTTATATAAAAGTTAGTTTTAGCCTATATAAATTACTTTTATTTGCAGTTTAGAAATGAAGAATATATATATATATATATACACACACACACAGATACGTGTTTTTTTGAAGAAAAAAAACTAGCAGTTTATTTTAAATAATATATATATTAGTGATTAACTTGTTTAATAAACTTATTTAATTATTTTTAGTCACTAAAATATTTAAAAAAAAAAGAGAATTTGTAAAAAATTTAATTATTAGTTTAAATTAAAATTGTTAAATGGTAATTGGATTGTTTGATTTGTTTCGAATATTAATAAATTGTATAATTGATTATTCAAGGTCAAAAGTTATGAAAACAAGTCGAGACGGAAATGGACTGCAAAATAAAAGGCAAAGGTGAGTTAATCTCACTCATTTAGAATTCCATTTAAATTTAAATAGTCAAATTTTTAGTTAAATGATTGAATTGATTGGATGTGGTATATAATACATAGTAGTATATATATTGGAGTGATTGATTTCCCTTATTATATAGCGGATGAGACCCTACGCGCCTCGCATAATAGCGGATGACCATTTTACCGCGATATCCCGCCTTGTAGCGGGATTTGTATTTTAAAATTGTTGTGCTAACATCTATGGATGTATGAAAATAGGTTGGAGGGATCCAACTAGATTCATCAAAATTTTAAATTTGTTTTATGTTCGGTAATATGATTTATTTGATAATCTGTGATGGATTATATTGATTATATTGGAAATTATAATTATTGAATGTTATTTCTTGGTTGAATATATATTAGTATTTGAGAAAATGACAAATATATAAAGTGGATTTTTAAAGGAAATATAAAGGGAAATTTTTAAGTAAAATAATTATGGAGAATTTGGATAAATTTAAAATTGAATTTGGAAAAGTATAAAAGTTTGATTTTTAATTTCTATTAAATAAACTCTGAGTATGGAAATGAAGATAGAGATTTTAAATAAATGAAAATAAAAGAGTTGGAGACTTAAATTATATTATTATAAATTTAAAGGATTTTATTCCCAAATATAAGATTTAAATGTTTGGGAAGAAATAAAAAGGGCAGGACTTTGAATGAGGTATGAAGTGAATAGTTCAATTTAAAATAAGATTTCAAATCATAAATATAAAAGTAAATATGAAATTAATGGATTTTAAGATAAATTTGGGTAGGTAAGGGAATTTATTTTCAAATGGAGTTGGTTTTGAAATTCGATTTAAAAACTGATTAAGTGTTTAAAGTTGTGACTTAAAAGGAGTACGAGACTATGGAATTTATAAACTGGGTTTATAAAGTGAAATAAGATATCAGTGGCTATTTGGAAGTATAAATTCATGGTGGAAATTTATAAAGGAATGGGTAATTCGCTTTAGAAATAAATAGTGGTTTATTTTAAAGGTGTGAAAGGAAAGTGTATTTTCCTAAAAAGCCAAGTATATTGTCAAAGAAAGATTTCCAAGCATAAGCTAGAAGTTTTAAAATGATTTTAAAGAATGTTTTAAGAGAAATTTCATTATTTTAAACTGTTTGGAATTTTAAAAGTAAATATTTATTTAAATTAATTGTAGTAGTAATTATTTGAAAGGTTTGACTAATATTATGATTTAAAAGATAACTATTAATATTTATATTTTATAAAGTAGTTTTATTTTAAAGATAGTTTGGCTAATTTTTCGATTGAAAAACTTGTATAGAATTTCATAATTTTTATTTTAAAATTTGTTTGGGCTTAAGTTTTACATGAGATATTAGTATAAATTTCATAACTAGTATTTTAAATAAAGTCTTTTAAGTAGTTTTTATTTTAAATATTTTTGACGTATATATTTTTGAATAAAGTGTTTAAGTGGTTTTAATTTAAATGTTTTAAAGTAGATTTTTAAAATAAAGTGATCTAAATTATTTTAAATCTGAAGGGTTGAAGTTTAGAAACATAATTTGAAACTATTTTCTAAGGGTTGAAGTTTAGAAAAATATCTTGCGAAGAGAAACATAATTTGAAACTATTTTCTAAGGGTTGAAGTTTAGAAAAATATCTTGCAAAGATATTTTGAAAATAAATTATTTGGAAAATTATTAATGTCTGATGGTTGTTTGTGAATGTTATTTGATAGTTAAATAACTGACTATCAATTTGGCCAATGCGCTGATCGTTTCGAAGTGACCGGGATGGGGATTAAGTTCCAGAAAACCACTTCGATCCGGTTTGAACGTTTTCATGAGGAAGACAAGAGTTGGGAGTGGAAGATGGAGCAGTGAGTGTAAGGGCTAATCCCTACTAATCCTGAGGGTGATTCCAAAATGGTTGTAGTAGAAGTAGTGCCTTCGGTTCCGTTCGAACCCGAAACGGACATGTATGGACGAATGCTTTCAGAACATCGTCAGGAGGACGATGAGCATTTTAAGTGAATGTGTGCTAAAAAGTTAACCATAGCCTCAAGCCTCATCAACCGGGAATGGCTAAAACAGGGAAGGTGCATGCAAGGCTAAGTGGCTAGCAACCAATTAGGGTAAGGTCATCCCTGTCCAGATGTCCCTTTTTATTTTGGCTATGTGGGCAGTTGCTGATCCCAACCGCGGGGTGATCTTATTCGGACTATCCAGTAAGGGGTAGCTCCGGTCTTGTGTAGCAGGGGATCAGAGTGGATCCTTGGTACGGTGATCTAGATCACGTAATATGACAAGCGGTACCCCAATAGCCCTGCCATTGATGGAAATTCATTCTCCCTACGTGCCTTTACGGTTTTGGTTGTAGAACCTACTTTATGGCTAGTATTGCTGGAATTTAATAGTGTAACAATTTCGGCTATTTGAATAAGTATTTGTATATAGAAACTACTATAATATCAGAGGATTTTATAAGAAATGTTTTGGTTATCGTAAGGTAAAATCCCGACATGTTTATTTGTGGCATTGTCTTATGAGATACCTCTAATTTCATAGGATTTTGAAAACTTTAATAATCCAATTGAGTGTGTTTTCTCACTCTAGTTTTCCAAACTAACTCGGGTGTTATTTAATCATAATGCTCATGTCAAACCGAGTATTATAGAGTACAGATTTTGGATGGATTTCTATGGAACTCAGGAGACGAGCAAGATGGCGAGACGTATCACACGTACTTGATGTGAATTCCGCTGGGCAGGGTAAGCTATATATTCATCTTGGGAGGACAAGTTATGATAACTGTCTGGTAATTGTTTGGATCTTTGACGTACTCTGATAATGTAATGTATAAAATAGATATAGTTTCTTTTGTGTAAAGATCAGTTATTATCTATTATATTTTATTCCACCGCGATGGTAAAATTCTATGGTTGTTTTGTTCTCTCTTCTTCTACCTCTTTCCTCTATAACCCTAATGATTCGTTTTTCCGGCATTCGATTGTTCGGCATTTGATACAGTGGGCGTATTGATGTCGATTTTCGGGCGTCGAAAAATCTGGTCATTATAGATTGGTATCAGAGCTGAAGGTTAAGCGAGAACCTTGGCTCTGGTAGGGATTACTCATTAGAATAGAGTCAGTGGTACACTAGAATGAGTTTGAATGTATTAATATGAGTGCATATTTGTTAGTGAATATTAAAAAAAATTTATTGTGTTAACTTATCGGTTGAGTGTTTATGGATTCTAGTCGATATGTGGGATTTCATGTCATCGATAGGGATTTCTAAACTCTTAAACAAGATAAACCAACACAGTATTGTTTTAAAAATAGGGTAAATGAATTAATTTTACCTGAATGATTTCTGTATGTAAAAGAAATAATTTTTCCGTAAATTATTATAGTTATATATGGTTGATTGGTTGATAGGAAGTGATAATATTAAATTATTATCATTGTTGTGTAAAAATTGAATAAGAAATTGAAATCATAACTAAAAGCTAAGAAATAAATCCATATACAAATAGAATTTGTAAATGTAAATTGTAAATATGATTTATTATTTGAAATAGAATTCCTAAGAAATATTTGAAATTAAAATGAAAGGATTTGAAATTTGAAAATTTTGGGAAATTTAAATTCCTTTGAGTTTGAAAATGATTTCCAAAGGTTTTGGAGAAATAATAGTGACATCATTTCAGAAATATTTTTGAATTGGATTTGAAATTTGGTGAGATTTGGAATTTGAAAATATTTGGAAAGGGTTTTGGAAAGAATAAAAGCACGAAACTCACTTCGGTCGCTGGAAAATAACTTCGGTGATGACTGTTGCATCATCGATGTTCATTTTCGAGTTTCCAATGGAGGAATTGCTGTCTGGAGATTTTGAATTAGACTTGTTTGCAAAACTGGGTTGGTTTTTAAAAAAAATTCAATAGATAATTTAATACCAATAGATTTTGGATATAATAGATTTCAAAAATGATTTTGAAATATGGAGGAATTGTTTAAAGGACTCTAGAATCTTATTTAAAATATTTATGAAATATAATTGAGTTTGAAAACTTATAAAATTTGAAAATGTTAGAATAAAATCTAACCTAAAGAAAAGTTAAAATTAAATAAGTGTGAAAATGAAATAAGTAAGAAAAAGTAAGCTAAATTGGATGGTTAATGAAGTAAAATTTATTGAATTGAATATAAATTGTGAGTGAGAAAATTTGTTTAGTTATAACAAATAGGAATTGGAACTGAACATTTGAATAATGTTTAAATTTGAATTATGTCAAATCAATGAGTAAAATAAACGAATTGAGTGAAATGGAAGTTAGACAAGTTAGACTAAATAAGCAAAAGATTGAAGATAAAATTTATAAATAAACAAATTGATTTAAGTGGGTAAGAAAGTGTTTGAGATATAAATAATTTAGTAAGTGGAACTAATTTAAAGAAATGGGTTACTAAATTTGGGTTGGATAAAGCAAATTAAATTCAAATAGAATTGAAATTTAATTTAAATGAAAATAGATGTGAAAGCTTAAGTAGTAAAGTGAAAATGAATATAAAAAGTGTATAAAATATTTATATTGAACTTAAGAAATGAATGGTGAAATTCTTAAGTAAAATTTAGTATTGGGAAACATATTCTAAGTAAATATGTGAAATGAATATTTAATAAAGGTGTGTGAAATGATAAGGGTGAATAAGTGAATGGAAATTGAAATAAACATGAATAAAAAGAGAACTGATATAGATAATAATCAATTGAGATAAATACGTAGGATGTACGTATATTTTATCCGCATAACGATTTGATCCAGATTCGAGCACAGAATTTCGAGATAGTTATATCATTCGGAGTTGGGATTTTACCCTCGATTTTTGACGGCAAACCCTAGATATGGACTTTTGATTGATTCTATATATTCTCTATCATAATTTGTGGCTATGCAAGGAGGATGCCAGTTTTTGATCAAGAAACCAAATTTGAGTCCGCACTAGGAAGTCGGGTGGACGATACTAGTTCGGAAGTGAAACTGTGTGATCGAATGAGCGATTGATTGGATATTACGTGCGAATGATATGTGTACATAGTATGAACTTGAAAGAAATAGATATTGAAAATTTTGTAAAGAAGTGAATAATATGATTTTGAATTATGTGGTTGGATATTATTGTTAAGTAGGATATATAGATGTTATAAAGCAAAAGAGGAAATTGGGATTTTTGATTACAGAGGATAAATGAAATTTGCTCGACAAAGGTATGTATTTAAATTTCTGTATGAAATTTGATGATTTTCTGGTCTAGCGACTTGGTTTTTGTTTTTTTTGAAATCTGGAGGCCCGTAGAAGCATTTTGTAGTTGTGCTGAGCTAGCCGTGCAAAGGAGACACTGGCGAAATTTTTCAAAATTTAGGAGTTAGAAAATTTTTGAGAGAAATTTGGATAATTTAAAATTTGGTTTTAAATTTAAATTTGAATTGTTGAGTAAATAATATTGCATGGAAGTTATGGATGAGTTTAGGAAGTTAGTAAGTGTGATAGTGTCTTTAATAAATGATTGTTTGGGTGTGCTAAATCTATTGATTTTGGGAAGGAAAAATTAACGGGTTAGGGGACATTCCTCTTAATTAGTAATTTCGGGGATGAAATCCTTTTAAAGGTGGAGGAATATGACGACCCGGAAATTCTAGATATTTTAAATTGAAATATTTAATTGATTTAAATATTTGAAAGTTAGTTTAATTTGAATTTCAAATATCACTGTTTATTTGGAAGTTAAATTATTGAATTTAATTATTGGAAGTTAGGTAAAATATTTAAAATTCAGTTTCATGCTTGTTAAAAATATTTCAAAGCTTTGGAAAATTTATAATTATAATACTGGAGAAAATAGAAGTTTTAAGTTTGAATTTGAGAGTGTTCTGTCCAGTTTTAAATTATATCGTTTAAATCGATATTTAAAAATAGCCTTCCGAGGCATAGTTTCGGATTTCACGAAACTAGTTCCATTGGATCCGTAATAGTGTATTATTGTCGGATTTCAAAATTCATAGTGTTTGGAGTTGTCGTGTGATCAAACGATAGGTAAACGCGTTAAATCTATATCGAAAATTTAATAAATAATTGGTCCAAAAAGCTATCTTCTCCACACGATCGAATTAGGACTCGTAACCTTTTCCACTGTATTCGGAATAGGCGTATAACATTATAAACGCCTTAGCAGCATGCCTCGATAGGAGGTTGAGTGTGACGCCCCACCTCTATGCTCACAATAACAAAGAGTATTAAAGAAAATACTGTCTGTTATTATGAAGAATAAGGCTGGATAGAAGCGGTCATCCGTAGTTAGGCCTTACACTAGTATTGGTTATTTCGATAGGAGTGGTATATATTTTTATTTTTCATCTCTTATTTATTTACTCCCATCGACATACTCAATTCCAGTATAAAACGAACTACGATGGTTCATAATAGTTTAGGACAATAACACAGATAATATAAATGCGGAACACGGATATAACAGGAAGTCTCATATATATATAACTGATTTCAGTTGATATACATGTGATACAATACATATGATACAACTACAACTATCGACTCTGGAAGTTACATATACAAGTACATCATCGTGAATAATATACATGAATATACAACATCCTATATAAATATACTGACTACAAAACATGACGACGACTACTCCAAAAGATATGAAAAGACTTCATAGCCCAAGCAGCAACTGTAACAACCCGCATATTTATCGATTTTTATATTTAAATATTTTATCGTTAATCGGATTTTGGTCCGAAGCTACTTTTTGCAAACGGTCAAATTAGGACTCGAGACCACTTCCATTGAGTTCGAAACGTCGTTTGCAATCTTCTAAGTATAAACATTGATATGTTTGGGGTTAGTGGAATTTCACCACTTTTTCACTCGAGCCTTTGGTTTGGACTTTTAGCCCATTAGGCCCAAGTTCCACCCCCCCTTCTTCTTCATTGCTTCATTTCATTTCCTAACACTAAAGCTTCAACAAAAATGGTGAATGGAATGAGAAATTAAAACTCCAAAGTCTTTGTTTTATTGCAACTCCAACATTCAACTCCAAATTCAAGAAGAAGACATCGGATTCAAGCTTGTGGTTGCTTCTCCATTTGCCTTCAAGCTTTGTTCTTCATTTTCATTGGGTTTTGGAGCAAAGGTGAGATTTTTATCTCACAAATCTAGTCTATAACTATATTGGACTGTTGGGAATGATTCCCTATCACTTTTGCATGCACATTTGCATTTGGTTTGGATTGGATTGGTGAAAAACTCCAATTTTTAGCGTTTTGGTGAAATTTCTGCATTTAGGTCGTTCTGGCCATTTTCGTGTTTTCGGAGTTAGGTCGCTCAGGACCTTAGGTCGTAGGTCGCTCAGGACCTTAAGTCGTAGGTCGTATGGTCGTTAGGTCGCTCTGCTTTGACTCGGGCCATTTTTGCTCACTCGCAGTTAGGTCGCTCACGACCTAGGACTTAGGTCGCTCGCGAGTTAGTGGCTTAGGTCGTTGGGTCATATAACCCATTAAGTCGCGCTCCTTTAGGTCGCGCCTCTTTTAGGTCACGCCTATTTTAGGTCGCGCCTCTTTTAAGTCGCCCTTCTCTGGACCTTGTTAGGTCGCTCAACATTGACCTCGTTAGGTCGCTCAACACACCGTGTCGCTAGGTCGCTCGACTCTGGACTTCATTAGCTCACTCAACCGTCTACCTTTATAAGTCGTAGGTCGTCTCCGACCTTAAACCACTCGGCCGCATTAGGTCGTGTACCTTTTAGGTCGCGTGTTGCACTAGGTCGTATGACCTTAGGTCGCTAGGTCGTATGGCTTTAGGTCGCTAGGTCGTATGACCTTAGGTCGTTAGGTCGTTTGGCTTTTAGGCCGCTTCCACGCTAGGTCGTTCGACTCTTAGGCCGTAACACTTAGGTCGCTCGCCTCTTAAGTCGCTAGGTCGCGTGCCTTTAGGTCGCGTTTCTTTATTAGGTCGCGTGTCTTTGTTAGGTCGCTGACCTTCTTAACTCGCATGACCTAACCCCTAGGTCGTTGGGCCTCGTTTCTTCTTAGGTCGCTGCTTCTTATAGGTCGCTCGGCTCCTTAATTTCTTTAGGTCGTTTGAGTTTTAGGTCGCGAACCCATTTTAGGTCGCATGACCTATACCCTTTAGGTCGCTGGACCACTAGGTCGTGCCCCTTAGACCCCTAGGTCGCAACCATTAGGTCGCTCGACCCTATCCCTCTTAGGTCGTTAGACCTCATGTTGTCTTCACTAAGTCGTACCGTTTTGGACGGGGCGCTGCCCCGCACCCCCCTGGACCCCCGCGACCTGACCGGGCAGGTCGAACCCCGTAAGCGGTGGCGTTGCCCCCGCACCCCCACCTTGGGGGGTTGCCACCCCCCTGGACCCCCCCTCCGTAGGGGATCTTATCTGAAAAACATTGAGCTGATTTCCTTGGATTTTATTCGCATCTCCGTATGCGATCTTTGTGACTGATTGTTTCTACACTTGCTTATGTGTTTTGTCACTTTATAATATAAAGGTTTCAATACTAGTAGTAAATATCAAAACTCTTTTAACAAACAATTTCAACTCTATTTTTAATAACAAAGCTCTTTTCTTAAACCGTTTTCCAATCTATTAGTATATACAAGCCTTTACCTCACTCGGATGAGAAATCTAATTAAACGACTTAGTAAAACAAGTGGTATGAAACGCTTGCGTTCACTTCGTCGGTTAATTCTTGGACTTGTTCGATTGAACCTCTTGTGACAATTTTATTAGTGAAGATTTACAGTTTGTTCGTAAATATTTAAGTTAAGCAAGTGGTTATGGGACATGAAGCTAAACTTCTATATTTACTAGCTTAGTGTAATTGACACTTCTCGTTGATCTTGATGATCGCTTTATGAATTAGACTAGCAATTGCGCGATGTCTCTTTCATTGCAAGGTTAGACTAGACACCACTTGTGTGATTCCATTCACACATACCTTTCTGCTTTTTGGTTAGTCTTGACCTCAATCTGTGTGATTCCACTCACACATGTGGGGTAGCTCCCCATGGTCTTCGGACCGTCATGTGATAGGCCTCTTTGCCTTTTTATGATTTCGGGATTTCTTGTGTTGATTTCTGGAATTTATCTCTTTGACTTGTCATGAGTACAAGTTTAGGGTATGATGCCCTCTTTGGATCTTTGAGAAGATTCTTGTGATATTGATTTATCTCTTATCGGTTGATCTCCTGTTGATCATTATTTGCATACTTATAGTAGTATGTCAGTATGGATATTTTATGTTTATGCCATATCTTTTATTTTATATCATGTCATCTGATATTTATAGCTAGACTGATCCGTTTATTATTTTCTTATAAATAATACTCGGGTTAGACCGAGATGTTACAGGTGCTACTGCTTGACTCCTCCCCCAGTGATTCACTACTCAGACTTTTGGCTACTTGTTTAGATTAGCAGCTTTTGTTGTTTACACTTGAGTTATAGACTCATAGTTGTATTCTTTTGTATAGCACGCGTTGCTATTCTTTTGTATTATCGTGGATCTTTTTAGACCACTACTCTGATGTACACTTTTATGTGATATATATTCATATCTCTTTCCGCCTTTGTGATATGGATATCTGTGATTGATTCGCATGTTATGCTTACTTCTATATTTGTTTCCGAAGATTATTTTATAGCCACCGTGTGATAAGAAATTACATGGATGGTCGCTCCTCAACAGCCTTATTCTCCGCGCTAGTTGACAGCACTACACCGTAGTGTTCTTGGCTAGCGTGGGTATTGAGGTGGGGCGTCACAGCTTGGTATCGGAGCCAAACTTCGGAACAATATAGAATAACTTAACAAGGATCATTGTCCTAAGTCCACCTTAGGAGTCGTGCTTCAGGATTTGGTTCGAGTCTTCGAACCAATTCGTCCTGTTTTCTTTATGAATCCTTGTTTTATCAGCCAAGATTGCTTGATATTCATTCTGAGAATAATCTTTTCCTTCTTCTTCTTTTCTTTCTTAAAAAAGAAGAAGAGATGGTTAGTTCTGGCAGTCCTAGCGCTGGTCAATCCAGTAGTCCTTCTCTGGATGGCGTATTCATGTCTGCCCAACAACTTTTGGATCTTGCTCAGAATCAAAGGTTTATCTGTGCTTTGGATAAGGATCCCGAAATGGTTTTACCTCTGAAACTAGAAGTTCCTTTCGACCAACTTGTAGATATCATGCTACAAGAAAAAGAGGCTGATAGAGGGATTGATAATGATATTGGGATTTCCAAGAAGAGGCGTATTAAATTCAAAAGCCCTCATCCCGATAAGAAGGTGAAGCAACCTATTTTTGGAGCAAAGACTCCAATCCTTAATTGTGGAAAATGCTACAACTGTGGTTCTAGGGACGACTATGCGAAGGAGTGTCCGGAACCACTCTTTTGTCGTTACTGCAAAGATTTCAGTCATCATATTTCTGTCTGCCCCATACTTCTAAGTAAGAAGAAGGTGGGACCAGAAACTTCGGTAGCCAATCCATCTACCTCTAGTCGTAAACGATGCTACAATTGTGCTTCCTCAGACCATTATGTAACTAAGTGCCCGGAACCCCTCTTTTGCCGCTATTGCAAGGGCTCGGGCCATTACTTGTCTACATGTCCCACACGACCTAGTAAGAGAGAAGGAAAGCTAAAAGCTTCTAACGAAACTTCTCTGGGTCAAGGTATTCCTTATTTAATCCTTGATTTCATTTGTTTGCGATTATCCGATTCGAGTTCTTTTTGATATGGGTTTCCCTCATCATTTTTATTTATCAGAAGAACTTGTTGATTCTCTTTATTTTTATATTTTGGGCTTGATGACTTCTTTGAGGATTGTGAATCCGAATCAGAGGATTCGCAACACTCAATTTGCTTGTTATTGATGTCGAAATTATTACATGTGATTTTTCTTTCCGAACCGATTTGCGTATTGTGCATTGCTTAGGTTTCGGAATTGATTAGCGTGAAAGGATTGGCTTAATCACTTTGAAGCCTATATCCAATTGTTCCGAATGGACAATTCCTTTTTCGACATTTTCAATCTGTTAAGCAGATTCATATTTTTCCTTTGTGATTTCGATTTCAAATCGATGGCATCATTTTATTCTTTAAGCTCACGTGTTGAATAAAGAGATATCTCTCTCATTCATATCGGTTGAGAATTCTCCGATATTTTTGAGTTTGTCTTAGGATCATTACCTAAGCAACCTTTTGAGTGGTGTTAAGGTCCTTCCAGTTTGACCTTGCCACCGAATTTCAATCACTACGAGTTGCGGAAGTTAGCCTTCCACATACCGCATTCCGCACTCATTATGATTTATATGAATGACATATTGTGTCATTCAATTTATCCAGTTTATTTCATCCATTTTATAAATCAAGTATTCTATGGATATCTCAATAATTCCAATCTTGTATTTATTAATTTTGGATGAAAATAGAAATTTAAAATTTTACAAATCTTTTAAGAAGATATTTTAAATTCCTATAAAAAGGTAATTTTTTTGTTGTATTGCCCATTTAGTGTTTTAAGATTTCTGGTCGATGCACTTGATCAACGCTATCGATAGGGATTTCCTAAACGCTTTGATGAGACAATCAGACACAATAAATTGACTTGTAAAATATAAATTTTTCTATAAAGGTAATTGTGATTTTTAAATTTTTAGCTTTTTGGGAAAGAGGACAAAATTCCTTCTTTTCAATATTCTTATTCTTGTGATTCCCGAAGAGAACGTGCAATCACTTTTGCTTCTAAATCTTTAAGGCCGATCGAGACTAGGAATGCCACTTATGATCTGGTACTCGCGGCTATTGATTTTGCTTTCAATATTTGGCATCATCGTCTTTGGTGGAGAAATTTGTTCTCTACCTCAATTATAAATCATTGGGATATCTATTTCTCATAATTAAGTTGCCTCAACCATATTGGCTCGAATTTCTTGCATCTTATGATCTTGATATTCTATATACTCCCTGAAGGGGGAAATCTTGTTGCCAATGCACTAGTCGTAAGCAACAAGTAGTTGTTTTCTATGGTGATATCCGAATGGAATGATCTCGAGACTCTATTCACTTGAGAGATTCGAGATCGCGAAATCCGATTTATATGCATTCCTTGTTTTATGTAGTCTAGAGGTTCCTTATTCTTTTTAGACTGCATTCTTGTAGCTCTAAGGGCTAGATTCTAAATTGGCTCTTCTTAGCCAATGTTGTAGGGATAGAATTATTATTGAAAGTTAGAAAGACTTCGATATTGATTTTCGTGGCGACATTTAAAAGTTTGGTAGACTTATCGTACCAAATATTTGTGATCTTCGTCAATATATTTTAGAAGATTCACATCGTTCCAAAATTACCATTCATCCTAGAAGTAGTAAAGTGTACGTAGATATGAAGCGACTTTATTATTTGGAGTGAATGAAATCTGATATCGCTAACTTTGTTAAGTGTTGTATGACTCGCCATCTTGTCAAGGCCCTACACTAAAGGCCTGGTGGGTTAATGCAACCTTTAGAAATTCCAATTTGGAAGTAAGACCAAATCTCCATGGATTTTATAGATGTCTTTCCCCGTTCCCGTTCGGGTCATGATAACTTATGGGTTATAGTAGATAGACTTATTAAATCCGTCCATTTTATTCCCCGTTCGGATTAACCGAACCGTTCCTCTTTTGGCCCAAACTCTTTGTTAAAGGAGATGTTAAATTACATGGAGTTCCTACTTCTATCGATAGCGATAGTGATCCATTGTTTACTAGTGGATTTTTGGAAGTGTCTTCAAAAAAGCTTTAGAAACGAAGCTTAATTTAAGCACCGCTTATTACCCCAGTCCGATGGACAAGTAGAGCGTGTGAACCAAACTCTGGAAGACCTTCTTTGTGTTGTGTGCTTGATTTTTGTGGAAGTTGGGAAAATCATATTTCTCTTGTTGAATTTTCCTATAATCATAGCTTCCAATCTAGTATTGGTATGGCATTCTTCGAGGCACTCTACGGAATGCTATGCCAATCTCCTTCTTGTTGGCTTAAGGTCGGTGAGAAGCTGGTTTTAGGTCCAGAATTTTACTCGTGTTTCACCTATGATAGGTGTTGTACGTTCCCGTTGATAGGGAAAGATTAGCGCCTCAATATATTGGGCCATTCCCTATCACCGTACGTATAGATTCCATGGCTTGTCGCCTTGCATTACCGGCTCAGTTTTCTGCTATGCACGACATGTTTCACGTTTCTCAATTACGGAAATGCCTTCGGGATTCCGATTCCATTCTTGAGCCTGCTGTTGTGGAAGAAATTGAAGTTTCGCCGAATTTAACTTATGAGCAGCATCCTATTCGAATTATTGCGTCGGAGGGTAAACGGCTTCGAAATAAAGATGTTCCGCTTGTGAGGGTTCAATGGTCCAGAAATCCTAAGGATTGCTCTTGGGAATCCAGAGAATTCATCGAGCGAACACATCCGGACTTGCTTACTCCTGCTCTTTGAGGTGAACTTCTAATATCAAATTTCTTTAGTATTAATATGCTTTTATGGTTGTTACTTCTTATTTCCACCTTATATATTGCGAGGACGCAATTTATTTAAGGAGGGGAGTCTGTAACAACCCGCATATTTATCGATTTTTATATTTAAATATTTTATCGTTAATCGGATTTTGGTCCGAAGCTACTTTTTGCAAACGGTCAAATTAGGACTCGAGACCACTTCCATTGAGTTCGAAACGTCGTTTGCAATCTTTAAAGTATAAACATTGATATGTTTGGGGTTAGTGGAATTTCACCACTTTTTCACTCGAGCCTTTGGTTTGGACTTTTAGCCCATTAGGCCCAAGTTCCACCCCCCCTTCTTCTTCATTGCTTCATTTCATTTCCTAACACTAAAGCTTCAACAAAAATGGTGAATGGAATGAGAAATTAAAACTCCAAAGTCTTTGTTTTATTGCAACTCCAACATTCAACTCCAAATTCAAGAAGAAGACATCGGATTCAAGCTTGTGGTTGCTTCTCCATTTGCCTTCAAGCTTTGTTCTTCATTTTCATTGGGTTTTGGAGCAAAGGTGAGATTTTTATCTCACAAATCTAGTCTATAACTATATTGGACTGTTGGGAATGATTCCCTATCACTTTTGCATGCACATTTGCATTTGGTTTGGATTGGATTGGTGAAAAACTCCAATTTTTAGCGTTTTGGTGAAATTTCTGCATTTAGATCGTTCTGGCCATTTTCGTGTTTTCGGAGTTAGGTCGCTCAGGACCTTAGGTCGTAGGTCGCTCAGGACCTTAGGTCGTAGGTCGTATGGTCGTTAGGTCGCTCTGCTTTGACTCTGGCCATTTTTGCTCACTCGCAGTTAGGTCGCTCACGACCTAGGACTTAGGTCGCTCGCGAGTTAGTGGCTTAGGTCGTTGGGTCATATAACCCATTAAGTCGCGCTCCTTTAGGTCGCGCCTCTTTTAGGTCGCGCCTCTTTTAGGTCGCGCCTCTTTTAAGTCGCCCTTCTCTGGACCTTGTTAGGTCGCTCAACATTGACCTCGTTAGGTCGCTCAACACACCGTGTCGCTAGGTCGCTCGACTCTGGACTTCATTAGCTCGCTCAACCGTCTACCTTTATAAGTCGTAGGTCGTCTCCGACCTTAAACCACTCGGCCGCATTAGGTCGTGTACCTTTTAGGTCGCTTGTTGCACTAGGTCGTATGACCTTAGGTCGTTAGGTCGTATGGCTTTAGGTCGCTAGGTCGTATGACCTTAGGTCGTTAGGTCGTTTGGCTTTTAGGCCGCTTCCACGCTAGGTCGTTCGACTCTTAGGCCGTAACACTTAGGTCGCTCGCCTCTTAAGTCGCTAGGTCGCGTGCCTTTAGGTCGCGTTTCTTTATTAGGTCGCATGTCTTTGTTAGGTCGCTGACCTTCTTAACTCGCATGACCTAACCCCTAGGTCGTTGGGCCTCGTTTCTTCTTAGGTCGCTGCTTCTTATAGGTCGCTCGGCTCCTTAATTTCTTTAGGTCGTTTGAGTGTTAGGTCGCGAACCCATTTTAGGTCGCATGACCTATACCCTTTAGGTCGCTGGACCACTAGGTCGTGCCCCTTAGACCCCTAGGTCGCAACCATTAGGTCGCTCGACCCTATCCCTCTTAGGTCGTTAGACCTCATGTTGTCTTCACTAAGTCGTACCGTTTTGGACGGGGCGCTGCCCCCTGGACCTCCGCGACCTGACCGGGCAGGTCGAACCCCGTAAGCGGTGGCGTTGCCCCCGCACCCCCACCTTGGGGGGTTGCCACCCCCTGGACCCCCCCTCCGTAGGGGATCTTATCTGAAAAACATTGAGCTGATTTCCTTGGATTTTATTCGCATCTCCGTATGCGATCTTTGTGACTGATTGTTTCTACACTTGCTTATGTGTTTTGTCACTTTATAATATAAAGGTTTCAATACTAGTAGTAAATATCAAAACTCTTTTAACAAACAATTTCAACTCTATTTTTAATAACAAAGCTCTTTTCTTAAACCGTTTTCCAATCTATTAGTATATACAAGCCTTTACCTCACTCGGATGAGAAATCTAATTAAACGACTTAGTAAAACAAGTGGTATGAAACGCTTGCGTTCACTTCGTCGGTTAATTCTTGGACTTGTTCGATTGAACCTCTTGTGACAATTTTATTAGTGAAGATTTACAGTTTGTTCGTAAATATTTAAGTTAAGCAAGTGGTTATGGGACATGAAGCTAAACTTCTATATTTACTAGCTTAGTGTAATTGACACTTCTCGTTGATCTTGATGATCGCTTTATGAATTAGACTAGCAATTGCGCGATGTCTCTTTCATTGCAAGGTTAGACTAGACACCACTTGTGTGATTCCATTCACACATACCTTTCTGCTTTTTGGTTAGTCTTGACCTCAATCTGTGTGATTCCACTCACACATGTGGGGTAGCTCCCCATGGTCTTCGGACCATCATATGATAGGCCTCTTTCCCTTTTTATGATTTCTGGATTTCTTGTGTTGATTTCTGGAATTTATCTCTTTGACTTGTCATGAGTACAAGTTTAGGGTATGATGCCCTCTTTGGATCTTTGAGAAGATTCTTGTGATATTGATTTATCTCTTATCGGTTGATCTCCTGTTGATCATTATTTGCATACTTATAGTAGTATGTCAGTATGGATATTTTATGTTTATGCCATATCTTTTATTTTATATCATGTCATCTGATATTTATAGCTAGACTGATCCGTTTATTATTTTCTTATAAATAATACTCGGGTCAGACCGAGATGTTACAGGTGCTACTGCTTGACTCCTCCCCCAGTGATTCACTACTCAGACTTTTGGCTACTTGTTTAGATTAGCAGCTTTTGTTGTTTACACTTGAGTTATAGACTCATAGTTGTATTCTTTTGTATAGCACGCGTTGCTATTCTTTTGTATTATCGTGGATCTTTTTAGACCACTACTCTGATGTACACTTTTATGTGATATATATTCATATCTCTTTCCGCCTTTGTGATATGGATATCTGTGATTGATTCGCATGTTATGCTTACTTCTATATTTGTTTTCGAAGATTATTTTATAGCCACCGTGTGATAAGAAATTACATGGATGGTCGCTCCTCAACAGCCTTATTCTCCGCGCTAGTTGACAGCACTACACCGTAGTGTTCTTGGCTAGCGTGGGTATTGAGGTGGGGCGTCACAGCAACCCAAAGCTAAAAATCTACAACCTGTAAATACTCGGTCTGACCCGAGTATTACTTTCAAAAGAAAATAATACGCGGGTCAGTCTAATTCAAACTCGGTTATTAGTGCACAGAAGCAATAATAATCAAATAATGAATAGATGACAGTCACAATAAATCTCGTCTATCCGATCCTTAAATAAAGAAATCGGATAACGATAAATATAACACGTAACGGTGTTAAACAACAAATCAGCAAATTAAACCCAAACAGAATATTGAATTGAATAAACAAAACAGTTCAAAACATTGAAATATCAATTAAAATATTATTTCGAGTAGGGCTGCAGTACACGCACGCGTGCACTGCCTCGCCACTACAGCATATGGAATATGCAAAAGATCAATAAATCAAAACAAAATAGAATATCATACAACCATACCGTGTGGCTGCAGTTCACGCTTGCGTGCACTGCCTTGCCACTATAGTAATGATGTACACAAACGGGCACAAGGTCAAACCCGAAATACTGGATTCAACTCAAGTGTAATTTTAAAAAAAAACAAATCCAATTGAATCAATGCAATGCAAACCAACACGGGCAAGACTGCATACAAATCGAAACTGCAGTCACCACATGAAAGCAAGGGTACAGTAGATGCAAACTGCCACAATCAACAGGTTGCAACTGTACTAGAAAACAATGCACGGCTTACATATAAAGGAATAGCATCAAGGCACCAAGGCAGTGGTATCTCTTGAAGACATTACAGAATGAAAATGAAAGCAACAAAAATATGAGCAGAACCATCAGCAAAGTCATATGATACGATATACAGTGGAATTTACAGGTGTGCATACACATCAGCACTGACTCGAAGAAGTACAATGATATGTATAGTGCCCAGCAACTACAACAGTTCTGACCAAACCCCAAAGTTCAACTCCCAATCAGGAAGCAAGAAGAAATCAACATATATGATCTAAAGCATCGCCACAGTGAGTTCAAGTGAATGTTAACACGTGACTATGGCATGTACCAAATACAAGTGCACTAACAAAGGAATCCAGATCACAAAGCAGCAGTGGGCAGGAAAGACGAGTAAGTGTGTACTACAGCGAACAACATCTATGAAGCTCAACGCCACACCACACTGAAGACTACAAATACAAGCCCAGATATAGCCAGGTATGGCAACACAACTCCAAAGCACAAAGGCTCGAAGACTAAGTGTACGAAGGCAGTGTTACAAACTACTTGAAGGCAGTAGAATGAAGGTGAGGGCACCTAAGATATGGCACCACAGCACACAAACAAATGAATATAATTGACTAAATACAAATGAATACTGCATCAATGCAATGCATCAGACTCAAGCACCATTAAAGAAGATATAAATCTACAGTGCAAACTGGCAACTGACAAATGGTCTCAACTGGACCTCAAATGGAGTTATGACCCAGACAATAATTACCCATGAGGCTTATGGTGAAGTCAAAATGAAACTCAAGAAAATACCCAAATACATATAGGCCCGAGTAAGGAAAATGAAAATAGGATAGAGGAATCCCAGTGCAAAAGGGATGATCTACTACTTCATACAACAGACACTCATAAATACAGCTAGTATAAGCAGTGCCAACAGATCAGAGTCAACTAGATGAAATTGGAATGCCATCAAAACTCAAAGTATAAAAACAATGGCGACACATGATGCAAGACCAAACTCAAATGTACAGATAAATGAAGGTATAGTGAAGCCAATATGGCATACAATGACTGCCCAGATCCAATGCAAGCTCGACTACAGACTTTACAACAAAGTGCACACATGACACTGCACAATCTAGTCCATATGCAGCAATCACAAACAAAGTCGAAGTAAACGAGACCGAACAACATGTAGCAGCAGTTACAAGTGACGCAGGCAAATATACAGAAGGAACAACAACTACACAAAGTGTTAGCGCCAAAATTGGTCACTAACACCCTTAGAGAGTTTGTGTAGAGAGATTAATGAATAAGATAAATTAAAATAGAGAAGATAATATAAATTAAAATGCGGGAGACGAGAACACAGAATTTATAGTGGTTCGGCGTTGTAGCCTACGTCCACTTTGAAGTTGATCCTTTATTTCTTCACTTTAAACTTGATTACAGATACAATCCATTTTTAAGTATTCGAATACAATTGTGAAATAAACAGTGAAGTTTTTGTATGAGGGTTGAAAGTGGCAGAGTCTCCCCAGCGCTCTCTAAAATCTGATCCCTTTTTTTTGTGCCCCTGCCCCTCTATTTATAGATGAATGTGGGTTGGACTTCCCTGGTGGGCCAGATGGCTAGACAGCTCGGTCCAGATAAGACGCGCCCTGCATGCCGAGTGAAACAGGCCAAACATTCGGCATGCCGAGCCTTCCTTTCCAAGTCGATGGATCTCTCTGTTGAATGAAGGAGACGGGCCGAACAATGCTAGAATGCCGAGTGAAGCGTGGGTGCCGAGTGAAAGGCTTGCCGTGTGAAGGGTTTTTTGCCGAGCACACGACATGCCGAGCAAAGGTGATGCCGAGCAAAGGATATGCCGAGCACAGGACATGCCGAGCAAAGGTGATGCCGAGCAAAGGATACGCCGAACACAGGACATGCCGAGCAAAGGATACGTCGAATGAAAAGCTTGCCGTGTGGGATGCTAGATGCCGAACTATCGCTTGGATGCCGGACGACCCTATGCCGCGTACAATCCTGGTCTACCGAACCCCCTTCGATGCCGAGCACAGCCTTGGAAGGCCGAGCGTACTTCAATGTCGTGTAAAGAGCTGAATGGCCTTATGCCAAGCATCCACTTATGCCGAGTACAACTCTTCATGCCGAAAGTCCATGGATGTCGAGTATCCACTTATGCCGAGTACAATTCTGAACGGCCGATCGTTTAGTCGCCTGGTCGATTTTCCAGGTAACATTTTGCCCCCCAAAGTACACCGTGTGTTCAAACAGGGTGTGCTTTGAACTACTGGACCACTGCATTGCCACCGAGTGATGAGGATGTCGAACGATCTTGCCGAACGATGCGAGTGCCAAATGACTGGAAGCCGAGTGAAACCGTTTTGACCGGTAGAGCGGGTCAGAGTCCCTTCATCTTCCTCTTCTTCTCTATAAAAGCCACCTTCTTTCCTTCTCTTTTCTCACTTCTTGCTTTTACAATTCCGAGCTCACAAACCATTCGTGCGATCAGAATTCAAGAGTTCCTCATAACTTTCCTACGCTCGATTCACGTACTAGGTACAATCTTCTCACCCGAGTTCCTTTTCTGGCAATTTCCCATCGATTCGCATAGATTTAATGTTGGTGAGGATTCGAGTTCGATTTGGAGCGTTTCCAAGGTCGAGCGTCTAGAGGTAGGGGGAACGAGAGCTAAATTCGAATGCCTTGTAGGATTTTTAGTGGGTGTTCGGTGGAGGAGAGGAAGGTATGGAGGATATGCCGAGTGTTCGGACTCGGTCATGATCTTAGTTGGCACGGCGTAACGATGGCCGAACAAAGGAGTTAGAAGGATGAAGTGTGAGCCAGCGGCAAGGCCGGGCGTTGATTTGGCCGTATTGTACTCTGGCCGAACGTCACATTCTCAGTGCGAACTGAGCCTTGGCCGAACGATGGATGTAGGCCGAACAATGGCCTTGCCGAGCTATCAGTTAACCGAACAAACTGTCCTGCCGAACGTAGTTAGATGCCGAGCAAAACCTAATGCCGAACACATACACATGCCGGACATACCTAAATGCCAAACACTCTTAACATGCCGAACATAGCTAGGCGTCGAGTGTACCCTAGTGCCGAAAATATACTAATGCCGATCATACCAAAATGCCGAACACTCTCAATTTGTCGAACATACATAACATGCCGAACATAATCAATCATCGCCCAACTTCATAACTGAACTTTACTTGGCATAAACAATTAATTACTTCCAGTGTCTTGTTGTAGCCGTTATACAGAAGGCTTTCGGAGACGGTCAGCGATGACGGTTTTCGGAAGTGATGTTTTTAGGCTAGACGTTATATTAAATGCTTATGCACGATTGATTGCACTAGTTCACACACCACACGGGGGGTGGGGGGGTTATCTGCGTTGTTAATTCTAACGTCGATCATTTTTCGAGTATCGTTCACACAGGTGCTTGGTTGGGTCTGCTATTTATTCAAGATGTCCAAAAGATCCAGTTCTGCTACACTTTTCGACAAACCTGGGCCGTCTTCTAAGCGAACGGCCCCCGACACAACTGACCCGTCAGTTTCTCCCGCTCATGACTGGGCTCCCGATACTTTGGAATCGTCGATTTTACTGGATGACCCAGTTGACTCACAGGCTTCGAGAGTCACTGAGGCCGCTCTTAAGCGGATATGTTGTACACATGGCATTCCGTTTGCTGATGTGCTCGTTCCGTCGGGGCATGACCGCCCACATCTGCCCCCAGTGGGATTTACGGCGTGTAGCAAGTTCATGTGCTGGGTTGGTAGCGTGCCACCTTTCAATCTATTCCTCCGTGACGTGCTGCGGTACCTGGATGTCGCCCCGTCTCAGCTTCATCCAAACGGTCACGCTTTCATTTATGGCACATACATGCTTTTTATGGCCGTCTTCTCTAGGCCTCCAACCCCTGGCGATATAAGGTACATATACATGACCAAGAAACGGGGAGAGGGCCCCTCTTACATGTTTCTTGAGCCACATCGGAAGTGCCAACTTTTCACTGGCGCGTGGAGTAGCAAATTCGCCCTGTACAAACAGGAGTGGTTTTACGTGCGCTGCCCCCAAGGCTTTGCGAGGCGGTGGGTTGAAGGAAGTAAGTCTTTTCTCTGAGTTAATGTCCGTTCCCGATTGAGGTTGAACTTCTCCTAACTCATTGTTCTATTTTTCAGATTTCGTCCCCCGTCCCGAGGGCCGAGGGTACTCCGATGCTGTCGACGCCATTAGAGCTCTTCCTGCTGAAGAGCGAGATATCCGAGCCCTCATTTCCAATGAGTAACTAACAAAGTTCGGTTTGCTAGCCCCTAGCCGCCGGGTTAGTCTTCCAGAGGGCGCCTCGCTTCCCAAGCCTGTACACGTCAGAGGGGAAAAACTGCCTGAATCATCCGTTCGCCCTTCTCTTGAAGCTCCGGAAGAAGGGGAAATTTCAGGCGAGCCACCTGAAAAGCAAGGTGAGGAATTAGGCCCTGCAGCCGAAGTTCATGATATTGAAACGTCATCTTCCCCTTCGAAGGGGAAAAAGAAGCTGGCGTGCAAGTCGAGGAAGGAGAAAGTTGGTGGGACTTCCAAAGTTACGCCTATTCAGCCAGAGAAAGAGGCTTCTTCACAGCGCGTTGAAAGTTCTCTGAAGGGCTTATCGAACCTCTCCATTCCCGACGACTTGCTCAACTATGATTTTAACGACCCGGAGCTGTTTAAGTTTCGCTCGCCCGTCAGGGGCGATGCGGGTGTCCCGGCCCCGATCCAAGGGGAAAAAACTCCCGTTAGCAAAGCCACTGGTCCGTCGGGGGGTAGCACTAGGACACACACAGACACATGCATTTCACTTTGCACCTACTTTTCCTTCACCACTCTGCTCTCTCGCTAATTCGCTATTGTTTGATTGCAGGTGACATGGGGCGCTCTCACGGATACGACCGCCTTTGCGGTTCGTCGACTTTATGCCAGTCTGGTCAGGACTCGGGCCTCGGGAAGTGCCGAGATAGAGATAGAGACAGCGGCCGAGATTATCATGCCCGGGACTCGTCATCCAGGAAGAAAACTTATTATCAGCCCGAATACCGCCAGGAGACCTCTTCTTATCAGGAGCGAAGCAAAGACAAATGTGGCCATAAGAGGTCGCATTCTGATGCTCCCCGGGACCAACACTCTGACTCTTCTTCTACCCGGCACTCCCGAGATTCTCATAGGAAGGGCAAACTTTCAAAGCCGTCTCCTCCCGCTCCCGTAACAGACCCAACAGTGTCGGAGAGATTGAACGAACTTAAGGCTAAGTTTTCGAAGATTTGTTTTGATGGGTTAAAATTCCTCCCGGCGATTCATCCTATTCCCGGAGATGTCAAACAAAATGCTATCGCCTGTACCAATGACGTCTATGTGCAACATGACGCATTCTTCCATCTGGCTGAGAAACTTTCTGAAGCCTCTATGGAGAGCCAGCACGAAATTGACCGCCTAAAGCTTGAAGCTATCCATGACAGGGATATCATTAAGGCCCAGGACGAAGAGCTGGCTACTTACAAGTCCGAGCTTGATGCTGCTCGTCTGAATGCTAAAGATACCGCCGAGGCAGTCTCTCGGCTTGAATTGACTCATAAGAAAGAGCTCGATGAAGCGGGTCAATGGTGTGGGGCATTAGCTTTGTAGAAAGACTCCGTTCAGAAGGAGCGAGATGTGCTTAATAGGCGAGTTAAGGAGCTCGAGGAGCAACTCAATAAGGAGAAGGAAGAGAAAGTGGCCACCCAGGTTGAGGCACAGCACTATTGTGATGAGATCGTCGCCACCCAGCTCTTAAAGGGGAAACTTGAAGACGATCTCTCCAAAATCGAGGCATTAAGGAATGAGGCCCATGAGGAAGGTAAAAGGGCAGCAACTGTTGACATCGACTCTCGCCTCGAGGCGGCCAGGGAAGAAGGCAGGGAGGAGATAAAGACCGAATTCGACCCGCTCATCGCTGAGTTTAATGCCTGAGTTCTCATGCATCGAGATCTAACTTTTCTGGGCGACGGCTACCTTGAGTCATTGGTTGAGGCATGGGAGATCCTGATTCAAATCAGGAAGGTTGAGAGCGGCGTCGATGAGGTTGACGAAGAAGCATTGATAAAAGAATTCCTGAGGGGGAAGGAGCCTTCAGATTTATCAGCGGCTAAAGCCCTCTACAGCAAAGGCTCTCCCTCCAGGAAAGGGAAAGAGGTGGCTACCGACTCTTCCGGCGTCGTGCCCCCAGTTCGCATGCCTACTCAATCGTCCAGTCGGCCAATACTTGACCCCTTCGAGCAGCACGTTGGCTATGACCCGGAATCCCCCGGGCTTGGCATTCATGCTTTACCTCCCATCCCGGAAGGTGAGACCCCCCTGATGACTGAGAACCCACCGGCGTCTGGTGAGTAACCTCCATGCTTCACAAAGATCTTTCTCGTTCCCCCAGAAGTTGTTGTGTTTTAACACTTGTTCTTCTTTTTTCGTGATTTCTGTGCAGGCTGTTCTGACCCCGAGCCCACTCCGAGGAGCGATGCCGCCAAGGAGGTGGACAAAAAGGAGAGTGACGCTACTCAAGCTGGCAGGGATCCTGGTCCAGATGCTCAAGTAATCGGGGCGCTTGATGAAGGCAAATCTGAATCTTCTTCGGAGAGTTTTGAAATAGGAATCACAGGCACCTCTGAGCACACATCCGAGTTGAGCATGAAGGAACGGCTCGAGAAAGAGAAAAGAGATACGACCTCGGTCAAGGTCGAGCCACGTGGAGTGGACCTGGACGATCCTCTGAACAAACCATTGAAGGTCATTCTTCCTAGCAAGTCTCAGCCCATGGATGTTCCCCTTACGTCTTCGGTCGTCACCCCTCCGTCAGGGAAGGATTCCAAGAGTAAGCGCTCTGGGAAGGAACCATCCGGGAAGAGGTCAAAGAAACATAAGAAATGACCGTCGCCCCCGTTCAACGAGAACTAGTTTAAGTCATGTACTAATTTTTGTAGACTATGTAAATGGGCTGCTGGCTCCGGACTTCGGAGCGTTTTTGTAACGGGAAGCTTTTTTGTGAATAAAATTTGATCTTCACTTTTGTCTTCTCAAAAGACTTTTATTACTCAGTTTCTTTTATGGTTGTGATTGAAATCTGAATTGTTATGGGTAACTTAGACTTCTTGGTTCGTCTTTACATGGCTTGGGAGCTTCCCTGGATTGGATCAATCTCCACTTGGTGCTTCAAGCACTTAGAATATTTCATAGCCCGTATGTTGGGGACTTGACATATCCAAGTCATTTGTGTCGTAGTTCCTATTCAAGGAACTCGGAGGTCTGAACTGCTTGTAATTAAGTCTATACATCGGTCTTCGAGTACTCCAGTCCGTGCTCCGGGGACTTGGAGATTTCGAGTCATTTGTATTCGAGTCCGCACTCTGGGGACTTAGAGTACTTCAGTCCGCGCTCTGGGGATTTGGAGGTTTCAAATCGTTTATACTCGAGTCCGCACTCTGGGGACTTAGAGTACTCCAGTCCACGCTCCGGGGACTTGGAGATTTTTTTTCGTTTATACTAGAGTCCGCACTCCGGGGACTTAGAGTACTCCAGTCCGCACTCCGGGGACTTGGAGATTTTGAATTGTTTATACTCGAGTCCGCACTCCGGGGACTTAGAGTACTCCAGTCCGCACTCCAGGGACTTGGAGATTTTTTGTCGTTTATACTTGAGTCCGCACCCCGGGGACTTAGAGTACTCCAGTCCGCACTCCGGGGACTTGGAGATTTTGAATCGTTTATACTCGAGTCCGCACTCCGGGGACTTAGAGTACTCCAGTCCGCACTCCGGGGACTTGGAGATTTTGAATCGTTTATACTCGAGTCCGCACTCCGGAGACTTAGAGTACTCCAGTCCGCACTCCGGGGACTTGGAGATTCTTTGTCGTTTATACTAGAGTCCGCACTCTGGGGACTTAGAGTACTCTAGTCCGCACTCCGAGGACTTGGAGATTTTGAATTGTTTATACTCGAGTCCGCACTCCGGGGACTTAGAGTACTCCAGTCCGCACTCCGGGGACTTGGAGATTTTTCGTCGTTTATTACAAGCGTTCGTACGCTAGCCAGGATATCATAATTTTTAATTGCGCGTCATAGGAATATCATACGAAGAGACATTGGTCATTCATGGAAAAGATGGCTTCAAGCCTTTATTGATGAAAACAAGCTAGATTATCTTATTACATGCCAAGAAGAAAGCATACTAGATATAAATGCAACTACCGCATAAAGGAAATAGACTAAGTGTAATAACGCCGCAAATGCTCATTGTTCCATGCTCGGGGGAGTGTCGCACCATCGACGGTCGTTAGCTTGAAAGTTCCTTCTCCAAGCCTCCGTTCGAGATGTATGGACCTTCCCATGCGGGATTCATGTGCGAAGGGGTTGGAAAGACTCGTTTCAAAACGAGATCTCCCACACTAAAGGTTCTTGGCTGGACTTTTCCATTATAATATTTAGCGACTCGGTGTCTGTATGAGGCTGCTCTCAAATCAGCTTCTTCGCGTTTCTCATCAATGAAGTCTAATGATTCCAATAGGAGATCCTGGTTCGACGCAGGATCGTAATAGGTTACCCGGTGTGACGGAACTTCAAGTTCTACGGGTATGACGGCTTCTGTGCCGTACGCCAGTGTGAATGGTGTGTGGCCAGTCACGGTCTTGTGGGTAGTTCTATAGGCCCAAAGCGCTGTTGGGAGTTCATCCACCCACCTGCCTCTAGCCTTTTCCAAACGCTTCTTCAATATGGACTTGATGATTTTATTGACGGCTTCTACCTGCCCATTCGCCTTCGGGTGAGCAACTGCTGCGAACCTTTTCTCAATGCCATACCTCTGACAGAACTCTTTGAATTCCTTGCTTTCGAATTGAGTTCCGTTGTCCGTTATGATGGTCCGTGGGAGGCCAAAACGACATATGATATTTCGTACAACGAAATTAATGACTTTCTTGGTGGTGATTGTGGCCATTGGATCTGCTTCCGCCCACTTGGTGAAATAATCGACTGCCACTATTGCATATTTCGCGCCTCCTTTGGCTATAGGCAGAGATCCAATTAGGTCGATTCCCCACATTGCAAATGGCCAGGGACTAACCATTTGTGTGAGTTCCGTTGGCGGAGCTCTCGGTATCTATGCATATATTTGGCATTTGTCGCATCTTCTCGCATAGTCTGCAGCATCCCAATTTACAGTCGGCCAATAATATCCATAGCGAAGGATTTTCCTCGCCAAAGTTTGCCCCCGGTATGATCACCACATTCTCCCTCATAGACTTCTTCCAACACCCGTTTTACCTCATCATGGGCCACGCACCGGAGTAGGGGGGTCGAGAATCCCCTCCCATACATTATCCCAATTACGAAGGACTTGGCGTCTTTCGCTTCTTTTCTCAGGTAAGTCCCCGTATAGCAAGTATTGTTTGATCGGGGTCAGCCATGATCCCCTTTCGAGTTCGGTCTCCAAGACGAGATCTATCTCCATCATGTCTATACTGGGAGCAAGCAGAGTCTCGACAGGGAACAATCCCATCTATTGTGCATCGCCAATACTCGCGAACTTAGCCAATGAGTCGGCCTCCCTGTTCTGTTCGCGCGGGACATGCTAAATGTCATAATATTCCAGGTTTACTAGTAGCTCCCGGACTCGAGCAAGGTAAGGAGCCAGTCTTTGTCCTTTCGCTTGGTAGTCTCCTCGTACCTGATATACCACCAGCTGTGAGTCACAGAAGATTTCGATGGACTTTACCCTCAGTTCATTGGCAAGTCTTAAGCCAGCAATCAGTGCTTCATATTCGGCTTCGTTATTTGTCGCTGTAAATTCGAGCTTCAAAGCGTAGCAAATCGATCGGTTTTCGGGAGTTACCAGAACTATCCCAGCTCCCGACCAACGGTCGTTAGATGCCCCGTCAGTGAACATCTTCCATCGGACAGGAGGGAATACTTTGTGATTTTCACTCGGTTCATCCGGAATGGTGAACTCAGCAACGAAGTCAGCTAATGCCTGCCCTTGGATGGTCCTTCGCGGTAGGTAGGTGATATCAAACTGGCTTAACTCGATGTTCCACTTTAGCATCCTACCGGAAGTTTCCGGTCGTTGGAGTACCTGTCGCAAGGGTTGGTCAGTGTAAACACTGATTGAATGTGCCTGAAAGTAGGGACGAAGCTTGCATGATGCAATCACCAGGCAATACGCAAGTTTCTCGATCTTTGGATAGTTCTTTTCTGCCCCCGTCATTCGTTTACTAACATAGTACACCGGCCTTTGAACCTTGTCTTCTTCGCGAACTAGGGCTGTACTGATAGCGTGTTGAGACACAGCCAAATATACGTACAACGTCTCATGGTCTACTGGTTTTGACAGCACTGGAGGACTTTCCAAGTGTCTTACCAGGGTTCGGAATGCTTCCTCGCAGTCAGTCGTCCATTCGAAGTTTCTCTTTCCTTTCTTTATGACATCAAAGGAAGGAACACACTTATCTGTGGCTCTGGATATGAATCGATTGAGCGCAGCTACTTTTCCGTTCAAGCTCTGTACCTGTTTTGTGGTTCTAGGTGCCTGTATATCTCGGATGGCCTGGATCTTTTCCGGGTTAGATTCAATTCCTCGTGCATTCACAATGAATCCTAAGAACTTCCCTGATGCCATGCCGAATGAACACTTTGAAGGATTGATCTTCATCCCATAGTGCCTTAGTATATTGAACATTTCCGCCAAGTCTCAAATGTGGTCGTTTGACTGCCGTGACTTCACAAGCATGTCATCCACATAGACTTCCATTGTTCTCCCAATCTGATCTTTGAACATTCGATTTACCAGACGTTGGTAAGTTGCTCCGGCGTTCTTCAGTCCGAAGGGCATCACTACATAGCAGTATAACCCAACATTTGTGACAAAGCTGGTGTGTTCTTGGTCTGGGATGTGCATCGGAATTTGGTTGTATCCAGAGTATGCATCCATAAATGACAATAACTCGTGCCCTGCCGTTGAATCAACCAGTTGATCAATTCGTGGTAGCGGGAAGCTATCCTTCGGGCATGCTTTGTTTAAATCAGAATAGTCAACGCAGGTTCTCCATTTCCCGTTTGCTTTCTTTACCAACACAGGGTTAAACACCCATTCCGGGTAGAGGGCGTCGCGGACAAACCCATTGGCTTTGAGTCTATCCACCTCCTCTTTGAGAGCTGTAGACCTTTCCGGGTCCATGCCTCTCCTTTTTTGCTTCACAGGTACGTGTTTCGGGTCTATATTCAACATATGGCTCGCAATTGCAGGGGAAATCCCGCGCATATCAGAGTGTGTCCAGGCGAAGACATCAAGATTCGCTCGGAGGAAATCAGATAAATTCTCTGCCATTAGGGGATCGAGCTGTGACCCAATTTTAAGAACTCGTGTCGGGTCGCTGTGGCTAACTGGAATATCAATTGTTAGTTCGTCCGGTGCTGCGTCTGGTTCCCTGGGTTCCCCTTTGTCATCTCTTGGATCTATGTCTCCAACGATCCGAGAATGTCGCCCGAGCCAGGGCTCGGGCGCTAATTGTCAATCGTCAGAATTCGGGATGCGGACGATGCTGTCCGCAGTCTTCCCCTTTTCTCTGCGCTGGGCCTCTCTCAGCTCAGCCACGTAACATGCACGTCCGGTTGCTTGGTCGCCATGTACTACGCCAACTCCTTTGTCCGTCGGGAATTTCAGTGTGAGACACCACGGGGCCAAGGCTGCCCTGAAATCTACGAGGGCTGGTCGTCCCAAAAACACGTTGTATGGTGAATCAACATCCAGCACTATGAATGGTAGGATTCGCACTCTCCTGCGTTCACCTTGTCCCAGTTCAACTGGTTACTCCATATATCCTACTGCGTCTGTGGCTGCGCCGTTAAAGCCATGGATTCGGGCTTTGGATGGCTACAAATCCTTAGTCTCCAGCTTCTTTTGGTCATACGCTTTCTTGAAGATGATGTTAACGGAACTTCCGCAATCAATTAGGATTCTCCTTACGAATGCCGGTCCGATGGTTGCGGATATGACCAATGGATCGATGGTGGGAGCTTCCACCTTATTCGCGTCTCTAATCCTGAATACAATATCGTCGTGCATCGTGCACTGCTGCTTTGCGGGAGTTCCATCCTCCACATTTGAACAGCACTCATGCTCTGTATGTCTCAACGAATTGGCATATCGCTCCATTTCCTGCCAATTTTTATCCGCAGGATGAGGTCCACCAGCAATTGTGTTAATAATCAACCTTCCCACAGTTCGAGTAGGTTGCTCTGGATGGTGTGGAGCTGGGCCACGTCCGGGGTCTGAAGTCTCTTGTCTTCCTTCTGGCGTATCTTTGACGAATTCCTGCAGCTTCTTCTGCCTAATCAATTTCTCAATAGCGTCATGGAGATGCCTGCATTTGTCTGTGTTGTGCCCATAAAACTCGTAAAAGCGGCAATACTTTCCAGTCCGCATTTGCTCCTCTGTTGATTCCTTAGGGCGTGGTTTTCTATATTGAAAAGTGTTGCAGTCGATAAGTAGATGTTTTCAAGAGATGCATTCAGTGGAGTGTATTCGTTGTAGGTTGGGATCCTTGACTTCCATCTTCCCGTTTCCTTCTTCTTTCCAGGATTTCCACTTCCAGTTCCCTTAGACTGCCCGGGCTTATTTTGGACGCTAGCCCGAGTCTTTCCAGGGTTGTTGTCGGTTGCTTTCATGGCGGTGTTGCCCTTTACAGACTCCTGAACGGACCCTGGTGCCTTGTCTTTCCTTATCCACCGAGCCTCTTCCCTCCTTATGAACTGGTGGGCTTTCGAATAGAAACGTTCCAACGTAGCTGGTGGCTTTCCCGCCAACCAATCCCCAAATTCAGAGTCTGGATCCACTCCACGCATTACTGCCATCAAAATCGCGTGGTCGTTTGGATTGCTCACTTCAATAGCAGTAACATGAAATCTCTGCAAGTATGCTTTCAGTGATTCTCCTGGAGCTTGGGTCACGCTTGATAAGGACATCACATCCTTGGGTCGCGTGGCGTGTATCCTGAATTGTTCTATGAATTTCCTTGCTAATTCGTCGAAGTTCGAGATTGACCGTGGAGGAAGTCGAGTGAACCACATGGTGGCAATTCCGGACAGAGTTATTGGAAAGCACCTGCACTTAGTTGCGTCGTTGGCCCTTGCTGAATTCATCATCCATCCATACCTCATTACATGTTGTCTAGGGTCAGTTTTTCCTTCATAGGCGGGTATGGTGGGCATGTTAAACTTCCTTGGGTATTCAGCTTGTAGAATGGTATCTGTGAAAGAAGTATGACTCTTAGACATTCCCCAATCTTCATTAGTCAGACCTTGATTCTCTCCCATCAACTGCCTGACCATAGCCGTCAAATCCGGGGTTTGTATGGTAGGAGGAAGGTTTGGTTCCGCTCCACGGGCTTGATTTCTAGTGGAGCGATCAGTGGCACCTGCTTGGTCATCTTCATCCTTGCAGCGTCTACGCCTGGGAGGTTCATCAGCTGAAGTTGAGCTATCATCTTCGGAGTAGGGGACAGGACTACCTCCAGCATTCTGATGCTGCTGTTGAGCAAGGCGGGCCATGTGGTCAGCGTTAACTTGCATTTGCTCAGCGAGTTGCCTTCTGCTTTCCGTAAGCTCTTTTATCAAGTCATTCAGTTCTTCTCGTGAAACAGCTTCCGCTTGGTTTTGGCTGGAGGGCCCCGTGCCTCGAATTGCTTGTTGATCGTTTGGTCCAAGTTGTTGAACACTAGCGGTTTCGTGGGCATCTACATTTTGGGAGGTCGATCTCGTTCGTGGCCTTCCCATGGTAGAGTCGTTGGTTGTAACTCTGAGTAGAATCAACAGATGCCTTATGGATAATTATGGATCTTCTTCGGGGAATTTATGCAATCCAGTAGCTACAAAGTAGATCCTCACAACCTGAGAATTCAATTCTCAGTGAAAGCACCAAAATGTTAGCGCCAAAATTGGTCACTAACACCCTTTGAGAGTTTGTGTAGAGAGATTAATGAAGAAGATAAATTAAAATAGAGAAGATAATATAAATTAAAATGCGGGAGACGAGAACACAGAATTTATAGTGGTTCGGCGTTGTAGCCTACGTCCACTTTGAAGTTGATCCTTTATTTCTTCACTTTAAACTTGATTACAGATACAATCCGTTTTTAAGTATTCGAATACAATTGTGAAATAAACAGTGAAATTTTTGTATGAGGGTTGAAAGTGGCAGAGTCTCCCCAGCGCTCTCTAAAATCTGATCCCTTTTTTATGTGCCCCTGCCCCTCTATTTATAGATGAATGTGAGTTGGACTACCCTGGTGGGCCAGATGGCTAGACAGCTCGGTCCAGATAAGACGCGCCCTGCATGCCGAGTGAAACAGGCCGAACGTTCGGCATGCCGCGCCTTCCTTTCCAAGTCGATGGATCTCTCTATTGAATGAAGGAGACGGGCCGAACAATGCTAGAATGCCAAGTGAAGCGTGGGTGCCGAGTGAAAGGCTTACCGTGTGAAGGGTTTTTTGCCGAGCACAGGACATGCCGAGCAAAGGTGATGCCGAGCAAAGGATATGCCGAGCACAGGACATGCCGAGCAAAGGTGATGCCGAGCAAAGGATACGCCGAACACAGGACATGCCGAGCAAAGGTGATGCCGAGCAAAGGATACGCCGAATGAAAAGATTGCCGTATGGGATGCTGGATGCCGAACTATCGCCTGGATGCCGGACGACCCTATGCCGCGTACAATCCTGGTCTGCCGAACCCCCTTCGATGCCGAGCACAGCCTTGGAAGGCCGAGCGTACTTCAATGCCGTGTAAAGAGCTGAATGGCCTTATGCCGAGCATCCACTTATGCCGAGTACAACTCTTCATGCCGAAAGTCCATAGATGTCGAGTATCCACTTATGCCGAGTACAATTCTGAACGGCCGATCGTTTAGTTGCCTGGTCGATTTTCCAGGTAACACTAAGGATCAAGTAACTCAAGGCAAATCAGTGCAACCCGAAGTCGGCAGCATCAGGTCATATTAGTAATGACCAAGGCAACAAATTCGAGTTAAGGCAGAGGTTCACAGAACCAAAAATACCATAAATCAAAAAAGCTTCAATGACCAAACTCGAACAAATTCATAAAACAGCAGTTTCAAATTAATACTACAGAGAAAAATCAAAAGTGAACAATGTTTCAGCCGAGTTCAAGTATACAAATATTTAAAGCAACAATCACAACCATGTCGAAAATACTACCAAAGGCAGTAAACAATACAGCCAAAAATCAAACAAAACAACATCGTCAAACGCAGATCAAAAACCATCAAAGCCATGTAAATCAAATCACAAATCGCATGCTTATGAGATTAAATTAGATGTGAGTAATTAGAAATTACTCACCTTCGCTAAACGAAGCAGCCGCGTGCAGAAGCATCATCGAGCTACACGAGAATTTCTATCAATCGATCAACAATGGCGAAGCTTCAAATCGAAAAGCCCTAATTTTTGAAAGGAGGGACGAACGAAATTGGAGCCGCCATTGATATTTCTTTGTTCGATTTTATTTTTAGGGTTAAAAACGAATGGGAAAAATCAAAAGGGGGCGGGTTTAATTATTATCACGGCATCAAACAATTAAGTGGGCCGAGAATTCAAAGCCCAGAAATCCTTTTAACCATATATAAAAGAATTTCAACTAAATTTAAAAACTTCAAATGGAAATTAGCGAAAATATTAATCGTTTAAATGTCGATTATAAACAGACGCGAAATACCGTGTTGTTACAGACTCCCCTCCTTAAATAAATTGCGTCCTCGCAATCGTAAGGAATAATTGGACAAAAGGTAATAACCATAAGAGCATATCATCACAAGATGAAGAAATTTGAAATAGGAAGTTCACCATAAAGAGCATGAAGGAGCAAGCCTGAACGTGTTTGCTCAAAGTCAAATCTGGTGAAACTTCAATCTCTTCAATAATACCGGGCTCAAGAATATAAATGCCCAAAGAAATCTTTTAACTTCATAAAAGAAATTCACACATTCACACAAAATCTAATTATCAAGTAGATAATCAGAAAACAACAAAGCTGAATAAATGCAATTATTAGCAATATTCAATTATCAAAAACGATAATCAAATCTCAAATCAACAAATATTCGATTATCAAAAACGATAATCAAATCTCAAATCAACAAATATTCGATTATCAAAAACGATAATCAAATCAATAAATATTCGATTATCAAAAACGATAATCAAATCTCAAATCAACAAATATTCGATTATCAAAAACGATAATCAAATCTCAAATCAACAAATATTCGATTATCAAAAACGATAATCAAATCTCAAATCAACAAATATTCGATTATCAAAAACGATAATAAAATCTCAAATCAACAATATTTGGTTATCAAAAACGATAATAAAATCTCAAATCAACAAATATTCGATTATCAAAAACGATAATCAAATCAACAAATATTCGATTATCAAAAACGATAATCAAATCAACAAATATTCGATTATCAAAAATGATAATCAATTCTCAAATCAACAAATATTCGATTATCAAAAACGATAATCAAATCAACAAATATTCGATTATCAAAAACGATAATCAAATCTCAAATCAACAAATATTCGATTATCAAAAACGATAATCAAATCTCAAATCAACAAATATTCGATTATCAAAAACGATAATCAAATCTCAAATCAACAAATATTCGATTATCAAAAATGATAATCAAATCTCAAATCAACAATATTCGATTATCAAAAACGATGATAAAATCTCAAATCAACAAATATTCGATTATCAAAAATGATAATCAAATCAACAAATATTCGATTATCAAAAACGATAATCAATTCTCAAATCAATAAATATTCGATTATCAAAAACGATAATCAAATCTCAAATCAACAAATATTCGATTATCAAAAACGATAATCAAATCTCAAATCAACAATTATTCGATTATCAAAAACGATAATAAAATCTCAAATCAACAAATATTCGATTATCAAAAACGATAATCAAATCAACAAATATTCGATTATCAAAAACGATATATCAAAAACGATAATCAAATCAACAAATATCTAATTATCGAAAACGATAATTAGAACTCATATCAACAAATATTTAATTATCACAAGCGATAATCAAATCAAAAAATATCTAATTATCAAAAACGATAATTAGAACTCATATCTAAAAATATTTAATTATCACAAGCGATAATCAAATCAACAAATACCTAATTATCAAAAACGATAATTAGAACTCATATCAACAAATATTTAATTATCACAAGCGATAATCAAATCAACAAATATCTAATTATCAAAAACGATAACTAGAACTCATATCAACAAATATTTAATTATCACAAGCGATAATCAAATCAAAAAATATCTAATTATCAAAAACGATAATTAGAACTCATATCAACAAATATCCAAATACCTGCAGATAATTGAAAACAACAAATATCTAGAAATCAATTAAGATGATCTAGAAAATCAACATAAAAGGTGGATCGATCCCAACAAATGGCGAGTTTTAGCTACGCCGCACGTGCATCAACATATGGCCGAAGCCTACCAAGTACCCAACATAATTTTGGCGCCCAACAAATGACCCGAAGGTCCAACATATGACCCGAAGGTCCGGTACTAGTATTGACCCGAAGGTCCAACATATGACCCGAAGGTCCAACATAGTGGCTTGAAAGCACACGAAAATCATCATATATTCAATTAACGAGTCCGGAATTAACCGAAATAGCAAACGCACATGTCCCATACCACGTGTTTTACTAAATCGTTTGATTCTCTTCATCGTTTCCTTGAACGTGTAAAATCATCAAAATCATCAAACAGCAAATGTTTCAATTAACGAGTCCGGAATTAACCGAAATAGTAAAAGTGTGATTCCATACTCCGCACTTTTGCTACATCGTTTAAATCTCTTCATCGTTTCCTTGAAAGTGCAAATTGTGTATTCCAAAAATAACATTTCACATTCTCAAACGGACAAGTCCGGAATTAAGCGAATCAGTAAAAGAAAGGGGTCATAATCCTCGATTTTTCTGAAACGTTTAAGTCACTTTCTCAGTCTTCTGAAAATGCAAACTGTAAAAATTCTGAAAACAATTTCATTTATTTTATAAAAGTAATAATTTACATTCTCAAACGAACAAGTCCAGAATTAAGTGAATCGGTAAAAGAAAGGGTTCATAGTCCTCGATTTTTCTGAATCGTTTAAATCGCTTCCTCATTCTTTTGGAAGCATAAACTATAAAAAAATTGAAAAACAATTTTATTTTTAAAACGATTTTGCAAATCCGTGATAAAAACAGCAACATTAGTGACAATTTCAATAAGAAAATTGTACTTCTCAAAACACCGTAGAAACGGATCTCAAAATCGGCATTGCGGGATAACCGCTTGAAAATCAACTTTAAAATATGACGGATACTGAAGTCAAAGCGACAGTAATTTTTAAACGACAAAATCTCATCAAAATAATTTGCATCAAAATTTCATATCAGTGAATTTTCATTCATTAAAATGTCAACAAAACACCGCGCTTCAAAAATATAGCATTGGTGTAAAACTCCCGTTATAATAATAACGGCAACAAAATACGTTTCATAACCAAGCATCGGTTCAACGTAAAATTAATGCAGTAACGTGCAACTTGAATTTGCACATATACTACAAAATGAACAAAGAAATCATTTGAATATATCTTCAATGAAGATAATTCAAAACAATCAAAATCTAATCAACATGTGATTAGCACCAAAGAAAACCAGGCAAAACTTCAACAAATTCACATAGCTGCAATCGCCTCGAATCCTCAAATCGGATTCGAAGTTTTTAAAGAAAACAAAATAAACACAGCTATGTAAATAACAAATGAAATTTATTTCAATTTCATATTTTGATTTTTAAATCAAAAAGGGTTATCAGCCGTACTCAGCGAAGACAGTTTCACTGTTTCCGCTGCGCACCCTGATAAATAGTCACAAATCAAACAAATCAACAAAACACAAATTCACTTTTTTTTTATATATATAAGGATATTTAAAAATTTCATCAAAATTTCAAAACTTTAGTTTTGACTCAAAGCACAACTAAAATATCGACAATTAGTTGTAACACATGTTCCATCTAAGTTATGTTTTATATCATGTCCATAAACCCCAAGCTCTGATACCAACTGTGACGCCCCACCTCTATTCTCATAATAACAAAGAGTATTAAAGAAAATACTGTCTGTTATTACGAAGAATAAGGCTGGATAAGAGCGGCCATCTGTAGTTAGGCCTTACACTAGTATTGGTTATTTCGATAGGAGTGGTATACATTTTTATTTTTCATCTCTTATTTATTTACTCCCATCGACATACCCAATTCCAGTATAAAACGAACTATGATGGTTCATAATAGTTTAGGACAATAGATATAATAATAACACAGATAATATAAATGCGGAACACAGATATAACAAGAAGTCTCATATATATATAACTGATTTCAGTTGATATACATGTGATACAATACATATGATACAACTACAACTGTCGACTCTGGAAGTTACATATACAAGTACATCATCGTGAATAATATACATGAATATACAACATCCTATATAAATTTACTGACTACTATACATGACGACGACTACTCCAAAAGATATGAAAAGACTTCATGGCCCTAGCAGCAACCCAAAGCTAAAAATCTACAACCTGTAAATACTCGGTCTGACCCGAGTATTACATTCAAAAGAAAATAATACGCGGGTCAGTCTAATTCAAACTCAGTTATTAGTGCACAGAAGCAATAATAATCAAATAATGAATAGACGACAGTCACAATAAATCTCGTCTATCCGATCCTTAAATAAAGAAATCGGATAACGGTAAATATAACACGTAACGGTGTTAAACAACAAATCAGCAAATTAAACCCAAACAGAATATTGAATTGAATAAACAAAACGGTTCAAAACATTGAAATATCAATTAAAATATTATTTCGAGTAGGGCTGCAGTACACGCACGCGTGCACTGCCTCGCCACTACAGCATATGGAATATGCAAAAGATCAATAAATCAAAACAAAATAGAATATCATACAACCATACAGTGTGGCTGCAGTTCACGCTTGCGTGCACTGCCTTGCCACTATAGTAATGATGTACACAAACTGGCACAAAGTCAAACCCGAAATACTGGATTCAACTCAAGTGTAATTTTAAAAAAAAACAAATCCAATTGCATCAATGCAATGCAAACTAACACGGGCAAGACTACATACAAATCGAAACTGCAGTCACCACATGAAAGCAAGGGTACAGTAGATGCAAACTGCCACAATCAACAGGTTGCAACTGTACTAGAAAACAATGCACGGCTCACATATAAAGGAATAGCATCAAGGCACCAAGGCAGTGGTATCTCTTAAAGACATTACAGAATGAAAATGAAAGCAACAAAAATATGAGCAGAACCATCAGCAAAGTCATATGATACGATATACAGTGGAATTTACAGGTGTGCATACACATCAGCACTGACTCGAAGAAGTACAATGATATGCATAGTGCCCAGCAACTACAACAGTTCTGACCAAACCCCAAAGTTCAACTCCCAATCAGGCAGCAAGAAGAAATCAACATATATGATCTAAAGCATCGCCACAGTGAGTTCAAGTGAATGTTAACACATGACTATGGCATGTGTACCAAATACAAGTGCACTAACAAAGGAATCCAGATCACAAAGTCAGCAGTGGGCAGGAAAGACGAGTACGTGTGTACTACAGCGAACAGCATCTATGAATCTCAACGCCACACCACACTGAAGACTACAAATACAAGCCCAGATACAGCCAGGTATGGCAACACAACTCCAAAGCACAAAGGCTCGAAGACTGAGTGTACGAAGGCAGTGTTACAAACTACTTGAAGGCAGTAGAATGAAGGTGAGGGCACCTAAGATATGGCACCACAGCACACAAACAAATGAATATAATTGACTAAATACAAATGAATACTGCATCAATGCAATGTATCAGACTCAAGCACCATTAAAGAAGATATAAATCTACAGTGCAAACTGGCAACTGACAAATGGTCTCAACTGGACCTCAAATGGAGTTATGACCCAGACAATAATTACCCATGAGGCTTATGGTGAAGTCAAAATGAAACTCAAGAAAATACCCAAATACATATAGGCCCGAGTAAGGAAAATGAAAATGGGCTAGAGGAATCCCAGTGCAAAAGGGATGATCTACTACTTAATACAACAGACACTCATAAATACAGCTAGTATAAGCAGTGCCAACAGATTAGAGTCAACTAGATTAAATTGGAATGCCATCAAAACTCAATGTATAAAAACAATGGCGACACATGATGCAAGACCAAAATCAAATGTACAGATAAATGAAGGTATAGTGAAGCCAATATGGCATACAATGACTGCCCAGATCCAATGCAAGCTCGACTACAGACTTTACAACAAAGTGCACACATGACACTGCACAATCTAGTCCATATGCAGCAATCACACACAAAGTCGAAGTAAACGAGACCGAACAACATGTAGCGGCAGTTATAAGTGACGCAGGCAAATATACAGAAGGAACAACAACTACACTAAGGATCAAGTAACTCAAGGCAAATCAGTGCAACCTGAAGTTGGCAGCATCAGGTCATATTAGTAATGACCAAGGCAACAAATTCGAGTCTAAGCAGAGGTTCACAGAACCAAAAATACCATAAATCAAAATAGCTTCAATGACCAAACTCGAACAAATTCATAAAACAGCAGTTTCAAATTAATACTACAGAGAAAAATCAAAAGTGAACAATGTTTCAGCCGAGTTCAAGTATACAAATATTTAAAGCAACAATCACAACCATGTCGAAAATACTACCAAAGGCAGTAAACAATACAGCCAAAAATCAAACAAAACAACATCGTCAAACGCAGATCAAAAACAATCAAAGCCATGTAAATCAAATCACAAATCGCATGCTTATGAGATTAAATTAGATGTGAGTAATTAGAAATTACTCACCTTCCTAAACGAAGCAGCCGCGTGCAGAAGCATCATCGAGCTACACGAGAATTTCTATCAATCGATCAACAACGGCGAAGCTTCAAATCGAAAAGCCCTAATTTTTGAAAGGAGGGACGAACGAAATTGGAGCCGCCATTGATATTTCTTCGTTCGATTTTATTTTTAGGGTTAAAAACGAATGGGAAAAATCAAAAGGGGCGGGTTTAATTATTATCACGGCATCAAACAATTAAGTGGGCCGAGAATTCAAAGCCCAGAAATCCTTTTAACCATATATAAAAGAATTTCAACTAAATTTAAAAACTTCAAATGGAAATTAGCGAAAATATTAATCGTTTAAATGTCGGTTATAAACAGACGCGAAATACCGGGTTGTTACATTGAGATTTTGAGTTGCGTAATTTGAAACGATTTAAAATTTAAATTTAATATATATGTATATTCCTTCAGTTTACTGTAAACATACCCAACATTTGTCCACCCTGAGGACACGTTTCTTGCATCTTCTCACACGCGTCTCCTTCTTTAATTATCATAGCCGAGCAAATTAAAAAGCATTCTCAAAAGAAAGGAAATATAACCATCGTTCTAAACAAATCAATGGTTGTACCCTTATATATAAAAAATGGCGAAATGAATTTATATTATTCAAACGATCGTTTGAAACTAAAATCAAAGCTACTTAAAACAAACTCGATCGCCTCGTTTATATATAGTAGATCGAAATCGAACGATATCGAATATCGTTCGAGATCGGCCAAGGATGGGTATGTGCCACACGCAATTTAAATCAGTCACGAGAACGAGTGGATCATCGGGGATCACGCACGGCAGCACTATCGTGGGCCAAGATGGGAAGCTAGCGGCGGCGAGTTAATTGTGGCGACAAAGGTCATCGTGTTGCGAGAAGTCATGGTGTGCGTTCGTGCTCACGCAAAGAGGCGGAGTCTCAGGCGCTCGTGCGCGCGAGAGCGTCAACGGCTATGGTCGCAATCGAAGATGAAGGCGAGCGCTCGGCGGTGGAAGGGGTCGACTCGATTTGGGGTTCGCGAGCTCGAGACGATGTTGTGGTCAGTAAGGTATTATTTTGTGAGTAATTTAAATTGCTAGATTTGGGTAGTTTTATTTTAATAAAAAAAATTAATTACAGTTAGGAAAATAAACATTTCTATTTGAATATATAAAAGGTTTAAAACAGGAAATATATACATGCATAAGATTTTTTAATATAAGGGAGTTTATATAAAAGTTAGTTTTAGCCTATATAAATTACTTTTATTTGCAGTTTAGAAATGAAGAAAATATATAAACATACACACACATATACTCTCTTTTTTTTAAAATCTAGCAGTTTATTTTAAACAATCTATATATTAGTGATTAACTTGTTTAATAAACTTATTTAACTATTTTTAGTCACTAAAAGATATTATTTTTAAAAAAAGAGAAAATTTGTTAAAGATTTAATTATTAGTTTAAATTAAAATTATTAAATGGTAATTGGTTTGTTCGATTTGTTTCGAATATTAACAAATCATATACTTATTTATTCAAGGTCAAAAGCTATAAAAACAAGTCGAGATGGAAATGGACTACAAAATAAAAAGAAAAGGTAAGTTAATCTCACTCATTTGGAATTCCATTTAAATTTAAATTTTTGGTTGAATGATTGAATTGATTGGATGTGATGTATTATATAATAGTATATATATATATATAGTGGAATGATTGATTTCTCGCGTTATATAACGGATGAGACCCGATGCGCCCTGCATAATAGCGGATGACCCTTTTACCGCGATATCCCGCCTTGAAGCGGGATTGGTATTTTAAAATTGTTGTGCTAACATATGTTGATGCAGGAAAACTGGTTTGTAACAACCCTATATTTTGTGATTATTTTAATTATGTATTTTATTTATTTTAAATGAAATTCCTGATTTAAAAACTTTATTTTATTTATTGAAATGGATAAATTTTGTTATTTTAAATATAAATTTTTATTTTTGTGCGAATTATAATTCCAAACCTGAATAAATGGAATATTTCCAAAAAAGTGGATTTTGGTCAAAATGGTCAAACTTTGACTTTTAAATTTAAATATTTTAATATTTTAATTTTTCAATTTTATCTTTTATAATGAAAATAGATTTATTTTCAAGAATACTGCTTTTCGTTTCGTTGAAATCATATTAATATTGTGAAAGTTATGCTTTTTACAATATTGTGTGTAAATTGTTTTATTTAACAAAATTGTCTATTTTAATTGATATAAATAATATCTTGTTTGTCAAATCATGTTCTAATTTGTGTATACATGTGTAATATGACATGTTGTTTATAGATTTTATTTTAAAAACATTTTTGAAGTATAATAGGAATTTTTCCAATACTAGTTGTATTTTTGTTTACAATTTTTAATTCTAGTTCAATAGTTTAAACTATTTTCTTTATTTACTTTTTTTTCATAAGAATATTTATCTATGTACTTTTCACTCTTTTTTATTTTCATTTTTATTGTAATATTTTATTTTTAAAACATTTTAAAAGTGTAGTTAAAATTTTCCAAAGTTAATTGTATTTTGTTTGTAATTTTCAAGTCTAATTTCAATTTAATAAACTATTTCTTAAATTCTTTATCTATTTTTCTGAAAATATTTATTTATTTTCATTTTATTTCACTTTTTTTTCAGTTTCTAATTCGTTTAGTAAATTTCTTTTGTTTTTATTTGATTTAAAGAAATGGTAAATTGAAGAGGCAAAAACTCTTCATTTTCTTTTGACTTTACAAATACTTGCCTTCTCACCTTGTTTAGCCGTTCAACATATCTCTTCGCCGTGAGTTTTTATTTTCATTTTCATCTGAAAACACATCTTTCTCACTTCATTTTCACGACATTTCAGATCTAAAAAATTTTGGTAATGTCTTCTTCTTTTTCCACTTTTTTCTTCATTTTCTATTGTTTTTCCACTGAAATTTAGCCTTGCCTCTCCTTGTCTTGCTCGGCCATAGTTCCTCCACCACCTCCACGACCAGCACCACCACCATCCATAGCCACATCACCCTCCTCTTTCGCTGTTCAGTCAAGGTCGTGACCATCCCTTGAAGATAGCACCACAAAAACTCCATACAAACATTGCAAAACTCCTTAAACCAATGCCTAGCCAACCTTAGCACCTTCATCACCGCCATAAATTGCCTTGGCCACACCTTTAGCCACCATTACCTGCTCCTCCACCACCTCTAGTCACTGCTCCAACCACTATCCAAACCTGAAACACCTTAGGACGAGCCCAATCCATGAAAAGCCGAGCCTTGTTGTTGCAACCAAACACTCTTTTGTTCCCTTGACTATTTGTATTCCTACCTTGTAACTTCCACCACTTCATCACCGTGCTAACCGAGCCATATTGACCCATACCTGACCCAAAACACATCCATGGTCGAGCACATATGACCCCCGAGGCCGAGCATATGATTTTTTAAGGCATTGTCAAACTTGTCATTTGTTGTTTTTATTTCATATTGTTTCAATGAGTTTTGGTAGTGTATTTATACTTATATTTATCTTGTTTTGTTTGTTGTGTACAAGATAATTATCTTGGCTCTCCACTCACTTGAATCCATAGTCATGCTATCGTGCTTTTTGGAATTCGTTTCTGTGCTTTGATTTGCTAACTCCAGCGTAAAAAGGTGTGTGTATACACTCATGACATTTATACTTATATGAACAGTTAATTAACAACAAGTGAATGTGTAGAAATTTTACATCATGTTATACTTGCATGTGTTATAAATTATATGATGTTAATTCTGTTTATTTATCTATCATATCATCTGATACTGTTATATGTTGTTATACTGTTCATTTTATTTTGATCATCACTGCAAGTTCCCTGTTAGTGTAGAAATCACTATGGGTTGAAATGATACATACCCGAACGACTTTAGAATAAGGAAAAATCGTTATGGGCTGAAATGATAGGCCTAAATGATTTTTATTTATTTTATTTTAACTTGGGATTGCGGGTTTGAAATGATAGAACCCGGGTTTTTCTTTGTAAACTGCGGATTGAAATGATATATATCTGTATCACTTGACCTAGGTTATACAGACCGTGGTTAATTTTAAAGTGTTTTGGAATATTTTTTAAGTATTTTTAAATGTAAATTTATGATTCTTTGATTTAAATAGAATTTTAAAAATGTTTTAAACAAGGAATTTATGATATTTCTATAAGTTAAAAATGCTGAATAAATGAATGGTTAAATTGAATTTTGAAATATAACTTAAATTGGGAAATTTGGGTTTTGTCATTTAAATGACATTTAAGTTGTATAAATAAAATGGAAATTAAGTTATATCTGGAAAATGGTAATAAAAATTTAAGTGTTAAGAAATTGTTAATGTGAAGAATAGAAAATTTTACACTTTGAATTTGTAAAGTGAATTATTGAAAATTTGTTTTTTTTATAAGAAATTTACTTTATAAAAATCATAAGTTAAAGGTATTTTAATGAACATTTTTGAATGTTAAAATATGATTTTTTATAATGTTTAAAGGGTTAAAATCAGAGTTTATTTGTTACTGGAATTACATTGAAAATTTGGAAATTAAATAACAGTACTTCAGAAATGCTATCGTTTCTGAAGTTAACTTAAAATCTGAAGTAAATGATATTACAGCACTTTGTAAGTGCTGTGGTTGATACAAATGAACTATGGATAAATTTTAACTAAGTGATATTATAGCACTTGGTAAGTGTTGTGGTAGCAGAAAGATAATTAAAATCTGAAACTAAATAAAAGGGCTACAGTAGCACTTGATATGTGCTGCGGTAGGATGAAATGAACAGTTTTCAAATAAACTGAACTATTACACCAGTTTTATTTAAATGCTATCTTTTTTAAATAACTAATTTCAAATGAACTAAACTATTACTGTAGTTTTGTTTAAATGTGTCTTTGCTGAATTTAATTGTTTCAAGTATAACTTACTGCAGCATTTTCTAAATGCTGTAAAAGGCTGAAATTTTCAATGTTTATGGTTTTTAAGTGAATAAATGAGCTTAGAAAAGGCTAAAATTTTTAGAATTGAATATTTTATTTGTAAGTATAATGACTTCACTTTTAATGGTTTAAATGAGTGATTTTAATTCGAAATTATAAACCATTTGAATTTATAACCATGGGTATACTTCTTTGTATGTCGTTTGATTTCCTAGTGATTGTTTTGATACACCTTCATTTTGATAGTGTGACTAGAAGTGAGCGATTACTGCAGCTATGCGCTACCCTAGTCACATTTACATTGTTAGTTGCATGGTTTACTTTAATATGGACATTTCTATGATAGCGTTTATTTCTGTTTAATTAATGCTTTAATGGATCCTTAAAGGATGGGTGATCCCAAGCATCCTTTAAGTTACTACGCATTGCTATTATAATTCACTTGAGTTGGTTTATATTATATGAGTATGTATGTCCTGACTCGAGTGTTTTGTGTTTTACTTTATTGCTCGGGTCAGCTTGAGAGTCACAACTTTAGATTTACCTTCTGGAGCTTGAGATTTGTTAGAGATTAACTGTCTATCTATTCGTCTGTTTCTGATCCAGATATTTTTCCTATTCGGTATTTGCTTCTGTATTATTGATTTATTTATCCAGACTTCTATTGTATCCACTTTTAAACTATGATATTTTGTATATGTTTTGAGAGTTTGTATATAGTAACTTCATGAACTATTATGGTATTTTATTTTCCCTGCGAGTTATTATGATATTTCTGTGTCTGTGATTCTATGATGGATTTTATTTGCTCCAAAATTTATTACAATCTGTTAATTTGAATTATTCAAGCCTGACATGTGAGGATTATTGTCGATTTGAATAGTCCAAAATAGTCGGTCGTTACATTTGGTATCAGAGCTTTGGTTCTAGGCAAATCTTAGTCTACAGAGCAAAAACCCATTAGAGATAGGGTAGAAATACCCTAGAATGAATGAAATCAATCTCAGAATCATTTCTTTGTAAGAGAACGTATTTTCGAAGTATAAAATGATTTCCAAATGATTTTAAAGGATTTCCAAAGATTATATCAGTATAAATTTTCTTATTTTGAAATTAAGATTTTCTAACTTCATTCCTTCTGTATCCACCTTGTTAGTAATCTCTTGGTTAGGATTATTACCGATTTGGATTCCTTTGAACTTTGGGACGCTCCCACTTATTCTGAAATCCATTCATGTCTTCCCTATTTGTATTCCTTTGATTTTAGAGCATTCCATAACTCCACTTTAAATGACCTCTATAAAGAATGGTGATTCCGCAAATCCTTGAATGATTTGTAAAGAGGTGAAACTCCTTTACATTCGGCATTGAGTCACCAAAAATTTCTGTATCTTCGTTTTATGATGCTATCTATCTTCTGCTATACCTAGACTCCATCTCTAGCATTCGAATGTCGATTTGCCTTAGATTTCTGCATTAATTATATTCCTGAAGTCATGGTTGACCGGTTAAGTCGCCCGCGATTTATAAAGGCTTATCCGTCTTCTATTTGGTAATTAAATTATCTCATCTTTGTTCGATCTTATCTTCAAACCAGAATTCTATTTGATTAGAGTTCCTCTAAATTTGAATCTCTATTTGTTTAAAATCCATCCTTGAATCATCCCTTGGAAATGTTTGTTTGGTTGTATTTTGAAGTTGTGTATACATCGAAACTATTAGTTTGATAAGGATGACCACATTTTATATATAAGAGTGAAATGTCTTCGATAAAGATTATATACCTTTTAAAAATGAAAATTTGAAGCTTTGAAAGGATTTGAAATTTTGAAAAGTCATAATAAATTTGATATATATAAAAATGATCTATAACTGAAAGGTTTTGAATTTGAATTCCGAGGAATCGAACTCCGGTGTTTTTGAAATCGGTTTTAAGATTCTGGAAATTATATAATTATAATAATATGATTTAAAGATATTTTCCGAATAAGAAATATTTCCAATGATTTCAATAAGTTCCAATGATTTCGAAGAAATTTCAAAATAAGTTTTCAAGAAAATAAAAGTCCAGAACTCACTTATGTCGCTGGAAAATAATTTCGGCGATGAATGCATGCGTCATCGACATTGATTTTCGAGTTTCTGAGTGGGGGAGAGGCCACTCTAATAGCTTTGCTATGCGAGTGATTTTATGAAACCAATTTAATTTCAAATACCGAAGTATAATTTGATTTTCGAAAAGATATATGCATATATATGTGATACAGTTTTGAATTGATCCGGTGTTCAGTTCTTGAGTTTTGAATTTGATTGATATAACCCTATCTTTTGGAATTGATTTACTGTTTTGTTGTTGATTTCCAACTCTTGGATTTGAAATATGATTTCTTCGACTAATTGAATGTTCAAACACTTCCAAATCAACGTTAACTTTTCCAAGCTAAGTAATTTTGAAAAGTATAAAGTAGTTGATAAAGTATATGAGTCTAGTTTTGTATGTTTTAGTATGATTTAAATTAGTTTGAAACTGCTTTGTTAGGTAAATGAATAATACTATTTTGAATTATACTAGTATGAAATATAGATTGGAAATGTTTTCAATAAATTATCTACATATAGAATAATAATCTTTCCAATGGTAAATTGGATTTTTCATGTAGAAATAAATAGTTTAAAGGTTTTAAAAGGGATGGTTTTAAACTTACTAACCAGTTTGGGTATAACTGATTTTGAGAAAATATTTGGTTTTGGAAATAGATTTGAATTTAAAACCCTGTATTTATATTGTGACTTTAGAAACAGATTTATTTGACATAAATTATGTTGATTTAGAAATTTGGATTATTTTTCTAAAATTATTATTTTGAAAACTTTGATTGAAGGTATTTAATTTGGAAGAAATGATTTGATGAAATCATATATGAATTTGAAACTGAATTGATATTGAAATGATTTGAAATTGAGAACCTTGTATTATTAAGCACTCGATTTAGGAGTTGTCGAACTTATATAAATGGATGTGTATAAGTGTGAAGTTGATTTGCAAACTATTGATTTGAAAGGTACTCGATTTGGAAAGAGAAATCATATATAATCGAAGTCTATATAAGTGTGATTTGATATACTATTGATTTAGAAAGTATTCGATTTGAAAGTGGAATCTTATAGATAATGGACTTTATATAAGTATGATATTTGAAAGTGATTTGAAAAAGGTACTATATGATACATATTCTCGAAGTGAAGATATGGAAAGTGCCTTCTGCTTGATATTCGCTTTTTGGCCACATTGTGGATTCATTCTATCGATATTATTCTCTCTGATTTTTGGTTTTTTGGATGTGATACTCGAGTGTCCTACCATGGAGATCTCCATGGTTTTTTTCTTTTCTTTTGAGCGCGACAACATAGCGTAATTCGCAGGGGATGTGAGAGCCTATGGGTATGGATGTTTCCTAGGGGATCCAGGCGTAACCATTGTGTATCTGCAATCTATTGGGTCGCCTGGTAGCGTAATCAGCAGGGGATGCGAGAGCCTATGGGTATGGATGTTTCCTGGGGGATCCAGGTGTAAGCATTGTATATTTGTGGTACTACCAGTCTTCATGGCGTAATCATAGGTCTACGGTAGCCAGCCTACGGGTACGGATATTTTCTGGGGGATCCAGGCGCAACCATTGTGTATCCGCGATCCATGATCGACATGTTTTGGTTTGGTTGTTTTGTTTGGATTTTACTTCCCATATCTGTTTTTTAAAAGTTTTTCAAGTATTTTCAATGGGTGTTGAAACAAGTCTACCAAGTACCTGGAGAATTCTAGCTTTGCCCCGGATCAACGCATAGCAAGAGCCTGCAGGAACGAGATAAACTTGTTAAGACATCGAGTTATAAAAGTATTTTGATATTATTATATAAAGGATATTTTGATCATTTATTTTACCTTTCTAAATAATTCAAAATTTATATGGTTTAAAATAATGGTTTATTCTTGTCTTTCAACCTATTTTTCCCTTCTAGCTATTCCTATTCTCCACCTTATTAAACTTACTTATAACAACAGTTATCAGGTATAGTTTTAATCTCTTATCATCTTGTCTTAATCCTATTTCATTATATCTTTTTCTGCATTTTCTGTACCTCGTTCCTTTTCGAGGACGAAAAGATTTGCGTGGGGGAGAGTGTAACAACCCTGTATTTTGTGATTATTTTAATTTTGTACTTTAATTATTTTAACTGAAATTTATGATTTAAAAACATTATTTTATTTATTAAAATGTATAAATTTTGTTATTTCAAATTAAATTTTTATTTTTGTTTGAATTATATTTCAAAACCTGAATAAATGGAATATTTCCAAAAAAAGTGGATTCTAGTCAAAATGGACAAACTTTGACCTTTAAATTTAAAATTTTGAATTTTATCTTTTATTATGAAAATAGATTTAATTTCAAGAATACTGCTTTTCGTTTCATTGAAATCGGATTAATATTGTGAATGTTATGCTTTTTACAATATTGTGTGTAAATTGTTTTATTTAACAAAATTATCTATTTTAATTGACATTAATAATATTTTGTTTGTCAAATCATGTTCTAATTTGTTTATATATGTGTCATTTGACATGTTATGTATATATTTTATTTTTAAAACATTTTTGAAGTATAGTAGGAATTTTTCCAATACTAGTTGTATTTTTGTTTACAATTTTTAATTCTAGTTCAATATTTTAAACTATTTTCTTTATTTACTTTTTTTCCTAAGATTATTTATCTATGTACTTTTCACTTTGTTTTTGTTTCATTTTTATTGCATGATTTTATTTTTAAAACATTTTAAAAGTGTAGTTAAAATTTTCAAAGTTAATTGTATTTTGTTTGTAATTTTCAAGTCCAGTTTCAATTTAATAAACTATTTCTTTATTTCTTGTTCTATTTTACTGAAAATATTTATTTATTCTCATTTTATTTCACTTTGTTTTTAGTTTCTAATTCATTTACTAAATTTCTTTTTTTATTTGATTTAAAGAAATGTTAAATTGAAGAGGCAAAAACTCTTCATTTTCTTTTGACTTTACAAATGCTTGCCTTCTCGCCTTCTTTAGCCATTCACCACGTCTCTTGGCCGTGAGTTTGTATTTTTATTTCGTATGAAAACATATCTTTCTCACTTCAATTTCACGGCATTTTAGATTTTATAAATTTTGGTAATGTCTTCTTCTTCTTTTTCCACTTTTTCTTTTCATTTTTTATTGTTTTTCCATTGAAATTTAGCCTTGCCTCTCCTTGTCTTGCTCGGCCATAGCTCCTCCACCACCTCCATGACCAGCACCACCACCATCAACAGCCACATCACTCTCCTCTTCCTTTGTTTAGTCAAGGCCGTGACCATCCCTTGAAGATAGCACCAAAAAAACTCCATACAAACATTGCAAAACTCCTTAAACCAATGCCTAGCCAACCTTAGCACCTTCACCACCACCATAGATTGCCTTGGCCACAGCTTTAGCCGCCATCACCTGCTCCTCCACCACCTCTGGTCGCTGCTCCAACCACTGTGCAGACCTAAAACACCTTAGGCCGAGCCCAATCCATGAAAGGCCGAGCTTGTTGTTGCAACCAAACACTCTTTTGTTGCCTTGACCATTTGTATTCCTACCTTGTAACTTCCACCACTTCATCACCTTGCTAGCCGAGCCATATTGACCCATACCTGACCCAAAACACAGTCATGGTTGAGCATATATGACCCCCTAGGCCGAGCATATGATTTGTCAAGGCATGGTCAAACCATTTTGTCATTTTTTGTTTTTATTTCATATTGTTTCAATGAGTTTTGGTAGTGTATTTATACTTATATTTATCTTGTTTTGTTTGTTGTGTACAAGATAATTATCTTGGCTCTCCACTCACTTGAATCCATAGTCGTGCTATCGTGCTTTTGGAATTCGTTTATGTTCTTTGATTTGCTAACTCCGGAATAAAAAGGTGTGTGTATATACTCACGACATTTATACTAATATAAGCTGTTATTTGACAACAAGTGAATGTGTAGAAATTTTACATCATGTTATACTTGCCTGTTTTATAAATTATATGATGTTAATTCTGTTTATTTATCTTTCATATCATCTGGTACTGCTATATGTTGTTATACTGTTCATTTTATTTTGATCATCACTGCAAGTTCCCTGTTAGTATAGAAATCACTATGGGTTGAAATGATACATACCCGAACGGACTTTAGCATAGAGAAAAATCGTTATGCGCTGAAATGATAGACCTGAATGATTTTTATTTATTTTATTTTAACTTGGGATTGCGGATTTGAAATGATAGAAACCGGGTTTTTCTTTGTAAACGGCGGATTGAAATGATATATATCTGTATCACTTGACCTAGGTTATACAGACCGTGGTTAATTGTAAAGTGGTTTTGAATATTTTTTAGTATTTTTAAATGTAAATTTATGACTATTTGATTTAAGTAGAATTTTAAAAATGTTTTAATTAAGGAATTTATGATATTTCTATAAGTTAAAAATGCCGAATAAATGAATGGTTAAATTGAATTTTGAAATATAACTTAAATTTGGAAATTTGGGTTTTGTCTTTTAAATGACATTTAAGTTATATAAATAAAATGGAAATTAAGTTATATTTGGAAAATGGTAATAAAAATTTAAGTGTTAAGAAATTGTTAAATGTGAAGAATAGAAAATTTTACACTTTGAATTTGTAAAGTGAATTATTGAAAATTTGATTTTTTTTATAAGAAATTTACTTTATAAAAATCATAAGTTAAAGGTATTTTAATGAACATTTTTGAATGTTAAAATGTGATTTTTATAATGTTTAAAGGGTTAAAATCAGAGCTTATTTGTTACTGGAATTACATTGAAAATTTGGAAATTAAATAACAGTACTTCAGAAATGTTATCGTTTCTGAAGTTAACTTAAAATCTGAAGTAAATGATATTACAGCACTTTGTAAGTGCTGTGGTTGATACAAATGAACTATGGATAAATTTTAACAAAGTGATATTACAGCACTTGGTAAGTGCTGTGGTAGTAGAAAGATAACTAAAATCTGAAACTAAATAAAAGGGCTACGGTAGCACTGGATAAGTGATGCGGTAGGCTGAAATGAACAATTTTCAAATAAACTGAACTATTACAGTAGTTTTATTTAGATGTTGTCTTTTCTAAATAAACTGTTTTCAAATGAACTAAACTATTACTGCAATTTTGTTTAAATGCTGTCTTTGCTGAATTTAATTGTTTCAAGTATAACTTACTACAGCATTTCCTAAATGGTGTAAAAGGCTGAAATTTTCATTGTTTATTGTTTTTAAGTGAATAAATGAGCTCGGAAAAGGCTAAATTTTTGGGAATTGAATATTCGATTTGTAAGTATATGACTTCACTTTTAATGGTTTAAATGGATTACTTTAATTCGAAATTATAAACCATTTGAAATTATAACCATGGGTATAATTCTTTGTATGTCGTTTGATTTCCTAGTGATTGTTTTGATACACCCCTTTATTTTGATAGTGTGACTAGAGGTGAGTGATTACTAGAGCTCTGCGCTACCCTAGTCTCGTTTACACTGTTAGTTGCATGGTTTACTTTAATATGGACATTTCTATGATGGCGTTTATTTCTGTTTAATTGATGCTTTATTGGATCCTTAAAGGATGGGTGATCCCAAGCATCCTTTACATTATTATGCATTGCTATTACAGTTCACTTGAGTTGGTTTACATTGTATAAGTATATATGTCCTGACTCGAGTGTTTTATGTTTTACTTTACACTTGGATCATCCTGAGAGTCAAAGCTTTGAATTTACCTTCTGGAGCTAGAGATTTTTTGGAGCTTATATGTCTATTTATTCGTTCTGTTTCTGATCCAGTTATTTTCCTATTTGGTATTTGCTTCTGTATTATTGATTTATGTATCCAAACGTCTATTGTATCCATTTTTAAACTATGATATTTTTTATATGTTTTGAGAGTTTGTATGTAGTAGCTTCATGAACTACTATGTTATTTTATTTCCGCTGCGAGTTATTCTGATATTTCTGTGTCTGTGACTCTATGATGGATTTTATTTACTCCAAAATTTATTACAATATGTTATGTTGAATTATTCAAGTCTGACATGTGAGGATTATCATCGATTTGAATAGTCTAAAATAGTGGGTCATTACAACGTTGGAGGGATCCAACTGGAAAATGTTAAATTTATTCTATATTTAGTAATATAATTTATGCGATAATCTGTGATGGATTATACTGATTATATTGGAAATTGTAATTATTGAATGCTATGGCTTGGTTGAATATATATATATATATATATATATATATATTGGTATTTGAGAGAATGAAAAATTTATAAAGTTTGGTTAAAGGAAATGTAAAGGGAATTTTTTAAGTAAAATAATTATCGAGAATTTGGATAAATTTAAGACTGGATTTGGAAAAGTATAAAAGTTTGATTTTTAATTTCTATTAAATAAATTCTGTATGGAAATGAAGATAGAGGTTTTAAATAAATGAAAATAAAAGAGTTGGAGACTTAAATGATATTATTATAAATTTAAAGGATTTTATTCCCAAATATAAGATTTACATGTTTGGGAAGAAATAAAAAGGGTATGACTTTGCATGAGGTATGAAGTGAATAATTCAGTTTAAAATAAGATCTCAAATCATAAATATAGAGGTAAATATGGAATTAATGAATTTTAAAATAAATTTGGGTAGGTAAGGGAATTTATTTTCAAAATGGAGTTAGTTTTGAAATTCGATTTGAAAACTGATTAAGTGTATGAAACTGTGATTTAAAAGGAGTACGTGACTACAGAATTTATAAACTGGGTTTATAAAGTGAAATAAGTTATCAGTGGATATTTGAAAGTATAATTCATGGTGGGAATTTATAAAGGAATAGGTATTTTGTTTTAAAAATAAATACTGATTTATTTTAAAGGTGTGAAAGGAAAGTGTATTTCCTTGAAAAGCCAAGTATATTTTCAAAGAAAGATTTCCAAGTATAAGTTCGAAGTTTTAAAATGATTTTTGAAGAACGTTTTAAGAGAAATTTTATTATTTTAAATTGTTTAGAATTTTAAAAGTAAATATTTATTTAAATTAATTATAGTAGTAATTATTTTAAAGGTTTGACTAGTATTATGATTTAAAAGATAATTATTAATATTTATATTTTATAAATTAGTTTTATTTTAAAGATAGTTAGCTAAAGTTTTTGTTAATCCACTTTTTTATAAGGCCACGGACATGCGGATTTAACCAAATCGACTGTTCATTTGTCGAAACTGGAATATGATTGATTGGAACTAGTTGGATGGATAGACGGTCGGTCAAGAATAGGTTCGAAGTGCACGGCTCGACCTGAGGAGAGAGCAGGGTAATTCGGTATTGGTTGCCGCTCGGCATAAGGCATGGTTCGACATTGGTCGCCGCTCGGTATAAGGAGTGGCTCGGTATTGGTCGCCGCTCGAAAAAAGGTATGGCTCGGCATGGATTGTCGCACAGCGCTAGGCATCAATCGGCATTGGACACCGTTCGGCATCATGAGTCTCTCAGCATTGGATGTCGTTCAGCATCGTACCTCGCTCGGCATTGGAAGTCGTTCGGCATCGGATGTCGTTCGGCATCGAACCTCGCTCGGCATTGGGTCGTTCGGCATTGGTGAGATGGCTCGGCATTGGATGAAGGTCACTCGGCATTGGTCAGGTTAGGGTTGCTTGGCATTGTTGATACGGGTCAGCGTTGTATTAAGGCCGGTGTGGCTCAGCATTGTGGAGGTATGTGGCTCGGCATTGTAGAGGTACGTGGCTCGGCATTGCGGAGGTATATAGCTCGGTGGAGTGGAGGTATATGGCTCGGCATTGTGGAGGTATGTGGCTCGGCATTATGGAGGTATATGGCTCGATGGAGTGGAGGTATATGGCTCGGCATTGTGGAGGTATATGGCTCGGTGGAGTGGAGGTATGTGGCTCGGCATTGTAGAGGTATGTGGCTCGGCATTGTGGAGGTATATGGCTCGGTATTGTGGAGGTATGTGGCTCGACATTGTGGAGGTATATGGTCGGTGGAATGGAGGTATGTGGCTCGGTGGAAGGTCTTGATGGGCCTGCACCATGCAGAAAGCCCAACAATTCCGGATTTGCCTATAAATACAGTATGTGGGGGTTTAGAAAAGAGATCTTCTGGCTCTGTCACTTTCTATTTTCTAAGGCTGAGGTTACTCTACCATTTTGTAAATGTAGTTGATTATTACATCAATAAAAATAAAAATTCTAGAGTGGACGTAGGCCGGAGTTAGCTGAACCACTATAAAATCTGTTGTTCTTTACTTCTTTCATTTTAGTTTGGAATGTTTTTCATATTATTACTCTCTACATATATTCTATCTGTGAGTTGTGACTGGTATTTTGTGCTTTCATCTGGATTTGGGTGTTAGTGACCATTTTTGGCGCTAACATTTTGGTGCTTTCACTGAGAAAGCTAGCACTCAAGAATTTTATAGCTTGAATTCTGGATTGAAAAGCTAAAGAATTCGGATTTTGGAAAGCAATGGCTAGACCACCAACTAAGAAGCAAGCAGCGAAAAGGAGCAATCAGGAAGGAAGTCAAGCCGCCTCTTCTGGAGCTGGAGAGGATCATGCATCCATCTACATAACTCAGGATGAGATGCATGTTATGATGAATTCTATGCATGAGCAGATGATTAAATGGCAAGAGGAGATGATGCGGGCTCTTCAAAGGCAGTTCGGACAATGTGGAACTACAGGTGCTCAAGTTCTAGGAACTAGAACGGAGGAACTCAACCAGCAGGCGGATGGAGTGATTCAGCAGGGGGCAGCTCCCAATCAACAAACAACTAACAATCTGGATGGACAAGACCTGGGGGCACGCCACCAGGTAATGCTGGAAAAGTTCATGGATGGACACTGGATGATGCTACGTGTCCCGACACCAACAGGAATATAGGGGTACGTGATGAGGAATATGTGCCAGAATTTTCTCTGAGAATTAGAGGGCAGTTTGGAAACATGGATAGGGGAAACCTTTGGTTGGAAACGTCGGATTGGCTGACATTATCACGCGAACTATTCGTAGAGGCCTGACAAACAGGGATTCGGAGGAAGTCAACAAAAGTCAATTTACCCGGAACATCAGGACAGCTAGGAATCCGCCTGATTTCAAACTGCCCACTCTGGAAGTATACAACGGGAAGACGGATCCAACTGACCACTTGATGAGGTACACTAGGCATATGGAAGTGTTGGGGGCAACAGAGGAGGTTATGGCTCGATGCTTCCCCTTGTACTTGACTGATATAGCTGCCATGTGGTTCAGGCAGCTGGAGGATGGGTCCATTGGAACATGGACGGAACTGGTGGACAGGTTCTTAAGTTAGTTTGGAGTTCACATAAAAAGGCCAAAGAACGTGATGACGTTGACATCGGTTAAACAAGGGGCATATGAATCGCTCAGGACATTCTTAACTCGGCTTAATGCAGCAGTAGCTTCGGTGGATCGGCCAGATCCATCAATGGTTCTGATGGCTGCGGTATCAGGAGTCAGAGATAATTCGAATTTCAAGGTATTATTGATACGGGACCGACCGTTGGATCTTGGGCTATCCGATAAAAGGATGCATGTTTGGACATGAGGTTAAAGGAAGTAAACCTGGTTAAGGATGGAGGACTACCCGACGAAAGCTCGGGTAAGGATAAGGATAAAGGGAAAAGGAAGCGCTGGGGAGAACCAAAGTTCTCGACTTACACAGGACTGAACGCGACATTGGAACGGATATTCTTGGATACTCGAGAACGCCTTTCGTATCGAAGGCCGGCGAGGAGGGAGCCCTCGAGATGCGAAAGGGCGTCGAGAAGGCACTGTCTTTTTCATGATCTGGACGGGCATGATACTAACAGCTACCGGCATTTGAAGGACATAATCGAGGAGCATGTTAGGAATGGTCAGTTGCGACAATATGTCGGAACTCTAGATGCGGCGGTTGAACAGGAGCTACCACCGTCTATCTTGAACGGCGAGGGAATGAGGCCCAAGAATGGTGGCCGATTGGTCATCAACTAATCTTGATGGTTTGAAATAAGTAACAAACTCTGGGCAATCGGCTAAATCACTTACTCATGTACGGGGTCAGAGATAACCCTCAGGCATGCTCTGAGATGATGGTTTGCCAAGATGTCTCGGTTTTTGAAATCTGTTTTTTCCCTTTGACTCAAACATTTGCTTTTTCTAGTTTTTTGGTTGGATTTGGATTTCGGATTGGATTTTGATTTTCCTATGGATTTTTGTTAAAGGTTGTCGAGCATGGACTATGCTCAGCAATGGTCCAGAGAGACAAGGATTGGGCCTAGGACTTAGGCCATATATTATCGGTTATTATTTCAGGTCGTCGAGCATGGACTACACTCGGCAAGGGTCCGAAGAGACTAGAACTCGACCTAGGACTTTGGCCCCATATTATCGGTTATTATTTCCAGTCATCGAGTATGGACAATGCTTGGCAAGGGTCCTGAGAGACCTGGATTCGGCCTAGGATTTAGGTCCCATACTATCTGTTACTATTTCAGGTCGTCGAGTATGGACTATACTCGACAAGGATCCGGAGCGACCAGGATTTGACTTAGGACTTAAGCTATGGCAATTACTCAACGTCCAGGGACACTGGACCACGATCCTCAGGTGTGGATTGAGCTTGACAAGAACCCGGAGAGTTTTACGGGGATATGAATATAGGCCATGAACGACAAAGGATTTGGATGTTAACCCGGAAAGGTCTTGGATTCGGTTATTGGTTACTGTATATGCATGAAACATGGACTTTGGATGTTGAATTTGAGGCTATTCAAAACACACCTTCCAACAGCAAGGAATGTTTTGGGAGAAAAGTGTTAACCTGCCTTTATGCAAGGCCATGGACATGCGGATTTAACCAAATCGACTGTTCATTTGTCGAACTGGAATACGATTGACTGGAACTAGCTGGATGGATAGACAATCGATCAAGAATAGGTTCGATATGCACGGTTCAGCACTGAGGAGAAAGCAGGGTGATTCGGTATTGGTTGCCGCTCGGCATAAGGCATGGTTCGACATTGGTCGCCGCTCGGCATAAGGAGTGGCTCGGCGTTGGTCGCCGCTTGGGAAAAGGTATGGCTCGGCATGGGTTACCGCTCGGTGCTAGGCATCGTTCGACATTGGACACCGTTCGGCATCCTGAGTCGCTCGGCATTGGATGTCGTTCGACATCGTACCTCGCTCGGCATTGGAAGTCGCTTGGCAATGGATGTCGTTCGGCATCGAACCTCGCTCGACATTGGGTCGTTCAGCATTGGTGAGATGGCTCGATATTTGATGAATGCCGCTCGGCATTGGTCAGGTCAGGGTCGCTCGGCATTGTTGATACGGCTCAACGTTGTATTAAGGCCGATGTGACTCGGCATTGTGGAGGTACGTGGCTCGACATTGTAGAGATATGTGGCTCGGCATTGTGGAGGTATGTGGCTCGGCATTGTGGAGGTATGTGGCTCGGAATTGTGGAGGTATATGGCTCGGTGGAGTGGAGGTATATGGCTCGGCATTGTGGAGGTATGTGGCTCGGCATTGTGGAGGTATGTGGCTTGGTGGAGTGGAGGTATGTGGCTCGGCATTGTGGAGGTATGTGGCTTGGTGGAGTGGAGGTATATGGCTCGATTGAAGGTCATGATTGGCCTGCACCATGTAGAAAGCCCAACAACTCCGGATTTGCCTATAAATACAGCATGTGGTGTGACGCCCCACCTCTATGCTCACAATAACAAAGAGTATTAAAAGGAAATACTATCTGTTATTGCAAAGAATAGGCTGGATAGGAGCGGCCATCCGTAGTTAGGCCTTACACTAGTATTGGTTACCTCGATAGGAGTGGTATATAAATTTATTTTTCTTTCATCTCTTTGTTTATTTACTCCCATCGACATATCCAATTCCAGTATAAAACGAACTACGATGGTTCATAATAGTTCAGGACACATATATAATAACACAGATAAGCTAAACACAGACCACAGATAATATAAAATCTCATATATTTATAACTGAAGTCAGTTACAATACATGTGATACAATACATGCGATACAACTACAACTGTCGACACTGGAAGTTACAAATACAAGTACGTTATTGTAAATAATATACATGAATACATATCATCCTATAAAATGACAACGACTACTCCAAAAGATATAAGGAGACTTCATAGCTCAATCAGCATCCCAAAGCGAGATATCAACAGCCTGTAATAACTCGGTCTGACCCGAGTATTAATTCAAAAGAAAATAATACGCGGGTCAGTCTAATTCAAACTCATTTATTAATGCACGAAAGCAGTAATAATTAAATAATCAAATAGACGACAGTCACAATAAATCTCACCTATCCAATCCTTTAATAAGAAAATCGAATAACGGTAGATATGACACGTATCGGCATTAAACAACGAATCAGCAAAGCCAAATCATCAACAAAGATAAATAGAAAGATTATCAATGAAGATAATTTAGAAAACAACAGAATTGCCTAAACAGCAATTAACAGCAAGTGGCCAAAGCAAGACCCAAGTCAGTGAACAGCATAAATCACAAAATATAATTATCGACACGATAATTAGAAAACACATAACCTAATTATCTAGTAGATAATTAGATAGCAACAAAATAATCAAATTAAACCAAATCAAAATACAGTTTCAAAATATATTGAATTGGACACATGAAACAATTCAAGCAATTGAAATTATCAATTAAAAAGTCAATTCTGTTTGGCTGCAGTACATGCTCACGTGCACTGCCTCGCCACTACAGTGATGAAATACGCAAAAGATCAATGAATCAAAAGCAAATGGCACCATCTAACGAAATTCAAAGATGCAAGCATGTACATGTGTGGTCAGTGAAACCCAAAGCTAACAGCAACTACAAAATGCAGCAAACAAAAGTATAGCCTCAATAATGAAGAGAAAGTGAAGATTCAAAAATCAATGCCACTGCCTCAATGGTTATAGTGCAACAGGTCTGGGAAACAAATACATAAAAGTGCACCAGCAACCAGTCTCCACAGAAGTACAAAGAAACAAGACTCAACATATATATGAATGGTCAGGCAACATGCATATAACCATCAGGTTAGAGCATGCAAGTACAGCCTCAAACCAGAACATCAAAATATAGGCCTCAACATCAAAGACAGAGAAACCAGAATGAAAGGAGTACTACTGCAACATGCACCAGTGATACAAGGCAAAAGCAACCTGAATCAGAAGCATGTGCACCAAAAACCATCAATGAACGAGACTACAAGATGAACCAGACCAGGCATGCACCAAGGGGGCCGCATATAAGCATTGAAATTCTGGCTACATATTTATACTTTTCTAAATCACTAATTGCTTTAAAACAAAACTGGCAATATTTTAACATCTTTTGAAATTTCGCAATGCTCATATGTTCATTTGCGGATTATAACCGAGGGGAGAGACTTAATACTACACAGTTATATTTAGCGAAATTTTAATAAAACAATGAAAACTATATATTAATGCTTGTATGATGTCTGCATGTTTTTCACGCAGGCTAATGAACCATGAACCAGTTATTCACTGAACAAACAAAGGCTAGGATATAAGCAATGCAGGATGACCACTAACTCAATGATTCAAGTAAAAACAATTTATACATGTGAAGTCACCGATCCAGGCAAGCAAACCTAAGCTAATATGATACGCATGCTACTGCACAGGGGACAGAGCTCAAAATTTCACCTAAGCATGCAAATATAATATGTAGTGACCACGAGTATATATATCCACCATGAAGCAGAGCTACTACTGACATAGGTATACACGATGACAACATATATGTACCAATATGAATGCATATCTACACATGCGAGCACTCATATCAAAATAAAAATAGAAAATTGTAGTGCAAAACACAGTTTGCAGTATTGTAAAAATCACAATAAAACAGAGTTCCAAATCAAGGAAAACCGTGTTTTCAAAACAAGGTCAGAGAGTTACTGATTATAATTTAAAAGTGTGAGAATAAACTCACTTTTCCTTGCTTTGAATTCAGTTAGAACCGGAGAAGGAAGCAAGCAAAAGTCAAACAAGACCAATACTTATTCTTTCCATCACAAAATCAAGTGTACAGTTCGAACAATATCACCAGCATTTTAAGAAACCAGTGTCAAGGCCGAAGACAACGTAAATTTAAATACCAGCGAATTCGAAACCGTGGTGAGCAGGGAACCAGTGCCAAAGAAAATCAAAACTGTGTCAACCAAGTAACACGAAATTAAACGAATTGAATAAGTCAGTGAAATCGTCAACCTCCAAACGAAATTCGAATGGCCAATGCAAAACAATTGACAAATTCAAACAATTATACCTACACGAATGCAAATAAAGGAGATCGAACAGATCCAAAAATCATCAAGCCGTGGATAAAGAAAATCGAATCAAGTCAGGAAACACAAACATCCAAACATAATTCGAATGGCCGAAGCAAAGTTTTGAATTAGAAGCGTGAGTGAAAATCACTCACCTCATTTCGAAGCAAGGACGAACTCAATCAAGCAGTCGACCCGAAAAAGCGAGGAAGTCGACACCAATCGATCTAATTCGGCTTCTTCAAATTTCGCCAAAAACCCTAATTTTTGAAGAAAGAACGAGTGCAGCCATTTTTTTTCGTTTATTGTGCTAGGGCTTGCCAAAAAAATAAAGGTGGAACGGGTATCTGCTTGATATAACATGGCACCAAGAATAATAAAAGAAACGTGGGCCGAGATTAAATTTTAAAGCCCGCATAACTCTTAACAACTTTTAAAAGAATTTCAACCCGATTCAAAACTCCCAACAGCAATTAGCCAGCAGAATTAATCATTTAATGACGATAATTAACCGGTGCAAAACCCCGGGTTGTTACATATGGGGTTCAGAAAAGGGATCTTCTTCTGGCTTTCTCGCTTTCTATTTTCTAAGACTAAAGTTACTCTACCATTTTGTAACTATAATTGGTTATTACAGAAATAAAAAGGAAACTTCTGGAGTAGACGTAGGCCGGAGTTAGCCGAACACTATCAAATCTGTTGTTCTTTACTTCTTTCATTTTAATTTGGACTATTCTTCATATTATTACTCTGCATATATTCTATCTGTGAGCTGTGGCTGTTATTTGGTGCTTTCATCTGGATTTGGGTGTTAGTGACCTTTTTGGCGCTAACAGTTTTCGATTGAAAATTTTGTATAGAATTTCATAGCTTTTGTTTTAAAATTTGTATAGGCTTATGTTTCACATGAGATATTAGTATAAATTTCATAACTAGTATTTTACATAAAATGTTTTAAGTAGTTTTTATTTTAAATATTTTTGAAGTATATATTTTTGAATAAAGTGTTTAAGTGGTTTTAATTTAAATGTTTTAAAGTATATTTTTAGAATAAAGTGATTTAAATTATTTTGAATCTAAAGTATTTAGACTTGGAAATTTTCAGTGGAAATAAACAATATTTGGGAATTTATTCCACGAGAGAAAGGTGGTTTGAAACTATTTTCTAAGGGTTGAAGTTTAGAAAAATATTTTGCAGAGATATTTTGAAAATAAATAATTTGAAAAATTATTAATTTCTGATGGTTGTTTGTGAATGTTATTTGATAGTTAAATAACCGACTATCAATATTGCCAATGCGCTGATCGTTTCGAAGAGACCGGGATCGGGATTAAATTCCTAAAAACTACTTCGATCCGGTTTGAACATTTTCGTGAGGAAGACAAGAGCCGGGAGTCGAAGATGGAGCAGTGAAGTGCAAAGGCTAATCGCTACTAATCCTAAGGGTGATTCCAAAATGGGTGTAGTAGGAGTAGTGCCTTCGGTTTCATTCGAACCCGGAGCGGACTTATATGGAAGAATGCTTTTAGAACATCGTCAAGAGGGCGATAAGCATTCTAAGTGAGTGTGTACTAAAAAGGTAACGCATAGCCTCGAGCCTCATCGACCGGGAATGGCTAAAACAGGGGAGGTGCACGCAAGGCTAAGTGGCTAGCAACCAATTAAGATAAGATCATCCCTGTCTAGAGGTCCCTTTTTATTCAGCTGTGTAGGCGGTTGTTGATCCCAAATGTGGGGTGATCTTATTCAGACTATCTAGTAAGAGGTAGCTCTGGTCTTGTGTAGCAGGGGATCAGGGTGGATCCTTGGTATGGTGATCTAGACCACGTACTGTGACGAGCGGTACCCCAGTAGCCCTGCCGTTGGTGGAAATCCATTCTCCCTACGTGCCTTTACGGTTTTGTTTGTAAAACCCACTTTGTGGCTAGTATTGCTGGAATTTAATAATGTAACAATTTCGGCTATTTGAATAAGTATTTATATATATACACTACTATAATATCCGAGGATTTTATAAGAAATGTTTTGGTTATCGTAAGGTAAAACCCGGTATGTTTATTTGTGGGGTGATCTTATGAGATAACTTTAATTTCAAAGGATTTTAAAAAAATTAATAATCCAATTGAGTGTGTTTCCTCACGCTGGTTTTCTAGACTAACTCGGGTGTTATTTAACTATAATGTTCGGGTCAGACCGAGTATTATAGAGTATAGATTCTGGATGGAATGCTGTGGAGCTTAGGAGACAAGCTGGATGGTGAGACTTATCACACGTACTTGATGTAAATTCAGCTGGGCAGGGTAAGCTATATATTCAGCTTGGGAGGACAAGTTATGATAACTGTCCGGTAATTGTTTGGATCTTTGATGTACTCTGATGATGTAATGTATAAAACAGATATAGTTTCTTTTGTGTAAAGATCAGTTATTATCTATTATATGTTATCCCGCTGCGATGGTAAGATTTTGTTGTTGTTTTGTTCTCTCTTCTTCTACCTCTTTCTTCTATAATCCTAATGATTTGGTTTTTCGGCAGTCGATTGTTCGGCATTTGATACAATGGGCGTATTGATGTCGATTTCGGGCGTCGAAAAATCGGGTCGTTACAAGCCTTCTGTTGTGTAACACTATTGACGTCGCATTCCAACCCATATTAATGACTATGTCATTCTTATTTAATCTAAGTTATTAGCTAACTTTAATAATTCACATCCATCATAAACGCATACATAAGGCTACATATATATTCATGATTATTTATTTAGTATGCCTTCAATGTTTAACTATTAATATTCGGTTATTTTTATTTAACTAACCCTTGTTTCATTAATATTAATTTAATGTAATTTATTACTTAACTTAAAAGATTTAACTATATTTTACAACTTATTTCCCTTCTTTATTATTAATTTTGTATTATTGTTCTTTTTAAATCTTGCAATCCTTCTTTGGTTACTAAACTTTCCTTCTAATTCATTTGATTACTTTACCTACCTTTCATTGCTTATTATTTAATTCTAACTTGTCTTTATTGTATTTGCGTTAGTTTTACAATTAAACCATTATTTTTATCACTACTGCAATCTTTTGGTTCATATTTAGGAATTTCTACATTTTAACGCGTTGCAAATTACATCTTCCCTGGAAGAAAAGGTAAATATTGTAAATTTCAATAATTTATCGGAAAGGGAATTTGTGCTGCGTTTGGAATTGTAAGGAATTATTTTTTATAATTGTTGAAATAGACCATACAAAATACAACAAAATTTTCTATTTTATACATCTATTTCTTATAAGTGTATTTCTTGTTATTTCAAATGATACACATTTATTCATATATCTAAACTTGATAATTATAGAAAATTAAAATGCATCACCCTACATTTCAATAAATTAAATACTACATAAATCCAAATAATTTATTGTGATAACTTATAATTTACATTTACTTGCATGAATCATTTAATCAACAAATCAAGAACTACTATATAATCTATCAAGATTCAGGGACTACTACTACTAATACCTTCTATATTCAAGCATATGCAATTTTAAATCTAAATTATCAATCATATAATATGTAAGCATGGTTTATAAATTCATCATATGCATACAATTAGGTCTATAACTCTAAAATTACATTTAGGCATGCGGGACATGATTTACAATAATATAAATCCAATATATCATATAAAAATATATAATTTCTCACTTAACTTTAAGATTTCCAAATCTCTAGATCTAAAACCTATTATTTCTATTTGACTTCTTTTTTCTCCCTATCGAAATACATACCACAAGCATATAAATATTTATTAGAAATTTAGATCAGAGCAGAGATTTGAATTTAATTTAGATTTGGATTGTGATTTACCTTTTCTTCGTAGAATTTGTTCATCCCTTATTCTTCTTATGACGCCCCATCTCTATACTCACAATAACAAAGGTTATTATAGGGAATAACGTCTGTTATTGTGAAGAATAAGGCTTGTTAGAAGCGACCATCCGTAAGTTATGCCTTAGACGAGTATTGATTACATCGATAGGAGTTGTGTAAATTACTCCCAAATATATATTCAATCCAAATCTAAAACGAAACTACAGTGGCTTAAGAAAAATTCAAGACAACTCATAATAACAACAACACAGATAGTATAATCACATCAGAACAGAAATATCAGATATATAGCGGAAGACAAGTCTGGATACATGCCACAACAATCGATAGTTCACATTAACCAAATGTACATATACATATACACCAACATACATGAGATGCGAGTCAATATACCAAAAGTACTTCTTGAAGACTAGAAAAAAGATGATGTGAAATCCCAAGCGGTAACAGAATCAGAGATAGTGATTATCCTGAAATAAATCGGTCTGACCCGAGTGTTATTTAAAAGAAAATAAATAATGGATCAGTCTAATTTAAACTTAAAAGTGAATGCATCATAAACAACATCAAACAAAATAATTATAATCTCGAATGAGACTATTCAACATAAGTAATCAACATAGTTTAAATGTATAAATCACATTCAACTCCACCAAATTCAACTCATTAAACTCCATCAAAATCACTTTCAAATTCAAAATTAAATTCAAAACTGCAAATCACAAAATCTAGAAATCAAAAATAGATAACTAGAAAAATTAGCATAAAAGTGGATCGATCCCATCATATGGCGAGTCTAAGCTACGCCGCACGTGCATCAACATATGGCCGAAGCCTACCAAGTACTGTCATCATAATTTTTGACGCCCAACAAATGACCCGAAGGTCCAACATATGACCCGAAGGTCTAGTACTGGTAATTGACCCGAAGGTCCATCATAATGGCTCGAAAGCCCAACAAAATCATCAAAATCATCAAACAACAAATCCACAACGAATATTTCAATTAACGGGTCTGGAACTAACCGAATTAGTAAAAGCGTGGTTTCGTATTCCGCACTTTTGCTAATTCATTTAAATCTCTTCATTGTTTCCTTGAAAGTAAAAAATTGTGTATTTTATATAAATAAAATTTACGTTCTCAAACGGACAAGTTCGGAATTAAACGAATCAGTAAAAGTAAGGGTTCATAGTCTTCAATTTTGCTGAAACTTTAAATCGCTTCCTCATTCTTTTGAAAGAGCAAACTGTAAAAATTTTGGAAACGATTTTATTTTAAAACGATTTTTAAAACACGTGGTTAAAACGGCAACAACTATAGCAATTTCAACATGAAAATTGCGCTTAACAAAACACCGTAAAAACGGATATCAAATCAGCGTTGAGGAATAACCGCTTAAAATTCACTTTAAATTGACTGTTACTGAAGTCAAAATAACAGTAATTTTTATTCGTCAAAAATGCCGTCAAAACAACACGCTTCAAAAATATAATACCGACGTAAAAATTTCCGTTATAAAAATAATGGCGCAAAATACGTTTTAAAACCAAACACCGGTTCAAAGTGAATTAAACACAGGTATTTAAAACACTTTCGTGCAATTCAACTTGCATTACCATATTAGTACGCACACACAAAGAAGTAATAAATGAGATGGCCTAGCATAGTTATATATCGCACGAAAAAATGGGTTGCTTGGACACAATACTTTTGCATGTAAATAATAATGTAAGTAATGTGCCCTGAACTTCTTTTAATGCCTGGACAAATCACCATATGCATGCACGTAACACTTTTTTAGGCCAATATGAACAAGACTTGGGCAATATATTTTCATACGCACACAAGAATTAGATAAAATATAAACTAGAATTTTTTTTCTTCTAACGTGCATGACATGAAACAAGTAGAAATGTGAGGTCAAATACTAGGCCATGCGACACGTGCTTACACATGAAATGCAAAAATCTCTTCTGGACAACAATATGAATGCAACACACAAAAAATTTAAAACATTACACAATATTGCATACAAATGCAGTTGATAAAACAGAGGAATTTGCAATATTTTGAGTATCACATATTTGCACGCAAGCATTGCTTTGGAGTTCATGCACGCAAATATGAATTGAACATTATGGTCTGGGCTCGTTCGTATATTATAACTAGTGCAACGCATACTCGCCTGGGCACTTACATAACCACAAAATATACATTGAATTGGGCTTGACTTCCATGCAACTTAAATATGGCACGCACAAAAAAAAAGAAGGACCTGACTTATCTTTAGTGTACTACCACTTCGCCTGGGCATAAACTCTATGCACACGAAACAAATATTCTTGCTTTATGCATTTCAACTTGACACGTAAAGGAAGTACACAAAATAAATAACTTAGAACCCATTTATATGTGCGCATCAACTTTTAAAATGCCTGAGAATTGATTTTCACATATACACAAAAATGAAATGCAGGAAAATGAAATAGTTTGGACACAATCTCTTGATGTACGCAAAAATATGAAGTGTACTTGACAACATTCACATATACAAGAAAAATGAGATGCAGAAAGAGCAAAAATAGCCAGGAACTCAATATTGTGATGTGCAGCTACAACTTGAAATTCGTTTGTGCGCCCTACATTATGTACGCAAATATTGAAGCAAAGAATAAATTAGAAATGTGAGTGTTTTCACTCATCTTTAACTCGTTTCAAAAGCAACTAGCAAGTAGGAATCCAAAGAAAGCAAGGTATTTGAGCGGCCATTAATAAGTTTTCAAAGCTACTGGAATATTTTTAAACACAAAGAAATGATGAAGGCTACTGAAAAAGTGAGCAAAGGATGTAGCAGGCATACACTCTTCTCTTTCAAAATGAGAACAATTCAATGTAATTAATGCCGGTAGTGATTTGTACAAATGCATTAAAGGTAGACATGCACTAGTAAATAAAAAGGACACGGCTACAAAAATTTTGGACAAAGCAACGTGCAAGGATTTCTAGCATAAAATGATGATGGCAGCCAATACAAACTGTTCAACTTTGCTTTAGAAAATTGTGACAGCAAATGTTTATACTTTTTGTTTATAAATGAATGTGTCAGCATGGTGTTCATTGTTTGTTTTATAAATAAGTGAACTTTGTTTTAAAAAGTGAGTGTGACAGCAATATATTCACTTTGCTTTAATAAAATTTCAATACTTGAATTGGACCCATATATTTTCTCACGTGCGGGTCAAATGAAAATATAACACAACTTGGTTATATTCAATGCAACAAGAAATTTGCAATTGACTTTGAAATCATTTTTGTATTGCAAATTTATTTTTCAAATTTCAATTTAAAATTTCCATTTTAAATTTATATTTCGACGGTATATAAAATCATGGTTGTTACAAACTCTCCCCTTATAAAAATTGCGCCCCCGCTATTTTCATACTAGAAGTTGTTTAAAACACAAATTATTATTACAACAAAGATTAAAATAGAAAAGATAGATAAGAATGCTCACCCCCACCCGAAGAGGAGAGCAAACCGAGATAAGAATGCTCGATGAATTATTTGGTTTCCCAAGTGCAATCTTTGGGGTTTACAGACCATTGAATTTTCACAAGTGGGACTTCTTTATTCCAAAAGCATTTAACCTCCGAAGCTAGCACGCGAATAGGATTTTGCACTATAGACAAGTCGGGTGAGATCTCAAGATCTTGCAGCATATGAGGATCAATAATAGAATCTGAATCTCTAAGGCATCGACGAAGCTGGGATACATGAAATACGTCATGAATTCCATAAAATAAAATAGGTAGCGATACACGATAAGCAACAGGGCCAATGCGTTCCGTAATAGGAAACGGTCCAATATATCGAGCAGCTACTAAAATGCACCACACCCTTCATCGGGGAAACACGAATGAATACAAGATCGCCAACTGGAAATTCCAAAGGCTTCCTACGATGATCGGCATAAAATTTCTGCCTATTCTGAGCCTCTTTCATTCTCTGCCTAATAATAACAATCTTCTCTGAAGATTCACGAATATAATCGGGGCCGAAAGCTAACTTTTCCCCCGATTCCAACCAAAAAGATGGTGATCGACATGGCCTTCCGTAAAGGGCTTCGAAAGGAGCCATACCGATACTGGATTGAAAACTGTTGTTATAAGAAAATTCAACAAGAGATAAGTGGTCTTCCCAACTACCACCAAAATCAAGAATACAAGCTTGAAGGAGATCTTCTAAGACTTGATTCACCCTTTCAGTCTGATCATCAAACTGTAGATGATAAGCTGTTCTGAGATTGAGCTTAGTGCCCAAAGCTTTCTGAAGGCTCTGCCAGAAACCACTAGTAAAAAGTGGATCTCTGTCACCAACAATAGAACTAGGCACACTATGAAGTCGAACGACTTCTTTAATAAACAGCTTAGCCAACAAAGGAGTAGTCCGATTGGACTTGATAGGAATAAAATGGGTTGATTTGGTCAATCTGTCAACAATCACTCAAATACTAGTATGGCCCGACCTCGAACGAGGTAGACCATCAATGAAGTTCATAGAAATCTGATCCCATTTCCATAATGGAATCTCAAGAGGCTGCAATTGACCACTGGGACGTTGTGTTCTTCTTTAATAAGTTGAAAAGTCATGCAACGACTTACATAACTTGCAACATCATGCTTCATACCTTCGCGATAGTATAAGCGTTTCATATCAGCATACATCTTACTACTGCCCGGATGAATAGTATACTTAGAACGATGACAGACCTCAAGAATGTCATTTCTAAGATTAGAAGCATTAGGCACGATCAATCTTCCCTTCTTTCGAATACAACCATGAATATCAATATCGAAATCCTTTAGATCATCACTTCGGGATTCCGATTTACAACTCTGAATAAGATAAGCAAGATCTGGATCTTGTTTCTGGGCATCGGCAACACGATCCAATAAACTAGGACGCGCTTCCATGCTAAATAAAAGTACGGAAGAATCAGAAACTGAAGGACGATCTCTAATATCACAATGAGATAAATCTTCCAAAATATTCCACTCTGCTAGCATCATGGAAACAACAACTTGCTGCTTGCGACTAAGCGCATCAACAACTCGATTACCCTTGCCAGGGGTATACTCAATATCGAAATCATATGAAGCAAGAAATTCAAGCCAACGATGTTGCCTCATATTAAGTTCTTTCTGAGTAAATAAATACTTCAGAGATTTGTGATCAGTGAAGAGAATAAAACGCTCTCCCAATAAATAATGTCGCTAAATCTTTAGAGCAAATACTATAGCGGCTAACTCCAAATCATGGGTAGCATAACGAAACTCGTTAGGCTTTAGTTGTCTAGAAGCAAAGGTAACTACTCTACCTTTTTGCATGACAACCGCACCGAGTCCATAACCACTGGCATTAGTATAAACAACAAGATCATGATTCCCTTCGGGAACCACTAAAATAAGAGCATGAGTAAGGAGATCTTTTAACTTCAAGAAAGACGTCTCACACTTATCTGACCAATAAAAGGAACAGCTTTTCTCATGAGAGTGGTAAGCGGTAAAGCAGTACGAGAAAAGTCCTTAATAAACTGGCGATAATGACCCCCCAATCCAAGAAAACTACGGATCTCAGTAACGGTCTCGGGCCTCTTCCAATTCTAAATAGATTCGATCTTGGAAGGATCGACAAAAATACCATCGGAAGGAACATTGTGACCAAGAAACTTCACCCTATTCTCCCATATGTGACGCTTGGAGAATTTGGCATAAAGCTGATGCTGACGAAGAGTGCTCAAAACAATCTTCAAATGCTGAATATGATCGGCTTTAGATTTGGAATAAATAAGAAAATCATCAATGAAAACAAAGACGAACTTATCGAGATATGCCCGGAATATCCGATTCATAAGATCAACAAAATACGCCGGAGCGTTCGTCAAACCGAACGGCATAACAAGCCATTCTTAAGAACCATAACGAGTACGGAATGCTGTAAGAGGAATACTATCTTCTGCAACTCGTAACTGATGAAAATCGGTAGCAAGATCGTGTTGGGAGAAGAGCTTAGCGCCACTTAATTGATCGAACATGTCGTCGATCCTAGGTAATTGATACCTTTTTTTGATAGTGAGCTCGTTAAGCTTGCGATAATCAATGCAAAGCCTAAGAGTACCATCTGGCTTCTTGACACAGACAATGGCGGCGCCCCAAGGGAAAGTGCTAGAACGAATAAAATGCTTGGCTTCCAACTCAGATAATTGTTGCTTGAGTTCCTCATTTTCCTTAGCAGACATCCTCGTGGGAGGATGACTGACAAGATGAGCACCAGAGATAAGATCAATAAGGAACTCAATTGCCCTCTTCGGCGGCAATCTCGAAATAGGCTCAAAAACATCATAAAAATCACAAACAACCAGAATATTATCTATGACACCCTCCGATTCGAAGGAAGAAATGAGCGCATTCGAAGTATGATCCATGCTTCGAAATATAATAGATAACTGCTCGATAGCATCGTGATGCTTGAGATATAAAATTCTTTCTGGACATAGGATTTGAACTTCATAACGGACGAGCCAATCCATACACAAAATCATATCAAAATCAAGATGACTCATAACATGCAGATTCGCATGAAAGGTAAAACCACATAGAATAATCTCAACATCAACACATAACAAACTAAGAGTAGTGGATCCACCAATAGGATTTATAATCCTCAAAGGGTCGCAAAGAGTAACAACATCTAAAGGAATAACATCAACAAGCTCCTTTGATACAAATGAATGCGATACACCCTTATCGAAAAGAACTCTAAAAGAATGGCCATGAAATAAAATAAAACCTTCCAAAACAAAAGGAGTAACACCTTTGGGATTAGAAGAATCACCAAAAGCTTTAACAACATTAAGCCTTCCAGATTTGAAACCCTTGGGAGCAGCAGGACAATCAGAAACCCAATGACCCTCTTTCTTGCAATAGCGGCAAATACGAGGCTTAGGACAGCTACGGAGAAAATGATCCAAAGAACCACAATTATAGCACGCCCTCTGAATAGAAGGTGTACTACGACGCTGAGAACTAAAGGTAGCTTGATTCTTCTTCTTCTTGTTGGAAGAAGAATTAGGCCTATGAAATGGAAACCTCTTCTCATTGGGGTTCTTAGAAACCTCAACCTCATCACAACTATCACGTTCCTTTTCAACAGCTTCAAGGCAAAAAGCCGAATCAACAAGCTCCTCAAAAGAGAGCTTAAGCTGAAGAAAAATAACTTTCTTCAAATACTTCTTCAAACCATCAACGAAAAGAAGATTCTTCTTACGCGGAGTGTTAATGAACTCAACTCCGTATTTGGACAAGGCCTCGAAAGATGCAACATAATCTGAAACAGAGGACTTTCCCTGCTTCAACACAAGGAAACTACGAGCAAGATTAGCCTTTTCTGGTTCAGGAACGAACTTAAGTTCAAATCGTTCCTTAACCTGAATCCATGAGAGAGAGGACTCATCAACTTCCACAATAAAAAGCTCATACCAATCAAGCGCACGTTCTTGCAACATGCTAGATGCCACAAGAACGCGATGATGATCAGAAAGAACCATCCGAGAAAATATGTGCTTACAAGCACGCAACCAAGTCTGAACCTCCAATACACTTTCCGTTCCCTTGAAAGGCTTGCCTCCAAGGTGAGAATAGTCACTACACATGTAGGCGAAGGCAGACTTATGATTAGGATCTGCGGGAGTAGCAACAGAAGGCTGAGTACCTCGAAATAGCTCCATAAACTTATCAGCTGACATATAGACTCTGTCCGGATGAGAACCACTAGACAGGCCTGCAGAAGAACGCTTCCCTCTACCTCTTCCAGCCATGGGCTGAGAGAACAAGAGAAGTTAAGGATTAGTTAAATAGCACACAATTGATAAGAAATTTAACAAATGGAATACTACAGAATATGAAATTTATTCCTAGACATACTCCACATGTTAAAGTAGAAGGAATAGATTAGAAAGGCATGAATAAAACCCTCGAATAGTTGTAACGTCCATTCTGCTTCTGTTCTGTGTTTTATTATAATTTGTTCTGAATTTCAGCTATGATACCAAGCTGTGACGCCCCACCTCTTGCTCACAATAACAAAGGTTATTATAGGGAATAACGTCTGCTATTGCGAAGAATAAGGTTTCTTAGAAGCGATCATCCGTAAGTTATGCCTTAGATGAGTATTGATTACATCGATAGAAGTTGGGTAAATTACTCCCAAAGATATATTCAATCCAAATCTAAAACGAAACTACATTGGCTTACGAAAAATTCAAAACAACTCATAATAACAACAACACAGATAGTATAATATCAGATATATAGCGGAAGACAAGTCCGGATACATGCTACAACAATCGATAGTTCACATGAACCAAATGTACATATACATATACACCAACATACATGAGACGAGAGTCAATATACCAAAAGTACTCCTCGAAGACTAGACAAAAGATGATGTGAAATCCCAAAAGCTGAAGCGGCAATAGAATCAGAGATAGTGATTATCCTGAAATAACTCGGTCTGACCCGAGTATTATTTAAAAGAAAATAATAAACGGATCAGTCTAATTTAAACTTAAAAGTGAATGCATCATAAACAACATCAAAAAAAATAATTATAGTCTCGAATGAGACTATTCAACATAAGTAATCAACATAGTTTAAATGTAGAAATCACATTCAACTCCATCAAATTCAACTCACTAAACTCCATCAAAATCACTTTGAAATTCAAAATTGAATTCAAAACTGCAAATCGCAAAATCTAGAAATCAAAAATATATAACTAGAAAAATCAGCATAAAAGTGGAACGATCCCACCATATGGCGAGTCTAAGCTACGCCGCACGTGTATCAACATATGGCCGAACCTACCAAGTACTGTCATCAGAATTTTTGGCGCCAACAAATGACCCGAAGGTCCAACATATGACCCGAAGGTCTAGTACTGGTAATTGACCCGAAGGTCCATCATAGTGGCTCGAAAGCCCAACAAAATCATCAAACAACAAATCCACAATGAATATTTCAATTAACGAATCTAGAAGTAACCGAATTAATAAAAGCGTGGTTCCATATTCCGCACTTTTGCTAATTCGTTTAAATCTCTTCATCTTTTCCTTGAAAGTGTAAAATTGTGTATTTTATATAAATAAAATTTACGTTCTCAAACGAACAAGTCCGGAATTAAGTGAATCAGTAAAAGTAAGGGTTCATAGTCCTCAATTTTGCTGAAACATTTAAATTGCTTCCTCGTTCTTTTGAAAGCGCAAACTGTAAAATTTTTGAAAACAATTTTATTTTAAAACAATTTTTAAAACACGTGATTAAAATGGCAACAACTATAGCAATTTCGATGAGGAAACTGCGCTTCATAAAACACCGTAAAAACGGATATCAAATCAGCGTTGAGGGATAACCGCTTAAAAATTCACTTTAAATTGACGGTTACTGAAGTCAAAATAACAGTAATTTTTATTCGTCAAAAATGTCATCAAAACAACATGCTTCAAAAATATAATACCGGCGTAAAAATTTCCGTTATAAAAATAACGGCGCAAAATACGTTTTAAAACCAAACATCGGTTCAAAGCTAATTAAACACAAGTATTTAAAACACTTTCGTGCAATTCAACTTGCACTAGCATATTAGTATGCACACACAAAGAAGTACGCAAAATAAATAACTTAAAACCCATGTATATGTGCGCATCAACTTTTAAAATGCCTGAGACTTGATTTTCACATATACACAAAAATAAAATGCAGGAAAATGAAATAGTTTGGACACTATCTCTTGATGTACGCAAAAATATGAAGCGTACTTGACAACTTTCACATATACAAGAAAAATGAGATGCAGAAAGAGCAAAAATAGCCTGGAACTCAATATTGTGATGTGCAGCTACAACTTGGAATTCGTTTGTGCGCACTACATTATGTACGCAAATATTGAAGCAAAGAATAAATTAGAAATGTGAGTGTTTTCACCCACCTTTCACTCGTTCAAAAGCAACTAGCAAGTAGGAATCCAAAGAAAGCAAGGTATTTGAGCGGCCATTAATAAGTCAATGTAATTAATGTCGGTAGTGATTTGTACAAATGCATTAAAGGTAGACATGCACTAGTAAATAAAAAGGACACGGCTACAAAAAATTTGGACAAAGCAACGTGCAAGGATTTCTAGCATAAAATGATGATGGCAGCCAATACAAATTGTTCAACTTTTCTTTAGAAAATTGTGACAGCAAATGTTTATACTTTTTGTTTATAAATGAATGTGTCGGCATGGTGTTCATTGTTTGTTTTATAAATAAGTGAACTTTGTTTTATAAAGTGAATGTGATAGCAATATATTCACTTTGCTTTAATAAAATGTTCACTACTTGAATTGGACCCATATATTTTCTCACGTGCAGATCAAATGAAAATATAACACAACTTGGTTATATTCAGTGCAACATGAAATTTGCAACTGACTTTGAAATCATTTTCGCATTGCAAATTTATTTTTCAAATTTCAATTTAAAATTTCAATTTTAAATTTATATTTCGACGGTATATAAAATCACGGTTGTTAAACTTCTCCTCTTTTATTTTCTACTATTCTCCGCGCGCATACAAATACTAATTTATAATTTTTATAGGCTAATTCTATTCATACGTCAAAAATCTCTTAACATACACCAGAAAATAGAATAAAATGGTATACATCAAAAATTAGTTTACATACACCACTTCTTTTATGAAACTACCATTGTTTTCATCTTCCATAATTAAAAAACTAAGAATTCATTTACACAAATTTAGAAAGCCCCGGCACTAAAAAAAATTAAATTTAACAATTATTTTTCGCATTAACATTGTAACTTCTATATTTTTTTTAAACTCTTAATTTAACCAAACTCAACTTTAATTTTAGAAAAACATTTTTAAATACTTTTAAACTAGAACAGTTAATTTTGAAAGCTTTCATGATTGATATTTTTTGCTTTATTAAATTCATCAAAAATCATTAACCTTAATGTTTAAACTTAATGAGTTCAATACAAAGACAAAAATAATTCTATTAAGAAGAAGAGTAACTTAGTCATATTTTTTTCAGCAAAAAATGGTATATATTAGGTGATTTTTGGTGTATAAATAGTACTTTCCTAGAATTTGGAAGAAGAAAAAATGGCAAAGCTTCGCACTTTGATTCAAAAAATATGAAAAGAAAATTGAGGGGTTGGGCCTATATTTATAGGCATATGAATCAACTCTATCTGTTAGATTTAACTTATTAAACTCGGGTCACTGGGCCCAGGTTCAATCAGCAAGTGTAACGACCTGTATTTTTTAGCTATTTTAGATTTAATGTAATTATTAAATAAAAATGGTTAAAAATAATAGATTTAATGATTTGTTAATATAGTTATTGAACATGAACTTGATTAAAATTTTGAAATAGTTAATTTCGAAGATTTTTGCGATAACAAATATTGAAATAAACTCTATGTATTGACCATGTTAAAATGTAACGACCCGATATTTTCAACCATTCGCGTCCGCACATGTCGAACTTGAATTGTTCAAAATACCGCGTTGTAAATAAAATTTGGCAAATCTCAAAATGTACAGTAAATAAATAATCACAGAATCACAGACACAGATATCAGAAAACTCGCAGCGGAATAAAATACTTAGTGGTTCATGAAGCCACTATAAATAGTCTCAAACAAATAAAAATTACATAGTCTTTAATCTCAAATATAGTTTAAATCATCAAAAGAAAAATCCAAATATCCCATAGTCTTGATTACATAAATAAGATAACGGACTGAAAGTTTGCCAGCAGTTTGAAAGATCTACAGAAATTCTATCTTCGGAATGAAAGCTGAACTGCAACTCAGGCTGACCCAAGCGTAACATAAAACATAAACACTCGAGTCAGGACATACTATTTATATAGTGTAAGCTAATTCAAGTGTACTGTAATATAGAGCAAGTAACTTAAAGGATGCTTGGGACCGTCCATCCTCTAAGGATCCGTTAAACTATTTACTATGTAGTAATATTTTCGCTATTATAATAGTGTCTATATTAAAATAAACTTACTTTTAAATAGCGTTAAGGAGTGACCCAACATTCCCCTTAACACGTAATAGTCCCCGTAGTCCATCCAATATCATGGTCCCTCCTGATCGGGAAGCCACCAGAGGATACCACACGGGCTACGGGAGAAAAAAAACTCTTACAAGGCTCGCTATGGTAGGTGACACGGCACAACTAGGCAATGCCAGGGTAGATATACCAATTATGCATCCGGACCGGTGGAAACACGCAGCGCGCAGCTACCGCCCACCTCGAACAACACTCCCAAATCAAAGGTGCGCACCAATACAATCACATAAGTAATAAAATGGCATACGAAGAAGTGCGTCCGATCAGAGGTGCTACCTCATTAATCCGTTAATCGCTCCTATTTTAGCCACCTTATGCCAACTCACGGGAGTCGGGTCCACGTATTTACCTCATAGAAAACACCACCACCATCCTACTTCATTCTGGGATCTCCACCGCGTACACGGTTGTCGAAGTGGTTTTCGGTATCGACAAAGAGTATGCTAGATATCCGATCCCGGTCTCTTTAACAACCAAACGTTATTATAACCCGTGGTTACAACTTTTAAAAATGGTATTTATACTTTAAAAATCAAAATAAATTTCAAATACATTTCAATATCATAATATCATTTCAAACATCATTTATTTAAACATCAGTCATTTTATTTAATATAAAATACCATTTAAATCTATTCAATTTTTTTTAGGAATTAATTGCCTTTTAACTCACATTTAAAAGTTAAAATTTTCCATTTAAAACCATTTAAAGTCAATTAATTACATATTAAATTCCAAAATTTAAGCCCCTTTCCCAAAGATTATTTCCATTAAATTTTATTAAAACAATCAACAATTCAGTTTCCGAAGCACTTAAAAATGCTACCTAAAGTTATAGGTTAAGACAGTTATTTACAAAAGACAGCATTTAAGTGCTGTAATAGATTATTAACTTAACAATTAAGTTTTAAATTCCCAAAATATAACTTATTATCAATTATTTTACTTAACTAAAATCTCACTTTCAACAAAAATCAGAATTTTCCAAAATAAGTTATATTCCAAAAATTTACTTAAACATTCATTTATTTAACATTTTGACTTATTCAAAAATCATTATAAAATTTATAAAATCCTTTAAATGCATTTAAACCAGAATATTATAAACTTCCATTTAAAAATATTTTTAAAACATTTCAGAAAAATATTATATAAACCACGGGTTTGTATATAGTTTCTAGCCTAGGTCAAGTGATACAGATATATATCATTTCAATCCGCAATTTACAAAGAAAACCTGGGCTCTATCATTTCAAACCCGTAATTCCAAGTTAGAAATAAATAATTAAACAATTAAATAAATAAATGAAAAAATTTATCGTTCAGGCCTATCATTTCAGCCTATAACGATCTCAAATTTACAGGGAACTTGCAGTGATTAACATTAAATAAGCATTAAATAGTATAACTGCAATAATATTAAAATAAATAAACAACTGATGATGTGTCAATTAATAATGGGGTTTAACATCATACGCTTATATCACAGGCAGGTAAAATTTAATAAAATAAATTACAATTACACTTGTGATAAATTCACAGATATATAGGTATGTTTGTCTGGTGAGAAATACTCACCTTTTCGCTGCTGAAGATTCAAATCAAACAACGGTATCTATCCCGAAAGAAATGAACAGAGGCACGATAAATCCAGCAGATGTGACACCTCAATTTCGAACTTGAAAAATAAACGAATAATAAATTACGCGATTATGAAGCGATCAAAGCAAAATTTAATAACAACCAGAACGAGATTTATAAATTAAAAGATTTTTGACACCCGCAGCTTGACCACTCCATCACTCAATTTGTTCAACATCTCTAATCCTCTTCCCTTTCCAAATTTGTTATTTAAATGCTTTGGGAAAAACTGCTTTGTAAAAAAAAATGCTTTGTTAAATCAAATAGGCTGAGTCTTGAAACAAAACGTTATTAGGTTTTCATAAAAAAAATACTTTGAAAAAATGTATGCATGCACTTATGAAATGACAAGGTCGTGTGATTTGTTTCACATGCAACTAATAAACCACAAATCATTTTCCAGGTTTGTCTCCATTACACACCTCCATTTGTTAAAATCTTCAAAGTGGCTCACGCATGCAAATTCACATGTCCATCAAAACTACAGGCGTATATGGTTTCTTCTCCAGTGATGCAAAAATGAAAGATATTTATTTTGTTTGTTAACATTTTATTCAAAAGTGACACCCTTATTCAATTTCACGTGGCCACAACTACAGGGACGCAGGCTAATATGTTCTACAGCATGCAAAAGAAAGAAACTAGGCTTGATTCCCTATATTACTGGGCATGCATGGCAAGATCAGGAGGAAAGGAGATGCATACTTATCAGGGATGCAACAACATACTTGAGAGGTGGAGTAGTCGAGCATGGTGGAACGAGGAGAAGGAGCAAAGTATGCAACGTGAAAATCATGAGAAGTAGAAATAAAAATAAAATAAAAGATAGATGCGTACCTTCAACACACGTATGCAAGAAAAGAAGGTGAAGCTCTCCAGGTGATGTAAAAATTGTTTTGAACGTGCGTTGTATAAATATAGGGGAAGGTCACGTTGATTTTAAGGATGAGCAAGATTTCAGGTAAGGAGAAAAATTTAATGCGTGAAAGGAAAAGGCAGGAAATCTTTGAATTTGCAATTCAACGTTAAAAGAAATGACTTTTTGCATTTTTAAGAGTGCGTACATTTCAAGTAACGGTTGAAAAAAATAAATGCATAAAAGAAATTTGATTGATCCAAGATACTATTTCAAGAGAAACGTGCGTTGATTTAGATGAGCAAATAGGCAGGAAGAATATAAATATTGATTTTTTTTATTTTAAAAAAAAGCATGAGTTGATTGAGAACTGATTCATTACAAGATTATACACGGCTACTTGATTTTTATCAATTGAACGCAAATGGCTATGAAATTAAAGCAAAAGAAACGGGTAGTTAAGATTAGATTTTGGGATAATATTTTCAAATAATATTGAATGCGTTTATTTTATCCTTTTTGTTTGAACGTGTTATAAAAATAGGAAGCTGCATGATTTATTTCTTTAGAGATTTATAAATTTTGTTCTCACAGGTAAGGGATAAGTTGCTTCCATTAAACGTTTTATTCCCAGAGCTACCAATGAGATGCACGTTTCTAGTATTTAGATGAAGGGAATATGGAAAATATTTACGAAGCAAGAGAAAACGAGCGTGTCTAAATTTACACGCTTAATTATAGGAAAGAAAAGAGGCAAGAATTAATTGTTGAGAATGGTAAAAGGAAATTGCAGATTATATACCCATTAACCAAATGAAGTTGTACGCGGATTTAAAATTTTTTATAACCAGCATTGATTTCATGAGTTTGAACTTTTAGTGTAAAGAGGATATCACGTATTGCTTTTGGTAAAGGAAATGGCAATCAATTTACAGATAGCATTGATTTATAAAGAAACGGTAAAGTTTTATTAGACAATGATTTATATCAAATTTAAAGCAAATTAGACTTTGAAACAGTAAAGGAAATTTACAAATTTTGCTGCATTAAAAAGGGGCGTAAATCAAGTGATAAAATTTTGCAAGGAATAACGTACGTTCAAACTAAATTGGCAGTGAATGCGTTGATTCAAGGAAAGAAAGTGGCAAGCACTAAATATTTAGATGGCGTTGATTTAAGTGGAAGAAAACGTCACAAATTTATGGTTTGAACATTTTTAAACAAATGTGTTCTATTTCTATTAATTCCACTTGTTAAGTTTTCAATTTACCCTATGGGTTTCCACTTTTTGATTTCTATCATTGGGACATCTAGCAATCTAGCCCCAATTCCCTAACTAATATTTTTAAATTAGTTAATTCCCTCTAATTGATTTCCATATTCTTCTAATCAATTAATTCCCCTTTAATTGCCTTTAATTGATTTCAATTGATTACCTTATCCCTTTTAATTAATCTCCTTAATTGATTTCAATTAATTACCATATTACCAATTAATTATCCTCCTTAATTGATTTCAATTAATTACCATATTCCTTCATGTCAATCAATCTCCTTTAATTACATATTCAAATTTGGTTACTAACTTAATTAGTTAATTAACCCTTTTGGTTTAATTATCAATCCTGCGACGTCTCACATTAATCCGTCCACTTTGTAGGCACTGGTAGTCGGACTGGTTACACGGGCAGATTTCTCCTACAAAATGGGGATTAACCTCGCGTCCTCATGCCATTAACCAAAAGAATTTACTTATTTATCTTTCATCAATTTAATTAACTTGCATTAATTATTCAATAAATTAATTCTGGTCAACTACTGAAATTTTACAATTAATTTCCCTATTAATTGTCATTAACTCTATTTTAAAATATCCGTATATGCCTTTATTCAAGTTTTGAATTGCTAACTAGGAATAAGGTAGATTCATCAAATAAATTGATTGCAAGTTTCATTGTTTTAAATTGCTTAACAATGTTCACCACTAACATAATTAATATATCAAAATTGACAATATTCCACCAACATGATTTGCACGTCATAACCTACCCAATTAACATAATTAATTAACCACTTTAATATGTTACAAATTTTTCCCTTTCATTATTTTTAGGGAATGGGTATAACAACAGATATTATGATAATATCCAAAAACATTTAGTTACCACTCACTTCATTATAACTTATAAAGGTTTTTTTCTTCTTCTTAAATTTAGTTACAAAAAATCTTATTAAGTTAACGAGTTTAATTCTCTAAATTTACAGGTCATTACACTCTCCCCCACGCAAAACTTTTCGTCCCCGAAAAGGAAAGAGGAAGGAGAACAGAAACACCCTGAAAGAAAACTAAATTGAAACTCAAAATGGAGTCATTTATTTAAACCATATAAATTCAATTTAAATTAATTAATATTCAATAATTGATTTAATTCATTTGATTTTTACCGAAGATAAATCAATCTTAACTATTTCCAAATTAATTATCTTATTATCCGATTATTTTGAAATTAAAAATTTCTAAAATCATAAATTTGTATAGTCATTTATAATAATCATCCTTTATTCAACAAATTTAATTCTTCTTTATTCCAGATTATTATTAAATATATTCTACTTAATATATCTTATCGCACATATTAAGTAGATTACATTTATTATAACTATTCCAATTTATTTCTAAATTTCCTTTAACACATTTTGATATTGTATATTATTCAATTATTATTTTATTTCTATTTACCTCTATTTGTCTTGTTGTAACTGAAACTTTAAGTGTATAACATTTATTATAACCACTCAAATGTTATTTATAAAATCCTTTTATATTGTACATTATCCAATTACATAGTTAATTTCTGAATGATTTAGGTAAGTTATATTGGCATGCAATTATACAAGTAAAAATTTTCCAATTCTATTATTCAAGTTTAAATATTCATTCAAAATTTGACTTTATTTTATCATTCGAATCACCTTTTAACATAAATTTATGAATTAAATTTCCAATTAACTTCAAACCCTTTAGAGATAAATAAATACATACATATAGCATATGTCAAATCAAATTTAAATCATATATCTATACATATTATAAATTAAGTCATATTTAGAAATTCAAATCAATTAAATTTTTGAAGCAAAACTATAGCGTGGTCTCTTTACTTCGATACTCGAAAATGAATGTCGATGATGTTGTAGTCATCACCGAAATTATTTTCCAGCGACAAAGAGAAGAGCACTAATTTTTAAAACTTCAAAATTCTTTGGAAACAAATTTATATTCGAAAATAATTTAAATAATAATATATCCTTTTAATACTTTAAACACAAGGTTTGAAACTATCAGAAATTAAACTCTTAAATTCTTGTTTTAAATTCATTTCTGTTTCCAAATAAATTTATAACCATGTTTTATAGTTCAATTATTTATATAAGACAAAACCAATGGTTTACAAAACCATAAATAAAATCAAACACTATTATCTCTAAACAACTATTTAAATTCTAAAAATTATACTTATATATATAATATTAGATTTTTCCCAAATATAGGAATAAATTTTTTCAAAACAAGTATAGAGATTCAAATTTGAAGGACTCAAACCAAAGAGAATTTTGATTTAAAGATAAGTTGGAATCAGAAGATCCAATGATTAAATAACAGAATAAGGAACCAGATAAGTTTATATAAATCGCGGGCAACCTTAACCGGGTCAACCGTGACTTAAAGAATAAGATCGATGTGGATTTTCTGGGGTAAATCTACATTTGATCGGAAGAGATAGAGTTCAGAATAACCAAAGATACTAGCATATAAACCGAGGATAAATATAAATCTCTGGTGAATCAACGCTAGTTGTAAAGGAGTTCCACCCCTTTATTAGAATATTGGCGAGACCGCCAATTCACTATAAAGATCATCCGAAGTGGAGTTATGGGATACTCCAGAATCGAAAGAAAATGAATAGTGAGGGACACGAATGAACTTCGGAACTGCAGGGAATGTTCCAAAATTCGAAAAGGAAGAGATTCAAGCTCAAATGAAAGTGATTTTGTAAATCAAATTTACCATACATTCTAAGTTTTTCCTAAAGCCAAAGCTCTGATACCAAATGTAACGACCCGATTCGCATCCGCACATGTCGAACTTGAATTGTTAAAAATACCGCGTTGTAAATAAAATTTGGCAAATCTCAAAATATATAGTAAATAAATAATCACAGAATCACAGACACGGATATCAGAAAACTCGCAGCGGAATTTAAAATACTTAGTGGTTCATGAAGCCACTATAAATAGTCTCAAACAAATAAAAATTACATAGTCTTTAATCTCAAATATAGTTTAAATCATCAAAAGAAAAATCCAAATATCCCATAGTCTTGATTACATAAATAAGATAACGGACTGAAAGTTTGCCAGCAGCTTGAAAGATCTACAGAAATTCTATCTCCGGAATGAAAGCTGAACTGCAACTCAGGCTGACCCGTGCGTAACATAAAACATAAACACTCGAGTCAGGACATACATATTTATATAGTGTAAGCTAATTCAAGTGTACTGTAATATAGAGCAAGTAACTTAAAGGATGCTCGGGACCGCCCATGTTCTAAGGATCCGTTAAACTATTTACTATGTAGTAATATTTTCGCTATTATAATAGTGTCTATATTAAAATAAACTTACTTTTAAATACGTTAAGGAGTGACCCAATATTCCCCTTAACACGTAATAGTCCCAGCAGTCCATCCAATATCATGGTCCCTCCTGATCGGGAAGCCACCAAAGGATACCACACGGGCTACGGGAGAAAAACAAACTCATACAAGGCTCGTTATGGTAGGTGACACGGCACAACTAGGCAATGCCAGGGTAGATATACCAATTACGCATCCGGACCGGTGGAAACGCGCAGCGCGCAGCTACCGCCCACCTCGAACAACACTCCCAAATCAAAGGTGTGCACCAATACAATCACATAAGTAATAAAATGACATAGAAAGAAGTGCGTCCGATCAGAGGTGCTACCTCATTAATCCGTTAATCGCTCCTGTTTTAGCCACCTTATGCCAACTCACGGGAGTCGGGTCCACGTATTTACCTCATAGAAAACACCACCACCATCCTACTTCATTCTGGGATCTTCACCGCGTACACGGTTGTCAAAGTGGTTTTCGGTATCGACAGAGAGTATGCTAGATATCCGATCCCGGTCTCTTTAACAACCAAACATTATTATAACCCGTGGTTACAACTTTTGAAAATGGTATTTATACTTTAAAAATCAAAATAAATTTCAAATACATTTCAATATCATAATATCATTTCAAACATCATTTATTTAAACATCAGTCATTTTATTTAATATAAAATACCATTTAAATCTATTTAATTTTTTTTAGGAATTAATTGCCTTTTAACTCACATTTAAAAGTTAAAATTTTCCATTTAAAACCATTTAAAGTCAATTAATTACATATTAAATTCCAAAATTTAAGCCCCTTTCCCAAAGATTATTTCCATTAAATTTTATTAAAACAATCAACAATTTAGTTTCCGAAGCACTTAAAAATGCTACCTAAAGTTATAGGTTAAGACAGTTATTTACAAAAGACAGCATTTAAGTGCTGTAATAGATTATTAACTTAAAAATTAAGTTTTAAATTCCTAAAATATAACTTATTATCAATTATTTTACTTAACTAAAATCTCACTTTCAACAAAAATCAGAATTTCCCAAAATAAGTTATATTCCAAAATTTTACTTAAACATTCATTTATTTAACATTTTGACTTATTCAAAAATCATTATAAATTTTATAAAATCCTTTAAATGCATTTAAACCAGAATATTATAAACTTCCATTTAAAAATATTTTTAAAACATTTTAGAAAAATATTATATAAACTACGGGTTTGTATATAGTTTCTAGCCTAGGTCAAGTGATACAGATATATATCATTTCAATCCGCAATTTACAAAGAAAACCCGGGTTCTATCATTTCAAACCCGTAATTCCAAGTTAAAAATAAATAATTAAACAATTAAATAAATAAATGAAAGAATTTATCGTTCAAGCCTATCATTTCAGCCTATAACGATCTCAAATTTACAGGGAACTTGCAGTGATTAACAGTAAATAAGCATTAAATAGTATAACTGCAATAATATTAAAATAAATAAACAACTGATGATGTGTCAATTAATAATGGGGTTTAACATCATACGCTTATATCACAGGCAGATAAAATTTAATAAAATAAATTACAATTACACTTGTGATAAATTCACAGATATATAGGTATGTTTGTCTGGTGAGAAATACTCACCTTTTCGCTGCTGAAGATTCAAATCAAACAACGGTATCTATCCTGAAAGAAATGAACAGAGGCACGATAAATCAAGCAGATGTGACACCTCAATTTCGAACTTGAAAAATAAACGAATAATAAATTACGCGATTATGAAGCGATCAAAGCAAAATTTAATAACAACCGGAACGAGATTTATAAATTAAAAGATTTTTGACACCCGCAGCTTGACCACTCCATCACTCAATTTGTTCAACATCTCCAATCCTCTTCCCTTTCCAAATTTGTTATTTAAATGCTTTGGGAAAAAATGCTTTGCAAAAAAAATGCTTTGTTAAATCAAATAGGCTGAGTCTTGAAACAAAACGTTATTAGATTTTCATAAAAAAAACTTTGAAAAAATGTATGCATGCACTTATGAAATGACAAGGTCGTGTGATTTGTTTCACACTCAACTAATAAACCACAAATCATTTTCCAGGTTTGTCTCCATTACACACTTCCATTTGTTAAAATCTTCAAAGTGGCTCACGCATGCAATTCACATGTCCACCAAAACTACAGGCGTATATGGTTTCTTCTCCAGTGATGCAAAAATGAAAGATATTTATTTTGTTTGTTAACATTTTATTCAAATGTGACACCCTTATTCAATTTCACGTGGCCACAACTACAGGGACGCAGGCTAATATGTTCTACAGCATGCAAAAGAAAGAAACTAGGCTTGATTCCCTATATTACTGGACATGCACGGCAAGATCAGGAGGAAAGGAGATGCATACTTATCAGGGATGGCAACAACATACTTGAGAGGTGGAGTAGTCGAGCATGGTGGAACGAGGAGAAGGAGCAAAGTATGCAACGTGAAAAGCATGAGAAGTAGAAATAAAAATAAAATAAAAGATAGATGCGTACCTTCAACACACGCATGTAAGAAAAGAAGGTGAAGCTCTCCAGGTAATGTAAAAATTGTTTTGAACGTGTGTTGTATAAATATAGGGGAAGGTCACGTTGATTTTAAGGATGAGCAAGATTTCAGGTAAGGAGAAAAATTTAATGCGTGAAAGAAAAAGGCAGGAAATCTTTGCATTTGAAATTAAACGTTAAAAGAAATGACTTCTTGCATTTTTAAGAGTGCGTACATTTCAAGTAACGGTTGAAAAAAATAAATGCGTAAAAGAAATTTGATTGATCCAAGATACTATTTCAAGAGAAACGTGCGTTGATTTAGATGAGCACATAGGCAGGAAGAATATAAATATTGATTTTTTTATTTTAAAAAAAAGCATGAGTTGATTGAGCACTGATTCATTACAAGATTATACACGGCTACTTGATTTTTATCAATTGAACGCAAATGGCTACGAAATTAAAGCAAAAGAAACGGGTAGTTAGGATTAGATTTTGGGATTATATTTTCAAATAATATTGAATGCGTTTATTTTATCCTTTTTGTTTGAACGTGTTATAAAAATAGGAAGCTGCATGATTTATTTCTTTAGAGATTTAGAAATTTTGTTCTCACATGTAAGGGATAAGTTGCATCCATTAAACGTTTTATTCCCAGAGCTACCAATGAGATGCACGTTTCCAGTATTTAGATGAAGGAAATATGGAAAATATTTACGAAGCAAGAGAAAACGAACGTGCCTAAATTTACGCGCTTAATTATAGGAAAGAAAAGAGGCAAGAATTAATTGTTGAGAATGGTAAAAGGAAATTGCAGATTATATACACATTAACCAAATGAAGTTGTACGCGGATTTGAAATTTTTGTAACCAGCATTGATTTCATGAGTTTGAACTTTTAGTGTAAAGAGGATATCACGTATTGCTTTTGGTAAAGGAAATGGCAATCAATTTACAGATAGCATTGGTTTATAAAGAAACGGTAAAGTTTTATTAGACAATGATTTATATCAAATTTAAAGCAAATTAGACTTTGAAACAGTAAAGGAAATTAACAAATTTTGCTGCATTAAAAAGGGGCGTAAATCAAGTGATAAAATTTGCAAGGAATAACGTACGTTCAAACTAAATTGGGAGTGAATGCGTTGATTCAAGGAAAGAAAGTGGCAAGCACTAAATATTTAGATGACATTAATTTAAGTGGAAGAAAACGTCACAAATTTATGGTTTGAACGTTTTTAAACAAATGTTTTCTATTTCTATTTATTCCACTTGTTAAGTTTTCAATTTACCCTATGGGTTTCCACTTTTTGATTTATATCATTGGGACATCTAGCAATCTAGCCCCAATTCCCTAACTAATATTTTTAAATTAGTTAATTACCTCTAATTGATTTCCATATTCTTCTAATCAATTAATTCCCCTTTAGTTGCCTTTAGTTGCCTTCAATTGATTACCTTATCCCTTTTAATTAACCTCCCTAATTGATTTCAATTAATTACCATATTACCAATTAATTATCCTCCTTAATTGATTTCAATTAATTACCATATTCCTTCATGTCAATCAATCTCCTTTAATTACATATTCAAATTTGGTTACTAACTTAATTAGTTAATTAACCCTTTTGGTTTAATTATCAATCCTGCGACGTCTCACACTAATCCGTCACTTTGTAGGCACTGGCAGCCGGACTGGTTACACAGGCAGATTTCTCCTACAAAATGGGGATTAACCTCGCGTCCTCATGCCATTAACCAAAAGAATTTACTTATTTATCTTTCGTCAATTTAATTAACCTGCATTAATTATTCAATAAATTAATTCTGGTCAACTACTAAAATTTTACAATTAATTTCCCTATTAATTGTCATTAACTCTATTTTAAAATATCCGTATATGCCTTTATTCAAGTTTTGAATTGCTAACTAGGAATAAGGTAGATTCATCAAATAAATTGATTGCAAGTTTCATTGTTTTAAATTGCTTAACAATATTCACCACTAACATAATTAATATGTCAAAATTGACAATATTCCACCAACATGATTTGCACGTCATAACCTACCCAATTAACATAATTAATTAACCACTTTAATATGTTACAAATTTTCTCCTTTCATTATTTTTAGGGAATAGGTATAACAACAGATATTATGATAATATCAAAAAACATTTTGTTACCACTCACTTCATTATAAATTCTAAAGGTTTTTTTTTCTTCTTAAATTTAGTTACAAAAAATCTTATTAAATTAACGAGTTTAATTCTCTAAATTTACAGGTCATTACATAAAATCAATAGTAAAATTGAATAATGGAAATTGAATGACTGTAAAATGGAAATAGTTCTATAATTTGAATTCGTTTTTAAAAGTTAAATCTTGTAAGTTTAATAACTTATATTTCAAAAGATAGTGATTTATTAAAAAATAAAAATTGTTTAAATTTAATGTTGCAATTATTTAGATAATTGAGTTCTAGATTTAATGTGATAGAAAATGGCATCGAAAATTGATTTAAATTTTATTTAAATATGAATGAAGATTTTTAACATTTAAAAATTGGATTTAAAAGTGAATAATTAGAAATTGAAATTTTTATATCTTAACTAACATGTAAAAATATCCATTTTGGCCACTATCTCAGATATCGACGAAACTAGTTTCATCGGACCCGTAAAAATGAATTATTGTAGGATTTCAAGTATCGTAGCGTTTGGGCTTGTCGTTTGGTCATGCAAACTTGTAACACGTAGAAATCAAATTCAGAATTTAATTAAAATAATTTGATTCGAAAAGCTATCTTTCATATACGATCGAATTAGGTCTCGAAATATATTTCATTGTGTTTGGAATAAGGTAAAATATTATAAATGCCAGGCGACACGCTTCCTTTGGAGTTCATCCGGAAAAGTGCGCGACCCGTATATCTCAGCAAAAACCCTAAAATCTTGTTGTCGCCGCCCATATCTTCTTCAATGGCCAATATGGCCAATTTTTTCCTCCATTTATCTTCCAATCCTTTGACAATCAGCTAAAGACTGCTACAGGGAACATGTAGAGCTTGAGAAGCTCTACCATATCAAAGGTCATGATCGAAATCAAGATGATGGATTGACGACGAATTGGGTTTAAACGTGGCGCGTTCAAGCATAATTTCCAAAGCAAGGAAGGATGGAAGCTTATCGATCGTGGGAAGGTAATGGCTTTGGGTTAGGCGAGAACGTGATTTACTGGGAAGAAAATGATAGGAACGACCTTGATTCCAGAAGCATGATCCATTGGTCGGATTTTCTCCTAGGTTTAAAAATAAAAGGAAAATGTAAATTAATTGTAGTATAAATTATATCTAGATCTTTATAAGTACATATCGTTTTCATACGTTGTCAGCATTGGAGGAAACAAACGGCAACGGAATCATAGCGACGAGTACTATGTTCAAGGACTGATTTCGAGTTGATTGGAGCTAACTAAAATTTTAGGTTAACTCGAGCTCAATATGGAATTTAATTGCATTAAAAGAAATTGTTTAAAATGAAATTTGAGATTTTGGAGTATAATTGGAATGTGATTTGAGTTTCGAAAATTGATTTGTTTCAAAGGATTTGGATTTTATTCGAACTTTGAAATATTGCTGGGTGAATGTAATTTAAATGATACTTCAAAATTGAGCTTGGAATTGAATTACTTTGAAGATTTGAATCTTAAATTGAATATTGAAGTTAAATTTGATATAAATGATTTAAATCAATATTTTGAAATTGAACCTGGATTTAATATAAAATTGAATTTGTTTAAAATTTGAATTAAATTGAAATTTTAACCATTGACTCGAATTGTCGGCTCGAATTTGAAGTTAAAAATGAAAATCGAAACTGAATGGACTTGAATGGAAATTGGAATCGAAGTTAATCCAAATTGAAATCGAAATGGAATCGACTAAATTGAAATGGAAATTGAGTTGTTTTGAGTTGGAAAATTTGGAATTAGATTAGCTTGATTTTGAAATTGTTTTTAAATAAATTATTTTATTATAAACTATTTGAAAATCTATCTTTTTTAAATATACAAATTATTTTGATCTTTCAAGTTATCTTCCTATATAAACCATTTTTAATACTGAAATTATTTTCTATGAAACTATTTTAACTATTTTAAAATTATTTAAATTATTTTCTAAAAATTCAAACTAGTCAAAGGGGTGAAATGTTTATATTTAAATCTTGGATTTAAGTGAGAATTAGGTTAAAGTGAAATTATAACCTAAATTGTAATTCGAACAAAAATTATGAAGTGAAATCGATATATCGAACTTAATTGACATTTTGAAATAAAATATGATTTGTGAAGTAAATATGATATTTTGAAATGAATTTTGAGCGAATATGATATTTTGATAATAAGTATGAATCGGTTTTCGAAATGTAAAACTACCAACCGATATCTAAACGACGTTTGGTTATGAAAGAGACCGGAGCCTCTTGTTGGCATACTCTCCGTCAATATTGGAACCACTTTAACAACTATGTATGTGGAGTGATAATCCAGAATGAAGTGGTTGGATTTGGCCTATGTTTGCCGTATTTGAAGAAAGAGAACGATGATGGATTAGCCTGACACTTGTGCCAATTGTAAATGATTAAAACAGGAGCCCTACCGGCCATGCGGGCTGGCTACCCCGAGCGGACTTCCGTTCTTCGTTTTTCTTGAATGCGGTCCATATTATTACTCTTGTTGTTGGTTTTGATTGGTGCACCTTGATTTTGGGATAACCTCCCCTTGACTTGATATGGGATGGATGTACGCGGTGGGCGGTCGTGGCAATGATGTGTTTCCACTAGCCGGAAAGAGTAAACTGGTAGTATCCTACCTTGGGCATTATCTTACGTGGCTTGACATACTTTTATCCCTATACGAGTCCCCAACGATTTTGGTTTAGTGTTGTCATATCACGATGCATCACTGACTACCGACGTGTTGCCGGTTGTGTCAAATGCAAACTGTACGACAATGCTTAAAAACGCGTTAAGGTGGATTAATGTAATTCCTTAACGCTAAGAAAAATATTTATTTTACTGATTAGACTTATATAGCGTATTCTGCTATATATAAATATTTTGACGGATCCTTAAGAGATGGAAAATCCAGTAAATTCTCTTGAGTTATTGCACGCATGTTATACACTGGATAGGAGATGTAAAATCTCATAAACATCTTTGTTGTTATTACACTCATGTTATATGCGATATTGATTTGAATTACGTAAGGATATTTTAGTCCTGACTCGAATGTTTTATCTTTTCATTACACTTGGGTTAGTCCTGAGTTATTCAGCGTATTGAAGATTATTCTCTAGAGGACGAAGACGAAGATTTGATATATTGCTACTATTATCATTCCTGTATAATGTTGTTTGCTGCATTACTTAAATTATCTATGATGTATATATATGATAAGTGCTACATAAATTATAATCAAATGTATAATATAAACAGCCTTATGAACTGTTTATTTAATTATTATATTTTATCATTCTGCTGCGAGATTTTGTGTTTGTTTTCTTCTCCTTTCCTTATTTTTCTTATTTGTCCCCATTGATTATCTATATTCTACATTCTTTAAGCTGAATATGTGTGGATTATTGTCAATTTAAACCGGTCGAAATGTAGGTCGTCGCAGTTGGTATCAGAGCTTTGGTTTAGCGAGAGCGTTTGATTTGATGGGGTAACTCATTAGAGATAGGGTCAGTAGTACCCTAGAATGAGTTTGAATGTATTAATAGATATGAGCGTGTATTTTTTAGTGATATAAAAAATGTTCTATATTGTGTTGGTTGATCTATCGAGTGGCTTATAGATTCTGGTCAATACGGGTAATTGACGTTATTGATAGGGATCACTAAACACTTGAACAAAGCAACCCGACATGATATTGTTTTGAAAGTAGGTAAATGAAATAATTTTACCTGGATTATATTTTATATATAAAGAATGGTTTTCTGGAATTTAGATATTTAAAAGAATTGGTTGTTAGAAATGATAACATTGATCATTATCGTGTATTGTTTGATTAGTCAATATTCCTAAACTACTAGCTATTATATGATTATAAGAAAATGAAACTGTATAAATGTGTTTATAAAATATAATTTGCAAGTAAAATGAATATAAAATTGAGAATTCGAGAAATTTAAATTCCGGCGTTCCGGAAAAGTTTTTCAAGGTTTGGAAATAATATTGGTATTGTCTAAAAGTATATACAAATAAAAATTATTTTCAAATAAATTTTAAAAGGAATGAATTCTGTACTCCCCTCTTCTATCGCTGGAAAATTATTTCGGTGATGACTTCTGTAACGAACCGGAATTTTCTACCCTCGAAAATCGACATCTATACGTTCACTGAATAACATGCCAAATATTTAAGTGCTGGAAATACCGATTGCTAGGGTAAAGAAGAGAGATGTAGAAGAAAATAGAATAATAACACAGAATCTCACAAACGCAGCGGAACACTGTATAATATATAATAACAGATCTTTATACAAAAGAATCTGTATATTTAAATATATATATACAATCATCAGAGTAAAACAATCAATACATCAATATGGACAGTTATTAGTGCTGACTATATAGTTTGCACACGCAGCAGAATATAATCAAGTATAGGTATACGTCTCTATCATCCAGCTCATCTCCTGAGCTTCATGGTATCTTAACCTGAATAAGCAATACTCGGTCTGACCCGGGCATTACAATAAAATAACACCCGAGTCAATCTAGAAAACCAGCATAAGTAAACACATTCAATTTGAATTATTAAAGTTATCAAAATCTTTTGAAAATAAAGGTGCCTCGTTAGACCACGTCACACATAAACATGACGGGTTTTCCCTTACGATAACCACAACATTTTATCAAAATCGTCTAATATTATAATAGTGTCTAAACAAAGTAAATAGAAAATGGCTGAAATGCTTGCATCTCATGTTTTAGCATAGTTGGGCACAATCAAAACCAAACGGCGCTTATTGGAGAATGGATTTCATACAATGACTGGGCTACTGGGGTACCACCCATCACAGTACACCTCTAGAAAAATGTACCGAGGACCACGCCAGGATCCCCTGCCAACACAAGACCGGCCTACCCCAAACCTGGAGAGTACCGAATATGTTATTACCCCGGGTGTACCCATCCTTAAAATCGAGCGCTTACTTTTCCACGCACAACCATATCCATAATTTATATATATTTTTGAGGTATCTAGAAAAGTGATAGCATACCCTAATTGGGTACGACCCACTTAACCTTGCTACATCTCTCATGTTTTAATCATTCCCGGTTGATGAGGCTTGAGGCTACGTTTACCTTTTAAGAACAATTCCACTAAGAATGCTCATCGTCCTCCAACGATGATGTTCTGATAGCATTCGTCCATACAAGTTGTCCTAGGTCTGGACAAACCGAATCACCGTCTTCACTACCTTCATGATATCCATTCGTAACGCTCAAATTGGATCGAAGTGGTTTTCAGATAATTAAATCTCATCCCGGTCTCTTTGAAACGATCAACGAAATTGGTCAATGTTTGATAGCCGGTTATTTGACTATCAATATAACATCAATAAGCAGTCACTAGGCCCATATTATAACTTTCCAAAATTTATTTTCAAAATATTTTTTTAAGATAATATTCAATTCCCTTCCAAATTTTCAATATTTGAGAACCCAAATACTTATATCCATATCAGGATATTTCCCACCATCTCTTATTTCAACACTTAGAAAAATATTTAAAAATATATTTTCCTAAAACCCATACTTATCAACACTTAGGAAAGGTCCATTTATTTCTCTTTTCTAAAAACCCTTCAAAATTTATATTGTAAATTCCTTAACTTTTTTATAACGAATTCTATAAGTTTCAGGGTTCATTAATTAATTTCCTTTAATATTTCCAAAGTCAAACACTTGTCTATAATTCCAAATATCCATTTCTAACTTCTTTTATGAATCCTAATTCATTGTTTTAAAGTTCACTTTTATTTAAATACGTCAGAAATTTTCCTTGTATTTTCCCAAATTTCATGTTGAGAATCTCTCTTATAAATCCCATCTATTGAATAAATCCCGTTTTCAAACTTCGAGAAGATTTATAAATAAATTTAAATCATTAAAAACTCTATATATATATATATATATAATAAGTATTTAAAGAATAATAATTTATTTTTAAAACTTGTTCAAATAATTATTTAAAATATCAAGCACTTTTTAATAAAACATTAATAACTCATTTCCAATCCATCTTTAATTAAAACTAATCGATTTAAAAAGCTTGTTATAAAAATTAGAATTTATTTCAATTGAAATTTATATTTGAATAATCCTCTTTCCGAAATATTCCAAAACTAACTAGTTTAAAATTTCATAGTTTAATAAATAAAATTTCCCTTTTAAAAACAAACTTAACTTTTAAATAAAAATATATTTTTAAAATTTCAATAATCAATTTCAAATTATAAATCTCTCTCGATTCACAACACATCGATTCCATTCAGATACCCTAACCATTCTCATTTTTCAAAATAGAATCCACTATTTTTCCCAAGATCCTAGTTTCATATCTCTATATAAATTAACATTGTGAAAATTATATTCCAATTTATCAATTAATTTAATTTCCCTTACTTATAAACATCCTTTATAAATTTATAACTCATTTGAGTTTCACTTGTTATAAAACTAACCCCATTTATAACATCTCATTTTGTAAATCTATTTCTTAATAAATTCCATTTATTTCACAAATCTATTTAAAATATTGATTTCAACTCCTTTTCATATTTTCTAGAAATATCGTTTAAAGATCCATTGTTTAAAAAATCCTTTACATAAAGTATTTTGAAATCTCTATTTAAAATACTTTTACGAAAAGTTAAATACAAAACAAAATCAATTATTGTTTTTATCCGAATCATTTTCTTAAAAATAATCCAAATTTGGATACAAATATTTTTATATTCAAAATCTCCTTTTAAATTCTTTCAAATACCAAAAATAATATTTATGATATTTAAAATACCAAAAGTTGGGCCCGTGCTACTAAAGCATCCAATAATTCACATCACAACAATAATCTATAACAGATTATTCTAACACATCATATATTATTATATATGAAAAACAATCAACGTAAATTTGAGGAATCCAGTTAGATCCCACCAACTTGTTTCCCTGCATCCATAGATGTTAATATAACATAAAAATACGATCCCACTTCGAGGGGGATATCGCGGTAACATAGAATCAGCCTCTATTATGCGGGGCGCATAAGGTCTCATCCGCTCTAAACGGCGAGAAATAATATCCAACTACTAATATTTTATACTATATATATAACATCCACACTGATAATAATATATCAATTTAACCATTCATCCAATCATTAATTTATAATTGCTATAAATTTAACGGTCGACCAAATTGAGTGAGCTTTACTTACATTGATTTTTTATTTGCCGAACATCCAGATTTTAGTTTTCCTAAAATCCTAGCTTGTATTTTTCTCAACTACGAATCCAAGCTCGTCTTGTTTTCATGATTTTCGGACCTCGTATAAATTAGTGATAACGTTAATAACATTCACGAATTTAAAATATATTTTAATTTCACAAATTACGATTTAATAAAATTAAGTACCTTTATTAACGCAATACCCTTCTCCCCTAAATCGCAGAAATGCACGTGGCTACATCTTCCTCCCAGTTTTCATGAGACCCTAGCTCAACTTCACCATCTCCCTTGACTGTCGAGCACCGTACACCTCTACTGCCCTTACTACAACCACGTCGCCAACCCTCCACCAAGTGCCACACCTCCCCTTCGCCTGTACGTGATTCGATCGCCTGCAAATTGAACACGCGACCCAGGTCAAAGTTGACCCAAGCCCTAGCTACACGTCATTCTCCTCTCCCCTTCTAACGTTGTGACTGCAGTCGATGCTTATTGCGCCTAATCTTCAAGTCATCACGATTTTATCATGCGAATTCTTTTTTTTGGTATGAAGATCGATTTCAGTTTTTTTATTTGAATTTATTTCGTGGGTCAAATTGCAGAAATAAAGAGGGAGAGAGGCTCGCATGTTTCAAAAGGGATGAAGGCAGTGTGCTTCAGAAGATAGTCAACAGAGTCTGACTTCCAATTGTAATATTACATAAATTCTCCAAATATCTCGTTTTTGCAATCTTAAAATTGATCTTCTATCAAGGCATGCCGCTTGGCTCTCCTAAGGTTATACCGTCATTCCGACCCCAATGGAACAAGTTTTGGAAGTTAATTCGATCGTATGGAGAAGATAGCTTTTTGAATCGACTATTTAAATAAAATTCAATTAAATTATTCTAGGCGTTTTCAGATTGCACAACAAAATGGTAAATACAGATGCTACGAAATTTGAAATCCTATAATAATACACTATTATGGATCCAATGGAACTAGTTTCGTCGAATTCCGAGACTGTGTCACGGAAGGTTATTTTAACGCGTCAATTAAATCGACATTTTCAAAATTTACGAAATTACTTGGAATTCCGGTTTTAAAAACTTATTTACTCAATTATAATTCCAATAGAATTTATATCAACATTAAAAATCATTACATTCATATTCAACTCAAATTTCAATTTCTTAAATGATTTTAAATTACTTATTCAACAATTAAATTTATTTAATAAATCGCTATATTTAAAACCTAAGTTTTATCCCACTTATTGGATCGACAACTTCATATTAAAACTCCATTTACATTTCAAATTCAACATTTAAAATAATTTAAATGTTAAAAAATCAACAACTAAACATCCTGGTCGTTACAACTGCGCATCATCATCAACGTTCATTTTCGAGTCTCAAAGTGCGGGAGATTTCTGAGAAGCTTTGATGTGAAATTGTTTGATAAACGGATTTTAGTTTAAACTCCAAAAGTAGGATCTGATATACAAAAGATATAAGTATATATACTTATTTCAAACGATTTGAAATGAACCCGGTATTTAAAATTTTTAAGTTCTGTTAATTAATAATCTTCAAATTATTTGAATGAAATGAAAATTTTGAATAGCCCGAACTTGTAAAATAAGAGAATTAAGAAATCTAAGCTAAATGTTTTGAGAAAATTTAGAGTGGCAACTTTGAATTTAAAAGTAAAGAAAATTTAAACAAGTTAAACTAGTGAACATTCTAATTAAGTAAAATGAATCAGATTAATTTGTATAATACCAAATTGCATTCTAATAACATGTACTAAGACTTACCAAATGTTAAAAGTTAAAAGGATGATATGGATATGTAATGGGACATTATATAAGTAAACAAAACTTAAAAGTACTTCAAATGTATATAAATGGAAATTTATTTGTAATAATAAATGTTATATACTTAGTTAGTATATTATGAAATGATTAATGACTAAATGGAATAAGTAAGTGGAACTTAAGAATGTAGACAAATGAAATAAATAATATCGTTGTAAATTGGTTATAGAATTAAATATAAATTCACAAAGAAATTTTGAAATTGAATTTGTAACCTTTGAGATAATTATAAACTTAGATAAAGTTATATACAAGAAGTTGGACTTTTATAGAATGATTATAAACTAAAGTAATGATTAATAAAATAGTTCACAAATAAAATTGTTATTAAATGAAATTGTGAAAATAAATGTGAATTAAGTGGAAAGAAACTTAAGTAAGGATATGAGAACTAATTCATTAACGATGTTGATGCCAAAAATGGGGAAATCAACATTTTAGTTCAAATGTTTCGCGAAAATGTAAATTTATAGTTTATAACTTGGATAAATGTTAGTTAAACAAGATATTAAACTAATTGGATATAGATTTCAAAAGAAAGGAAGTTAATATAGGATTATGAAATGAACTTTAACTTATGAAAAGCTAACTGAAATGAATAAATGGAAGAAGAAGAAGAAGTGAATTGTATTAATAAAAAGAGTAAATGAAATAACATTGATCTAAAATGAAAATGAGTTTAAGTGTCGAATAAATGTGAATAAATGAAATGATACGAGATGTTGCTAAACGTAAAATGAAACAATTGGAATTTAACAATTTGAATTGAATAAATTGAATGTGAATGAAATAAATTTGAATAAATTGGAAGTAAATCAATTAGATATTGATGAAATTTGGATGTTAATAAGAATTGAGGTGTATTAATTGAAATATTGACATAGGATAATGTAAATTCGTATCGTTATGAATTAATTGGATGAATACTAATAATAGATTCTTTTGTTGTAAATCGTCATTATAACTGTTTTTATTGTATATGATTGTTGTTTATCGTATATTAATGCTTATGTCATGATATGGATGTAAAATTCATGTTATATGCTTCCATAAAACTCATACATGCTTTATATATCATTATGTGCAACTAATATTCTAATTTGAGTTGAGATAAGTACATACGAAGACCGTATGGACGTATATGCGGAATATATTTTGCTTTTAATTGCCTAATACGAGCGAACTCGCTCGTATTAAAAAAGTAAGGTCTGCATCTCGGATTACGTACCGCGATTTTATATTTTTCCCCACGGGATGCCTCATCGTTGAGATGAGATGTATATTTGGTATATTTGATATCTATTTGTGTTATATATTGTATTGAAAAAAAAATTCGATTGAGCCACGCAAAGGAGACTGTCGAAATTTTCCATAAATCCAGGTGTTAGAAAAATTTTGAGGTTTTAAAAATTTTAATTCCGTAAGCCGATCAGAGTAACATAACAAAAATGTAGTAATAGTTTTGTAAATGAGATTTCATGTTTTATAAGTTGAAGAAAAAAAATGTCAAATGTAAAATTCTCTACTTAGCCTTTTCAAGGACGAAAAATTTTGAGTGGGGAAGAATGTAACGAGCCATATTTTTTAGCTATTTTCAATTTTTAAATTTAATGTAACTATTGAATAAAAATGGTTAAAAATAAAAATTCTAATGATTTATTAATATAGTTATTTAATATGAACTTGAATAAAATTTTGAAATAGTTAATTTCGAAGATTTTTGCGATAACAAGCATTGAAATAAATTATACGTATTGACCATGTTTAAAGTCAATAGTGAAATTGAATAATGGAAATTGAATGACTGTAAAACAAAAATAGTTGTTCTACAATTTGAATTCATTTTAAAAGTTAAATATTATAAGTTCAATAGCTTATATTTCAAAAGATAGTGATTTATTAAATAATCAAGATTGTTTAAATTTAATATTGCAATTATTTAAACAATTGAGTTCTGGATTTAATGTGATAGAAAATGATATCGGAAATTGGTTTAAATTTTATTTAAATATGAATGAAGATTGTTAACGTTTAAAAATTGGATTTAAAAGTGAATAATTAGAAATTGGAAATTTTATATTTTAACTAACGTGTAAAAATAACATTTTTGGCCACTGTCTTAGATTCGATGAAACCAGTTTCATCGGATCCGTAATTGTAAGTTATTGAAGGATTTCAAATTTCGTAGCGTTCGGACTTGTCATTTTGCTGTGCGAGTTTCAAAAGCGCAGAAATTAAATTCAGAATTTAATTAAAATAATTCGATTCGAAAAGCAATCTTTCACATATGATCGAATTAGGCCTCGAAACATATTCCATTATGTTCAGAATAGGGGTAAAACATTATAAACGCTAGGCGACACACTTTGTTTGGAGTTCGTCTGGAAAAGTGCGTGAATGGTATAAATACGTATACGTATATAAATACGCGTATCTCTAAGCAAAACCCTAATGTCCTGTATCCGCCACCCCTATCTTCTTCAATGGCCGAAATGGAAAGTTTTCTTCTCCAGTTGTCTCCTAATCCTTCAACAATTAGACAAAGACTTCTACAGGAAACATGTAGAGCTCGAGGAGCTCTACCATATAAACGGTCATGATCGAAATCAAGGCGATGGATTAACGGCGATTTGGGTTTGAGCGCAACGCGTTCGAGCGCGATTTCCAAGGCGAGGAAGGAGCCAAGTTTGTCATGCTTCTGTACGAAGGTGGAGCTCGTAATGCTCTCCTTGGTGGTGGTCTTCGATTGAATTTTAGGCGAAGGATGGAAGCTCGTCGATCGTGGGAAGGTAATGGCTTTAGGTTAGGTGAGAACATGATTTACTGGAAAGAAGATGATAGGAATAGCCTTGATGCCAAAAGCATGATCCATCGGTCGAATTTTCTCCTAGGTTTAAAAATAAAAGAAAAATGTAAATTAATTATAATATAAATTATATTCAGATCTTTATAAGTGTATATCTTTTTCGTACGTTGTTAGAATTGGACGAAACAAATGGCAACGAAATCGTGACGACGAGTACTACGTTCAGGGACTGATTTGGAGTTGATTGGAGCTAACTAAAATTTTAGGTTAACTTGTGTGACGCCCCACCTCTATACCCATGCTAGCCAAGGACACTACGGGGTAATGCCGTCAACTAACACGGAGAATAAGGCTGGTTAGGAGCGACCATCTATAGCCTTGCTCTAACTATCTATTGAATATATCGACAATAGTCATACCGAACAGATCGACATATCCAATGAATACTTAAAACAAAACCATATGTGGTTGGAGGATCTATCAGAACAGAATATAACAACTCAAATGTAATATACATCACGGAACAGTAGATTATCATATACATATATACAGATACATAACAGAGTATACAAACTAATACATGCCATGTGGTATAGCAAACCACAATATACAGACGAGTCAAAAGAATACATATCAGAGTTACTACAAAATAGGAATACACAAAAGCTATAACAAAAAGGAACAAGCTGAATAGTCCATGCGGAAGCAAAATAGGCTAAGTCCAAAAGCACCTAACATGAAACAACTCGGTCTGACCCGAGTATGAAACACAGGTCAGTCTAGCTAAACAAATCAGTTAGAAAAACTGAACAACAATAAACCTGCAAGGTTACAAAGCATAATAGATATCTCTAAAAGAGATAACACAATCATCTAACGAAAGATGAATCATATAGAACAAGCCTCATATCATCGGTAACATATAGAAACAAAGGATAAGAATATCCCAAAGCAAGCCAAAAGTCAATAACAAATACCAATAAGGTATACAAGTTCCACAAGGTAAATGCTACGCATCATGCGGCTCATAATGACCAACATCGAAGGGCGATACCTAGGGAATATACATATGAATGAAACATCAGAAAATTTGCTCGAGCTCAGTACTGTACAAACAAGGATCCATGAGCCCGAAGACTCCAAACCCAATATCACCCATGCATCTCATAACGACCAACATCGGAAGCGATACTAAAGGGCAACCCAATATCACCCATGCGGCTCATAACGACCAACATCGGAAGCGATACTAAAGGGCAACAAACCCGAAGGCACATACCCGAAGGCAACAAACCGTAGTGGTGAAGGTCGAAGACCCAGTACTGGACACCAGTAACTGGCGGAATGTGTCATAACTCTCAAAAAGGAATCCGAAAAGTGGTAACGTGAGTCCCATAACCACTCGTTCGCACTAAACGGTTTACTATCCGTTAGTTAATTTCACACTCAAAGCAGTACAAAGTTCACCTCATATCATCGGTAAACCAAACCAAAGGTCAAAACGTTCAATTGAATAGGTCGGGGATTAATCGGAAAGATAAACGCACAGATTCATGGTCCGTGTTTTGCCCAACCATTTAATCACCCTTCCACTTCGCTCGAAGTGTGAAATTGTGTGTGTGTTTAAATAGAATTTATAAATTGGAGAAACGAGCTTTTAATATGATTAGAAAGATTATTTTATAAAAACCCATAGATGAAGTCAAAAATAAGTTATCAAAGTCAAAGAGGCAATAACAACCACTAAGAACCAACTGAATCGATAACATTCGGAAAACCAATCAAAATAAGCATAAATAGGCAAAACAGGAAAACAGGAGCAGGTCAGTCGACTGAAATCCCTGTTCAGTCGACTGAAAATTGTCCAGAAAAATTTCGGGCTTCAGCTCAGTCGACTGAACAGAGGATCCAGTCGACTGAACCCAATTTTCTGCATTTCCTACTTATTACCAATGAAGTGCAAACTCTCCCAACTTTCAATCGGACGAGCACGGACGCTAGGGATTTACGCCAAGCGGCTACCCGGCCCTATAAGCACTTCGATTCATCACCAAAAACATGATCAAAACATCAAAGTTGGGATTTCAAAGAATTGAACTCAAACACTAAAAATTCGGATATTCACCAATTCAATCCAAACTAAAAGCAAGTGCATATGAACAAGTGCTAGGAATTCATACCCAACATCAATGAAATCAAGAGAAGTAGATGTGAGTTCAAAACTCACCTTTAACCCAAAAACAAGAAGATGGAGCTCAATAACAAGGAGAAGACCAACCAAACACTACTTCAACTCAACAAGCTTCAATCTAAGAATAAAACACATATTTCCCAATTTAGGTTTAGGAAATTTTCTGAAATTGAAGAGGAGAAGAGTTGGAGAAGATGAAGAAGAGCTTACCAATGGATTCTCTTTAATTTTGGAGCAAGAATCAAGTTTACAAGAAGAAACTAGGGCTTGCAATTTCTATTTCCTCTTCCCTTCCACCATTTTCAGTTCTAGCTTAAGAAATGAAATGAAATGAGGATGAATGAAGAGAAGGGGTTGGGTTAGGGTATTAGTTAAACTAATGGGCTGAAACCAAACCCTAAACCCAATAGAAAAAGGGTCAAAATTTCACAAACTCCAAACATATCAAAGATTATACTCAAAAAGATCGCAAACGCCATTTTGGAACCAATGGAGGTAGTTTCAAGTTCCGATTCGGCCATGTGCAGAAAGTAGCTTTTCGGACCCAAAAATCTGACTAACGACGTTATATTTAAATTAAACATTTAAATATCAAATCGTCAAATATGTGGGTTGCTACAGATCTCCCCTCCTTACAAAATTGCGTCCCCGCAATTCCTAGAGACGATATTTGTAACAACTACATACATATAATCAATCAAAAGAAAAGGAAATAAGCTCGAGATGAAAAGACATACTCACCGTTTCAAAGCGAAGAAAGAAAACCCGGATAAGAGCGCTCGACAAACTCTCTGGTTTCTCAAGTACAGTCATTGGGATTAGCGGACCATTGAACTTTAACGAGCGGCACGTCCTTATTCCGAAGGTGTCGCACCTCCGTGTCAAGCACGCGAATAGGTTGCTGTACAATAGATAAGTCCGGTGAGACCTCAAGCTCTTGCAAATCAGGAGAAGCAATAACAGAATCCGACTCCCGAAGACACTTTCGAAGTTGCGAGACGTGAAACACGTCATGAATGCCAGATAAATGAGCTGGAAGTGAAACTCTATAAGCCACAGGACCAATACGTTCAGTAATTGAAAATGGTCCTATATAGCGAGGAGCCAATTTCCCAGCCGTACTGAAACGCATAACCCCTTTCAAAGGAGAAACACGAATAAAAACAAGATCACCAATTGAGAATTCGAGAGGCTTCCTACGGTTGTCCGCGTAGGATTTCTGGCGACTTTGTGCCTCTTTCATTCTCAACCGGATAAGATCAATCTTCTCGGAAGAATCACGAAAAAAATCTAGACCAAGAATAAGCTTCTCTCCAGATTCCAACCAACAAGAAGGTGATCGACATGGCCTTCCATATAAGGCTTCGAAAGGAGCCATACCGATACTAGATTGAAAACTATTGTTGTAGGAGAACTCTACAAGAGGTAGGTGGTCCTCCTAACTTCCACCAAAATCAAAAATACAAATACGGAGAAGATCTTCCAAGATACGATTCACCCGTTCAGTCTGTCCATCAGACTGAGGATGATAAGCTGTAGAAAAATTAAGCTTCGTTCCCAAAGCTTGCTGAAGACTCTTCCAAAAATGACTCGTGAATAAAGGATCACGATCACTCACAATAGAACTAGGAACACCGTGAAGTCTCACGATTTCCTTGACATATAACTTAGCCAAATGCGAAGCAGTCCTATTAGACTTAATAGGGACAAAATGAGCAGACTTAGTGAGGCGATCAACAATAACCCAAATGCTAGAATGACCTGATCTCGAATGAGGTAGGCCGTCAATAAAATCCATAGAAATCTGATCCCATTTCCACAATGGAATCTCAAGAGGCTGAAGAAGACCCGAAGGACGCTGATGCTCGGCCTTAAAACGCTGACAAGTTATGCAATTGCTCACATAACTCCCCACATTGCGTTTCATGCCTTCCCAATAATAAAGACGATGCATATCGGCATACATCTTGCTACTACCGGGATGAATGGTATACTTAGAACAGTGACAGTCATCAAGAATGTCATGCCTAAGTGCAAGATCAGAAGGCACAGAAAGACGGTTCTTCTTACGAAGACACCCATGAGAATCAATGCTAAAATCTTGCAACGCCTCATCACAAGATCCAGACTCACAAAGCTGAATAAAATGCAACACATCAGGATCACGCCGCTGAGCATCGGCAATACGATCCAACAAAATAGGTCGAGCTCCCAAACTAAATAATAGAATAGGAGAATCAGAAGATGAACCTCGATCCCGAATTTCACAAAAAGATAGAGTCTTAAGAATATTCCATTCGGCAAGCATCATAGAAATAACAGCCGAATGTTTGCGACTAAGTGCATCTGCAACACGATTACCCTTACCAGGGGTATACTGGATATCAAAGTCATAGGAAGCAAGAAACTCGAGCCAATGTTGTTGTCTCATATTGAGTTCCTTCTGAGTGAACAAATACTTCAAAGATTTATGATCGGTATAGAGAATGAAGCGCTCGCCCAATAAAAAATATCGCCAAATCTTCAAGGCAAAGACAATGGCGGCTAACTCAAGATCATGAGTGGCATAGCGAACTTCATTCGGACACAGTTGCCTAGAAGCATAAGCAACTACCCGATCCTTCTGCATAAGAACAGCACCGAGACCACTACCACAAGCATCGGTGTAGACAACAAGATCATGATTCTCCTCGGGAACCACAAGAATAGGAGCATTAGTGAGAAGTTCCTTTAATGACAGAAAGGAAGCTTCACACTTGTCGGACCAAATAAAACGAATGCCTTTCCGAGTAAGGCAAGTAAGACGAAGCACAACACGGGAAAAATCCTTAATGAACCGACGGTAATAACCCGCCAATCCAAGGAAACTACGAATCTCATGCACATTCTTAGGCCTCTTCCAATTCTGGATGGCTTCGATCTTTGAGGGATTGACAGAAATGCCATCGGAAGATACAGCATGGCCTAAGAACTTAACCATATTCTCCCAAAAATGGCACTTGGAGAATTTGGCTCTAAGCTGATGATGACGGAGGGTACTCAAGACAATTCTCAAGTGATTAGCATGCTCAGCTTCAGACTTAGAATAAATAAGGATATCATCAATGAACACAAGGACGAACTTATCGAGATATTCCCGGAATATTCGATTCATGAGATCAACAAAGAAAGCAGGAGCGTTTGTCAAACCGAACGGCATAACAAGCCACTCAAAAGAACCGTAATGAGTGCGGAAAGTTGTAAGAGGAATGCTATCTTCCGCGACTCGTAATTGATGAAAACCTGTGGCAAGGTCGAGTTGAGAAAAGACCTTAGCACCACTCAATAGATCGAACATATCATCGATCCTAGGCAATGGATACCTATTTCTGATGGTTAACTCGTTAAGCTTGCGATAGTCAATGCAAAGCCTAAGAGTTCCATCGGACTTATTCACGACGACCGCGGATCCCCACGGAGAAAAACTGGACTGAATCAACTGCTTGGACTCAAGCTCTAAAAGCTGCTTTCTGAATTTCTCATTTTCCTTTGTAGACATCCTCGTGGGAGGACGACTAACTGGCTGCACGCCTGGAATGAGATCAATGCGGAACTCAATTGCCCTCTTAGGTGGTAAACCGAGACAGGCACAAAAACATCAGAAAAGTCACAAGCAATAGGAATACGAGATATATCATCATCATCTCGCGAATCAAGAGAATATAAAGCCATTTCGGAATTATCCACATCCCGAAGAACAAGAGATAACTGAATAGGCGAATCCGGATGTCGAAGATACAAAATTCTCTCCGAACAAATAATCCTGGCATCATATCTCACTAGCCAGTCCATATCCAAAATCAAATCAAACCCCAGACAAGAAATAACGTGCAGATTCGCACGAAAAGAAAAACCACATAAAACAATCTCAACATCATCACACAGCAGGCTAAGGGTCGCGGATCCCCCAATAGGATTCGCAATCCCTAAAGAAGTAACCATACAAGAGACATCCAAAGACAAATCATCAACGAGCTTCTTCGATACCAAAGAATGTGAAGCACCCGTATCGAAAAGAACTCGTATACTATGGTCATAAAATAAAATAGAACCTTCCAAAATGGATGGAGATATACCTTTGGGCTGAGAGGGACCTTTAGAAGCCTTGGTAGCATAAAGATTGCTAGACTTAGCACCAGCCGGAACAGTAGGGCAAGCTGAAACATGATGACCTTCCTTCCTGCAATAATGGCAGAAGAGAGGTTTAGGACAAGCTCGAATAATATGATCCGGAGAACCATAATTAAAACACTTTCGAACGAAAGGTGTTTCGGAAGACTGAGGCTGAGAACTAGGACCACCAGTCTTCTTCTTCTTAGAAGGAAAAGGCATGGACTTCTGAATTGGAAACGGCCTCTTGTTGGGGTTCTTGGAAACCTCAACATCACTATCACACTCCTTCTCGACGGTCTCGAGATGAAGTGCCGAATCAACCAACTCCTCAAAAGAAAGTTTAAGTCAGAGCAACAAAGATTTCTTAAGATATTTCTTAAGACCAGAGACAAACTTCAGATTCTTCTTATAAGAAGTGCTAATGAATTCAAGACCATACTTAGATAAAGCCTCGAATGATGCAACATACTCAGAAATAGAAGATTTCCCTTGCTTCAACTCAAGGAAGCGACGGGTCAATAAAACTTTTTCAGATTCAGGAACGAACTTGAGTTCAAATCATCCCCGGAACTGAGTCCAAGAAAGAGTAGACTCATCAATTTCGGCTACAAGAAGCATACCAGTCAAGAGCACGCTCTTGTAATAAGCTAGAAGTTACAAGAACTCTATCATGGTCAGAAAGATCCATGCGAGAGAAAATACGCTCGCACGTGCGAAGCCAAGCTTAGACTTCAAGAACAGACTCGGAGCCCTTAAACGGCTTTCCTCTAAGATGAGAAAAATCACTGCACTGACGTGCAAAGGCAGACTTGTGAGGTTGAGACACTCGAGGAGGAACTGGAGGCTGAGTGCTCCTAAACAATTCCAAAAACTGATCAGCAAACATATAAACGCCATCCTGATGTGTGCCATTGGATTGCCCAGCATCTGAACGTCGTCCCTTGCCTCTTCCAGCCATACGCTGAAAGTAAGATAAGAACAAGATTATTCACAAGGTAGATACTTCATTACGGAATACTACGGAATAAAATGCATTCCTAGACGTATTTCCTAAATTCTATCTAACCTTGATGGAATAAAGAGACACGATGATTCAAAGGTTTGTATCACTTGTATACTTTGATGTACTGTAATATGTGCCCTATTCTGTGTTTGTCATACTTTGTTCTGAACTTCGCTCTGATACCACGCTATGACGCCCCACCTCTATACGCACGCTAGCCAAGGACACTACGGGGTAATGCCGTCAACTAACACGGAGAATAAGGCTGGTTAGGAGCGACCATCTATAGCCTTGCTCTAACTATCTATTGAATATATCGACAATAGTCATACCAAACAGATCGACATATCCAATGAATACTTAAAACAAAACCATATGTGGTTGGAGGATCTATCAGAACAGAATATAACAACTCAAATGTAATATACATCACAGAACAGTAGATCATCATATACATATATACAGATACATAACAGAGTATACAAACTAATACATGTCATGTGGTATAGCAAACCACAATATACAGACGAGTCAAAAGAATACATATCAAAGTTACTACAAAATAGGACTACACAAAAGCTATAACAAAAAGGAACAAGTTGAATGGTCCATGCGGAAGCAAAATAGGCTAAGTCCAAAAGCACCTAACCTGAAACAACTCGGTTTGACCCGAGTATGAAATACACAGGTCAGTCTAGCTAAACAAATCAGTTAGAAAAACTGAATAACAACAAACCTGCAAGGTTACAAAGCATAATAGATATCTCTAAAAGAGATAACACAATCATCTAACGAAAGATGAATCATATAGAACAAGCCTCATATCATCGGCAACATATAGAAACAAAGGATAAGAATATCCCAAAGCAAGCCAAAAGGCAATAACTGTCACGACACGATTCTTCGTCTTCCGAAAATTCAACATCGACACTCACTTTATCGACTGCCGAGAAATCGAACGACGGAAAACCGAACACTGAGGGTTTTATTTAAGAAAAATTTAGGAAAAGAGAAGAGAAAAAGATAGAGATTAGGGAGGAGAGAAGAAGATAGAAAATTTAGATAGGGAAAAGAAGATAGGATATTTTAAAATTGAAAGAAAAGAGAATAGAGGAAAACAGAAGAAAATAGAGAAAATAGGACGGAACAGAAAACAACAGAATCACATCAAAATCTCACAATTCGCAGCGGAACAACATATAATAATAAATGAATAATCTTTAAACAAAGAACTATATCAGTTATTACATTACATCACATTTCATTACATCATATCATCAGAGTGTACAACAACAACAACAAACAGTGCAGCGGAAAAAGAAATACTATATAAACTAGTAATACGCCATGCCATCCAGCTTGCCTCCAGCAACTCCAGAATATCCAGAATATCCTGATAAACCTAACTCTTGACTGCCCGTGTGGAAATTGGTGGGCACCCAGAGTTTAGGAAGGAAAACAATAAACTCCAAGTCAGTCATGTGACTGGTGTGAGAACTCAAAACAGTTTATTTATCTTTAAAATCAAAATAGAGGAATATTTTTTTAAATCAATTCGCAATGCTTTTAAAAATGAGACTACCATAAGGCCTCCCGCACACACACACAATGCAAACGCAGAATCGGAGGAGATTTCTCCTTATGATAGTCAAAGATGCTTGATACGCATTTAAAATAACATTTCATATTATTATTAGTGCATAGTGTAGGAAAAATTTATTTCGAAAGTAGAATATAAATCTTAGCCAGCATAGACATTCCGAACTATGCCTACTATAGCTAACTATGTTCAATAGCAGGTTACCGCCACATTCCATAGCAGGTTATACAACTAAAACCGTACAAGTCACGTATTGTTTCTTTGGATTTCCAACAAATGGTCAGGCCAAGGAACTTCCCATTGCCACATGAGAATGCCTCTGGAAAGACATCCCCGAGAACCAAACCGGAACTCTGCCAACACAAGGCCGGGTTACCCCTAACTGGGTAACTACTGACACGAGCACGCCATTCCCCGATCGTAAACGACCTTTCTCACGGGATCCCAAAAACCAACAACCACAAAGTAATAAATTCGTAGTAACCACATAGGTTAAATATCTGGGCTCCATACCATGATACAACCTCTATCCAGAAGGAAATGTACATACCCTAAAGGGTGCTACCCCTCATAACCTTGCTGCATCTTTCCTGTTTTGACCATTTCCGGGGTGTGAGGCTCGACGAAGTCACGTCCACAAAAACATACTTTATACAAAAGCCATGCTTTGGGTCAACAAATGATCAACACAATGATCACCAAGATAGACGATCAAATAAACGATCCTATCACAATAATCAACACAATGATCATTTCAGCATCACTCAGCATATCACATTACCAAATTGGGAATATATCGCTGATAACTCCAACTATATAACCTTTGAGCTCGTACGTCTCAGAGAAGGGTGTTAAGCTAAAAGAATAAATTCTTCGCCACCAACAGAAATATATTTGAAAGAAATCGGCTTTATATCTCAACTTGTAATGTCAGACATACAATCCATACAAGTCTGTTCCGGGCTCGAACAAAACCGAAGGCACTTACAAAGAAGTCCTTGCAATCCGGATATTCACAATCCTGATCGGATTCACCATCACATATGGAGAACTCTATACCGGAGCAACTCGGTGCAGAGTAAATCGACAGGTCATCCTATCGCTCTCGCAAATACCGGGTCTTCAACACCGATCTTCAAATGCAATTCACAACGACGTATCACATATTCGGAATGGGTTATACGACCCCATGGTCCTTTCTCGGTTAACCCGAATAGTGAGCGCTTATTTAAAAATAAGTGTAGCATTCACATTCAAACAAATCACATCAATTACCCATTCAAAGGGAAATATTGATAGTCGGTTATTGAACTATCACTGGACATGCACACATCACCAGATTCCAAATAATTTTCCAAATTATTTACTTTCCAAAATATCTTCACAATATATATAATTTAAACACTTCAAAAATAAATCAATATTTATTTTTCTAAACCAATTCCACTTTTCATTTATAAATTCCATAATGAATTTATATCCTTAAATATTCATGCATATACGATTTCAATTATCCATTTTCAATTTATCTTCAAAAAGATAAATTCTAATTATTCACTTCATATTGGAAAACAATTCCATACTTATTAAAAATAAGTAATTCACAAATCTTATTTATTTACAACACTTGGAAAATATTCAATATACTTAAATCGAGATTAAGTATATATTTCATTCTTTAAGGAAATCATTCTCATAAACATATTTATTTGGGCCAAAACGAATGTTACGTAAAACATCGTTACGACAACCCAAAATCACTAGTATAGGGATTCGAAATTAAAATAGATATATAAATCCCAATACTATACAAAACATTTCCTTTCGGAAATCATTTACTATAACAACAGTGTTATAGTCCACTATTTCCTTTTCATTTCTCGAAAACGTCTATTTCAACAATGAATGTTGAAATCTATGGTTTCGAATCTCAACACAATTAAAACATCGTTAGATCGTTTTAATTCTATTTGAAATATCACATTCAAAACAATTTCTTTAACATCTTATTCACTATTCAAAAATGTGAATATACTTCATTAACAATTTCATCCTTTTATTCATTTTAATTCAAAGGGTTATTCACTATTCAAAAATGTGAATATAACACCTTTAATAGGTTTCAACAATTTTCTTATTAAAATAAGTCATTTGCGAATTTATAAAACAACGTTTATAAATTCCATTTCTATTTATTTATAAAAACTTCCTTTTTATAAATCTCTTTATTAACTTATTCGATTTATAATTTTAATTATAAACCAAAAGTCCAAATTATAAGTCAAACACTTATAATTTATTTATTTGCAAAAATCGTTCCTTTGAACTTTACAAATTTTATAAACCTACTGTTTATAAAATTTCCATTTATAACTTCACCGTTATATAATTCTATAAATTTCATTCATTAATGAATTTCATTTTCACTTCATTCAAACACTTATAAAAACTCGTTTTATAATGTCCATATTTCAATTTATAAATATCCATTTATAAATCTCTTAATATAATTCAATTTATATTATTCTTTTAAAACGTCTTTAATCTCCTTCATTATTTCACCATTTTGATTCATAAAATAGTTAAATTTCAAAAATTCTATATTTAAAATTTTCACAATAAATTCTAAAATCCCGATTTAAACTATTTATAAAATCAATAGCATCATATTCTCAAAAATCAGTTTTTAACTATATTTCTCAAAAATCAGCTTTTAACTGTATTTCACAAAACCCATAATTTTATAACTTTAAAAATTATAACGTTTATTTATTTAAAATGAATCTATTCCAAAAATATAGTATATTTCCAAAAATCACTTTTAAAATCATTTTAAAATTCCAAATTTGGTCCAATGATGCTACACACCAAATAGTCAATCACGACTACAACGATATCATATATCAATATGAAAATCCATCAAATATTAAAATATCTGAAATCAAATAAATACTGTTGAGGAATCCAGTTGGATCCCTCCAACCTGTTTTCCTGCATCCAAAAACATTAGCACAATACCAATTTCGCTCCAGTACGAAATTATCGCGGTATATGTTCTTATTAAATATTATCCGCTTAATAACGGCGTAATAGGGTCTCATCCGCTGAAAAATGCGGGGAATCAACAACTGCAATATATACATATGCCAATATATATATATTGATATTATATATAATACCAATTTCACTGTTTATGAAATATTCGCGGTATATGTTTTTAATAAATAACATCCGCTTACTAACGGCGTATAATGTCTATTTTAACAATCAATAGATATTCATCAACATTCAAACATGCATTCAAATATTTTAAATCTAACTATTTAAAATAAAATCGAAACTGATTCGATTGAGTGAGAAGTTCTCACCTTGATTTTAATTTCCGTTTTAGCGATTTATTTTGAATAAAATTAAACGGACGTTTAATTTTACCCAAAATTCTCACTAACTCCAAACGACTCCAAACCAACTCCATCGCGTAGTGCTCGTCCATACGATTCCAACGCAACTGGTTTCGCGCGTTTTCGACCTCGTATGAAAAAGATATCAAATTTTGAAGTTACACGAGTTTAAACTATATAATTTACAACTAAATTAATAACTTTTATAACCTAACAGATCTGGGCCATTGATCACGCAGACGAGATCCAGGCCGCACGTTCCATTTTCTCCTTCTTCTTCGTGAAAATCACGAACCCCTCCAACCCATAGCCGCCACTTCTATCGTGAATTATCCCCCCTCCTCGTCGACTTCCAGAGTGATCAGCCACCACCAAACGAACGAGCGTCACGCGAGCTACCACCGCCTGCCACCACTCAAAGCTCGGTCGCCACACGTTCTCGAATTTCGTGCACGAAGCGATGACAAACACGGCCAAATTGATGACAATCCATGCAACTAAAAACGATCACTTCCGTATGGATTTGTAGATCTCTTCTTCCTCTTCAATTTTGCTTTAGAAAGTATTCGATAATATTGAATGGATTTGAAGAAATAAATGGAAGAAAATGGGTTGTTTTCGGCCATTCATCAGGGAAGTGGCGGCCTGCGTATAGATTAGGTTTTCTTTTTATTTTATTTTTTATTTTTTTAGATTTATGGGAGGTATTTATAGAGAATTTTCGAACACTATTCATCCAGAATTCCCAAACTCCGATTCACGCGCCGTAACCGGCGTTTCTAGGGTTTACCCCGCGTTCCGGACACAATGGAACAGGTTTCGGAAGCTAATTCGGACATCTGTGCGAGTTATGGCTATAAACGCTCAATTTAAATTAAACCGATTTAAGCGATTTTCTAGGCGTTTTAATTTGTACCGGACAAACGGTAAATCCAATTGACTTGAAATTTGAAACCTTACAATAATATCACATTACGGATCCGATGAAACTGGTTTCGTCGAAATCCGAGACTTTTTGAAAAATGGCTATTTTTACTCGTCAAATTTAAATTAAAAATAAATCGATGCGCTTCGAGCTGCCACGATCAAACGATAGCTCCGATTGACACGAAATTTGAAATCCGGTAATAACTAACTATTACGGATCCAATGAAACTGGTTTCGTTCAATTCTGAGACTGTTCAAAAATTGACTATTTTCACTAGTCGATTTAAATATTAAAATATTCAATTTTCACAAATTAACTTCAAATTCGATTTTAAAAGTTCTAAAATATCATTCTAACTTCCATATGATAAAATAAAATTTTACAAATCATTTTCAATCATTTTTAACCCAATTTTCAATTATTTCCATAATTTAACGTATTAAATTATCGATTTAATTATTCAATTAAATCCAATAATTCAAATTAAAATTTATTTGACTTATAATTTTACTTATTAATATTTAAAATTAATTAAATATTCATATTTTAATTATTAAAAATTCTGGGTCGTTACAATCTTCCCCACTTAAAAGAATTTCGTCCTCGAAATTACAAGTAAGAAAAATTACAGAATATATTAACTTTCCAAAATTCATAATTAAATTTCTTACAAAATATTTACTAAGTTTTCCAAATCATACTTAGTTAACTTTTTCAAAACAACTACTATCGTTTAACTTTCAATTCCAAAATCAAAGTTAAAGTTTTCAAAATTTTCCAATTTTCTCAAAAATTTTCTAACGCCTTAAATTTCCGAAAAAATTCGTCATAGTCTCCTTTGCGCGGCTCGATCCGAAAAAAAAATGACAGTATATATATCACAAATATACATCTCATCAAGTAATGAGGCATCCCGCAGGGAAAAAAGTGTAAAAGTACGATATTTAATCCGAGATATGTACCTTATATTTTATTAGCGAGCATATACGGCTAATATAGCGCAAAAGCGAGCTCCAAATGCGAAGCAAACGCGATCCGCACCTACTAATCACTCAACAAACAACATGAGAACATGCATATATGAAAATAATATCGATATACAACATATATCTCCATAACAACTATATATGTCATATAGCAAATGCAACTAAACAACAAATGCAAACATCAACCAATTATCATTCATAACCAATAAATATTCATTTATATTCTCATTAATATTAAATGAAATAGGTTTTCAATATAAATCACATTTGATTCATTAACAGTGAATGTTCTTACTAACATTCATTCTTATTCGATTTTAATTAGTTTGCTTATATTCACTAATTCATATTCAAGTTGGTTCACTTCCGATTCAAATTCAATTCTATTTAAGTTTCACTTAACTTCCAATTGAATTTCCAATTACTTTAGCTTTCAATTTCATTAACACTTAATGAATTATATACAATCATCTAACAATCATATAACAATCAATGTATATTAATTACAACCAAATTCCTTTGCTTACAATTGGTTTAATTTAATTGATTTTCATTCAATTATTCAACTTTCTAATAACATTAGATTTTAATGAATTAACACTTATATTCATTATTTCATATCAACTTAATTTACATTTAATTGATTAACATTCAATCCAATTCAATTTCTAAAGTTGAATTTTATTTGCATAACTTTAGTTCACATTTATCAATCAATTCAGCTTCCAAATTCTAAAGTAACTTTTTATTTTAACTTTAAATTCACTTTTATTCACAACTCATATTCATAAATATATTCATATAGTTTCACTTCTTATATATAAGTTTATTCACAATTGTAAATTACTTTAATTATAATTCAATTCTTATAATTCTTTTTTCTTATACAATTATTCTTCAATTTAGATTACTCAAACAACTAACAATCAACTTATACACATTTTAATAATTCTAAAAATTATTTCTTCATATACAAAATATACTCAAGGTAAAATTATTTCATTTACCCAATTCAAAAACAATTTTATATTCACTAACAAATACGCGCTCATATCTATTATTACACTCAAACTCATTCTAGAGTACTGCTGACTCTGTCTCTAATGAGTAATACCCAACAGAACCATGGTTGTCGCTTAACCATATGCTCCGATACCACATTGTCAGGACATGATTCTTCGTCTTCCGAAAATTCAACATCGACACTCACTTTATCGACTGCCGAGAAATCGAACGACGGAAAACCGAACACTGAGGGTTTTATTTAAGAAAAATTTAGGAAAAGAGAAGAGAAAAAGATATAGATTAGGGAGGAGAGAAGAAGATAGAAAATTTAGATAGGGAAAAGAAGATAGGATATTTTAAAATTGAAAGAAAAGAGAATAGAGGAAAACAGAAGAAAATAGAGAAAATAGGACGGAACAGAAAACAACAGAATCACATCAGAATCTCACAATTCGCAGCGGAACAACATATAATAATAAATGAATAATCTTTAAACAAAGAACTATATCAGTTATTACATTACATCACATTTCATTACATCATATCATCAGAGTGTACAACAACAACAACAAACAGTGCAGCGGAAAAAGAAATACTATATAAACTAGTAATACGCCATGCCATCCAGCTTGCCTCCAGCAACTCCAGAATATCCAGAATATCCTGATAAACCTAACTCTTGACTGCCCGTGTGGAAATTGGTGGGCACCCAGAGTTTAGGAAGGAAAACAATAAACTCCAAGTCAGTCATGTGACTGGTGTGAGAACTCAAAACAGTTTATTTATCTTTAAAATCAAAATAGAGGAATATTTTTTTAAATCAATTCGCAATGCTTTTAAAAATGAGACTACCATAAGGCCTCCCGCACACACACACAATGCAAACGCAGAATCGGAGGAGATTTCTCCTTATGATAGTCAAAGATGCTTGATACGCATTTAAAATAACATTTCATATTATTATTAGTGCATAGTGTAGGAAAAATTTATTTCGAAAGTAGAATATAAATCTTAGCCAGCATAGACATTCCGAACTATGCCTACTATAGCTAACTATGTTCAATAGCAGGTTACCGCCACATTCCATAGCAGGTTATACAACTAAAACCGTACAAGTCACGTATTGTTTCTTTAGATTTCCAACAAATGGTCAGGCCAAGGAACTTCCCATTGCCACATGAGAATGCCTCTGGAAAGACATCCCCGAGAACCAAACCGGAACTCTGCCAACACAAGGCCGGGTTACCCCTAACTGGGTAACTACTGACACGAGAACGCCATTCCCCGATCGTAAACGACCTTTCTCACGGGATCCCGAAAACCAACAACCACAAAGTAATAAATTCGTAGTAACCACATAGGTTAAATATCTGGGCTCCATACCATGATACAACCTCTATCCAGAAGGAAATGTACATACCCTAAAGGGTGCTACCCCTCATAACCTTGCTGCATCTTTCCTGTTTTGACCATTTCCGGGGTGTGAGGCTCGACGAAGTCACGTCCACAAAAACATACTTTATACAAAAGCCATGCTTTGGGTCAACAAATGATCAACACAATGATCACCAAGATAGACGATCAAATAAACGATCCTATCACAATAATCAACACAATGATCATTTCAGCATCACTCAGCATATCACATTACCAAATTGGGAATATATCGCTGATAACTCCAACTATATAACCTTTGAGCTCGTACGTCTCAGAGAAGGGTGTTAAGCTAAAAGAATAAATTCTTCGCCACCAACAGAAATATATTTGAAAGAAATCGGCTTTATATCTCAACTTGTAATGTCAGACATACAATCCATACAAGTCTGTTCCGGGCTCGAACAAAACCGAAGGCACTTACAAAGAAGTCCTTGCAATCCGGATATTCACAATCCTGATCGGATTCACCATCACATATGGAGAACTCTATACCGGAGCAACTCGGTGCAGAGTAAATCGACAGGTCATCCTATCGCTCTCGCAAATACCGGGTCTTCAACACCGATCTTCAAATGCAATTCACAACGACGTATCACATATTCGGAATGGGTTATACGACCCCATGGTCCTTTCCCGGTTAACCCGAATAGTGAGCGCTTATTTAAAAATAAGTGTAGCATTCACATTCAAACAAATCACATCAATTACCCATTCAAAGGGAAATATTGATAGTCGGTTATTGAACTATCACTGGACATGCACACATCACCAGATTCCAAATAATTTTCCAAATTATTTACTTTCCAAAATATCTTCACAAGATATATAATTTCAACACTTCAAAAATAAATCAATATTTATTTTTCTAAACCAATTCCACTTTTCATTTATAAATTCCATAATGAATTTATATCCTCAAATATTCATGCATATACGATTTCAATTATCCATTTTCAATTTATCTTCAAAAAGATAAATTCTAATTATTCACTTCATATTGGAAAACAATTCCATACTTATTAAAAATAAGTAATTCACAAATCTTATTTATTTACAACACTTGGAAAATATTCAATATACTTAAATCGAGATTAAGTATATATTTCATTCTTTAAGGAAATCATTCTCATAAACATATTTATTTGGGCCAAAACGAATGTTACGTAAAACATCGTTACGACAACCCAAAATCACTAGTATAGGGATTCGAAATTAAAATAGATATATAAATCCCAATACTATACAAAACATTTGCTTTCGGAAATCATTTACTATAACAACAGTGTTATAGTCCACTATTTCCTTTTCATTTCTCGAAAACGTCTATTTCAACAATGAATGTTGAAATCTATGGTTTCGAATCTCAACACAATTAAAACATCGTTAGATCGTTTTAATTCTATTTGAAATATCACATTCAAAACAATTTCTTTAACATCTTATTCACTATTCAAAAATGTGAATATACTTCATTAACAATTTCATCCTTTTATTCATTTTAATTCAAAGGGTTATTCACTATTCAAAAATGTGAATATAACACCTTTAATAGGTTTCAACAATTTTCTTATTAAAATAAGTCATTTGCGAATTTATAAAACAACGTTTATAAATTCCATTTCTATTTATTTATAAAAACTTCCTTTTTATAAATCTCTTTATTAACTTATTCGATTTATAATTTTAATTATACCAAAAGTCCAAATTATAAGTCAAACACTTATAATTTATTTATTTGCAAAAATCGTTCCTTTGAACTTTACAAATTTTATAAACCTACTGTTTATAAAATTTCCATTTATAACTTCACCGTTATATAATTCTATAAATTTCATTCATTAATGAATTTCATTTTCACTTCATTCAAACACTTATAAAAACTCGTTTTATAATGTCCATATTTCAATTTATAAATATCCATTTATAAATCTCTTAATATAATTCAATTTATATTATTCTTTTAAAACGTCTTTAATCTCCTTCATTATTTCACCATTTTGATTCATAAAATAGTTAAATTTCATAAATTCTATATTTAAACTTTTCACAATAAATTCTAAAATCCCGATTTAAACTATTTATAAAATCAATAGCATCATATTCTCAAAAATCAGTTTTTAACTATATTTCTCAAAAATCAGCTTTTAACTGTATTTCACAAAACCCATAATTTTATAACTTTAAAAATTATAACGTTTATTTATTTAAAATGAATCTATTCCAAAAATATAGTATATTTCCAAAAATCACTTTTAAAATCATTTTAAAATTCCAAATTTGGTCCAATGATGCTACACACCAAATAGTCAATCACGACTACAACGATATCATATATCAATATGAAAATCCATCAAATATTAAAATATCTGAAATCAAATAAATACTGTTGAGGAATCCAGTTGGATCCCTCCAACCTGTTTTCCTGCATCCAAAAACATTAGCACAATACCAATTTCGCTCCAGTACGAAATTATCGCGGTATATGTTCTTATTAAATATTATCCGCTTAATAACGGCGTAATAGGGTCTCATCCGCTGAAAAATGCGGGGAATCAACAACTGCAATATATACATATGCCAATATATATATATTGATATTATATATAATACCAATTTCACTGTTTATGAAATATTCGCGGTATATGTTTTTAATAAATAACATCCGCTTACTAACGGCGTATAATGTCTATTTTAACAATCAATAGATATTCATCAACATTCAAACATGCATTCAAATATTTTAAATCTCACTATTTAAAATAAAATCGAAACTGATTCGATTGAGTGAGAAGTTCTCACCTTGATTTTAATTTCCGTTTTAGCGATTTATTTTGAATACGTTTAATTTTACCCAAAATTTTCACTAACTCCAAACGACTCCAAACTAACTTCATCGCGTAGTGCTCGTCCATACGATTCCAACGCAACTGGTTTCGCGCGTTTTCGACCTCGTATGAAAAAGATATCAAATTTTGAAGTTACACGAGTTTAAACTATATAATTTACAACTAAATTAATAACTTTTATAACCTAACAGATCTGGGCCATTGATCACGCAGACGAGATCCAGGCCACACGTTCCATTTTCTCCTTCTTCTTCGTGAAAATCACGAACCCCTCCAACCCATAGCCGCCACTTCTATCGTGAATTATCCCCCCTCCTCGTCGACTTCCAGAGTGATCAGCCACCACCAAACGAACGAGCGTCACGCGAGCTACCACCGCCTGCCACCACTCAAAGCTCGGTCGCCACACGTTCTCGAATTTCGTGCACGAAGCGATGACGAACGCGGCCAAATTGATGACAATCCATGCAACTAAAAACGATCACTTCCGTATGGATTTGTAGATCTCTTCTTCCTCTTCAATTTTGCTTTAGAAAGTATTCGATAATATTGAATGGATTTGAAGAAATAAATGGAAGAAAATGGGTTGTTTTCAGCCATTCATCAGGGAAGTGGCGGCCTGCGTATAGATTAGGTTTTCTTTTTATTTTATTTTTTATTTTTTTAGATTTATGGGAGGTATTTATAGAGAATTTTCGAACACTATTCATCCGGAATTCCCAAACTCCGATTCACGCGCCGTAACCAGCGTTTTTAGGGTTTACCCCGCGTTCCGGACACAATGGAACAGGTTTCGGAAGCTAATTCGGACATCTGTGCGAGTTATGGCTATAAACGCTCAATTTAAATTAAACCGATTTAAGCGATTTTCTAGGCGTTTTAATTTGTACCGGACAAACGGTAAATCCAATTGACTTGAAATTTGAAACCTTACAATAATATCACATTACGGATCCGATGAAACTGGTTTCGTCGAAATTCGAGACTTTTTGAAAAATGGCTATTTTTACTCGTCAAATTTAAATTAAAAATAAATCGATGCGTTTCGAGCTGCCACGATCAAACGATAGCTCCGATTGACACGAAATTTGAAATCCGGTAATAACTAACTATTACGGATCCAATGAAACTGGTTTCGTTCAATTCTGAGACTGTTCAAAAATTGACTATTTTCACTAGTCGATTTAAATATTAAAATATTCAATTTTCACAAATTAACTTCAAATTCGATTTTAAAAGTTCTAAAATATCATTCTAACTTCCATATGATAAAATAAAATTTTACAAATCATTTTCAATCATTTTTAACCCAATTTTCAATTATTTCCATAATTTAACGTATTAAATTATCGATTTAATTATTCAATTAAATCCAATAATTCAAATTAAAATTTATTTGACTTATAATTTTACTTATTAATATTTAAAATTAATTAAATATTCATATTTTAATTATTAAAAATTCTGGGTCGTTACAATAACAAATACCAATAAGGTATACACGTTCCACAATGTAAACGATACGCATCATACGGCTCATAACGACCAACATCGAAGGGCGATACCTAGGGTATATACATATGAATGAAACATCAGAAAATTTGCTCGAGCTCAGTACTGTACAAACAAGGATCCATGAGCCCGAAGACTCCAAACCCAATATCACCCATGCGGCTCATAACGACCAACATCGGAAGTGATACTAAAGGGCAACCCAATATCACCCATGCGGCTCATAACGACCAACATCGGAAGCGATACTAAAGGGCAACAAACCCGAAGCCACAAACCCGAAGGCACATACCCGAAGGCAACAAACCATAGTGGTGAAGGTCGAAGACCCAATACTGGACACCACTAACTGGCGGAATGTGTCATAACTCTCAAAAAGGAATCTGAAAAGTGGTAACGTGAGTCCCATAACCACTCGTTCGCACTAAACGGTTTACTATCCGTTAGTTAATTTCACACTCAAAGCAGTACAAAGTTCACCTCATATCATCGGTAAACCAAACCAAAGGTCAAAATGTTCAATTGAATAGGTCGGGGATTAATCGGAAAGATAAACGCACAGATTCATGGTCCGTGTTTTGCCAAACCATTTAATCACCCTTCCACTTCGCTCGAAGTGCGAAATTGTGCGTGTGTTTAAATAGAATTTATAAATTGGAGAAACGAGCTTTTAATATGATTAGAAAGATTATTTTATAAAAACCCGTGGATGAAGTCAAAAATAAGTTATCAAAGTCAAAGAGGCAATAACAACCACTAAGAACCAACATGAATCGATAACATTCGGAAAACCAATCAAAATAAGCATAAATAGGCAAAACAGGAAAACAGGAGCAGGTCAGTCGACTGAAATCCCTGTTCAGTCAACTGAAAATTGTCCAGAAAAATTTCGGGCTTCAGCTCAGTCGACTGAACAGAGGATCTAGTCGACTGAACCCAATTTCCTGCATTTCCTACTTATTACCAATGAAGTGCAAACTCTCCCAACTTTCAATCGGACGAGCACGGACGCTAGGGATTTATGCCAAGCGGCTACCCGGCCCTATAAGCACTTCGATTCATCACCAAAAACATGATCAAAACATCAAAGTTAGGATTTCAAAGAATTGAACCCAAACACTAAAAATTCGGATATTCACCAATTCAATCCAAACTAAAAGCAAGTGCATATGAACAAGTGCTAGGAATTCATACCCAACATCAATAAAATCAAGAGAAGTAGATGTGAGTTCAAAACTCACCTTTAACCCAAAAACAAGAAGATGGAGCTCAATAACAAGGAGAAGACCAACCAAACACTACTTCAACTCAACAAGCTTCAATCTAAGAATAAAACACATATTTCCCAATTTAGGTTTAGGAAATTTTCTGAAATTGAAGAGGAGAAGAGTTGGAGAAGATGAAGTAGAGCTTACCAATGGATTCTCTTTGATTTTGGAGCAAGAATCAAGTTTACAAGAAGAAACTAGGGCTTGCAATTTCTATTTCCTCTTCCCTTCCACCATTTTCAGTTCTAGCTTAAGAAATGAAATGAAATGAGGATGAATGAAGAGAAGGGGTTGGGTTAGGGTATTAGTTAAACTAGTGGGCTGAACCCAAACCCAAACCCAAAACCCAATAGAAAAAGGGACAAAATTTCACAAACTCCAAACATAGCAAAGATTATACTCAAAAAGATCGCAAACGCCATTTTGGAACCAATGGAGGTAGTTTCGAGTTCCGATTCGACCATTTGCAGAAAATAGCTTTTCGGACCCAAAAATCCCACTAACGATGTTATATTTAAATTAAACATTTAAATATCAAATCGTTAAATATGCGGGTTGTTACAAATTGATTGTCATTCGGTTTGATTTAAAATTTAAAACTCAAGGTGAGTGTTTTATAACGCTCACGAAGTATTAGAATATTTTTATGCTGGTTAAATTTGAAATTATGAAGTGACATAATTTATTGATCATTATGTGATAAATTTAATTGTCATCTAAAGTTGACAATTATATTTCAAAATAGAATTTAACTGCCAGTAAAATACCCGATATTAATAACTACGAAATTATTGTGAATTATATGGACTGTTTGGATGTTAATTGTGATGGATGCTGCTGATTGATATTTTGAATGATTTAGATGTTATTTATTTTGATATATCCTGTTATCGTCCCATATATTATTTACAGTAAATAAAACTGTAAATTGAATTATTTCGAATAAATTAAGAAATAGGTTGAAATGATATATAACTATAACAGTGTGATTTGGATTGAAATGATATTTATATCCATCCTTGAAATTAAATTGAAATAACTAATCACTTGGCCATAGGACAGAAAATTATATACGGACACCAGTTTGGTTAAATTAAATGATTTTGAATTTTTGATTTGAAATTATTGAAATGATTTGGATTTAAATAAAAAAATTGAATTTATGGAAATCGAATTCTTTTTCGAACTTGAGCTCAAATTGTGGAATTTAATCATGTTAAACAAAATTGTTTAAAATGAAATTTGAGATTTTGAAGTATAATTGGAATATGATTTGAGTTTCGAAAATTAATTTTTTTCAAAGGATTTGGATTTTATTCGGACTTTGAAATATTGCTAGTTGAACATAATTTAAAACGATATTTCAAAATTGAGCACGGAATTGTATTACTTTGAAGATTTGAATCTTAAATTGAATATTGAAGTAAAATTCGATATAAATGATTTAAATCAATATTTTGAAATTGAACTTCGAATTAATATAAAATTGAATTAGTTTAAAATTTGAATTAAATTGAAATTTAAACCATTGACTTGAATTGTTGGATCGAATTTGAAGTTAAAAATGAAAATCGAAATTGAAATTGATTTGAATGGAAACTGGAATCGAAGTTAATCCAAATTGAAATCGAAATTGAATCGATTAAATTGAAATTGAGTTGTTTTGAATTGAAAATTTTGGAATTAGATCAGTTTGATTTTGAAACTATTTATTAATAAATTATTTTATTATAAACTGTTTTAAAATCTACTTTTTTAAATATGCAAATCATTTTGATCTTTCAAGTTATCTTCCTACATAAACCATTTTTAATATTAAAACAATTTTCTATGAAACTATTTTAATTATTTAACTTTTTTAAAATTATTTAAACTATTTTCTAAAAATTCAAACTGGTCAAAGGGGTGAAATGTTTGTATTTAAGTTTGGATTTAAGTGAGAATTAGGTTAAAGTGAAGTTATAGCCTAAATTGTAATTCGAATCAAAATTTTGAAATGAAATCGATATATCGAACTGAGTTGACATTTTGAAGTAAAATTTGATTTGTGAAGTAAATATGATATTTCGAAATGAATTTGATTTTGAAGTGAATATGATATTTTGATAACAAGTATGAATCGATTTTTGAAATGTAAAAGTGCCAACTGGTATGTAAATTATGTTTGGTTGTTAAAGGGACGGGGAAGGGTAAACTGGAAGTATCTTACCTTGGACATTGCTTCACATGCCTTGTAATTCTTTTATCCCTATACGAGACCCCTACGATTTTGGTTTAGTGTCATCGTATCATGACGCACACTATCTACCGACGTGCTACTTCTTGTTTCAAATGCAAACTGTACGTCAATGCTTAAAAATGCGTTAAAGGGGATTAATGTAAAGCCTTAACGCTAAGAAAAATATGTATTTGACTGATTAGGCATTATATATATATGGCGTATTCTACTATATATAAATATTTTGACGGATCCTTAAGAGATAAAAAATCCCGTAACGCCTGTTGAGTTATTGCACGCACGTTATATATTGGATAGGAGATGTGAAATCCCGTAAGCATCTCTGAAGCTATTACACTCATGTTATATGCGATAATGATTTGACTTACATAAAGATATTTTAGTCCTGGCTCGAGTGCTTTGTCTTTTCATTACGCTCGCGTCAGTCTTGAATTTTTTAGCGTATCGAATATTATTCTCTGGAGGATGAAGACGAATATTTGGTACATTACTGCTATTATCATTCCTGCATCATGTTGTTTGCTGCGTTACTTTATTTATCCATATTGTGTATAACTCTGATAAATGTTGTATAAATTATAATCAAATCTATAATATAAACAGCCTCTTGAACTGTTTATTTGATTATTATATTTTATCGTTCCGCTGCGAGATTCTGTGTTTGTTTTCTTCTCTTTTCCCTATTTTTCTTAATTAGCCCTATCGGTTGTCTATATGTCGGATTGTTTAAGTTGGACATGTGTGGATTATTGTCAATTTAAACCTTTCGAAGTATGGATCGTCACAACAACGGCCAGTACACAAGCAGTTTACCACTACTTCTCTACCGGTTGACCGCTAGCAGCCGACTGTTTGTGCTTTTTTTTATGCGTTAATTTAATTTAATTTATACAACATTTGATACTATTTTCGTCTGATTAATTAACGTTAATTTTTTTCTTTCATATTAAGTAAATGCTAAGTGTAGTTAACTCAATCAAATGCATTTATTTCATATCATTTTTTCTCTAATGTGATTAACGTTAATCTTGCTTACACGTTAAGTATCCGTAATGTTAATCAAGGTTAAATTTATTAACATTTATTTTCTGATTTTCTTTCCTTCAATGTTAGCATTTTTATTTATTAACATTTGTTTTAACGCTAATTAAACCTCATTTATTTTTCCTTTTTTAGCACTGATTTAATTTGATTACATTCTTCTAATCTTTGATTTGATTAAATTTAACTTAGTCAATCACTTAAATGTTAAGATTTACATTAACGTAAGTTATTAATGCTTATTTACTCCTACGTCCAGTCTATTTACTTCCACGCTCCCTTAATTAGATTTAATTTGATTGAACGCCCTTAATTCACATTTATAGTTAACAATTATACTTAATGCCCATTTTAATGTTAAGTTATTGACATTTACTTTTTTAATTAGCTCTGAATTGTTTTCGATTCGAAAACTTCAAACGTAAATAACACTTTCATTTGAACTCCAATCATAAAACTCTATATATGAAATTGATTAGAAAATTGACATGAACCCAACGATATAAGTTTCATGTTCAAATTATGAAGTTTACAAAAATTTGATTTTTGGGCTTTAATAATTATTTATTAATTAATTTTCATTTTATTTTACGGGATGTTACATTCTCCTCTCTCCTGAATGAATTTTGTCCCCAAAATTCTTCAAGTACTGAATCATGTAACATAATGCACAACCATTCTAGGCTAACCTCCAATTTGTGTGCAACTAGTTTTGCAACCAATAGTGTACAAGTGCACGGTGTATCATAACATAGACATGTATGCAGAATAATTTTAAACCGGTGCCTCCTATATAAATGCATGTATTAAAATAATTTTGAAAATATAATGCAAACAACCTATATATACTGACAATTATATATGTATGCAAATTTTGAAAATCAAAATCTTTGTTTTTGCATCTAAATTTTCCTATGCTTTTATGAATACAAGTATAGTTTAACAGATTTCACATCCAATTCCAACAATCGAAAATTTTTGCAGGTCATTTCTAACATCCAAAATTTAGAGAAAATCTAGTTTTCTAAACCTATATTCTTAAGTTCGAAAAGGGTTTAGATTGAGAATTTCATATTTCCATCATTCTCTTATGTACTCATTCCTGTATATCTTGGAACTTTTTCTTTTCCCCCCAATTCTTTTCCAACTTTTCGAAATACAGTTCGTAGAAAGAGACTTACTTTTAAATTTTTAATTTTAAAAAAAGAGTTATTTCAGAACAAATTTTGTTTTCCTATTGAGGGGGTATTAAAAAAGAAATCCCATGGTTGAAAGAGCTTTTTCTCTTATCACTAACTACTTTTTACTTTACAGTCACTTCTGCTGCACTGTAAAAATTCATACTTTCTAACCCGTCAACTTTTTTTCATATGCAAAGAATGTGGCATTTCAAAAAAAATTAAAATTTCACTCTTATTCGCTCAAAATCGTTTTCACTTAACTTTTAGAAATGATTAGAAAAATTAAAAATAAAACTTACCTTTTTTCAAAAAAATTACAAAAACATTTTCTATTAAAAATCAAAGATTTCTGAATAATTTTTATTCAAAAGTATTTGCTTTTATCTTTTCAAAACAAACTAAGTCGGATCATACGTAGTTGGAATTTAGTCAATGAGTTAACGTCCATGATTGTCTCTTTTCCACTACATGTTAAATTTTCAAATTTCTAAATTTTTCCTTTTATTTTAGAACAATTATCAACACACGTGCTCATTTATAAATTTTAGTTTTAAGGCATAGGGATAATGACCCATGGTTTTGCAACAAACTTTCTCTATCCCTCTAAAATTTATCTTCCAAAAAATTTAACACTTTTTAGGGCTTAACGATACTTTTTCTTTTAGTATCTAGTAAAATAAATTTTCAAATATATTGTATAAATTTCTAGTCTTTTATTTATTTACTTTGCATTAGTTAAGTGTCATTTATGCGATTTTCTTGTTATATTGTTTTCCAATAAATATAGTGGTCAATCCAGAAATAAAAAAAAGGAAAAATTTTCATAACATCATATGTGTTTTATACAACAGAAACAACTAATGCTTACAACCCAACTAACTTAAAGAAAACAATTGTCGGAAGCTTCCCTTTAACATCAACTGACATTAATCTATCACTCTACTTAAATTAAATGGATCTCTCTAACAAGTCATTCTATTGTAACCCACATATCTTAACTTTCCTTTTTGGTTTCTAATAAATAACATACATCCATTACTTCCATTATCACAGCCAGTTACATCAGTATCTCCTCTTAATCAAAGTCTCTTGATGGTATTCTCAAATCTTAGTATATACTTTCCTTATTATTATTTTCTTTCATGTAGATATACTCTAGAACTCATAAAAATATATTGTGATACCATTCCATTTCCTTATGCGTTCTTCTTTATAGTCTTCACACATGTTCAATGAAGCGCTTTCATAAAAATATATTTGGATACCAGTTCAATATATATATATATATATATATATATATATATATATATATATATATATATTTGGATACCATTCTCATTTCCATATGCGTTCTTCTTTATGGACTTCACACATGTTCAATGAAACGCTTGTAGGCTTTAATTTCCTTATATCTAACGGGGATTCGTTGTTGCTATGATATAAGCATTCATCGCTGTTTTATTCGTAGGTTTAACTTTTACCCCATCTTACCTAGGCAATCATCCATATCTACTCTATATCAAATTTTGATTTGGTTTTCATTATTTTTTTCAAAAATTAAAACTTCGCAATTATGAAATACTTAATCTCAAACCTTTTATCTTCAAAAATTTAAACTTAGAAAATTTTTATTTAAATCCTTGAATTGCTTGGTTTTAAAGAGGTACCATGAAAATCTTCTTATTTTAAGCAATGTTAATTGTAGGTGTCTTAACTTTTAAAACTGTAGTTTAGAATTTATCAGTTAAGTTTATTTATTACGTTTGAAAGGAAATGTTAGTGATTAATTTTTAAAAGATCCTTTCCTTCTTTTCAAATAAGAGACAAGTTTTATTACATGAATGGTCATTCAAATCACGTTTTCTTTTAAAACCCTTTTTAACAACAACGATTTTTACTTCTTAAAATTGAGATTTTTAACCCAAACTATTTATTAAGTTTTGCTCTTATAAACTCAATTGTTATAACAAACCATTTCTTTAAAAATACACTTTATACTGTTTCTAAAACAACTTTTACAATTTTAAACAATAAAACTGGAGTAGACAATGAAAACTTCTATTCTATGATTTTCCCGATTCTCATTCTACTTTCACTTTCAACCTTAGCGAAGGTTCTAATAGCATATAAGGGGGACTTCTAAGAAAGTATGTGCAGTTACTGCACATATTGGTGGAAACTATCCATTTTTCTTTCTTTTAATTTTCTATATTGTTTTTAATTACTATTGTTATTTTATATAAGTTTATAACATTGTTTCTATTTATATTTCATAACTACTCTTATTTAAATGGCTCCTCTTTATATAACTTTTCTCTCAATTAACTATCTCCTTTATTAAACCATCGCAGCGCGTTCGCCTCCTAATTTGTTTTCGATTTTTTTTCTTTTTTCCGTTTTTTACCCTATTTTAAACTTGTACCACTTACTATTGTCCATCCCTAAAATGAATTTCACAACATAAAAATTTTCAATTTAAGAAAATCAACGAGTTATATATACTCAACTATTTTTTTCAAAAATAAACAACTTTTTATAGTAACTCATTTACTGAAATTTTCGATTTAACTAATTTAAATTTCTAATAGAACTTTTTGTTTAAAAAGATTTATATATTTTATTTTTATGAAAATTTTATATTTACTTATTTCTCCAAAATAGGGTTTTATTTCTACCTTCAAATAATTCCTATGGAAATCACTTCAAATATATTATTTATGTATTTTTTTCAAACTTTTATACCATAATCATTTCAACTTTTATACTAAATTCTTTCATATAGGGTCAGACTCAGGGTGGATTTTTATTTGTCCCTTCTTTTAGACTTTGCTTCTTTTTACTACAGACCTATCTTCTTCAAGGGTATCAAAAAAATCCGGCTGTCATCTTAGAGTGATTACTACGCACCTTCTTTCGGTAACATGTTTCATTCTTACTTCCAGATATCTGCAACATACTCAATCGGCAATCCTGTGGAGATCTACAACCATAGGCAATTTGTGCTCTACAAGAGAGTCAAGTACCATGCAGTTATAGGGACCCTTCTATATGTTGCACTCATACTCTTCTTAAGTCAACGCCTTCCAATATGACCTATTTCCTATGGGATAATCGGGATAGGCGTATATCTTCAACTTCGTATATTATTCCAAATAGTTGCATTATCCATCTTTTCAGAATATGATTGCATCTATAGTCGAAATTAGTAGGATTTCGTGTATAATATATATATATATATATATATATATATATATAATTATAGGTAAATATACAAATACTTCCACTCATCGTATCCTAATTTTTGAGTAGAATAACCAAGCTTTGATACTAAATGTGACAACCCGCACCTTAATAGGTACGAATTTTTGCTAAATCGAAAACCCAAATCTACCAAAGTACGAATTGTTGGTTTTAATGTCTTATAAATAAATGCATATCAGAGCACTGCTGACATAAACTCACATCAAAATAGTAAATTAAAATTAAACATATAGCTACTGACCCAGGTTGACACTTTTGTCATCTAGTGTCCTTATTAGTGCTGAGCATGCATAAAGAAATCTATTCTTCCAGCGTCCCCACCTTACACTAGTATATGCCCATTTAAAGCTATCCTATGGGTTGTAATGAGGAGGGGCTCAAGACAACGTTCTGATGATTGGTAAATTATTCAATTTATACATAACACTAGTTTATGCCGATTGTCTTCCATTACATGTTATGTCTTTTATTTTACTTAGTCGTCTTGACTTGATGTATGCATATGATATGCCATATCTGCTCAAAATAGACAATAACTACATGCGTATACATATAAATACCATAGTACTCTTTAGACCAAGATACTTCCCCACTTGTATATCTAACTCAGCACTTTGTCGGGATCTATCATCAATGCAATATAAAGCCCTCATCGTCGTGCATACCAAGGAACTCCCATACCGCCTACTAATGGCATCACAATTGTATATCCATATTTTTTCTCGTCTTAAGGATTTATCTAAATGCTTCATATTATGGACTCAACTCCATGGAAAATTGAGGACTCGGCTCCTTGGACAACCCCAGTCATTAAAAGACATCCATTAAGGGCTATCTAGCTCTACCTCATAACAAAAAACTAGCAAACAGCTATGGCAGTGAACCATCTAAACATCATCTAAACTGGTAGGAGGTATAGCCCGTTTAAGTGTAACCCTCGTCTTTCCACTGACCGCTCAGGGCCGATGACGTTTTCAACCTATGAAACAGCACCTACTCCCGTATATGATACCAAACCCACTGTCATAGCACCAAGCCTTAGTCACTATCCCATTTAGATTATCTAATGCAATCAAGGTAATACCTACTTGGATACTTAAAAAGTACCCCTTAAACGGTTGAAGCATACTCTACTTTGGGTATTCCTTCACCCATATGTGAACGTATAATTTCACAGATCCTACAGTTGGATATATTCAACATCAGTATAATATATACACAACCGCTTGTAGCCCCTTCCTTTAAGCAGACTTCTGTTGTGTAACATCGTTGACCTCACATTCCAACCTATTTTAATGACTAAGTCAAATATAAGTTATTAGCTAACTTTAATAATTCACGCTGATCATAAACATATATCTGAGGCTATGTATATATTCATACTTATTTATTTACTACGTTTCCAATGTTCAACTATTAATATTCGGTTATTTTAATTTAATTAAAGCCTTGTTTCATTAGTATCAATTTAATATCGTTGCTTACTTAACTTAAAAGATTTAAATATATTTTACTAGTTATTTCCCTTTTTATTATTAAATTTGTATTGGTGTTCTTTTTAACTCTTATTATCCTTCTTTGGTTACTACACTTTCTTTCTTATTCATTTCATTACTTTACCTACATTTCATTTCTTAATAGTTAATTCTAACTTGTCTTTATTGCATATACATTAATTTTACAATTAAACCGTTATTCTTATCACTACTATAATCATTTAGTTCACCTTTGGGATTTCTGCATTTTAATGCATTGGAATTACATCTTCCCCAAAAGAAAATGTTAACACTGTAAATTTCTATAACTTATCTGAAAAGGGAATTTATGCTGCGTTTGGAATTACAAGGAATTATCTTGTTATAATTATTGAAATAGACGGTATAAAATATGGTAAATATACATACTTTGTACATCTCTTTCTTTTAGACATGTTCCTCATTATATCAAACGATACACATTTATTCATAGATCTAAACTTGATAATTTATAGAAACTTATATTGCATCATCCTGCATTTCAATGAATTAAAATACTACTTAAACCCCAATAATTTATTGTGATAACTTATAATTTACATTTAGTAGCACAAATCATTTAATCACCAAGTCTGCAACTACTATATAATCTATCAAAATTCAGGAACTACTACTACCCAATACCTTCCAGATTCAATTACATGTAATATTAAATCAAAGTTATCAATCACAGAATATGTAGGTAAGGTTTGTAATTTTATTATATGTATACAATTAGGGACCAACACCGTTGTCTCAATGATTAGACGCTTCAACTTTTGTGCAAGTGGTTACATGTTTGAAACTTACGTAGCGTGATTCAAACATATATTGATATGTAGTATGACGTATGCTACCTAAGACTTATAGTATCAATATAACCTACTATCTAAGTACTCAATTTCAAAAGAAATGTATAGAATTAGGCCTACAACTCTAACATTATATTTATGCATACATGAACATTATTATAACGATATAAATTCAATATTATATAAAAATATATAATTTCTCTTTCACCTTTAAGCTTTTCAAAATCTCCGATTCTAAACCATGTTATTTCTGTTTGACTCTCTTTTTATCCCTATCGAAATATGTACCACAAGCATATACATATTTATTAGAAATTTAGATTTGAGAAGAGATTTGGATTTAATTTGTGTGACGCCCCACCTCTATACCCACGCTAGACAAGAACACTACGGAGTAATGCTGTCGACTAGCACGGAGAATAAGGCTGTTCAGGAGCAACCATCCGTGTAATTGCTGTGTGCGAGCATCGATATGTCAGATAGTATAACATGCAATACTTTATCAAGAGGAAATCCGACATACCGACACAAACTCAAAACTACTACACAGTGGCTATAATATCTTCGGAAACAAATACAGAAATAAACATAACATAAATCTGTCACAGATAATTCATATCACAAAGGCGGAAGAAGATATGAATATATAATTAACACATGGAAGTGTATATCAGAGTAGTGGTCAAAAAGATTCACAATAATACAAAAAGAATAGATACAAGTGCTAGACAAAAGAATAAGTATACATCATAGAGTCTGTATCTCAAATGTATACAACAAAAACTACTAAACTAAAGTAGTTAGCCAAAAGTCAGAAGATGGTTCCAGATAGGAAGACATGAGGAAGCACCTGTAATATCTCAGTCTGACCCGAGTATTATTTAAGAAGAAAATAATAAACGGATCAGTCTAGCTATAAATATCAGATAAAATGATATAGAATAAGAGATATGACTAAACGTAGAATAATCACAATGCCAAGTTGTGATAAATAAGTAATTGAAAAATCAATAAGAGATTAATCAATATCGCAAAGATCTTCTCAAAGATAAAAAGGAATGTCATACTCCTAATTTCATTCACCAAGCCACAATAAATGACATACATATTCATGCCAATCGTAAAAGTTGGTGAACCATAAATTCCAGAATTCAACACACGAAATCCAGAAATCACAATCAAAGGGAAAAACGACGTCGTACAGCGGGACATCCGATGAACCAAACCACAATCAAAGGGAACAACGACGTCGTACAGCGGGACATCTGATGAACCAAATCACAAAGACATTGCACAATGCTAGTCTAAAACATAAAATGATCGTCATGATCAAAGAGAAGTGTCGATTACAGTAAGCTAGTAAATATATGAGCTTAGCATCATGTCCCATAACCACTAGCTTAACTTAAATATTTACGAACAAATTGTAGGTCTCCACTAGAAAATTTGTCACAAGAGATTCAATCGAACAAGTCCAAGAATTAACCAACGAAGTAAACGCAAGCGTTTCATACCACTTGTTTTACTAAGTCGTTTAATTAGATTTCTCATACGAGTGAGGTAAAGGTTTATATATACTAATAGATTGGAAAACGGTTTTATAAACGAATTTGGTAATAAAATAGAGTTGAAATCGTTTGAGGAAAGAGTTTTGATATTTACTACTAGTATAGAAAACCTTTATATTTTAAAGTGACAAATCATAGAAGTGATTGTAGAAACAATCGGGCACAAAAATTCACATTCGAAGACGTGAATAAAATCCAAAGAAATCGATATAAAATCCATCAAAGTGGATATATCTAAAATTCCCAAAGAAAAGGTCATCAAAGTCGATAATAAATGACAACAACAAAAGGGAGACAACACGAATCGATTAAAGTTGGATATTCAAACGAATTAGCAATATAGGCTAATCTGGCAAATAGTACCAGGTCGGTCGACCGATCCGGTCGACCGAACCAGAGGTTGGAATGTGCTCGGGGCACCAGGTCGGTCGACCGGCCTAGGGGGCTCGGTCGGCCGAAGCCTGTAACCAGCACTTCCAAACAGAGGCAGGAAGTGCCTGGACTACAGGTCGGTCGACCGGCCCAGGGGGCTCGATCGGCCGAACCTGTATAATTGCACTTCCTACCCTATTTCAAAGGAGGTGCAACTCTCGATCAAATTGCAATCGCACGAGCAACGGCGCTAAGGGTTTATGCCAATCGACTACCCGGCCCTATATGCTCCTCGATGCATCACCAAAAACATGTTCAAACATCAAAGTTAGGATTTTTAATGAATTGAACTCAAAACACTAAAAATTGGAATATGCACAAAAGCAATCCAAATCAAAATCAAATGCACATGAATAAGTGTTAGGAATTCATACCTAACAATAGAAGAGAATTATAAGCATAGATGTGAGATTAAAAATCTCACCTTTGAATCCAAAAACAATGAATGAGAAGCTTGAAGACGAAGGAAGATCAACCACACTTCAATCTCAACACAAGAAGCTTGAATCTAAGCTTAAAAGAGAAACATTTCCTAAATTAGGTTTAGGAATTTTCTGAAATTGAATGGAGAAAGAGTTGGAGAAGATGAAGGAGATGCTTACCAATGGTTTCACTTGAGTTTGGAGCAAGAAGATGGATTTGCTAATGGAAACTAGGGCTTAGGAATTTCTATTTCCCATTCTCTTCCACCATTTTTGCTTGAGCTTGAGTGTTAGGAAAATAGAAAAGAAGTGAATGAAGAGGAGAGGGGTTGGGACTGAATACATAAGTGGGCTCAGCCCAAACCAAAACCCTAAGTGAAAAGTAGCAAAATTCAACTTTCTCCAAACATATCGAAGCTTATACTCAAAAAGGTCGCAAATGGCATTTTGAACTCAATGGGGGTGGTCTCGAGTCATAATTCGGCTGTTTGCAAAAGGTAGCTTTTCGGACTAAAATTCGACTAACGATAAAATATTTAAATATAAAATCGATAAATATGCGGGTTGTTACAGACTCCCCTCCTTAAAGAAATTGCGTCCTCGCAATACTTAAGAGGAAAATAAGAAGTAACAACCATGGAAGCATATCAACGCAAAAGAAAATTTGAAATAGGAAGTTCACCATAAAGTGCACGAAAGAGTTAGCAAGAAATCTGGTGAAACTTCAATTTCCACAATATTACCGGGCTCAAGAATGAAAACCGGAATCCCTAAGGCATTTCCGTAGATAAAAGACGTGGGGAACGTCAAGAATAGCAGAAAATTGAGCCGGTGCAACGGCGTAGTACAAAAACGGTACGCCCGAGGAACTAGAAACTCAAATAATTTGGGACATCAGCGTAGTACAAAAACGGTACGCCCAATGAACCAAAGCAAAGACATTGATGTAGTACAAACGGTACATCCAACAAATCAAAAGCAAAAGACATTGATGTAGTACAAACGGTACATCCAATGAATCAAAAGCAAAGTCATTGATGTAGTACAAACGGTACATCCAATGAATCAAAAGCAAAGTCATTGATGTAGTACAAACGGTACATCCAATGAATCCAAAGGAAAGACATTGATGTAGTACAAACGGTACATCCAATGAATCAAAAGCAAAGACATTGATGTAGTACAAACGGCACATCCAATGAATCAAAAGCAAAGTCATTGATGTAGTACAAACGGCACATCCAATGAATCAAAAGCAAAGTCATTGATGTAGTACAAACGGCACATCCAATGAATCAAAAGCAAAGACATTGATGTAGTACAAACGGCACATCCAATGAATCAAAAGCAAAGTCATTGATGTAGTACAAACGGTACATCCAATGAATCAAAAGCAAAAGACATTGATGTAGTACAAACGGTACATCCAATGAATCAAAAGCAAAGTCATTGATGTAGTACAAACGGTACATCCAATGAATCAAAAGGAAAGACATTGATGTAGTACAAACGGTACATCCAATGAATCAAAAGCAAAGACATTGATGTAGTACAAACGGTACATCCAATGAATCAAAAGGAAAGTCATTGATGTAGTACAAACGGTACATCCAATGAATCAAAAGCAAAGTCATTGATGTAGTACAAACGGTACATCCAATGAATCAAAAGCGAAGTCATTGATGTAGTACAAACGGTACATCCAATGAATCAAAAGCGAAGTCATTGATGTAGTACAAACGGTACATCCAATGAATCAAAAGCGAAGTCATTGATGTAGTACAAACGGTACATCCAATGAATCAAAAGCGAAGTCATTGATGTAGTACAAACGGTACATCCAATGAATCAAAAGCGAAGTCATTGATGTAGTACAAACGGTACATCCAATGAATCAAAAGGAAAAGACATTGATGTAGTACAAACGGTACATCCAATGAATCAAAAGGAAAAGACATTGATGTAGTACAAACGGTACATCCAATGAATCAAAAGCAAAGTCATTGATGTAGTACAAACGGTACATCCAATGAATCAAAAGCAAAGTCATTGATGTAGTACAAACGGTACATCCAACGAATCAAAAGCAAAGACATTGATGTAGTACAAACGGTACATCCAACGAATCAAAAGCAAAGACATTGATGTAGTACAAACGGTACATCCAACGAATCAAAAGCAAAGACATTGATGTAGTACAAACGGTACATCCAACGAATCAAAAGCAAAAGTCATTGATGTAGTACAAACGGTACATCCAAGGAATCAAAAGAAAAGTCATTGATGTAGTACAAACGGTACATCCAATGAATCAAAAGCAAAGTCATTGATGTGGTACAAATGGTACATCCAATGAATCAAAAGCAAAGTCATTGATGTAGTACAAACGGTACATCCAATGAATCAAAAGCAATGAATCAAAAGCAAAGTCATTGATGTAGTACAAACGGTACATCCAATGAATCAAAAGGAAAGTCATTGATGTAGTACAAACGGTACATCCAATGAATCAAAAGCAAAGACATTGATGTAGTACAACGGTATATCCAATGAATCAAATAGCAAAGACATTGATGTAGTACAACGGTACATCCAATGAATCAAATAGCAAAGACATTGATGTAGTACAACGGTACATCCAATGAATCAAATAGCAAAGACATTGATGTAGTACAACGGTACATCCAATGAATCAAATAGCAAAGTCTTGGTTCCCCTCCAGGAATCACAAGAATAAGAGTATCGAAAGGAAAGAATTTCTTTTAAATAATCTTCTTTCCTGAAAAGTTTAAACTTTCAAATTACATTTATCATTATGTAATAATCTTTTCTAGAAAAATTTACTATTTCCAAGTTAATATACTGTGTCTGATTGTCTCATCAAAGCGTTTAAGAAATTCCTATCGATAACGTTGATCAAGCGCATCGACCAAAATTCTTAAAGCACTCAACGGGCAATACAATCACAAAATCATCTTCTATATGATGAAAATATCTCTTAAAAGTTTTGAGAATATTCTTTGCTCGTTTAAAATCAAAATCCAAATGTACTTATAAATAAATCTTATGAAAAAGATTTGTAAAATTTTAAATTACTATTTTCATCCAAAATCAATAAATACAAGAATGGTCTCATCGAAATATTCATAGAATATTCGATTTATAGAATGGATGAAATAAGCTGGATAAACCGAATGACATAATAAGTCATTCATAAGAATTCATAACGAGTGCGGAATGCGGTAAGTGGAATGCGAACTCCCGCAACTCGTAGCCAAATGAAAATCGGTGGTAAGGTCAAACTGAAAAGACCTTAGCACCACACAAAGATTACTTAGGTGATAAATCCTAAGACAAGCTCAAAAATACCAGAAAATTTCTTAAATTATTTAGATAAGAGAAATAACACTTTCCTTATAAGTGGGCTTAAGGAATAAAATGATGCCATCAAGTTGGAATCAAAATCATAAAGGAAAAATAGAAATCTGCTTAATAGATTGAAAATGTCAAAGATGAATAGTCCACACGGAAAATAGGATATGAGCTTCACAACGATTAAGCCAATCCTTACCAAAAAATCAATTCCGAAGCCTAAGTAAAAATATCGGCTTGGAAAGAAAAATCCCTTAAAATAATTTCGACATCAATAAAGACAAATTGAGTGTTGCGGATCTACCATCCGGATTCACAATCCTCAAAGAAGTCATCAAGCCCAAAATATTTTCAAAGAAAAAGAATCAACAAGTTCTTTTGATATAAAATAATGAGATACAAATCAACAAGGACTTGAAAAGAATATTCACAAGGCAAACAAAATCAAGGGTTGAATGAAAAATACCTTGACCAAGAGAAGTGCCACTAGGGGCCTGCACAATATTTAGCTTTCTCATGTCCTTATTCAAAAGTTTGGGACATGTAGATAAAAGATGACCCGGTTTCTTGCAATAGCGACAAGAATGGGGTTTTGGACACATATTCGCATAGTGTTCCTTAGAATTACAATTGTAGCATCCTCCACGATTAGGGATTGGAGTCTTTGCTACAAAAGTAGTTTGCTTCACTCTCTTATTGGGATTAAAGCTCTTGAACTTAATATTCCTCTTCTTGGAAATCCCAATATCACAAACACTTCCTTTACCAACCTCTCCATGAAGAAGAGTAACATCCATAAGCTAATTGAAAGAAACTTCAAGTTTCAAAGGTAGAACCATTTCGGGGTTCTTACTCAAAGCATAGATAAACTCTTGATTCTTTACAAGATCAAGAAGCTGCTGGGCAGACATAAATTCTCCATCTTGGGGAGTAGCACTAGATTGACCGGCGCTGGGACGGCCTGGTCTAACCATTTCTCTTCTTTAAAAAAGAAAGAAAGAAGAGGAAAAAGTTACTCTCAAAATAAATATCAAGCAATCTTGATAGATAAGACAAGGAATCATAAAAGAAAGTAGGATAGAACGGTACGAAGACCCGAATAAAATCCTAAAGCACAACTCCTAAGAAAGACTTAGGACATGATCCTTGCTAAATTATTCTACATTGTTCCGAAGTTTGGCTCTGATACCAAGCTGTGATGCCCCACCTCTATACCCACGCTAGACAAGAACACTACGGAGTAATGCTGTCGACTAGCACGGAGAATAAGGCTGTTGAGGAGCGACCATCCGTGTAATTGCTGTGTGCGAGCATCGATATGTCAGATAGTATAACATGCAATACTTTATCAAGAGGAAATCCGACATACCGACACAAACTCAAAACTACTACACAGTGGCTATAATATCTTTGGAAACAAATACAGAAATAAACATAATATAAATCAGTCACAGATAATTCATATCACAAAGGCGGAAGAAGACATGAATATATAATTAACACATGGAAGTGTATATCATAGTAGTGGTCAAAAAGATCCACAATAATACAAAAAGAATAGATACAAGTGCTAGACAAAAGAATAAGTATACATCATAGAGTCTGTATCTCAAATGTATACAACAAAAACTACTAAACTAAAGTAGTTAGCCAAAAGTCAGAAGATGGTTCCAGATAGGAAGCCATGAGGAAGCACCTGTAATATCTCAGTCTGACCCGAGTATTATTTAAGAAGAAAATAATAAACGGATCAGTCTAGCTATAAATATCAGATAAAATGATATAGAATAAGAGATATGACTAAACGTAGAATAATCACAATGCCAAGCTGTGATAAATAAGTAATTGAAAAATCAATAAGAGATTAATCAATATCGCAAAGATCTTCTCAAAGGTAAAAAGGAATGTCATACTCCTAATTTCATTCACCAAGCCACAATAAATGACATACATATTCATGCCAATCGTAAAAGTTGGTGAACCATAAATTCCAGAATTCAACACACGAAATCCAGAAATCACAATCAAATGGAACAACGACGTCGTACAGCGGGACATCCGATGAACCAAACCACAATCAAAGGGAACAACGACGTCGTACAGCGGGACATCCGATCAACCAAATCACAAAGACATTGCACAATGCTAGTCTAAAACATAAAATGATCGTCATGATCAAAGAGAAGTGTCGATTACAGTAAGCTAGTAAATATATGAGCTTAGCATCATGTCCCATAACCACTAGCTTAACTTAAATATTTACGAACAAATTGTAGGTCTCCACTAGAAAATTTGTCACAAGAGATTCAATCGAACAAGTCCAAGAATTAACCAACGAAGTAAACGCAAGTGTTTCATACCACTTGTTTTACTAAGTCGTTTAATTAGATTTCTTATACGAGTGAGGTAAAGGTTTATATATACTAATAGATTGGAAAACTGTTTTATAAACGAATTTGGTAATAAAATAGTGTTGAAATCGTTTGAGGAAAGAGTTTTGATATTTACTACTAGTATAGAAAACCTTTATATTTTAAAGTGACAAATCATAGAAGTGATTGTAGAAACAATCGGGCATAAAAATTCACATTCGAAGACGTGAATAAAATCCAAAGAAATCGATATAAAATCCATCAAAGTGGATATATCTAAAATTCCCAAAGAAAAGGTCATCAAAGTCGATAATAAATGACAACAACAAAAGGGAGACAACACGAATCGATTAAAGTTGGATATTTAAACGAATTAGCAATATAGGCTAATCTGGCAAATAGTAGCAGGTCGGTCGACCGGACTCCCTGAGTCGGTCGACCGAACCAGAGGTTGGAATGTGCTCGGGGCACCAGGTCGGTCGACCGGCCCAGGAGGCACGGTCGGCCGAAACCTGTAACCAGCACTTCCAAACAGAGGCAGGAAGTGCCTGGACTACAGGTCGGTCGACCGGCCCAGGGGGCTCGGTCGGCCGAACCTGTATAATTGCACTTCCTACCCTATTTCAAAGGAGGTGCAACTCTCGATCAAATTGCAATCGCACGAGCAACGGCGCTAAGGGTTTATGCCAATCGACTACCCGGCCCTATATGTTCCTCGATGCATCACCAAAAACATGTTCAAACATCAAAGTTAGGATTTTTAATGAATTGAACTCAAAACACTAAAAATTGGAATATTCACAAAAGCAATCCAAATCAAAATCAAATGCACATGAATAAGTGTTAGGAATTCATACCTAACAATAGAAGAGAATTATAAGCATAGATGTGAGATTAAAAATCTCACCTTTGAATCCAAAAACAATGAATGAGAAGCTTGAAGACAAAGGAAGATCAACCACACTTCAATCTCAACACAAGAAGCTTGAATCTAAGCTTAAAAGAGAAACATTTCCTAAATTAGGTTTAGGAATTTTCTGAAATTGAATGGAGAAAGAGTTGAAGAAGATGAAGGAGATGCTTACCAATGGTTTCACTTGAGTTTGGAGCAAGAAGATGGATTTGCTAATGGAAACTAGGGCTTAGGAATTTTTATTTCCCATTCTCTTCCACCATTTTTGCTTGAGCTTGAGTGTTAGGAAAATAGAAAAGAAGTGAATGAAGAGGAGAGGGGTTGGGACTGAATACATAAGTGGGCTCAGCCCAAACCAAAACCCTAAGTGAAAAGTAGCAAAATTCAACTTTCTCCAAACATATCGAAGCTTATACTCAAAAAGGTCGCAAATGGCATTTTGAACTCAATGGGGGTGGTCTCGAGTCCTAATTCGGCTGTTTGCAAAAGGTAGCTTTTCGGACTAAAATCCGACTAACGATAAAATATTTAAATAAAATATTTAAATATAAAATCGATAAATATGCGGGTTGTTACAATTTGGATTTGGATTTTGATTTATATTTACATGTTCCACGCTTACACACTTTCTTACTTAAATTTAGTTTGATCGAGCGCCCTTAATTAACTTTTATATTTAACATTAACATTTATACTTAATGCATATTTTAAGGTTAATTTAACATTTACTAGCTTAATTGGTTCTGAATTGTTTGATGAAAACTTCAAATGTAAATAACTTTTTTATTTGAATTCCAATCATAAAACTTTATATATAAAAACTGACTAGAAAAGCATCATGAACCCAACGGCATAAGTTCATATTCAACTTCTGATGTTTACAAAAAGGAGAAATTCTAGTTATACACCATAAATTGCTTTACATACACCATAATACATTTAATAATATTTTGGACAAAAACACCCATAGCTAAAAAAGTTAAACTAATATTATCATAATTGACATAATTTCTTTCACCGGGTAAATAAAGTTTCTACACATCATGAACTGAATTAAATTTAAATCCCTTTCAGGTATCAAATTATATTCATATAGTTTTAAATTGTCTCCATATGTAGTCACTTTTACAATTTCACTTCAAATTAAACATAAAATTAAATTTTAACATTTTTCATTAAAATTAATATGATTCTTAGAATGCTAAATTCCTATTTATCTTCTAACTATTTTAAATCAAGTGTTTGACATCAAAATTTAAATAGTCTAACATTCTAATATTCAAAAACTAAATTTAAATTGTTATACGTAAAATTAAATAAATTAATATTCTATATAAAGTACTTGAACTTGAAATTTGAAATTTGCAAAAGTGAATTTGGGGACTTTAGAAACCTTTGTTTGATTAACACCTAAGTGAAAGTTAGTAAAAAGAAATAAGTGTTTTGTTTTATTTCAAAAAAGGGTAATTTTGTAATATATATATATGGTGTATATTGAGTAAAAAGAAATGGTGTATATGATGTTGGCAAAAAATATGGTGTATGTTAAGTAATTTCTGGTATACGAATAGAATATACGTTACAATAATTCTATTTTTGGGCTTTAATAATTACTTATAATTAAGCGAGGATTAGGAAAAAGAAAAAAAATTTACAAAAAATTTAGGCCGAAAGACGTCAAGTTTTATTTTTAGGCTTAAGGACAAATATAAGTTATATCTAGCATTATATTAAACTTTTACACTATACAAAATTCTAATTATAACTAACATTATATTTGGTTTTACACTATACAAAATGTTGATTACAACTAGCATTGTTCTTTGGCCAAAAAAATAAACTTGCTGGCCTTCAGCCTAAAATAATTTCTAAATTTGTCCTTGTGCCTATTTTCCTGTATAATTAATTTACTTTTTATTTTATGGGTGTTACGTGAAAATTACCTAAAAGAAATAATATTACTCACCTTTGTCTTTGCGGTACCTAGATCTTTAATCTTCTTAGATTTCCTTAGCTCTTTCTCTTTTTCTTCTTCTTTCTCTTCTTTTAATGGCAGATGGCCATATAAACTTTTCTTCTTTTGTTTAACTTTATAGAGAATAAAATGAAGAGAAAAAAAATGAGGAGAAAGATATTTTTGGTGGTATTTATATAGTAAAGGTTTGGATTTGCTTCCTTATTTATTAATTTATTCCTCCTTTGCAAGATGCTCTTTGTTCAAATACTAATTTGATTATCTCATATGTTGTGTATTTAAATTGATTCTCATTTTATAAGGCAAAATTTAATTATAAGTAATTAATCTTTTTTTCTTGAAAAGTAAGCTTGGGCGAAGGGAGCTTGGGCCATCTATTAGTAATAAAACTATTTACGAAATCTAACTATACTAGCTATGAAAAAAAAAGCCAGGAGAAATTAGAAATAATCACCCTATTCCACTCCCATCTACCTGTTCATTATCATTTCCAATCTTCCTAACATCACGCAAGATACGACCACGTAGGAAATGAATCGATTCATTTGGGTGCTTCATTTGGACATTAAATATATGGCTATTCCTTTCTGACCACATAACACTAACAAATCTCTTGAGAACAGCAAGGGTGATTAGCACCTTTGAAGTCCTCCATCTTTTAATCTTGAAAATGTTAAACCATTCATTCCTGCTATTGTTTACAGGTCTGTAAAAGTTTCCCCTAGCAAGAATTGTGGACTATATATTGAAAGAGAAATTGCATTCAAAAACAAGTTGGTATTAGTTTTAGTACCACCGTTACAAAGCACGCAAACTGCATTTTGGAATGATTCCTTTTGAAGCCAATTTGCCTTTAGTTTGTATAGAATTTGCCATTATTTTCCATAGAAGCAGGTTATCCTTCATTACTCTTCCTAAGTTCCACATTCTTGTTGCCCAAGAGAAAGTCTGAAACTCCCCCAAATGTTTCTTATAGACTAAGGAGATATTGTGTTCCTTTTTCTTTTCCGTCCATAGAATATGACTCCGTCCACCTGGGAATGTGCTTTCTTCTATCTGTCTCCAAAGTTTCCTAATCAAGATAGAACTTAAGTGGGGGGAGAGACACAGGGCCATCAAAGAGATAATCTTTTACCAAAGCACATTGAGGTAATCTAGACTGGTGTTGAAGGGAATGGCTAAGCACATCGGCAAGGTTCAAGCCGGGCACTGCCTAAGGCACTATCCAGAATTAAAAGTTTAAGCTGCTATTGGGAATACACTGTACATATGGAAGGATGTTTCTATACTTAAGGATATTCCTATAGAACCAGCTAGCATCAGGGGGACATTCTATATTTCAGAAGTCCTTATTCTTTATGAGGTGATTGTCTTCCCATTGAGCCCAAAGATTACCATGCTTTTCAAGGATGCCATTAATGTATTTAGAAATGGCTGCTATAGTACAAAAAAATTAATGTTTCTTTACACTAACACCTCCAAAGATTTTCGGGATCTGCATTTTCTTGAAAGCAATTGGGATTAGCTTCTTAGAATGAGGATCTCCATGCAATAAGAACCTATTGAGAGCTCTATTAACTATAGCAATAAGCTTTGCAGGTAGGATACAATGGGTAGTCTAGAAGTTTGTCATGGCAGTGGCAAAAGATTGAACAACCAGAAGTCTACCTGCATGTGATAATGAAGAGTTAGGCTAGGTTGTGAGCTTTGAAATAATCTTCTCATAGAGAGGAAGGCATACAGTAGTTTTCAATCTAGAGTTCACCGGGGGAAGGCCCAAATACATTGCATTGCTAGGCATTTCAAAAAGGCAAGATTGTAAATAAAGGACTGTTTTTTGGTTCTCTAGAACACCAGCAATCGATATGGAGAATTTTGCAATGTTAATGCTCAAGCCAGTAAGCTCCTTAAAGGATGTAAGGGTTTGCGCAATGCTGTTGATATTTTCAATACTGGGCTTGGTGAAAACAATTATATCATCCATAAAAAGAAGGTTTGTGATCATCGAATCCTTACACTTTGGGTGGAGTTGAAGGTTCTTTGTGATTGCTTTGCAGGTAAGCATATGGTTTAGGTCCCAATAAATAATATAAGAGAAGAGCAGATATTTGGTCGCCCTGTCTAAGACCTTGCATGCCCTTAAAATAACCATGCGGGCTACCATTTCTGAAAATAGAGTAGAATGGAGTTGAGATAAATGTGTAAGTCCAAGCAATAAAAGGTTTAGGAAAATCCATTTTAGACATAATTGCAACAACCGCTTCTCAGGCCCCCGAATCAAAAGCCTTATGTAAGCCTAACTTTAGCATGCATCTTGGAGAAATACTCCTTCTGCCATATCCACTGAGTAATTCTTGGGTAAGAAGAAGGTTGTGCTAATATTTCTACCCGAAAGGAAAGCAGTTTGATTCTTTGAGATGGTAGAAGGGAGAATAAGCTGAAGCCTTGTGGTGAGGATTTTGGTTATGCACTTGTATGTGACATTAGCACATGAGATTGGTCTATAGTGGGAAATATGAGATGAACTATAATTTTTTGGAATAAGGTAGATATTAGTGGAATTTATAGCAGATGGTAGAATATTTATTTTAAAGAAGTGTTGAATAGCCTTGATGAAATTAGCACCCACTATTTCCCAAGAGTTTTGGAAAAAAAGAAGCTATTATACCCATAAGGACCTTTAATGCTATCGGGATTGAGAGAGAATAGGGCCTCCTTGACTTCCATGTCAGTAACTTGAGAGATGAGAGACCTAGCTTACTGCAAATAAATGCTGGGAAGGTTCATGGTACACAGAGAAGAGAGATTTGGTTTATGGGGGTTTGGATTAACTAGTATAGAAGAGAAGTAGTCAATAAAGGCATTATTAATGTCCTTATTATCACTTATAAAGCAGCTATTCATATCATACATGCCATGTGTTCACTCTTGAGCTTGTCTAATCTTGATTGAGGAGAGAAAGTATTTAGTATTTTTATCACCTTCAGCTTCATTGCAAGCTCTGGCTTTCTGCCTTAACATAGAATCTTCCGTAAGGAGTGCATCATTGAGTTGTTTACATGGGTTACACTCACTCTCAGCGAGGGAAATGTTAAAGGGATCATTAGCCAAGGTAAGCAAGTCTGTCCCGAATCTCAGAGGAGATCTTATTTCCATTTCCAAAAATTCATGCCGCCCACTTTCTTAATTTCAACTTCAGAGCCTTCAACTTTTCCTACAGCTTAAACATGGGATTACTAGAAGGATCAGTCTACCATACCTATAAAAGGATTTGTTTATAAGTAGTGTGAGTACTCCGGTGATTAAAAATTTAAATGAGGGAGGCTTGTCCATTGCATTTTCACCCTAGGAGATTAGGAGTGGGCAGTAGTCAGAGAGGTTGGGAGTAGTGTTATATAGTGTAGATTAGGCCAGGAGATGGTGGCTTGGGGGCTGCATAGGGCATGATCAAGCTTACATAAGGTTATGGAGCCAGAACGAGACTTATTGCTCCAGGCACGATATAGGCCAGAAGTGTTGATGAGAAGTAGGGAGGACTAGTTCATGCATTGAAGAAGTGGAGTGATTTCCCTAAGAGCTAGTGGGTTACCACCCATTTTATGAGATGAGTAATACATGCAATTATATTCACCAACAAAAATCCAAGGGGTGCTATGAGAGAGAAGTGTGGGGAGAGTAGCGAGAAGAAACTGTTAGAACCTCAATTGTTGGATTTTAATGACAACAACTATACAATTATGTCAAAGAATCTTTAAGCTAATTTGCAGGTACATAAGCATCAAAAAGAGATAATAAAATACGCTCAAAATGAAGACACATAGTACAAAAGTGTGAAAGAATGTATATGGAGATACAAGAAGAGATATATACGATACAGACAGGCCCGGCCCAAGGCATAGTCGAGAGAGACATTCGACTAGGGCATCGACACGGAAGGGGGCAACAAAATAAAATAAAAAATAAACAGAAATTGCATTTCGATCAGTGCTCTGTTCTTATTTTCCACATCTCGCCACCGAACCGCAAGATCTGCAACCAGCAGCGCTGCCGCCTCTCGCATGTCGTCGCTTGAACCGTACTGCATTCTACCTTTTCACTGCCTCACATCATGCTACCCCCAGCATACTCCAGCCCCTCGAATAGAAGGTCGACCTCAATTTCTTCAATTTCTCAACTCAATCTGCTCAGCCGCTGCCAATAAATCGTGTAAGAGGTACTGAATCACTGGTTCTTTCTTTTCTTTTTTTATATTGGTTGACAAATAAATTAGTGGTAAACAAATTTACTGCATTTTGTTTAGCATATACAAAATTTACTGTTTCTTATTCAAAAGAGGCAACAATAAACAAAAAATTTATCGTCCGACTAGGGCATCAAAGATCATTGGGCCGGTCCTGGATATAGACAAGACGAAGGTGACAAACAAAGTATTATTAGTCATACAGTGTCATATCTAGAGGTTACAAATGTTAAAATCTTCTCAAAATGATATACACAAATATAAATTCATATTTTAAATGAAAAATCAAGTTTTCAAAAAATTGCATGAAGCGAGACTCGAACCCAAGTCACTAGTTCAAAAGACAAGTGCTCTAGCCATTTGAACTATGCTATCTTTTAATTATATTTAGACGTCTAAATGTACCAAAGCAGACGTCTGAATTTGAAAAAATGAATATTGTTAGTACAATATTCAGACGTCTGAAAGTAGTTATTTTTTGCCTATTTTCTTTATGGTTTGAGCTCATGCAATTTTAGAAGTCTGAATTATTCAATTCAGAAGTCTGAATAATGTTTAGTGCAAATTCAGAAGTCTGAATTATTCAATTCAGAAGTCTGAATATTATATAGTGCAATTTCAGAAGTCTGAATTATTCAATTAAGTAGTATGTAAATGATTATTTTTTCGCCTATTTCCTTTCTGGTTTGAGCTCGGGCAATTTCAGAAGTCTGAATTATTCAATTCAGAAGTCTGAATATTTACAACGGCTATATTTTCAAATAGGCACTTCCATTCTGGCATCCTTCATTTCAATAGATATGACCATATCTCTTCATGATAACTCTTCACGAACATATGCACATATTTATAATCTATATAAACACATTAGAAACATTCTTTTTAACAATTAATTCAATATATTCTTACTTTACTCTGATATTCTTTGATTCTAATACTCTTGTGCATTCAATTTCATACAAATTCATTCTATTATTTCCTTATTCTTTATGTATTCATATATACATCATAAAGGAGAAGATTATAGGAAGGGTGTATTATAATTGACAAATTCGTGTTATTAAAGAACACATAAAGTCAAGAAAACTTTATTTGTAAAAGTCTTGTTCTGCTGCTCAGGCGTGTGAAGTCCTCTTCGATTGTTGAGACGAAATCATGTTCTGTTGCTTAGGTCCATGTTCGGCTGCTCAGGGTTGTATAGACATGTTCCTCCGAGTTAAGTGAGGGTTGTTGTGATAGTTGAAATTCCAGAAGGAGTCTGGGACTGGACGTAGAACGGGAAGTTCGAACCAGTATAAAAATTCCCGGTGCGCTTGTTTTGTTTTACTTATTTTTTATTGCTATAGTATCTTCGTTTATTTCCACACTAGTTTAGTATAATTCCATATAGCACGATCCACACTATCCTTTCATTTGGTATCAGAGCCTCACTTAACTAGTGCACTTGTTTTTTGTTTTATTTACTTTACTCTATTATCTGTCTTCAGTTTTATACTTTCGCACTGCTTGTTTTACACTGTTCCATATTATACCATCCATACAAACTTCATTCTCTAAGCTAATTTGCAGGTATATGAGCATCAAAAAGAGATAATCTAATACGCTCAAAATGAAGATACATATTACAAAACTATGAAAGAATGTATATGGAGATATAAGAAGAGATATATACGATAGAGGCAAGACGAAGGTGACAAACAAAGTATTATTAGTCATAGAGTGTCGTGTCAAGAGTTTACAGGTGTTAAAATCTTCTCAAAATGATATACACACATATACATTCATATTTTAAATGAAAAATCAAGTTTTCAAAAAATTGCATAAAGCAGGACTCAAACCCAAGTCACTAGTTCACAAGGCACATGCTCTAACCATTTGATCTATGATATTTTTTAGTTATATTTAGACGTCTGAATGTACCAAATCAGACGTCTGAATCTGGAAAAATGAATACTGTTAGTACAATATTCAGACGTTTGACTTGGTAAATTCAGACGTCTGAAAATAGTTATTTTTGCCTATTTTCTTTCTGGTTTGAGCTCGTGCAATTTCAGAAGTCTGAATTATTCAATTCAGAAGTCTGAATATTGTTTAGAGCAAATTCAGAAGTCTGAATTATTCAATTCAGAAGTCTGAAAATGATTATTTTTGCCTATTTCCTTTCTGGTTTGAGATCATGCAATTTCAGAAGTCTGAATATTTACAACGGCTATATTTTCAAATAGGCACTTCCATTCGTGAAGAGATGCATCCTTCATTTCAATAGATATGACCATATCTCTTCATGATAACTCTTCACGAACATTTGCACCTATTTATAATCTATATAAACACATTAGAATCATTCTTTTTAACAATTAATTCAATCTATTCTTACTTTGCTCTCATATTCTTTGATTCTAATACTCTTGTGCATTCAATTTCATACAAATTCATTATATTACTTCCTGATTCTTCACGTATTCATATATACATCATAAAGGAGAAGATTATATGAATGGTGTACTATAATTGACAAATTCATGTTATTAAAGAACACATAAAGTCAAGAAAACTTTATTTGTAAAAGTCATGTTCTGCTGCTCAGGCATGTGAAGTCCTCTTCGGTTGTTGAGGCGAAATCTTGTTCTATTGCTTAGGTCCATGTCCGGCTGCTCAGGGTTGTATAGACATGTTCCTTCAGGTAAGTGAGGGTTGTTGTGATAGTTGAAATTTCAAAAAGAACCTAGGACTGAACGTAGAACGGAAAGTTCGAACCAGTATAAAAATTCCTGGTGTTCTTGTTTTATTTTACTTATTTTTTATTGCTATAGTATCTTAGTTTATTTCCGCACTAGTTTAGTATAATTTCATATAGCACGATCCACGTTGTCCTTTCAGAAACTGCCTAGATTGCATAGCATTCTTGGCATAGATAAAGGTCATGTTGATGTGAGAATTTGAGGGGAGATGAACGACAGAGTAGTGGATGAACTGGTTAGAGGATAAGATCTTGGTTAGTGAGTAGATGGCCGAGTTCCACATAACAAAAATGCACTCATATGGTACTTTGTCGAGGTCATGGTCAATTTTCCAATGCCTCATGATTTTATCTTTTGTTTTCATGGTTTGTGGGAGATCAAGCTTCGTTTCACAAATGCCAACAAGCTGGATTTTCTTTCAAGAATTAAAATTTTATTTCAAGTTGCTTTGAGGGCATATGAGCACTCCTTATGTTCCATACAGCTATATTGTACAACATATTTAGTTGACGAGGGGGCTAAGGGAGAGGCATGCAGCCTAGTACATCTTTTAGACGGGATGGTTGAGGTGGTTGGGGCATTGTTAGTGCATGGGAGGGTGTGAATGTCCCCATGCTCCACACCATTATTGAAATTGCGAGACATGCTTCTGGCCAATACCTCTTTTTCTTCCTACCTCTCTTACTGCAAGTATCCTTCGGGGTTTAAAGGGGCAAGTCAGAAAGGTTACTGGGAGATTTGGGATGAGGAGAGGGAAGTTCAATTGCTTTGCAAGGGAAATATGACTATATAGAGAAGACAGGTGGGTTGATGCCTAGCCAGATGTGGAGATATGGTGGGAAGATTCTGATGAAATGGTAAGGAGAGACATGGTGGGAAGCTTATGATGAAATGGTGAGGAGATTTTTATTGCAGTATATCTTGGTGAGGAGAGAAGATGTCATAATTTTAGCATGGTTGAAAAAAAGAGCATCAGAGGAGGGGATAGTAGGGCATGATGTTGTGTTTGTGACAGTGATTTCAGCATCCTCCGGTAATTTCGAAAGAATCTGGAATGAGTTGCTTGAAGGAAGTTGAGTGGTTGAATTATCATTGTTTGATTGAAAAATGTGAACATAGTTCGATTGGGAGCTAAATGGGATTTGCATAGTAGTTAGGGACGTGGTGGATTTGCATGGAATTGTGGGTATTGAGTTGGACATGAGGCTTTTGCATGAAACAGCAAGATCCGTGGCTTTCAAGGAGTTGGAAATTTGAGAGGACGTTGTGGATTTAAATGGAAGTTGGGGAATTGAAGAGGATCTTAAAACTGGGGTCATGGGTTTAGTGCACGGGGTATTATTTTGAGGTGGCGGCACGACATTATGAGGGGAAGAGAAGGAGGGAGGATCGATGTGAGAGGGTGATTGGTTGTTATCATATTGAGAATTAATAGAATCAGGAGGCTACGTTTGCATTGAAGCTTCAACTTGGCAGGTGTCAATTCCAAAATAGGGGGACATATTTCATCAGATTTGAGGATTTTTGAATCCATTTTTTAATGCTTCTAGGATTTCTAGCATTATGGTTGACATGTTGGTAAGCTTCAAAATGAGGAAACTTTGAAGGCATATAAGGCTCTGAATTGTTTACTTGAATTTCCTTTTCAGCTTCACCATATCTACTGCATTCCAAAGTTTCATGTCCAAAGACTTTACATCTACTACAAACCTTGGGTCTCCAGCCATAAGAAAGAAAATTCCACTCGAGGAAAACTATCTCCAAACCCGTCTAATTCAATATAGTTTGGAAGATCATAGTCGAGCGAAATTTCAATAAGCGCCTTAACATATTCAAATCTATGGGGTTCCATGCTACTATCAAAGTAAATTAGTTTTCTAAGGTGGCATGCTAGCCAATTGATTCCAAGTAAGGTCCCGGTAATAAGAGGAATTTTATAAAAATGCATCTAAATTGGCACACTACGGATCTGCGCTTGGGCACAACCAAAGGAGGGATTCCAAGTTGTTATAATAAATATTTTTCCCTTAATAAAGATAGGATCAGCACATAAAACTTTCCTTCTATCTTCATCATTTGAGAATAGGAAGTAGAAATTTGCACTATTAGATTTAATGTCAACTTGACCATGAAGCTTCCAAACCTTCTAAAAGTGATATATGACAGTAGTATATGATAGTTTATCGTCTAAAAAGAATCAACCAAGTGATCATTCCAAATTTAATATCTTCTTCACGTACTTCAGCCGGAGGTGCTTTCGGAACTCCATCTCTAATAATGTCAAAATGTCTTGGCATGATTGACCAGTGTTTCTAGGTTTAGCCTTGAAAAGGGATGCTCCTCTAATGGACTGTGAATTAACTGAACTGGTGCAAAGGGATGAAACTAGGAGGTGGGAGGGTTTGGGTTTTGTTGGGTTGGGTCTACAAGGAGATGGTGGGAGGTGGTTGTTTCAATGGTTGGACTGGGATGGGTAGAATAAGATTAGGGTTTGGAAGCTTTGGTGGGGGAAGTGGGGGGAAGTCAACGGGGTTTGAATACGTGGAAAGGCAATCATTGGAATGAGGGATGGGTATGATTGGCAGTTGGCATGTGGGTTGAGGAAGATGTGGAATAGTGGAATTGGGTGGAAGAGAATCCATGGATAAGCCTGCTAATTTGAAAGGCTGGTAGAAAGTGCCATTGAGTATGTATGTAATTAATCTTAACATAAGATCTCTTATAATCAATCATTCCTCGCCTAATTTATTTTCGTTAATGAAAAAATATCATTCATTCAGATGTTTATATTTCCCCATTATACATACAACTGAATTTAATTATCTCTAATACAAGATGCCTTTTATTAAAATATTAATTCTTCTTCTTACATACTTGCAACCTAATTTAGTCATATCTAGTTATCTTTAATTACAATTAGTTGATTTCCATATGACTAAGTTAAATCTAATTACATCTTATTTAATTAGATTCCCTACATTTCCATTCAATCCCGTATTCAGAAAGTAAATAAATTGCCCCGTATATTTAAATTGTTTAATTTGTTCATTTTCTCATTTAGTCGATTAAATTGTATTCTTATAATTAATTTCCAACCTATAAGTATCGATCTCCATATATAAACGTATTAATTCACCTATATGTCAATCGGCGCATAATTAATTTCTAATCTATGCCAGATAATATAGGAAATTAATATATAGCTGTATATATGTACAGATATATTCAATAATTTGGATATATAGAATAATATCTTATTGAATATATGTATATTTATAGACATATACATATTTATATACCCCTAATGCATATTATTTAAATTTACGCATAGTTACAACATTTATATTTTATTACATCATATTAAGTACATAAACATACATACATATATATAGAAGCGCATACATACACATTATTTCTTTTAAAAAAATGTAATGTTAGACAGAATTGAACTAATGACCTTTCCAAGTGAAGTTTACTCCCTTAATAAACTTCACTAAACAACTTTTATTTTTAAAGGTAGAACATTGAAAATTATTTGCCGTAAGTGCAAAGCTTTTAGACTTACAAAGTCAATATCTTCTAAACTATAACTCCAAATCCATCAAAATATATATCAAACTGATTAACTCGGAAAGACCTTCGCAATGGTTATAAAAAAGATACTCAATTCACCATTTTATTATAAGTTTATTTTTAATTGCTTTACTCTTAGAAGTGCCAAATTTGCATGTCGTTACACCTCTATAGACACAATAGCATCCTTCTTGTACAAACTCGATAGTGTCTCTATAAACTTGATAGCATCCTTCTTTATCAACTCGTTAGTCCTTCTTTATAGACTCAACAGTATCTCTCTGTAGACTTATAGTATCTTTCTTGTAGACTCGACAGCTCTTATTATAGACTCGATAGCATCTTTCTCCTACAAACCCGATAGCACCCTTCTCTGTCGACTTGATAACCCTTCTGTATAGATTTGATAGCCCTCTTCTTGTACAAACTCTATATCATCCCTATAGACTCGATAGTGTCCTTTATTAATTCGATGGTCCTTTTCTATAGACTCGATAACATCATTCTTATACAAACTCAATTTAAATTCTAGTTCCAAATTTTAAATTTCTATTTATAAGCTTTGTAACTTTAAATGTGAATTCAAAAATAACTTTGAATTTTATTTTTTGTTACTTTTTAAATTTGAAATCCAAGTATGGCTTGTATAAATTTTATAATATTCAAGTATGTTATTCAAATCATATTAAGGTGCAAACATTTTATGCCTTACATCTAGGGCATAGCACTAAATTTAGACCCATCATATTACTTTGGCATGTGCTAAGTGGATTAAGGAAGATTGACATTCATAAGAACATTCCTTAATTAAGTGATCTTCCATCTCGTACATACTTGCCTTAGCGATCAATCTAATATTGATATTCAACTAATTTTGCTAAGTGTTGGTCTATTATTCATAATAACACATAAGATGCTCAAATATCGTAGTTGGTCAGACCCAAACTCCTTTACGGTAACCAAGCAAGATTTCTCATAAGCGAATTTTATGTTCACTCTCTCAACTCCACAATCTTCTTAGGATGTGTAATATTAAGGTCGGTGTTTCATTGCATATCGAACTTTGAGTATCCCCTGATATTTTGGCCTCTGCTAGCGTTACTCTAATATCACAGTTGGATCAGGTGCATTATGTAGCAGGTAATGGTGGAAAATTCCATATAAAAACCTTATTTCTTTTGCATAAGATCACATATTACGTTGCTATGAACAATGATTTTCCATACTAAATCAATTTTAATGTATAAATTTAATTTTTGATTACATAATATGTTCAAATTAATTAACTACATAAAGTTTGTTTTAACATAGCATCATACATTCTAATTAGCAAATATGGGTATTTTACTTATAATAAACAAACAAAATATCTATACACACGCAATCATTGAGGTTTGTGGTCAATACATACATGTGTATGTTATAAATATGTAATACGTATATATATGTGGTATGCATATAATATATGGTAAATGTGTACATATAACGACAGATATTTTCGTCTAATATTAAAATAACTAATTATCTAAAATCAAAATAATACAGTTTTAACATTATAAGTTTGGTTTAAAAATATAATTTTTTTCCTAAATAATTTTTGTATTGAAAATTTGAAATTTAAATACAGGTTTCATTTGAAAACATATATTAACTAACAGTATGTTTTTCACTAAAAAGTTGTGGGTTGTTCGTTTTTTTTTTTTTTTAAATAAGAGTATTATTTTATTCAAGCAGAGCACTTACTATGATGTCTCTGGAGTTCGGACCAATGACCTCTAGAATATTAGTTTGAAGTGTCATATCAGTGCCACTTGAGCTAGTGGTCTATTCAAATTTAAAATTTAAATCTAAATGTTAATTTACATTTTTTTTTGCCTCGAATTATTCAACAGATATAATTTAATCAAATTCCTTTAAAATAAAATAAAGTCTTTTTATTAGTATTAAAAATTTGAAAATACAACATAAAAACTGTTCTTTTATACTAAAAACTAAGAGTATTTTAAGCATGATTTATATTAGAATTTCATTTTACAAAATATGTAAGTGATATAATTTAATAATAAACTGAAATAAAAAATATAGTTTTATTTTAAATCGAGATAAAATACATGTTAGTGTATATTTTAAACTGAAGCTATAACTGTTACTAAATTTATAATTAATTATATGTTAGTGTCTCCTCGTCAATACTACATCACGTAGATGTTTAAAGCTCGATCAATGGTCAACATTAATAAAATATGTATTTAATTGCAGAATTTTACCTTTGAAGCCACTTAGTTTAATCCATAACGTTTATCGGTTTATTGTATTGTTTTGGCCAAAAATTTATGATTTTGTCTCAAATTCTGATTACGATACCAAAAACTTATGAGTCTTAACACTTGCCCAACTGTGTATGACACAATCTGTTGTCGTTTGATTCTCCCTAATCAAAGTATAGTCCTAACATATAAGAATCACATAACTCTTAAGTCAAAATATCATACACATTGTCACGTACGGTATGCTTAACTTAGACACGTAACCTACAAAAAACGCTTGATGAGTCGTTATGTAGTTATTCCTTAATAACCACAAAGCTTGTAACATCTTGGTCTCTCCATCGGTTATGATTAAATCATTGTTCGTTATATGGATAACGTTACAGGCGTTAATCTAGCTGGTGTACCAATATTCCTTTCTGAAACACCTTCACCTTTGACTAGTAACATTTAACTATAAGTTTTTGTTCTTACAATCTATTACTCATGCTTACGAAATTCTTTGCCACTAATAGACTAAACGCTGTGTACTGGGGTTTTCTAGCTGTTTGTTATAATGTACTCTCCAAACATTATATATGAAAACAAAAAAACAAAAATACAAGAACTATAAAAATGAAAAGCATACTTCTAACAAATTCGTTAAAAGATCAAAACTTTTAATCAAATTATATAATTACTATCTCCAGGCAATACTCTTGATCATTTTATGCAATTTTGGTCGTTGTGTCTCAAAACATTTATAATGCTAGAGCCAAGTGAAAATTTTGAATATGTTTATTTTACTAAAACGTCGTGTATTATGTAATTAAATTAAAATGGCATATTAAATGCATATAAATTATTGAATATTTAAACTAATTTCTTCTTTTGCAATTTTTGTTGTTTTTAGTGTTCTCTGCATTCTCTACCATGCATACTGCATTTCCTAAACTTATTTATAAAACGATGACATGTTTCATGTAGATAAAGTAACAATATTAATTATTTAACGTTCGTAATCGTGTCTTTTTAGTCTAGTTTGATTGCTTTCCCTTTGTATGGTAGACTTTTTGATTTATGAAGTTATGTTTTATATGCAATAAACGATGTAGCGATTTTTTGTGCCTTGCATTTTTTATAATGCAAATCACACATACGCTAACTTTATTTGTTCTTGCTTATACTATAAAAATGACATGTTCTAATTTATACAGAAAAAATTTGTTTAAATAACGCCCATTTGAAGCCTTGCATCGTTTTTATCTTCCCAAGTTGCAGGATATGAAACTACAACGCAGATTACCATCTTCAATGAGCAATACTGTGATTTTCTCGTTTGTTAATTTAGATATTAAATCACAACATTTGAAGTAGTAAAATATTTTATGGCCACTATTATTTAGGAGCTAATCCCAAAAAAGGGCCTTTCCTCTTTTCAGGTCAACAAACAAATTTTTGAAGGACGGCTTATCCTTTAACATTTCAACTAAGATTAAAGAATCAAACATTTTATCAACAAAAATGCCGTGGCGCATTAAACTTAAAAGAGGCGTGACACAAATAATGAACAAATCATACAAGAAACATCTCTGAAATCTAAACTTGAATAACAACATTCACGATACTACAGTGGATATATGACGCTACTTATAGTTCTGGTCTCCTTGAACATTATGTAAAGAGTTATCGAAGGGCTTGATTGGTAATTATTATCATATAACAAAATCCAATTGAATAACCAAAACTGTTGGTGGACTGATGATCACTTCTCAATAAACTCCTTGAGGCTCTTTAGCCAAGCAAAATACTCCTTGTCGTCTTTACTGATCATATAATCATGCAAGTGATCGTAGAGGGATTTTTTGAATCCCCTTGTAGCCAAGTACTTGTGAAAGGCCTTTTGCAACCTCTCGTCCAAATCACTGAAAAAAATTTATGGTTAGGAAGAAACAAACCAACATGAGCAAAATACTCATCAACACTTAGTATTAATCCAGATAAAGCGAACTATCTAGATATACAGAAGCATATTATCGCAGTGTTAGCTGCATGTAAATAATTAAAAATTAAGAATAAACTTCCATTATATGCTGACATAACAGGTGTGATTTAGGTAGCACTTTGCAAAAGAAACGGAAAAAAGAATATAAAAACTACATGCTGTTTTATACATGGGAATGCCAGTGGTACATAATTTTTATCAGTTTATTGATAAACTAGTGGAAAATATGATCCACGCACAATGTAGTTAGTAGACCTTTATTGATAAAGAAACCATATTTCCAATTTTTAATTTAAGCACCTAACCTCAGCAATGGTAAATTGCGAAATTTTAACAATATCTATAGTAAGCTTAGGAATATCCATGATTTATTGGATGATTTGAATTTATCATTGTGATTGAAGGAATAGATGGCACATGGTATTATATACCATTTTCCAATGTGATAGCTGACGTCTATTGTGTCTGTTGAGAACATGGATTCATGTAGGTGAATGAAGATATAGTCCCACATCGTCAAAATAAAAAAGCTTTTCATGTTTATATACTCTTTCGCATCAACCTATATTGGTCCTTATAGTCGGATAATTTTGTACGAAGAGGAGAACCTATATGACCATGGTTTAAACGCATAAGCCGTCCAACCGACCGGCCGAGTTCGGATCTAATATGTGGCTATCTTTTCGCTAGGAAAAACAAAGCCTGTTTTGAATGGGGTGGTTTTTTCAAACAAACGCAAACAATGAAAAACAGAAACTACTGTTGGGCGTTTGCATATGACTCTTTGATTCAAAAGAACAGACACAATCTTCTAAGCGGACACGCAACCATTGAAGGCTATAAAAGAAGAGGAATACTGATCATATTCCTCATCCCCTTTTCTTCGTCTTCTTCATCTTCATTCTGTTCTCAAATCAAAGCATTAACAAGTTTTATCTTGGGAAACTTTGCAAATACAGTTTTAAGAAGATTGTTAAGGCAAGCCTTAGAATTCTTTACTATTTTATATGAGTATCTTATTATTGTGCATTCATGTGCATGTTTTCGTGCAGTTCTTACACTGTTTTTGATGTTACTTACTGTTTTGGTAATGCAACCATCTACTAAACACTGTTAAATTGTAAAATTTTAGATGGGATGATCTGGATAAAAATAGCAAACTCAATTGTGCTTGTGTGTTGATTTGGATTGCTCATTTCACAATAAAACAATTCGGTATTTTTCTACCGTTTTAAGTGCGTCCATCTCGAAATGTTTAAAACTTACAATCAATGGGCCAAACCGTAAGCATTTGTATACCTAACATAAAATTTCAGAGAAAACTCCCAACCTTCTAAATGGTTTGCGATAATGGCTGTATTTTTGGACTGTCAAAAAGAAGAGCAATTTAGACTGGAAGAACATCAAATTCTCTTTTCTGTAAAAACAAGTTAATTTTGTGGAGAAGCCCCAAAATATAATGTCTCCATGCTTGTACAATAAAAATCCTTCATGCCATCGACAAAAAAGCATATGAACAAAATAAATAATATATATTGTTTTTTAAAATTAGAGTTTTTCATCAATAAAATCCAATTTCCAATTGGATTTACAAATAATCATTTAATTTTACATTTTTGATTGATTTCAGTTTTTGAATCTTCGAAGAAAAATAAACTGATTAATAAATTCATTGAATAAATGGGATATATCTCTCATTTCAAAATTTTGATACAAGATACCACAAAAATTACTGACGTCTAGACTAAAGGTTTAAGATGGACAATGATTATTTCAGATGGCCTGTTTAGAGAGAAAAAAATGGAATAATAATTTCTGAATTCGATTATGACTTGAGAACTGCTCTGACTATTAATTTGCCTAAGAATCTAAGATACTGTTTAATATTAAAAATCAAAATTCCCCTCAAGTCAAGGCTATTAATAAATTTAATTAAATAAAGGAAACTTATCTCCCAATGCAAAGCTTGACAAAAGAACTTACGGATTTAATGGATCAACGTTATTTCAAATAACCAAATAAAAAAAACAGAATAATGATGTCACAGCTATATATTGACTTCAGATCTACTTTGATTATTAATTTGTATAACATAACATTTAAAATTTTGCGAACAAATGCCCTATTCCGTTTGAAGTTTAAATAGCTGAACCCATTCAAGTTTCACTCCAGATTATTTTTCCCATCGATCGTATTGGGCGGTCCATTTTTTCAGATATTGAAAAAAAAAATCAATTCTTTTAATTTTAATAAGTTCTACTACAATCGAGCATGTGTCAAACTTTTTTGTTAATGATTTTCATTTTAAAAATGTTTTCAGTTCATTTTGGGTTTTGTTAATTCTATGGATATATAAGTAATTTTTATATTTAAACTTCTACAATCAGCAGGAAATTAACTTAGAAACATATACTTACATGTTAACATAAACACATCATAAAAACCTATCAAAACAGGTCTGCTCATTTATGGTCATAACTAATACTCCCAAAACCCTCACTAAAGCTAACTACAAAACTCAGGAACGGAGCGTCATGAAAATTTGACATTGTTGAATTTTGAAAAATAATTTCTATTTAAAATAAGGTTTATTTTAAAAGTTTAAATAACTGAATCATTCAAGAAAATCAAGCCTTTCCACATAAATTAACTTCTGAAAAATAATTTCTATTCCAAATTAAGGTTTAAAAGCTTGCAATTCAAAATTTAAAAATTGGTTAAACCATTTTCATTTTTATAATTTTCTTTAAATGCAATAGAAGAATAAAATATTGAATATCATTTCCCTACCTTTTCTATATGTTTGAATTTTAAAAGAAATGTTTTCTGAAGTATGCAATTCAAAATCTGAAATTTCGTTAAAATGTGTGTTTCTATTTTCTGCAGATGTGATAGACGAATAAAATATTGAATACATATTAACTTTTCAAATGTCTTTATAAATTTGCAATTTTCTTTAAACCAAAAAAATGTTTGTCATGTCTTTAAGCTAGGAGGTAATAGGTAGCAGATAATGGATTTGGATCATTTTGGTCATAAGAAGAAGAAAAAATTACTTTCTCAAATCAATTATGCACCGATTTTTTTCACTTCTTTTGGTTTCCTTTCATCCAATACTTTTCTAATCCAAATTCCAAACTCTCTCTTTTTTAAAATCATCATTGCCCTGGGAATGTGAAATGTGAAAAAATCACAATTCCCAACATGTTAAAAGATCAAAGTTTAAAAATGATGGATTGGTTTATTCTCAATGACAAAGGAGAAATAATGTCTAGAATTCGTATATCTATGTGCCAAGATAAAGATGAACATCAAAACAGTAAGGAAAAGCTTCAAGCAATCTCAGGAAATATAAAAAAATCGAAGACATCTTACGAGAAATCAGGCCCTTGATAATAGTCTTCATTGGAATTTTCTGAACTCTTCAATGACATGCTTCCAATTTCGAAATCGTTTGGTGTGAGATTGCAGCAGAATTCTAAAGTAGGACCCACTTTTTTGTCTATGGTAACAACTAGAGATATGCTTGAGTTCTGAGTATCATTGTTATCTTCACTGCCCGAATCATCTTCCTCGTTTTCATCGTCGTTTCCACCCTCATCTTCATCAAAATTCATGTACACGGTAGCTTGGATCTGCTCACCGTCATATTCTCTCTTTAGTGTAATTGATCCATCTCCTGGATTATCAACAACCTCAAATTGAAAATCTTTTGGCAACGCATTTTCCTGCTATAATGCCAGAATAAGAATACATATTAATGATTTAAAGTAATTATTATAATAATGGTAAAGCACAACATCCTCAGTTAGTTTTGATTGTGTTCATCAGTTAGTTTTCATTGTATCTATGTATTATTGAAACTGGGATAAATTATTGGTCATATAATGACAGACCAATTGGTCATATAATGATAGACCAATCAAGCATCTTTATCACTAATGCTAGAGGACACTGCTAAGTCCGCAATTCAATTCATAGGACTGTCAATAGATACCCGAAAAATCCGAAATCCGTCCGCGTCCGCAGCCGAAAAGAAATAAAAAAATGATTATTTGACTTATTCATTTACTGTGTATAGAAAAACTCCACAAAGTAAAGTCAGTGTTATTAAGGCGCACGCCTAAGCACCTCTGGGCTCAAAAAAGGCTCAGACGCACGTTGTGTGCCTTTTTGCAGTTTGAGTGTGTATTTTTGCAGTTTGAAGTGCCATTTTACAAAATTCAAATTTTAGTTTACACAATAGTTTGATAAAAATATTAAACGGTAAAATGAATTACGAAATGTGATTTATATTTTTTTTGATGAAGAGTGGTCCTCAATAATAAGGAGAGCACTCGGAATTATATATTACTAAACAATAAAGTCTACCAACGGGCCTGGTAGCTGGCATTACAACTATCTGTTAAATATGTAGAATAATCATCAAATAGACGATCAAATATGTAATATGGATTAAAATTTAAATTTTAGTTAATAAAATATTTAAACGATTGAATGATTATAAAATATGGTTTAAAATTTAATTTATTGTAACAACCGCATGTTTTACGATTATATATTTAAATATTTTATTTAAATATAGCATCGTTAATTAAATTTAAAGTCTGATACGTGATTTTTTGTAAACAGTTAAATACGGACTCGAGACCACTTTCATTGAGTTTAAAACGACATTTACAGCTTGTTTGAGTATGAACATTGATATGCTTGGAGTTGATCGGGATTTTAATATTTTCATTTGGGCTTTATGTTGTTTTCTAGCCCACTAACCCAACAAGGTAACACAAACTCTTGTACTAAATACCCTAACTCTCATCCCCATCATTCATTCCACTCAAAATTTCCTAACACTCAAGCTAAAGGAAAAATATGGAAAAGAGGAAAGATTGAAAATTCCTAAGCCCTAGCTTCTCTTAGAAATTCAAATTCAAATTCTAAGAGAAGCTTAGGTAAGCATTGTAACAACCCGCATATTTTACTACTATATATTTAAATAATTTATTTAAATATAGCATCGTTAGTCGGATTAAAGTCCAAAATGCTACTTTTGCAAAAAGTCGAATTGGGCTCGAGACTACTTCCATTGAGTTCAAAACGACGTTTGTGACCTTCTTAAGTATAAACATCAATATGTTTGAAGTTGGCTATAATTTTTTTATTTTTCTACTGGGCTTTGGGTTTGGGTTTCAAGCCTTTTGACTTATCTAATGACCTAACTCTTCATCCAATTCCTCTTCACTCACTCTATTATTTCCTAACACTCAAGCTAAAAGAAAAATGAAGGAAGAAAAAAGAAATTAAAAATCGCTAAGCCCTAATTCTCTTAGGAATTATCAGCTTCAAGCTAGAAATGAAGGAGAAGCCTAGGTAAGCATGTTCTTCATCTTCTACGTCACAATCTCTCTTCAATTCTCAGAAATTCATAAACCCTAACTTATGAAATTCATTTCAATTGATGATAGATTGAAGATTCTAGAGTTGGTGTTGAAAAGAAACCAATGTTTGCTTGTTTCAGAGCTTCTCATTTCTATATTTGGGCTTAAAGGTGAATTTTTTAACTCACATCTACGTCTATAATTTTCATTGTTGTTAGGTAACATCTATTCATGTTTTGCTTTTAATTTGAATTGATTTGGTGAATTTTTCAAATTTTGGTGTTTTGAAGTCAAAATCTTTAAAAATCCTATCTTGTACGTTTGAACATATTTTTGGTGGTGTATCGAACAGCCTATAGTGCTGCGTTGTCGATTGGCATAAATCTCTAGCATCCATCGCTCATTCGATCGCATTTCGGTTTGGATTTGCCCTTTTTAGGCTTGGTTGTCTTTTTTACGCCTGAAACAAAAATACAGACGTCTGAAACAAAATTCAGACGTTATTTCAGATGTCCGAAACCAAATTCAAACGCCTGCTTGAAAATTTCAGACGTCTGAAATGGACCTGGAAGTAAACAGAGAAAGGAGAAAAACTCATATACTTGCAGAACCTAGGGCCAGACGTCTGGAAACACCTACAAGACATTTGGAACTGTCTATTTTGGCTGTTTTTGAGTGGATTTCCAATTTTAATCGATTTTTGTTGATTCGGTTTAGTTGTTATCATTTTTTATCGACTTTAATGACTTTTTTATGGATTTTTGTGAATATCCATTTGATGGATTTGATATCGACTTTTACGGATTAATTCACATCGTCGAATGTGAATTTTTGGTTGATTGATTGTTTTTACAATCAATTATGTGGTTTGTCACTTAAAATACAAAGGTTTTTTTATACTAATAGTAAATATCCAAACTCTTCACAAAAACGATTTCAACACTATTTTTAATACAAAGCTTGTTTTTAAGTCCGTTTTCTAATCTATTAGTATATACAAACATTTACCTCATTCGTTCGAGAAATCCAATTAAACGATTTAGCATAACAAGTGGTACGAAACGCTTGCGTTTACTTTATCGGTTAATTCTTAGACTTGTAGGATTCAATTCTTGCGACAACTTTCGAGTGGAAATCTACAATCTATTCGTAAATATTTAAGTTAAGCCAATGGTATGGGAGATGAAGCTAAACTCATATATTTACTAGCTTAGTGTAATTTACACTTATTTTGGATTGAAAGTCTACAATTTGTTCGTAAATAATTAAGTTAAGTCAGTGGTTATGGGACATGAAGCCTAACTCATTTATTTACTAGCTTAGTGTAATTTACACTTGTTGAACTATGATGATCATTCGGTGTAGTTTTGGCTCAAATTGGTGGGGTAGCGACCCATGGTTTTCGGTCCGTTTGTAGAGCTTTGGCTCAAAGGTTTACGGACCGTTTGTGGAGCTTCGGCTCAAAGGTCTTCGGGCCGTTTGTGCAGCTTCGGCTCAAAATTTGATGGTTAGCGACCATGGAATAGCGTTCCGTTTGTGATGCACGTGTTGATGAGTTTTCATGCTCCCGTTTGTAATTTGTCTCCCCTTTGTGATTTTTGGATTTCTAATTGATGATTTATAGAATTTGTTTCTCCAATTTTTGTGATTTACATTGATAAGTTTTATCAATATTTGTCAATATTTGTGGTTTGGTGAATAAAATAAAGAATACGACATTCTTTTTGGTGTATGAGATTCTTGAGATATTGTATGATTTTTGTTTGAATGTATACTTGATACAGTATGGCATTATTATTATCATACATTTTTGTCATATCCCTTATCATATCTCATTTTATATGATATTTATGGCTAGACTGATATTATTATTTTTTTAAATAATACTCGGGTCAGACCGAACTATTTCAGGTGTCTCTGCTTGACTTCTTATCATGATCATACATCTGACTTTTGGGCTAACTACTTAGCTTAGTAGTATCTGTTATATACACTCGAGATAGAGACTCCTTGATGTATACATATTTTTTTGTCTAGCACTTGTACCTATTCTTTTATGATGTAGTGCATCTTTTATGACCACTATTTTGATGTACACTTTTATGTGATATTCATATCTGTTTCCGCCTTTGTGATATGAATATCTGTAACTGATTTATGTTATGCTTATTTTATATTTGTTTTCGAAGACCTCATAGCCACTGTAGTAGCTTTGAGTTTGTACTTGATATGTCGGATTTCCTCTTTAAACGAAATATGTGATCTTCTATCTGGCATATCAGTACTCGCACAAAGCAATCACACCAATGGTCGCTCCTCCACAGCCTTATTCTTCGTGCTAGTCGACGGCATTACTTCGTGGTGTCCTTGTTTAGTGTGGGTATAAAGGTAGGGCGTCACAAATATCATCATTTTCTCCATCTCAATCGCTCTCCAATTTTCATAATTTCCTATAACCTAACTTAGTAAATCTGGGTTTAAAGGTGAGTTCTTAAATTCACAACTATGTCTATAGCTTTGATGGTTGTTAGGTTGAATTTTTAACATCTATTTCATGTTCAAACGCTTTTGAATTTAATTGGTTTGGTGAATTTTTCAATTTTGGTATTTTGAAATCAAAACTTATGACGAGTCTGTTGAAGAGCCTATAGGGCTGGATAGTCACTTAGCATACAACCCAGGTCGTCGTCGCTCATTTAATTGCTTCTGATTTCGATTGCCCATTTTGGGCTAGTCAAATTCTGCCCTGAGCTTCAGCTCAAACGTCTGGAGAAAACACTCAAACGTCTCAGGCTTAGGAATAAAAATTCCAAAACCCATGGTCGGACGTCTGAGGTTTATCCCCAGACGTCTGAGCGACCTGGAACGAATTTCCAGAGCTTCAGCTCAGACGTCTGGCGCTGTCAAATTTTGCACATTTGCCTATTTGTATGTGGATTTATGATGATCCGTTTAGTTATTGTCATTCATTATCGACTTTGATGATTTCTTTTTTAGATTTTTAGTGTTTTCATCTGATGGATTCGATATCAATTTCCGTTGTTTTGATTCACGTTATTGAAATGTGCATTTTGTGATAGATTGTTTTACTATCGTTTTTGTGATTTGTCACTTTAAAATACAAAGGTTTTTATAATAGTAGTAAATACTAACTTTTTCACAAAAATGATTTCATCACTACTTTCAATACAAAATTCGTTTTAAAACCATTTTTCAATTTATTGGTATGTGCAAACCTTTACCTCATTCGTATGAGAAATCCAAATAAACGACTTAGCAAAACAAGTGGTATGAAACGTTTGCGTTTATTTCATCGGTTAATTCTCTTAGACTTGTTCGATTGAAATCTTGTGACGATTTTCGAGTGGAAATATACAATTTGTTCGTAAATATTTTCGAGTGGTGTGAAGCCAATGGTTAATTTTTACTCATTTATTTACTGGTTTAGTGTACTTTACACTTTTTTATCACTGATGGTCATTTTTGTGATTTAGACTGGCGATATGCGATATCTCTTTGTCCACGTGGAGGACTATATACCTGGTTCTGTGGACTTCAGCTCATTTTTATGGGTTAGCCCATGGGATATCGTCCCGATTTGTGTGAAGCTTCGACTTTTTTATAGATTAGCGACCCATGGTCTTCGGACCGTTTGTGGAGCATCGGCTCATTTTATGGATGAGGGTCTCGCGTTTGTGATACACGTGTAGGTGAGTTTTCATGCTCCCATTTATGATAAACCTCCTTCATTTTTGTGTTTTCAGGATTTCTAATTATTGGTTTCTAAAATTTATGTTTCATCAATTTTTGTGATTTGCATTGATATGTTTTATCAATATTTATGATTTTGTGAATAAACAAAGAATATGTCATTCTTTGTGGGTATTTTAGAAAACTTGAGATATTATATGATTTTTACTGTTATCATATATATTTGTTATACCTCTTATTTTATTTCTTTTTACATGATAATTATAGCTAGACTGATCCGTTTATTATTTTTCTTCTTAAATAATACTCGGATCAGACCGAGGCGTTTTAGATGCTTCAACTTGACTTCTTAGTAGAGATCAGCTTCTGACTTTTGGCTAACTAATTTAGTTCAGTAGTTTTTATCTTTATGTATACGAGATGGACTCTTTATTGTATACTTATTCTTTTGTGTTGTACATGTACCTATTCTTTTGGCTTGTACTGGATCTTGTATGACCACTACGATGATGTTCACTTCTATGTGTTGTATTCATATCTGTTTTCGTCTTAGTGATATGAATTTCTGTGACTGCTTTTAATTGATTCCGAAAGTCACTTAGCCACTGTGTAGTGGATTTGAGTTTGGATTGGATATATCAGATTCCTTCTTAAAATGAAATGCATGATTTTCTATCTGACGTATCGGTTCTCACTCAAAATCAATTACACATATGGTCGCTCCTCAAAAGCCTAATTCTTCGTTTCAGTCGACGGCATTACCATACGGTGTTCTTGGCTGGTGTGAGTATAGAGGTGGGACGCCACAGCATGGTATCAAAGCTAAGCTTCGAAACAATATAGGATATTATGACAAGGATTCATGCCTTGGAATTTAATTCGAATCTTAAGGCTCGTCCTATCATATCTTATTTTATGATGTCTTGTTTTACCAACAAGCTTATTGGAATTTATTTTGAGAACTTTTTTCCTCTTCTTTCCTTTTTCTTAAGAGAAATGATTAGATCAGACCATCCTAATACTAGTCAATCCAGTGGTCCTCCTTAGGATGGCGTATTCATGTCTGCTCAACATCTTTGGATCTTGTAAAGAATGCCCAAGCTGCCTGTCTCATTTCTAAGCCTACTCATCCTAAATCTGGGTTTGGGCGCTTGTGCGGTGATTATACCAATTTAGATGGCATTCAAAGAGTTCGAAAGCATTATAGAATTTCAAGCTTGGCTTAGAACATGCGATAGAATTTTTTCTCGCATGAATCTTTTGGATTTACATCGAGTCCAAGTGGCTTCTAGCATGCTCCAGAAGAGAGCATTAGATTGGTATGAGCTTTTGATTTCGGAAATTCTCGAAGCGGGTCTTACTTGGAAGCAATTCCGAGAAAGATTCGAGTTAAAGTTTGTACCTAAAGCCGAAAAGGTAATTTTAGCTCGGCGCTTAATTGATCTTATTCAAGATGAATCTTCTATGACAGATTATGTCGCATCTGATGAATCCTTCTCGAAATATGGGATCGAGTATATTACCACATTGAAGAAAAATCAAAGGTTCGTCTATGGGTTGAATAAGAACCTCAAAAAGGTTTTACTTCTAAAACTAGAAGTGTCTTTCGATCTGCTTATAGATATCGCTCTTCGACTTGAAGAGGCTGGTAAAGAAGTGATGGTAATGTTGAGGGTGCCATGAAGAACTTTAACAACGATAAGAGGAGGCATCCCTATAGGAAGTTCAAAGGCTCTAATCCCAACAAGAAAGAGAAGCAAGCAACTTCGGTAGTAAAGACTCATACCCTTAATCGTGGAGAATGCTACAATTGTGGATCTAAGACCACTATGCAAATAACTGTCCAAGGTCCATTACTTGTCGCTATTGCAAAGTTCGGGTCATCCTATACCTTCATGTCCCAAACTTCAAAGCAAGAAAGAGGAAAAGTTGAATGTTGTGCAAGCCCTAATAACACTTCTCTTGGTCAAGGTATTTCTCATTCTGTCCTTGATGGCATTATTATATTTCGTGATCATCCTATTCGAGTTCTTTTTTATACGGATGCATCTCCCTTTTATATCAAAAGAACTTGTTGATAAATTTTTTTTAAATGTTATGAGCTTTATGACATCTTTAAGAATTGCGAATCCGGTTGGTGAACCTGCAACACTCAGTATATTCTGCAAGAATGTTCAAATTATTTTATGTGATTATGTTTTCCGTTCTGATTTGCATGTTATGTGTTACTTAGGTTTTGAAATAATTTTGAGAATGGATTGGCTTAATCGTTATGAAGCACACCTCCTATGTCCCGAGAGCACACTATCCATCTTCGACATCCCTAATCTGTTAAGTAGATTTCTATAGTTCTTAAAGATTCAGATTTCAATTCGGTATCATCCATATATTCTCTAAATCTGCATGATAATGATGAGGAAGATGTCATTTCTTTGATTCATATTGTTCGTGAATTTTTCGATATATTTGATCCCGTTTTAGGATACCACCTAAGCAAGCAATTGAGTTCAGAATTAATCTAATCCCTAAAGCTCTACCTATCATTCGTCCTCCTTATTGTATGTCCAGTAAGGAAAATGAGGAGATGCGTAAACAATTATCCAAATTGGAAGCGAAACAGATTATTTGCTCTAGTTCCACTCCTTGGAAAGCTTCAAGTTCCACTCCTTGGAAAGCTTCAAGTATCTGTGTGAAGAAACCCGATGATACCCTTAGGCTTTATGTTAACAACCGCAAGCTTAATGATCTTACCATAAAGAATATATATCTATTACCTCGGATTGATGATCTATTCGATCAACTTTGCGTTGCTAGAATCGTTTCACAGTTAGATTTAGCAACCGGTTTTCATCAACTTCGAATTGCAGAGGATAGTATTCCTTTGACATCGTTTCGTACTCGTTATGGATCTTATGAATGGCTTGTTATATCATTTGATTTAATGAATGCCCCAGCTTATTTTGTTGACTTATGAACCGAATTTTCAAAGACTTCCTCGATCGGTTTGTTCTCATCTTTATAGATGATATTCTTGTTTATTCTAAAATTGAGAAAGCATGAAAAACGTCTTCGAATTGTGTGGGAAACCTTGGGAGCAATCAATTGAAAGCAAAAGTTTCTAAATGCCACTTTTGGCAATCCGGTGTGAAATTTTTAGGACATTATTTCTGAATCTGAAACTTCCGTAGATCCTGCAAAGATTGAGGCGATTCAAAATTGAAAGAGACCGGAAAGTGTAATGGAAATTCGTAGCTTTCTTGGATTGGCGGGCTATTACCGTCGGTTCATAAAAGACTTCTCTAAAATTTATATACCTCCTACTAGTTTGACAAAGAAGTGGCTGAAGTACATTTGGTCAGACAAATGTGAAGCTGCTTTTCGCAAATTAAAAAAACTCATTTCCAATGCTCATATTCTTGTGATTCCCGAAGGGAACCAAGACTTCACTGTTTATACCGATGTTAGTCATATTGGTTTGGGAGCCGTTCTCATTCAAAGGGAACATGTTATCGTTTATGCTTTTAGAAAATTAAAGCCTGCCGAGACTATATGTCACTCATGATTTAGAGTTCGCGGCCATTGTTTCGCTCTTAGAACTTGACGTCGTTGTCTATTGGGAGAGAAATTTATTTTCTACACCGATCATAAATCTTTAAAGTATTTATTCACAAAAAAACTTAATTTGCGTCAACAGCGTTGATTCGAATCCCTTGGATCTTATGATCTTGATAATCTTCATACTCCCCGAAAAGGAAAATCGTGTTGCCGATACTCTTAGTCGTAAGCAACAAGCGGTTGTTTCCATGATGATATCTGAATGGAATGATCTCGAGACTTTGTCCACTTGTAAGATTCGAGACCGTGAATCTAATTCGTGTTCATCTCTTGTTTTATATAGCCTTTGATGCTCATCCTTCTCTTTTAGACCGCATCCTTGAAGCTCAAAAGCACGATCTCGAATTGGCTCATCTTAGCCAAAGTTATAGGGATAAAAATAATATTGATGATCTGGAAAGACTTTGAAATCGATGTTCGTAGAGGCATTCAAAAATTTGGTAGACTTGTTGCGCCAAATATTAGTGATCTTCGCAAAGACATTTAAAAGATTCTCATCGTTTTAAATTTACATTCATCCCGGTAGTAGTAAAACATATCCGGACATGAAACGACTTTATTATTGAGATGGAATGAAATCTGATATTGCTAACTTTATTAAGCGTTACATGACTTGCCAACTCATAAAGGCCGAGCATCAAAGGCCTGGTGGATTATTGCAACCATTGGACATTCCCGTTTGGAAGTGGAATCTAAGTTTTCATGCATTTTATTGACGGTCTTCCTCGTTCTCATTCGGGTCATGACAGTTTATGAGTGATTGTCGATAAACTTACCAAATTTACACATTTTCTTTCCGTTCAGTCAAAGCAGATCGTACTTTTTTGGCTAAACTCTATGTTAAAGAAATTGTTAAATTGCATGGAGTTCCTACTTCTATTGTTAGCGATCGTGATCCATTATTTACTGGTGGATTTTGAAATGATCTTCAAAAAGCTTTGGAAACAAAGCTTAATTTCAACACCACTTATCGTCCTCGGTCCGATGGACAAACGAAGCGCGTGAATCAAACTCTTTAAGATCTTCTTCGTGAATGTGTTCTTGATTTTGATTGAAGTTGGAAAGATCGTATTTTCCTTGTTGAATTTTCTTACAATAATAGCTTCCAATCTAGTATTGGTATGGCACCTTATGAGGCACTCTACGGAAGGTCATGCCGATCTCATTCGTGTTGGCTTGAAACCGACGAGAAGCTGGTTTAGATCCAGATTTCATTCGTGGTACCACAGAAAAGATTGACCTTATTCGTCATAGGATGAGAGAAGCTCGAAGTAGACAAAAGTCCTATGCCGATAACCGAAGGAATTTGGAATTTTCTGTGGGTAATTTGGTATTCATTCGTGTTTCACCAATGAAGGGGTGTTGTGCATTTCAGTCGATCGGGAAAGTTAGCACCTCGGTATATTGACTTATTTCCAATCACCGAACGCATTGGTTTCGTGGTTTATCGTCTTTCGTTACCCGGCTCAATTTTCCGTTATTCATCACGTATTTCACGTCCCTCAACAACGGAAATGCCTTTGAAATTCCGACTCTATTCTTGAACCTAGTGTCATCGAAGAAATTGAGTTTTCATCTAATTTGACTTATAAACAACATCATATTTGTATCATCGCTACGGAAATTAAACGCCTTCGTAAGAAATATGTTCCGCTTGTGAAAGTTCAATGATCCGTAAATCTTAAGGATTGTTCTTGGAAATCCAGAGAATTCATCGAGCGAACACATCCTGATTCACTCTCTCGTGCTCCTTAAAGTGAACTTCTCATTTCTATTTTTCCTTTTGTGTTGTTATGTCACAAAATGGTTGTTACTCCTTATTTTCTTCTTAAATATTGCGAGGACGCAATTCCTTTAAGGAGGAGAATCTATAACAACTCGCGTATTTTACGATTATATATTTAAATATTTTATTTAAATATAGCATCGTTAATTAAATTTAAAGTCTGAAACGTGACCTTTCGTAAACAGTCGAATCCGAACTCGAGACAACTTTCATTGAGTTCAAAACGACGTTTACAACTTGTTTGAGTATAAACTTTGATATGTTTGGAGTTTTATTAGAATTTTGGTATTTTCATTTAAGCTTTGGGTTGTTTTCTAGCACACTAACCCAACAAGGTAAGCCAAACTCTTCTACTAAATACCCTAACTCACCTCCCCTTCATTCATTACACTCATAATTTTCTAACACAAGCTAAAGGAAAAATGGAGGAAAGAGGAAAGATTAGAAATTCCTAAGCCCTAGCTTTTCTTAGAAATTCTAATTCTAATTCTAAAATCAAGGAAAAGCTTAGGTAAGTATCTTCTTCATCTTCTCCATTTCAATCTCTTTCCAATTTTCATAATTTCCTATAATCTAACTTAGAAAATCTTTGCATATGATGTTAGATTGGACCTTCTAGGTGTGGTTGAAGAGGAATTGGTCTTAGCTTGTTTTAGAGATTGTCTTTTCTATTTTTGATTTAAATGTTATAGCTTTGATAGTTGTTAGGTATGAATTTCTAACATCTTTCATGTTCAAATGCTTTTGAATTGGTTTGGTGAATTTTTCAATTTTGGTATTTTGAAGTCAAAACTAATAAAAACCATAGTATGAGTGTTTAGGCATGTTGATTCGGTGTATTGAAAAGCCTATAGGGCTGGGTAGCCACTTGGCATAAATCCTAATCCGTCGTCGCTCATTCAATTGCTTCCGATTCAATTGCCCATTTTGGGCTAGGCAAATTCTACCCTCAGCTTCAGCTCGGACGTCTAGGGAAAACACCAGACATCTGAGGCTTAGGAATAAAAATTCCAGAACTCAGGGTCAGACGTCTGAGGTTTATTCTCAGACGTTTGAGCGACCTGAAACGAATTTCCAGAGCTTCAGCTCAGACGTATGGCGCTGTCGAATTCTGCATATTTGCCTATTTTTGTGTGGATTTTCAATTTTTATCGATTTATGATGATCCGACTAGTTGTTGTCATTCATTATCGACTTTGATGATTTCTTTTCTGGATTTTTGATGTTTCCATTTGATGAATTCGATATCGATTTTCGGAGTTTTGATTCACGTTATTGAAATGTGCATTTTGTGATAGATTGTTTTACTAACGTTTTTATGATTTGTCACTTTAAAATACAAAGGTTTTTATACTAGTACTAAATACTAAAACTCTTTCACAAAAATGATTTCAACACTACTTTTAATACAAAACTCGTTTTAAAACCGTTTTCCAATCTATTAGTATATACAACCTTTACCTCATGGGTATGAGAATTCCAATTAAACGACTTAGCAAAACAAGTGGTATGGAACGCTTGCGTTTACTTTGTCGGTTAATTCTTAAACTTGTTCAATTGAAATCTTGTGACAATTTTCGAGTGAAAATCTATAATTTTTTCTTAAATACTTAAGTTAAGCCAGTGGTTAAGCTAAACTCATTTATTTACTAGCTTAGTATACTTTACACTTTTGATCAATGATGATCATTTTTGTGATTTAGACTAGCGATATACGATGTCTCTTTGTCCGCGTGGGGGACTATACCCCATTCTGGGGAGCTCCGGCTCATTTTTATGAGTTAGCGACCCATGGGATAGCATCCCGATTTGTGTGAAGCTTCGGCTTTTTTATGGGTTAGCGACCCATGGTCTTCGGACTGTTTGTGGAGCTTCGGCTCATTTTGTGGGTTAGTGTCCCGCGCTTGTGATACACGTGTATGTGAGTTTTCATGCTTTCGTTTGTGATAGGCCTCCCCTTTCTGTGTTGAATTTCTAATTATTGATTTCTGGAATTTGTGTTTCATCGATTTTTGTGATTTGCAATGATATATTTTATCAATATTTATGATTTGGTGAATAAAATAAAGAATACGACATTCTTTTTGGTATTTGATGAAATTTGAGATATTATATGATTTTTATTGTTATCGTATATATTTGTTATATCTCTTTTCCTATCTTATCTCACACGATAATAATAGCTAGACTAATCCGTTTATTATTTTTCTCCTTAAATAATACTCAGGTCAGACCGAAGTGTTTCGAATGCTTCCACTTGACTTCTTAGTAGGAATTAGCTTCTGACTTTTGGTTAATTGCTTTAGCATAGTTGTTTTTTTCTTCCATGTATACGAGATGGAGAATCTTTAATGTATACTTATTGTGTGTAGTACATGTACATATTCTTTTGGCATGTACTGGATCTTGTATGACCACTGCTATGATGTTCACTTCTATGTGTTGTATTCATATCTGTTTCCGCCTTAGTGATATGAATATATGTGACTGATTTTATGTTATATTTATTTTATATTGATTCCGAAGGCCACTTAGCCACTGTGTAATAGATTTGAGTTTGGATTGGATATGTCAGATTTCCTCTTGAAATGAAATGCATAATAGGAATTACCATCTGAAGTATCGGTTCTCGCTCAAACCAATTACACAGATAGTCGCTTCTCAAAAGTCTTATTTTTCGTGCTAGTTGACGGCATACCATATAGCGTCCTTGGCTAGTGTGAGTATAAAGGTGGGGGGTCACATTTATAGTCATTAAAATAGTAGATCAAACTTATGTGAAGGCACGCAAAAAGGCCCAAAAAACTCAAGTCCAAGGCTCAAGGCTTCTGTTTTTTTACACCTTAACTACTTTGAGTAAAGTCCAAAAGCATAAATTAAGGACGTGAAATTCAAAGACTAACCAGTTAGAGATTTTTACAACATTGTTGGTCCACGCCCATTAATTCACTGACTTGGTTTGACTATTAATTACTTAATTCAACTAAAACTGGCCGCGCTGGAGAATTAAAAAGTAGAAACCCTAAAATAAAAATAGAAGAAAGAATTTTAGGTAAAGATGAGTAACTAAAGTTTCATTTTTTTATAATTAATTTTTTGTTTTAAGTATATAATAAGGTGGGTGTGAGTGGCTTAGAGAGAATATGTACTATTTTGAGTGAGTTAGAAAGTAGTTGATTTAGGGGAAAAATTGTAGGTTTATATACTCTAAAATTATTTATCAATTCTAGAATACATTTTTGTAAGTTATACAAAATTCACCGACTATAATAATAATTTTTTAATGTTATAAAAAATTATATCTATTAGGATCGGCATTAAAATCTCCACCGACGGTGATGATAGTATCTGGACTATAGTCTAGCAATTGGAGGATATAATCGAACAAGGAGGCAGACTACAAATATGTCCTATAATTATGTTAAAGGTAAAAGAGGAATAATGGGATAAAATGTTAACATAAGATGCAATATTAGTATTCAATATTAGCTAACAAAGGTAATACAATACTTCTAATCTTCTTCTTTTCCTTTTTTTGTACCCGCCAGGTTATTGTTCTAGCTATGCAAAGAATAACATCCATAATGCAAAAATTATATTTGGGATTTTAAACTATGGATATTTTTTAGTATATTATGCTCATAATTCAACAAATTCTTACATTGCTTATTGCCCATAGTTTATTTGATAGATAATGGTAACCAAGTTGTCATTTACCAGTTTAAATTAGACAATTATGCATTAAATAGTGAAAACTTGATTGAATAATGATTGACGATCGAGTTCAGTCGAGTACATACTCACAATCCTCTGAACTAAAACATAGCTTTTGAAGTTTTTATTATTGTAGGATATATGATGCCACTACTAAATAATTTTCATTAAACCTTTTATGAACTATACTGCATATTTGGGTGATAAATTCTCAAATTTGGATAAAAGAGGCATTAAACAATGAAATTGACTTATGTAATCCCACCGTTGTAAATGAAGAGATATCGACACTCAAATGATATTTGGGGCACTAAATGAAAATGCAGTTGTACTTATAAAAAAGTTATTACACTCAAAATAGATACGAAAGTTGATATCTCTGGAAAAAATTTTGATGCGTTCGAAATTATACAAAACGCATAGAAAAGGTCAAGTAAAAAAGATGATGATGGATGTATAAGATATGTGACATTTGTTTGTGGACAATGCGAGAAGCCTGATTGTACAACCGAAAAATTGTTAATGTCTCAACCAACCAATGAATAGGTTCCAAGATGAAACTCGCATCTAGTTTGGGTTAAGATAGAAAGTGGTGTAACAAAAACTCGGTTCATTCGATGTTATCGTCAAATTGATGAATATGTAAAAAGGCAACTCGTTTGCAATATTGTTGGGATTGAACCTAAGAAAACTTTTACAGCATTAGTAGCGCAGGTGGACATGAGAACCTATCGTTTGTGGAAAAAACTGTAGAAACTATCTTTGATAAGACATGAGACTATTACGGCTTAGAGAAAATGATGTTGCAATTCAAAATTATTTCGTGAATATGCAAGTACGAAATCCAAATTTTTCTTTAGCATGGATGTAAATGACGATGGACGATTGAAAAATGTTTTTTCGACAGATGGCAGAAGTATGGAGGCTAATAAAGAATTTGATGATGTCGCTTTCGATACAACATACTTAACAAGTATGACATGTCTTTTGCTCCATTTGTTGGGGTTAACCATCATGGACAATCAATTTTGCTTAGATGTGGGTTGAATTGATGTGAGACAACTAACAATTTTACATGGCTTTTTAGCACATGGCTCGCTTGTATGTCCAATGTTGCTCCTCAAGGAATAATGACCGATCAAGACCGACCGATGAAAAATGCAAGAGTTAGTCTTTCCTAATACAAACATCAACTACGTTGGCATGTTATGAAAAAAAGCCCAGAAAAATTGGGAAAACACAACCAATACGAGTCAATTAAATATAATCTACAAAAAGTTGTATATGAAACACATGACTCGAAGGAGTTCAAACAAAGTTAGCATAAAATGTTAAATAAGTTTGACTTACATGAATATACTTGGTTGGCTAAATTATACAAGTAAAGACATCATATGGTACCATGTTTTGTGACAAAAAGGTTCTAGGCTAGAATGTTCACTACACAAAGAAGTGGAAGTATTAATGTGTTTTTTAGGGATACGTCAATGTTAGAACTATTTTGAAGCAATTTGTTGAGCAATATGATCACACAGTGAAAACAAAAATAGAGAAAGAGAGACAAGCAGGTTTCAAGTCATTTTCACAAAGTGTGTGGTGTGCAACTACCTATGATATAGAGAAACAAGTTCAAAATATTTATATGCTTAAGAAATTTAGAGAATTTCAAGTAGAATCGGTGGCCAAGTTGTGACATAGCCGAAAGTAGAGAAAGTTGCATGGGTATACAATTTAACATACAAAAAGATATGATTACTGAAAATCATAGAAAATAATGTGATTTAAAGTCTTCTTTGAAAGGGTTAACTGTGAAGTTAGTTGTAGTTGTTATAAGTTTGAGTTTAGAGGTATACTCTGTAGGCATGCATTTCTTGTGTTCACAAAAAATAACGTGACAATGGTCCCCGGCAAATATATTTCAGATAGATAGAGATAAGTTATTTTGTGGCCTCATACAAGGCTCCAAATCAAAATATGATGGTGCACAAGTAACTATTGAATAATGTCAGCATAATAACATGTGTAACGAATTTTTGAATAACGAATTTTTGAAAGCAGCAGACTCGGCTACAAAGAACGAACAAGCTTTTAGCCATGTCATGAAGTGGAAAGAAAACAGCAGATCTAACTTGTGTTCAGAAAGATACAACAAACTTCATAAATTAACAAGAGATGCGAATTCCAAAGAGTGTACTAGTGCAATCAGGGAATGTCCAAATGTGCACGATCCAATACATAGTAAAACAATAAGGCATAATTGTATAAATAGATTCAAGTTACATTGAAAAAGAATTGGAAAAGAAGTAAATGATAAATGGATTGAAGACTCCAACAGGTAGGAATACACAGGTGAGGCCAAAAGTTTATGGATTGATGTTTGTGTGCTACTTCATTAGGACTAAAACATATATTTTTTGCTAAATCATGCATGTGTAAACCTTATGTGGTTATACTATCTTATTTATGCCACTTAAATGCACAGCACATATATGTTATTGTTTTTAAGATACACTCAATTCAAACTATTCATTATTCCATATTTTTTAAGATACACTCAATTCAAACTATTCATTATTCCATATTGCAGAATCACTCCACTGACTCATTTTCGATTACAAACAAACAAAAAAGGGTGGACAAAAAAGAGCGATGTTAACATAGTAATGCGGGCAAAAATTTCGATCAACATTTATAATTTATAGGTACCTTGAAAAGAAGATAATGTTGTAAAAAGTGACATCACAATGCAACAAAACTTCTTTCTCCTATAGATGAATCAAACGGTATAATTATTTCATCATATTTTAATGTCGGTATTGAATTTTACCATATGAAAGAGACACATGGATTTTATGTGGGGATATGGAGCATCCATACAATCTTTATATGATCATCATCATTTCACGGTATAACAATATGTTATAAAGTATGTTTTCACATCTCTTTGAATATATTTTTCATGTACTTTATTACTACTGTCGAAATCTATTTCATTATACTAACAGTAGTTCATACTATCAAGAACACACCCAATATATTAACAATGGTTCAAATGAAATCGACTCATCCATATTTTCACCTCCCTTTTCTTATCAAATGCAACATGCAACTGTTGGGTCACTTCAAAATTTACTTCATGCACCACAACTAAATAATATGGTGGGTCATTCATCAAAATATTTTTAATTTATTGTGCCATTTCCGAGTCTTATGCCATTCTTATAGCTTGCTTGTTTGGTCACATAGGGATACCACGAGAAAATGAAGCATGAGAAAGAAGACAATACAGAAGCAAGCACCATTCGTTTGTATTATCCTTGAATCTCTTAGAAGAATATACCTAGGTAAAAATGGGATGTATAAACTGCTATTCAGTTTCCATCGGAACTACAACTACTATTTGGATAAATTTGATCTTAAAGTTTCCCTATTTTGAAATAAATTCCAGTCTTGGATTTAAAAGAAGTTTGCTACTCGATGAAGATGATTATTTTGTGTTTTCCAGTTGTGTAATGTTCAACTAAATTTGGATAGAAGTAGGCTAGTAATGCAAGTAATCTTACTTTTCTTTTATCTGTGATGTCTTACTTAGTTGTACCTTCATATAATTACATCAAGTGTCGGGTTTGTGTTCACATGAAAATAAGCTCAAAAAACAGACCTATTCATATTTCAACTTCTCATATGATCTCATAAGTAACTACATTTGTTCTTTCAATTTTGTTACATATAACATTCAAATGTAAATGTAAATGTAAATGAGATCATTAAAGCTTCGTCCGCATGTTTTAAACATTTTTATACTAATACGGTAACACTTAATTTTATCACCCAAACCCCTTATATTACAAAACACGTGTGTCTCATGTAATAATTTCATTGGGCTGTCCAGAAACTGCCAATCTACAATGATTGAATTGGCATAGGGTTGATGAACCATTAGCAAGGCACATGAACAAGATAGATACAACAATGATAAGTAACGGACACCTTTGATATTTTACATCAACAAAACCAAATTCTATCATTATTAATGTTTATTCTTCAGTCTGTCAGTTGCAAACGTTTGAATGTACGCTAAAATGTAAAAGTTAATGTTAGTTTGGTTCTTTTAGTATTGCAAGTTGAGGAAGAAAGTTGACGCTCGGAGTTGAAGAGAAAAATATAAGAAAAGGATTTGTATAGAAGAAAAAGAGAGAAGAGAGGAATATTATTCCCAGAAAAAGAGTATAAAACGTGGTATGATGATGCACAGTCCACGTCATTCTCAGGAAATAACCGAAGGGAGAGCACTGTTGCTGCGGCAACTAAAAGCTCCTGAACAACCAAATCCACTGAAGTCCACACGCCCATCGTATCCAACTATCCAAGTTATACTGAACTTCAGTTCCTCAACTCACAATGATGCTAAACAAAATCGTATGCAGGTTTATTAAGCATTCACACAAATATAACCAGATACTAACTTGTAATTACAACACCATTCAATAAAAAGACTGATAAAACAAAACGGGTTAATGAGTATCATTATACCTTATCCGCTTCATCATCGTCAACTTCTACTTCTTCGGCAGCAATCTCGGACTCCAAAACACGCAAAAGATTCTCGTCGGCACGCTTGATCTTATCATCCTCACTCGTTAAACTTTTTGAAGAAGCGGATCTAATAGAAATTGCGCAGCATGGTTTGCTGATTACATTTTTAAGAATCGTGGCCCTTGAAATGAGAGGGGTAGTCGAGTAAAATCGAGATCTGTAAATAAAGGAAACCCTAGGAATAGAGCAGCGTACCAAGAAGGATATTGAGCGAGAGGCCATCTTCGTGTTCTGTGGTTTTAGGGAAAAAGAGTAGGGTTTAAGACGGCGATGAGGAGTTTATATAGGGTGTATTCGCCAAAAGCTTTGGCCTTATTTATTATAAGCCCCTTCCAAGTTTCATATTTTATTTTTAAATTCCTAATTTATCGCTTCGCAATAATTCAACTCAACTTTTCAAATTATTTTACATTCAAATATCTAATTGTTTTTAGCCTGCGGTTATTTGCAAATTTTCATGGATTTTTTAAAATTTTATATTAAAATCCACATGTTTAAATTAATTACATAATCAAAACTTAAATTGATTGATAAATTTAATCAACTAATATTTATTAATAAATCCTATAAGACGAATTCAATATGTAAAATACAAATGCATCAACAAATCGATAAAAAAAATCATTTTAGATGCATTATGCATACATCATAACCATAAATTATAAGCATTAACGACAATAACAAATTTATTTATAATTTATTTACTGCATGGATTTAACATACCGGAAGAAATCTTTTTAACAAATTTATTTATAATTTATTTACTGCAAAATTCTGTTAACTTCAAATGTCCTTATTTTAATTTTTTTACAATTACTTAGAAATCTTTCTCAATTATCTCATAATATTTTACATCTAAGTCCATATATTTAACTAATTGTGTGATCTTAAAAAAAAAATTTGGCAAGGCCAGCCGGTTTTATAGTGCACCGTCCACTTTTTATTATGAAAGTAATAAAAGTTGAAGTATAGGAGCAAGGTAAAAGCACCTTAACTACTAAAAAGAGATACAATAAAATACAGCACGGGTACGTGACTGCAATGTCACGGTAACAAAAGTATCATAATAAACTAGCACTCCTCCGAGGAGGGAGAATCACCAACAACCGAAGTCACCATAGAAGAGCTCAAAAGGACTGATCCAGAAAGACCAGCAAACGAGCGGAACTGGAGAGCCAGACAAGGGTCATAAACCACATCATCAGAACAGTAGATAAATGATCGGTCCCAGGATGGATCAGTAAGCATGTCAGAATTTGAAGCCGCATCTAAACCGTCCATATCAAGAACTATAGAATCACCAGATTGTTTGTAGCGAAGGCATCTAAGATCTAGTTGATTATCAGATACAAACCGGAAGAAGGATTCATTAACCGGGTTATACCTCATATCAGAAATGGGATCAATCCAACACCCTTCTGCCTCATCCCAAGCAACAGGAGGCAGATGCGAGGAAGGGTCAGGAGTAACAAGAGGGATGGCAGGAGCAGCACTAAAAACCTCAGAACAAGGCGGAGAAACAGGCAAAACTGGGGGCAAAGAAGGAACACTCAGATCTGGCAACGCAGGCTCGGGAGCAGGATCAAAGTGAGAGGGAGGTGCAGGAATTTTAGGGACCCAGATCGTACGACGGGGGCGCGACAAAGGTAACTTAGGAGCAGCCGCGGTAGCTTCAGAATGTAGGCAATCACTAGCAAGGTGACCAAAGGAGTGACAGTAGGTACAAATATCTAGAACCCAGCCATAGCGAACCCTGACTTCCACAATATGGCCGACAGCAAGCTGAACAGGAATAGACGAAGGAAGAGGCTTAGAGGGGGAAATCTCGATAAGTGCCTTCGCATACATCAACTTATCACGCATCACCGTGTTAAAGTCAAAACATTTCAGTTTACCAACATTACAAGCTAACCAATTCAATCCGATAAGAGGCTGAAGAACTGTGGGAATCTGAGAAAAATAAACCCAAACAGGGATGGAACAAACTTGCTCACGAGCACACGCCACAGTAGGAGACCAGGGGGTAACAATAAAGGGCCTTCCATCAACGATGCAAGGCTCAGCATCCAAAACAAGCCGACGGTCTTCGGAAGAGGAAAACTTAAAGAAATACATTGTATCAATCAGTTTCACTTGCAAATTACCACGAATCTTCCATGCCCTACGAAGCACCGTAGCCGCATTAGTAAGTCGGTGATGTGGGTCCATAAAAAAACCAACCAGATAGTCTGACCAAAAATCCACACCGGCTTGCAAAACACAAGGGGAAGGAATCATCACTCCATTTTCCTCAACCAATTCAAAATCAATCGGGATGTAGGCACCCGCATTACGGGGCAAGGACGAGAAAAGAGAAGACCACGATTTAATGGGCTGCTGCATAACATCAGGATTACGGCTATCAACAACTCTAGGGGCAGTGGGAAAAGTAGCAACAGGGTTAAAAGTAGTGACATTAGGATCAACATTCTCAGGGGAAATATCACAAACACGTGGAGTGCCTAATCCACTACAAACAACATCAGCTGAAACACACCCCTGTGCTAAGTCAGTCACACCAATTACGTCGCTGGAAACGTGATCATCCAACAAGGAGGTCTTACCCACATCGCAACTTAGCTCTACCTGGTTACTCAGCACCTATGCACTCGCAACAGGGCATGGCGCGGCAGCACACAAGGTCGTACTCTCAACCAAAACACATGGGCGGACTGGAGAAGAAAGCAATGGAGGAAACTCGGTTGGGGAGAGGAGGGCAGGGGGACGCACAGACATTGGCATCAATGGCTTGTAAGATCGGCCAGACCTTGTAGAAGAAAATAGGGGGATGGAAACGATAAGAGACGGAGGAGAATCGGTCATAAGAAGCGGGAAGGAAGCGAGAAAGGAACAGGAGGTGGGGGGAGGAAGAGGAAAGGGCCGGAGCAATGAAAAATTACCAGACGCAAGAAATCGCCTATAGCCATGACAATGTATTTTGACAATCGCCTGTAGCCATTAAACTTTGGGGACAGGGAGACTAAATTTAAACCACTTAAATAAATCGATTAACTAAAATTAATCAACCCATTTAACTAATCCTAAAAATACGAGAATTTTAATATATACAATATTCATACGTATGAGAAAAAATGATAAAACTATTTCTTTGTCCAAATATAAAAATATTTAAATTACATAGCATAAAATGTATACATTAATACTAGTAACTCTTTTAATTTCTAATTTATTTATCTTAGATAATTTATCGTACATTGCATAATATAATTTTAGTTTTAACAGTATTTAAAAGATAAATTTATATTTTAAAGCATTGATACGAACGCATAGGTTACACTAATAAAAATTATAATATATAAACATTCTCACTTTCAACATATGATCAAATTATGTCCAACTCATAACTCAACTAAATATTACAGAATATTATTTTACAGTTATTAAAGTTGTAAGCATGACCCTCCTACAACAACATGAATTTTATAGTTAGCTACAAGGATAAAATTGTTCAAAATAATTAATAAAGTTCATATACAGACAAGCTAATTATAAGATGCTCTTCTCAATTACAATTGCGTACAAAGCTCTTCTCGATTTTGTTCAATTTTTTATATTCAACTATTTATATTAAATTAATAATGTCGATCATTGATTAAAATTATTTAAATAAATTCAATTATTTAATGTTCATTAATCCACTTATAAATCTTTTAAAAAATGACAGTTTAATATATATATATATATATATATATATATATATAACAATCATATCAACAAAGATGGTAAAATTATTTATTTACTCATATATATATAAAAAATACATTACATAACATATATTATTTACATATATGGTATTAACAATTTTAATTTATATTTTATTTTCAGTTAGGACATTAATTTTTACAGAGATACGTAGTTAGTGAGAATTGAACCATTAACCTTGTATCTGAGGGTCGCATATCATTTTAATTTATTATTAATATGCTTGTAATACCCCGGAATTTTTCCAAATTAAAAAAGAGAATTTAAATTAAAAATTAAACAATTACTTGTAAGTAAAATTTTCACAAATTTTCGAAATTGGCGACAGGACTTGCACCACTGTGTCTGTAACGATTTCCAAACAATTTTCTGAAAGTGACTGTGCTGTAGGATCGAGTAATATGAAATATAATAAATAACTAGTGCGGAAAATAACAGCAGTAAAGAAAAAATGACAACGTGAATTTTAATACTGATTCGAACTCTCGTTCTACATCTAGTCCCACACTCTTTCTGGAATTATAGCTAGCAACCTTCACTTAACCCAAAAGAATAGGTATTACGCCGCCTGAGCAACCGAACAGGACTTCACCACCTAAGCAACATAACGGGACTTGTCCGCCTTAACAACCGAACATGACTTTCTTACAGACTGAATTTAATTTGACTTTATGTGTTCTGAATAACATGGATTTGTCGCTTGTAGTACACTCTTCCTATAATCTTTTCCTCAAGATAGATGTGTATATTTATGTGTGTATGAAGAATAGGAAGATCAATATTGCTTGAAAAATATAAAAGTGAATATGTAAGCAGCGATTGTATGAGAGACTGTAAATAATGAACTCAAGATTGTAAAGTGCTGTAGATCAAAAAGAGATTAGAAAATTAGGTGATTAGATCTTGAATCTTGAGTGTTTATATAGTGTGATGAGATGTGACTTCGGGAGATATCTGTTAGAACCTAAGAGACGTAACCATCCAGGAGGAAGATACCTTCTGATGAAAAGAAGTGACTTTTGAAAAAATTGACCGTTGTAGTTTTCAGTCGACTGAACATGCTTGGTCATTCGACTAAATTCAAAACGTGCACAAAAATTTGCATAGAGTCAGTCAACCGACCTAGTGTGTTCATTCAACTGGCTTCTGGTTTTTTTTTTAAAGTTTTTACATAGCATTAATCGACTGTTCACAGAGGTCAGTCGTCTGAGTGATGTTATTTCAGTGCACTAAAACATTTGCATGTGTGTGTATGAAGATTATAAAATGACTGCAAGTTTGTAAAAGAATTTGTGAGTAATGAACTTTGAGGATAGATTTTAACAAAGCTCTAAACTAGACTTTATATATGTATGCACTTATTGACTTTAGTTAAGACCAATATCAAAACGAACCATATTTGAGTCGATGAGTCCGGATTTGTAGTAGTCATAGATTCGTGAACTTTCATATCTTGTCAGCATTCAAAACCTTATGATCCAACTTTCTCCCCCTTTTTGATGATGACAACTCCATTTGCTATTAGCAAATCTTCGACAAGCCTTGTTGAATTACCTTTATATGCCTACAACTTTGATATAGTATTCTCCCCCTGAATCTAAGCTATATTTCCTATCAATAATTCATATTTTCTCCTCCTCTGTCATCGACAAAAAGGAGATTACTCAAAGTATAGATATTAAAATAGGAATAGTATGACACGGAAGCGCATCTATATGATTAAACATATAGCGTATAAAATATCAAGCACGTTACATAGACAATGACATAATTACAGAGACATAGAGTTTCATAGACAGACTTATTACATTACCACATGAAACAAAAATACCAAATTATTTGAAAGCAAGATAAAAGTTCAAAAATAACATAGAAGTTCAAGATAGTAAGAGCAGTTAAAAAGATCCTTACTCATCTCCGGCACTGCCTTTATTCGAGCTCTCTTCATCGCCTTCAGTTTCTTCGCCACCAGATTCGTCGCCAACTTCTTCGCCTTCTTCCTCTTCTTGTTCTTCATTTGAGGTTGGCCAAATAAAGTGCTCTGTAACATCCCGTTATTTCCTGCCATTTGCATCCGCACATGTCGGACTTGAATTGCTCAACATATCTGATTGTTAATATATATTTGGCAAAACTCAGCAGATACAGTAAAGAAAATGATCACAGAATCACAGGGTGATATAACAATAAGCAGCGAAAACAGATGAATAGTAGTTCATGAAGCTACCATATATATATATAACAAAGTTAAAACAAGATACAATAGGAGTATCAAATACATAGAAGTCTCAATACAATAGTAATATAACAAAATTTGAACATATCACCGGAGTCAACTGAATAACTGAAAGCTGAATATATATAGATGGATCTCCAAGTGAAGCTCCAACTCCAAATGTGAGTCTCAAATGTTGTGACACTCAGTCTGACCCGAGCATAAAGCAAAACACAAAACACTCGAGTCAAGATTAACATTCTTATATCAATAAATCCAACTCAAGTGCAATATCAACTGAAATACAAGTAACTCAAATGATGTTTGGGATACACATCCTCTAAGAATCCGTGAAACTATCTACTATGTAGTATAATACGCTATTATAATATGTCTATAGTAAAGTAAAAGTATTAAAATAGCGTTAAGGCATTACCCATATCCCCTTTAATACGTTTTATATATTTCCATAGTATATACAGTACCGTAATCTCCCTCATACTGGAGGTCGTTAGAGGGCACTCCATATGTATGGTACAAAACAAATTCGTAGTGGGCTCAATAAGATGGGTGACATGGCACAACTAAGCAATGCCAGGGTAGATATACCGATTACACTTCTGGGCTATTAGTAATGCATAGTCGCAGCTACCGCCCAACTCGATCCACACTCCCAAAAATCCAAGGGTGCACTCAGTCAATCACAAAGTAATAGAATCGTATGGAAGAAGTGTGTCTGATCGGAGGAGCTACCTTACTTGGCCCGTCAATTGCTCGTGTTTTAGTCACCTTAAGCTAACTCATGGGAGTCAGGTCCACGTATATACCTCAAATAGAATCGTCACCAACCATCATACTTGATTCTGGAATCTTCACCGCGTACACAGTTGTTAAAGTGGTTTTCGGTATTGGCAAAGAGTATGACAATAACCGATCCTGGCCTCTTTAACAACCAAATGATATTATAACACCGTGATCATTTCAAAATATCATATTTCAAAATCAAAATATCATATCATTTCAAAACCATATCAATACGATATCATTTTCACTTAAAATGTACCCATTTCCAAAATCATGGCACTTTCAAAGTTATAACACTTTCGAAGTTATAAAACTTAGAAAATATAATACTTTGAAATCATAACACTGTGAAAACATAATACTTTGAAATCATAACATTTTCCCCTTAAACGGTTTAGATATTAATAACTGTATATATAATAAAATAGTTTATAAAATAAAATAGTTTATATAATAAAATAGTCAGTATATAAAAATAGTTATAAGTTAAATAGTTTATAAAATAAAATAGTTTATATAAAAAAATACTTAGTATATAAAAATAGTTAAATAGTTTATAAATTAATATAATTGGTATATTAAAATAGTTAAAATTTAAAAATAATTTATGAAGTAAAATATTAAAATACTATATAAATATATTTTAAAATACTTTATACAATAAAAATAGTTTCCTCAAATTTCACAAATCGATTCAAATCAACTCAAATTCCAAAATCCCATTTAAATTAAATCTCAGTTCTTCCATTCGATTTGATTCAAATCTCAATAAACCATTTTATATCGATTCCAAATACAGATTTAAACTACAAAATAAACCATTTCGATTTCAATAGATTTCAAAGCTTTAAAATTCAAACACTTTCCAAACTAAATTTGATAATTTCATTTATCTCAAATCCAGCTTTACTATTATTTAGTTTGGAAATGTTCATTAGTCAATACAATTGTATTAAAATAAAATTTCAAAATACAAGTCTAAATAAAAACTAAATATCCCATTCAAATTTATTTAAATTCGAAATATTCATTTAATCATCTTTAATCAAAATCAAGTTAGAAAATCATATCTTTAAAATATCAAACTCAATAAGTTTCAAATCATTTTAAATTAAGTATAATTCTTAAATAAATACAATTTCAAATCAATTTCAAATTTATCTTCCAACCTCAACTTATTAAAATTATTACAAAATTTATCTTTAAAATAAAAAATTTAAATAAGTACTTAAAACATACTATATACTAATTATATTAAATTTTATTAAATTAAATATTATTATTAAATTTATTTGTATTAACTTATTTTATATTTTTTAAAAATAGTAAAATTATAAGTAAAATCTTAAAATTTAAAATTTAAAACTAACTTATAACTTTAGAATTTCCAAAACCTATAATTTTAAAAAACTAAAATTTTAAACATATATAAAATAACATTTATATATATTAAAATCAATATTTACATAAAACCATATATATTTCTTTCAAAGCCCTGGAAATCATTTTAATATATATATATATATAGATCAACGATGTCTGTATATAAATTTTCTATCATATTGTCAAATGATATGGATATTTGTCATTTCAATTCGCAATTTAAATATCTACGGATATATATCTTTTCAACCCGCAATCCCAAATTCAATGTCAATGAAAATTGCTTGGGTTTATTATTTCAACCCATAACGAATCCCTCCTATTCTACAAGATCATTCGGGCATGTATCATTTCAACCCACAGGGAATTCTACACTAACAGGGAACTTGTAGAGTGAGAAATTTGGTGATAATAATATAACATATCAATAATAGGCATATATCATCAATAACAGATAAAATATAAATAACAGATCATGATGTCAAATATCATAGATGAACAGTTACATATACTACATATCATATATGGCAAGTAGTTAACTGTTCAATTTAGCAGCATATTTCAATTGTTATTTCAAATGAAATCAAATTTAATAAATATAAGAATGTTAATCGTGAGTGATTGCTCAACTTTCGGGGCTAGAGAGATGAATGAGAATGGAAGAGAAAATACACAGACAAACATACAGATCAAGCGAGTGGGACAGCGACAAGTTAGGAGTCTGCTGCGATAAATTTGATATCGAGAACGTCAGTCAAGATAGGCAAGAGATCGATGAGCAAGATATATCTCATATATATAAATTTTCTAAAATCAATTTAAAACAAATATTTAAAATAATATAATATACACATATTTTTCAAAATCATCCTTTCTTACAATACATATATGAAAATCAAAGTATACATAACTTACATTTTAAAACCAATTCATAACATCAATACATCAAACATGTAGAATAAAACAAAATCTATCACATATGTATATATATTTTAAAATATCACTGTGTATTATAATTGAAACCAATTAGATGTAGGTAACCACTAGACAGTGCTGACACAAAGCCAAATATATATATTAAAATTTAAATATCTATACTTAAACAGTATACCAAACAACATCTAAAAGTTTTTATATAAAAAAAGAAGTAGAAGGTTTATCATATAAAATCCGAAGTGGAATATATATGTATATTTTTATATATATAACAGGTTCAAACTTCATAATATAATATATATACTTTTAAACATCTAATATAATACTTAACAGTAGATGAAAATTTAGAATATATATATATACTTTAGACATAGAATGTAAATACTATAAACGTATGTACAACTTTTATAGTTTATATATATATATAACAAACAACTTACCTTATAACATATAACATATATATAATACAACAAATACAAACCTGTACAACCAACATATGCAAACAACAGTTTACATATAGCTTATATTAATTTGTAAACAAACAGATCGCGAAAAACAAAAATATACAAACACAATAACTATATATTATATTTAAAACAATATTTATATAAACTTACTTATTTTAATACATATAAACCAACATATATGATATATAAATGTAAACTGATGTAAACTGTAAACATAGGAAATAAACACTTTCATAGCAAAAGAGGATAAGCCTTCCATTGTATAAACATATATATATATATATATATATATATATATATATATATATGAACATGCATAAACATATAAATAAATAGAACTGACATACACATATATGCATACATAACATCTTATATAAACTTATGTATTATAAGCAACAAAATATGATATACTAAATAAACCTATTATACAAACTTATTACATAAATATATAACATATATCCTATATTTATTACCTATATAAAAAACAAGAGAAACATGCATTACACGGCTCAACTGGGAGGAGGAGGACGAAGACTAGGCCACACGCATCGCTGGTGGAGGAAAGGAGGGGGGAAAGGCGATTGAGGAGAGGATGAGCTGCTGGAAGACAAAGCCGAGCAAGCTAGGCTGAGAGTGTTTGGTTTTGGCTGCTGAGTTGACAAAGAGGGGAAGAGGAGGAGATGAAGGCGGCATTGCATAGGGCGGAGGAGTGGTGAGGGTGCCTGGGTTGCTGGCCGAGGTGGATCGGAGGGGGAGTGGATGCGGGATGGAGCAGAGGCGGAGGTGGCAGAGGCCGGCGAGAGGGTTGGGGTTACACGCGGGCAACTGGTGAGGGAAGGAGGAGGAAGGCTGTGCTCGGTGATGGGCGAATTCGTTGGAGAGAAAGGAGGATGCTCGGAGCTAGCTTTAGTTATGAAATTGATTATGGGGAAAAGAAGAAATGAGATTGTTTAGATAATATGTTGCTGCCATTTTTATTTCTAGTAATTTTTTTAACCAGATTGAAAATAGGAAGAAAGTGAAACCAAATGATATCGAAATCAATTGAAAACCAAAAGTCATGCATGTTGAAATCCTGAATATCAATAACAATGATTAATAGACAGTGGAATATGAAAACTAAGAGAAGTTAAAAGGTCGAATGCGGAATCAATACGAAATCATTTTGCAGATTTCGCCGTCCATCAGATGTTGAAACACTCGTACGAATATACTGCTGAGATCAGCTCAACAAGACGATCAGAATGGTATATAGATATCAGTGATAGGACCATCCTATTAAAAGTCGATATCTGGTACCAAAAATGCTGCTAAAACGCCAGAATTAAGATAAACGGGGCAATAGCAGTCCAAATTTGATGAAACGAAATATGACGTCTCACTCAGAAGATGATTTACAAATTTATTATATAAAAATATTTTGGTTTGGAAAACATTTCACTATCATCAAATATTAACTCATTTAAATTTAAATTAAATAAAATTACACAATAAAAATAGACTTCCATATTTTCTGATGAAAATTTACAATTTGTTATGTTTAAATAGACGTGTTCCAAATATCAAATTTTTATTTCCAAATTCAGTTATTTAAAATTTTACAAAATTTCAGTTGATTACGTTATTTAAAACTATTAAAATTACGGGTCGTTACACTCTCCCCCACTCAAAACTTTTCCTCCCCAAAAAGGAAGGAGGTAAGAGAATAGAACAACTAGAAGAAAATAGTTTTGAAGTATAAAATAAAACAATAAAATTAAAAACCGTATAATTTATTTATTTTACTTAACATATCTTATCACCTAGATTATGTATATTGACACTTATCATAACCACTCAAATTTGTTTTAAAATTCCATTAACACCATTTACAATGCATACCATTCAATTACATATTTAACTGCTGAATGATTTAGGTAAGTTATATACATTGGAAGGTAATTGAGTATTATATAAGTAAAAAATTTCTAGTTCAATTATTCAAGTTTAAATATTTATTCGAAATTTCAAGAGTTAAATTTTCAATTTCACTTCAAACCATTTAGAGATAAATGAATACATATATATTTTCTATATCAAATCAAATCTATAATCATATACTCATATATTTACACACGCACATACATCAAGTCATACTAAAGAAATTCAAATCAAATTAATTTTCCAAAACAAAATGTAGCAAAGCTACTAAATGGACTCTCAACTCTGAAGCTCGAAAATAAATGTCGATGATGCTGTAGTCATTACCGAAATTATTTTTCAGCGACAAAAGAGAAGAGTACTAAGTTAAAAATTCTTTGAAACGATTTCTATTCGAAAATACTTTAAATAATATGCCCTAAAATTTTAAAAAACCAAATTTTCTAAAATACTGGAAATTAATTTCTAAAATTCTTAATTTAAATTCATTTCAAATTCTAAACCAATTATAACCCATATTTTATAATTTTATTTTTTATGTTATGTCAGTTTGCTCTGTTCAAGTGTTTTAGAATTCCTATCGATAGCGTTGATCAGACGAATCGATCAAAACCCCAAATCTATCTAACAACTCAAATAACACGTTATAAATATTTTTTAATATTAATTATAAATACACTCCCTCACTCGTTGATTCAAGGATGGATTCTAGAACAAGGATAGAGATTCAAATTCAAGGGGACCCTAATCAAAACGAATTCTAACTGGAGATAAGCTCGAAATGAAGATAAGATGATTAGGTAACATAATAAGAAGATGGATATACCGATATAAATTGCGGGTGACGTTAACCGGGTCAACCGAGTCTTCAAGAATAAGATCGATGCAGAATTCCGAGGCAAATCGGCATCAAATCACAAGAGATAAAATTCGAACACAACAAGAGATAGAAGCATCTAAACCGACAATATAGAAATCTTCGATGAATCGATGTCTGTTGTAAAGGAGTTTCATCCCTTTACAAATCATACAGTGGAGCTATGGGATGCTCCAGAATCAAGAAAATATGAATAGGGGGAGACAAGAATGAATTTTAGAACGAATGGGAAAGTTCCAAAATTCAAAGGAAACTGAGTCAAAGTGGAGGAATTCAAGCTCGAACGAAGATGATTCTGTAATTAAATTGACTATATATGCTAAGTTTTGCCTAAAACCAGAGCTTTGATACCACATGTAATATCCCGGTATTTCGTGTCATTCGCATCCGCACAATCAGACTTGAATTGCTCAAAATATCAGATTGTTAATTTATATTTGGCAAAACTCAGCATATACAATAAAGAAAATGGTTATGGAATCACAGACATAGAGTAATATAACAATAAGCAGCGGAAACAGATAATAGTAGTTCATGAAGCTACCATATATATTTATATATAAGAGTTACAATAAGATATAACAGAAGTCTCGAATACATAGAAGTCTCAACACAATAGTTAAATAACAAATTTTGAATATATCGCCGGAGTCAATTGAATAACTAAAAGTTGAATAGATATAGACTGATCTCCAAGTGAAGCTCCAACTCCAAAAGTGAGTCTCAAATGCTATGACACTCAGTCTGACTCGAGCATAAAGCAAAACACAAAACACTCGAGTCAGGATTAACATTCTTATATCAATAAATCCAACTCAAGTGAAATACAAGTAACTCAAAGGATGTTTGGGATACTCATCCTCTAAGGATCCGTAGAACTATCTACTATGTAGTACAATACGCTATTATAATATGTCTATAGTAAAGTAAAAGTATTAAAACAACGTTAACCCATATCCCCCTTAACATTTTATATATTCCTATAGTCTATACAGTACCGTAATCTCCCCCGTACCGGAGGTTGTTAGAGGGAACTCCATAGGTATGGTACAAAACAAACTCGTAGTGGACTCGATATGGTAGGTGACATGGCACAACTAGGCAATGCCAGAGTAGATATACCAATTACACTTCCGAGCTGTTGGTAACGTTTAACCGCAGCTACCGCCCAACTCGATCCACGCTCCTAAAAATCCGAGGGTGCACCCAATCAATCACAAAGTAATAGAATGGTATCGAAGAAGTGTATCAGATCCGGGGAGCTACCTCACTTGGCCCGTCAATTACTCCTGTTTTAGCAACCTTAAGCTAACTCACGGAAGTCAGATCCACGTATATACCTCAAATAGAATCGTCACTAACCATCCTACTTCATTCTGAAATCTCCACCGCGTACATAGTAGTTAAAATGGTTTTCGGTATTGGCAGAGAGTATGACAATAACCGATCGCGGTCTCTTTAACAACCAAACGTTATTATAATACTGTGATCATTTCAAAATATCATATTTCAAAACCAAAATATCATATCATTTCAAAACCTTATCAATACGATATCATTTTTACTTAAAATATACCCATTTCCAAAATCATAGCACTTTCAAAGTTATAACACTTTCGAAATGATAAAACTTAGAAAATATAATACTTTGAAATCTTAACACTTTGCAAACATAATACTTTGAAATCATAACACTTTCCCTTTAAACGGTTTAGATATTAATCATAATATATATATAATAAAATAGTTTATAAAATAAAATAGTTTATATAATAAAATAGTTAGTATATAAAAATAGTTATAAGTTAAATAGTTTATAAAATAAAATAGTTTATATAAAAAAGATAGTTAGTATATAAAAATAGTTATAAGTTAAATAGTTTATAAACTAAAATAGCTGGTATATTAAAATATTTAAAAATTAAAAATAGTTTATATTAAAAATAATTTATGAAGTAAAATATTAAAATACTATATAAATATATTTTAAAATACTTTATACAATAAAAATAGTTTCCTCAAATTTCACAAATCGATTCAATCAACTCAAATTCCAAAATTCCATTTAAATTAAATCTCAGTTCTTCCATTCGATTCAATTCAAATCTCAATAAACCATTTATATCGATTCCAAATGTAGATTTGAACTATAAAATAAACCATTTTGATTTCAAAGCTTTAAATATTCAAACACTTACCAAACTAAATTTGATGATTTCATTTATCTCAAATCCAACTTTACTATTATTTAGTTTGGAAATATTCACTTAATCAACACAATAGTATTAAAATAAAGTTTTAAAATGCAAGTCTAAATAAAAACTAAATATCCCATTTAAATTTATTTAAATTTGAAATATTTATTTAATCCTCTTTAATCTAAATCAAGTTAGAAAACCATATCTTTAAAATCTCAAACTCAATAAGTTTCAAATTAAGCATAATTCTTAAATAAATACAATTTCAAATTTATCTTCCAACCTCAACTTATTAAAATTATTATAAAATCTATCTTTAAAATATATTTTTAAAATAATTACTTGAAACATACTATATACTAATTATATTAAATTTTATTAAATTAAATACTATTATTAAATTTATTTATATTAACTTATATTTTATATATATTTTAAATAGTAAAATTATAAGTAAAATCTTAAAATTTAAAATTTTAAGATTAACTTATAACTTTAGAATTTCCAAAGCCTATAATTTTAAAAATCAAAATTTTTAAACATATATAAAATAACCTTTATATATATTAAAATCGATATTTACATAAAACCATATATATTTCTTTCAAAATCTTGGAAATCATATATATATGTAGATCAACGGTGTCTGTATATAAATTTTATATCCTATGGTCAAGTGATACATATATTTATCATTTCAATCCGCAATGTAAATACCTACGGGTATATATCTTTTCAACCCGTAATCTCAAATTCAATGCCAATGAAAACCGCTTGGGTTTATCATTTCAACCCATAACGAATTTCTCCTATTATACAAGATCGTTCGGGCATGTATCATTTCAACCCATAGAGAATTCTACACTAACGGGGAACTTGCAAAGTGAGAACAGTGATGATAGCAATATAACATATCAATTACAGGCATATATCATCAATAACAGATAAAATATAAATAACAGATCATGATGTCAGATATCACGGGTGAGCAGTTACAACTACTGCCATATTAACAGTTCAATTTAGCAGCATATTTCAATTGTCGTTTCAAATGAAGTCAAGTTTACTAAATATAAGATTGTTAATAGTGAGTGATTGCTCACTTTTCGAGGATAGAGAGATGAACGAGAATGGAAGCGAATAAACACAGACAAACATACAGATCAAGCGAGCGGGATAGCGACAAGTTAGGAGTTTGCTGCGATAAATTTGATATTGAGAATGTCAGTCAAGATGGACAAGAGATCGACGAACAAGATATATCTCATATATATAAATTTTCTAAAGTCAATTTAAAACATATATCTAAAATAATATATATATATATATACATATATATATAAAATAATATATATGTATACACATATTTTTCAAAATCGTCCTTTCTTACAATACATATATATTAAAATCAAAGTATATATAACTTACATTTTAAAACCAATTCATAACATCAATACATCAAACATGTAAAATAAAACACATACTTTAAAATCTATAACATGTATAAATATTTTTAAGATATCACTGAGTATTATAATTGAAGCCAATAAGATATAGGTAATCACTAGACAATACTGACACAAAACCATATATATATATATATATATTTAAATATCTATACTTAAACAGTATACCAAACAGCATACCAAACAACATCTAAAAGTTTTTATATAAAACAAGAAGTAGAAGATTTATCATATAAAATCCGAAGTAGAATATATATGTATATTATTTTATATATAACTGGTTAAACTACATAATATAATATATATACTTTTAAACATCTAATATAGTACTTAACAATAAAAGAAAATTTAGAACATATGTATATACTTTAGACATAGAATGTAAATACTTTAAACATACGTACAACTTTTATAGTTTATATATATATATATAATATATAAAATAAAAAACTTACCTCATAACATATAACATATATATAATACAACAAATTACAAACGTGCACAACCAACATATGCAAACGACAATTTACATATAGCTTGTATTAATTTGTGAACAAATAGATTGCGAAAAACTAATGCATACAAACACAATAACTATATATTATATTTAAAAAAATATTTATATAAACTTACTTATTATAATACATATAAACTAACATATATGATATGTAAATGTAAACTGATGTAAACTGTAAACATAGGAAATAAACACATTCACAGCAAAAGAGGATAAGCCTTCCATTGTATAAACACACACACACACACATATATGTATGTATGTATGTGTGTGTGTATATATATATATATATGAACAGGCATAAACACATAAATAAATAGAACTGACATACACATATATGCATACATAAAATCTTATATAAACTTACATATTACAAAAAACAAAATATGTTATACTTATATATTATAAATAAACCCATTATGCAAACTTTTTATATAAATATATAACATATATCCTATATATATATTACCTATATACAAAACAAGAGGAGAAACATGGATTACACGGCACAACAGGGGAGGAGGCGGACGAAGACTAGGCCACACGCATCGCTGGTGGAGGAAAGGAGGGGAAATAGGCGGGCGAGGAGAGGGTGAGCTGCTGGATGACAAAGCCGGGAAAGCTAGATGGATAGTGTTTGGTTTTGGCTACTGAGTTGACAGAGAGGAGAAGAGGAGGAGATGAAGGCGACATTGCATAGGGCGAAGGAGTGGTGAGGGTGCCTGGGATTGCTGGCCGAGGTGGATCGGAAGGGGAGTGGATGCGGGATGGACTAGAGGCGGAGGTGGCAGAGGCCGTGCACGAGAGGGTTGGGGTTGCACACGAGCAACTGGTGAGGGAAGAAGGAGGGAGGTTGTGCTCGGTGATGGGCAAATTTAGTGGAGAGAAAGGAGGATGCTCGGAGCTAGCTTTAGTTATGAAATTGATTATGGGGAAAAGAAGAAATGAGAATGTTTAGATAAAATGTTGCTGCTATTTTTATTTCCAGTATTATTATTATTATTATTATTACTATTATTATTATTATTAACCAGAATGAAAATGGGAAGAAAGTGAAACCAAATGATATTGAAATCAATTGAAAAACCAAAAGTCATGCCTATTGAAAACTGGAATATCAATAGCTAATGATTAATAGACGGTGGAATATGAAAAGTAAGAGAAGCTAAAAGGTCGAATGCGGAATCGAGACGAAATCGTTTTGCAGATCACCGTCCACCGAATGCCGAAACACACGTATGAATATACTGCTGAGATCAGCTCAACAAGACGATCAGAACGATATACATATATCAGTGATAGGATCATCCTACCAAAAGTCGATATCCGGTACCGAAAATGCTGCTAAAACGTTGGAATTAAGATAAACGGGGCAGTAGTAGTCCAAATTTGACAAAAAGAAATATGACGTCTCACTCAGAAGATGATTTACAAATTTACTATATAAAAATATTTAGGTTTGGAAAACATTTTACTATCATCAAATATTAACTCATTTAAATTAAATAAAATTACACGATAAAAATAAACTTCCAAATTTTCTGATGAAATTAACAATTTGTTATGTTTAAATAGACCTATTCCAATATCAAATTTTTATTTTCAAATTCAATTATTTAAAATTTCATAAAATTATATTTAATTACGTTATTTAAAACTATTAAAATTTATGGGTCGTTATATGCTCCGCTGGTCGTTTTCTATGAGATGTAGGCACTTGAACAAAGGTTGAAGAAGGTTAGGAGTATATGATTGCTTCCCAAATATTGTTGAGAAAACTCTTAATATGATTTAGCTTTTTGTTGATCTTGGTGACGTTTTTATCAACTCTAGAAACACTTGAATCCACCCGAGTTAGCCGTTGATCAAGAAATCTTTGGTTATAAGCAATGATAGCTACGACTTCTTGTGACCTTGCTTGAGGATCCACTTCTTGAGTTTCATCGACTACCCTTTTGGATGGAAGAGGTTGGGATGATGATGAGGCTTGAAGATGGGGAGTTCGTTGACGAGTGGATGGTTGAGCTCGACCCGAGGCTTGGTTTACAAGCCAATGTTCGTAAGTGATGATGGTGTGGTCAAGGTATTATTTTGGTAGATTCATGAGACTGAGAGTCTTGGTATTCAAAGAGCCTATGGTCGAGCAGTCGGATTCGACAAAAGAAACATTAAAATGCTTGAGAATGTGCATAATGTATGTGCCATGGTATATCATCTACATCCGACCTTGGTTAAAAGTTTGGAATTCACCCAAGATGAACTTAGCCCAGTTAACTTGTCGATTTCCCCAAATGGCATACAAGAATTGAAAATCTCTTTGATATACCTTCTCATAATTTTCGGTGCGAGGGTTGATGGTGTGGGTAAGCGCACGATGCATTATGCGAGCTTTGGGTCACAACGCTACTCCTTCAACTCCGTCAAGTCGTCGGAAAGGAACATATGGCTGGCACGGTCTCTTGTTTCCATGTTTACGACTATTTCCCTTAACACTTGATCTTCATCTGGACATTGTAGAATCATCGTCATCCGTCTAAGTGGAAGGAATATCCGCACACCACATAAAACAGTCCAAATAGCATCATCGGGGTTTGTGATGACGTGGTGGTCGAGATTCAAGTTTGCGTAGAAGAGTTTGACAAGAAGATTATTAATCTCGTTATTGTTTGCAGCATAGTCAATGAGATGCTCTAACCCACTACGACAATCCAAGTCTTGAATCGCATAAGAAGAAAAATCCGAGAATTTAACAAAGGATCCTTCAAAAATTCAGGAGTTCTTCATTTTGTCAAAACGTTGCACCACTTTCTCATTGTGTAGCCACCCTCTTATTTGAGAGTCTGAAGGACCCGTTGAGGCTTGAGATTTTCGAGCACGTTTGGGAACCATTTGATGAACTAGGGTTTGGAGGGGAAGTAGTAGGTTAAAAATTTAAAGAGGATGGACTAAAAAATGAAAATTTTGAGGTCTTTTTGAACGATTTTAAATTAGAGGGAGGGGCTAATTACAGAGAGTTGAAAGATTTTATGTAAAAAGTGAGATAGGTAAAAGTAGAAAAGTGTTTTTTGAAGTGGCCGGTGGAAGGGAAGATCGGGTTACATAGTATCGCTGACCGAAGCTTCATAGTCAGTCGACTGACTAGTATATAAAAATTAAAATTTAAGGGGTCAGTCGACTAACTACAGAGGATTAGTCGACTGAACTCTTCTCGAGAGCTTTAGTGTAAAATAGTCATATTCAGTCAACTGGTTTGGTAAGCTAGTCGACTGACTGCAGGTAAAAATTATAGTGAAAACATTGGTTTAGTCGACTGATTGCACTCCTTCAGTCGACTGATTCTCGTGAATATGCATGGTGATTTTTTTAAGCATATGCTATGTATTTTTGAATAATAATATTATAACAGAATAAAAGAAAGGATATATTATTCAATGCAAACAAAAATAGTGATATAAAAGTACAAAAAAGTTAAGAGGATTTTGACGACGAGGATGGAGTGTGATAGTCTTCTAGTTCTGCTTTCGTATTCTCCTGAAGAGGTCGCAGTGGTGACCAACCATGTCCACACTCCAATGAATTTGGAGAAACCGTGGGACATTGAGGTGAAGGTTCCCACGGATTACGACGTGAAGGAGAAGTAGGCTGGTGAATCATGTTGTGCGATGACGAACCACATAATTTTAGAGACACTTGTTCAAAAAAGCTTAGGCGCTTCACATTCACCTTCTGCTCGTAGTATTGTTCTCGTTGTAATTCGAGTGTCTTCCGTTGATAGTGATGGATGTCGTCTATCTTTTCTTTAGTAGATGGCAATTCAAAAAATAAAGAGCGTTTAGCTCTTATATTAGGAGGGGTATAACTGGTGTGAGTGGAAGGTGGAACGATAGGGACGGGCTTATAAATTGGAGTAGATGTTGGAAGATTTACTGATTTCGAGCTAATGGAAGTATAAGACAGTGAGGATGAAACAGAATTGTTTTCAGAAGACATGATATTTAAACAAAGTAAAGAACTTGTGAAAAGAGATAATGTTTTTACTTTTCTTTTAAATTAAAAGATGGTAAGAAGTTTTGGTAGAAGCTAGGAATTCATAATGAGAATTTTTTAAAATAGGTAAGTAAATGAGTGTTGTCTATCTTTTAGAAATGTAAACCATTTATTTAAGAAAAGTTATAAGTTATAATTCCTAAGAAATAAGTAGTTGGAAATGAGCAGTCAGAATAAAAAACAAACAAAAAACTGAACATGGTTAAAAAAATTGAATCTATTTTAAGAAAAAAAAACGGAGTAATGAACAAATCAGAATAACATGCTTAGAGCAAACGAATTGAAGTGTATCAAATACACAATTTTTGAAAAAAATATTAAAATTATAAATCTTTTAATGAAATAATTCCTAGTTCTCTTCTAAGTTTAACAAAAGAACTTTCATTCAACGGTTTGCTAAATATATCAACTAGTTGATTTTCAGAGGATATAAATTCAAATCTAACTAAATCCATTTCAATATTATCACAAAGATGAAAGAGGCTATGCGGTAGGATCGTGTAATATGGAATAATGAAATAGTCTAGGTAGATAAAGTAGGTAAATGCAAGTAGACACCATGATTTTACACTGGTTCGGACCTCTCGTTCTACGTCCAGTCCCTAAGCTTCACTTAGGAATTTCACTAACTAACACCCTCACTTCACCCGAAGGAATAGGTTTACAACTTACCCGAACAACCGAACGGGATTTCTTGCCTCAACTACCGAAGAGGACTTCAACTCAATTACTAAAATACAATATTTGACTTGTTGTGTTCTTGTCAACACTAATGAGTCTAATGTAGTACAATATTCCTATAATCTTATCCTCGAGAGTATGCAATGTGTTTGTGAAGATTTAGGAAATGTGAATTGCTATGAATCAAAATAATGTTATAAACAAAAACAATGATTCAAGCAATAGATTAGTGATTGCTTTGAGAATATCTAGAAAATATGAACAAGAGAATAGTAAGATTAAAGCAAGAGAATCCAGTGAATTAAATGATGTTAGAACCATGTATATATACTTGTAGAAGAGATGCATATGCTGTCAAAGGTTGCAAACAAGAGATGCTTCCATTTCCATTGATGAATGGTTGCACCTCTTGGGGGGAAGAAGGTGTCTTTTCAGAGAAAATTCGCAGGTTCAAATTCAGTCGACTGAGCAGGGAATTCAGTCGACTGAGCAGGGAATTCGGTCAACTGAAAATATGAAGTAAAATTTTCGGGAACAAATTCAGTCGACTGTGCAGGAAATTCAGTCGACTGAAACTTTGCATGTGTATAAATTTGTTCCAGTTTCAGTCGACTGGCTGTTCCTGTTCAGTCGACTGAACTCATAAAACATGCATAGTGAAAACTTAATTGAAAAATGAAGTTTATAAAAAAAATCTAGTGTTCGTGCAAGCTTCTTGAGGATAGATTTTAACAATACATCTAGACTAAGACATATGTAAAAACATACTTTAAGTTTGTTTGGTCTTCATCTATCTTGCTTTAGCATTTGCATATATTTCTTCCTTTAAAGCACATTGTCATTGATCAAAATCTTCGCGTATCAACATTCTCCCCCTTTTTGATTGATGACAATACTGATTTATTCTAGAGATGTTTTACTTATTTTCTCCCCCTGAATGTATGCACCATCTTTCCTACGAAACAAAGTTAGTACCATAGATTTTCTCCCCCTTTGTCATCGACGAAAAGGAAGAACTAACAACAGTAATAATTTATCAAAACAATCACTGAAGCATAGAGAATATTTGCATAATCATGACTTAAGAAAAGTAAAAATGTTGTGACAAACAAGCATAAAATGGCTATTTATACAAGCCACTAGAAAGTTAAAAATACACATCAAAACAAAAATTACTCATCTCTATCCCAGTCATATGAACCTTCTCTTCTTGTTAGTTCACGTATGACGGGTCCTCCTATTGGTGGTCTATGCGCTCTTCCTCCTTGGCCACAACTAGCTCCACTTGCACTGCTACTTGTATGCTCTTCGGATGTCGTCCATGTAAACGTAGGTGTTGGACGTTTGCCGTGAGATGTTGAAGCAGTAGTGGTGCTTGAGCATGAGATTGCATCCCAAATCTTGTTGAAGAATCCTTTGATTTTGTCAAGCTTATGATCTACCTTTTTAAGACGAGTGTCAAGAATTTGTTGATTTCTTGACAATATCCCCAAGGATTGGTTGGTAGTGAAGCTTGGGTCAACAAGACGAATTTCGTCATCTTGCTCGAGATGTTCTTTGTAACGACCCGTTAAATTCAATGATATTAAATGAATCAATTTGATATGTTTTCTAATCTAATTTAAATTGAAACAGAAGTCTTAGGATTTTTAATGGAGTAAATGTAGGGGTTAGCTAGTAACTGTAATTAAAAGTAAATAATTTAAAATGTTTATATGACATAGATTGAAATAACGAAAATTTGTGTTTGTGGTTATAAGTCATAATTAGTTGATTAAAATGGTATTAATGAAATAATAACTGAATTTAATTGCAATATATAAACATCAGAAAAATTTAATTGGTGGATTAAATTTGTTAAAATTCATAAGTTTTGTAATTTAGTTTAGTAGAACTTTAAATTATAAATGAAGATTGAAATAAACGATAAATTTAATTATGTCAATGGTGACTCAAGACCTAGGTTATAGGAATTGGAACATAATCCAATTTGAATTAAGTAGAAGAAGGATTTGGTTAATATGTAAGTTATTGTTCAAGGTATTGAATAAAAACTTGGAATCCAATCATAATTTAATGATAATAACGTTAGTATTAGAGAATAAATATATTTCAATGCAGTACCCGAATGAACGGAATTAAATGAATATATATTGAATGGAAATGAAATGTAAATTGGCACATTTGGTTGAAAGTTAATTTTAAGAAACATATAAATGTTGAATTTGTGAATATTAATATAAATATTAACTTGAATGGGATTCATTAATACAAAGATGTAATAAGTGTAGATAGTAAAAATTTAATGACTGTAGTGGATAAAAAAAATCTAGTAGTAACATAAAATTTATTTATATGGAAAAAGAGTATAGATTTGAACAAATTTATGAAAATTTGATAAGAACAGTGGTTGTAATCAGTTTGGTTATTTAATGTTTGAAGATAAGATTTGTAAATCCGTTAATGAATTTATAATGGGAAGGAATGGTAAGAATGTAAAAATTATAAGCATTTGATTCAATTAAGGGAATTAAAGTATAATAAATGGTCATTTAATAAATTCAACGTTCTGTGAGAAATCATAATAGTTGTGTAAAATGTGTACAAACTCCGATTTGGAAATTTATTGGATTTATAACGGTTTTGGTATTACATTTATGAGTTTAAAAGTTATTCCATTTTGTAAAGTAATAAAAGCTTATTAGGTGACTAGAATTTAGCGTAACGACTATTGTGTGTTACCTATTCTTGTTGCTTGTTAATTTAAATTTTGGGAATCAAATTTAATTTATCCGCCAATTTACCGCAGTTAAAGTGAAATGAATTGGTGAATGAGTAATGTTAAATACAAATAAGACGTAACCAAGAAAAATCCCATTCATAATAATTTATGTAGAATAAAGTAAAGAAACCAGGAAATGAAAATGTGAAAATGTGGATGCAATGAGATCTTAAGTAACAATAACTTTGTTAGGTAAGTGATAACGGATTTTTTTTGTATAACCAAATAAAGATCCAAATTTATTTGGAAATTAATTGCAATCAATTGAATTTATTGCAATTAAATGGATTTAATATTTAATAGTTATGTAATTATTATTTGGAAGAAATTGGAGTTATTTGTAATAAGTATGAACCTAATGTAAAATTTTCTTATAGGATTGACAATTGATATGGAATGAAAAGAAGAAAATTTGGGTCAGTAAAATTTGGAATTTATGCATAATAAAATGGATTCTAACGTCAAATACTACGTTATTGAGATTTAAATTAGACTTAAAGAATAATGATGTGAATCAGGAACTAAGGTTTATGGCATCTTTATTTTAGGTGAAAGTTGAGAATATAAAGATTAAAAATCTAAAGTATGGGTTTTGAGAATATAATTTATAAAATTCTTAAATATAAGAAAGTGTAGAAATTAACATTGCAATTAATATACTGTCAACTTTTAATTCACAGCTAAGCCTGTTAAATCTTTTCAATTGATTACGAATCATATAAGAAATAAAATTTGGCCAATTTTAGAATTTAATATAAAATTTGGATTTTTTATAATTTATTTAATTTATTTAATGAATATTAAAAATAGCCATTTTGGCCACGGACTCGGATTTCGGCGAAACCAGTTTCATCGGATCCGTATCAGTGAATTATTATAGGGTTTCAAGTTTCGTATCGATCGGACTTGTCGTTTGATCGTACGGGCGTGAAACGCCTTGAAATCAATTTTTAATAAAATCAATTTGAAATCAATTTGGAAATTTTGTTTTCAACATAACTTCTTTATACGATCGAATTTGGTCGTGAAACTTTTTCCATCGCGTTCAGAATATTTTAAAATACCTATTTTGATATGTGGGTTTAATAAATTTTGTTCCGGAGGCTAAACGGGCTTTTTGGGCCATAGTTTGTGGCGTACGTTCATCCTTCTAGTCTATACGCTCTAACCCAACCCTAACTATAAATATACAGTTATAAACCCTAACCACTCCTTATTTTCATTTTCTATACATACATCTCCTTCTCACCTCCTCATTCTAATGGCAGAAAAAAAAAAACCTAATTCCCAAATTCCAAAAAAAAAAAAAAAAAAAAAAATCAAATTTAAAAAAAAAATTGCGGATCTGCAGCAGCTTCTGGTCGCGCTTCGGGTTTCAGGGGAGAAAACCCTAGAGCAACTTCGGGTCAGGAAGAAAATGACTCGGGTCGCTCCGGGTCGTTTTGGCGAAAACTCCAAGCAAGCACCGGGGAATTGAGGCGGCGCACCGAAGTCGAACCCGAAGTCGACCCAGGACCAGAATTTTTTCATTTTTCAAATTTCCATAACTTTTGCATACGAGCTCGGATTCACGCGCGGTTTGTTTTGCTGGGATCGTATCGGAATTTCTGACGTTTTGACGCTGGTTTGGATGGATTTGGAGACTGTCAAAATTTTGAGTTTAAATTGAATTTAAATTCGATTTAAATTCCAAAGGTGAGTGTTTAAAACCCACTCACAACTACTAGAAGCTTTTATGTTTGTTAAATTAATTTTAGAAATGAATAGAAATTTATTTATGAGTATTTGGCATGTTTATTTATTCATATCTGTTGAATTGCATTTATTTAATTTAACTGTTAATTTAATTAATTTATTGCGTATAAATTTACAGTTAAAATTTATTTGTTGTATATGAACTGCTAGTTAACAGTTATATAATTTATTTCTGAATATAGACTGTAGATTAATAGCTGTTAAATTTAATTTGAATAAAATTGCCAGTATTACCTGTTATGTAGTACCAAAAATAATATTGTTATTGATTGATATTGATTGGTGATTGCGATTTGGATGATGGATGATGTTGATGAATGGATGTTTATTGTATATCATTAAATTGCAAATTATCATGCATATTTCATTTCATTCGGGATTGCGGTTTGAAATGATATACAACCGCAGTTTTATTTTTTTTTAAATTGCGGATTGAAATGATAAATATCCGTATCACTTGACCATAGGATAGAAAATTATATACAGGCACCGCGGTCTATATATAACTATTTTAATGTGATTTCTATGGTTTGGATGGAATACGGTTTATAATAATCTTAAATTTTATATTGTATAAATATTTTTCTTCCATATATATATACATATGAAGTTGAAAAATTTGAGGTTAAAAGGTGTATAAAAATCTTTATTAAAAATGGAAGAAAATTAAGAAAATGGAGTTTAATAATTTACATCATATGTTTAAATGTTAAGTTTGGAAATTTTAAGATATGATATTTATAATTGGATTTTTCCCAAGATAAATTGAAATGAATATTCTAGTATAATTTGAATTGGGAAAATATATATATTTTATTACTAGAAATTGAAGTCTTATTATTTATGGATTTTATGTGAATATTCAAGACTAATTAATAGAACAATTGATCTGTTGAAAGAATAAAATCCAATTTTAGTTTGAAATATTGTTACTCAAAATGGATATACGTATATATAAATAAATTGAAGTGGTTTTGGAACTTGAGAGAGATAATATAAATTTTGGTTTAGACTTTAATAAAGAAATGTATTTGTAAAGCCATGAGAACTATTTTCTTTACAAAGTAACATTTAAGTTAAACCATTTAATTCATATACCGTTGAATGTCCAAACCATTCAACTTTTTTTTTGAAGTTATGGTTTAAATTATGAATTTCGAAATATTATGCTTTGAAAGGATATTTGGCTTTCAGACGTTATAAATTTTAAAGCATTTGGATTTTTGAAAAGGTTTATATTTGGGATAAAGGATATCATATTGTTTTGGGTTTTAAAATGATATCGTATTCATAATTTTAAAATGGAAATGTTTATTCTGGTTTTAAAGTATGAGCTATTTTTAAACGACCGCGGTGTTATAATAACGATGGGTTGGCAAAGAGACCGGGATCAGATATGGACATACTCTCTGTCGATACCGAAAACCACTTTGACTAACCGTGTACGCGGTGGAGATTCCAGAATGAAGTAGGTGGCGACGACGTTTCCTGTAAGGTAAATACGTGGACCCGACTCCCGTGAGTTGGCATAAAGTGGCTAAAACAGGAGCGATTCTCAGGCCAATGAGGTCATTCCTCTGATCGGACCCTCCTCTTCGATATTATACTTTGATTTTGGATTTATTCAGTGGCCACTTCTATATTTTGATTTTGGGAAGTTAGTCCGAGGTGGGCGGTAACTGCGGCTACGCGTTTCCACCAGCCTGGATAGCAATTGGTATATCTACCCTGGCATTGCCTAGTTGTGCCGTGTCACCTACCATACCGAGCCTTTACTATGAGTTTCTATTTGTGTCGTACCTATGGAGTATCCTCTGGTAGCTTCCCGATCAGGAGGTATTACGGTACTGTATAGACTATTGGCATTATTTGTGTTAAGGGCTATATGGGTAACCCCTTAACGCTATTAAAAAGTAAGTTTATTTTATAAATAGACATTATTATAATAGCGCAATATACTACATAGTAAATAGTTTAACGGATCCTTAGAAGATGTAAATCCCGAACATCTCTTGAGTTACTGTACTCATATTTATTTCTGTTAATTTAACTCACATAAGATCTTTTAGTTCTGACTCGAGTGTTTTTTGTCTTTTCAAATTCGCTCGGGTCAGTCCGAGCGTTTCAGGATCGAAGATTTTAGCTTTGGAGGACGAAGATGAAGAATCCGTATTATATTATTTATAGCATTGCACCACACTCTAAAATTTCCGCTGCATTGATTGTATTGGTATGTGTAACTCTGATATTCATTGTATAAGTAAAATAAATATTTTGTAAACAGTTATCATGAACTGTATATTGATTATTATATTTTATCCTTCCGCTGTGAGATTCTATTTTGTTTTATTTCTTCTCTGTTTTTCTTATTTACCCCATAACAATCCGCCCTTGCGTATGCTTTGAATTGGCACGTGTGTCGGTTTAAAGTGTGCGAAAAGGCGGGAAGTTACAAGTTGGTATCAAAGCTTTGGTTTAGCGATAAACCTTGGTTTTGTGGGGTTTGACTCTTTGTTAATAGGGTAGTAATACCCTATGGGAGTCGCTGAGTGTATATATATGAGAGAGCGTATTTGTTAGTGTTAATAAAGATTTTGATATTGTGTTAATCTGTTCCGCTTTGTATTTATAAATTCTGGTTGATGCATGGGACGCTATGACATCAATAGGGATTTCTAAACACTTAATAGGACAGACCGACATAATATTTGTTTTTAATATAGGTGAATGAAATAATTTTGCCTATTATATTTTCTATATATAAATATATATATATATATATATATATATATATTTGGTTGCTATATATTGGGTGTTAGGAAATAAAAATATTTATAACAATTGAAGCTAAGTTGAAATTATAATAAATCAAATTGGAGATTTTAGAACTTAAGTCCGGGATTTTGAAAATCTGTTTTCAATGGATTTATGGGATATAGGGATTTGGTTTATAAGTATTTTCTTATATAAATATTTAGTATAATTCGGAAAAATTATTTTAAAGAAGATTTTGGAGAATATAAATTTTGTACTTTCCTCTCTGTCGCTAGAAAATAATTTCAGTGATGGCGGCCGCACCATCGACTTTCATTTTCGAGTTTCGTAGGGGAAAGGCCACTGTAGTAAATTCTACTACAGATTTATTTTGAAATTATCTAGATTTTTTAATTGTTTTAAATATAAATTGAGATATAAGTTGTAAGAACTCATTTATCTATTATTTTTAAAATAAAATTGAAATTTGACCCGGTATTTAATTCTAAAATTTTCCACTAATTAATGGTTTAAATTATTTTTAGGGAAATATAAAGTAAGTAATAAATGGATTGAAACCTCTAATTTAAGTAAGAAAATTAATGCTAGGTATAAAGGAAGTTAAAATTTTAACTGATAAATAATGGTAAAGATTTATTGAAAATCAACGAATTAAAAGGGTTGAGATTAAACTTGTATAAGTTCTTTTGCTTTTTCTTTAACATAAATAACTTACCAAGTATAAAAAGTTGAAATGTGAATTAAGAGTGGAATAGAATATTATGCAAGTAGAATTTTGGAAAAAAATGAAGTATTCAATAAATCACTGTTATAAATAAGAATTTAATGGTATTAACTTAAGTGATGATTGGAATTTTACTAAAATTAAAGGTTGTATTATTAATAGGTGATTTTAACCTTAAGAAAGTAAAAATGAAATTCCTTAATTTATAAAGTTTGATTGTAGGGTTATTAACTTAAGTATGCTTTAATTCCCCCTATTCTAATATAATGGAAAGTAGGAAAAATATAAATGACTGCAATCCATAGTTAATGAATGAGTAAAATCTTTCACTTATAGGAATGTAAGTTATAAGGTTAATAAATTAAGTGTAAGTAGAGGGTTACTGTAATTAAATATAATGGAAACTTCAACATTAAATAAATGAATGAGATTAAAGGTAAGTTGAAATTGTAATTTATAAAACAAATATATATTAATTAAAGGAATGGAGAAGAAACTTGTAAATTTTCACTTACATTCTTAAAACATACATAACTTACCATATAATAAAAAGTTGCAAATGTTAGTAGGAAAATGTAAGGGGAAATCTTACTAGTGAAGAGTAAGGTAATTAAGGTATTCTATTAATTCGCTATTGTTAATGAGAATTAATTGTATAAGCATAAGAAATTGGAAATTTTACTAAGTAAAAGTAAGAAGTATAAATAGAGGATAGAAACTTTAGTAAATAAATTGGAATACAAATATAACGAATTTTGTGATAAATGGAAATTGAAAATTTGTAAGAAATAAAGAAATCACTCCATAAATGAAAGAAAGAAAATCAACCCACCGAAGCATGAAATAAAGGTATAATAAGTTAATTTGGTTGTTGGTTTGAATTGTTATTGTTGATTTATGTTTGTTGGGTAAGGAATTTGAAGTTGTTGGATGAATAAATAATCTATCCTTGTTCCATCTAAGACTGTTGAGTAAAGGATGCACTTGATAGTTAATTTCATTTCATACAAATTTCAAGTTTGAACCCAAACAACTATTTGTTTGATGGATTAAATGATTGCTTTGTGTGTGTATGTATGTTGTTTGTAAGGTTGATGGTTGTTGAATTGTTTGGTTGATTAATGATTGAATCCACTTGAATAGTTCACTTTAAAATAAATATTTAACCTTTTAGATTTTATAAGTGAAATGCAGGCTATGGAAACCACTGCTACTGCTCTGGTTCCCTAATAATAAGCGTATTGCCCGACAAATAGGTACGTTTTCGGATTACGTTTAAAGCGCTATTTTATAATTTTGCCCGTGTTGGGATAATATTTTGATAATATATGTAATATATTTGTATATTTTGATATTATATTTTCTCCAGAGTCTCTCCGTACAAAGGAGACTCTGCCAAATTTTTCCGTAAATTTTGGACTTAGAATTTTGTTGAATATTTTCCAAACTTTAATGATTTAAGTATAAAAGGTTGTAACGATTATAAACGGGTATATTTCATTAAAGGAAATTAATCCAGTAAATTATTGTTTATAAGTTAATATTTGAAATAAGATGTACTGTTTATTCTTCCTTCTCCCTTCTTTTTCCTTTTCGGGGACGAAAAGTTTTGAGTGGGGGAGAGTGTAACGACCCGTTAAATTCAATGATATTAAATGAATCAATTTGATATGTTTTCTAATCTAATTTAAATTGAAACAGAAGTCTTAGGATTTTTAATGGAGTAAATGTAGGGGTTAGCTAGTAACTGTAATTAAAAGTAAATAATTTAAAATGTTTATATGACATAGATTGAAATAACGAAAATTTGTGTTTGTGGTTATAAGTCATAATTAGTTGATTAAAATGGTATTAATGAAATAATAACTGAATTTAATTGCAATATATAAACATCATAAAAATTTAATTGGTGGATTAAATTTGTTAAAATTCATAAGTTTTGTAATTTAGTTTAGTAGAACTTTAAATTATAAATGAAGATTGAAATAAACGATAAATTTAATTATGTCAATGGTGACTCAAGACCTAGGTTATAGGAATTGGAACATAATCCAATTTGAATTAAGTAGAAGAAGGATTTGGTTAATATGTAAGTTATTGTTCAAGGTATTGAATAAAAACTTGGAATCCAATCATAATTTAATGATAATAACGTTAGTATTAGAGAATAAATATATTTCAATGCAGTACCCGAATGAACGGAATTAAATGAATATATATTGAATGGAAATGAAATGTAAATTGGCACATTTGGTTGAAAGTTAATTTTAAGAAACATATAAATGTTGAATTTGTGAATATTAATATAAATATTAACTTGAATGGGATTCATTAATACAAAGATGTAATAAGTGTAGATAGTAAAAATTTAATGACTGTAGTGGATAAAAAAAATCTAGTAGTAACATAAAATTTATTTATATGGAAAAAGAGTATAGATTTGAACAAATTTATGAAAATTTGATAAGAACAGTGGTTGTAATCAGTTTGGTTATTTAATGTTTGAAGATAAGATTTGTAAATCCGTTAATGAATTTATAATGGGAAGGAATGGTAAGAATGTAAAAATTATAAGCATTTGATTCAATTAAGGGAATTAAAGTATAATAAATGGTCATTTAATAAATTCAACGTTCTGTGAGAAATCATAATAGTTGTGTAAAATGTGTACAAACTCCGATTTGGAAATTTATTGGATTTATAACGGTTTTGGTATTACATTTATGAGTTTAAAAGTTATTCCATTTTGTAAAGTAATAAAAGCTTATTAGGTGACTAGAATTTAGCGTAACGACTATTGTGTGTTACCTATTCTTGTTGCTTGTTAATTTAAATTTTGGGAATCAAATTTAATTTATCCGCCAATTTACCGCAGTTAAAGTGAAATGAATTGGTGAATGAGTAATGTTAAATACAAATAAGACGTAACCAAGAAAAATCCCATTCATAATAATTTATGTAGAATAAAGTAAAGAAACCAGGAAATGAAAATGTGAAAATGTGGATGCAATGAGATCTTAAGTAACAATAACTTTGTTAGGTAAGTGATAACGGATTTTTTTTGTATAACCAAATAAAGATCCAAATTTATTTGGAAATTAATTGCAATCAATTGAATTTATTGCAATTAAATGGATTTAATATTTAATAGTTATGTAATTATTATTTGGAAGAAATTGGAGTTATTTGTAATAAGTATGAACCTAATGTAAAATTTTCTTATAGGATTGACAATTGATATGGAATGAAAAGAAGAAAATTTGGGTCAGTAAAATTTGGAATTTATGCATAATAAAATGGATTCTAACGTCAAATACTACGTTATTGAGATTTAAATTAGACTTAAAGAATAATGATGTGAATCAGGAACTAAGGTTTATGGCATCTTTATTTTAGGTGAAAGTTGAGAATATAAAGATTAAAAATCTAAAGTATGGGTTTTGAGAATATAATTTATAAAATTCTTAAATATAAGAAAGTGTAGAAATTAACATTGCAATTAATATACTGTCAACTTTTAATTCACAGCTAAGCCTGTTAAATCTTTTCAATTGATTACGAATCATATAAGAAATAAAATTTGGCCAATTTTAGAATTTAATATAAAATTTGGATTTTTTATAATTTATTTAATTTATTTAATGAATATTAAAAATAGCCATTTTGGCCACGGACTCGGATTTCGGCGAAACCAGTTTCATCGGATCCGTATCAGTGAATTATTATAGGGTTTCAAGTTTCGTATCGATCGGACTTGTCGTTTGATCGTACGGGCGTGAAACGCCTTGAAATCAATTTTTAATAAAATCAATTTGAAATCAATTTGGAAATTTTGTTTTCAACATAACTTCTTTATACGATCGAATTTGGTCGTGAAACTTTTTCCATCGCGTTCAGAATATTTTAAAATACCTATTTTGATATGTGGGTTTAATAAATTTTGTTCCGGAGGCTAAACGGGCTTTTTGGGCCATAGTTTGTGGCGTACGTTCATCCTTCTAGTCTATACGCTCTAACCCAACCCTAACTATAAATATACAGTTATAAACCCTAACCACTCCTTATTTTCATTTTCTATACATACATCTCCTTCTCACCTCCTCATTCTAATGGCAGAAAAAAAAAAACCTAATTCCCAAATTCCAAAAAAAAAAAAAAAAAAAAAAAATCAAATTTAAAAAAAAAATTGCGGATCTGCAGCAGCTTCTGGTCGCGCTTCGGGTTTCAGGGGAGAAAACCCTAGAGCAACTTCGGGTCAGGAAGAAAATGACTCGGGTCGCTCCGGGTCGTTTTGGCGAAAACTCCAAGCAAGCACCGGGGAATTGAGGCGGCGCACCGAAGTCGAACCCGAAGTCGACCCAGGACCAGAATTTTTTCATTTTTCAAATTTCCATAACTTTTGCATACGAGCTCGGATTCACGCGCGGTTTGTTTTGCTGGGATCGTATCGGAATTTCTGACGTTTTGACGCTGGTTTGGATGGATTTGGAGACTGTCAAAATTTTGAGTTTAAATTGAATTTAAATTCGATTTAAATTCCAAAGGTGAGTGTTTAAAACCCACTCACAACTACTAGAAGCTTTTATGTTTGTTAAATTAATTTTAGAAATGAATAGAAATTTATTTATGAGTATTTGGCATGTTTATTTATTCATATCTGTTGAATTGCATTTATTTAATTTAACTGTTAATTTAATTAATTTATTGCGTATAAATTTACAGTTAAAATTTATTTGTTGTATATGAACTGCTAGTTAACAGTTATATAATTTATTTCTGAATATAGACTGTAGATTAATAGCTGTTAAATTTAATTTGAATAAAATTGCCAGTATTACCTGTTATGTAGTACCAAAAATAATATTGTTATTGATTGATATTGATTGGTGATTGCGATTTGGATGATGGATGATGTTGATGAATGGATGTTTATTGTATATCATTAAATTGCAAATTATCATGCATATTTCATTTCATTCGGGATTGCGGTTTGAAATGATATACAACCGCAGTTTTATTTTTTTTTAAATTGCGGATTGAAATGATAAATATCCGTATCACTTGACCATAGGATAGAAAATTATATACAGGCACCGCGGTCTATATATAACTATTTTAATGTGATTTCTATGGTTTGGATGGAATACGGTTTATAATAATCTTAAATTTTATATTGTATAAATATTTTTCTTCCATATATATATACATATGAAGTTGAAAAATTTGAGGTTAAAAGGTGTATAAAAATCTTTATTAAAAATGGAAGAAAATTAAGAAAATGGAGTTTAATAATTTACATCATATGTTTAAATGTTAAGTTTGGAAATTTTAAGATATGATATTTATAATTGGATTTTTCCCAAGATAAATTGAAATGAATATTCTAGTATAATTTGAATTGGGAAAATATATATATTTTATTACTAGAAATTGAAGTCTTATTATTTATGGATTTTATGTGAATATTCAAGACTAATTAATAGAACAATTGATCTGTTGAAAGAATAAAATCCAATTTTAGTTTGAAATATTGTTACTCAAAATGGATATACGTATATATAAATAAATTGAAGTGGTTTTGGAACTTGAGAGAGATAATATAAATTTTGGTTTAGACTTTAATAAAGAAATGTATTTGTAAAGCCATGAGAACTATTTTCTTTACAAAGTAACATTTAAGTTAAACCATTTAATTCATATACCGTTGAATGTCCAAACCATTCAACTTTTTTTTTTGAAGTTATGGTTTAAATTATGAATTTCGAAATATTATGCTTTGAAAGGATATTTGGCTTTCAGACGTTATAAATTTTAAAGCATTTGGATTTTTGAAAAGGTTTATATTTGGGATAAAGGATATCATATTGTTTTGGGTTTTAAAATGATATCGTATTCATAATTTTAAAATGGAAATGTTTATTCTGGTTTTAAAGTATGAGCTATTTTTAAACGACCGCGGTGTTATAATAACGATGGGTTGGCAAAGAGACCGGGATCAGATATGGACATACTCTCTGTCGATACCGAAAACCACTTTGACTAACCGTGTACGCGGTGGAGATTCCAGAATGAAGTAGGTGGCGACGACGTTTCCTGTAAGGTAAATACGTGGACCCGACTCCCGTGAGTTGGCATAAAGTGGCTAAAACAGGAGCGATTCTCAGGCCAATGAGGTCATTCCTCTGATCGGACCCTCCTCTTCGATATTATACTTTGATTTTGGATTTATTCAGTGGCCACTTCTATATTTTGATTTTGGGAAGTTAGTCCGAGGTGGGCGGTAACTGCGGCTACGCGTTTCCACCAGCCTGGATAGCAATTGGTATATCTACCCTGGCATTGCCTAGTTGTGCCGTGTCACCTACCATACCGAGCCTTTACTATGAGTTTCTATTTGTGTCGTACCTATGGAGTATCCTCTGGTAGCTTCCCGATCAGGAGGTATTACGGTACTGTATAGACTATTGGCATTATTTGTGTTAAGGGCTATATGGGTAACCCCTTAACGCTATTAAAAAGTAAGTTTATTTTATAAATAGACATTATTATAATAGCGCAATATACTACATAGTAAATAGTTTAACGGATCCTTAGAAGATGTAAATCCCGAACATCTCTTGAGTTACTGTACTCATATTTATTTCTGTTAATTTAACTCACATAAGATCTTTTAGTTCTGACTCGAGTGTTTTTTGTCTTTTCAAATTCGCTCGGGTCAGTCCGAGCGTTTCAGGATCGAAGATTTTAGCTTTGGAGGACGAAGATGAAGAATCCGTATTATATTATTTATAGCATTGCACCACACTCTAAAATTTCCGCTGCATTGATTGTATTGGTATGTGTAACTCTGATATTCATTGTATAAGTAAAATAAATATTTTGTAAACAGTTATCATGAACTGTATATTGATTATTATATTTTATCCTTCCGCTGTGAGATTCTATTTTGTTTTATTTCTTCTCTGTTTTTCTTATTTACCCCATAACAATCCGCCCTTGCGTATGCTTTGAATTGGCACGTGTGTCGGTTTAAAGTGTGCGAAAAGGCGGGATGTTACAAGTTGGTATCAAAGCTTTGGTTTAGCGATAAACCTTGGTTTTGTGGGGTTTGACTCTTTGTTAATAGGGTAGTAATACCCTATGGGAGTCGCTGAGTGTATATATATGAGAGAGCGTATTTGTTAGTGTTAATAAAGATTTTGATATTGTGTTAATCTGTTCCGCTTTGTATTTATAAATTCTGGTTGATGCATGGGACGCTATGACATCAATAGGGATTTCTAAACACTTAATAGGACAGACCGACATAATATTTGTTTTTAATATAGGTGAATGAAATAATTTTGCCTATTATATTTTCTATATATAAATATATATATATATATATATATATATATATATATATTTGGTTGCTATATATTGGGTGTTAGGAAATAAAAATATTTATAACAATTGAAGCTAAGTTGAAATTATAATAAATCAAATTGGAGATTTTAGAACTTAAGTCCGGGATTTTGAAAATCTGTTTTCAATGGATTTATGGGATATAGGGATTTGGTTTATAAGTATTTTCTTATATAAATATTTAGTATAATTCGGAAAAATTATTTTAAAGAAGATTTTGGAGAATATAAATTTTGTACTTTCCTCTCTGTCGCTAGAAAATAATTTCAGTGATGGCGGCCGCACCATCGACTTTCATTTTCGAGTTTCGTAGGGGAAAGGCCACTGTAGTAAATTCTACTACAGATTTATTTTGAAATTATCTAAATTTTTTAATTGTTTTAAATATAAATTGAGATATAAGTTGTAAGAACTCATTTATCTATTATTTTTAAAATAAAATTGAAATTTGACCCGGTATTTAATTCTAAAATTTTCCACTAATTAATGGTTTAAATTATTTTTAGGGAAATATAAAGTAAGTAATAAATGGATTGAAACCTCTAATTTAAGTAAGAAAATTAATGCTAGGTATAAAGGAAGTTAAAATTTTAACTGATAAATAATGGTAAAGATTTATTGAAAATCAACGAATTAAAAGGGTTGAGATTAAACTTGTATAAGTTCTTTTGCTTTTTCTTTAACATAAATAACTTACCAAGTATAAAAAGTTGAAATGTGAATTAAGAGTGGAATAGAATATTATGCAAGTAGAATTTTGGAAAAAAATGAAGTATTCAATAAATTACTGTTATAAATAAGAATTTAATGGTATTAACTTAAGTGATGATTGGAATTTTACTAAAATTAAAGGTTGTATTATTAATAGGTGATTTTAACCTTAAGAAAGTAAAAATGAAATTCCTTAATTTATAAAGTTTGATTGTAGGGTTATTAACTTAAGTATGCTTTAATTCCCCCTATTCTAATATAATGGAAAGTAGGAAAAATATAAATGACTGCAATCCATAGTTAATGAATGAGTAAAATCTTTCACTTATAGGAATGTAAGTTATAAGGTTAATAAATTAAGTGTAAGTAGAGGGTTACTGTAATTAAATATAATGGAAACTTCAACATTAAATAAATGAATGAGATTAAAGGTAAGTTGAAATTGTAATTTATAAAACAAATATATATTAATTAAAGGAATGGAGAAGAAACTTGTAAATTTTCACTTACATTCTTAAAACATACATAACTTACCATATAATAAAAAGTTGCAAATGTTAGTAGGAAAATGTAAGGGGAAATCTTACTAGTGAAGAGTAAGGTAATTAAGGTATTCTATTAATTCGCTATTGTTAATGAGAATTAACTGTATAAGCATAAGAAATTGGAAATTTTACTAAGTAAAAGTAAGAAGTATAAATAGAGGATAGAAACTTTAGTAAATAAATTGGAATACAAATATAATGAATTTTGTGATAAATGGAAATTGAAAATTTGTAAGAAATAAAGAAATCACTCCATAAATGAAAGAAAGAAAATCAACCCACCGAAGCATGAAATAAAGGTATAATAAGTTAATTTGGTTGTTGGTTTGAATTGTTATTGTTGATTTATGTTTGTTGGGTAAGGAATTTGAAGTTGTTGGATGAATAAATAATCTATCCTTGTTCCATCTAAGACTGTTGAGTAAAGGATGCACTTGATAGTTAATTTCATTTCATACAAATTTCAAGTTTGAACCCAAACAACTATTTGTTTGATGGATTAAATGATTGCTTTGTGTGTGTATGTATGTTGTTTGTAAGGTTGATGGTTGTTGAATTGTTTGGTTGATTAATGATTGAATCCACTTGAATAGTTCACTTTAAAATAAATATTTAACCTTTTAGATTTTATAAGTGAAATGCAGGCTATGGAAACCACTGCTACTGCTCTGGTTCCCTAATAATAAGCGTATTGCCCGACAAATAGGTACGTTTTCGGATTACGTTTAAAGCGCTATTTTATAATTTTGCCCGTGTTGGGATAATATTTTGATAATATATGTAATATATTTGTATATTTTGATATTATATTTTCTCCAGAGTCTCTCCGTACAAAGGAGACTCTGCCAAATTTTTCCGTAAATTTTGGACTTAGAATTTTGTTGAATATTTTCCAAACTTTAATGATTTAAGTATAAAAGGTTGTAACGATTATAAACGGGTACATTTCATTAAAGGAAATTAATCCAGTAAATTATTGTTTATAAGTTAATATTTGAAATAAGATGTACTGTTTATTCTTCCTTCTCCCTTCTTTTTCCTTTTCGGGGACGAAAAGTTTTGAGTGGGGGAGAGTGTAACGACCCGTTAAATTCAATGATATTAAATGAATCAATTTGATATGTTTTCTAATCTAATTTAAATTGAAACAGAAGTCTTAGGATTTTTAATGGAGTAAATGTAGGGGTTAGCTAGTAACTGTAATTAAAAGTAAATAATTTAAAATGTTTACATGACATAGATTGAAATAACGAAAATTTGTGTTTGTGGTTATAAGTCATAATTAGTTGATTAAAATGATATTAATGAAATAATAACTGAATTTAATTGCAATATATAAACATCATAAAAATTTAATTGGTGGATTAAATTTGTTAAAATTCATAAGTTTTGTAATTTAGTTTAGTAGAACTTTAAATTATAAATGAAGATTGAAATAAACGATAAATTTAATTATGTCAATGGTGACTCAAGACCTAGGTTATAGGAATTGGAACATAATCCAATTTGAATTAAGTAGAAGAAGGATTTGGTTAATATGTAAGTTATTGTTCAAGGTATTGAATAAAAACTTGGAATCCAATCATAATTTAATGATAATAACGTTAGTATTAGAGAATAAATATATTTCAATGCAGTACCCGAATGAACGGAATTAAATGAATATATATTGAATGGAAATGAAATGTAAATTGGCACATTTGGTTGAAAGTTAATTTTAAGAAACATATAAATGTTGAATTTGTGAATATTAATATAAATATTAACTTGAATGGGATTCATTAATACAAAGATGTAATAAGTGTAGATAGTAAAAATTTAATGACTGTAGTGGATAAAAAAAATCTAGTAGTAACATAAAATTTATTTATATGGAAAAAGAGTATAGATTTGAACAAATTTATGAAAATTTGATAAGAACAGTGGTTGTAATCAGTTTGGTTATTTAATGTTTGAAGATAAGATTTGTAAATCCGTTAATGAATTTATAACGGGAAGGAATGGTAAGAATGTAAAAATTATAAGCATTTGATTCAATTAAGGGAATTAAAGTATAATAAATGGTCATTTAATAAATTCAACGTTCTGTGAGAAATCATAATAGTTGTGTAAAATGTGTACAAACTCCGATTTGGAAATTTATTGGATTTATAACGGTTTTGGTATTACATTTATGAGTTTAAAAGTTATTCCATTTTGTAAAGTAATAAAAGCTTATTAGGTGACTAGAATTTAGCGTAACGACTATTGTGTGTTACCTATTCTTGTTGCTTGTTAATTTAAATTTTGGGAATCAAATTTAATTTATCCGCCAATTTACCGCAGTTAAAGTGAAATGAATTGGTGAATGAGTAATGTTAAATACAAATAAGACGTAACCAAGAAAAATCCCATTCATAATAATTTATGTAGAATAAAGTAAAGAAACCAGGAAATGAAAATGTGAAAATGTGGATGCAATGAGATCTTAAGTAACAATAACTTTGTTAGGTAAGTGATAACGGATTTTTTTTGTATAACCAAATAAAGATCCAAATTTATTTGGAAATTAATTGCAATCAATTGAATTTATTGCAATTAAATGGATTTAATATTTAATAGTTATGTAATTATTATTTGGAAGAAATTGGAGTTATTTGTAATAAGTATGAACCTAATGTAAAATTTTCTTATAGGATTGACAATTGATATGGAATGAAAAGAAGAAAATTTGGGTCAGTAAAATTTGGAATTTATGCATAATAAAATGGATTCTAACGTCAAATACTACGTTATTGAGATTTAAATTAGACTTAAAGAATAATGATGTGAATCAGGAACTAAGGTTTATGGCATCTTTATTTTAGGTGAAAGTTGAGAATATAAAGATTAAAAATCTAAAGTATGGGCTTTGAGAATATAATTTATAAAATTCTTAAATATAAGAAAGTGTAGAAATTAACATTGCAATTAATATACTGTCAACTTTTAATTCACAACTAAGCCTGTTAAATCTTTTCAATTGATTACGAATCATATAAGAAATAAAATTTGGCCAATTTTAGAATTTAATATAAAATTTGGATTTTTTATAATTTATTTAATTTATTTAATGAATATTAAAAATAGCCATTTTGGCCACGGACTCGGATTTCGGCGAAACCAGTTTCATCGGATCCGTATCAGTGAATTATTATAGGGTTTCAAGTTTCGTATCGATCGGACTTGTCGTTTGATCGTACGGGCGTGAAACGCCTTGAAATCAATTTTTAATAAAATCAATTTGAAATCAATTTGGAAATTTTGTTTTCAACATAACTTCTTTATACGATCGAATTTGGTCGTGAAACTTTTTCCATCGCGTTCAGAATATTTTAAAATACCTATTTTGATATGTGGGTTTAATAAATTTTGTTCCGGAGGCTAAACGGGCTTTTTGGGCCATAGTTTGTGGCGTACGTTCATCCGTATTATATTATTTATAGTATTGCACCACACTCTAAAATTTCCGCTGCATTGATTGTATTGGTATGTGTAACTCTGATATTCATTGTATAAGTAAAATAAATATTTTGTAAACAGTTATCATGAACTGTATATTGATTATTATATTTTATCCTTCCGCTGTGAGATTCTATTTTGTTTTATTTCTTCTCTGTTTTTCTTATTTACCCCATAACAATCCGCCCTTGCGTATGCTTTGAATTGGCACGTGTGTCGGTTTAAAGTGTGCGAAAAGGCGGGATGTTACATTCTTCGTGGCGAGGTTGAGGAGGTTGTTGTTGTTGTTCTTGATGCCTTGCTTCCCATTCGGCGAGTGATATTATGCGAGGAGGTCGAGATGGGAGTTGCATTAGGCTTATGGTCCGGTGGTTAATTTGATGGACCATTGTATTCTCCGACTCAGGTAATGGCGTATCGATATTGAGGAGAAGTCGCATGATGTACTCTCCAAAGTAGATAGTGCGCATTTTGCCATTATTGAAAGTGAGAAACTCATCAAGAATAAGCCGTACCCAATTGACTTGTATATTGCCAAAAATAGCATATAGAGCTCGATAGTTATTTGGGTAGACAATTTCGTACGACCCCGTGCGAGGAGTAATCGTTCTCATTAGGGCTTTATGGAGGATTCTTGCCATAGGTCGAAGAGAGGTGGACTTAAAATCCCTAAAGTTGATATTATCATCCATAAATCGATGATTTATGTTGTCGCGAATATGTGGATTGAATTCTACCTCCTCTAGCTTTCTCCCGACATTTGGAGACTCTAAAATGTGTGTTATTCTATCCAAGGAAAACCAAACTTTCTTTCCACATACCATACTCCAAACACTATTGTTTGGATTTCTTGGAGCTTGGTGTCCAAGATTAAGATTAGCGTAAAATAATTTGACCATTACATGATTAATGGCATGGTTTCTTTTCAAATCTAAAAGAGAAGTTAAACCTGCTGGATCTGTTAACGCTTGGATATTGTAGGTTTGAAAGCTTTGGAAATCAACGAAAGAATGCTCGAAAATTCGTGAATTCCTCATCTTATTCCATCTAGTGACAGCGGTTCCATCGTAAAGCCATTGTGCTATTTGAGCATCAATTGGCTCGGAGGATGAAGAATATGAAGCTCTTGATCTTTTTGGTGTCATTTGGGTGAGTTTTGAGTTGATTTTGAGGAATTGGGGGCTAGGGTTTCGAAATTAATTTGGGGAAGAAAGTTTGTAGGAGGTAAAAAGTGAATTGGTAGGGTAAAAATTGGTGGTTAAAAGGGGAAGTTTGCCTGGGAATTGGCGTTCAGTCGACTGAATTCACTGTTCAGTCGACTGAATGGAAGGCCGAAAATTTTCTGGGCTAAATTCAGTCGACTGAACAGGGTTATTAGTCGAATGAATGTTTGCCTGAAAGTTTCTGTTAGTAGTTCAGTCGACTGAGCAGAAGATTCAGTCGACTGAATTGTAAAAAAATTGTATTCTGTCTTAAGGTCAGTCGACTGAACAGGGGGTTTTAGTCGACTGACTTATGTATTTTGTTGTTCCTTGTTAATTTTGAAGGCAAACTCTTTATTCAAGGAGATAATTACAATTAAATGGATGAATAGATTTCAATACTAACTATTTCTTAGGGTATGGACTTGGATTCTTTTTCCCTTCATTCTTCATATGATTGATATCCCATGAATTTGGACTATACTGAGGAGTCTTAGGAGACTTCCAAGGATTCACAGGATCGACTGGTGTACGATAAGATGAAGACGGATCAAGTGAGCTAACGGGGCGAGGTAGGGGTTCAGCCACTTCGTTCTTCTTTGATCCACAGAAGCGTAAACCAATTTTCTCTAAGAAGCTCAAACGTCTTGCCGTAACTTTTTGCTCGAAGTATAGTTCTCGTTGAAGATCTATCTGTTGTTGTTGAAAGTGATGAATTTCATCAATCTTTCTTTTTGTGTCAGGATAAATAAAGAGTCTGCGTTTCGCCTTTTTAGATTCTGGTGTGAAACCAGTACGATAATTTTCCCATTTGTAAACCGGCTCATGTGCTGGTGTTGGTGTGGGAAGTTTTGGCGACGTTGGAGTGTTATCAACTGACGAGGTGATATTGATTGGAGAGAAGGAGTTGTTGGACGACATTTTATGTTGAATTTTGTTAAGATTTTATTTGTAAAATCGAGATGTGAAAATAAAAATATTTTTAAGAATTTATTTATAGCAGAATTTTACTAAACAAATAATGGTTACAGTTTAATAATATTTTTTAACCGCATAGAGATTTAATGGTAAAGAGGATTTTGTTAAAATGTATGGTTCTTATTTAATAATTCAGTTTAAAAATGCGTGGTCTATAAATTATATAATGTAGCATATAACATAACTGAAAATATTTGAAATTCTTATCCAGTCGACTTTAAACATTTTTTTTTAGTCGACTGAAATATGGGAATATTTCTAATGTATATCTAATTAATATTTTTAAAGGATATTATACCTAATTCTCGTCGAAGTTTTATAAAGGAGTTTTCTAATAGAGGTTTAGTAAATATATCGGCAATTTGATTTTCGGTAGAAATACGTTCTAAATTAATTATTCCTTTTTCGATATAGTCACGTAGAAAATGGTGACGAATATCTATATGTTTTGTACGAGAGTGATTAACCAGATTTTTAGATAAGTTTATTGTACTTGTATTATCACAATATATTGTAGAATTTGTTAAATTTATATTAAAATCTTTAAGTGTTTGTTGCATGTATATAACTTGAGTGCAAGCTAAAGCAGCTGATATATACTCTGCTTCGCATATGGAAAGCGAGACACAATTTTGTTTCTTACTAAACCAAGATACAAGTGATTTTCCAATGAAATGGCAAGTACCACTTGTACTTTTTCTATCTGTTCGAGATCCATCAAAATCAGCATCACTAAATGATACTAACTCAAATGGACACTCCTTTGGATAGAAAAGACCGAAATCTTTAGTTTTGTTAAGATATCGCATTATTCGTTTTACTGCTCGTAAGTGTTAATCTTTAGCATCGGATTGAAAACGTGCACATAAACAAACACTCATCATTATGTCAGGTCTACTAGCGGTTAAGTAAAGTAAGGAACCTATCATACTTCTAAACAATTTTTGATATATACTTTTGCCATTTTCATCTTGATCGAGATGTGTAGTGGTACTCATAGGAGTAGGTTTAGCAGAAGTGTTTTCCATGCCGAATCGTTTAATTAAATTAGCACAATATTTTTCTTGGTTTATAAAAATTCCATTTGTTAATTGTTTGATTTGAAGTTCGAGAAAATATGATAATTCTCCCATATGAGACATTTCGAACTCATTAGTCATTATTTTGAAAATTCTTTACATAAATTTTCATTTGTTGAACCAAAAATAATATCGTCAACGTATATTTGAATTATTAAAATATCTTTGGTAGTATTTTTAATAAAAAGCGTTTGATCTACTTTTCCAATTTTAAATTCCTAGTTTAATAAATAACTTTTAAGTCTTTCATACCAAGCACGAGGTGCTTGTTTAAGACCATATAGTGCTTTCTTTAATTTAAATACATAATCCGGATATTTTTCATGTATAAATAAAGGAGGTTGTTCTACATATACATTTTCTTTAATAAAACCATTTAAAAATGCACTTTTAACATCCATTTGATAAAGTTTAAAATTGTGAAAACATGAAAAGGCTAATAGTATACGTATTGCTTTAAGTCTTGCAACGGGAGCAAAAGTTTCTTCAAAATCAATACCTTCTTCTTGATTATACCCTTGTGCTACTAGTCTTGCTTTATTCCTTGTTATATTACCTTGTTCGTCTACTTTATTTTTGTAAATCCATTTTGTTCCAATTACTAATTGATTATTAGGACGGGGAACTAATTCCCAAACATCGTTACGTTCAAATTGATTTAATTCTTCTTGCATTGCGATAATCCAATAATCATCTGTAGATGCTTCTTTTGGATTTTTAGGTTCTATTGATGAAATGAAAGCTACATAGCCCATTTGATTTAGTTGATTTCTTGTTCTAACTTGAGAATTTATTTCTCCTATTATATTTTGAGTTGGATGATCTCGTAATATTCTAGGAGGAGATCTTAGTTCATTATTATTATTTTCAAGGTTTGTTTCTTCTATATTTATCAATTCTTCATCATCTTTTATATGTAAATTTTTATTAAAATTTTCATCAAAAGATATATGCAAAGTTTCTTCAATTAAGTTTGTTCGTTTGTTAAATACTCGATATGCTTTACTTCGTTCTGAGTATCCTACGAAAATTCCTTCATCAGCTTTTGAATCGAATTTTCCTAGTCGATCTTTTGTATTTAAAATGAAACATTTTGATCCAAATATTTTAAAATAAGATATATTTGGCTTTTTATTATTAAATAGTTCATAAGAAGTATTTTTAGTTAATGGTCTAATTGATATTCTATTTAATACATAACATGCAGTAGCAACGGCTTCTGCCCAAAAATGTTTTAGTAGAGAACATCCATTTAACAATGTTCTTGTGCATTCTTGTAATATTCTATTCTTTCTTTCTACAACTCCATTTTGTTGAGGAGTTCTAGAAAAAGAAAAATTATGATTTATTCCTTTCTTTTTACAAAAAGTTTCAAAAATTTCATTTTCGAATTCGCCTCCATGATCGCTTCGAATATTTTTAATTTTCAAATCTTTAGTGTTTTGAATTCTTTTGAAAAATGTTTTAAAATGCTCAAAAGTGTAACTTTTATTTTTCATAAAAATAGTCCATGTATATCTTGAAAAATCATCAACTATTACAAATACGTATCGATTATGATTAATGGATTGAACTTGTGTTGGTCCAAATAAATCCATATGTAGTAATTCTAATGGTTGTAAAGTCGAAATATTTTTCTTAGATTTGAAAGATAATTTCGTTAATTTTCCTTTTTGACAATTATCACAAAGATTATTTATTTTAAAGTTTATTTTGGGTAAACCTCTTACTAATTTATTTTTAGAAAGTTTTCTAATAGTTTTAAAATTTATATGACAAAATCTTTTGTGCCATAACCAAGGATCATTATCTTTGGTAAGTAAACACATACTTGAATTATGATTAATATTCATATTTAAAACATAAATATTTCTATCTCTATTTCCTTCGAAAACAAGATTTTGGTTTTGATCAAAATACTACATTTATTATTCGAGAAAGTTATTTTAAAACCTTTGTCACACAGTTGACTTATGCTAAGTAGATTATGTTTTAAATTTTCAACTAATGAAACATTTGTTATAAAAGGTAAATTTGATGTACCGTAATTGTTCACATCTCCTTTGCCAATAATATAGCCTTTTGAACTGTCTCCGAAGGTAACCGAGCCACCATCAAAGTATGTGATGTTTGTAAGCATATCTTTATCTCCGGTCATGTGTTTTGAACTACCACTGTCTAATATCCATTTCTTCTTTTTGAGTGGGACCTGAAACTAAATATGAAATTATTGGTACCCACCTTTTAATAGGGTCCTAAAAAGTTAGAGTTTAGGAAACCAAATCCAATTTGGTTTAGTATCCTTTTTATGAATATAGTTTTCATTATGATGAACATTATCCATAAATGTTTTAATATATTTATTTCTTATTAATACATTATTAGTTTTTAGTACCCAAATTTTAACTACCTTGTTTTCTACTTTTGTTTTAATGGGTTTCTTTAGCAATATTTGTTGTTTTGAATCCATATTCCTCTTAAAATTTGTATTTTTCTTTTTAGGAATTTTGACTCCTTTTTATATCCTAATCCATGTTTACTTGAAGAGGATTGAGAATTTTCTAAAATCTTAGATAAATTTTATCTTCCTTTGTTAAAGTTAGAAACATTTTTAGTGATGTTATCTAATCTAGTTTGAAGACTATTATTTTCTAACTCAACTTGTCCAATCTTAGTTTTTAACTCATGATTTTCAGAAACAATTATATCATTCTTTGTTTTTTGAGTTTCAATTTCTTGACTTAAAAGTGATAATTGAGTTTCTGAATTTGAATGAGATTCTTGAACTTTTTCAAGTTCTTCTTCTAAGATTTTCTTCTCATCTTTTAACATATCCCTTTCAAATTCAGCTTTGTTTTGATTTTCACGAGTTTCTTTGATTTTCGTTTTAAGAGTTTTTATTGTGCTTAAAAGTTCAGTGTTTACTTCAATTAAATCGTCGAAAGTTAAATTATTTACCTCAGATTCTTAAGCCATGAAGCATACATTTGCCTGTTCATTGTCGCTATCACTATCATTTTCGGATGAAGATGAATTTGAATCGTCCCATATTACAGAAAATGCCTCCTTTTTGAATTTATCTTTCTTGTTTTTGTTGTTGAAGTTTTTCTGATTTTCCTTCATTTGTTCTTAACAATCTTTTTGCATGTGTCCTTTCTTGTGACAATTGAAGCATTCTATATTTGAGGATGAAGGTTTGTTCAAGAAATTCTTTTTGAATCCGTTTTTGTTTCCTTTTCTATACTTTAAGAATTTCTTGAAATTTTTGACTATAAATGCTAGATTCTCATCTTCAGACTCTGATTCTTCCTTTTCCGCATGAAAAGCAACATTCTTTCTTTCTTGAGCTTGATCTTTTTTAGCTTTCATATTTACTTCATACGACATAAGATTTCCAATCAATTCTTCTGGTTTCAATGCAGATAGATCATTTGCTTCCTCGATTGCTAGTACTTTTCTTTCCCATTCATCGGTGAGTGAATTTAGAACTTTAGACACAATGTCAAAGTCCGTGTATCTTTCTCCTAGTACGATTAGAGCATGATGAATGTCTTGAAATCTTGAGTACATGTCATTGATGGATTCATTTTGTCGCATTCTAAAATTTTGGAATTGATTCTTCAGCATGGATATCTTTGTTTGTTTAACCTTGCTTGTGCCTTCATGTATGACTTTAAGTGTTTCCCATATCTGATATGCAGTAGTACATATGCTAACACGGTTGAATTCATTTCTATCCAGGGCGCAAAATAGCATATTCATAGCTTTGGCATTTGCACTAGCTTCATTCTTTTGAATTTATGTCCATGTAGGATAACCGGTTGTGGGTACAACGAACTCTGCTTGAGTAGCATTACAGGCTTCGAAACTTGTTGCTTGCATATAAATCCTCATCCTTGTAGCCCAATAGTTATAGTTTAGTCCATTGAATAGAGGAGGTCTTTGGGTAGATTGTCCTTCCGCAAATGTAGAACTATAGGCAGATGTTGTGCTTGTACTCGCGTTATTTTCCGTATTATCAATATGTATAATAACGGTGTTATGGTTATAGGACGGTCTTGCTCTGATACCAATTGAAAGAGGCTATGCGGTATGATCGTGTAATATGGAATAATGAAATAGTCTAGGTAGATAAATTAGGTAAATGCAAGGAGACACCAGGATTTTATACTGGTTCAGACCTCTCGTCCTACGTCCAGTCCCTAAGCTTCACTTAGGAATTTCACTAACTAACACCCTCACTTCACCCGGAGGAATAGGTTTACAACTTACCCGAACAACCGAACGGGATTTCTTGCCTCAACTACCGAAGAGGACTTCAACTCAATTACTAAAATACAATATTTGACTTGTTGTGTTCTTGTCAACACTAATGAGTCTAATGTAGTACAACATTCCTATAAACTATCCTCGAGAGTATGCAATGTTTTGTGAAGATTTAGGAAATGTGAATTGCTATGAATCAAAAGAATGTTATAAACAAAAATAATGATTCAAGCAATAGATTAGTGATTGCTTTGAGAATATCTAGAAAATATGAACAAGAGAATAGTAAGATTAAAGCAAGCGAATTCAGTGAATTAAATGATGTTAGAATCATGTGTATATATACCGTAGAAGAGATGCATATGTTGTCAAAGGTTGCAAACAAGAGATGCTTCCATTTCCATCGATGAATGGTTGCAACTCTTGGGAGGAAGAAGGTGTCTTTTCAGAGAAAATTCGCAGGTTCAAATTCAGTCGACTGAGCAGGGAATTCAGTCAACTGAAAATATGAAGTAAAATTTTCGGGAACAAATTCAGTTGACTGTGCAGGAAATTCAGTCGACTGAAACTGTGCATGTGTATAAATTTGTTCCAGTTTCAGTCGAGTGGTTGTTCCTGTTCATTCGACAGAACTCATAAAACATGCATAGTGAAAACTTAATTGAAAAATGAAGTTTATAAAAAAAATTCTAGTGTTCGTGCAAACTTCTTGAGGATAGATTTTAACAATACATCTAGACTAAGACATATGTAAAAACATACTTTAAGTTTGTTTGATCTTCATCTATCTTCCTTTAGCATTTGCATATATTTCTTCCTTTAAAGCACATTGTCATTGATCAAAATCTTCGCGTATCAACAAAAGAAAATGATGACGTATGTCTGTATGTTTAGTTTGTGAGTAATTGACGGGATTTTTTGATAAGCTTATAACACTTGTGTTATCACAAAAAATATTAGATTAAGATAAATTCATACCAAAATCTTGAAATGTCTGTTGCATGTAAATGAATTGAGCACATCCTACAGCGGTAGAGATGTATTCTGCTTCACAAGTCGGAAGTGAAACACAGTTTTGTTTCTTACTAAACCATGAGACTAAGGATTGTCCAATAAAGTGACAAGTCCCGTTGTACTCTTACGATCCGTCCGACATCCTCCAAAGTCAGCATCGCTATATGAAAAGGGCATTCTTTCAGATAGAAAAGTCCAAAATCTTTGGTTTTGCTTAGATAACTCAATATTCGTTTCACTGCTCGCGTATGTGATTCTTTAGCATTTGCTTGAAATCGAGCACATAAAAAAACACTCATCATTGTGTCAGGTCTACTAGCAGTAAGATAAAGTAATGATCCAATTATACTTCAATATAATTTTTGGTCGGCACTTTTACTATCTTCATCTCTATCGAGATGTATTGTTGTACTCATTGGAGTTGGTTTGGCAGAAGTATTTTCCATACCGAAGCATTTAATTAGATTATTACAATATTTTTCTTGATGAATAAAAATACCATTTTCTAATTGTTTAATTTGTAAACCAAGAAAATAAGATAATTCTCCCATATGTGACATTTCAAATTCTTTGGTCATTATTTTAGAAAATTCCTGACATAAATTTTCATTTGTAGAACAAAAAATAATATCATCTATGTAAATTTGAGTAATTAAAATATCGTTTTAGTTCTTTTAATAAAAAGAGTTTGATCAACCTTTCCAATTTCAAACCCATAGTCTATTAGATAGCTCTTAAGACGTTCATACCAAGCACGGGATGCTTGTTTTAGACCGTATAAGGCTTTCTTAAGTTTATAGATGTGGTTAGGAAATTTTTCATGTGTGAATAGAGGAGGTTGTTCAACATAAACATTCTCTTTTATATAACAATTTAAAAAAGCACTTTTAACATCCATTTGATAAAGTTTGAAATTATGAAAACATGCAAAAGCCAATAAGATGCGCATTGCTTCAAGTCGTGTGACTGGAGCAAACATTTCTTCGTAGTCAATTCCTTCTTCTTGACCATATCATTGTGCAACTAATCTAGCTTTACTCCTTGTTATATTACCTTGTTCATCTGATTTATTTTTGAAGATCGGTTTAGTACCAATGATTGATTGATCACTTGGTCTAGGAACTAGTTCCCAAACTTCGTTTCATCGAATTGGTTCAGCTCTTCTTGCATAGCTATAATCCAATATTCGAAAGCAATGCTACATGGCCCGTTTGATCGAGTTGATTTCTAGTTCTAACATATGAATTAATTTCTCCTATGACATTTTCTACTAAGTGATCTCGTAAAATCCTAGGAGAAGATCTTTAATTCATTCTCATTATGAACAATGTTTTCATCTTCTTTAAAATTATAAACAATGTTTTCATCTTCTTTTTTGAACCGTATTTGTGATCGCCTTAGGTATTATTTCATCACCCTCAAAGTTTTATTAAATTTGAAATTTTCATCGAATGAAATATGAAGAGTCACTTCGATTGATTTTGTTCTTTTATTGAAAATTCGTTAAGCTTTGCTTCGTTCCGAATGTTCCACGAAGATTCTTTCATCAGATTTTGGATCGAATTTTCCAAGCTGGTCTTTTGTGTTTAAAATAAAACATTTTGAACCAAAAGTTTTAAAATAAGAAATATTTGGTTTTCTTTGGTGAAAAGTTCATTAGGAGTATGTTTTGTTAGCGGTCGAATGGAAACACGATTTAGAACATATCAGCGGTTGCTACGGCTTCTGCTCAGAAATGTTTTGGTAATGTACTTCCATTTAATAAAGTTCTTGCACATTCTTGTAATGTTCTATTTTTTCTTTTAACTACTCCATTTTGTTGTGGTGTTCTAGGAAAAGAATAATTAGGGTAGCTTCCTTTTTTATTACAGAAATGTTCAAAAGCTTAATTTTAAATTCACCTACATGATCACTTCTAATATTTTTAATTTTTAATTTTTTGAGATTTTGAATTCTTTTTGCAAAGATCTAAAAATTTTGAAAAGTGTCACTTTTATTTTTCTGAAAAAAAGTCCAAGTATATCTTGAGAAACCATCTGCTATAACAAACACATGTTTACTATGGTTTATAGATTGAACTTGAGTTAGACCAAAGAGATCCAAATGAAATAGTTCTAGTGGTTGTATAGTAGAAATATTTTTCTTAGATTTAAAGGATGATTTTGATAATTTTCCTAATCAACAAGCATCACAAATATTGTTTACTTTAAAATTCATTTTTGGTAAACCTTTAACTAAATCATTTTTAGATAATTTCTTTATAGCTTTGAAATTATGACAAATTCTTTTGTGCCATAACCAAGAATTATTTTCTTTGGCTATTAAACACATATTTGTATTGTAATTTACATTCATATTTAAAACATAAATATGTTTATCTCTAAAATCTTCAAAAATAAGATTTTTATTTAAATAAAAAATGCTACACTTATTTTCAGAAAATGAAATATTAAATCCTTTGTCACAATTGGCTGATACTACGCAAATCGTGTTTAAAATTTTAACTAACAAAACATCTATAGTAAGAGGTAAATTAGATATACCGTTATTGCTCATATCGCCTTTGCCGATGACGTATCATTTGGAATTATCTCCAAATGTGACAGAAACTCCATCTGAGTAGATAAAATTAGTTTGCATCCCTTTGTTTCCTGTCATATGTTTTGAGCAACCACTATCTAGTATCAATTTTCCTCTCTTTTTCGGTGGTACCTGCAAAATATAGAATTCACATTGGTACCCACCATTTTATTTAGGTCCAAAGAGTTAGGTCTTTGGAAGCTAAACCCAAGAGGGTTCTGAATTCCTTTTGAAAATAAAATCTTTTTTTTATGAACATGTTTTATAAAAGATTTTATGTACTTATCTCTAATCAAAGAATTATTTGTTTTAGGAACCCAAATTTTAATTGATTTAGAAAATTTTAAAACTTTTGAACTAGGTTTTTCAACTTTATTATTATTCCTTTTATATGAAAAAAATCATTTTCTTTGGAATAACTTTAGAAGATTGCTTATATCCTAGTCCTCTTTTATTTGAAGCATTTTGAGAATTTTCTATAATCTTGGAAAGATTTTCCTAGCCTTTATTAAAATTAGAGACATTTTTAGTAATATCATCTAACTTTGTTTTAAGGCTAGAGTTATCTCATTCTAAAATCTTGACATTAGCTTTAAGATCATGATTTTCAATTAGTAGAGTATCATTCTTTTCTTTCTACGTTTCTATTTCTTAACTTAACATAGAGAGTTGAGATGTCATATTAGAACAAGATTCTTGAGTAACTTCAAGTTCTTCTTCTAAGATTTGTTTTTCATCTCTTAGCATATGTACTTCAATTTCAGTTCTATTCAATTTTTCAAGAGATTCTTTGTATTTTCTTTTGATGTCTTTTAGCTTATCAAGTAATTCTGTGTTTATTTCCAATAGATCATTAAAAGTTAGATCACTCACCTCATCTTTGTCCACAAAACATATGTTTGCTTGTCCTGCATCACTTTCCGAGTCACTATCTGATGATGAAGATGATTCTGAATCGTCCCAAGTGACAGAGAAAGCTATCTTCTTGAATATGTCTTTCTTGTGCTTATGTTTGTCTTTTTTTTCTCAGGGCATTCTTTCTTGATATGGCCTTTCTTGTGACATTCATAACATTCTACAGCAGATGATGATGGTTTGTTGGTGTTGTTGTTGTTGCTGGAGTTGTTCTTGTTATTTCTGAATTTGCTGCTCTTTCTAAATTTCAAAACCTTTTTGAAATTTTTAGCAATGAACATCATATCTTCTTCATCTGAATCTTATTCACTTTTTTCTACCTGGAATGTTATATTCTTCTTATCTTGAGCCTATACTCATTTTGCTTGGAGATTAACTTTATAAGACATATGATTTTCTATCAACTCCTCTAGTTTTTTGGTTGAAATGTTGTTAGCTTCTTTGATTGCTAAGACTTTTAGTTCCCACTCATTCGTTAGTGAGTTGAGGATTTTTGAAACAATATCAAAATCTATATAAGTTTCTCCTAATGCTATCAAAGAATGATATTTATATCTTGAAATCTAGAGTACATTTCATTTATAGTCTCATCTTGCTTTATTTTAAAATTCTAGAACTGATTTTTGAGCATAGATATTTTGCTCTATTTTACTTTGTTGGTACCTTCATGTGTAATTTTAAGTGTACGCAAATTTCATAAGAAGTTTTACACATGCTTATTCTATTTAATTCATTTTTGTCTAATGCACAATATAACATATTCATAGCTTTAACATTTGCAGTAACTTCTAATTTTTGTGTGTTAGACCATATTGAATATTCAATAGTTGGAATAGTATATTTAGATTGCATAATGTTCTAGGTTTCATAATTATTTGCTTGTATATAGATTCTCATTCTAGTAGCCCAATAGTTATAGTTCATTCCATTAAATGGAGGTGGTCGTGTAGTCGATTCACCTTCTAGAAAGGTAGTGTTAGCAACAGTGCTGGTGTTGTTTTCCATATTAAAACAATATCAAATAACTATGTTACGGTTATATGACGGCCTTGCCCTGATACCAAATGAAAGTGAGTGTGTTGTAGGATTGAGAAATATGGAATATAATAAATAATTAGTGCGGAAAATAATAGCAGCAAAGTAAAAATGACACTGGGAATTTTTATACAGGTTCGAACTCCCGTTCTACGTCCAGTCCCAGACTCCTTTTGGAATTATAGCTAGCAAACCTCACTTAACCCGGAGGAACATGCATTGCATCGCCTGAGCAACCGAACAGGACTTGACTGCCTGAGCAACAGAACATGACTTGGCCGTTGAACAACCGAATAGGACTTTCTTACAGACTGGATTTAACTTGACTTTGTATGTTCTAAATAACACAGATTTGTCACTTGTAGTACGCCCTTTTTATAATCTTTTCCTCAAGATAGATGTGTATATTTGTGTATGCATGAAGAATAGGAAGATCAATATTGCTTGAAAAATATAAAAGTGAATATGTAAGCGATGATTGTATTAGAGATTGTAAATAATGAACTCAAGATTGTAAAGTGCTATATATCAAAAGGAGATTATAAAATTAGGTGATTAGATCTATGAATCTTGAGTGTTTATATAGTATGTGATGAGATGCGACTTCTAGAGATAGGTATCTGTTAGAAACTAAGAGATGTAACCTTCCAGGAGGTAGATACCTTCTGATGAAAAGAAGCGACTCTGGAAAAATTGACAGTTGCAGTTTTCAGTCGACTGAACATGCTTTGTTAGTCGATTAAATTCAAAACGTGCACAAAAATTTGCACAGAGTCAATCGAACGACCTAGTGTGTTCGGTCGACTGGCTTTTTTTAAGTTTTTACATAGCCTCAATCGTCTGTTCACAGGGGTCATTCGACTGAGTGCTGTTATTTCAGTGCACTAAAACATTTGTGTATCTGTATATGAAGATTATAAAACGATTGCAAGTTTGTAAAAGAATTTGTAAGTGATGAACCTTGAGGATAGATTTTAACAAAGCTCTAAACTAGACTTTCTATATATATGCACTTATTGACTCTAATAAGACCAATATCAAAACGAACCATATTTGAGTGGATGAGTCCGGATTTGTAGTAGTCGTAGATTCGTGAACTTTCGTATCTTTTCAGCATTCAAAACCTTATGATCAAATATTTTCTTATATAACTTATCGTAATCCAAGTTAGTATGAGATAGATACGATGTAAAAAGGAATATATAAAAGTTGAACAAAAAAAAAGAGAAGGGGTCAGGTCGACCATCAATAGGTTTAGGTCGACTGTTAGTAGTTGACCTAGCCCTAGGGGCGATCGACCCGACCACGTAAAGATCACGTGATCAAGAGCGTGTGTCGATTGGTTTAATGGAGTGGATTAATTTCCTAGGCACAAAGTAATAGCTATTCGATTTGATTTGATTTTTGGTATTGATTTGATGGCTACCAATAATCCATTAACTCTATAAATAAGACCTTAACCCTAAACTCTAATTTTAGATGTCAGTAACAAAAATCTATCTAAATCTCAATTGAAATTCTATCTCCTCAAACCCTAATAAAACCAATAATCCCAAATCTCAACCCTAATCAAATAGAAATTAAAATAAAAAAGAAAAGCAAGCAATCCGAGAAGAGGCCAAGGAGATCTAGTAGGAAACATAGATTGGAGTCCAATCTTCTCATATTTGAAGCTTAGGACCGAGATGAGTGGACACAGATTTAGTAAAGCGATTAAATAAATTAATTTAAATTTATTTTAAGTTTATTAGACCTAAAAATACCCAAATTAAATTGTAAATCTAAACTCAACATTGTTAAATTATATATATGTTAGTTAAATTAGAATTTGATGTTAAATTTATTAATTTGGATAGTTAGACTGTAAATTTTAGATTTTAACCCTGAATTAATTTGAGATTGAAGAATTAAAATGTGAATTAGGGCTAATTAACTAATCATAACTGTTAATGACACCGGAAATTAACGTCATTAATTAATATAAAATTTAATCAAAAAACAAATTTGAATATAAAAAATATAAAATGATCGTGATCGGTCGACATGGGTTACTCACGGTCGACCGAAGGCGGTTGACTTGGGTAACCAACGACCGACCGTCACGGTTCAAAAAGGATGATTTGAACCTCGGCCTTTGGCCATTAAATAAAATAAATTATGAGGAATAATGAATGGTATGTTGCACTGTTCTGGACCATGATGTATGTGCGAGAGAACGTGGAAGTCAGCTCCTTATATGACTTTTAGGGCAAATTTATTTCGCTAAGGTATCAGGACATAATAGGATCCAGAAGCTCCATAGATGGGAGACAAGGAAGTTAACTGTTAGGCGGATATCGAGGCTGGACTTGGAAGATGTGGGCAATTTATTTCGCATTAGACTTAGAAAGTGTTACGATCGGTTGGGTGCAACATTGACGAGAACACTACCTGAGGAGCTTGGTCCTAATAGGAGATCCAGGCACTGCATATTTTTCTTGTGCACATGTGATACAGGTGGACGCTGGTGTTAGATAATGAGTTTCTATAGGAAAAGAAAATGAGACGAGAGGCATTTTGCCCCTACGAGCGCAGATGCATACAATGTGTCATGATGCAAGCATATGTTCGTGTTCTCCCTCTCTAGGCGTAGTGTGAATAGAAGTGGGACAATAGAGTCAGATTTGGCCGATCGGTAGTGTGAGGATTGACCTGTAAATTTGACCCATTGAGTTAGCTAACCATCCTTAGATATATTACCTTAGGAATACACAGACACATTATATGCACTCTATGACACTTAAAAGTAGAATTAAAATTAAGTGCATTTAATCATTTTATCTATCTTATTCTCATTCGTCATACTTTTGTCTAACCCTTCCATTTTCCCCTTTTCCCTACCATAGGTGGACATGGCAACAGGTGATTAGCCAATTCTTGTTTATCGGACAATCATGCCTAGCTTGGAGCTTAGTTTTTGGCTTTTATCTCTTATCATGTATTACTTATTAGTACTATTATCTCTATGTTTTGCTTCTGATGGATATTTTATGTTATGCTATGATCTTGACTTATGTACTGGTATTTTCTAAGACTTCGATATGATATGATTTTCTAAGACTGTTATTATCATCTCTAAATTTTTGTATATCTGATTATACTGCTTCCGTTGTGATATGTTGTGATTAAATAGTTTATTTTTCATATTGTTATATTAGTCTCTGTGATGCTAGTTTATTTTAATCGATGATTTGCATTCTTTGATACGATGGTTTTTAGAGTGTCGAGGGATGTGGGTTGTCACAATTGGTATTAGAGCATAGGTCCAATATTCTTAGGGTTAGGAGCGCATTGAGAATCTCTCATATTTATGCCTATGCTCATTTCAATCCTGCATGTGTTATCTCTTATCCACTATTCTTGTTTTGAGATATCTATGGAGATTATTAATTAAATCCTTAACATTCACAGATGGCTAATCCCATAGAATTAGGCTCTGCTAATTTTCCTGAAATTCTGGGCGTGAACATGCCCCCATGGTTCCGCTGGTACTTGCATGCTAGGGGATAGGTTGAGCATCCACCCATTAAAGAGCCTATAGATGTAACGGTAGGGTTTCTGCTCGTGCACCTATAGCGCTTGACTTTAGAAAGCTGTGGAAGGACTTTTCTAGTTTAGAAGGCAAGCCTTACTTGAGGACGAAGTCTTACGTAAATTCGAGAGCATGGATCCATTCTTGCAAGAGGATATTTGGTCTTATGGGATTGGATGATGGATTTAGGAGGTTGCTTGCTACTTGGCAACTGCAATGCGAGGCTTTAAGCTAGCAAGAGGTTTTAAAGGTGGAGATGGATGGTGGTGATATGATTTAGGGAGAGTTCCGTAGGAGGTTTTAGATGAAGTTTCTATCGCAAGTTAAGGAGGGTGTTTAGTTAGAGAGGTTTATCAATCTTAGGCATAATGATATGTTGGTCAAGGAGTACATGAATCAATTTATTGAGCTTGCAAGGTTTGATATGGAATTAATTAATACACTTCATAAGAAAGCCCTCAAGTTTGCTAAGGGTTTTAATCAACCACTTCAGGATTTAACTGTTGAGTCACATTATGATGGAAGCTACATTAAAGGGACTTGTTACAATGGCTTTGCTTCCCTCAGTTGCTAAAAAGGAAATGAAGGAGGAGGCTCCGAAGGTTATGGAGAAAGGGTTTCAGAAGAATAAGAGGAAGGGAGGATTCTGGTCGAGTGGGAAGATCTAGAAGAGAGAGCCAAATGCCATAAGTGTGGCAAGTTAGGGCATTTGATTAAGGATATCAAGACTTCTAGAGTGAAGTGCTACAATTGTGATCATTTTGGGCATTTCAAGTGAGCTTGTTCCACACCACCCAGAGCTTCTTCTTAGGCTTTGACTCAAGTGGTTCAAACTTATGCCCTTGAGGTAGTCCCTAGTTCCAATGTGTAGCCAGCGCCGGATAAAGGGAAGAAGATGGTAGTTGAAGGTGTGTTATCTCTTTCCGTTCGTACTTTATTTGATATAGGGGATTCTCGTTCTTTTATCTCAAGTAGACTTGTTGATGATTTACTTAGACACTAATATTGTGACAGACTCTATAGTAAAACCCCGTATGAGGTTCGACCTATTTGTCTATGATATGTTGGGGTTTGAAGTTGATGATATTAGAGTCAAGTTTGATTTTGATGCCTATGTATCCGGATTTTCTAGATTTGGGTTGATTTTAGGCATGGATTTATTGGTTATTTATGTGACTATATTGGACCGTGATAGGAAGATTTTTAGATTGGGAACTTGTAGGCATAGCTTAATAGTTTTTTGTGATCCGCGAGGATCAGTTATTTTGAGCTAACTTTATTCCCTAGATCTATCAAAGGATGATCTTGATTCAGTGCCGATAGTTAGACATTTTCATGATGTATTTGTTGAGATTATCGGTCTTTCGCTCCAAAGAGAGATCGAGTTTAGGATCTACCTTGTTGAGAATGCTCGACCAATTGCCTTACCTTTAAGGCATATGGCTCCAAGGGAAAGACGCAAGTTGAATAAGGAAGTGAATGAGTCGATAAAGGGTTTTAGTATAAGGAGGATTTCTAAGTGGGGAGCACCGATCGTCTTTGCCACTAAGGCGGATGGTTCTCTTATACGCTACGTCGACTAGGGAGCTTATTAAACCAATGAAGAAAAGTCACTATCCTTTTTCCCCGCATAGACGATTTCTTTGATCAGTGGTTGGATCTAGAGTGTTTTCCGAACTCGAGTTGGCTACAGGGTTCCATCAGTTGCGTGTGCATCTGAAGACAACATTCATAAGGCAACATTCAGGACCCCAGACGGATTGTACGAGTGGTTAGTCATGCCCTTCAGACTAACCAGTGCACTAACCTACTTTGTTGACTTGATGAACCGAGTGCTTTGGGGGTGGCTGAATAATTTTATAGTGGTGTTTGTGGATGATATTTTGGTGTGCTCGAGGATCAATGGAAGCATGCTTGGAATTTAGAGGTGGTGCTTAGGACACCCCATGCACATAAGCTTAAGGCTAAGTTTTTGTGTCATTTTTGGAGAGAGGAGGTTTTCTTTTGGTAACACATTATCTCAAAGTGTGGTTTGCCAATGGATCCGAGTAAAGCGGCAGTAGTTCAGGATTGGCATGTTCCAAGAATGTCATAGAGATGCAGAGTTTTCTTGGTCTCACGGGTTATCATTGGAAGTTCATTAAGGACTTCGCAAAGATTTCTACTTCACTGACCCGCCTCATCAAGAAGAATCTCATCTTTTCATAGGATGTTAGGCGTGAGGGGGCTTTCATTAGGTTGAAGGAGACACTGACCAATGCACCAGTGTTAGTGTTGCTACATGGGCCTAAAACCTTTACAGTTTATACTAACACCTATAGCACAGGGTTAGGTGCAATTCTGATGTATGAGCATAGAGTAGTTGTGTTATGCGAGTAGGCAGTTGAAGACCCATGAGAGGAACATCCTGATGCATGATCTTGAGTTAGCGACTATAATTTTTGTGTTAGAGCCTTGGTTGCATTATCTTCTATCACTAGTACAAAACATGTCATTTTCTTTGGTCGCTTGACCTCTTTTGCTTTGGTTCAACGACCAGGGCAACTGAAGATGATGCAAAAGACCAACGTTTGTTGCTTCAGTTGTATGACTGAAGTAAATATGTCTTTTTCTTTGGTATTTTGGTAATAGCTGAAGTAAATGGTACTCTTTGGCTTCAATCGTTCCTTAACGAAAGAAACAAAAGAGCCCATTTGCTTCGGTCGTTACAAAACCACCGACGCAAATGTTAGCTGAAACAAAAAATGTTACAGTTTTAGCTTATAAAACTTGAAATAGTATCGAATCTAAGAATCTTGTCAAACAAACAGTATAATTATATTATTTATCAACATAGTTCACATTTACTATGCGGATCAAAAAAGAAACACAGATGGTATGCAATCACATTATGAAACTACAACATGTTCGCTACAAATTTCTATAAAGTAAACTTACAGCGAAGCTTGACATGGTAGCAACTAATCTTAACCTAACTACATCCATGAGAAAAGCTGCAACATGATAACATCGCGCAATGGAAAAAGGCTTATAGGACCCCGTACAAAGGAAAGACAGTTACATAAATGACATTCTTTAAATCATAATTAAAAAGCATATTAAAACTTGTAGCAGTAGTAGCAAAAGGCGATTTAGTGAAGATGAAGGCCGGAGATATTAAAGTAAGCACCAAAACTCTTTAAGAGCGCACAACTCTTCTCTTAAACTGAGTAGAATTAACTAAACTTTAGCTACCTTCTCCCCATCACGTGGGCTAAAACAGCCCATTGAATTTCAACATCAACAAAAATAACATCCACTTACTATATGTAAAGGAAAAATAGCCGCATGCACGAATGTGTATAGTAGTAATCTGATATTACAAACATAATACAACTTAAAATAGAAGTTCATACATTATTATTGTGCATTTTATAGAGTTCAATAGCCTGCATAAATATTTGAAATAATGTTTGTTGAAGGTTGAATCAAAAAGAAAAATTGAAAAAAAAATGAAACTCACAAATAAAATAATACACACAAGGGGCTATATAATATAAACTAATAATAGGATTTAATTTCAATCTTCTTCTTTTGAAGAAGTCCTTGAGTTAGGACTAGCCTAAGAGCTTCCATAAATATTCCAATTACTTGGTAAACTGTTCCAATAACATAAAATGAATTTCTCCATAGGAAGAAACACTACACCTATACTAACCAGCAACATATTCAAGAGTCAATCGCACTTCAGTATGTCAGTTCTACATATGCTTTCATCACAAATGTTGCTGAAAGCATTTTTATAGAATATTAAAAATATCGGGAGACAAACAACACACATATACAATATAAGAAAACAAAATGGAATTGAATGCTCAAAACAAAAGGACATTGTACTTAAAGCTTTTAATATTTGAATAAAAGTAACCGAAATATACAAATATGCAGTGTTTCCAAACCTGTAATGCAAGAACTATTATTTTAGATTTTTTTTTCTGAAATAAAGTGGAAACAGGGAGAGAAAACACATCAACATGAAGTTGATGTAGGTATGGCAGTGAGATCTTACCAAAAACTTGACGCAAAGAATGCACTAATAGCAATCACATATGCTGCATATCTACATTAACAAAAAAACATGAAATATGGTCCAGATTTTCTTGAAACTAATGATGCGTAAATCAACATTGTGTTATTTACATTTGAAATGTCATCTTGATAGAAGGGACCGCCCGATCAAACAATCAAAGAAAATAAAGTAACATACTTTTAGTCACCATTTTCACTTCTTCCCTCAAGCAGATGTCATGTCATTCACATGTTTTCATACAACGTTAGCATATGTTCCTTGGGTTAGTAATTTTACTATTATTTAGGAAGAAATCATTTGCCTTTATTCAAAAACCGTTTTGTCATCAATGTATCACATAATAATTTTGAGAGCCTCTTGAATGATCGGTCATGTGAGCTTAGTGAAAGTCCACGAGCCATAGCCAGTTAGGAAAAAAAATCCAACGGAACAATACTCAAACAACACAAAAATTAGTACATACCTGTAGGGTGATCCACTACATGAAATATATGTTATTATAATATTTAATAATTATATAATAATTTCTTAAACCTCAAGTAATATATATATATATATATATATGTATTGAAAAGTGATATATATATATATATATATGTATGTATTGAAAAGTGACCATAAACCGTAATACCTTTTATATATTTCAATATGAATTTCTTTTAAAATGCTATTAGGGAAAGAATTCAAACTCTTTTATATATTTTATCCTTGAATTTCCAAAGCACTAACTTTGTCATCATCTGAACAGTCACAACCATCTCCATGATTGAACTTGCACCATCTCTATCTAAACACTCACAAGACCCATTTATCCACTACCTAACACCATGATTCCTCAACCTACGTGTAACTCATAGTCACCTGGACCACCAATCATGACCACTTCTCCTTGCTACTACCTCACCAATAATAAGCCCCTCACCTAAGCCACCGCAAAAGTTTCAATTCAACTCTCAGTCAATCGCCTTATCCTAGTGCTCACTAATTGATTCCAGAAATGCTCCTTTGTCAGTTCCATCTTTGATTTCATCAGTTCCCTAACTAATAAATTACAACCGACAAGCCATCATTTGGATCCTCAACACTTTCTAAACTACATAGATCCATGACCATCGATTCCTATAACAATAAATCATAATCAAGTAACATAGTTTTAGTCATCCGTAGTTCAAAGTGCGCAACTTAAGTCACGATCCATCATCATGAGCCTTTCTCGCGCATGCTCGACTTCCACCATGCATGGCCAGCAACTTCATGCCTCCAGCTTCTCTCTCTCACAACCTCTCCTCCTCTTTCGATCTCATTTTTTTCCCTCTGCATATTTTTTCGTCGAGTTGGATTTGGGGAAAAATGTGGAAACTAAGGTTTCATTCATTGGTAGATACGTAAAATTCTGATGCGATTTTCTTTGTCTAGAATTTGGTGTGGGTTTTATCATTTGTAGGGGAAACGAAAAAAAATTAGGCAGGAGTGAAAAAATTAGGCGGAAGATAAAATGCTTTTGGTTTCTAGATGACGTCGTCTATTTTACTTTTTGTGAAAATGTTTTGTTATGCCTAAAACCTTTTGCTATTGGTTTTTGGACAACATCTTCTATTTTTTTTAATATTCAAGCGGTCTACTGCTTCAGTTACATTAACAACTGAAGCAAACAGTGGCCAATTGCTTTGCATAGGTTCGTTACTTCGGTTGTAAAGGTGAGACCGAAGCAAATCATACCATTTGCATCGATTTCTAACATGAATTAAGCAAATGAGGGGAAGCAATAGACATATTGTGTAATAGTGTATGTAGAGATTTAAGCTTTTCACTTATCTTAAGTTCTTGAAGTGCTTGCTCTCTCAAAAGGACTTGAACTTGAGGTAGCAGAGACGGATTGAGTTCTTAGGATCTTATGACTTTGAGATTTCTTATACCTCGGGCAAGGGTAATCATTAGAATTCAGAATGGGTTTTGTATCAACTAGAAAACCACCGAATTTAATGAAATAGAATACCATAAGTGCCCAAAGTATAGTTGTAGTACGTATGCGAGCATGAATCGACCCCACAAGGAAAGCACTAATTTCAAAATTACTCAATCAGACTATCCTAAAAGTTACAAATGTGTTAACTAAAACTTGTAAAAAAAGTATAAAGAAATTAAAATAAAAGCAATGAGATTAAAAGAAAATTTAGAGGCAAATTCATTCTCATGTTCATATAAATCAACACAAAGTAAATTTATAATCTCTTTTTTAACATATGTAGACTTATTTGATGTATTTATTATTAGTATAGACTATTTGTGATATTAACTAACACAACCTAAACCATCAACCTTTAATACATCGTCCAAATCCACTTATCAAATCTTTTGAAAATGATTATGAAATTAAAAACAAAATCTAATTTAAGCATTATCTATTTACCATTTTTGATTTAGTAACATAGAACATCAAATTTTGATTATACTATCACTTTCATTATCAAAACCACAATTAGATGAAGGTGTAACATGTGTTTATATTTGATTAAGTACAGCCTATTTGTGATTAACAACATTGGCTATCAAATTCACTAATCAACACTAAAATTTCATCTAAATCTAATATTTACATTAAGCACCAAAGAAGAGAACATGAATGAAATCATTACGTTGAATTTACATAATTCATAAAAGGTTCATTACCCGCTAAATTGAATGAGTTTAACTTCTCATATTTGAATTCATATCAACATAAATTGATTTCAATATAAACAAAAGAAATGAAAAAATAATTTAAGAGAAAGAGAGCTAACTAATTTGCATAAAGAAAGAACTAATCTACTTACATGAAATAAAAAGAGAGCATAAAAGAAAAGAGCATAAAATTAAAAGCATAAACATAAAAGAAAAGGCTAAGAAACCATTAAAGATAATAAAATTTTTATTTATAATTTTGTGCTACAACTTAATATGCATAAAAGATTTCTATTACATGTAACATAAGATGGTATTTATATATGTACTAAAACCTTAATATCTTTTCGGGAGCTACCAAAATTGCCCTTCATTTTGTATGGCCATCAAGCAGTCATTAAGCATTAGTTAATTTGCACTAACATGTGCTTTTGCTTTTGATCCATTAGCAAATGGATAGGTGAGCTCCTCCATGTAGTGTTCTTTTTTCTTTTCTTCTTTCTTTGGCTTCTAAAATATGTCATGCATAAGTCCATGAGGCATCGTCCAATTGCCACTCAATTTCCTACAAAATAAGATTAAAACATGCAAATAAATTTCCTCAAAATTAATACATATAAGATTAAACCATGCAAATAAATTTTCTCAAAATTAATACATACACAAAATTACCGTTTTGTCCAAATATAGATGAGGAATGATGATTTTAAAAGCATTTTTATATTTTGGTTTAAAACATGTAAAAATATCTTAATATGACATTTATTTTAATAAAAAAGATTAAGTATGAGAGTAAAAATATACATTTCTACATGCACATCAAATACCCAAACACTAATCTTTTTATTCGTCCTTGAACAAAGTAAAACTAAGATAAATCCACTTTTATAGGAAGCATGATTCCATTGACCGTATGCAACAAGCTGTTAAACATCTTGATGTCCCAGTAGGATGAGTGTTGTCTCATGAGGATTTTCAGCGGATACCACCCACAAATCCAAATGCGATATGCAAAGTTCCTAATGCAAGTTTTATTTACAAAGATATGAATGATTTTTTTATTTACAATATAAATAATTTACTTTTAAATGGACAAGAAATAGTAATATATAAGTCTTATTCATCATCAATAAATTTCGGTATTTTACTAATCAAAATTTCCAACAAAAATTAACTTATCATCTCAATTGGACTCAAGCTTGGCTAGTTGTTTGTTTGATAACGTAGTGCAATTAAGAAATAAATTCTTTAATCGATTGTCAAAGTTTGCAAAGTGGTATCTTCATTTCCTTTTGTAAGACAAATCGAATCAATAAAGTCATGATAATTCTCGGGTTTACTCACTCTCTCTCTTATACATAAATTTTTTATTGATATTAACATTGTTATTATTTATAACTCAGAATGTTGAGGCAACTATATCATCCATGCACTGCCTTATGGGCTTACATAAGAAGAGTACAAAGCGTGGAGAGTGTACACATTTATGCGTGAACACCTGACTCTATGTGTTTATTATTATATGTATATACATACACCTAACTCAGAAAACTGAGGCTAGATATACCATTTATGCATTGCCTTACGGGCTTACGTAAGAAGAGTATAGAGCATAGCGGGTGTACACTTACGTGTACACACTGACTCAAGGTGCTATTATTGTTATTATTCCTCCCTTTTTTCTTCGGTTTTTTAAGGGAGAGAGTTATGAAAAATCATCTTAGCACTACTTAACTTTAAAGATTAAAAATGTTAATGCATGTATTTTAGACCAACCACTTTTTAGACGAAGAGTACAATTTAGAAAACACTTCATAATCATCACCTATGAGCCTCCATGTATACTAGATACAACATAGTTGGTTGTAATTTAATCTTTTCTTTTTATTATTCGTTGAGACAAGTAATTTCCTAAAACTTTCAATTTAATGACCAACACTATATGCTTACTCTATCGTGCCTCTTCAAAAGTAAATTATGGTGTAAAGAAAATTTGGAAAATTTTTTAAACGAAAATTAAAATGCAAATTTTTTGAGTTTTTTTTGGAAAAATTCAAAAATGAAAGCATGTAAAAGCAAACATGAGACTCCCTCCCACACTTGATTTTGATTATATCCCTATACTCAAAGCATGTAAGAGAGGGGTTAAAATTCCTTACCAGATGTAATATGGCTCATGAAGACTCATGAGCTCCTCTCGGTCACTTACCTATTCAAAGAAGGGCATTAAACGATGACCACTGACTTTGAAATTCGATCAATCCTTAGGTTTTTCTATCTCTATGGTAACGTGTGGAAAAATAATATGTACCTCCTATGGTATGGTCCATCTCAATTTTAATTTCATAGGGAATAAATAAAGTCGAGAGTCATACAGAAGATCCTTTTTGTTTTGGCGAAAATGTTTTTCTTATGATTGACTTGTCATGAAAAACTTTGTTTGCTCCTTGTAAATTTTCGAATTTTCATTCGCATAACTCACCGAGTTGTAATCTTCTATTTTCGCCAATTCTTGTCAAGATCAAAGTTTATATTCTTTATTGCCCATAATGCCTTATGTTTACGATTGATTGGTGAGTGACATGCTTTACCCTATACTAATTGAAAATGGGACATTCCAAGATGAGTTTAAAAGCAATTCTATAAGCCCAAAGTGCATCTATCAATTTTTATGACCGATCTTTTCAGTTTTTATTAGCAGTTTCCTCCAAAATATGTTTGATTTGTCAATTTGAAACTTCGACTTGACCGTAACTTTGAGGATGATAAGGAGTGGATAATTTATGGGTTATCGAGTATTTCTTCATTGAAGATCGAAAAGGTTGATTACTAAAATGTGTTCTGTTACCATTTGTTATTATGCGAGGTATGCCGAACCTAGAAAATATTTTCCTTTATGAATTTCACAACTTTATGGTCATTTGTTTTACACGGAACAACTTCAATCCATTTAGAAACGTAATCGATGGTAAGAAGAATATAAAGATTTGCGAAAGAGTGAGGAAACGGCCTCGTAAAGTCGATTCCCCAAAGAACAAAGATTTTGATCGTAAGGATGGAGGTAAAAGACATCATGTTTCTTTTCGTGATTTTTCCTAACATTTGACAAAAATTGCACACTTTACAAAACACGAACGTATCTTTGAAAACTGTAGGCCACTAAATGCCACACCGAAGCACCTTTTTTGTGGTTTTTAGGATCGAAATGTCCACCACATTATTGGTCATGACAAAATGAAAGAACACTCTTGATTTCGCTGTCCGAGATGCATCGTCAAATGATTTGGTCGAAACAATACTTAAACAAGCATGGATAATCCAAATAGAAATATTTCACTTAGGAAAAAGAATTTAATATTTATCTTATTTTGGACCAAAACAAAAGGAGTTTCCTTAGTGACTAAATAGTTTACTTCATCCACGAACCACGGATCAATGGAAGCTGATAAGTGTTGTTCATCGGGAAAGTAATCATTGATGAGTAAAGAAGATGGTATGTTTGGAAAACAAGAAAAGTGATCAGCTATGACATTGTCAGAACCTTTTTTGTCTTTGACCGTAAGATAAAATTCTTGGAGTAAAAGGTAAAAATGTGCCATGGATCGTGTAATATGGATATACGATAACACAAAGTGTAGTGATGATAGCTATATAGTAAATAGTGCGGAATATAAAATCAGTATGATAAAAATGACACCAGAGATTTTTATACTGGTTCGGAGCTCCATCCTACGTCTGTTGGGCATGTTTCCACTTGCTACCGAACCAACCCCAATTCCCTGCATAGCCGAACCAATCACATTCCCACCAACAACCAGTTCAAACACACTTCCCCTGCTCCAGCGGACCAACCTCACCGGACCAACCTCACCGGACCAAGCTCCACCGGACCAACCTCACCGGACTAGCCTCCACCGAATCAACCTCCACCGATCCAAGGCCTCACCGCTCCAACCACTACCGGACCACTCACAACCGGACCAGGGCGTACCAGGCCAACACTGCCAGGCCAGACTACATCAGCCCAGGCCCACCAACAGCTATATACATCCAAGACCCCTACCCTCAGCCTCACTCTATAAATAGAGGGGCAGGGGTACAACAATGACAGACAAGTTTGAGAGCTCAAGCACGGATAGAACTTTCAAACAACTTTCAGATACTTGTAATCAAAGCTTTGTACTTGTAATCTGAACAGAAAAGGAGAATAACATATAAAGTGGACGTAGGGACATTCTGGCCGAACCACTATAAATCTGTGTCTTTTACAGTTTAGTCCATCTAATTTATATATTTGCATAAATCACCCAAATCATTAAGAACAACGTATAATCAACTAAATCATACGACTTGGAGGTGTTTGCTCATTTTTTGTGCAAACATTTTTGGTGCTTTCACTGAGAACTTGAGCTAGAAGCTTCAGCTTCTCCCCCTCAGCCTTCTTCCTAACAGCTTCGCTCATTGCTTGGAAAACATGCCTCCCAGGCAGAAGAAAGATGTTAATAAAGGAAAAAACATCGCGACTAGCAGTATTCCGGATCCAGTAATCACAGATCAAGGGAATCGTTCCGTTCCAATAGCAAATGGAAATCAGGCAAATCCGACAGCCCCTGCCACGGAGCAACCAATTACTAGGGCAGATCTGGACAGGGTTGTGGCTGAAGTAACTAACCGCTTCACATCTCAACAAGAAGCCTTGGTGGACCAACTCATGTCACGCTTAAGGGATGTTGAAGAATCTAACCGCAACACCGAATCATGGGGAGAGTCCCAGTCTGGAGGATCTAGGAGGCGACAAAGATCTTTCTTCTTCGAACAGGCTAAAACAGAAACAACAATGGTAGGAGCCGAGCCCAGACTCAGCCCGAATTCCGACCCGAGGAAACACTTGGAACCGGACCCAAAGGGGGAGGTACCAGGCAGGGGTCGGATATGGCTGAGCCTGTCATGCTACCTAACCATGGGAACACCAATGGACGGGGCCGAGCTGGAGTCCAGCCCGAAGTTGGGCCCGAGGGAATGCTTAGAACAAAGCCCAGCAGGGAAAGATCGAAACAAGGGCCAACTGTGGCTGACCCCAGCATGCTCCCAGAAGACTAGAGACAGCCATCGAAAAATGTTAGGAGTGATAGACGATACCATCCCTACAAGTCATCTGGACAGAATCAATCCCGTAGTGAAGAACCAAACTCATTTCTATCCACCCCAAATTCTGATGAAAGGATGGCGTGATTGTTCAGAGAGTGTGTCCAATAGGATCAAAGGGATCGGGGGATAGTCGCTAGGGTAACCAGCCCCTTCACCCGCAATATCGAAACTGCCATCACCCCCCGAGAATGGAAAATGCCAACAATGGAACCTTACAAGGGAACCTCTGACCCCGTTGTACACTTGCAGAGATATACACAGCATATGCTCATGAGCGGAGCAACAGAAGAAGTGTTGTGCAAATGCTTCCCGCTATTCTTGGCAGATCTAGCTACCTCCTGGTTCTGCCATCTACCCCAAGGATCCATCAGCTCATGAGAGATGTTGAAAGAAAAGTTCATCAGCCAGTCCCGCATTCGTGTGGAACAACCCAAGGACGCTTATTCCCTATCTAATATTAAACAGAAGCCGGAGAGACAGTGCAATAATATCTAACCCGATTCAACGCCGCAGCGGCCGCAGTCCAAGATGCCGATGAGAAACTTATCCTAATGGCTCTTTGTAGTGGCGTACATCCGGATACCAAGTTTGCTAGAAGATTAACGAAAGAAAAACCAGCTACCTTACCCGACTTCTTCCATGAAGCCGGAAAATATATGAGACTTGAAGACGCTGCCATTGAAAGGCAGACAGGGCAACAAGCTAAGGCAGCTCATGGCAACAAACCCGTAGTAGCAAAGGACGTTCGAAGAAATGACGCCAGAGATAGTGCTAGGGGTAAGAAGGGAGAAAAACGCCTATATCGGCCAGGACTAAGATTTGACGTTTACACTCCTTTAAATGAAACAGTCGAAAACATCTTCCTGGCCACCCAAGACGAGCTTAAATACAAACGCCCCCCCGTACAAGAAGGAATCAGATCACGCAATCAAGTCTGGAAAATTCTGCCATTTCCACGAATCCCATGGGCATGATACCAATGAATGTCGTCATCTCCGAGATCTGATTGAAGAACACATCAGAAGGAAGAGATTGGAACACTATGTAAAGGGTCAGGACAAGACTCCAACTCCTGCCAAGGAGAACCCACGACAAATCCACCAAGAGATAGGCGGAAGAAATCACAACACCAGCGGTTCCAGTCAAGAGAAGATAGTGGTCCATACAATATCGGGAGGACCACACATCGCCGACAGAAACTAGGCAGAAATAGAGAGATATGGAAAGTCACTTAGAAACAATGTGGACTGCATCAATTCCGTCATGGAAGAACGCCGCCCGAAGCGGAAAGAGGATAATGACATCACATTCAGTAGGCGATACCTAGAAGGAAGGCAGTACCCTCACATGGATCCCATGGTTATCTCTGCCTGGTTCGGCCCAGCCGAAGTTTTTCGAATTCTGGTAGATACTGGAAGCTCCGTAAACATTCTATTCAGGCATGCTTTCGACAAAATGAAGCTGTCAATGAAGGATGTGTCTCCCTGCAACAAACCACTACATGGTTTCACTGGAGATACGAAGATGCCCCTCGGGCAATTGGACCTCTTTGTCGAAATAGGAAGTCATCCCCGCTCCGTTGTGCGGAAACAAACATTTGTGCTAATAGAGAACCATTCGGCCTACAACGCCTTTTTGGGAAGACCAGCCTTGTCTGACTTCCAAATTGTCCTAACCCCGTGGTGCCTGAAGATGAAATTTCAAACAGACAACGGAATAGGAGAAGTAGAGGGAGATCAAGACGCTGCTCGAGATTGCTATGTAACTGAACTTCGCAATCACCGCAGGAAGGATAGAGGGAAGGATGCAGAGACTACTCTCTGCAAGAAAAACTTGGAAGCATAGCAACTAAAGAAAGCCCCTCCTCTTCGATATACCAGTGATCCTTTCAATGAATTAGACCCTAGGGACAAAGAGGAGGAGGCCACCGCCGAGCCTGCAGAAGCCATGGAATTTGTATCTGTAGACAAACATGACCCAAGTAGACTGCTGAGAATCGGGTCTCAGTTAAGAGCAGAGTTGAAGGATCAACTCGTCGATTTTCTTCGCCATAACTCGGATGTATTTGCATGAACGCACACTGACATGACTGGAATCTCCCCAGACGTAGCGTGCCACGTACTGAACATCGATCCCACCAAGGTACCAGTAAAGCAGAAAAAGAGAAGTATAGGGGCAGAATGATCAGCAACCCTCAAGGAAGAAGTAAAGAACTTACTTGCCAATAACTTCATACGAGAAGCCGTCTACCCAGAATGGATTGCCAACCCTGTATTGGTAAAGAAGGCTAACGGGAAGTGGCGAACGTGTATTGACTTCTCCAACTTAAATGACGCTTGCCTGAAGGATTGCTTCCCACTCCCCCGAATTGATCAGCTTGTAGACAGCACAGCCGGGCACGAACTCTTATCTTTTATGGATGAATACTCGGGATATAACCAAATTCCTATGCACGCCCCTGATCAAGACCACACTAGTTTCATCACTGACCGGGGATTGTACTGCTACAGGGTAATGCCTTTTGGACTTAAAAACGGCGGGGCTACTTATCAGCACCTCGTCAACAAGATGTTTGCAGAACTAATAGGACGAACTATGGAAGTTTATGTGGATGACATGCTGGTAAAATCGAGAAAAGACAACGATCATATAAACCACCTGGACGAGTTTTAACCGATCAACCGCTAAGGCAGGTACTCCATCGCCCCGACACTTCTGGACGACTACTTAAATGGTGCATTGAACTGAGTCAATATGATATCACCTACCATCCTCGCACCACCTTCAAGGGACAAGTCATGACCGATTTCATTGCCGAATTCACTACCAACGAAGGTAAGGAGCAATCTGAAATAAAAGAAGATATCAAGTGGAATCTCTTTGTAGATGGAACATCGAACGAATAGGGCTCGGGGGCAGGTATTGTGATAATCACCCCCAGGGGAAGGAAGCTGCACTATGCCCTAAGGTTGGAATTCGCCGCCACCAACGACGATGCAGAATATGAAGCAGTAATAGCAGGATTAGAACTTGCCTTAGAAATTGGAGTCAGTTCTTTATGTCTTCATAGTGATTCTCAACTTATCGTAAACCAAGTACTGGGAGAGTTTCAGACTCAAGGAGAACGACTCACAGCATACCTAAAGAAGACCAAGCTTCTGCTCGATCAATTGGATCACTATTTAATCAAACACATTCCTCGAGAAGAGAACCGAGAGGCCGACGAACTGGCAAAGCAAGCTAGCATGAAGAACAACACCATTTCCGGAACAGTAGCCATCTCGAAACAACTATCCCCAAGTTTCGAACAAGAAGATCTGATAGCTGCAATCGAAGAGGAAACTTGGATGACTCCTATCCGAAAATACTTACAAGATGGCACACTTCCCCACGGGCGTAACGAAGTGAAGAAAATCTTGAGGAAAGCTTTCCGCTACACAATACAAGAAGGCATCCTCTATCGGCGCGGCTTCTCTAACCCCTTATTGAGGTGTGTCACTGGAAGGGAAGCCAAGGAAATCTTATCCAACATCCATCAAGGGAGCTGCGGAGATCACACTGGTGTGCAGACTCTGGCAAAGAAGACGCTCCGATATGGATACTACTGGCCCACTTTAAACAAAGACGCCTTAGACTTCGTCAAAAGATGCGACAGATGTCAGAAATTTGCTAAGATTCCTCTACTACCACAAATGAGATTACTCAGATGACCAGCCCTTGGCCCTTTGCAGTATGGGGAATTGACTTGATTGGCGAACTGCCAATGGACCGAGGCGGAGCCAAATATGCTATAGTGGCAGTCAACTATTTCACCAAATGGGTGGAAGCGGAATCTCTAAATAAAATATCTTCGGCAAAAGTTATTAACTTCTTGATCAAAAATGTTCTATGCAGGTACGGGGTTCCACTCAAAATCATATCGGACAATGGACTTCAGTTTGACAGCGAGGAGTTCGCCGACTGGTGCCAAGAGCACGGAATTCACAAAAGCTTCTCATCTGTGGCTTATCCCCAGGCAAATGGACAAGTTGAAGCTTTCAACAAAATTCTTAAAACTCTAATCAATAAGAAGCTTGAAAAGTCAAAAGGCGCTTAGGTGGATGAACTTCCTACGGCACTTTGGGCCTACCGCACGTCTTTCAGAACATCAACAGGGCATACTCCTTTCTCTTTGGCATACGGATCGGAGGCCATGCTCCCAGTTGAAACTGTAATGCCATCCCACCGTAGGATCCACTACAACCCAGAAGAGAATGAAGAACTCCTCCACATGTCTTTGGATCTAATCGAAGAAAAAAGAAATGATGCAGCACTAAAAGCAGCAGCTCACAAGCAAAAAGTGGCAGCCCAATACAACTCCAAAGTCAAACATCGCAGCTTACAAGAAGGAGATCTTGTCCTCAAGCGAATCTTCCCGCGCCTCGGAGCGCTAGATCCCATCTGGGATGGACCATATGTAATTCATAAAGATCTCCACAACGGAGCTTATATTTTGTCAACAGTGGACGGAGAGGTGCTCCAGAGGGCATGGAACATCCAACACTTCATCGATACTTTTCTTAACTTGTACTGCCCATATAAAGTGGATTAACAAAGAGAATCAGTGGACGTAGGCATTTTCATGCCGAACCACTTTAAAAGTCTTGTCTCTTTTTAACTTTTCCTTTATATCTTGGATGCCTGTTAAGCTTTATCCTTTTCTGTTGAACAAAATCCTGTGTAATGGCATTTCCATCCTAGACACTTCACGACGCAACCTCACCTGGACAAGACCTAACAGGTACTATACGAATCTATGCCCTCGCCAATGAGACACTTTTGCTCCAGCATCCCTCTGCTGCGGGTTAACTCATTGCTCGCGACGGCCCTCAAAGCCAACTGTAATGAGCCGATTATATGCCACCGAGGAGGCCGAAAATAGTCTAGACAGCTCATTACGGCGTTCGGCTCGCCGGCAACTGTGAACTATTATAAGCCCCAACATAAGGTGTGGCCAGCCAGGGGCAGTTCACAGTTGACGATCGCCAGCCGCGCTAGCCGGCCACGGTAAATCGAATAATACCCACAATTACGGGCCATAATGGCCCGGGTAGTTACTGTGCGCGATCTCGGCTCCGATGTGTCTTAAGTACGGCTGTGGTAAAAAAGAAAACTCCCCGCGGAGGCGTAAGATGGGTGACAAATGTCTCCAAGACCCACAGCTAGGGAAAGTGACTACAAAACCCATTTGCCACAAACTTAAGCACATCGAAGGCCTTCCGTGATTGGAAGTTTTACTATTTCTTATATTTCCATTTTATTTATAAAAACTCTCCTCCTATCCACTGTAGCGATCACTAAAGTACAGGACACAAAATAGGAGACACTCGCTAATGGGAATAAGAACTCACAGCTGGATGACAGGTCATTCAGCCGCATTCCATATTCGATTACACAAGGCATTCAAAGCTACCGTCTACAGCAAAAACTTGAAGGGCGGTACTTTCTTCTCTTGTACATAAATATGTAACTATAATTTCTACGCACATCACACTAACATTGCAAGACATGAAATTATATTTTAAGAAAAAACTTAGCGTCAAACACAATTGAATCACTAACACATGCGCAGCTATATTTTATGCAACACATCAAAATAACAACAGCATTTAAACATGACAAAATCAACTTATGTTATAAAGTTACATGCCAAAAATCAAGTTGTTCGTTACATAATTACAGCCCGAAAATTACATTAATGTTTTAAGACTAACATAGACAACAATGTCAAATAAGCTGAAAAATGTCCAGATCAATCCAAGGAGCCGACTGCATCGGGGCCTCACTTCTATCCTGCTGGCTCTCCGAGGTTTACTTAACCGCCGGATCAGAGCTCCCAGCATGCTGACCAGAGGTAGTTGGCGCTTCAGAGGTCCCGCCTGTCCAATTCAGGAGAAGAATTCATTGAATAAACAATAAGCAACCAAGCTATGAAAAGTCTAAAAGGGAAGACTTACCAGTATCCATTCCTTGATCATCATCTCCCAACTACACACCTACCTCCTCGACAGCGAGCAGCCGCATGCCCTCCTTCACCGCCACTTTCTCCTCCTTAGTGAACTAGGCCGTAACCACATCCATCCTGAAGGCCATACCACCCTTCTTATCTGCATCAGCCTTGGCCTCCTCCAGAGCCCGGAGATAAATCCTGGCCAGGATCCGGGGATAATCATCCATCCAGGATAAGTTGCCCTGCTTCTACGGAAATACAATCCTGGAGCATCTCATCCATCATCCCCTCGTTTTCCTCAAACTCCCTCATTCAGACCTCAGAAGCCAACAGCTTTGCAACGACAGCATCCCTCTTCGATCGGTATCGCGAGCGGTCAGCCTGAAGGGATTTCCTCATCGCCTCCACCTCCTCCTTCAGCTTGGCTTGAGCAAGCTCCGCGGCTTCAAGCTTCCCAAATAACTCCTCTACCCGCTCGAGATCCGCTTTCCCAACCTCATCCACCGTCGCAATGGCCATATCGATCCGTTCCTTGCAGATGGCCTCCATTTTCCGCAACTCGGCTCTACTAGCCTCTTCCATGGTTTTCTTTAGCCGTCTGGAGGCAGCCTCGTGCTCAGAGATCTGGATGGCCTGATCGGCGAGTTGCTTGGCCTGGTCAGCAATCACTAACTGCAATCTTATGTTGGCGCTCCCAATTTCCTCCCCGGCCTTGACCAATCGGGCATGATGCCCCATCAACTTCCTAGTCTCCTCGGCAACCCGGTCGATATTTGCCTTAGCTTCATCCCCCATAGTTACAATCCGAGTAGTAAGCAAATCAAGGTCCAGAGACTTGGCCTCATCAAGCACCCTTACCATAGGATTGCAAGGGAGAAGGTGCTCACCGGTAACCTCGTCAAAGGAAATATCATGAGAACTCGGATCCAGATCGGGATGACCCACAAAGGGATTACGAGCCAAGCCGGGACGATCAATCTGAGCAACGGTAGGATTCTCAGACGAATGCGGAGAGGGTATGAATTCAGTATCCTCCCCCGTGATATCATGGATAGGCTAGGTTGGGGGCTGAGGATCGGGTGAAGGTTCGAATAAGGAGCGCCTCCTCTTTTTCTTTTGAATATCCTCTTCAATAACTCCGAGAAGAGGACGGTAGCCAACTACGTCCCCGGAACGGTTGGTCGGAGGCTTTGGTTTAGCGGAAGCTTTGAGGAGTTTGAATTGTTCGAGGCGGTGTCGAATGTCTGATGTCTTGGCCGCCTTACCCGTTCCTGAAATAAAAACCAAGTGTTACAAGCATGCATGGGACTATAATCCAAGAAACATTTGAAGTTAAAAGAGGAGTCAAAAATTCACCTTGAATTGCCGGAGTTGCCCTAGCTGAAATGCTTTCGGAAGATGGACCGGCACCAGTCCCGGCCTTATCAGTTTTCTTTGGCTTCTCCACCAAGGCCGATCCTTCCTCCAACTCCTCAAAAGCCTGGCGGATAGCATCATCTGTCCACTCTTGGATCTCCCCTGCTTGCCCAGAAGACAAAGCCCCGGCGCCATCACCGCTCTGTCCTTCGCCACCATCACCACCATCACCTTCTCCATCACCTCCGCTCTCCTCCTCGCCTCTTTCCTCCTCTACATTTTCCTCCTCCGGAACATCTGGACATGTGCTAGGGGAGGGTCCATCGGATTTCTTGAGCTTCTTCCCTCCGGCGACTGGAGGTATCGAGAAGGGTTTCCTCTTGCTGCTCTTTGTCGTGGCCCCTCCTTTAGCTTTGGCAGCCCTCTCCTCAGCTGTGTCTCTCTGCTTGACCACAGACTGACGTGGTAGAATCAAGTTGTGCTGTAGAAGAGTAGCATTCCTGATCAGGTAAGAAGCTGACCTCTCCCTTCCCGAAATGGCTTCTATTTCCGCAGCCATCTGAACCAGGCGATCGTTCTCCACGACCGCAAAGCCACCTGTCACTAGCAAGAAATAAAAACACATAAGAAGAAGCATTGCAATCGGAACAGAAGTTATAAATAAGCTTCAACTTACAGCCGGAGGTGAAGCGACGGATAGAAACAGAGTCATCCTTGACAAAAAACCATTCTTTCTTGAACATGCTGAACTTCGAATATAAGTCCAGGACCGGCTTGAAGGACACGGCAGATTCCAAGCTGATGTATGGAGACCCCTTCTTGTAGCCTCTTAAGTTGTACAAATATCGGATCTCCCGGTTGGAAGGGGGATGCCTGTATTTTCTCTGGAAAATGATGAATAGGCTCACCAAGATAGCGTAAGAGTTGGGATGAAGCTGGAAAGGGGCCACCTTTAGGTAGGTGATGAAGCTGACTATCCAAGTATTGATCGGGGGAATGGCCCCACACATACAATGGTACCTGCTGTAAGCAAAATACCCTTCAGGAGGGTCATACGGCATAACTCCATTCCCTAGCAGCACCATGTGTGCTCTATCAATCCCGAAAGAACGAGATATAACATCAAGCTGCTCCTCTTTGGGGGAGCTAGGAAAGCAATCAGGAGGAGAGTTCAAGAGCTTCTGAGGGCCATATCCATCCACTAGTGATCTCGGGGTGGGTCCCTGTCGTCCCGGTCCTGGCTGGGCTGGGGGCACAACGGGGGACTCTCTTCTGTCCATAGATTTCCTCTTATCCGATCGAGTTTCCACTTTATGAGACATTTATCTGCAACACAAGAAAGTACGTCGTTAAAACAGAAGATATAAACATGCAAGTGTATGTAGCCTGGAATTCCACTCATAATTCAAAACATAAAAGAACATTCGGTAGTTTAAGGGCAAAAAGGTCATTCGGCATTATACTCCCCAAGATCATTCGGCAAGTTCATTCGGTACTTGAGGTCCCCGAGCTCATTCGGTAAATCAAAGTCATCAAGTTCATTCGGTACTTGAGGTCCCCGAACTCATTCGGTAAATCAAAATCATCGGGTTCATTCGGTACTTAAGGTTCCCGACCTCATTCGGTAAATCAAAGTCAAAAAAGCCATTCGGTAAGAGAATGTCTCACCTGATTCGGCACTTCAAATGGTTCGGCAAACGGAACTAATTCGGCACTATAATCAATTCGGCAGTCGAGAATTTGGTCCGGCTATTTCAAAAGGTAAGGAATGAAGGAAGCATAAGGCCCATACTTATAAGCAAATATCAACGACTGGACCAATTGGTTCGACATTAGAGTCCGGATAAGAGCGCTCAGGATGAATGACTTAAAACAAAGCACGTCATATACAAGCATATGCCCTACTTTGGGTGGCAAGGGTTGGGCATGTTTCCACCTGCTACCGAACTAACCCCAATTCCCTGCATAGCCGAACCAATCACATTCCCACCAACTACCAGTTCAAACACACTTCCCCTGCTCCACCGGACCAACCTCACCGGACCAAGCTCCACCGGACCAACCTCACCGGACCAGCCTCCACCGAATCAACCTCCACCGATCTAAGGACTCACCGCTCCAACCACTACCGGACCACTCACAACCGGACCAGGGCCTACCAGACCAACACTGCCAGGCCAGACTACATCAGCCCAGGCCCACCAGCAGCTATATACATCCAAGACCCCTACCCTCAGCCTCACTTGATAAATAGAGGGGCAGGGGTACAACAATGGCAGACAAGTTTGAGAGCTCAAGCACGGATAGAACTTTCAAACAACTTTCAGATACTTGTAATCAAAGCTTTGTACTTGTAATCTGAACAGAAAAGGAGAATAACATATAAAGTGGACGTAGGCACATTCTGGCCGAACCACTAAATCTTTGTGTCTTTTACAGTTTAGTCCATCTATTTTATATATTTGCATAAATCATCCAAATCACTAAGAACAACGTATAATCAACTAAATCATACGACTTGGAGGTGTTTTTCCATTTTTTGTGCAAACAACGTCCAGTCCCAGACTCCTTCTGCAATTTCACTAAATCAACAAACCTCACTTAACCCGGAGGAACAGGTCTATACAACCCTTGAGCAGCTGAATAGGGACCTGAGCAGCAGAACAAGATTTCACCTCAGCAGCCAAAGAGGATTTCACACGCCTGAGCAGTAGAACGGGTCTTTCACAAATACAAAAGATTATTTGACTTTTCGTGTTCTGATAACACAGATTAGTCTGTTTATAGTACCCCCTTCCTATGATCTTCTCCTCAAGTATAAATATATATATTTGAAGTTTATGAAGAATAGAAAGGAATAAAATTTATTAGAGTATGTTAATGCTGAATATTTAAGAGAATAGTCGCAAGTATATTCAAGAGAGTTAGATAAGAAAAGATAAGAAAATTCGGTGATTTGGAATCAAGTTAGGATATGTATTTATAGTTGTTAAAAATCAGCGACTAGTGACGAAAAATTCTGGTTTAAGCATTGCATCCAAATCTCTTTGTAGAGATTCGTAACTCTTTGCAAATGGTCGTATCTTTTCAGAAAATATAGCTGTTATAGATATTCAGTCAACGGAGCCTCTGGGTCAGTCGACTAAATATTCAAACGAATTTTTAAATAAATATTTGTATATTTGTGCACATATGCATGTTGCATAGAAATTAGCAGGTTAAAAGACCGACCTGGTAATTTCTGTGCAATTTGCACAGTTTTCACAGGCTTTTATATATACATATATTATATATGATTCTAAAGAAAAAATTCGATTATATATATATAATATGCTTATATATGTATAAATCATTTGAAAATAAGAAGATTATATGTATAAGCTAATATATACGTAAACGAGGAGAGATCTTAACAAAATTGACTTAAGACTCAAAACAAGATAATATAAAAATTGATGCATCGATTTTGATGTCTTGCCTCCGTGTAGTATATGTTCTCTTTTTTTCATAACAGTCATCAAATCTGCATATTGTAGCGATAGCTTTAAATCATGAATTAAAACCAAGTCTCAACATTCTCCCCCTTTCAGATTGATGACAACCAAAATAGATATAGATTTTGACTGTATATAATATAAATACTTAATCCCCCTAAATCTTTGACGATCTATATCCTGCATTCTTAATGTTAGTGATAATTTTTCTCCCCCTTCGTCATCGACAAAAAGGAATAAAAAGCATGAATAATAGTACGATGTATTCATAGATATTAAAAAATAAATGAACATTCGTATATTACAATATCACAAACAAGAGTTTTGAAATAATACGAAAACATTGGCTATTTAGTACAAGACATAATGTCATGAAATAAAAGACAAATGTTTTTAGAACATAAGAGAAGCAACAACTTACTTTATTATACGCTTACTCTAATCACCATGAGAACTTTGACCAGCACCATCGCCTCCATTTCCACCGTTATCGCTACTACTTGCTTGATCGTCGGAAGAGGAAGACCAAGTGAAGACGGATTGTTTGCTCAGATCACTTAGTGTAGCCGTGGAAGAGCCGGATGAACACGAGATTGGTTGCCATAACTTTTTGAAAAATCCTTTAAATTCATCAAGATTTTTGTCAACCCAAGTCATATGTGATTGAAGAATTAGTTGGTTACGACATATCATGGAAATAGACTCATATGGAGGGATGCCCGGATTTGGAATCAATTTCGTCTTGTTGACGAATAATTGATTTTGGCGAGTTGGAAGGGATGCTTTGCCTTGTTGTTGTGGTGGTTGATCTTGAGGTAATTGCCGTTGAGTCCATTCTTCAAAAGAAATGATAGGAGGAGGTTGAGCAGCCGGTAATTTCATCAATGCTAGAGTACGGGAGTTTAAGTAGCCAATGGTAGAAATAGACGAGTCGGGTTTTGGAATCTCACATTCTTTTAGTAAGCGCATAATGTACTCACCGTAATGTATGACATTCATTCGACCATTGCTGAAACTTAAGAACTCATTAAGAATCAAACAGAGCCAATTAACTTTGATATTCCCGAAGATGGCATATATGGTTTTGAAATTGTGTTCATAAACAAGTTCGTAACTTCCGGTTCTCGGAGTTATGGTTTTCATTAATGCACCGTGCATAATTCTAGCTTTAGGCCTTAAGGACATAGATTTGAGTTGGCGCATATCATCTTGCAAAAATAAATGAATTATATGACCACGAACGACCATATCACAATCAACATTACTTAATTAAATTCCATCATTTTCAGATTTTAAAATGTGAGCCATTCGATCTAAAGAGAAAAATACAGGTTTTCCACAAACCAAACTCCATACACAATCATCTTGGTTTTGAATGTTTTGGTGACCTAAATTAAGATTGGCATAGAATAGCTTGACCATAATTTGGTTTATTTTATGCTTGTTTTCATCAATATTGAACAAAGACCCCAAATTGCTACGACGAGCCAATTCTTGTATATGATAAGGAGAAAAATCGGCAAATTTGACAAACGAACCTTCAAAAATACGAGAATCTTGCATTTTCCTCCATCATCTAACCACGATATCGTCGAAATGCCATTGTTGGATTTGGTCACTGAAAGGAGGTTGAGAAGATGAAGATGCTTGACCTTTTCTTTTTGGAGCCATTGAATTTGACTATTTGGAGGTGAAAATTTGGTTTTTAGGGTTTGAGAAGAGTTGAAAAAAATCTGAAAAAGGAGTGAAAAGTAAAGGTGAATTTGTAGGTTAAAAGGTGAGAATGGGCGGGTAGGAGTCATTAATTTGGCTCAAATCTATGAATCAGTCGACTGAATCAGGTGTTCAGTCGACTGAACCTGAATTTCAATATTTTCGAACTTCTGGTTCAGTCAACTGAAGGCCTGATTCAGTTGACTGAATCTTGGTCATAAAAATTTTAACTTCTACTTCAGTCAATTGACCCACTGGTTCAGTCGATTAAGTCTTGAAGAATAATTTTTGTTTTCAGAGTCAGTCGACTGACCTACTGGTTTAGTCGACCGGCCTGTGCAAATTTTCCTAATAAGCATGTTTTACTGAAGTGTTTTGCATATCTATTTATTTTATAAATTAATACTTATAGAGATGTAAATTTATGTATTCGAATAATAAACCCAGTATATTTGTTTTGAATATACGAAGGAAAAGAAATGATTCTTTTATTAATTAAAATTGTACATGGTTTTTTAAATTATTTGAGAAATGAAATACAATGACTTTTTTCTTATTTTTAAGGACTAGGAGTTTAGCAGCCCTATAACTGTTTTCGTCGAAAGTTGGATGCTTCATTTCGATCCCATGAGTTTGGTGAGACTGGTGGTCGTGGCAGGGATGAAGTAGAGGGTCGACAAATGGGCGTAACCACGTGTTCGTTGATTGGATGGGATGAAGCGCCACAAAATTTCAGGGTAATATATTCTATAATACTTGGACATCCTAAACTGATTTTCTACTCGTAATACATTTCACGCTGAAGCATCAACGACTCCTGCTGTTAGTGATGTATATCACTTATCTTTTGTTTAGTAGTTGGAGAGAGGTCAAACATCATTTTCTTTTCGTTCTTTTTCTCCGGAGTGTATCCGGTATGATCGTGAGAAGTAGAAGGTGGTGTGGAATGATGAACGGGTGTTTTTGTTGGTGATTCGGAAGAGGTTATGATTTCTATGGAGGGACTTGAATGCGAGGAGTTTGAAATAGTGTAGGAACTTTTTAGTTCTAAGATAGTCGTTTGTACGAATAGCAGTGAATAAGATGTCTATTTATGGATTATAATCGAGAGTAACAAGGATCAAATGAGTGGATTGAATTGTTTTTAGTTAAAATAAATTATTTAGTTAGGATGATCATTGCTATTGTTTGGTGGTTTTCATGTGATTGTAGTTTTTCTTTTGTTAATGCAATATGGTTGTATATACAGTAGACATATGTATAAAAGTAAGTGTTATAATGTGATATCTCGGAATTTTTGGCAATATCAATTTAATAATCTGTTTTTAAAATTAAAATGATTTAATAATTTTTGTAAATAAATTTGAATTGATTTAATAATCTCACTTTAATAAATAATTAATTAGTGAATTTATCTTTTAAAAGCTAATAAATTGGTTTCTATATATATTTGTATATATTGTCAGTATATGAACTTTGTTTTAAATTTAATTAATAAGGTATATTTCCTAATTCTAATATTATTGATTAAGCTTTTCAAAGCTATTTTATAAATAACTATATGATTTTAAATACATAAAATAAATGTTTAATTATTTAAAAAGGATTTTAGCTTAAAGTTTATATAAGATTAATAATAAGATTTGTTTAACATTCTTTTTAAAATATTGATTAATAAATATGATTTGTAAATTAGATATGAAGTTTAAAATACAACTAATAAATGAACCATTTATTCATTTAAATAATAAGTAATTTATAACCTCTTTTATAAATTTATTTAAAATGAATAAAAATGTTATTTTCAAATAATTGATATGTGTATTGTTTTTATTCATAATTATACTTGGTTTTATTTCTTTAAAATTAGCTATATAAATAACTAAGTATTTTAAAAACAAATTAATTAAGTTAAAAAGCTTATATTTACATTTAAAATAAATACTAAATTACTTAAAGAACATATGTTGTTTTCCTAAGGCTTCTAATAACATGTGCAATTTAAACAAACAAGGAAATTAACAAGTGTTAATATTTAAGACAAGTGTCATATTGTATTTTTATTTTTTTCTTTGATTTTTAATAAATCATGAATTTAGTTTATAAATACTCTCCTTCTTCCTTTTCTTTTTCTTTTTCCCATTTCATTTCCAAACAAAGAAACTTCAGCTGAAACCCTCCTCAAAACCAAATCTGAAACCTAAAATCAGTAATCAAACTCTTCATTTCAAAATGCAAATTTTCATTTCCTCTGAAACCAGTTTTCATCAACCTGTAACCAAGTTGCAAATCACTCTTCAAAACTGAAAATCAAATCAGTATCACTCCTCACAAAAAAAAACTTGTAAATCACTTTCTAAATCAAGTTTGCAAAGCTTTTTATCAACCTGTAAACTTATTTTCAAAAAAACAAAAGCAAGCCCGCATTCATCATTCAACTTGAGTTTTTAAAGCAAGCAAGCCTGTAATCATTTAATTCAAGTTTTCAAATCCAATCTGAAATTGGCTACTGCATGCAACTCAGTTTCTAAACAAGTTTAAAAGAAAGACATTTCTGGTTGATAAAGCAACTGCATTCATTATCTTCAACCTGAGATGATTAGGCCTGCATTTTCTTGTAAGCTGAAGCATGCATGTAAGTTTGTAAATCAAGGAGCAAAAGCATGTTAAAGCAACATTCAAGTTTAAAGTTTCAAAGCATCACAACAACTCAAATTAAAAAAAAAAACCATTTTCAAATCAAAACAATGGTGCTCTGTCTGCTGTTTTCAGGTGAGTAACTTCACATTTTAAAATTTTAAGTATAAAAATATGGTTGTTTGATTTATCCATGGAAATAAGTAGGATTGTATATATATTGTTAAATACATTGCTGTGTATATATATGTATGAGTGAGATGCATGTCTATTTCACCTAAGTTACTGTGTGTTTACAGTACAAGTTCAAGTTGATCAAAATTCTTTTCTTTTGATCGGGTTGCTGTTATGACTTAGTATTTGAATGAAACTTGTTTGTTACATGATAAAGTAAAGTTTAAAAAAAATTATATAAGTTAAATAATTTTGTATTGCCTGGAAATAAAACAACAGAGTAAAAATTAGTATAAAGTGAAAATTCAAAATTTTCAATTCATAAATTCAGGAACCTCAATTGAATCCTTGAACCAAAACATGATTTTTGAAACTGAAATTATAATTTTTAGTGTAAGGACGAGTGTGCAATTATAGTTTGAACATAAATGGTTTTTTGGGAAAATTCTGATGACCCAAGTGATCGGGAACGATGGGGTTTCCACTGGAAGTAGTGTAGTGGTGTGTGAGCTCGGTAAAATTGTCAGAAAGGCGAATATATCATCGTTGTAGATGCACTGGAGGATTGAAGTCTATAGCCCTAGTTTGGGAAGGTTGGGTATGATTGATCGTCACGGCTTCTATGTTGAATCGAGTTTCTTGGGTTTTGGGATATGGAAGCGTGGTGGTTGTCGAAGTAGTGGCCGGAAGTATAGGGACTACGGTGGTCGAGAGGATCGAGAATTCGATTGTTCCAGGTTTTGATATGGAGTTTCTGTTTCTTGTTCTAGGTTTTGGTGTGGAGCTCGATTTTGATTTCATGTTTGGATGGATGATGTGATGATCGGATTCTGGTGAGAGGATGGTCGTCGTTCTGCTCGAGGGTGTGGTGTCGACAGGAGTTGGTCGGCGGCACCGTGCATGTGCACGCTGCACTAGTTTCTGATGATTCGTGTCGTTTAGTTTGGGGTGGTTACAGGATTTCGTTTACTCGCCTTTGTCTCGAGTGATTCGAATTTTAACTCGAAGTAGTGTGGGTTTGAACTCGAAGTCATTAAGGCTTTGGCTCGAGTATAAGTTTGGTTACAGGTTTTAACCACTAAAACCTGTTATGTTTGTAATTTTTTTAAAATAAAGTTTAAATTTGTAAATCAAAACTTTAAACTAAGATTTAAACCTGAGTGGAATCTGAATTCAAGTTGTTTGAATCTTAGTTTTGAAATGATTTAAATTTTGAAATTTAAATTTGGTTTTAATAACTTTTAAGTGTTAAAGTATATTTGGTTTGAAATTAAATTGAAAAGTTCAAATTGTAAAATAGAGATTTAAAATAAGTTTAAATCTAAGTTTTAAAAATCTGGAATTTGGGTTTGAATTTCAGTTTTTAAAATAAAATAAAGATTTAAATTTAATTTGTTTAACTACTTTCAAAAAAAATGGTTAAATGATTTGAAATGTATGTAAGTTTTGAATCCAAGTAATTTGGAATCAAAATTTAATATGTATTCCAGTTTCAAATAAATGGAAAATTTTAAATTTAAAATGATTTAAACAATCTTGTTTGTTAAAGTGTATTTTTAAATTTATTTGAATTTAAAAATGAATTGGGTTTTAAATTCTTTTAAAACTTCCTTATAAAATGGACATTTCTTTAACTTGTGAGATAAAAAGGTTTTGAATTATTTTTAAACTTTGTTTAGATAAATTTGTATTCATTTTAAAAGCTTAAATTTAAAATGAAATCTAAAATGAGATTTAAAGTAAATTTTGAAAACAAATTGTTTTTAAATGCTTTGATTAAGTAAGAAATGTTTTTCTTAAATTAAATTAGAATTTAATGATTTGTAATTCATTAAGTTATTAAGTTAATTAAAATGGATAATTAATTATTTAGTTAATTAATGATATGGATGATTAATTAAGTAATTAAGAGTTTTTAAATTGATTAATTAAGGATAATTAATTTGTAATTAAGGATTAATTAAGTTGAAGTTAACACTTAATTAATTAAATAATTAGAGATTAATTAATTGGTAATTAAATATTAATTAATTTGTAATTAATAATGGTTAATCTAAGTTAATTTCTTAAGAAGAAATTAAAGAATTGTTAATGAAGGTCATCCACTAAGATTATTTAACAATTAATTAATGTGATTAATGTTAATAATTAATTAGATTAATTAATTAATAATAATCATTTGTTAAATTGTTAAAGTTTAATTACTTAATAGAAGTAATTAATGAATTAATGTAATTAATTGAGTTTAATGTGATTAGTTTAAGTTAATTAATTAAGTTTAATTAATTTAAACACTGGATGATTTGATAATAATTACTTTATGTAATTGATGGAGTGTAATTACTTAGTGAAGTTATTAACTGATAATTACTGGAGGTAATTAGTGGAAGATGATTTAATAATGGAAGTAATTTGGATTATTACTTAGTAATTAATAAAGGGATTAATTTAGATAATTAATTAAGGAGTAATTAATTTATGGAATGAGTAATTAAGGGTAGTCAATTACTAAACGTGATTAATCAAGAATGATTAAGAATTGTGGTTTAATTAAGAGTAATTACGTATTGTAATTAATTTAAATAAAGTAACTAATTAAAATTTAATTAGAAATCATTAATTAATATAATTAATGATGTAATTAAGCATTGATTAATTAAGATTAATCAATCAATGATAGGTGATTAAGTAATTAATTAATGTAATTAATTAAGGATTAATGTAATTAATTATAGTCAATTAATTAATGAAGTAATTAAAGGTTAATTACTGTAATTGTTTGGGGATAATTAAATTGTGAAATTAATTAAAGGATAAGTTACTTGAATGTAATTAAAAGATAATTAATCAAGGGTGATTAATTAAAATGAATAATTAGAGAACAATTAATTAATTGATTTGAAATCAATTAATGGTTAAGTAAGCAAGGTTTATGATGATGAAAGTAATTAATTTAATTCACTTTAAATTAATAAAAGATGGAAGTAATTAATTTAATTCATTTTAAATTAATTATAGATGATGTGATTAAGTAACTCATTGCTTATGTATGGATGGATGATATTGGTTGCCTTGAATGATTTGAAATCTCAACTATGAGATAAATAATGCTGTGTGATATGGATGCTTTGGTTGCATTGTGATGATATTGTAAATTATCTATTTGTGATGATAATGTAGATTATCTATTTGTGATGATAATATGGATTATCTGTTTATGATGATAATGTTGATTATCTATTGTGATGATGTGAATTATCTATCTGTGTGTATATAGATAATTAAATTGAATTGTTTTAAAACTTTAAAACAACTTGGACCTAAAAGATACGTTTTGGATTTGGTGAGACCGGGATCGGGTTTCCAGATTTGGATTCCCGAAAACCACACCGATCCAAATTAACGATATGTCATGAATCACAAGTGTAGATGAAGATTCAGAGTGCAAGGGTTATCGTCGTTAACTCTGACGGTGATTCCAAAATGAGTGTAACGAGATAATGCCTTCGGTTTCGTTCGAACCCGAAACGAACTTGTATGGATTGAATGCTTTAAGAACATCGTCAGGCGGACGATAAGCATTCTAAGATAGATGTGTTCTATAAAGGTAATCGTAGCCTCAAGCCTTATCAACTAGGAATAGCTAAAACAGGGGAGGTGCAGCAAGGCTAAGTGGGTCATTCCCAAGTAGGACGAGATTTACCCCTATCTAGATGTCTCTTTATTTCGGCTGTGTGGTGCAGTTGCTGATCACAATTACGGGGTGGTCTTGTTCAGAACTGTCCAGTAAGGAATGGTTCCGACTTTGTGTTGCAGGGGATTGGGAGTAATCCTCGGTACTTTGATTTAGGCCACGTACTGTAATGGGCGGTACCCTAGTAGCCCTGCCATTGTATGAAATCCAAAATCCAATAAATGCGATCAGATTTGATTGTATTACCCACTTTTGTGGCTAGTAGTTGGAATTTAATAAATGTAACAATTTCGGCTATTTTATATTTACTTGGAAACCTTAGACCTATTATAATATCACCGGATTTCCCATCAAATGTTTTGGTTAGCGTAACGTAAAAACTTTTCCATGTTTATGTGTGGGAAGTCTTACGTGATACCTTTCTTTTCAAAGGTTTTTCAAAAATTGAGCAACTTTAAACTGTTACTCACACCGGACCCATGTCTGACCCGAAGTTTATTTCTGTTTTTCTTAAACTCTTGGGTACTCAAATTTTTACGAGTAGCCAAGGGATTCAGGTTAGCTTTGACGAATTGTGGAGAAGCAATGGAGCAGGAGGCTTCAACGTGTAGATACATACATACATACATACATACATACATACATACATACATACATACATACATACATACATACATACATACATATATATATATAGTGTTCCGCTGTGTTGGTATCTCTGAGTGGTTTCTTTGTATTGTATTTGAGTTGTAAATACTAGATGGGTGTTTATAACTGTCTAGTATGTGATGTATAACCTATGTAACTCTGATAGTTGTTGTATACTATGTAATACTTATGTTATTAATATAATTTATTCGTTCCGCTGTTGAGATTCTGATGTTGTTTCTTCTTTCTCTTCTTTCTTTTCTTTTTTCTATCCCTTTCTTTCTTCGAGATGATGCGACTTTCTGGTCGTTTGAATGTCGGGTCGCCACATTTGATATCAGAGCGCTAGGTTGAGCGAATACCTAGGCTCTGGAGTGGTGTCTATCTTGAGAGAGCGTATTTGTAATTTTAATATATATATATATATATATATATAATTATTTATACCTATTTGGGTTACCTGTTTGGGTTTACCAATATAAGTTATAAAGGTAAATAAGGTGGTGGGGTGTGTAACATGACTACTACCATTTGTTGGAGTTTGAGTGATGAGTTTGGAAGTGTATCTGTCGAGACTGTAGACCTAATAGCGTCTCGAGTGAGCTTTGCAGTGACGAAGGATTTCATCGATCTCTGAAGGAAACCTATTAAGGTTCGGAGTCTATCTTCGGAGTTGGATGAGTAGAGTTTGGTGGTTAAGCAGAAGAAGTGATGTATCTTGGCAACTCAGGGATTAATAGCCGTGTGATGAGATGCAGTGACTATGTATGTTTCCGAAGATGTTTCTTGGGAACAAGTTTAAGAAAGTGTGTCTGTTTCGGTGATGTGGCTGAGTCCACTAGGGTGTTTCTGTTTTCTTTGAAGACCGAGTTTCTCGAAGAGTTTTGGTTAGGAAGTCTTTGGCATTGGTGTTAGTAGTGCAGCTCGGAGTGTTCTGTGTTGACGGGAAGACTTCTAGCTGAGTAGTTCTTCTGAAGTGGAATTCAGAAGCAGCAGAGTGGATCCATTTCTTCGATGGATGGGCTCGATAAGTATAAGCTGTACTGACTAGTACAAAGAGGGAACAATTTTCTTTGGAATTAGGCTGGGTTGATCGCAAAAGTGACTTGTGATAGTTTGAGTGTTCTCGTGGGTCGTTGGAGATTTTCCGGATGTCTTCAGGGAAGTCAAAGGTTTGTCCGTATCTGGAGATTGAGTTTTCTTATCGACTAGGATCCAAGAAGTAGTACCGATGGTTCAGCTTAGTAGAAGGATGATTCCTGGAGATAGAGGTTGGTGAAGCAACTCAGGTTTCGGAGGAATTTCGGAGTTTTCTTTATGGATTTGTTGAATCATATTTCTGAGATGTGTTGTCTAATCTGTGCTCGTGTTTTTCATCAGCATTTTCTTCTACTTCGGATCGGAGTTATGCAGCGGAAGCAGTTTAGGGGTGCATCTGTTTTGTCTTTTTCGGATAAGGAGAAGTAAGTTCAGTCTTCTGTTGTTTAAGGAGTAGAGTTTGTTCTTGGTTTTGGATTGATCTTGAGGAGATCGTTGGGTTGGGTTGTTTTGCTTTTGTTTGTACCGAGAGGCATCAGCAAGGGTTGAGTTGATCAGAAAGGATATAGGCAGACAGGATTGTTCGAAGGATTTTAAGAATAAGAGACAGAGGAATTTGGATTCCGGAATCGGAGATTTGGTTTTGGATAAGACTTCTCCGATCCAAGGAGCTATAAGTTTTGTTAAGTTTTGGAAGCTAGCTCCGAGGTGTTTTGGATCTCTTCTGTGTTTTGGTAAGATAAGTGCTTTGGTTTTTCAAGAGTTGAATTGCCAGTTTGGATAACGGGGATTCAGTATGTTTCACGTATCTCTGAGGGAGTACGTGTATGATATATTTCTGGTTGTAGAACCAGCAGTTAGGAGGTTTGGTTGATGAGTCAGACTGTAGTCTGATATCCTGTTTAAAGTTGTAGATCTAGATGAGATAAGAGCTTTGTAGCGTAGCAGTTTTGATTGTTTGGGTTCTATAGAGCGAGTATCCCGATATTTATACTTGGCAAACTCGAGGAAATTCTATTCAAAGATTTTTCTAGATAGTTAGATTTCTTTTGATTGGATGAATTGGTTGCTTTGGTTGTTAGCATATGATTAATATATGCTGTGATTTAAAATTAAATCTTTAATGAGATTATTAAATTACCTTTGTTTTAAATTTCGGGGACGAAATTCTCTTAAGGGGGGAGGAATGTGATATCCCGGAATTTTTGGCAATATCAATTTAATAATCTGTATTTAAAATTAAATTGATTTAATAATTTTTGTAAATAAATTTGAATTGATTTAATAATCTCACTTTAATAAATAATTAATTAGTGAATTTATCTTTTAAAAGCTAATAAATTGGTTTCTATATATATTTGTATATATTGTCAGTATATGAACTTTGTTTTAAATTTGATTAATAAGGTATATTTACTAATTCTAATATTTTTGATTAATCTTTTCAAAGCTATTTTATAAATAACTATATGATTTTAAATACATAAAATAAATGTTTAATTATTTAAAAAGGATTTTAGCTTAAAATTTATATAAGATTAATAATAAGATTTGTTTAACATTCTTTTTAAAATATTGATTAATAAATATGATTCGTAAATTAGATATGAAGTTTAAAATACAACTAAAAAATGAAACATTTATTCATTTAAATAATAAGTAATTTATAACCTCTTTTATAAATTTATTTGAAATGATTAAAAATATTATTTTCAAATAATTGATATGTGTATTGTTTTTATTTATATTTGTACTTGGTTTTATTTCTTTAAAATTAGCTATATATAAAAACAAATTAGTTAAGTTAAAAAGCTTATATTTACATTTAAAATAAATACTAAATTACTTAAAGAACATGTGTTGTTTTCCTAAGGCTTCTAATAACATGTGTAATTTAAACAAACAAGGAAATTAACAAGTGTTAATATTTAAGACAAGTGTCATGTTGTATTTTTATTTTTTTCTTTGATTTTTAATAAATCATGAATTTAGTATATAAACACTTGCCTTCTTCCTTTTCTTTTTCTTTTTCTCATTTCATTTCCAAACAAAGAAACTTCAGCTGAAACCCTCCTCAAAACCAAATCTGAAACCTAAAATCAGTAATCAAACTCTTCATTTCAAAATGCAAATTTTCATTTCCTCTAAAACCAGTTTTCATCAACATATACCAAGTTGCAAATCACTCTTCAAAACTGAAAATCAAATCAGTAATCACTCCTCACAAAACAAAACTTGTAAATCACTTTCTAAATCAAGTTTGCAAAGCTTTTTATCAACCTGTAAACTTATTTTCAAAAAAACAAAAGCAAGCCTGCATTCATCATTCAACTTGAGTTTTTAAAGCAATCAAGCCTGTAATCATTTAATTCAAGTTTTCAAATGCAATATGAAATTGGCTACTGCATGCAACTCAGTTTCTAAACAAATTTTAAAAGCAAGACATTTCTGGTTGATAAAGCAGCTGCATTCATTATCTTCAACCTGAGATGATTAGGCCTGCATTTTCTTGTAAGCTGAAGCATACATGTAAGTTTGTAAATCAAGGAGCAAAAGAATTTTAGAGCAACATTCAAGTTTAAAGTTTCAAAGCATCACATCAACTCAAATTTTAAAAACAAAAGCTGTTTTCAAATCAAAACAATGGTGCTCTGTCTGCTATTTTCAGGTGAGTAACTTCACATTTTAAAATTTTAAGTATAAAAATATGGTTGTTTGATTTATCCATCGAAATAAGTAGGATTATATATATATTGTTAAATACATTGCTGTGTATATATATGTATGAGTGAGATGCATGTCTATTTCACCTAAGTTACCGTGTGTTTACAGTACAAGTTCAAGTTGATCAAAATTCTTTTCTTTTGATCTGGTTGCTGTTATGACTTAGTGTTTGAATGAAACTTGTTTATTACATGATAAAGTAAAGTTTTTAAAAAATTATATAAGTTAAATAATTTTTTATTGCTTGGAAATAAAACAACAAAGCAAAAATTAGTATAAAGTGAAAATTCAAATTTCTCAATTCATAAATTCAGGAACCTCAATTGAATCCTTGAACCAAAACATGATTTTTAAAACTGAAATTATAATTTTTAGTTAAAGGATGAGTGTGCATTTCTGGTTTAAACAGAAATGGTTGTTTGGGAAAGTTCTGATGACCCAAGTGATCGGGAACGATGGGGTTTCCACTGGAAGTAGTGTAGTGGTGTGTGAACTCGGAAAAATTGTCAAAAAGGCGAATATATCATCGTGGTAGATGCGGTGGAGGACTGAAGTATGTAGCCCTAGTTCGGGAAGGTTGGGTATGATTGATCATCACGGCTTCTATGTTGAATCGAGTTGCTTGGGTTTTGGGATATGGAAGCGTGGTGGTTGTCAAAGTAGTGGCCGGAAGTATAAGGACTACGGTGGTCGAGAGGATCGAGAATTCGGTTGGTCCAGGTTTGATGTGGAGTTTCTGTTTCTTGTTCTAGGTTTGGGTGTGGAGCTCGATTTCGATTTCAAGTTTGGATGGATGATGTGATGATCGGATTCTGGTGAGAGGATGGTCGCCGTTCTGCTCGAGGGTGTGGTGCCGATAGGAGTTGGTCGGGGGCACCGTGCATATGCTACGGTGCACTAGTTTCTGATGATCTGTGTTGTTTAGTTTGGGGTGGTTATAGGATTTCGTTTACTCGCGTTTGTCTCGAGTGATTCGAATTTTAACTCGAAGTAGTGTGGGTTTGAACTCGAAGTAACTAAGGCTTTGGCACTAGTATAAGTTTAGTTACAGGTTTTAACCACTAAAAACTGTTCTGTTTTAAATTTTTTTAAATAAAGTTTAAATTTGTAAATCAAAACTTTAAACTAAGGTTTAAACCTGAGTGGAATCTGAATTCAAGTAGTTTGAATCTTAGTTTTGAAATGATTTAAATTTTGAAATTTAAATTTGGTTTTAACAACTTTTAAGTGTTAAAGTATATTTGGTTTGAAATTAAACTGAAAAGTTCAAATTGTAAAATTAGGATTTAAAATAAGTTCAAATATAAGTTTTAAAAATATGGAATTTGGGTTTGAATTTTAGTTTTTAAATAAAATAAAGTTTTAAATTTAAATTGTTTAACTGCTTTTAAAAAAATGGTTAAATGATTTGAAATTTAAAATGAAGTTTAAAATGTAAGTAAGTTTTGAATCTAAGTAATTTGGAATCAAAATTTAATATGTATTCCAGTTTGAAATAAATGGAATTTTTTAAATTTAAAATGATTTAAACAATCTTGTTTGTTAAAGTGTATTTTTAAATTGATTTGAATTTAAAAATGAATTGGGTTTTAAATTCTTTTAAAACTTCCTTATAAAATGGATATTTCTTTAACTTACGAGATAAAAAGGTTTTGAATTGTTTTTAAACTTTGTTTAGATAAATTTGTATTCATTTTAAAATCTTAAATTTAAAATGAAATTTAAAATGAAATTTAAAGAAAATTTGAAAACAGATTGTTTTTGAATGCTTTGATTAAGTAAGGAATGTTTTTCTTAAATTAAATTAGAATTTAATGATTTGTAATTCATTAAATTATTAAGTTAATTAAAATGGATAATTAATTATTGAATTAATTAATGATATGGATGATTAATTAAGTAATTAATAGTTTTTAAATTGATTAATTAAGACTTAAGATTAATTAATCAAGGATAATTAATTTGTAATTAAGGATTAATTAAGTTGCAGTTAACACTTAATTAATTAAATAATTAGAGATTAATTAATTGGTAATTAAATATTAATTAATTTGTAATTAATAATGGTTAATCTAAGTTAATTTCTTAAGAAGAAATTAAAGAATTGTTAATGAAGGTCATTAACTAAAATTATTTAACAATTAATTAATGTGATTAATTTTAATAATTAATTAGATTAATTAATTAATAATAATCGTTTGTGAAATTGTTAAAGTTTAATTACTTAATAGAAGTAAGTAATGAATTAATTACTTAATGTAATTAATTGAGTTTAATGTGATTAGTTTAAGTTAATTAATTAAGTTTAATTAATTTAAACATTGGATGATTTGATAATAATTACTTTATGTAATTGATGGAGTGTGATTACTTAGCAAAGTAATTAATTGATAATTACTAGAGGTAATTAGTGGAAGATGATTTAATAATGGAAGTAATTTGGATTATTACTTAGTAATTAATCAAGGGATTAATTTAGATAATTAATTAAGGAGTAATTAATTTATGGAATGAGTAATTAAGGGTAGTCAATTACTAAATGTGATTGATCAAGAATGATTAAGAATTGTGGTTTAATTAAGAGTAATTACTTATTGTAATTAATTTAAATAAAGTAACTAATTAAAAATCATTAATTAATATAATTAATGATGTAATTAAGGATTGATTAATTAAGATTAATCAATCAATGATAGGTGATTAAGTAATTAATTAATGTAATTAATTAAGGATTGATGTAATTAATTATAGTTAATTAATTAATGAAGTAATTAAAGGTTAATTACTGTAATTGTTTGGGGATATTTAAATTGTGAAATTAATTAAAGGATAAATTACTTGAATGTAATTAAAAGATAATTAATCAAGGGTGATTAATTAAGATGGATAATTAGAGAATAATTAATTAATTGATTTAAAATTAATTAATGGTTAAGTAAGCAAGGTTTATGGTAATGAAAGCAATTAATTTAATTCACTTTAAATTAATTAAAGATGGAAGTAATTAATTTAATTCATTTTAAATTAATTATAGATGATGTGATCAAGTAAATCATTGCTTATGTATGGATGGATGATATTGGTTGCCTTGAATGATTTGAAATCTCAGCTATGAGATAAATAATGTGTGTGATATGGATGTTTTGGTTGCATTGTGATGATAATGTAAATTATCTATTTGTGACGATAATGTAGATTATCTATTTGTGATGATAATATGGATTATCTATTTATGATGATAATGTTGATTATCTATTGTGATGATGTGAATTATCTATCTGTGTGTATATAGATAATTAAATTAAATTGTTTTAAAACTTTAAAAAAACTTGGACCTAAAAGATATGTTTTAGATTTGGTGAGACCGGGATCGGGTTTCCAGACTTGGATATCCAAAAACGACATCGATCCAAATTAACGATAGGTCGTGAATCACAAGTGAAGATGAAGATTCAGAATGCAAGGGTTATCGTCATTAACTCTGAGAGTGATTCCAAAATAAGTGTAACGAGATATTGCCTTCGGTTTCGGTCGAACCCAGAACGAACTTGTATGGATTGAATGCTTTCAGAACATCGTCAGGTGGACGATGAGCATTCTAAGATGGATGTGTTCTATAAAGGTAATCGTACCCTCAAGCCTCATCAACCGGGAATGGCTAAAACATGGGAGGTGCAACAAGGCTAAGTGGGTCATGCCCAAGTAGGACGAGATTTACCCCTGTCTAGATGTCCCTTTGTTTCGGCTGTGTGGTGCGGTTGCTGATCACAACTGCGGGGTGGTCTTGTTCGGAACTGTTCAGTAAGGAATGGTTCCGGCTTTGTGTTGTAGGGGATTGGGAGTAATCCTCGGTACGTTGATCTAGGCCACGTACTGTGATGGGCGGTACCCCAGTATCCCTGCCATTGTATGGAATCCAAAATCCAATAAGTGCCATCAGATTTGATTGTATTACCCACTTTTGTGGCTAGTAGCTGGAATTTAATAAATGTAACAATTTCGGCTATTTTCTATTTACTTGGAAACCCTAGACCTATTATAATATCATCGGATTTCCTATCAAATGTTTTGGTTGGCGTATGGTAAAAACTTTTCCATGTTTATGTGCGGGAAGTCTTACGTGATACCTTTCTTTTCAAAGGTTTTTCAAAAGTTAAGCAACTTTAACCTGTTACTCACACCAGACCCATGTCTGACCCGGAGTTTATTTCTGTTTTTCTTAAACTCTAGGGTACTCAAATTTTTACGAGTAGCCAAGGGATTTAGGCTAGCTTTGACGAATTGTGGAGGAGCAATGGAGCAGGAGGCTTCAACGTGTGTGTGTGTGTGTGTGTGTGTGTGTATATATATATATATATATATAGTGTTCCGCCGTGTTGGTATCTCTGAGTGGTTTCTTTGTATTGTATTTGAGTTGTAAATACTAGATGAGTGTTTATAACTGTCTAGTATGTGATGTATAACCTGTGTAAATCTGATAGTTGTTGTATACTATGTAATACTTATGTTATTAATATAATTTATTCGTTCCTCTATTGAGATTCTCATGTTGTTTCTTCTTTCTTTTCTCTTTTCTATCCCTTTCTTTCTTCAAGATGATGCGACTTTCTGGTCGTTTTAAAGTCGGGTCGTCACATATAAATAAATTAAAATATAGTTGTGACTGCATGATAACCTCGACCTGGACCATTATGCAAATAATCAATAGCTCAGATGGTTAAGACATCTGGGTTATTCAATAGGTCATAGGTTCGAGTCTCAACATGGTCAGAAAATGAAGTTTTGTCAATTTTTTTTATTTTTGAGTTTTAGTCCAAAATTTCATATTTTTTCATTTATATATCTTTAATTGACATTATACCGAGTTCTCGACGTAGTTTTATAAATGTGTTTTCTAACAATGGTTTAGTAAAAATATCAGCTAATTGTTTTAAATGGAATGTAATCTAAATTTATCACATCTTTTTCTATATTATCGTGTAGAAAATAATGTCAAATATCTATGTCTTTAGTTCTGGAATGATTTACTGGATTTTTAGATAGATTAATTGCACTGGAATTATCATAGTAAATCGTTGATTTTGATAAATTCACTCTGAAATTTTTAAGTGTCTATTGCATATAGATTACTTATGCACATGCTAATGCTGTAGATATATACTCTGCTTCACAAGTTGATAGTGGGACACAATTTTGTTTCTTGCTAAATCACGATATCAATGATTTGCCAATGAAATGACATGTATTGCTCGTACTTTTTCTGTCCGTTCATGATCCTCCGAAATCAGCATCGCTAAAGTATACTAACTCAAAAGAGCAATCTTTTGGATAGAAAGGTACGAAATCTTTAGTAAAGATAACATAGTATTCGTTTTACGGGTCGTAAGTGTGATTCTTTTGGGTTAGATTGAAATCTTGCACATGGACATACACTCATCATTATATCTGGTCGACTAGCTGTTAGGTATAGTAATGATCCTATCATACTACGGTGCAGTTTTTGGTCTACACTCTTGCCATTTTCATCTTTATTAAGATGTGTTGTTATGCTCATAGGTGTCGGTTTGGAAGAAGTGTTTTCCATTCTGAATCGCTTGATTAGATTATTACATTATTTTTCTTGATTTATAAATATCCCATTTGAGACTTGTTTTATTTGAAGACCTAGAAAATACGATAATTCTCCCATAAGGGACATTTCGAATTTTCTAGTCATTATTTCAGAAAATTCTTTACATAATTTATTATTAGTTGAACCAATCGTCTACATATATTTGAACTGTTAAAATATCATTTTTAGAATGTTTTATAAATAGAGTCTGATCTACTTTTCCTATTTCGAATTCTGATTCAATTAAATAGCTTTTAAGGCGTTCATACCAAGCATGTGGTGCTTGTTTTAAACCATATAGAGCTTTTTTAAGTTTGTAGACATGATCTGGATATTTTTCATGAACAAATAAAGATGGTTGTTCAACAAAAACATTTTCTTTAATATAACCATTTAAAAATGCACTTTTAACATCCATTTGATATTAAAGTTATTGAAACACGCGTAAGCCAGTAATATTCGTATTACTTCTACTCTAGCGACTGGAGCAAACGTTTCTTCGTAGTCTATTCCTTCTTTTTGGTTATACCTTATGCTATTAATTTGGCTTTATTTCTAGTTATATTTCCTAATTCGTCTGCACTATTTTTATAAACCCATTTAGTTCCTATAACAGTCTGATTGGTTGGTCTTGATACTAGCTCCCAAACTTCATTTCATTCAAATTAATTTGGTTCTTCTTGCATAGCAATGAACCTATTTTCATCGGATGATGCTTCCTTAGTATTCTCTATGGTAGAAAGAAAGGCTACATGACCCACTAAATATAGTTGATTTCTAGTTCGAACATTTGAATTTATTTCTCCAATTATATTTTTTGTAGGATGATTTCATGAGATTCTTCAAGGAGATCTTATTGTGTTAGTGATATTTCTATTTTCTATTTTCTATTTTCTGAATTATGAATAATATTTTTATCTTCTCTAGAATTATGAATAATGTTTTCATCTCCTCTTAAATTATTTATTTCTATATTCGTGTTACCATGAAGTAAATCATCATCATCATTAAAACTTGAAATATGATTAAAGTTTTCATTAAAAGATATGTGGAGTGTTTCATCAATAGTATTAGTCCGTTTATTGAAAATTCGATAAGCTTTGCTTCGATTTGAATATCCGAGAAATATTCCTTCGTCGCATTTTGAATCGAATTTGCTAAGCTAGTCTTTGGTACTTAACACAAAACATTTTGATCCAAATACTTTAAAATAAGATATATTTGGTTTTCTACCGTTAAAAAGTTCGTAAGGTGTATTCTTAGTGAGGGGTCTAATTGAAACATGATTCAATACATAACAGGCAGTTGCAACGACTTCTGCCCGAAAATGTTTTGGTAACGTACCGTCATTTAGTAAGGTTCTTGCACATTCTTGTAGGGTCCGATTCTTTCGTTCTACAACTCCATTTTGTTGTGGATTTCTAGGAAATGAAAAATTATGAAATATTCCTTTCTTTTTTCAATAGTTATCAAACAGTTCGTTTTCAAATTCACCTCTGTGATCACTTCTAATATTTTTAATTTTAGTACCTTTTAAATTTTGAATTCGTTTAACAAATGTTTTGAAATTATTAAAAGTATCACTTTTATTTTTCATAAAGACAGCCCATGTATATCTAGAAGAATCATCAAATATTACAAATACATATTCATTGTGATTTATGGATTGAACTTGGATTGGTCCAAATAAATCCATGTGAAGTAATTCAAGTGGTTGTATGTCGAAATGACTTTCTTAGATTTAAATGAAGATTTAGTTAATTTACCTAATTGACATGCGTCACGGATATTACTAACTTTAAAACTTATATTTGGTAATCCTTTTACGAGATTATTTTTAGAAATTTTATTTATAGTTTTGAAATTGATATGATAGAATCGTTTATGCCATAGTCAGAGATCATTTTCTTTGGCTATTAAACACATGTCTAAGTTATGATTAACTTTCATATTCGAAACGTAAATCTTTCTCTCTCTATTTCCTTCGAAAATAAGATTCTGATTTTGGTCGAAAATACAACATTTATTTTCAGAAAAATATATTTTAAATCCTTTACCACATAATTGACTTATACTTAATAGATTATGTTTTAGATTCTTAACTAATAAAACGTTTGATATAAGAGGTAAATTAGATGTACCGTAATTGCTTACATCGCCTTTGCTGATGATATATCCCTTGGAATTATCTCCAAAAGTGACAGAACCTCCATCAGAGTATGTAATGTTTGTCAGCATATCTTTGTCTCCTATCATGTGTTTTGAGAAACCACTGTCAAGTATCCATTTTCCTCTCTTCTTGAGTGGGACCTGCGAAAAATACGAGATGACGTTGGTACCCCCACTTTTCTTTTTGATTTTCAATTTATTGACTCAATAATATTAGTTCAGAATTAACATTTGAAAGCGATTCTTGAGTTTTCTCAAGTTCTCCTTCCGATATTTTCTTCTCGTCTTTAAGCATATCTCTTTCGAATTTTGCCTTGTTCTGATTTTCAACAGCCTCTTTATATTTTCTTTTGAGACTTTTAAAGTTATAACAATTCTGAGTTTATTTTTATCATATCATCAAAAGTTAAATCGCTATCCTCATTACCTTTAGCCATAAAGCATACGTTGGCTTGTTCATTATCTCTGTCACTCTCGCTTTCTGAAGAGGAAGAGGCATCTGAATCATCCCATGTAACTGGGAAAGCTTTCCTTATAAATTTGTCCTTCCTTTTATTGCGATATTCTTTCATTTGATCCGGACAATCCTTTTGTATATGCCCCTTTTTGTAACAGTTAAAGCACTCCAGAACTGATGAAGACGATGGCTTATTGCTGTTTGAGCTTCGCTTGACATTATTTCTATTTCCTTTTCTATACTTCAAGAATTTCTTGAAGCTTTTTGGCAATAAAGGCTAGGTCATCTTTGTCCAAATCTAATTCTTCTTGTTCTACATGGAATGCTATATTCTTTCTATCTTAAGCTTGAACTCGTTTAGCCTGCAAATTCACTTCATAGGACATTAGATTTCCTATTAACTCTTCCGGAGTTATTTTGGAAATATCGTTCACTTCTTCAATAGCGAGAAATTTTCTTTCCCATTCTTTCGTTAAAGAGCTAAGATTTTGGATACGATATCAAAATCTGAGTATTTTTCTCCTAGTCCTACTAATGAATGATAAATATCTTGAAATCTTGATTACATATCGTTTATAGATTCATTGTCTTTCATTCTAAAGTTTTGGAACTGACTTTTGAGCATGGATATTTTGCTTTGTTTGACCTTATTAGTTCCTTCGTGTGTAACTTTGAGTATACGCCATATTTCATATGCAGTGTCAAGATCCAAAATCCAACGATTGAAAATCGACATCAAATACCTTACTTGCATTCGACTGCCGGAGATTCAAGCGTTGAACTCCAGTTCGGATGGAGCTTATAACAACATTAGATGAAAATAAACAGTGGAAACAAAAGATGATTTCATTGATCACAACAAAGATACAGCATCATCACAATATTTGATTACAATAATTTAACCCCAACATCAGAGTGCTATAACACAATACAATAACAGAATGATAACGCCACAACGGAAAAGACAATAGAGCTATAATAACTCCAACAGAGTCTTCAAAAGAAAGAGAGTAATAGCGCGATTCCAACATAAGCACCTTCAAAACCAAATTCCAAGGGCTTCAAAAGATTCCAAAATCAAAAGCTTTCCAATATCCGACAGCTTCCAAAGACTTCTGAATCCAAGATAGCTCCAAAACTCGGATAACCTGCTTTTAGGATGCCCGTGTGGAAAACTATGGGCACCCAGAGTTTAGGAAGGGAACAATAAACTCCGGGTCAATCATTGGACAGGTATGAATAAACAAAAACAGTTGTTTGTACAAAAACAATTTTTTTTAAAAGAAATCCGATATGCTTTTGGAAAATGAAACTATCATAAGACCTCACGCCACACACATAATGCAATCGCACAATTGGAGGAGATTTCTTCTTATGATAGTCAAATAATCTTGATAAGAGAAAACTCTTTTGATATTATTATTAGTGCATAGTGTAGAAAACATTTTGAAAGTATAATATTAATCTTAGCCAGCATACCACTGCTATGGTATACCTACTATAGCTACCATGTTTTATGGCAGGTTACCGCCACGCTGCATGGCAGGTTATACAACAGGGCTCACATTGTTTCTTTGAATTCCCAACAAATGGTCAGGCTAAGGAACTTCCTTACCAAATAGGATGCCTCTGGAGGGACACCACCAAGAACTAAACCAGATCTCTACCAACACAAGGCCGGGTTACCTCTATAATTAGGTAACACCTACAAGTATGCCATCCCCGGTCGTTACCGACCTTTATCCCGGGATTCGCCAATAAATAGCAATAACCACACAACTAAATATCTAGGCTCAATACCATGATATCCCTTTTATCCAGAAGAAAATGGACATACCCTAGAGGTGCAACCCCTAATAACCTTGCCGTAACTTTCCTGTTTCGACCATTTCTGATTTGTTAAGTTCGGCAAAGTCTCGTCCACAAAGCTATGCTTTTCACAAAAGTCATGCTTTGATCAACACATGATCAGCAGTACTTCGTATGCCACAATACCAAATTGAAAATATATCACTAGTAACCATCAACTACATAACCTCTGAGCTCGTACATCTCAGAGAAGGGTGTTAAGCTAAGAGAATAAATTCTCCGCCACCAAACAGAAATGTATTTGATAGAAACCAGTTTTACATATCAAAGTGTAATGTCAGACACACATCCATATAAGGCTGTTCCAGGTTCGAACAGAACCGAAGGCACTTCAAAAGAAGCCGTTGTAATCCGGGCATCCACAATCCCAATCGGACTCCCCATCACATATCGATATCTCTATACCGGAGCAACTCAATGCAGAGTCATTCGACAAGTTATCTTATCATTCTTGAAACCACCCCGTCTTCACCTCCGTCTTCAAATGCACTCCAATTCGTCGTATCAATATTCGGAATGGGTTATATGACACAAAGTCCTCTCCCGGCTAAACCGTATAGCGAGCTCTTAATTTATAAACACGTGGATATATCAATCACAAAGATTCACCATTAAGGTTCGATGTGGATTTCATATAACCAACTGGAATCCGACTCCCTGTCGCATAGAAATTCAAATGCCGTGTTACGCGCCAAAGGGTTTTCACATTCACATAGAAATATATTCAAAGATGTCACAGCCCAATACAAAGCAATGCATATCACATAGTATCACAACCACATATCAGAGATATCAATCAATACAAAGCATTCATCAACAATCAATCATCTATAATTAAGATGAATTAATCGTGTGATTATAATTAATTAATCACATAATCATTTTCATTAATTATCTTTAATTAATGATTGAATAATTCTTAATTATAAATAATTAGTCCTTAATTATTAATTAATTAACCTTAGTTACCATTTAATTAACCTTTAATTATTAGTTAATAAATAAACTAATTATTCTTAATTAATGCTTAATTATTCATTAATTAATCTTAATTACTTTCATTAATTAATTATTCTTTGATTAATTACATAAATAAATTCCTTAATTTTAAATTAATTAACTTTTTAACTAATAATAAATTAACCTTTTAATTTTATTAAAATATTAAATTAACAAATTTTGTAGATAATTAACACTAACCCATAATTTAACTTAAAAGATATAGGGTTAATTAAAAATTTAAAACAATATTTCATTTAAATTAATCATTTATTTTAAAATAAATTAAGAATTTATTTATAAATAATGATTACATAACTATAATAAACTTAATTATTTTAAAATAATTCACTTAAACCTTTACTAATCCCTTTTTTAAACAAAACACTTATGTTATAAGAATAAGTTAAAAATTATTCAAATTTGAATTTGTTTTTAAAAGTTTGAAAACTGTTTTCAACCCAACCGAGGCCTCCCCGAGCATTACCCGAGACACATGCATGCTTTCTTCGAGACGTCCCCGAGCTAAACCCAAATTTTCATTTCAAAACTTTGATTTTGTTTAAGTTTTATAAAACCCGGTACAACCTAAAAAATACTCGAGTCAAAACTCGAGCCTGTGACCTGCTTCCCCAAAGAAAACTTCGAGTTGAAAACCTTTCTTCCCCATCTAGCCAACTGACACAACCTAGTGGCATGTGCACATGCACCAGAGCTCCGGCCACCTATGATCCAAGCTCCGACCTTCCACACATCGGCGACGACCGACACTAGTCTCACGATAACCCAGAAATCAGAGTCGACGTCGAACTCGCAAACGAACCATCTGACCCAAACTGGAACAAAAACGATCGTCACATAATCGCCTCGCACCGCCGCCTTAGGCCATTAGAGGCCATGAAATTTTTGTCTGAGCTTCGCCAATCCCCCACGCTACGATTCCTACCAGAGCGATCAACTCCGGTCGACAAACGATGACGCAGTAAAAATAATTCCAATCTCGACCAAACATAGGCTTAAAGGCCTACATCACTGCTGTCTCGATGCCATGATGAACTATAAATTCATCTAACATTTTTCTGATGATCCACGACCATCATGCAAACTTCAATCTTAATCACGACACCCCTCATGTTGATGATCACCAGAATTCGCCAATAAACACAATATCGTTCAACTTCGAATTTCTCGATCAATACTTCATTAAAAATCATGATTTAACTTTCAAAAATCATTATCTTCGATAACATTTCAGATGGTATATCTGAAACTAGAATTTATGATGTTTGAAATTTAACATATTTTGGATTTTGTATGTATTTTCCAATTTCCAGAGAAACTTTAATTTATTTTTGCTTAAATTTATTTTTAAAAGTTGAAACATGTTAAAACAAACTAATTTTGTTTGGATCCTAAAGTCTAATACGGATCAGTGGAAGAGCAATCAAATTTTGAACAGACTTGATGCCTGTAAACCTGGAACAAAAATGCATATGTCTGTTTTCCAAACATGCACAGCCAATCCATACATATATCCATACATACTTGTATACATACAATACTTTATCACTTTACTTCAAGCATGATTCTCAAACAACAAGTCAAAAATCCAGAAATCAAAAGTTTACTCACCTGAGATTTTGAAAAATAGAGAGCCTTTTAAATCCTAGAAATGTTTGATTTAATTTGAAAATCTGAGTTGTGTTTATTTGATTTGGGCTTGATCTTGAAATCTTTAATTTGCTGGGTTGATTATTCTTTGCTTGATTGTTGAACTTGATTCAGTTTGCAGTGCAATCAGGCTTTATATTTTTGAACTGTGAAAGATATTTGAATTCTTTTGCTTTCTTCAGATCTTTATTTACTAGAATTTGTTGTAAATGTTGAAGAAGTTGTCTTGCTTTTGATTACTTTGTTTTTTTATTTTAAAATGTACAACCTTTGAAAATGGAGATAAAGGAATGAGAAGGATAGATTAGAGATGTTATATAGCTTTATTTTTTTTATAAATTTTCTCAATAATGAAAACAAATAGATGACACTTTTTCATTTTAATTACAAGATCATTACACTTGTTAAACAACTTGTTTCATGAATTACACTTGTTAATATTTGTGCTAAAAGCTTAAAACTTGTATTATGTATGCATTAAATATTATATTTTTTTTAAATTGTATTTTTATATTTTATAAATACATTTCTCCTTTATTTAAATATATACAATTTAAATGAAAATGGTTCAAAACTAATTACACATTAAATAAATCACACATATATATTATTTTAAATCCAAATTATTTCACTAAGATATTTATATAAATTTCAAATTCAAATAAAAAATTCAAATTCAAATTCAAATACAAATCTACCTATATATGTATATATATTTAAATTCAAATAACTTTAAAACATTTATTATTTTGATTTTTTTTACACTCAAATGCAAATTACAATCATATTCAGATATACAAATCAATACTTATCTAATTTATTATGAAATTTTCAAATCAATTTCAAATTAAATTCCAGAAATTCATATTAGTTACTAATTTTAAATTTGATAAAAATTGGGATGTTACAGATTCCCCCTTAGGAAAATTTCGTCCTCGAAATTTGAAAGAGAGAGAGAGAGAGAGACAATCAAAAAATATAAGAATATATAAAAGATAGAGAAAATGGCTTACCAATTAAGCCGGAATATCCACTCTGCAATTGGGATAGGACTTCTACATGCTATCTTCCATTTCCCAAGTATAGTCATTTGGACCACCACTCCATTGCACTTTAACCAGTTTCACCACTTTATTCCTTAGCCGCTTTTCATCTTGATCAATTATCTTTAATGGTTCTCTTTTAACAGCCAGATTTGGTGCGATCTCCAAATCCTGCTGAGCAGCTTCTTCAATAATACTATCTGGATTGTGCACATATTTTCGAAGATGTGAAACGTGAAACACATTGTGTACGCCAGATAAACAATTGGGTAGGTGCACATGATAAGCCAAAGGACCGATCCTCTCCAGTATAGGAAAATGACCAATATATCGTGGTGCCAGCTTACCAGTTTTTCCAAATCTCAATACCCCACGCATTGGAGAAACCTTCAGGAAAACAGAAACTCCAACCTGGAATTCTAAATCTCTTCTCTTGCGGTCGTAATAACTTTTCTAACGGCTTTGAGCCATTTTAAATTTCTTTCAAATAAAATCAACTTTCTCAGTGGCTTCCTTTATCATATCTGGTCCAAGGACGAGTCTATCACCTGACTCGATCCAACATGCAGGTGATCGACACGGATGGCCATATAAAGCTTCAAAAGGAGCCATTTCTATACTGGTTTGATAGCTGTTATTATATGAGAATTCAACCAGATGCAAATGGTCCTCCCATGAACCGCCAAAGTCAAGAATACAAGCACACAAAAGGTCTTCTAAGATTTGATTTATCCTTTCAGTCTGCCCATCAGACTACGGGGTAAGCAGTACTGAAGTTTAATTTAGTTCCTAATGCAGCTTGAAAGGCCTTCCAAAATCTGCTAGTGAAGATCGGGTCACGATTACTCACTATACTGCTGGGTATTCCATGGAGACGGACGATCTCTTTCACATACAACTCAACTAAACTTGCTGCTATCCAGGTAGATTTTACTAGGATAAAGTGGCCAGTCTTGGTCAAACGGTCTACAATAACCCAAATTGTTTCATTCCCCTTTCGGGTGCGTGGCAACCCGTCTATGAAATCCATAGACACTTGATCCCATTTCCACTTAGGCACCTCCAATGGTTGGAGTAAACCCACCATCTTCATCTGATCACTTTTGATTTGCTGACAAGTTGCACAACGACTGACATAAATAGATATATCCCTCTTCATTGTTTTCCACCACAAAGTTCTTTTGATATCTTAATACATCTTATTAACTCCTGGATGGATACTAAGTTTGGACTTGTGACACTCGTCCAAAACTTACCATTTTAGATCTAGGATATCTAGAGCACATATTATGCCTTTCAGTTTTATAACCCCATTATTATCGATTCCTAAACTGGAATCCTCACCACGACGTATTCTTCTATACATTTCTCGAAGAAACTTGTCTTCTGTCTGTTATTAGCATTCTTTTTAAGGAAAGTAGGAATGACAACTAGATATGCAAGAACAACATGCCTTCAAGCATCGGCAACCACGTTGGCTATTCGGGGTGTATATTGAATATCCAAGTCATAAGACGTTGGAAATTCCAACCAATGTTGTTGCCTCAGATTTAAATCTTTCTAGGTAAAGAGATATTTCAGAGATCTGTGGTCGGTGAATAATTTGAATTTTTCACCTAAAACAAGAAGGGTTTATTAAGTATTAATTTTAAGTTAAGTTAAACTTTTAAATTTTTAAGAAAGCTGAAAGAGATTCTTACCTAGAAGATAATGTCGCCAGATTTTTAAAGTAAAAATAACAGCCAAGAGTTCCAGATCGTGGGTTGGGTAGTTTTTCTCATTCGGACGCAATTATCTACTCGCATAGGCAACCACTCTACCATTTTGCATTAGCACAACACCTACACCATCACTAGAGCATCTATGTAGACAGATAAGCCTTGATTCCTATTAATAATAGTGAGAACAGGAGCGGTAGTCAATCTTTTCTTCAACTCTTGGAACGCTTCATCACATTTCGGAGTCCAATCAAATTTAGCATTCTTCATAGTTAGCTTAGTCAATGGACTAGCTACCTTAGAAGAATCCTGAATAAACTTCCGGGGATATCCCTCTAAACCCAGAAAACTTCGAGCTTCTTTTGGAGTTGTGGGTTGCTTCCAGTCTAGAATATCGGAAACTTTGTCCGGATCTACAGAAATTCTCTCTTCATTAACAATATGACCGAGAAATCTAGCTTCCTTGGCCCAAAAATGACACTTAGAAAATTTGTCAAACAGAATGTTCTTCCTCAATATCCCTAGAAAAATTCTTAAGTGTTCGGCATGTTCTTCTTCCGTTTTGAAATAGATCAGAATATCGCCAATAAACATAAGAACGAATTTATTCAATACCTCTCGGAATACATGGGTCATTAAGTCTACGAAGTATGCAGGAGCATTTGTTAGTCTGAAAGGCATGACTAACCATTCATAGAATGTGTCTGGACCCCTGAAAGCAGTTAAGTGAACACAGTCTTCGGGAAGTCATAGCTGATGGAATCCTTGAGCTAGATCCATCTTTGAAAAGAATCGAGCGTCGTGTAGTTGATCGAACAGATCATCGACTCTGGGTAAAGGAAATTTATTTTTGAAAGTTAATTTATTGAGATCGCGGTAGTCTACGCACAATCTCAAGGATCCATCAGACTTGGCTAGAACACCATAGCTGAACCCCAATCAGAAACACTAGGACGAATTAATCCTTTTTCTACCAAATCTCGAGTTTGATTGACTAGTTCTATCCTTTCCCTTGGTGCCATCCAGCGGCTTGCATGAACGACAGGACGGGCATTTGGAACCAAGTCAATTCTGAATTCAATTTCTCTGTGTGGAGGTAAAGATCTAACCTCTTCGAGTACATCGAGAAATTCCCGGACAATAGTTATGGACTCCAGACTAGGTTCGGGATATCCTAAAGTATACATCAGCTTATCTCTCTTAGGACTCGGATCCTCATAAGAGATTTCAATGAAATTCCCAAATTTGTTTTCTGATCGAAATCGTTTGATTATTACAATCTAATTTGGCTTTGTATTTCGTTAGCCAGTCCATTCTGAGTAGGATTTCAAATTCATTAAAGTCGAGAACAAAGAGACCACCAACCAGATTCTTCACGCAAATGGGCTCGTCAACAAATTAAGGTTTAAATTTTAATTCGTTTACGGTTTGTTGGGAGATAAAGCTATGTGTAGCGCCCGTGTCGAACAAAACTCTAACAAATCATAAATAATAAGATTACCTTCTAAAACTCATTTTCCTTTGTCCGCCTTTGAAGTTGAGGGGTCATCTTTTATTGCGTACATTTTTGCCACTTGTGTTTACTTCTTTTTGGGCAATCTTTAGCTTTGACCTGGCTTGTGACAGTAAAAGCATTCCTTTGTTCTTTGACTTGTCTTCACAGGCTGATCTTTCTTTACTTGTTTCTTTGGCTTCTTAGAATCATTTGAATAATGGCCTTTCTTATGATAACAAGTAATATCCCTCGCTAGGTTCTCCTGATTACTCTTCTTCTCCTTCCTTTAATTCGGTTTCTTCCCTTCGAACTTCCTTTTCTTCTAATTCGGATTGCTTGAACTTCCTTTCTCCTCCAGAACTTCCTGCTTATCCAAGGTAGCATATCTATAACCCATATCGATCAAATCAGAAAAAGATTCTTTCACGTGGGCTATCATTCTCTCATGGAATTTCTTATTCATTCCCTGAATGAATCTTTCATTCTTCTTCAAGGGGGTGTTCACCAACTCCGGACCGAACCGAGATAACTCGTTAAATTTGCTCAAATATTCCTCGAACGATAAACCTCCTTGCTTCAAATCCGTTAACTTTTGGGACATTATGGAGATACCAGCAGACGGCATGTACCGCTGCTTAAATACCTCTTTGAATCGACTCCAAGTAAACTCATCTTCTGGCTCATCCACTGTAACAGTCTCCCACCAGGATAGAGCTTCTTCTTGGAGTTGCCAAGAAGATATTAATCGCATTTGATCGTCTTCTAACTTCAGTCCTCTAAAAATTCTTTCACACGATCGAATCCAGGCTTGTGCTTCGATAATAGACTCCTTGCTTGTGAATGGCTTTCCACCAAGGCTTGAAAACTTCGATATAAATCAGCCAGATTCGGCTGAGGTTGAGTGGGAATAGCTGCTTCCGCTGTAGCAGGGACTTAACCAGCTGTAGTGGTATTATCCCGTCCCCAACCTCGTCCTCTTCTCCCGCACATTCCCACTATCTGTAAATAGTAAGAAAACTTGATTTAGGTATACGAACGAGATATCTTAGGGAATATCAACAGTTTAAAGAAATAGACCAATTTTTTTAGGGTTTCGGTCTCTTGGTTATACTCATTCTAGGGTATTTCTAACCCTATCTCTAATGAGCATCTAATGTGTTATAGACCGTTGCTAAAGTTCTTACTCAAGCTTTAGCTCTGATACCACTTGTCACGAAAAATCCAACGATTGAAAATTGACAATAAATACCTCACTTGTATTCGACTGCCGGAGATTCAAGCGTTGAACTCCAGTTCAGATGGGGCTTATAACAGCATTAGATGAAAATAAACAGTGGAAACAAAAGATGATTTCATTGATCCTAACACAGATACAACATCATCACAATATTCGATTATAACAATTTAACCCCATCATCAGAGTGCTATAACACAATACAACAACAGAATGATAACCCACAGCAAAAAAGACAATAGAGCTATAATAACTCCAACAGAGTCTTCAAAAGAAAGAGAGTAATAGCGCGAATCCAACATAATCACCTTCAAAACCAAACTCCAAGGGCTTCAAAAGATTCCCAACCAAAAGCTTTCCAAGATCCAACAGCTTCCAAAAGACTTCTAAATCCAAGATAGCTCCAAAACACGGATAACCTACTTCTAGGATGCCCGTGTGGAAAATTATGGGCACCTGGAGTTTAGGAAGGGAACAATAAACTCCGGGTCAGTCATGGGACTGGTATGAGTATACAAAAATAGTTGTTTGTACAAATACAATTTTTTAAAAGAAATCCGATATGCTTTTGGAAAATGAAACTACCATAAGACCTCCCTCCATATACATAATGCAATCGCACAATCGGAGGAGATTTCTTCTTATGATAGTTAAACATGCTTGATACAAGAAAACTCTTTCGATATTATTATTAGTGCATAGTGTAGAAAACATTTCGAAAGTATAATATTAATCTTAACCAACATACCACCATTATGGTATATCTGCTATAGCTACCATGTTTTATGGCAAGTTACCGCCACGCTGCATGGAAGGTTATACAACTAAAACCGTACATGGCTCGTATTGTTTCTTTGGATTTTCAACAAATGGTCAGGGTAAGGAACTTCCTTACCAAATGGGACGCCTCTGGAGGGACATCCATAAGAACCAAACCAGATCTCTGCCAACACAAGGCCGGGTTACCTCTGTAACTAGGTAACACCTAGTTACATGCCATCCCTGGTCGTTAGCGACCTTTATCCCAAGATTCACCAACAAATAGAAACAACCACATAGTTAAATATCTGGGCTCCATACCATGATATCACTTTTATCCAGAAGAAAATGGACATACCCTAGGGGCTCAACCCTTAATAAACTTGCCGCAACTTTCCTGTTTCTACCATTTCCGAGTTGTGAGGTTCGGCGAAGTCTCGTCCATAAAGCTACGCTTTTCATAAAAGCCATGCTTTGATCAACACATTATCAGCAGCACTTCGTATATCACGTTACCAAATTGGGAATATATCACTAGTAACCATCAACTATATAACCTCTGAGCTCGTACGTCTTAGAGAAGGGTGTTAAGGTAAAAGAATAAATTCTCCGCCACCAATCAGAAATGTATTTTATAGAAACCAGCTTTACATCTCAAAGTGTAATGTCAGACACACATCCAAACAAGTCTGTTCCGGGTTCGAACAGAACCAAAGGCACTTCAAAGAAGCCCTTGCAATCCGGACATCCACAATCCCGATCGGACTCCCTATCACATATGGAGATCTCCATACCGAAGCAACTCAGTGCAGAGTCATTCGACAGGATATCCTATCGTTCTTGGAAACACTCGGTCGTCACCTCCGCCTTCAAATGCACTCCAATTCGTCGTATCACTATTCAGAATGGGTTATATGACAGAAAGTCCTCTCCCGGCTAAACCAAATAGTGAGCGCTTAATTTAAAAACATGTGGATATATCAATCACAAAAATTCACCATTAAGGTTCGATGTGGGTTTCAGATAACCAACTGGAATCTGACTCCTTATCGCATCGAAATTCAAGTGTCGTCTCATGGGCCAAAGGGTTTTCACATTCACATAGAAATATATTCACAGATGTCACAGTTTAGCATAAAGCAATTCATATCACATAGTATCACAACCACATATTAGAGATATCAGTCAATACACAACATTCAACAATAATCAGTCATCTATAATTAAGATGAATTAATCGTGTGATTATAATTAATTAATCACATAATTATTTTCATTAATTATCCTTAATTAATGATTGAATAACTCTTAATTATAAATTAACTAGTCCTTAATTATTAATTAATTAATAATAATTAATTAACCTTAATTATCATTTAATTAACCTTTAATTATTAATAAATAAATAAATTATTCTTAATTAATGCTTAATTGTTCATTAATTAGTCTTATTTACTTTCATTAATTAATTATTCTTTAATTAACCGCATAAACAAATTTATCCTTAATTTTAAATTAATTAACTTTTTAATTAATAATAAATTAACCTTTAATTATTATTAAAATATTAAACTAAAAAACCTTGTAGATAATTAACACTAACCCATAATTTAACTTTAAAGATTTAAGGTTAATTAAAATTTTAAAACAAGATTTCATTTAAATTAATCATTTATTTTAAAATAAATTAAGAATTTATTTATAAATTATGATTACATAATTATAATAAACTTAATTATTTTAAAATAATTAACTTAAACCTTTACTAATCCTCTTTTTTAAACAAAATTCTTATTTTCTAAGAATAAGTCAAAAATTATTCAAATTTGAATTTGTTTTTAAAATTTTGAAAACTGTTTTCAACCTAACCCGAAGCCTCCTCGAGCATCACCCGAGATACATGCATGCTTTCTTCGAGACGTCCCCTAGCTAACCCCAAATTTTCAATTTCAAAACTTTGATTTTGTTGAAGTTTTATAAAACCCGGTACAACCTAAAAAATACTCGAGTCAAAACTCGAGCTTATGACCTGCTTCCCCGAAGACAACTTCGAGTTGAAAACCTTTCTTCCCCATCTAGGCAACTGACACAACCTGGTGACGTGTGCACATGCACCAGAGCTCTGACCACCTACGATCCAAGCTCCGACCTTCCACATGTCAGCGACGACCCATACTAGTCTCACGATCACCCAGAAATCAGAGTCGATGTCGAACTCGCAAACGAACCATCTGACCCAAACTGGAACAAAAACGATCGTCACATAATTGCCTCACACCGCCGCCTTAGGCCATTAAAGGTGACAAGTTTTTTTCCAGAGCTTCGCCAATCCCATGCTACGATTCCCACCAGAGCGATCAACTCTGGTCAAGTAATGATGATGTAGTAAAAAAATTCCAATCTCGGCCAAATATGGGTTTAAAACCCTACATCATCGCTGTCTCGACGCCACGATGAAGTATAAATTCATCTAACATTTTTGTGATGATCCACGACCATCATGCAAACTTCAATCTTAATCACGACACCCCTCATGTCGACAATCACCAGAATTCGCCAATAAACACAATATCGTTCAACTTCGAATTTCTCGATCATTACTTCATTAAAAAATCTTGATTTAACTTTCAAAAATCATTACTTCGATAACATTTCAGATGGTATACTTGAAACTAGAATTTATGATGTTTGAAATTTAACATATTTTGGATTTTGCCTGTGTTTCCCAATTTCCAGAAAAACTTTAATTTATTTTTGCTCAAATTTATTTTTTATCAAATTTATTTTTAAAACTTGAAACATGTTAAAACAAACTAATTTTGTTTATATCCTAAAGTCTAATATGGATCAGAGGAAGAGCAATCGAATTTTGAACAGGCTTGATGCTTGTAAACCTGGAACAAAAATGCATATGTCTATTTTCCAGACATGCACCGCCAATCCATACATATATCCATACATACTTGTATACATACAATACTTTATCACTTTACTTCAAGCATGATTCTCAAACAATAAGTCAAAAATCCAGATTTCAAAAGTTTACTCACCTGAGATTTTGAAAAACAGAGAGCTTTTTAAATCATGGAAATGTTTGATTTAATTTGAAAATCTGAGTTGTGTTTATTTGATCCGGGCTTGATCTTGAAATCTTTATTTTGCTGAGTTGAATTATTCTTTTCTTGATTGTTGAACTTGATTTAGTTTGCAGTGTAATCGGGCTTCAGATTTTTAAACTGTGAAAGATATTTGAATTCTTTTGCTTTCTTCAGATCTTTATTTTACTGGAATTTGTTGTAAATGTTAAAGAAGTTGTCTTGCTTTTGATTACTTTGTTTTTTTGATTTTAAAATATACTGGCTTTGAAAATGAAGATAAAGGAATGAGAAGGAGGAGGTTGGAGATGTTATATAGATTTATTTTTTTTATTATAAATTTTCCCAAAAATAAAAACAAAAAGATGACACTTGTTCATTTATTTACAAGATCATTACACTTGTCAAACAACTTGTTTCATGAATTACACTTGTTAATATTTGTGATAAAAGCTTAACATTTGTATTGTACATGCATTAAATATTATATATATATATTTAAATTATATTTTACTATTTTATAAATACATTTCTCCTTTATCTAAATATGTACAATTTAAAAGAAATGGTTCAAAACTAATTACACATTAAGTAAATCACATATATATTATTTTAAATCCAAATTATTTCACTAAGATATTTATTTAAATTTCAAATTCAAATACAAAATTAAAATTCAAATTCAAATACAAATCTACGCATATATATATTTAAATTCAAATAACTTTAAACATTTATTATTTTGATTTTTTTAAACTCAAATGCAAATTACAATATTACTCGGATATACAAATTAATACTTATCTAATTTATTTTGAAATTTTCAACTAGAAATTCAATTACTTATTTTAAATTTGACAAAAAATGGGATGTTACATGCAGTGTTGCACATGCTAACACGGTTAACTCATTTTTATCTAAGGTACAAAACGACATATTCATGGCTTTTGCATTTCCTGTGGCATCTAGTTTCTGTGTATTTGTCCAAGTAGAATACTCTTCAATAGGAATAATATGTTCTTACTAAGTTATATTCTATGAATCAAAACCATTTGCTTGCATATATATTTTCATTCATGTGGCCCAATAATTATAGTTCATGCCATTAAATAGTGGTGGACGTGCAGTGGATTGTCCTTCAATGAAGCTAGTGTTAATGCTAGTGCTAGTGTTAGTTTCTATATTATTAGATTATCAGATAACTGTGTTAAGGTTATATGAAGAACCTTGCTCTGATACCAAATAAAAGTGTGCTATGGATCGTGTAATATGGATATACGATAACACAGAGTGTAGTGATGATAGCTATACAGTAAATAGCATGGAATGTAAAATCAATATAATAAAAATGACACCATAGATTGTTATATTGGTTCAAAGCTCTGTCCTACGTCCAATCCCAGACTCCTTATACAATTTCACTAAAACAACAACCCTCACTTAACCCGGAGGAACATGTCTATACAACCCCTCAGCAGCTGAACAGGGACATGAGCAACATATCAGGATTTCGTCTCAGCAGCCGAAGAGGACTTCACACCCCTGAGAAGCAGAATAAGACTTTCAAAAGTACAAAAGAATGTTTGACTTTTTGTGTTCTGATAACATGGATAAGTCTGTTTACATTACACCCTTCCTATGATCTTCTCCTCGAGTATAAATATATATATTTGAAGTTTATGAAGAATAGAAAGGGATAAATTGCTTAGAATATGTTAATGCTGAATATTTGAGAGTATAGTCGCAAGTATATTCAAGAAAGTTAGATAAGAAAGATAAGAAAATTCGATGTTTGGAATCAAGTTAGGATATGTATTTATAGTTGTTAGAAAGCAACGACTATTGACAAAAAGTTCTAGCTGAAGCGTTGCGTCTAAATCTCTTTGTAGAGATTCGTAACTCTTCGCAAATGGTCGACTCTTTTCAGAAAATATAGCTGTTATAGATATTCAGTCAACTGAGCCTCTGGGTCAGACGACTAAATATTCAAACGAATTTTTAAATAAATATTTGTATATTTGTGCACCTGTGCATGTTGCACAGAAATTAGCAGGTCAGTCGACTGACCCGGTAATTTCTGTGCAATTTGCACTGTTTTCACAGGTTATATATATATACATATATTATATATGATTCCAAAGAAAAACTTTGATAATATACATATATATATTATATGCTTATATGTGTATAAATCATTTGAAAATAAGGAGATTATATATATAAGCTAATATATATATGTAAACGAGGAGAGATCTTAACAAAATTGACTTAAGACTCAAAACAAGATAATATAAAAATTGATGCAGCGATTTTGATGTCTTGTCTCCATGTAGTATATATTCTCTTTTTGTCATAACAATCGTCAAATCTGTATGTTGTAGTGATAGCTTTGTGTCATGAATGAAAACCAAGTCTCAACAAAAGGATCCAAAGAATCAAAAGAGATTTAGCACCCTTTTTAGAAAATACACATCTAAGAGCAGAATGACCAGTGTAGGCGGTGATGTGTGAGCCTATAAAGTAAGATCGAAACTTTTCCACAGCAAAAACTACGGCTAGAAGCTATTTTTAAGTTGTTGTGTAGTTGAGTTAAGCGTCGTTCAAAGTTATACTAGCGTAGTTGATGACGTTAAGGATTTTGTTGATGCGTTGTAGTATGACAGCACTAGCCGCAAAGTTAGAAGCATCATACATAATCTTTAAGTAATTGGGCGAGCAAATGATTGAAGCAGAAATATGTCCAGTTTTAAGACATTCAAAAGAAAAGACACAATCAGAATTGAAATCGAGAGGAATGACTTTTCCCAAAAGAGTAGTCAAAGGTTGGGAAATTTTGCTAGTCTTTTACAAAGCGTCGATAAAAGCCGGCTTGTCCTATAACTGATCGAATGTCCTTAACGGATTTGAGAATGGGTAGATTTGAAATGACGTCAATTTTTTCTTTATCTACCTCAATGCCCTTATTTGAATGACATGTCCAAGGACTATGCCTTGTTTGACTATAAATTGGCATTTTTTCCAATTCAAAGTTAAATGTGTCACCTTACATTGATTTAGAACCAACTCGAGCTCGAAAAAAGAAACTTTAAAGATAGAGAAATCGTTCATAAAAACTTCTAGAAAGCATTCGATCGTGTAAGAAAACATGCCAACCATGCATTTGTGGAAAGTCTTAAGGGCATTACAAAGTCTGAATGGCATGCACTGATAAGTAAAGGTTCAAAAGGACATGAGAAAGTTGTTTTTTCTTGATCTTTGGGAGTGATTGGAATTTGGTTATAACCGGAATAACCATCAAGAAAACAATAGATTTCATGACTGGCTAATTGTTCAAGCATTTGGCCAATGAAAAGAAGAGGGTAGTAGAATTTAATTTTCAATAATCAATGCAAACACACCTACCCATTTGAGTATAAGTTGGAGTGAGTTCGTTAGCGTCATTCGTGATAATGGTGATTTCAGGTTTTTTAAGCACGACATGAATTGGGATAACCCACGAGCTATCGGATATGGGATAAATGATACCCTTTTTCAAGGAGCTTAATAATTTCTTTTCAAACCGCATCTTTCATTTTTAGGTTAAGCCTTCATTGTGCATTGGAGTAGGCTTGGATTTACCAATCAAGTGAATGCGATGTTGAATAATTGTAGGGCTAATTCCCTTAATATTGGTAATGGATCACCCGATTGCTTCTTTGTTTTTTGAAAGAATTGAAAGAAGAGATGCTTCTTGGTCAAGAGAAAGTTCAGAAGAAATTATGATGGGAAAAGTTTCATTGTCACCTAAGTGTGCGTACTTATGGTGAGATGGTAGAGGTTTGAACTCTAATTTGGGAGATTACTCAATTAAAGAAATCAGTTGAGTTTCAGACTCAATCATGAGAGGTTCGAAGGGAAGCATGTCTTCAATCCCATTTGGCACGTCATGAAATAATTGTTTATACTCCACCTCATGTTTGCTATTATGGTTGATTGTCTCATTTTCAAAGTTTTTATGAATAGCGCTAACTTCCAAAGTGTGGTCTAATGGTTCATTTGACTGATTTTCTAAATTGAAGATTTTAAGATCTATGGACATATTACCAAAGGAAATTTTCAATGAACCATTTTGACAGTTGATCAAGGCATTCGAGGTGGCTAAAAATGGTCATCTTAAAATCAAAGGAATTTGACTCGTGCCATTATTTACAAGTTTTGTCTCAGACAATGAAATCGATAGGGAATATGAATTCTCTTACTTTGATCAACACATACTCGATCTCAAATATTGGTTTCTTACAGAATTATTAGTTAGTCGAAGGATGAGTTTTTTCAGTTTAAGATCACCTAGACTTAGTTACTTGTAAATTGAATATGGGAGCAAGTTTACGCTAGCACCTGGATCTAATAGACATTTATTGATTTTCTTGTCTCCTATCGTACATGAGAATGTGAAGCAACCGGGATCTTTATATTTCACAGGAATGGATTGAGACAGGAGTTCGCTTAGACCGGCCGCCAAGAAGACTTTTTTAGGTACTTGGGTGTGTTGTTTTTGAGTGCACAACTCCTTCAAAAATTTGGCATAGGTTGGGACTTGTTGAATTTTGTCTTAAAGCGGAATTTTGATCTTGACTTGCTTAAAATTTCTAACACTTTTTCCATTTGTTTTGAATGTTTATTAGCATGAAGTTTATAGGGAAATGGAGCTCGCAACTCAATAAGTCGGTCTACTTGAGTTGGTTAAGAATGACATTCAGAATTTGATCAATATTCGGGTTGGATTCAGTCGAGGGTATTGGAGATTTGGAAGAAATTTCTGATAAGTCATTAGGTTTGACAATTTGACTATCATTGCTTATCGAATCGCAAAGTAGTGATAGTGTTCATTTGATTCAAATTACTATCTTGAATGACATGAGCTTGGTTTGAGTCTATATTTTGATTACTGAGATTTTGAATTAGTTGACCTGGGAATGTACCTCTTCCCCTCACTCACAGTGGTGGCTAATTGACTCATTTGCATTTAGGATCGATTGACTCGTGTTTTGCATATACGAACTTAACAAATTTTGCAAATTGTTATTCAATAGAGGATTTTAAGTGGTAGCTTTTGCCAAAGTTTCCAAACTTTTTTCAAATGATGTCATGAATCTTTCGTCTTAAGGAACAAAAGATTCCTGCACTTGGTTTTGAGAAGGTTGCGCAAAGTTTTGTTGAAATTGATTTGGTTGAAAAGGAGGACTTGAAGCATTGTTCGAAAATGCTTGAAAAGATGGTCGAACCAAATTCGTGTTTGAATTGTTTTGGTTCCAAGTGAAGTTAGGACGATTTCTCCAACCGGGATTATATGCAGGATAAAATGGATCATTTCTAACTTTGTTAAAAGCGTTGATTTGTTCTAACGAGTGAGAACATTGATTGATGATGTAATTTGGATCACTGGATTTATATCACAAGACTTGCGAAGTTTTATTTATTTAATTAGATGAAAAAGCATTATCAAATTTGTTCATCATCGCATCATTTTTCGCTTCCATGGCTACAAATAATACCATCGAATGTGCGCTCGATCTTGAGTAGATTGATTTCTGATTAGATTGTTCCCGTTGAGTTGATTTTTCAGCTAAGTTTTCAAGAAATTTCCAAGCGACATCGTGATGTTGTGCTAAAAAGTTTCCTTAACACTTTGATTCAAGCATTGTTCGAGAGCTATTTTCAAGTCCATTGTATAAAATTTGGAAAAGGGTCCATTTTTCACAATTTTGATGTGTACATTTTATCAAAATTTTCTTGAATCATTCAAAATATTTTATAAAATATTCACCTTCAAATTGATGAAAATTTACAATTTCATTTCGAATATTGGTTGTTTTTTCGAAGAGGTAAAATTTCTTTAAGAAAACTTCCACAAATTCATCCCAAATTTTGATCGAATTCGAAGGCAAGCTATACAACCGTTTCTCGACGTAATTGGTAAGTATGAATGGAATTAACCTAGGTTTTATTCCATCGTTGCATAATTTTTGAAGTTTTATAGTTGCACAAACTCATTCATATTTCGTTATAAGGATATAAGGATCAACATGTTCAAAATTGCCAAATTTTGAGAGTGTGTTACTGTAACTTGAATGGATTTCAAAGTGATTACCTGTTGGGGTAGGTAAGGTAAAGAAAGAAGGGACAAAAAATCGATTGAAGAAAATTTTGTCCATGAGAGTACGGGGAGGATTTTCGTCAGCTGTTATGGAAGGATTGTTTGGTCACACTAAATGATTCGTAGAAATGTCACAAGTCCAAACACTCATGCACAAGGGAGAAGATTAAGGGGAAATAGAAAAAAGAAATAAGAATGAAAAGAGAATAAGATGGAAATGAGTTTTTTAACTAAAAAAATGTTTTTTTTTGATTTTTTTTGTGTTTTTTAATGAGAGAAATTGTAAGAAATTGTTTTTTTCGAAAGATTTTTTTTGGAATTTTGTTTATATATATGAAACTAATGCACTAAACGAATGCAAGGACTTTAACAAGAATTTTTTTGTCTTTAGTAGCTCCTAACCTAAAGTCGTATCATGACACTTTGACTTAATTCAACGAACCAATTCTTAGCTAGGTAACTGACAGAATTTGTCAATGCACCAGGAATTACCGTTGCATTGCAGTTGAAGATTTAAGTAACTTAATAAAAACAATCAATATATTATCTTATGAATCGCCGTAATAATTATAAATGATTGTTGCTCTGTTGTTGCCTATACATTAAGAAACAGTTTGTTAAAAGAAATCAACTTGTCACAATACAAATTTGCCCTCGAGGAGCCTGTAACACCCTTAAGTCCAACGTCTAATTTTTATTATTTAATTCAATTTTCTATAATGAAATGAAGTTTGTGGGGCAAGGAATGAGTAATGAAATCCTCACCTTATGTAAATTGGGTGTTACCCTTAGAAAATAAAAACAAGATGAAATGATGCAATATGGAAATTAAATATGCATTAACAATGCAACTACTGATGATTTATTTTGTTTTTTTATAAATGCAAGCAGCCAACAATGCAAAAGAAATAAAAACAAGTGATAAGGACATGATACTAGAGTGTGCAGAATTACTGACAAATTTATTTAAAAGCAGCAAAAATATTTAAATGCAAGCAAAGCGGAAATATTTTTAGCAAACAATTATTTTCCTTGTCTGCTTTTCTTCTATTTGCAACTTGAAAATGCGTTGAACAAGTTTATTTATAAGGATAGAGTGAAAAAAAAGTAATTTTTTTATCATTTACCTAAGTGAAAACGGAAGCAAATTTTTTTTTGAAAGAGGAAAAGGCTTTTTTAATAACTAAAAAGACTCAGTCCAAGTACCCACAAAGCCCAAAAGCAAATTTCATAATCAAGTTCCCAACCAAACAATTCAGTGACTGAAGATCCCTTTAATAAAAATTCGTAAAACCAAAATTCCAAAATTCAAAATCAGCAATAAGTTTAACAAATCAAAATTCCAAATTTTAAATTCACAACCTTAATTTCGAATTGGACTTAGGTGATATGTTGTGGCCATTGGTTGCAAATTGGATTTAGGTGATCGTGATAGGCTAATTTTTTGTTTTGGGTGATTGCGGAGGGAGGTTGGGTTGAGTGCGATTGTTCAATTGGTGTTTGATTTTGGTTGAGGGCTGCCATGGTTTACGCTGAAGTGGAATGCGGTAGGTTGCGGGGTTTGGGGTGATTTGGTAATTCGACTGTAGGCGTATTTGGTGATGCGATGGTAAGAGAAAGTTGGTGCTTGAGTGGTGTATGTTGTTGTAGGTGATTTCGGGTGATGGTAGAAATGCAGTTGTGGCGTGATTGGTAGGGGTAGATATTGTTGAAGGTTATGGATGTTGATGTGGATTTAGGGTTATAAAGATGTTGGTAGCTGGTTGGTTGCAGTATGGAGGAGTTGGTGGTAGAAAGTGATACGTAGGCAGTAGGTCGTATGTGTGCATTAAAAAAACTTGATGAATTTGGACTTTGGGTGTAGTTTGCATGGGGGAGGGAGATTGAGGTGATTCAGCCGATGTCCTAGAAGGGTGCAATTTGAGGCAGGGATGGTTATGAAGCAAGAGTTCATAGGTGTTATGGTGTTGCTGTGTTGGAGTGGTGGTGATGAACGAGGTGGAAGGCAGGTGGACTTGACCGTAGGTTGACTTGACCGTAGGTGGATTTGCAGTGGGTGGTAGGATGTAGGATATGTTTGAAGTTTTGATGCAAGCAGATGTTGTTGTGTTGCAAGGTGTAGTGAAGGGCGGTTTGAGGATTTGAGGTGAATTTGTGTTCAAGGTTTGCAGATGACAGGAAGAGTTGCTGGTTTAGGGAGGTGATATGGTTGATGATATGATGGAACAGATTGAAGGTGGTTGGTTGGCAGGATGGTGAAGTGTTTGTGATAGGGGAGGTGGTGGTTGAATTGATCTGAGGAGATGGAATTAGGTGATGGTATTGATAGGTTGAGGACATGCTGTTGGAATCAAAAGTTGCAGTGGGAGGTAAAGTTGTTTGGAGGAGGAGTTGTTGTTGTTGACTGGAGATGGTGGCCGAAGATGGTTGCTGATGGTTCGCTGTTGTGGTTAAGAAGTAGGTTGAGCGAATTTGATCTGGTGGAGGAGCTTGGTTGGACTTGCATGATTGTGATTGGGCGGATTTTCTTGTGGTTTGGTCATTGCGGATGGGGTTTTTGGAGTTGTAGAGGATGTTGAATTGAAGCAGTTTAGTAGAGGAGGGTGTAGGACAGTGGGGTTATAGAAGTAGGATGGAAGACGGATGTGTTGGGTGAATGAAGTTGAAGTGAGAAGGAAGGTAGGTTTTTGGAGGAGTTTTAGGCTGTGGTTGGTTTACTGTTTTTAGTTTTGGATTTTTGTCCATACAAAAATGCGCACGACACATGAATATTGTAAAAAAAATGACCAATTTAGAAAAGGATGTTAACACACAAAATAGAAAACAATTTTTTTTTGTTTTCATGTTTTGAGAATTAACAAAAATACGAGAAACAATTCATAGTTCCTTCATTCCTCCATCCCTTTCGTCTTCCCGTCCATCTTCCTTTCATCCCATCCGTCGTTCCTTCACTCTTTTCATATTTGTAATTAAAGTGGAAATCCTAGAATACAAAACAAAAAATAAACCAAATGGGCACTTAATATTTGGGTTTGGGGAAGTAGATGTATGAAAATAGACAACTGTAGTTTGACAAAAAAGGGAAAAAAAAAGAACACAAATGTAACACAAAATAGTATGTAACATTGCAATGGAATTTTTTTTGTATGCAATAGAGAATGAATAAAGAAATTGTAGTCGAAACAGAATATGAAATATAATGTAACATTGAATAATGAAAGGCATAGAAAAACAGTGAATGTGCAAAAACAGAGAACAAAATATCACAAAATGCAATGTTGAATTTTTTTTTAGACTAAGGAATAGAATGCAAAATAAAAGAAAATTAATTCAAAGAGCAAAACTAAAATAAAACTGCTATTCGCTGGCAATGACGCCAAACCTTGTTGGAACTCGGATCAGATTTTCTATGGATTAGAAAACTGCCGAATTTGAATAAAATAAAATACTTCAAGCGTATGGCGTACAATTGTAGTACGTACGCAACCACAAGAAAAATACTAACTTCATAATTACTCAATCAAACTATCCCAAAAGTCAACGTGTTAACTAAAAATTATTGAAAAACCAGAAAGAAAGTAAAATAAAAACGTTGAGATTAAAAGGCAATTTAGACGCAAATCCATTCTCATGTTCATATAAATAAATATTAAGTAAATTTATAAAATTTTCAACACATGTAGAATTAGCTGATGTATTTATTATAAGTATGGTCTATTTGTGATTTTAACTAACACAACTTAAACCATCAAACATTAATACGTCATCCAAACCCACTTGTCAAATCTTTTGGAAATGTTTATGAAATTAAAAATAAAATCTAATTTAAGCATGATCTATTCATCCTTTTTGGTTAGTAACATAGAATGTTAAATTTTGTTTCTACTTTCGCTTTCATGATCAAAATCATAATTAGATGAAGATGTAATTTGTGTTTATATTTGATTAAGTATAGTCTATTTGTGAATAATAACGTAGACCATCAAATTCACTAATAAACACTAAACTTTCATATAAAATCTAATATTTACATTAAGCACCAAAGAAGAGATCATGAGTGAAATCATTATGCTGAATTTACATGATTCATTAAAGATTCATTACTGCTAAGTTAATCGGGTTTAGCTTCTTATATTTGATTACATATCAACATAATTTTTTTTCAACATAAACAAAAGGAAATGAAAAACTAATTTAAGAGAAAGAGAGCTAACTAATTTGCATAAAAAAGAACCAATCTATTTGCATGAGATAAAAAGTGAGCATAAAAGAAAAGAGCATAAAATTAAAAGCATAAATATAAAAGAAAATGCTAAGAAGCCGTTAAAGCAATATAGCTTTTAGTTATAATTTTGTGCTACAACTTCATATGCATAAAAGATTTCTATTACATGTAATATAAGAGGTATTTATACATGTTCCAAAACCCTAATATCTATTAGGAAGCTACTTAAATTGCTCTTGACTTTGTGTGGCCATCAAGCAATCATTAAGTATCAGTTGATTCCCACTAACATGTTCTTTTGCTTTTAATTATGATCCATTAATAAGTGGGTGGGTGGGCTCCTCCATTTAGTTTTTTTTCGTTTCTTCTTTCTTTGCCTTCTAAACTATGCACATGCATAAGTCTATGAGGCATCTTCCAATTTTCGCTCAATTTCCTACGAAATAAGACTAAAATGTGCAAAAAAAATTCTCAAAATTAATACATACACAAAATTACCATTTTGGCCAAATGTAGATGATGAATGATGATCTTTAAAGCATTTTTGTATTTTGGTTTAAAAAATGTAAAAATACCCTAATATGATATTTATTTTAATAAAAGAAGATTTAGTATGATAGTAAATATAAACATTTCTATGTGCACATCATTAATGTAGTAGCAGATTCTTTAAGGAGGCAGAGAGTGCAGTATTGAGTCCTTTATTGTTATAGTGTAGACATTTGGGGTATATTTTTACTTTTGACTTCAAACCATCGGCGAATATTACCCTTGGATTACCGGCAGCCTTGGATGTTCTGCCAACACCAACAGAGCATATTGGATCAAGGCGGAGAGAAGATGTTGAGCTAGCTAATATCTTGGATAGGATTGGTAGAGGAGGGTCATCGAATCATCTGAAATGTTATGCCATAAACTCGAGAGGATGGTTGAGGAAGGATGGTAGGATTAGTGTTTCCTATAATGCAGATCTGACAAATGCGGTACTAGCCAAGTCATACCATTTTAGGATGACCATCCATCTCGATGGGGATAAGATGTATCACAGCATGAAGAGGGTTTTCTTTAGACTGGGATGAAGAGGCTAGTGGGGGAGTATGTAGTTAGGTGTATGACTTGCCAAAGGGTGGAATGGGAGTAGAGGAAGCCTGAAGGATTGTTACAGCCACTGGATATTCCTTAGTGGAAGTGGAAAAGCATTTGTAACAACCAAGAATTTTAGTTCTATGAATTTGGATTATTTAATTGGTTTTAAATATTGAGAACTAAAAGTTTAAAGTTGAATAACCTATATTTCAAAATATAGAAATTTATTTGATAATTAAATTGTTAAATTTATATTTGAAATTAATTAACTAATTGAATTTTGAATTAAAATGAACGAAAACGATTTCGAAAGTTGATTTAAATTCTATTTGAATTAGAATGAAGTTAGTAAAATTTCAAATTTTGATTTAAAAGTAATTAAACAGAAATTGGAAATTACTCATTTTAATTAACGTGTAGAAATAATTTTTTTGACACTATCTCGGATTTCGACGAAACCGGTTTCATTGGATCCGTTATAATGATTTATTATATGCTGTCGAATTTCGTGTTTATTGGACTTATCGTTTGGTCGTGCGAGTTTGAAACGCATAGAATTTAACTAAAGGAATTTAAATTAAAATAACTCGATTTTGAAAAGCTATCTTTTGAATATGATGGAATTGGCTCCCAATATATATTTCATTGTATTTGGAATAAGGGTATAACATATACAACCCCAAACGGCACGCTTCGTTTGGAGTTCGAAATTTTCACCGATGAATAGTGCGACGAATATTTTCTATAAATAGCCCCCAACCTTCTTTCATTTGCAATCAAACCCCAGCTTTTGTTTTCATTCGCCGTTAACGATCGAAACCTCTAGAGGTCGAACTAGCTTTTGACTTCAACTAGAGAAATGCAGAACATGACCATACGAAGTTAACCAATGGTTGGATCGAGCAATTTTCGACCGAGGCGACGGGATTTCAACCGCGTTCGTGGCAGTTTTTCATGGGTTTCACGATTTTTCGTCGCGCATACGCACGCGTGATGGAGGCACGATAGGTGACGGTGGTTGGCGCACTGGCGGCGCGAGCGTGGGGGTCTTGCTCGCAGTCGTTCGAACAAGAAAAGAAAAAAATGAAAATAGCCCGTGTCTGGAGGGAAACGTGAAAGGGGAAGATAGATTTAAGTTTAAACTTATTTTAATTAAGTTAATTTTATTTTTAATTATATCGAATGATTATTAATTCGTAACTTTCTCGTACGAGGTCCATTTCGTGCGCGACAAGTTGCGTTGCGTTCGTATCAACGAGCACTATGCTATGGAGGTGGATTGGATGAATTTGGAGCTAGTAGAAATTTTAAGTTAAGTTGAACGACAGTTTAATTTTAATTCAAACTGGAGCGCTTCTGCGATTTTTGGCATTTTTGTTAGTAAACTCATCTTTCTTGACTGCTTATATTTTTTATAAGTGGAAATAATTTTATATATGATGTTTATTGTTTATTTAGATGATTTACTATATATATTAGTTGGTTTGGATATATTCCTGCCTATTCGAGTGGATGAGACCCTTTTACGTTCCTATGTAAGAGCGGATGACACTTTATATACGCATCCCGTCTCGAAGCGGTTGATTTATATTTTTATGACTATATGCTGTCTGTGATGCAGGAGGACAGGTTGGAGAGATCCGACAGGATTCCTCACCATTGTTGATTTTATTTTCATATATATGATGATATATGAGGTGTTGGATGCCATGTTATGGATTGTGATATATTTGACTTATTTAGTGCTTGAGTAGCACTGGGCGTTATTTTTGGCATTTTGAAATACTAAAAATGATTATTTTGATTTAAACAGGATTTTAAAGTGGTTTTGAAAGTAAATATGTTTTAATGATTTTTGAATTTTTAAAAGAAAGGAATGATTTTATTTTTTAAACAAAAAAGTTATGATTTTTGATGTTATAAAAATATAGTTTTGAGAAATATTTTGATTTAGAGATTTTTGAATAAGTTTATATAAAGGATTTATAGAAGTAATATTTTATAAATAAAGAAATAGATTTATAATTGGAATTTATAAATATTTTGTAAAAGGATTTGAAATGGATTATATAAATAAATTTGATTTATAAAGAAATGGTTTATAAGTAGATTTTGATGGTAAAATTATTTTTTTATAAAAGAATGGATTTATAAAAAGAATTTTGTAAATAAAGGAAATTTGTAAGTAGAAGTTTGATAAAATCAAAAAGAGATTTATAAGAATGGTTTTATAATATGGATTTTTATTTATAAGGAATGTTGAAAGAAATCTTTTGATGAAGTTAAATGTTTTGAAAGTAATTTATCTTTTGGAAGTAATAATTCTAAATGGAATTAAATGGTTTGAAAAATGTTATAAAATGTGATAAGTAACGGAAACATAGATTTCAACATTTATTGTTGTAACAGACATTTTCGAAGGAGTATGGAAGGCATAGACTATAACACAGTTGTTATAGTAAATGATTTTCAAAAGGAAACGTTTTATTAGTATATGGGATTTTACATATATATTAAGTAATCGAATCCCTATATTAATGTTTTTGGGTCGTCGTAATGATATTTTATGCAACATTCGTTTTGATCCAAATAAAGTGGGATTTGAAGAATACTTTCCTTAAGGTTGTATATATATTTATTTCTGTTTTAAGTATATGGAAATATATTTTTTAAGTGTTGAAAATGAAATGATTTATGAATATGCTTATATCGTTATTGTAAGTATATGAATTTTTTTTCCAATATTGAAAGATTGAAATGGTTTTATGAATATATCCTTTTCAAAGGTAATTTGAAGTAAATAATTGAAAAGTGATTTGAGTAATAAAATATTATTAAATGAGCCTACCGATTGCTTGGTGCAAGATATTGTTGCTTTGATAGTTAAATAACCGACTATTAAATGTTGGCATCTTTATCATAGTTGATTCGGAGAGACCGGAGTCAGATTTATCCGAGAACCACTTTGGATCAACGTATATGCATTCGAGCGTGCAGGTATTGGAAGATATTGATATTGGGATTTTCATAATGAAGGACTGCTTGGTGATCATTTGGGGATAAACTCCCTATATATACATATAGTAGCAACGGTCTCTTCGTTATGAAATATCCAATGGAAGGACTAATTGCTACTAATCCTAGGGGTAATTCCTGACATGATGTGGTAGGAGTGTGCCTTTGGTTTTTCCTATTCTTGGAAAACTTGTATGGATGAATGTTTGACGTTGCAATTCTAATTACATCAATTGATCTCTATAAATGTATATTCTGCTTGATGGCGAAGAAGGCAACTTCTCTTAGCGTAACACCTTTTCTTGAGACATATGAGCTCAGGAGTTATACATTTATAGAAATCAGTTGTATGATTATGGATCTGCAATGTGGCATTCAAAGAGGAAATACGATGTGCTATGCGAAAGGTAAACGTGACCTCAGGCCTCACACCCGGAAATGGCCAAAACAGGGTAGATGCAGCAAGGCTTTGTGGTTCACAACCAATTAGGACATGATCATCCCATTCTAGATATATTTATTCCTGCTATGACATCCGGGTTTTAAATTTTTGTGGATGTATACTATGAGGGCCCTTGGATAGGTCGGTAACAACCGGAGTGATGACATATTCGGTACTATCCAGTAAGAAAGGTATGCCGATCTTGTGTCGGTAGAGGTGTAGATGTTCTGTTGACCTCGGCACATTCCTCTAGAGATGTACCACCGGAAGGTAGCCCCTTTACCTGGTCATTTGTATGGAAACCCATTCTCCACTACGTGCCTGCCATTTAGTTTGTAGAGCCTAGTATGCTGGAATTTAATAATGGTGAATTTTGGCTATTTGAATTATTATTTGTATGCTAGACACTAGTATAATATAACAGGATTTGATTTGAAACGTTTTGGTTATCGTAAGGAAAAAACCTATCCGTGTTTACGTGTAAGCGTGGTATTACGAGATACCTTTGTTTTGATAAAGAAAAGTTTTTATAACTCTAAAAGAAATTCAGTTGAGATACGTTTTCTCACGCTGGTTTACCAGACCGATGCGGGCGTTCTTCCCTTTCAATGCTTGAGTCAGACCAATATATTTACAGATATAGATTTGGATGCTTTGGAGCTTCAGCAGATGAGCTGGAGGTCTTCTGGTTGTATTCACATGTATGTTTATTTTTCCATCGATTTTTTGTTAAAACTATCAGCAATTGTAAGGACAGATTATTATAACTGTCCAGGTTGATGACCGGTGATTGATTATTGTACTCTGATGGATGTATGTGTATTATAGTTTCTGTTTCGTAAAGATCATTGATATTATATTATATGTTTTTCAGCTGCGATTGTTAGATTCTGTAATTGTTTTAGTTTTTTTCTCTCTTCTTCTTCTCTTCTCTTCTTCTCTCTTTCTTTCTTTCTCATGATTATCCATCTTTCCGTTCAGTTTCGGTTGGACGTGTGTGGTTTATTGTCAGCTTTAAACGGGTCGGATTTGCGGGTCGTCACATCTGGTATCAGAGCTTAGGATTTTGCGAACACCTAGACTTTGATGGGTACCTATTATAGATAGGTTAGAAATGCCATATGATGAGTTGAGTGTATAGATATGAGCGCGTATTTGTTAGTGATATAAAAATATTTTATATTGGGTTATTCGAATTGTTAAGTTTGAATTTGGGGTTTTGGTCGATGCGTCTGGCTAACATTATCAATTGTGATTCCAAAATACTTGAACAAGCAAAATGACGCAATATTGTTTTAAGGAGGGTAAATGATAATTTTACCTAAATTATATTTTATATATAAAGGAATAATTTTTCATAAATTATTGTAGTTATATATGGATTGTTAGTGAATGACAATGTTTGATTTTTATCATTTGTTGTTTGTGTTTTCATAAAAGTAATTTTTGTTATTATGATATAAACGAAGATAAATAATAAGTAATGGTTGTATATGACCAAGGTTAAATCAGTGAAATCATATATAAGTATAAATTTATAAATATGATTTATAAATAAAAAAAGAGATAATAAATACATTAAACTCACTTTAGTTACTGGAAAAAAATTCGGGTGATGACTGCAGGATCATCAGCATTCATTTTCGAGTCTCTGATGATGGATTGCTACCTGAATATTTTACTATTGAAGTTTTGTTTCAATAAAACAAGTTTTAATTGTAAAATTCCAAGTATGATTTGATAAATACACGAATATATATGAAAATACGTTCTGAAGTTATAAATTGAAAATAGTATAGATAAGAAATAATTTTACAACTTATGAATAGGAAAGTAAAACCAAATTTTAAAAATGGTCGAACATTTTGGTTAATCAAACAAAAGGATATTTGAATTTGAGATATGAAATAAAAGAATTAACTTAAGTAGAGTTAAATAAATTGAGTTAGTAAAATTGAGTGAATAAGCAAAGTTTAACTTAAGAAAGTTAAATGAAAGTAAATTGAATTTGAAATGAATTCGTTAAATAATTTCATGAAATTTTAAGTAAATAAGTTTGTCCAACTTATAGATTTGAGAAATGTTAAGCTAAAAACAAATTTTAAATTTGTTGAATGAGAATGTTAAGAAGAAAAGAAATCTAAAATATAAAATCTGAATTTGAATTATAAATAAAAAAAATTTAACTCAAGATTAAGTAAGTGGGGTGAAACGAGTTAAATAAATTAGAATTTGACTTTTGAATTGAATATGAACTTAAGTGTAAAGTGAAATAAACATAAGAGGTGTCGTGTACAATGTTTATGAACTTAAGCAAACAATAGTATGGAATGAAATGTTGTTAAACATAAATTGAAATTGAAGTGAAGATAAACAGGTGAATGTTAATAAACTGAATGAATGTGAATAAAGCAATATGAATAATTGAATTTGATTTAAACTGAATACGGATTGAATGAATGCAAAATAAAGATGGGATATAATAATAAACCAATGGAATAAATAGGTAAGTTATACATATATTATTTTATTCGCATAATTGTTTGATTTAGATTTGAGTATGCGATTTTGAGGTGATTTACACTAGTCCGAGTTGGGATTTTTCACTCGATTTCTTGACGACGAACCCTGGATATGGATTTTTGATTCATTATGATATTCTTTATCATAGTATATGGCTATGCAAGGAAAGTAGGGGTTTTATAATCAAGGAACCAGATTCAAGTCCACACTAGAGTGGTCATGAGAACGATACTATTCGTAAGTGAAATTATGTGATCGAGCAAGCGAACCGGTATTGTTTTGCATACAGACGATGTATGTGCATCGTACGGGCTTTAACCTTAGAAAATGTAAATTGATTTGGTTATGAATAAATTGGATGAATATTAATTGTTTGATGGTTTCTCTTGTTGCATTTGCTACATTCATATATAGTTATTGTATTGGTATATGTAATATATAAATATTACTTTCTATATACATGTTCTTATTGGTGTTGAGTGTGTAGTAGGTGCGGATGGCGTATGCTTCGCATTTGGAGCCTGCTTTCGCATTATATTCGTCGTATATGCTCGATAATACAATAAAAGGTACATATCTCGGACTATATATCGTACTTCTATATTTTTTCCTCTACAGGATGCATCATCCTCGAAGATGAGATGTATATTTGTGATTATATATATAAATATATATTTATATATATTGTGGTTCATTATGATTGAACCATGCAAAGGAGACATTGGCGAAATTTTTTGTAAATTTAAGATGCTATAAATTCTTTGAGAATTTTGGAAATTTTTTTTGATAACTAAAATTTTGATTTTGGTTTTATAACTTGGAAAGAAAGAATGAATGAATCATATTAGCTGGCTTTGGAAATTTAATTATGGATTTAAAAACTGAGAAAATGTGATAACAAAGATTCCGCTAATTGCACTGTAACGACACAAATACTCCACTGTATAATATGCCGACGATCGAGTGACGAAAAGACAGATTGCTGAGGGAAAGAAAGAAGGAGGTAAATAAGAGAAAACAAAACAACATCAGATCTCACAATCGCAGTGGAATAAAATATAATAGATAATAACTGGTCTTTACACAAAAAGAAACTATATCTGTTTTATACATTACATCATTAGTAAACATCACAAATCTAAACAATTATTGGATAGTTATCTTAACATGTCCACACAACAGCTGATATACAGCTAATACAGCACAGTGGAATATACTTCAAATACGTATGATACGTCTCACCATCCAGCTCGTCTTCTGGCCTCCACAGCATCCTACCCTGTATTTATAATACTCGGCCGAAAATCAAAAGTTAATAGGGTTTATGGCATTTTTTTTACTTGGTAATTTCGGGGACGAAATTCTTTTAAGGAGGGGAGAATTTAACAACCCAGAATTTCGATCATTCGAAGTTGGAATATTTAATTGATTTTAAATAGTGAAAAGTTAATTTTATAAGTTAAAAAACCTATATTTCAAAATATAGCTACTTATTTGATAATTAAATTGTTAAACTTAATATTTGAAATTGTTTAAATAATTGAATCTTGAATTTAAAATGAATGAAAACAATTTCAAAAGTTGATGTAAATTATATTTGAATTAGAATGAAGTTAGCAAACTTTTAAATTTGGATTTAAAAGTAATTAAACAAAAATTGAAAATTACTCGTTTTAATTAACGTGTAAAAATAGTCTTTTTGAGCACTATCTTGGATTTTGATAAAACCAGTTTCATTGGATCCGTATCAATGAATTATTATATGCTGTCGAATTTCGTGGCGGTTGGACTTATCCTTTGGTCGTGCGAGTTCGAAACGTGTAGAATTTATAAAGGGAATTTAAATTAAAATAACTCGATTTTGAAAAGCTATCTTCTGGATATGATGGAATTGGCTCCCGATATATATTCCACCGTGTTTGGAATAGGGGTATAACATATAAAAAGCTAGGCGGCACACTTCGTTTGAAGTTCGAAATTTTCATAGATGAATAGTGCCATGAAAATTTTCTATGTATGGCCCCTAATCTCCTTTCGTTTGCAACCAAACCCTGGCTTTTGTTTTCAGCCGCCATTGAAAACATTTCCATCCAATGATCGATAACAATCGGAGCCTCTAGAGAACAAATTATCCTTCGACTTCAACTAGAGAAATACAGAGCATAACAATACGAAGCTGACCAACGGTTGGATCGAGCAATTGTCGACCGATCCAATGGGATTTTAGTCGCGTTCACAACCGTTTTTCATGGGTTTCATGATTTTTCGTCGTGCATACATGTTTGCAATGGAGGCCTGGAGCAGGCGGTGCTAGGGCCTTGGGCAAGCGGCGGTGGCTGGCGCGAGCATGGGGGTCGTTCTCGCGGTTGTTCAAACGAAGAAAAGAAAAATGAAAAATGCTTGTGCCTGGAGGGAAACGTTAAAGGGGAAGATAAGTTTAAGTATAAACTTATTTTAATTAAGTTGATTTTATTTTTAATTATATCGTATGATTATTAATTCGTAAGTTTCTTGTATGAGGTTCGTTTCGAGCACGTCAAGTTGCGTTGCGATCGTATCAGCGAGCACTATGCTCTGGAGTTGGATTGGATGAATTTTGAGCTGGCATGAATTTTGAGTTAAATTGAACGACCGTTCAATTTTAATTCAAACTGGAGCACTTTGGCGATTTTTGGCATTTTTGTCAGTAAACTCACATCTTTGGACTGCTTATATTTTATATAGGTGGGAATAATTTTATTATGATGTTTATTATTCGTTTGGATGATATACTATATATATATATATATTAGTTGGTTTGAATATATTCCCATATATTGGAGCAGATGAGAACCTATTATGTTCCCGTGTAAGAGCAGATGACCCTCTGTATATGAATCCCGCCTCAAAGCAATTGATTTATATTTTTATGACTATATACTGTCTGTAATGTAGAGGGACAGGTTGGAGGGATCCAACAGGATTCCTCACCATTGTTGATTTTATTTTCGTATATATGCTGATATATGATGTGTTGGATGACATGTTATGGATTGTGATATGATTTGACTTATTCAGTGCTTGAGTAGTACTGAGCCTTATTTTTGGCTTTTTGAAATACTAAAAATGATGATTTTGATTTAAAAAGGATTTTAAAGTGATTTTGAAAGTCAATATGTTTTAATGATTTTTGAAGGAAAGGAATGATTTTATTTTTTAAACAAATAAAAAAGTTATGATTTTTGATGTTATAATAATATAGTTTTGAGAAATACTTTGAATTAGAGATTTTTAAATAAGTTTATACGACGGATTTATAGAAGTAATATTTTATAAATAAAGAAATAGATTTATAATTGGAATTTATATATATTTTGTAAAAGGATTTTTAGTTGTTTGGTAAAAAGATTTGAAATGGATTTTACAAATAAATTTGATTTATAAAGAAATGGATTTAGAAGTAGATTTTGATGGTAAATTTAGTTTTTGTAAAAGAATGGATTTATAAATAGAATTTTGTAAATAAAGGAATTTTATAAATAGAAGTTTTATAAAATCAAAAGGAGATTCATCAAAATAGTTTTTAGTATGGATTTTTATTTATAAGGAATGTTGAAATAAATATTTTGATGAAGTTAAATGTTTTAAAAGTAATTTATCATTTGAAAGAAAAGGTTTTGGAAGCAGTAATTCCAAATGGAAGTTAAATGGTTTGAAAAATGTTCTAAAATGTTATAAGTAACGAAAACATAGATTTCAATGTTTATTGTTGTATTAGACGTTTTCAAAGAAGTATGGAAGGCATGGATGTAACACCCCCAAATCCCATTTGCTGCCTTAGCTTTCGTCTCTCAGTGTTAGTGTCGGCCCAACAGAGTGCTTTCGTCATTGGTTTTCTTCCCGATCTCTTCGCATTTCACCGCTCCATAGGAAATTCCCTCTGCCCCTACCATACTCCAGCTTGGTAGTTTCCACCGCCTGTCCAGGGTTGATCCTTGGGATTTGACGATGGACTTGAAAAGCCTCCTACAGATGCTTTACGCCCAATCAATTTTTGATAACATTATTCAAGAGATTTAATTAAATAAATAGAATAATGATGATAAGGGGATTTAGATTTGAATAAAACTATAAGAAGGCCGTGCTTTCAATGGGCTTAAAATGGTTTTTAAATTATTAATTAAAACATGGGAACATTAGTAAATATAGTCGCACCTTATTATTCATGGCCGTATACTTTTATTTGCCCATTCACGTTCATTTTCTCAAAAATGCAAACTTAACCTAAGAAGAATCGGTTATTAACAAGGAAAAAGAGGAAGGGAAATTCAATCAAGTTAAGGAATTATAGCTAGGGGATTAATTTCAAATTAAATCTTGAAGCTCTTATTATATTTAAGGTGAACAATAATTCATTCCATCTCTATTTTGTTTTTATAATCGTATATTTTGGGATTTAAGATTAAATTCGTTTTTGTGATGTGTTGGTTGATAATATGCTTGAATTATTATGTGTTTGATTTAAACCAATTCATCTACATATGAATTTGCACGGTTTTGGGTCAAAATCGATTGTTGTTGATTTTAGAATTCCATGGAAAAATTTATATATTATGTAAATCATGATTTTAGGGATGGTTTCAATTTTTGTAATTTTCCAAGTTATGGAAGGTTTACTATGAATTTCTAAAGGAAAATATGATAATATTGGGTTTAAATTAAATTTTGATTATTTCAAGAAGAAATTGGGTCTGAAATTTTAATATGTTAGTTAACATGATGAAATTGAATTTTTATGATTTTTGGTGATTTTTTATAATTAATTTACTATGGAAAATAAATTATTTTAAAAGATGGACTTATTTGCAATATTGATTTTGCTTAATGGAAGGGCTTAAACGTTAATTTTTCCTTTGATTTAGATCTGATAAATGCTGTAGTTATTTTGTAAATTGTTTGAAAAGTTTTAAGGCAACCAATTAAAAGATTACATAGGCAAGTTAGTTAAAACAATTACTAAAAATGAGCATGATTTCAGCCTTTAATCAGAAAAGAGCGTTTCGCCTCCTTTAGTGGTACCTTTTGACTCTAACGCTTCCGCTCTAACTCAGTTGAAACCAACCTAGCCGAAACCCACATAGTCGGAACCAATACACAAGTTATCACTTAGATGGTACGCAGTGGATTGGAGGAAAGACGGAAGTTATGGTTTGAAACCAATGCTTCTCATGGGGTCGAAACCTTAGTTTTGTTTTCAAATGTTAAGTTCCTGCTTTGTTTACTTAAAGATTTTGACTCAGTTGAAACATATGTTTTCAAAAGGGGTTTTCTAAATAGCCTTTAAAGAAGGTTGCCTTACTATGTTTTAAAGTCGGAGCTTTCGAATGAGTTCCTTTATTATTAAATAAGGCTTTCGAACATAATGGTTCCAACTAAGTCAAAACCAAGTTGCCATTCATGTGCCTTTCGTGTGTATGGAAGCCATCAATGCTTTCGGGGGTGCCTTTGTTTTAAACTTATACTTAGTCACTTCTTAAATGCTTTCGAAAGGGGTCGTGGGTTTCAAAGGCAATTGTGTCAAAAGAGGGTTTCAATGCAATCCTTCTAAGTTTTACTCAAAGGTTTTGAGCTTTCGAATAGATGGTTCAGACACCATCAAATTTTTCCCGAAACAATTTTATTGAAGGTTTCGAAAGAGATACTTTCGTATGTAACCACTTTGACCTAAAAAATGTTTCTAAAGGTAAAACCCAATACTTTTGAAAGGCGTACTTTCATTGGTTTCGAAGCTATGTTTATAAAGACTTTTGAGTAGTGTTTTAATACCTTCGAAAGGTCTATTTGGTTTCAAAAGAGATTATTTAACAAGGGCTTCAAAAGGTATATTCATAGTGTTTTGAAAAGGAGTTTTCTTTACTTTCGAAGGAGGTTATCCAAGGGTTTCGAAGGAGCTGTTTTAAGGTTTTCAAAAAAAATAACCCAATCTTAATTTAAAGGAAAAACCATGGCATAAATAAAGATCTTTAAAATGAAGTTTTTGAAGAAGTTTTCCTGAATAACAGGTTAAAGGGACTAACAAAGTTTTATATAAAATGATTTCAAGGATATAAAACTATAGGTATTGGTATTATTATGTTATTCTTATTGCTTTTACATATAATTATTCACATTGTAATTAACCCATAACGGTACTTTGGGGAAGGGCAGAATAACCAGCTAGGTTGACCCAGTAGTGAATATAACTTAAGAAATGTTATAATCTTAATTAAAGACATTGGCAGGGGTCAATATGTTCACAATTAGTCCTTGAAAATTGTGTATATCGAAAGATATTGGCAGGGGCCAATTGGTTCATAGTAAGCCCATGAAAACTATGATTTGATATTGACAGAGGTCAATAAGTTTATAGCTAGCCCATAAAAACTATATCCGGATTAAGATATTGACAGTTAGTCAACATGTTCCTAGTCAGCCTATGAAAACTTGGATAAGAGCAAAGATATTGAAGTTACCAATAGATTCTTAGTCATCCCATGAAAATTATGTAATTGGACAGGGTGTCTATAGTCACTTTACCGGTTAATAATCAGCCCATGAAAACTATTAGGTTAATAGTAACCCTAGAAACTATAACTAAGACAGATAGTCAGAATGAATGGGGATAGAAAATCCAGCATTGATTAAGTTCTTTGCATATCATCATGTTGTTTTGAATTATTTTAACCATTGTGGATGTAGGAGCACAATGTATGGTTTCATAAAGTTTTAGGATACCAGTGAGGGGAAAACTCGTTCCGCTAAGCGGCGTGGTCTCACTAGATATTTAAATGGTTTGAGGTGGTAGATTATTATTCATATTGGGCTTCATGTATGACTCGAAGTTTTTGGTTTCCCCTTAAACTCTCGGATTCTCAATTGATTTTGAGTAGTTTGAGTTTTAGAGTTTTGAGGTGTTCTTTTAAAAGAATAAAGCTTCCGGTGATATGCAGGAGGCATGTTAGCTACTTAGAGTTCTGTTATTTCCACGGTGTTTGGTTGCAAATGCGAACTTTTTTATTTTCTTATTATATAATCTGATCATCCAATAGGGCATATTCATATGTCCCTCTTGGCATATTTTGTAATAAGTATATTCTGTCTGAACGTGTTCTGCTCTCTAGGATTATGTAATGAGTTTGAAATATTTGAGATGGAATGTAGAATTTGTTTGCTATTTTAATTTTTTTCCGTGTTCATATGTTTTTGTGTATCAACGTATCTAACATTGCCGTATTTGGTTGTCGAGGATTAATAATTATGGATGACTATAGCATCCGTAGCCGTTAGTTTTGGGCCTCCAAGTAGGGGGATGTTACAATGAACTATAACATTGTTGTTATAGTAAATGATTTCCGAAAGAAAGCTTTTTATATTGTATATGGGATTTTACATGTATGTTAATTAATCGAATTCCTATACTAATGTTTTTGGTTGTCGTAATGATGTTTTATGCGCAATCATCTTGACCCAAATAAAGTGAGTTTTGAAGAATACTTTCCTTAAGGTTGTATATATACTTATTTCTGTTTTAAGTATATGGAAATATTTTTCTAAGTGTTGAAAATGAAATGATTTATGAATATGCTTATATCATTATTATAAGTTTATGGAAATGTTTTCCAATATTGAAAGATTGAAATGGCTTTGTGAATATATCTTTTTCAACGGTAATTCAAAGTAAATAATTAGAAAGTGATTTAAGTAATAAAATATTTATTAAATGAACCTAGTGATTGCTTGGTGCTAGATATTGTTGCTTTGATAGTTAAATAACCGACTATTGAATATTAACATCTTTATCAAAGTTGATTGGGAGAGACCGGAGTCAGATTTATCCGGGAACCACTTTGGATCAATGTATATGCATTCGAATGTGCAGGTATCGGAAGATATTGATATTTGGGATTTTCGTAATGAAGGACGGCTTGTTGATCATTTGGAGATAACTCCCAATATACATATAGTAGCAGTGGCCTCATTGTTATAAAATATCCAATGCAAGGACTAATCATTATTAATCCTAGGGGTAATTCTCGACAGGATGTGGTAGGAGAGTGCTTTCGGTTTGACCTAATCCTGGATAACTTGTATGGACAAATATCTGACATTGCATTTCTAATTACATCGATTGATCTCTATAACCATATATTCTTCTTGGTGGCAGAGAATGCAACTTCTCTTAGCTTAACACTCTTTCTTGAGATGTATGAGCTTAGAAGTATACGTTTATAGAAATCAGTTGTGTGATTATGGAATGGCAATGTGGCATTCAAAGAAGAAAGATGATGTGCTATGTAAAAGATAAACGCGATCAGGCTTCACACCTGGAAATGGTTGGAACAGGATATATGCGGCAAGGCTATGTGGTTCGCAACCATTAGGATATGATAATCCCCTTCTACATCTATTTATTCCCGCTATGACATTCAGGTTTTAAATTATTATAGATGTATGCTATGACGGACCTCATATAGGTCGGTAACGACCGGGGTGATGACATATTCAGCACTATCTTGTGAAAAATGTAAGTCTATCTTGTGTTGGTAGAGGTGCTGATGTTCTGTTGGCCTCAGTACATTCCTCTAGAGATGTACTGTTGGAAGGTATCCCTTCACCTGGTCATTTTTTATGGAAATCCATTCTCCACTACGTGACTGCCATTTTGTTTGTTAAGCCTAGTACACTGGAATTTAATAATGGTAACAATTTCGTCTATCTGAATTATTATTTGTATACTAGATACTAGTATAATATAATAGGATTTGATATGAAAAGTTTTAGTCACGTAAGGAAAAAACCCGTCCATGTTTATGTGTGGGAGTGGTCTTATGAGATACTTTTGTTTTGATAAAGAAAAGTTTTTATAACTTCAAAATAAAATCAGTTGAGAAATACGCTGGTTTACCAGACTAATCAGGGCGTTCTTCCCTTTCAATGCTCGGGTCAGACCGAGTATATTTACAGATATAAATTTTACTGCTTTGTTGTTTAATTATCAGCAATTGTAAGGACGGGTTATTATAACAGTCTAGGCTGATGACTAGTGATGGATTATTATACTTTGGTGGATGTATGTATACTACAGTTTCTGCTTTGTAAAGATCGTTGATATTATATTATATATTTTTCCGCTACGATTGCGAGATTCTGTAATTGTTTAGTTTTTTTATCTTCTTCTTCTTCTCTCTTTCTTCCTTTCTCATGATTATCCGTCTTTCCGCTCGGTTTGGGTTGGACATGTGTGGTTTGTTGTCGGCTCTAAATGGGTTGGATTTGCAGGTCGTCATAGCATTTCTATAGACTTTGTTGATGGATTATCGAGGGCTAGGAGAGGGAATGAGAGCATTTGGGTCATAGTTAATAGATTGACCAAGTGCGCTCATTTCATTTCGATGAGGAGTGTTAGAACGGCGATATCATTGGCAGCTTTGCATGTGAGAGCAGTCGATAGGCGTCATGGAGTTCCTAATAGTATAGTTAGCGACCGAGACCCGCGTTTCTCTGGTGAGTTCTGGAGGAGTCTATTAGAGGTTTTGGGATTGAGCTGAGCTTGAGTACAACATATCATTCACAAACTGATGGATAAACAAAGTGGGTAAATTGGGTTTTGGAGGTTTTGCTACATATGCATATCATTGACTTTGAAGGATCATGGGGGGATCATCTGCCATTGGCTGAGTTCACCTATAATAATGGTTACCAAGCAAGCATTGGGATTGCGCCATTTGAGGCTTTATATAGTAGACCATATAGATGACTGTTGTATTGGTGGGATATGACGATAGGATCATTCTTTGTTCGGATATGGTTAGGGAGATCTCTGAGAAGATAGAGCTAATTCAGAGAAGAATGAAGACTGCCTAGGATATGCATAAAACTTTTCAAATAAAAGGCGAACAGAGTTGGATTTTAGAGTAGGGGTGTAACAGCCCTAGTTTTTAGCTATTTATTTCTTTTATTTTTTTTGTTTTTAGAAATATAATTTATATAAATTGTGTTTACCAATATTGTTTAAATATTTAATTTAGAGAATTAAACTCGTTAATTTAATATGATTTTTGTAACTAAATTTAAGAAGAAAAAAAAAAAGGAAATTTTTATAATGTATAATGAAGTGAGTGGTAACTAAATGTTTTGGATATTATCATAATATCTGTTGTTATACCCATTCCCTAAAAATAATGAAAAGGAGAAAATTTGTAACATATTAAAGTAGTTAATTAATTATGTTAATTTGGTAGGTTATGACATGCAAATCATGTTGGTGGAATATTCTCAATTTTGACATATTAATTATGTTAGCAGTGAACATTGTTAAGCAATTTAAAACAATGAAACTTACAATCAATTTATTTGATAAATCTACCTTATTCCTAGTTAGCAATTCAAAACTTGAATAAAGGCACATACGGATATTTTAAAATGGAGTTAATGACAATTAATAGATATTTCAAAAAGAAATTTATGACAATTAATAGAGAAATTAATTGTAAAATTTCAGTAGTTGACCAGAATTAATTTATTGAATAATTAATGCAAATTAATAAAATTGATGAAAGATAAATAAGTTAATTCTTTTGGTTAATGGCATGAGGACACGAGGTTAATCCCCATTTTGTAGGAGAAATCTGCCCGTGTAACCAGTCCGGCTACCAGTGCCTACAAAGCGGACGGATTAATGTGAGACGTCGCAGGATTGATAATTAACAAAAAGGGTTAATTAACTAATTAAGTTAGTAACCAAATTTGAGTATGTAATTAAAGGAGGATAATTAATTGGTAATATGGTAATTAATTGAAATCAATTAAGGAGGGTAATTAAAAGGGATAAGGTAATCAATTGAAATCAATTAAAGGCAATTAAAGGGGAATTAATTGATTAGAAGAATATGGAAATCAAATTTGCCTTCCTTTGCGCGTGACACAAAATTTTATTCTTTTAACATTTTGACATTTGCCTCTTACCATTTGTTTCTTGAGCATGTCACTGTATTCATTTATTCACGCAGCCTTATCCACAAAAATATCAACTCTTCCAATTGCCATTTTTCCTCTCACCTAAATTAAATGCATTCAAAATTTAATCTTGCCTATCTTTGCAAATTTTCGCATACCCATTATATCTCTCTGTTTCCACTGCGTTTGTTTTGCAATAAATAAATTTTTCGAACCATTGATCAAGTAAATATTTATGTAAGCATTTATTATTTTTGCCTTTTCAGTTAAAAGCTTTTTCATTGCTTACCATAAATCACGCAAGAGCTCAAGTTTTGCTTCCTCAATCAAATCTGTTCAAATTTGCAGTAACGCATGCTTTAAATTTAGATTATAACTGGTATAAATCACGCAAGCTATCTAAAAAAAAAAAAAAAAAAAAATCCAAAAGAGTGATATCGTTCAAACATAAAACTGGAAAGAGAAATCAACGCATGCATTTATGACAATTTTCGTGTAGCGTTCAAACAAGAAGAACTGGAAATAAATCTCTTGCCTAAACGCATGCACTCAAAAATCAACGCTTGCATTTATTTCTTACGTTTTCAAACCTGCCTATTTATCTCCCCTTTTTATTTCGCAAGTTTATCTATAAATACTTTGCCTCATTCACATAAGTTTTCATATCTCCTTGTTTGTCCCTCTCTGGTACAAGCTTCTATCAGGTAAATAATTTGCATTGTTTATTTCTTTGCTTCTTCCAATTTTCCTTCCTCCTTCTTGTGTTCTCTGATTTCCTTGCTCGGCTACTTCCCCATCATGCCGTGCCATTTATAAATACATATAGAACTTTGTTAGTAGTAGGCTGGAAGAAATGATATAAATTGATTGTAGGAAGCTAGACTATGGAATTAGTGTAGTTATGATGTAGTTAGTGGTATTGTGGATTTGGATAAGTGCAGTTTGAAGAGGAAGGCATAGAAAGAAAAAAAAAGGAATTACAATTTAATAATGGAGAAGATAAATTGATAAGGAGAAAATGATATGAAATGTTGTTTAATTCAAATAAACAATATTGTATGAATAAATCTTGGGTGAATATAATAAAATGACATTTATTTCAATTTTTAATGGTTGAAATAAATTTAAGATGGTTAAAAATAAATTTAACTACTTATTTGAGAATTTGGGTGGATAAATATCAATGGATTTTATTTATTATGGTTAATAAAAGGATATTGGTGATGTATACCAATAATCACCTTTTAATGTTTAATAATAAAAGTAAAAGAAGAAATAATTTGCCTAAACATGATGAACATGTATGTGAAATAAAGTATTATTTAATGAATTCGAATGTAGTTAGTGGCTACATTTGATTAAATCGAATAATTTGAACAGTATTGTGTTTGTTGCCAATATTGTCATTTTATTTAAATAAATATATATGAGAATGAAAATAATTGATCATGATAAATATGATTAAAAATGTGAGAAATAATTTAATAATGTCTAAACATGTATTTGTTTTGTTTGGGTGCATAACATCTTTTTATTCAATCAATTGTATTAAATTTGCAATTTATTTTGCAATTTATTCAATTTATTTTATGCATGCGTACGGTTGAAGTATGGGCCTAGGATATGTTGAGACGGTTAGCGGGTTGTAGTAGTCGAGCAAGTTGAACTAAATTTCTTTTATTCTATTCGTTCCAGTTGTTCTGAAATTTTGCTTTGACCGTAATTTTTAAATTCGCATACTTGGTATTTGGATCTTATAGATTTAAGTCAAGGCTTTGCATCCGCCGAAGTTTGATCGTGCTTTCCGTTTTTTTTTCCGAAGTAGATACCGTGTTTGATTTAGATCCACTGCAGCGTTTAAGGTGAGTATTTCTCACCAGACATATGTACATATATTTTGTGAATTATCGCAAGTGTATGTGTAAAAAATTTTATTTAAATATTATCTGTCTGTAGTATAACGTAGAATGATGAATCCCATTTAAATTGACACCTCATCAGTTATTATCTGTTGTATTATTTCTGCAGTTATATTATATTATTGTTTATTTACTGCTTAAATCACCACTGCAAGTTCCCTGTTAAATTTAGATTGTTGTGGGCTGAAATGATAGGCCTAAATGATGATTACTGTGCTATTATTATGTTAACTGTTTAACTGTTAACTTGGGATTGCGGGTTTGAAATGATAGAACCCGGGGTTTGTAAATTACGGATTGAAATGATATAAATCCGTATCATTTGACCTAGGCTAGAAAACTATATACAGGCCCGTGGTCCTTATAATATTTTCTGAAATATTTAAAATTATTTTGGAAGTTAAATATTTGATTTAATATCTTTAAAGGATTTTATATTGATTTTGAATGAGTTATAAATGTTAATAAATAAATAAATAAATATTTGAATAAAATTTTGGAATATAACTTATTTTGGAAATTCTGGATTTTTGAAAGGATAAGATTTCAGTTAAGAAATATATATATAAGTTATATTTGGAAATATTTATTAAGTTAAACAATCTACTAAAGCATTTAAATGCTGTCTTTTGAAATTGGACTAGTTTTACCCGTAACTTTAGGTAGCATTTCCTAAGTGCTATAGAATCTGGAATTTGATTGTTTTGAAATTTAAGGAATTTGATAAATTATATTTATGTTTAAGTTTTGGAGACCTTTAAGATATGAGATTTATAACTGGATTTTTCTTAATAAATTTAAGATGAACATTCTAGTGTTAAGTAAATTTTGAAATTATTTAATGGCATAATTTTGGAGTTTTATCTATGGAATTTATGGGAATATTCAAGACGAAATAATAAACACTAATTTGTTGAAAGAAAAAATATCCAACCTTAGTTTTGAATATTAATACTCCAATTGGATATATATATAGGAATTGAAATGGTCTTGGGAACATGAAGTGATATTTAAATTATGGTTTAAAATAAAGAAATATATTTGTAAAGCTATGTAAATTATCTTCTTTACAAAGTAACCATAAAGTTAAACCATTTATTCTATATACCGTTGAATGTCCAAACCATTGTGTTTGGGAGTTATGGTTTTAAAGTAAAATTTCCAAAATATTATGTTTTGAAGATATAATTTAAATATTTGGTTTCCAGATATTATAAATTTTAAGCAGTATGGTTTTTGGAAAAGAATTATACTTGAATATAACGGTATCATATTGTTTTGGGTTTTGAATGATATCGTGTTTATAGTTTGAAATAGAAATGTTTATTTTGGTTTTAAAGTATAAACTGTTTTAAAAGACCACGGTGTTATAATAACGATGGGTTGGCAAAGAGACCGGGATCGGATATGGACATACTCTCTGTCGATACCGAAAACCACTTTGACTAACCGTGTACGCGGTGGAGATTCCAGAATGAAGTAGGTTGGTGGCGACGTTTCCTGTAAGGTAAATACGTGGACCCGACTCCCGTGAGTTGGCATAAGGTGGCTAAAACAGGAGCGATCGACGGGTTAATGAGGTCATTCCTCTGATCGGACACTCCTCTTCGATATTATACTATGACTTTGGATTGATTCAGTGGCCACTTCTATTTTGATTTGGGGAGTTGTTTCGAGGTGGGCGGTTGCTGCGGCTTCGCGTTACCATCGGCCCGGATGCGTAATTGGTATATCTACCCTGGCATTGCCTAATTGTGCCGTGTCACCTACCATACCGCGCCTTGTACGAGTTTAGATTTCTCCCGTAGCCCGTGTGGTATCCTCTAGTTGCTTCCCGATCAGGAGGAGCTATGATATTGGATGGACTACTGGGACTATTACGTGTTAAGGTGGAAAATGTAAAGCCTTAACGCTACTTAAAAGTAAGTTTATTTTATAAATAGACACTAGTATAATAGCGCAATATACTACATAGTAAATAGTTTGACGGATCCTTAGAGGATGGGCGGTCCCAAGCATCCTTTAAGTTACTTGCTCTATATTACAGTACACTTGAATTAGCTTACATTATATAAGTATGTATGTCCTGACTCGAGTGTTATGTTTTATTTATACGCTCGGGTCAGCCTGAGTTGCAGTTTCAGTTTCTCTCCGGAGTTATGTCATCCCGTAGATCATTCATACTGCCGGAAGCCTTTCAGTCTTTATCTTATTTGCAATCAATCAAATTGGAAGACTCTGTTTCTATTTATGTCTACAGCTGTATTGCAGATTCTAAACTATGTAAATTCTATTTGGTTAAAGTTTTATAGTGGCTTCATGAACCACTGTATATTTTATTTCCGCTGTGAGTTCTGATATATGTATGTGATTCTGTGATTTATTTACTACATATTCTGAGTTTTGCCAAATTTATTTTACAACGCAGTATTTTGAACAATTCAAGTCCGACATGTGCGGATGCGAAGGGTTGAAAATACTGGGTCGTTACATTTGGTATCAGAGCTTTGGTTCTAGGCAAAACTTAGAATGTATGGTAAATTTGATTTACAGAATCACGTTCATTCGAGATTGGACCACTCTCTTTTCGAATTTTGGAACATTCCCTACGGTTCCAAAGCTCATTCGTATCCCTCACTTTTTCATCTGCTTTAGATTCTGGAGTATCTCATAACTCCACTTCGGATGATCTTTATTGTAAATTGGCGGTCTCGCCATTATTCTAATAAAGGGGTGAAACTCCTTTACCATTAGCATTGATTCACCGGAGATTTATATTTATCCTCGGTTTATATGCTAGTATCTTTGGTTATTCCAAATTCTATCTCTTCGGATCAAATGTAGATTTACCCCAACCACATCGATATGGCTCTTTAAGTCACGGATGACTAGGTCAAGGTTGTCCGCGACTTATATAGACTTACCCAGTTTCCTTATTCTGATCTTCTGATTTCAATTTATCTTGAATTCTATTTGATTTGAGTTCATCAAATTTGAGTCTCTATCCTGGTTTGAGAAGTTTATTCCTATATTTGAAATTAAAATCTAATATTATATATATGAGTATAATTTTCAAAATTTTATAATTAATTTAACTAGTTGTCAAGAGATAATAGTTTTGATTTTATTTATGGTGTTGTAAGCCATGTGTTTGTCTAATAAATAAGTGAATATAAAACAATGGTTATAAATTAATTTGGAAACAGAAATGAATTTAAAACTAAAACTTGAGAATTAAATTTCTGATGATTTCAAACCTTGTGTTTAAATTTTAAAAGGATGTAATAAGTATTTTTGTATAGAAATTTGTTTCCAAAGAAATTTTAAAATTAGTGCTTTTCTCTTTGTCGCTGGAAAATAATTTCGGTGATGACTGCAGCATCATCGACATTCATTTTCGAGTTTCGAAGTGAAAAGACCATTCTGTAGTCTGGCTACAGTGTTTCCTTGAGATTTTAATTGATTTGAATTTCTAAAGTATGACTTAATATATATAGATATATAATTTAAATTTGATTTGACATATTAGGTATATATATTTAGTTATCTCTAAATGGTTTGAAGGGAATCAGGAATTTAATTCTTAAAGTTTATCTTGAGGAAGGAAAATAAATATAATAACAAAAATTTGAATAAAAAGGTTCCAATTGGAGATAATTAAATTGAAAGTTTTATTTGTATAACACCCAATTTCATTTAATATAACTTACCTTGATTTTCAAAAGTTAACATGTAATTGGATAATATACAATATAAAAGGATTTTATGAATAAAATTTGAGTGGTTATAATAAATATTATACACTTAAATTTTAGTTATAAAAGATTAATGGGGATAAATAAGGAAAAGGAATTTAAGGAATTTTATTCAAATGTCTTAATAATCAAATTAATTTAATATGGAGCCGTAAATCTAACCAAGAGATTTTAATAAAAGGTTATTTCCTGAAATGAATATGTTTGTGTAATAAACAAGGTATCTTTGAATAAGGAAAATATATTTGAAAGGGATATTTTTGGAGTAAGGATTATATATCTTCAAATCATAGTTTAATTGATGTCTAAATAAATAGTTAAGACGTATTCTAATATCACTAAATTTTGATAATTGAGAATTGGTTTTCAAATGGAAATTCAAGGGTAACTTATTGAAGGAATATCTTATTTATAAGATAAGTATTTTTAATAAAGTGTTAGGTTATTTGTTAAAATTCAGAGTTAAGTACATAATAAACTGATTAGGAATACTATTATATCTACTATAGCATATTATGAGTGCTGCTGTTTCTAAAAATAAAATGTTTTGAATTTTTTTTTTATAAATGAACTTAGGAATATTTCAACCTTGAAATGAATATTGTTTGGCATTGAATTTAAAAGGTATAAATGAAGATTATTTTAAAGGTATTATGATTTTAGTAGCATGATTTCCAAATTTATAAATTTAATGATTTCAAAGCATTATGATTGCAAATTTATTATCTTATTTGTTTTCAAACTATCTTTAAGTGTCCTTGGTTTCCCTATCTGCTACAGAATGAGGAGGCTATTGCTTATACCAGTCTATTTAGAAATCTTTTCTATAATCTTTAAAAATCTTTGTTACTCATCGGGGCCTGAGCACCGCTTACCACCCATAGACCGACGGTCGAACTGAAAAGAGTAAAACCGATTCTAGAAGATCTTCTTCGTGCTTCAAATCCGGAACTATTCGTTTAAAGTTCTTGTTTATCTAGCTTATCTTCCTTTGTTTCTTTTCTTTTGTTCCTTTTCGAGGACGAAAAGTTCTTAAGTGGGGGAGAGTGTAACAGCCCTAGTTTTTAGCTATTTATTTCTTTTATTTTTTTTTGTTTTTTGAAATATAATTTATATAAATTGTGTTTACCAATATTGTTTAAATATTTAATTTAGAGAATTAAACTCGTTAATTTAATATGATTTTTGTAACTAAATTTAAGAAGAAAAAAAAAAGGAAATTTTTATAATGTATAATGAAGTGAGTGGTAACTAAATGTTTTGGATATTATCATAATATCTGTTGTTATACCCATTCCCTAAAAATAATGAAAAGGAGAAAATTTGTAACATATTAAAGTAGTTAATTAATTATGTTAATTTGGTAGGTTATGACATGCAAATCATGTTGGTGGAATATTCTCAATTTTGACATATTAATTATGTTAGCAGTGAACATTGTTAAGCAATTTAAAACAATGAAACTTACAATCAATTTATTTGATAAATCTACCTTATTCCTAGTTAGCAATTCAAAACTTGAATAAAGGCACATACGGATATTTTAAAATGGAGTTAATGACAATTAATAGATATTTCAAAAAGAAATTTATGACAATTAATAGAGAAATTAATTGTAAAATTTCAGTAGTTGACCAGAATTAATTTATTGAATAATTAATGCAAATTAATAAAATTGATGAAAGATAAATAAGTTAATTCTTTTGGTTAATGGCATGAGGACACGAGGTTAATCCCCATTTTGTAGGAGAAATCTGCCCGTGTAACCAGTCCGGCTACCAGTGCCTACAAAGCGGACGGATTAATGTGAGACGTCGCAGGATTGATAATTAACAAAAAGGGTTAATTAACTAATTAAGTTAGTAACCAAATTTGAGTATGTAATTAAAGGAGGATAATTAATTGGTAATATGGTAATTAATTGAAATCAATTAAGGAGGGTAATTAAAAGGGATAAGGTAATCAATTGAAATCAATTAAAGGCAATTAAAGGGGAATTAATTGATTAGAAGAATATGGAAATCAAATTTGCCTTCCTTTGCGCGTGACACAAAATTTTATTCTTTTAACATTTTGACATTTGCCTCTTACCATTTGTTTCTTGAGCATGTCACTGTATTCATTTATTCACGCAGCCTTATCCACAAAAATATCAACTCTTCCAATTGCCATTTTTCCTCTCACCTAAATTAAATGCATTCAAAATTTAATCTTGCCTATCTTTGCAAATTTTCGCATACCCATTATATCTCTCTGTTTCCACTGCGTTTGTTTTGCAATAAATAAATTTTTCGAACCATTGATCAAGTAAATATTTATGTAAGCATTTATTACTTTTGCCTTTTCAGTTAAAAGCTTTTTCATTGCTTACCATAAATCACGCAAGAGCTCAAGTTTTGCTTCCTCAATCAAATCTGTTCAAATTTGCAGTAACGCATGCTTTAAATTTAGATTATAACTGGTATAAATCACGCAAGCTATCTAAAAAAAAAAAAAATCCAAAAGAGTGATATCGTTCAAACATAAAACTGGAAAGAGAAATCAACGCATGCATTTATGACAATTTTCGTGTAGCGTTCAAACAAGAAGAACTGGAAATAAATCTCTTGCCTAAACGCATGCACTCAAAAATCAACGCTTGCATTTATTTCTTACGTTTTCAAACCTGCCTATTTATCTCCCCTTTTTATTTCGCAAGTTTATCTATAAATACTTTGCCTCATTCACATAAGTTTTCATATCTCCTTGTTTGTCCCTCTCTGGTACAAGCTTCTATCAGGTAAATAATTTGCATTGTTTATTTCTTTGCTTCTTCCAATTTTCCTTCCTCCTTCTTGTGTTCTCTGATTTCCTTGCTCGGCTACTTCCCCATCATGCCGTGCCATTTATAAATACATATAGAACTTTGTTAGTAGTAGGCTGGAAGAAATGATATAAATTGATTGTAGGAAGCTAGACTATGGAATTAGTGTAGTTATGATGTAGTTAGTGGTATTGTGGATTTGGATAAGTGCAGTTTGAAGAGGAAGGCATAGAAAGAAAAAAAAAAGGAATTACAATTTAATAATGGAGAAGATAAATTGATAAGGAGAAAATGATATGAAATGTTGTTTAATTCAAATAAACAATATTGTATGAATAAATCTTGGGTGAATATAATAAAATGACATTTATTTCAATTTTTAATGGTTGAAATAAATTTAAGATGGTTAAAAATAAATTTAACTACTTATTTGAGAATTTGGGTGGATAAATATCAATGGATTTTATTTATTATGGTTAATAAAAGGATATTGGTGATGTATACCAATAATCACCTTTTAATGTTTAATAATAAAAGTAAAAGAAGAAATAATTTGCCTAAACATGATGAACATGTATGTGAAATAAAGTATTATTTAATGAATTCGAATGTAGTTAGTGGCTACATTTGATTAAATCGAATAATTTGAACAGTATTGTGTTTGTTGCCAATATTGTCATTTTATTTAAATAAATATATATGAGAATGAAAATAATTGATCATGATAAATATGATTAAAAATGTGAGAAATAATTTAATAATGTCTAAACATGTATTTGTTTTGTTTGGGTGCATAACATCTTTTTATTCAATCAATTGTATTAAATTTGCAATTTATTTTGCAATTTATTCAATTTATTTTATGCATGCGTACGGTTGAAGTATGGGCCTAGGATATGTTGAGACGGTTAGCGGGTTGTAGTAGTCGAGCAAGTTGAACTAAATTTCTTTTATTCTATTCGTTCCAGTTGTTCTGAAATTTTGCTTTGACCGTAATTTTTAAATTCGCATACTTGGTATTTGGATCTTATAGATTTAAGTCAAGGCTTTGCATCCGCCGAAGTTTGATCGTGCTTTCCGTTTTTTTTTCCGAAGTAGATACCGTGTTTGATTTAGATCCACTGCAGCGTTTAAGGTGAGTATTTCTCACCAGACATATGTACATATATTTTGTGAATTATCGCAAGTGTATGTGTAAAAAATTTTATTTAAATATTATCTGTCTGTAGTATAACGTAGAATGATGAATCCCATTTAAATTGACACCTCATCAGTTATTATCTGTTGTATTATTTCTGCAGTTATATTATATTATTGTTTATTTACTGCTTAAATCACCACTGCAAGTTCCCTGTTAAATTTAGATTGTTGTGGGCTGAAATGATAGGCCTAAATGATGATTACTGTGCTATTATTATGTTAACTGTTTAACTGTTAACTTGGGATTGCGGGTTTGAAATGATAGAACCCGGGGTTTGTAAATTACGGATTGAAATGATATAAATCCGTATCATTTGACCTAGGCTAGAAAACTATATACAGGCCCGTGGTCCTTATAATATTTTCTGAAATATTTAAAATTATTTTGGAAGTTAAATATTTGATTTAATATCTTTAAAGGATTTTATATTGATTTTGAATGAGTTATAAATGTTAATAAATAAATAAATAAATATTTGAATAAAATTTTGGAATATAACTTATTTTGGAAATTCTGGATTTTTGAAAGGATAAGATTTCAGTTAAGAAATATATATAAGTTATATTTGGAAATATTTATTAAGTTAAACAATCTACTAAAGCATTTAAATGCTGTCTTTTGAAATTGGACTAGTTTTACCCGTAACTTTAGGTAGCATTTCCTAAGTGCTGTAGAATCTGGAATTTGATTGTTTTGAAATTTAAGGAATTTGATAAATTATATTTATGTTTAAGTTTTGGAGACCTTTAAGATATGAGATTTATAACTGGATTTTTCTTAATAAATTTAAGATGAACATTCTAGTGTTAAGTAAATTTTGAAATTATTTAATGGCATAATTTTGGAGTTTTATCTATGGAATTTATGGGAATATTCAAGACGAAATAATAAACACTAATTTGTTGAAAGAAAAAATATCCAACCTTAGTTTTGAATATTAATACTCCAATTGGATATATATATAGGAATTGAAATGGTCTTGGGAACATGAAGTGATATTTAAATTATGGTTTAAAATAAAGAAATATATTTGTAAAGCTATGTAAATTATCTTCTTTACAAAGTAACCATAAAGTTAAACCATTTATTCTATATACCGTTGAATGTCCAAACCATTGTGTTTGGGAGTTATGGTTTTAAAGTAAAATTTCCAAAATATTATGTTTTGAAGATATAATTTAAATATTTGGTTTCCAGATATTATAAATTTTAAGCAGTATGGTTTTTGGAAAAGAATTATACTTGAATATAACGGTATCATATTGTTTTGGGTTTTGAATGATATCGTGTTTATAGTTTGAAATAGAAATGTTTATTTTGGTTTTAAAGTATAAACTGTTTTAAAAGACCACGGTGTTATAATAACGATGGGTTGGCAAAGAGACCGGGATCGGATATGGACATACTCTCTGTCGATACCGAAAACCACTTTGACTAACCGTGTACGCGGTGGAGATTCCAGAATGAAGTAGGTTGGTGGCGACGTTTCCTGTAAGGTAAATACGTGGACCCGACTCCCGTGAGTTGGCATAAGGTGGCTAAAACAGGAGCGATCGACGGGTTAATGAGGTCATTCCTCTGATCGGACACTCCTCTTCGATATTATACTATGACTTTGGATTGATTCAGTGGCCACTTCTATTTTGATTTGGGGAGTTGTTTCGAGGTGGGCGGTTGCTGCGGCTTCGCGTTACCATCGGCCCGGATGCGTAATTGGTATATCTACCCTGGCATTGCCTAGTTGTGCCGTGTCACCTACCATACCGCGCCTTGTACGAGTTTAGATTTCTCCCGTAGCCCGTGTGGTATCCTCTAGTTGCTTCCCGATCAGGAGGAGCTATGATATTGGATGGACTACTGGGACTATTACGTGTTAAGGTGGAAAATGTAAAGCCTTAACGCTACTTAAAAGTAAGTTTATTTTATAAATAGACACTAGTATAATAGCGCAATATACTACATAGTAAATAGTTTGACGGATCCTTAGAGGATGGGCGGTCCCAAGCATCCTTTAAGTTACTTGCTCTATATTACAGTACACTTGAATTAGCTTACATTATATAAGTATGTATGTCCTGACTCGAGTGTTATGTTTTATTTTTACGCTCGGGTCAGCCTGAGTTGCAGTTTCAGTTTCTCTCCGGAGTTATGTCATCCCGTAGATCATTCATACTGCCGGAAGCCTTTCAGTCTTTATCTTATTTGCAATCAATCAAATTGGAAGACTCTGTTTCTATTTATGTCTACAGCTGTATTGCAGATTCTAAACTATGTAAATTCTATTTGGTTAAAGTTTTATAGTGGCTTCATGAACCACTGTATATTTTATTTCCGCTGTGAGTTCTGATATATGTATGTGATTCTGTGATTTATTTACTACATATTCTGAGTTTTGCCAAATTTATTTTACAACGCAGTATTTTGAACAATTCAAGTCCGACATGTGCGGATGCGAAGGGTTGAAAATACTGGGTCGTTACAAGGGGACTTGGTGTTCGTAAAAGTTTCACTCCCGAGGCATGTAATGAAGTCTGGTAGGACGGGGAAGTTAGCACCGAGATTTGCTGGACCCTTCCCGATTGTTGCTAGGATTGGGAAGTTGGCATATAGGATCGGGCTTTCAAAGAAGTTAGATATGGTAAATGATGTTTTCCATGTTTCGCACTTGTAAAAGTGCTTGCATGATTTTGTTGCTGTTATTGAGCCGATTCAATTGAAGGAGGTTGAGGTTGAGAATGAGTCACTCGTTCACTACCTATATGCTAGAGTATGGCACAAAGCTACTCTGCAATAAGGAGATTAAGTTGGTCAAGGTTCCGTGAGGAGATAGTTCAACAGAGAGTACGTGCGAGCCTTAGGAGAAGATCTGAGCTTCCCACCTGCAACTTTTTACTGATACATCTTAAATTTCAATCTCTCTTTAGAATCCTTAGGTTAAGACTTAAGGTGGTAGACCATCTTAGGGAGATACCTTTGCATGATAGGAATGATTTTAAACGTGTCAATAGGACATGTTATGAGTGCTGGACGCTAACGGATGCTTATGGACGTAATTGGTTGCATTTTTAAACGTTAGGATAATATGTCCTATAGGCACACACGCTCATATCATTTTCATATTTTTTCTTAATTTGTTATTACCTATGGATGTTATGCATATGGATGTTTCATATGGTTGTATGGATGAGCATGCATATAGAATTATCAGTATGTCATTAGGATCTTGCATACATTTAGATGCATGACATGAGCATTCTTGCATGAACATGAGGTGACCTGAACGAATGGACTGATTACTCTTTTGCATCATTTTAGATTCATGCGCATTTCACGTTGCATATACACATAATTACATTAAAAAATATTATGGACTATGGTTGCCATGAATGATGGATGCATACATAGATGTAGATTTTACTGGCTGGTTATTAGTTGCATTTATCCATCCTTAGAGATTTCATAGACGAAATCCTTTTAAATGGAAGAATGTAAAATCTCACAAATTTTCAAAATTAAATAAGAAAACTTAAATTAAAAATTCAAATAAGGACGTAAAAGTTAAAATTTCACAAATGTCTGAATTTAGCGATGAAACTTGCACCATTGTGTTCGTAGCAATTTTACCATAATTTCCATACATAACTTGTCATAATCTGAGTTTGTATGGGAGAGTTACGTGCATTAAAAGGTGTTTGCGCCAAAATTAGTCACAAACACCCAATTGCCGATCAAAACACCCGTTTACAATCACAGATCACAGATAACAAAAAATGTAGAGAAAGTAAATGTGAAGAACACTCAAAATTTAAAAGGAAACACACAGAAACACATAGATTTAGAGTGGTTCGGCGTATGGCCTTCGTCCACTATGAAACGGCTGACTTTTGTTGATCTTTATTCACTGGTTACAATGAGTTACCATGGTAGAATTGAAATACAAAGTAATCTAAGCAGAGTCTGGATGTAGAAGAGCCAAAAAGTCCCTTTTTGTAGGTCCTGGGTTGCTATTTATAGGCGTATGCTGCAATTATCTCACTCAGATCTCGGAAGACCACTTCTCTCACGTAGGTTGGCCCACACGATCGATCCCATGACATTTGCACTCGGTCCATGATCGATACAAACGAATTTGGTATCGATCAATATTTCGTCCATCGAGTCAAGATGAGCACAGACATTCTTTAGGTTGTACACTAGCACTTGTGAAGATTTGGTGGCATTTGGACTGGATTGTGAGTTATGATCGATGCAAATTTGAGTTTTTCGAAGGCTATCCCCTTCGTATCGTTGCCATTTGTATCGATGGTTTTGCATCGATGATTCTGCACGTGATGCCGTTGATGTGACACCTGATTTCTAGATCGATCCACTTTTTGTTCCGAGTTGACTACTTCCTCCTTCGCATCCATTGAGTGTTGTGTTCCTCGTATCGATGCCAGCGTGTATACTTCGTATCGATGCATGTCTATCGGCTTCGTATCGATTTGGTTTAGCTCTGTTCGCATTGATGAGATTCAGGCTTGTTCGTATCGATGGAAAGTATCAATTTCATATCGATCATTTGAGGCTCTGTTCGTTTTGATGCTTACATGCTACTTCATATCGATGGCTGGGGGCCACTTCATATCTATAGCTGGAGGTCATTTCGTATCGATCTTTGTAGTGGTTTTCATATCCATACTTACATGCCGCTTCGTATCGATCAAAGTTAGCACATGTTGTTCGCATCGATCATTTGAGGGTGGATTTCATATCTGTCTGTGGCAGGTTGATACGAAAGGTTCAAGGAAGTCGATCGATACGAACTGGATGCTTGAGTGATTGCAAATGGAAATGAAATTAGTGGCATCTGATGGATACGAATGGGAATGGATTTAGCGGACACGAATCAGGGCCTTCCCTCTTGATTTTGATCGATTCATTGCTCTAACCCGAACCAACACCTCCTTGGCTCGAAATAAACCCCTCGGCGACTCGAAGCAGGTACTGCGATGACTCGAAGTAGCTTGTTTCTCGAAGACCTGAAGTGAACACTTCTCTGACCTGGAGCAAACCATCTGAAAACCCGAAGCGATCGTGAATATGACCTGGAGCAGACCCCAAGCAACTCTAAAAGACTCGATATTCATTGAAACCATATTTTAAAAGTCTTGAACTGTTATTCATCGACCATGCTATGCTTTGTGCAGTTATCTGGGTTAAATCTGCCAGTATATCGTCTTGCCAAAAGGCAAGTTAACACTTTGCCCCCCAAAACATGCCTTGCGATAGGAAGGTGTGTTTTGTAGTTTGGTAAGTTGGATGTTCATATCCTTTTGATGACCTGTAAAGAGATTGAAAATCCTACCAGGCCGCGAATGGGATTGTTCGAGATTGTATGCCTTTCGAGGTGGTATGTGACCATTCGCGGTCGGGTGCCGTTCGAAGCGATTTGTGACCATTCGCGGTTAGGTGCCGTTCGTGGTGAATGATGACCGTTCGCGGTCAGGTGCCATTCGAGGTGAATTGTGATCGTTCGCGGTCGGGTGCCATTCGTGACCAATGATGACCGTTCGTGGTCGGGTGTCGTTCGAGGCGAATTGTGATCGTTCGCGGTCTGGTGCCGTTCGAGGCGATTTGTGACCGTTCATGGTCAGGTGTCGTTCAAAGGCGAATTGTGTGTGCCTGGGGGGACTTAGTATCATTAATTCTAGATTTCACATTCGAGTGAGTTTCTGCATTATTTGTTATGGCGGTTCATCGCCATCTCAAAACATGCCTTAGGACCATTCGCGATCCCATATAGTGTAAGTGACTTAGCCGTTATAGAATTATTAAAACCAAATTTACATTCAAATTAGTCTTTCAATAGAAATTTTCAACAAAATCAAGTCCAAATGTGCGAAATAAAAAGCAAAAGCAAAACAGAGACATCAAAATGCAAACGCATATACAGATACAATTGATAGTCGTATCAGAGCATGCCTGAGGATCACTTATAATCATGTACATGTATAAATGACTTAATAGCGTTGGTGTGGAGTTTGCCACTTATTCGTCATTATTCTGATCAGTTGATGACAAGCCGACGCTTCGATCCGTAGCCACCTTCATTTGATGCAGGTGGTGGTTGCTCTCGTTCCACCGTTGTTGCTTGCCTTCTCACCTCCTCACATATTATGATAGTAGACCATTCCGGATATGTCCTTCTATCTCATCCCTCAAGTGTCTGCAATCATTCGTACTATGACCATTTAGCTCGTGGAATAAGCAATACTTATCCGATTTCCTCTCATTGTTAGTCGGATCACTCCTCATTGGCCTCCGATAGGGAACCTAGCCCCTAATGTCCTGGTAGATCTGCTCCAAAGTTTCGTTTAACTCCATATAAGAAGCGAATCTCGGTTCTTTTCATGGTTGCCTTGGTCCATCATCGTTGTCTTTGGCTTTTCGTTTCCCTTTATCCTTGCCTGAACCCTTTCTTGGCGGATCTCCGCTTTTGACTGCATACACATCAATCCCTCTCATTCCTCTCTCTCAGCATTAGCATTTTCTTACCGTAGGAACCTTTCTGCTTTATGATAAAACTCATAGATCTATGCGTGGATCCCTTGTCAATGAGTTCTTGAATTCGTGTCATCAGCTATGCCAGATACAACAGCTGCCATTAAAACCATGGATGGATTTGGTCGATCCACCGACGCTGCCGTTGCATTGAATCGTATTAGAAAGCTCCTCAAAGATTCCCCAGCTCTTTGCTTCAGTGTCTTCAAACTCATCACATTCTTAGGTCTTGAAATGTGAACTCTGAATTGCCTCATAAACTTCTCAGTCAACTCGATCCATGTCCAATGGAACCGCTCTCCAATTGCCTGAACCATAGTGCTGCTATGTCCGTCAGATTTAGTGGGAAACATCAGGTCAGATTTAAGGAGTGACCCAATATTCCCCTTAACACGTAGTAGCCCCAGTAGTCCATCCAGTATCAGTGTATCTCCAGACCGGGAGACTACCCTAAATACTACATGGGCTACGGAGAAAAATAAACTCGTAGTAAGACTCGCTATGGTAGGCGACATGGCACAACTAGGCAATGCCAAGGTAGATATACCGATTACGCTTACGGGCTGGTGGTAACGCATAGCAGCCACTACCGCCCACCTCAAAACACACTCCCAAATCAAAATCGGAGGATGGCCATCAAATTCAATCACAAGTAAGAGTATAGAATCGAAGAAGTGTGTCCGATAGGAGGAGCTACTTCACTTGGCCCATCGATCGCTCCTGTTTTAGCCACCTTAAGCCAACTCACGAGAGTCGGGTCCACGTTTATACCTCAATATGATCGTCGCCACCATCCTTCTTCGTTCTGAAATCTTCACCGCATACACAGTTGTTAAAGTGGTTTTCGGTATCGACAGAGGGTATGTCCATATCCGATCCCGGTCTCTTTAACAACCAATCATTATTATAACCGGCGGCTATACATTTCAAAAATAGTTTATATTTCAAAACCAAAACCATTTTTATTTCAGAACTATACTCAAATCAAATAGTTTATCATTTCCATTTCAAACATATATTCGCTTTTCAAAAATCATAATACTTTCAAAGTTATAACTTTTTAAAACCAAAATACTTGAAATCATTACACTTTGAAAATCATAACATTTCAAAATCATACATTTGAAATCATCCTTAAATTCTTTACATTGTACAAATTTATTCAATTAAACCCAAATTTTCAAATTTTCAGTTTAATTCAATTAAAACCATCAGTTTCAATTCAATTCAGTTTTCCAACAAACCATTTCAAAATTCAAATATCATATCTTTTCAAAATCTCATCCATTTTATATTTATTTACCATTCCAAATCACATTTCAAAATGGTTTATATTTCAAATCAAAATACTCAATTTAAACTATTTAAAAGTGAAGTTATTATGCTTATAAATCAAATATTCAATTTCAAAAGTTTAGTCTTTTCTGAGTTCATTATTCACTTAAAACAACAAAACATTTAAATTTCATCTTTCCACAGCACTTAGAAAATGCTGCGGTAAGTTATGTTTGAAAATAATTCAATTCAGCAAAGACAACATTTAAAAACTGCTGTAATAGTTTGGGGTTCAAATTAGAAGATTTAATTCAATTCAGCCAACTGCAGCACTTAACAAGTGCTACGATAGCCCTTTTATTTGTTTCAAATTTAAGTTTTAGTTCTGCAACCATAGCACTTACCAAGTGCTACAATAGCCCTTAGTTAATTTCAGCCTTTAGTTCATTTGTATCAACCATAACACTTACAAAGTGCTGTAATATCCTTTACAACAGATTTTAAGTTAACTTCAGAAACGATAGCATTTCTGGAGTGCTATTAAATTAAATTTCCAGATTTCAATACAATTTAAAAAACAGTTAAAGTTCAATTTAAACCATTTTTAACTTATAAAAATCATATTTTTTTTACACTCAAAAATATTCATTTAAATACCCTTAACATATGATTATTTATAAAGTAAATTTCATACATAAAAAAATCAAATTATTAATAATTCACTTATTAAATTCAAGTGCACAATTTCTGTTCTTTGTATTTTAAAAATAACTTAACACTTAAGTTTTAATTACCATATATAAAATATGAACTAGAATTCCATTTTATTTTCTAAACTTAACTTTTATTTTAACCCAAATTTTACATTTCAAAGTCAAGTTATATTTCAAATTACACTTTTAAGCATTCATTTATTTAACCATTTTAATTCATAGAAAAATCAATAACACTTTATTAATTCATTTAAATTAAATTTAAATCCAATTATCATATTTTATTTACTTAACTTAAACTCCATTTTTAAACAAAATAACTAATTTCAAAATTAATTTATATCTCAAATTTCAACTTAACCATTCATTTATTTCATTTATTTAACTTGTAGAAAATCACTAATACTTTATAAAAATCATCTTAAATTCAAATTTAAATCAAAATATCATAATATAAAATTTTAGAATGCTTATTTAAAATTCCAGAAAATAATATATATAATAACCATGGGTCTATATAGTATTTTCTAACCTTGGTCAAGTGATACGGATAATATATCATTTCAACCGTAATTTACAAGAAAAATCTGGGTTCTATCATTTCAAACCCGCAATCCCAAGCCAAATAAAATAAATAAAAATCGCTCAGGCCTATCATTTCAGCCCATAACGATTTTTTCCTGTTCTAAAATCCGTTCGGATATGTATCATTTTAACCCATGATGATTCTATTCTACAGGGAACTTGTAGTGTGGGAAACAGACTAAAATAAACAGTATAGCAACATAGGGCAGTATCAGATGATATGACAGGTTTATAAACAGGATTAACATCATATAATTAATATCACAGACAGGTATAACATGATATAATAATTCTGCAGATTCACTTGCGATTAATTCACAATCATATAAGTATGAATGTCAAGTGTGAATACTCACTTTTTTATGCTGGAGATGGCAAATCAAAACACACCGAATAAATTCCAGAAAGCACGATAGCAAATACAGCACGACTATGATTCAAGTGAGTGGAGAGAGCCAAAATAATATCTTGACAGAACAAAACAATATAACATATGAATATACAACCAAAACAATATTGAAACTAGTTGAAATATAAAGCAATAAAGACAAGATAGTTAGACCTTGCTTTAATCATTCAAAAGCTCGACCAAGGGGACCATATTGCTTGGCCATGATGTGCTATCTCAGGTTATGGCATCATAACTCATGGCTAGAAGTGGAGAAGATGGTAGAAGTTGCAATATGTAGAATATAAAGAGACAAGGTAAAAAGGCAAGCTTGGATGCAACATTTTGGCTCGGCCTATGGGTCACTTAGGCTCGGCTCATGCTAGTACAGGTCAGGTCAGATGTGGAGAGGTGGCCAGAGGTGGTGTTGTAGCTGGTGGTGAAGGGGGTGGCCGAAGTGAATAGGAAGGGTATAGGGTGAAACATTGGCTTGGCTAGGCAATTTGGAGGAGATTTGCATTAATTTTGTGGTGATGCTTCAACATGAAGGCACAGCCTGAATTAACCAGAGGAGGAGGGCAGGAGTTGCTGTGTAAGGTGATGGTGTGGTTGATGGAGATGGTGTGGTCGGTGGTGATGGTGGAGAGGCTAGTGGCCGAGCAAAGCAAGAAGAGGCAAGGCAAAAATTCAAGGAAAAGAAGAAGGAAAGTGAAAAAATGGAGAGAGATGCCATTAGACTTTTTTAATTTTCTCTTTGCCATGTGTTTTGGGGATGAGAAAAAATGTTTCACGTGAAAATGAAGTGAGGAAGTCACGTCTATCAGCAAAGAGATGCACGGCTAAAGATGAAATGAAAAGCGAAAAGACAAATGGAAAGGCAAGGTAAATGAAAAGTCAATAGAAATGAAAGGTCTAAGTCTCTTTGTATTTCCATTTCTTTTAAATTAAAATAAACTAAATACAATTCAGAAAATAAAAGTAGAAAGCTGAACAAAATAAAGTGAAAAAGACTATAAATAATTATTTGAAGGAAAAATAGAAAATAAATAGGAAAATAGCTTAATAATTGAAACTAGACTTTAAAAATTGAAAACAATATACAATAAGCATTAGAAAATTATAACTACACTTATAAAATGTTTCAAAAATAAAATAAATACATAACATGACTATTACACAAATTAGAACATGATATGAAAATTAAAAATATTATTTTTATAAATTAAAATAAACAATTTTGTTAAATAAAACAATTTGCACACAATATTGTAAAAGCATAATTTTCACAATGTAAATTGGATTTCAATGAAACGAAAAGCAGTATTCTTGAAATTTAATTTATTTTCATAATAAAATATAAAATTCAAAAATTAAAATATTTAAGTTTTAATTTAAAAGTCAAAGTTTGACCATATTGACCAAAATCCACATTTTTGGAAAATATTTTATTTATTCATGTTTGAAATTATAATTCACATCAAAATAAAAATTTATATTTAAAATAAAAAAATTTATCCATTTAATAAATAAAATAAAGTTTTTAAATCAAGAATTCAATTAAAATAATTAAAAAAATATACAATTAAAATAATCATAAAATACAGGGTTGTTACACTCTCCCCCACTCAAAACTTTTCGTCCCTAAAATGGAATGAGGTATGGAAAAACACAGAAAAAGATAGAATGAAATAGGATTAAGATAAGATGACAAGAAGAATGAAATTATACCCGATAGGTGCTGTTATAGGCAAGTTTAACAAGGTGGAATCAAGAACACAAGCACGAAGAAAACTTGAGAAATCTGATTCACTCTTTCCGTTTGCCCGTCAGTCTGTGGATGGTAAGTAGTGCTCAGATATAGATGAGAACCCAAAGATTCCCGAAATGCTTCAAAATTGACAGGCAAAAATAGGATCACAATCACAAACAAGACTGAGAGGAACACCATGGAGACGAACAATCTCTCTCATGTAGATCTCAGACAAGCTAGAAGCAGAACAAGTAGACTTGACCGGAATGAAATGAACGGACTTGATCAATCTATCCATAATAACCCAGATAAACTAAGCATTCTAACGAGTCAAAACAGTGAGAGGTGCAGCAATCCAAGCAAAATTCGCAAAGAATTTCCGGTAATAACCGGCAAGGCTCAGAAAACTACAAATCTCAGAAGGAGTCTTAGGAGAACAACATAAAAGATGGAATAATTAAATGACAAAGGAAAAAGAGAAAGAAGGAAAGACTTATATTGATTGCAGCAATCACGACTGGATCAACCGAACTCCATTACTAGAAACAATATGTCCAAGGAATCAGATATCATCCTTCTAGAAACGACATTTAGAAAATTTAGCCTTCAGTTTATGATTTCTAAGAATTTCCAGAACATATTTTAAATGCGACTCATGTTCTTCCTTAGTCTTAGAAAAGACAAGGATATCATCAACAAAGACTAGAACAAATTGATTAAGCACGGCACGAAAGACACGATTCATCAAATCAACAATGAAAGCAGGAGCATTAGTCAAACCAAAAGGCATGATTAACCATCCATAGAACCATTCTCAGTACGGAAAGCAGTTTTGGGAATATCTTCCTCAGTAACAATGAGCTGGTGGAAACCTGAGGCAAGATCAAGCTGAGAGAAAACAGAGGCACAAAAAGCTGATCAACATATCATTGTTACAAGGCATTGGATATCTGTTTTTCATAGTGAGCTTGTTCAACTCCCTATAATAAACACATATCCTCAAGGAAACCATTAGACTTGGTGATGAAAACCATCGCTGCTCCCCATTCCGAATGGCTAGGTCTGATCAAACCATTGGAGAACAAGTCCTCAATTTGCTTTCCCAACTCAACCTTCTCGCGGGATGTAATTCTTCTAGGAGGAAGAACAACAGGTCGAGTTTGAGGAATAAGATCAATACGAAAATAAATTTCCCGCTTAGGAGGTAAAGCAGTGACTTCACCAATTACATCGGGATAAAATCTGACCACATTGGTCGAATGAAGATCACTAGGAGAAGAATCCAGAGAATAAATAAAATTGCCAGCAAAATCCGAAGGCATGCAACACTGAATAATCAAGGGATTCCCTTGATCATCGACAATATAAAAAGACCGGGCTTACAAGAGATATGGGCATCATACCCACCAAACCAATATGTTCCAAACGATAGATCAAAAGCAATAGATCGAAGCCAAGAACATAGAAATCACCACTAAAGCGATGATCAAAATAGAGAAGTTTCACTGGCTTACAAATCCGATTAAGGTTTTTGGGACCCTCAATTTGATTTGAAACACATAAAGGTACAGAAGCATATTCAGGAGAAATGAGATGCTCAAACTTATCTTACAAATCAATAGAAATAAAACTATGGGAAGCTCCAGTGTCAAAATAAAACACGAACAGGATACTGAAATAAAGAAAAGGTGCCCGAAGAGTACTTTGGTCACCACTAGGAGTTGGAGAAGATGCAGAGGTGATAATAAATATACCAAAAGGATCAAAAGGATTGCCCTACCCCACAGAAGGGTAAGCCTTACTGAAATGACTAGGCTGAAGATAGATAAATTCACTTGGATGAATATCCTAATGAAAGAAAATGCTAACAAGGTAGATATGAAAGGAATGAAGTATAAAAAAGATTTCCTTTAAACAAGAAAAGTTTATATCAAAATAATCTGTGAAAAATCTTTTGAAAATCGGTTTATACTTTGAAAATACATTCTCACACAAAGAAAATGATTCTGAGCTTGATTTCACTCATTCTAGGGTATTTCTACCCTATCTCTAACGAATTTTTGCTCCGCAGGCTATGGTTTGCCTAAAAACCAAAGCTCTGATACCAACTGTAACAACCCGATATTTTCAGCCATTCGCATCTACACATGTCGGACTTGAATTGCTAAAAATACCGCATTGTAATAAAATTTGAAGCAAATGAAATCATTATAGAATCACAGATACAGAATTATCAAAATAACTCGCAGCGGAAATTAAAATACCATAGTAGTTCATGAAGCTACTATTACAAAATCTCAAAAACCAATATATAATATCAGTCTGAAAACAAATACAATAGAAATCCTAAATACATAGAAGATCATTAATGCATGAGCTGAGATAGAACAACTGAAACTGAAATAGATAGATAACAAGATATGCAGAATCTCCAACGATTCCTAGCTCCAGAAAGAGAAAATCCAAAGTTGAGGTTTGAATACTTAGGTTAACCCGAGCGTAAAGCAAAACACAAAACACTCGAGTCAGGGCATACATACTTATACAATGTAAACCAACTCAAGTGAACTGTAATACTATACAAGTAACTTAAAGGATGCTTGGAACCGCCCATCCTCTAAGGATCCGTTAAACTATTTACTATGTAGTAATATTGCGCTATTATAATATTGCCTACAGTAAAATAAACTTACTTTGAAATAGCGTTAAGGATTGACCCAATATTCCCCTTAACACGTAATAGTTCCAGTAGTCCATCCAGTATCAGCTTATCTCTAGATCGGGAGACTACCCTAAATACTCCACGGGCTATGGAAGAAAAACAAACTCTAGTAAGGCTCGCTATGGTAGGTGACACGGCACAACTAGGCAATGCCAGGGTAGATATACAAATTACGCTTTCGAGCTAGTGGTAACGCATAGCAGCCACTACCGTCCACCTCCAAACACACTCCCAAACCAAAATCGGAGGATGGCCATCAAAATCAACCGCAAGTAAGAGCATAGAATCGAAGAAGTGTGTCCGATAGGAGGAGCTACTTCACTTGGCCCGTCAATCGCTCCTGTTTTAGCCACCTTAAGCCAACTCATGGGAGTTGGGTCCACGTTCATACCTCAACAGGATAGTCGCCACCACCCTACTTCGTTCTGGAATCTCCACCGCCTACACAGTTGTTAAAGTCATTTTCGGTATCGACAGAGAGTATGTCCATATCCGATCCCGGTCTCTTTAACAACCAATCGTTATTATAACCGGTGGGTATACATTTCAAAAAAGTTTATATTTCAAAACCCAAACCATTCTTATTTCAAAACTATATTCAAATCAAATAGTTTATCACTAAACATATATTCACTTTTCAAAAATCATAATACTTTCAAAGTTATAACTTTTTGAAACCAAAATACTTGAAATCATTACACTTTGAAAATCATAACATTTCAAAATCATACATTTTAAATCATCCTTAAATTATTTACATTTTACAAATTTATTCAATTAAACTCAAATTTTCAAATTTTCAGTTTAATTCAATTCAAACCATCAGTTTCAATTCAATTCAGTTTCCCAACAAACCATTTCAAAATTCAAATATCATATCTTTTCAAAATCTCATTCATTTTATATTTTTTTACCATTCCAAATCACATTTCAAAATGGTTTATATTTCAAGTCAAAATACTCCATTTAAACTATTTAAAAGTGAAGTTATTATGCTTATAAATCAAATATTCAATTTCCAAAAGTTTAGTCTTTTCTGAGTTCATTTATTCACTTAAAACAACAAAACATTTAAATTTCAGCTTTCCACAGCACTTAGAAAATGCTGCGGTAAGTTATGTTTGAAAACAATTCAATTCAGCGAAGACGGCATTTAAAAGCTGTTGTAATAGTTCAGGTTCAAATTAAAAGATTTAATTCAATTCAACCAACTGCAGCACTTAACAAGCGCTACAATAGCCCTTTTATTTGTTTCAAATTTAAGTTTTAGTTCTACAACCATAGCACTTATCAAGTGCTGCAATAACCCTTAGTTAATTTCAACCTTTAGTTAATTTGTATCAACCTCATCACTTACAAAGTGTTGTAATATCCTTTACAACAGATTTTAAGTTAACTTCGGAAACGATAGCATTTCTGAAGTGCTACTAAATGAAATTTCCAGATTTCAATACAATTTCAGAAACAATTAAACTTCAATTTAAACCATTTTTAACTTATAAAAATTATATTTTTTACGTTAAAAAATATTCATTTAATTACCCTTAACATATGATTATTTATAAAGTGTTATCCCATTTTTTGGTCAAAACTGGAATATCAACAAATTTGCAAGGAATTATGAATAACAGGATTGGAGATCGGTTGGAATCAAGGCTACGATCGATATCGTCAAAATTTTGTTGAACTCCGATCGGGACGAAATTGATTGGAGATGATGATAAGGACTAGGAAAGGCTATGTTTCAAATTTCAAGATAATCGGAGTTCGTTTGGAGGAAATATGATGGATTCAAGGTGGGGAATGCATGTTGTTCGAATCCATCATATTGGGACAAAGTGGTGCTCGGTTCGAATCGATCAGATTCGAACCCACCAGGATGGATTCGAACCCAACAGGTTCACATCGATCAAGAGGCGTTGCGCAAGGACAGTTCGAATCGATACACTTCGTATCGAATGGCATGGTTTCGGCTTGGTAAAGTTCGCGTCGATGGTTCTTCGAATTGATGGACTTCGACTCGATGGAGAGGCATAAAGGTGTATACTGGTTAGTTCGCATCGATGGTGGTTCGAATCCATGGGAACTCCATGGATTCGAAGGAGAGGGATTCGAAGGAGATGGATACGAGGGACATGGATTCAAAGGACGTGGATTCGAAAGGGATGGATTCGAAGAGGATGGACTCGAAAGGGATGGACTCGAAGAAGATGGACTCAGAGGATATGGACTCGAAGGAGGTGGCTTCGAAGAGTGTGGGTTCGAAGCATGGGTTCGAACCATTCAGAACGCACGGATCCTTGAACTTGAAACGATCATATCTTCCAAACCGTTGATCCAAATACAATGAAATTTTTATAGGAGCTTACATACATGTTGAAGAATGTTCTCACCAAATTTCAGATCAATTGGATGATTTCTTGATCAATTCGAACCTTACTTCGAATCGATCCTGATGTGGGCCCGGACCTCCAGATTTCGGGCATGTGGGCCCCCTCACGTCCCTGAAGCGGTCTTCCCGGATTTTAGGAGAAATATCAGCCTCCTACGCTTATAAATAGAGCCCCTGGTCATTCAGAAAAGGGGTCGGAGAATTTGGAGAGAGAAAGCACACCCGGACGCTGCCAGAATCATTCCATAACATCATTACTGCTATTTATTTCAAGTTTTGGACTTTGTATCTGCTGTAATCATCTGTAATCACCAAGGATAATCAATAAAAGGATAAAAACTTTGGAGTGGACGTAGGCCGGAGATAGCCGAACCACTATAAAACCCGTGTCTTTGTTCTTTGTTTTGGGATTACTGTTTAATATTTGCTGAGATCTGGGATTTGTGTTTGAATATTATTGATTTGTATTCATACACTGGTGCTTTCACGGTATTCGGGGTTTGTGACCAATTTTGGCGCAAACATAAAGTAAATTTCATACATAAAAAAAATCAATATTAATAATTCACTTATTAAATTCAAGTGCACAATTTCTATTCTTTGTATTTTAAAAATAACTTAACACTTAAGTTTTAATTACCATATAAAAATATAAACTAAATTTCCATTTTATTTTCTTAACTTAACTTTTATTTTAACCCAAATTCACATTTCAAAGTCAAGTTATATTTCAAGTTACACTTTTAAGCATTCATTTATTTAACCATTTTAATTCATAGAAAAATCAATAACACTTTATTAATTCATTTGAATTCAAATTCAAATCCAATTATCATATTTTATTTACTTAACTTAAACTCCATTTTTAAACAAAATCACTAATTTCAAAATTAATTTATATTTCAAATTTCAACTTAACCATTTATTTATTTCACTTCTTTAACTTGTAGAAAATCGCTAATACTTTATAAAAATCATCTTAAATTCAAATTTAAATCAAAATATAATAATATACAATTTTAAAATGCTTATTTAAAATTCCAAAAAAATAATATATATATATATATATATATATATATATATATATATATATATATATATATATATATATATAATAACCACGGGTCTGTATAATATTTTCTAACCTAGGTCAAGTGATACGGATAATATATCATTTCAATCCGTAATTTACAAAGAAAAATCCGGGATCTATCATTTCAAACCCGCAATCTCAAGTAAAATAAAATAAATAAAAATTTCTCAGGCCTATCATTTCAGCTCATAACGATTTTTCCATATTCTAAAGTCCGTTCGGGTATGTATCATTTCAACCCATAATGATTCTATTCTACAGGGAACTTGCAGTGTGAGAAACAGAGTAAAATAAACAATATAGCAACATATGGTAGTATCAAATGATATGACAGGTTTATAAACCGGGTTAACATCATATGATTCATATCACATGCAGGTATAACATGATATAATAATTCTACGGATTCACTTGCGATCAATTCACAGTTATATAAGTATGAATGTCAAGTGTGAATACTCACTTTTTTATGCTGGAGATGGCAAATCAAAACACACCGAATAAATCCCAGAAAGCACGATAGCATAACACAGCATGACTGCGATTCAAGTGAGTGGAGAGAGCCAAAATATTATCTTGTAAACAACCAAAACATGACAATATAACATATGAATATACAACCAAAACAATATTGAAACTAGTTGAAATACAAAGCAATAAAGACAAGATAGTTAGACCTTGCTTTAATCATTCAAAAGCTCGACCAAGGGGACCATATTGCTCGACCATGATGTGCTATCTCAGGTTATGGCATCATAACTCACGGCTAGAAGTGGAGAAGATGGTAGAAGTTGCAACATGTAGAATATAAAGAGACAAGGTAAAAAGGCAAGCTTGGATGCAACATTTTGGCTCGGCCTATTAGTCACTTGGGCTCGGCCCATGCTAGTATAGGTCAGGTCAGATGTGGAGAGGAGGCCAAAAGTGGTGTGGTGGCTGGTGGTGGTGGCTAAGGGGGTGGCCAAACTGAACATGAAGGGTATAGAGTGAAACATTGGCTTGGCTAGGCAATTTGGAGGAGATTTGCATTGATTTTGTGGTGATGCTTCAACATGGAGGCACGACCTGAATTGACCAGAGGAGGAGGGAAGTGCTGTGTAAGGTGATGGTGTGGTCGGTGGTGATGCTGGAGAGGCTAGTGGCCGAGCAAAGCAAGAAGAGGCAAGGCAAAAATTCAAGGAAAAGAAGAAGGAAAGTGAAAAAAAGGAGAGGGAAGCCATTAGACCTTTTTTATTTTCTATTTGCTGTGAGTTTTTGAGGATGAGAAGAAATGTTTCACATGAAAATGAAGGGAGGAAGTCATGGCTATCAGCAAAGAGATGCACGGCTAAAGATGAAATGATAAGCCAAAAGACAATTGAAAAGGCAAGGTAAATGAAAGGTCAATGGGAATGAAAGGTCTAAGTCTCATTGTATTTTCATTTCTTTTAAATTAAAATAAACTAAATACAATTCAGAAAATAAAAGTAAAGAGCCGAACAAAATAAAGTGAAAACGAATATAAAGAATTATTTTAAGGAAAAATAGAAAATAAATAGGAAAATAGCTTAATAATTGAAACTAGACTTTAAAAATTGAAAACAATATACGATAAGCCTTAGAAAATTATAATTACACTTATAAAATGTTTTAAAAATAAAATAAATACATAACATGACATATTACACAAATTAGAACAAGATATGACAATTAAAATTATTTATATAAATTAAAATAAACAATTTTGTTAAATAAAACAATTTACACACAATATTGTAAAATGCATAACTTTCACAATATAAATCGGATTTCAATGAAACAAAAAGAATTATTCTTGAATTTAATTTATTTTAGTAATAAAAGATAAAATTCAAAAAATTCAAATATTTAATTTTAAATTTAAAAGTCAAAGTTTGACCATATTGACCAAAATCCACATTTTTGGAAAATATTCTATTTATTCATGTTTGAAATTATAATTCACATCAAAATCAAAATTTATATTTAAAATAACAAAATTTATCCATTTATAAATAAAATAAAGTTTTTAAATCAGGAATTCAATTAAAATAATTAAAATATACAACTAAAATAATCACAAAATACAGGGTTGTTACACTGATCTTGACTTATGTACTAATATTTTCTGAGACTTTGACACAATATGATTTTCTGAGACTATTATTGTTATCTCTGGAAAAAATTATAAATCTAATTATATTACTTTTTTTGTGATAAGTTGTAACGAGAGCGGATTTTGCCCGCTCGAAAATCGACATCCATACTTCATATCGTATTCGAATGCCATAGATTCGACCGTTCAAATCCGATTCGCCGGAGCTTATAACAACATTAAGTAAATAACACAGCGGAATAAAAGAATAATACATTGATATACGATACTGATACAACATCTGGTACAACAAAATGGTACAATGAATATCAATATACATCAGAGATATGATACAATAAATACAGCAGCGGAAAAGAAACAGATATCATCAGCAGCGGAACAATATAACTCTAAGATAGTCTTCAAGGAAGAACTCCGAGAACTGCAACTCCATCTCCAAGAATCAATCCAGCAATAGCTCGAACCCCCAATAACGATGCACCAAGCTAAGCAAGACTGGTGTGATCCAAATACTGAACTAACTCTAGATAATCTACTAAACCTGACTATCTGAAAAAACCCAACTCTAGACTGCTCGTGTAGAAAATAATGAGCACCCAGAGTTTAGGAAAGAAAACAATAAACTCCGGATCAGTCGTGGGACTGGTGTGAGCAACAAAAACAGTTTATCTTTTAAAACATTCAAAGAAATATTTTAAAGTTAATTCGCAATGCTTTTTGAAATGAGACTACCATAAGGCCTCCCGCACACACACACAATGCAAACGCAGAATCGGAGGAGATTTCTCCTTATGATAGTCAAAGATGCTTGGTACGCATTAAAAGAACATTTGATATTATTACTAGTGCATAGTGTAGGAAAAATTCATTTTGAAAGTAGAATATAAATCTTAGCCAACATAGACATTTCGAACTATGCCTACTATAGCTACCATCCAAACAGTGGGGCGCCACCATAAGTGAATGATAGGTTCTACAACTAAAACCGTACAAGATCGTATTGTTTCTTTGGATTTCCAACGAATGATCAGGCCAAGGAACTTCCCATTGCCACATGAGAATGCCTCTGGATGGACATCCCCGAGAACCAAACCGGATCTCTACCAACACAAGGCCGGGTTACCCCTAACTGAGTAACAACTGACCGAATATGCCATCCCCCGGTCCTTTGGGACCTTTCACCCGAGCGCTCGTAATCATTTCACACAATCATAAAGTGTTTTCAACATGAGTAAGTATCTGGGCTCCATACCATGATACCACCCTTTTCCAGAAGGAAATGCACATATCCTAAAGGGCGCTACCCCTCATAACCTTGCTGCATCTTTTCTATTTTGACCATTCCCGGGGTGTGAAGCTCGACGAAGTCACGTCCACAAAAACATACTTTATACAAAAGCCATGCTTTAGGTCAACAAATGATCATAGAAATGATCACCAGGATAGACGATCAAATAAATGATCCTATCACAAATAATCAACACAATGATCATTTCACAGCAACACTCAGCATGTCACATTACCAAATTGGGAATATATCGCCGATAACATTCAACTACATAACCTCTGAGCTCGTACGTCTCAGAGAAGGGTGTTAAGCTAAGAGAATAAATTCTCCGCCACCAACAGAAATATATTTGAAAGAAATCGGCTTTATATCTCAATTTGTAATGTCAGACATACAATCCATACAAGTCTATTCCGGGCTCGAACAGAACCGAAGGCACTTACAAAGAAGTCCTTGCAATCCGGATATTCACTAATCATGTTCGGACTTCCCATCACATATGGAGTCTCTATACCGGGGACCAATCGATGCAAAGACATTCGACGAGTTGTCCTTTCGCTTTCAAAAATATCCGGTCTTCAACACCGGTCTTCAAATGCTATCCATAACGACATATCACATATTCGGAATGGGATATATGACACAAAGGTCCTCTCCCGGCTAAACCGAATAGTGAGCGCAATATTTACAAGAAATATATGGATATTGGGATTTCAATTAAGTCACAACTTATTACCCAAAACTTTCTTCCAAATCGTTTAAATCAATTACCATTTCAAATCTTTAAACAAAAAGATTTATTTCAAAAGGATCCATTCATAGATTTCCAAAACAATTTCTATTCCATTTGGATTAACTCGTTAAATCTTTATATCAAAGATTTAACTCATAGCTTTCAAATCGTTTTCATAACTTGGAAATTATCTTCATTCTCAAACTTGAAATTCTTTTGAACACAAATTGGACATTCATTTCTTATGTGAGAGCTTTTATTATTTGAAAACAAACAGTTTTCGTTTCAGAAAAATCCAATTATATTTACACGAGTTAAAGCCCTTGAATTCTATTCACATCCCCAAATCAATACTTTTAAAATAGTTTAACCCATATATAACTGGTATAACATTTTTAATCCCTAGTTTTAAATCATAGAATTCAGTTTCACATTTTGAATTTAAGTTCAAATCAAATTATTCAACTTCATATTTTTATCGAGTAATTCAAAAATAAATTTCATCTATGAAATTCCTTTTCAAAAGCTTTTCACTTTAAACCCAATCCATTTCCAAAACATTTGAATTCAAATATTCAAATTCAAAAATATTTTCAAAAATCTGTGACTTAATCGATTTCCTCGTGAAATCCATATTGGTGTGTGTATAAGTGTGGTCCAGGGGTTTAACACAATAGTGCAACATCATACAATCATCACAGATCAGAATACAGAAATATAGTTGATAAGCGATATAAAACTTATAATGCTCATCGTCCATTCACAGATTCACAGATAATATACAAATGCAAATAAATATACACTGCTCAATCTACAGAACAAAATATCACAAATCAGATAGGATAATCAATTCAAGGCATCTCATACAATACAATCATTCATAAGTAAGGTCAAGCATTTGATAAACATTTATAAACAGGATTAATTATTCGTTCAATCCTAATCAATTCAATTTATTTACTAGTAAATTAATTACATATGAATTTATTATCTAATTCTGATTTATAAATTAATCACAAATAATTTGATATAAATAATTTATCAACACTTTAATTAATTATCCTTAATTAATAAATTAATTAGATTAACCTTAGGTTAATTACAAAATTATTTAACCTAAATTTATTTCATTAAATAATTATTTTTAAATAATTAATTATCTTTATAAATAAATCAACATTCTAATTACATTAAATGTAATTTTATCTTAATCACTTGGTTAATTAACTTTAACAATTAATCACTTACAATTAATTAATCTTCAATTAATTATAACTCATTCATTAATAAATCTTTAATTTAATATCATTCAATTAATTATCCTTTACTGGCTACAATAAGTGCTTATCCCAAATCACTTATTTTAACAAATCATAACTTAATTACATCAAGTAATTATACTTAAACTCCTTGATTAATCATTCTTTAATTATTTTATAAATTAAATTATTTGATTGCCTTAATTATCCCTAAGACAATTAATTTCTTTATTAATGATTTTATAAATATTTAAGTGTATTTTTAACCTTACACTTTTAAATTAAAATTAAAATTCCATTTGAATTTAAGATTCAAATTTGATTAACTATCTAAAACATTAATCAAATTCAATATCATTTTATAAACCTTAGAATAAATGTAAAGAACATTTATTTATTTATTTATTTATTTTTATAGGAAGCTTATATAAGGGAAAAAACACTTTAAACTAAATTACTTCATCTTTATTTTGAAGTTAAGCTTTTGAATTACATTTTATTTTATCTTGCAAAAATTCAAGTTTTTAATTCTTTATTCAAAATCCTTTTTATCATAGAACTTTATAAAAATCAATTCAAATATTTATTTGAAAACAATTTACTTTTAAAAGGCTGTTTGATTTGAACTTGTTTAAAACATTCAGATAAAAAAAAAACTGATTTAAGTCACAAATTTGAAATCAAAGGAACTTGAATCCATTGATTAACTTTGTTTTGAACTTTGACTTTAAGCTTGTTTTAAATTTTTCTCACATTCCAGTCAGGGTTTCAAAAACCTGAATCCAGACAACTAACCCGAGGCAATACAAATATGCTTCGAGTCACCACCTTTTCTACTTCGAGTCAAGATCCTAAATGCTTCGAGTCACTCAGTTCCACGCTTTCACCATGCTACTCGAATCACTTAGATTAGAGAAAACAAAACCCAGTTTCACAAATACAACTCAGCCCTTCCAGGCATACAAGTGCACAGGTGCACGTGCACCAATGACTTGCCTTCCTCCGATCGATTTCGCCACCACCAGTAAGTCATCTTCGACCACCCCAACCTAGAGGACCACCCAGTATCGCCACTTCCACTGTGAACTGGAAAAGAGCTATCGAGCTCAACCTGGAACGAAAAGAACAATACTCCTCAAACCTAGAAAATGCGTCTTCCTCCACACCCATACCTGGCAACGCTAAGTTCTCCGACCACCGACCACCATTCGCCACTAAACTCCGGCCACGAACTCGACTATCTCCCCTCTATCAACCACCCACGTCCGGTTGCACTCGGTCGACCACAAAGGTCGAACGAATCAAATCAAGTCCCCACGTCCAAATTAGGTTTAGAAACTTTGAACCATGGCCATCGCCACCACCTTCATCACTGACGCCACCACCCATTTTTTCCAGCACCTCCATACGCTCCTCCACCACTTCACGCAGCCCCGACCAACCTAGTGCTTCCGACCACCCTATCTTGACCAAAACCCATTTTTCGTTCAACACAACAATGCCCACTCATTCTATTACTAAAAAATATGATTCGAGTTTTAAAAATCCTAAATTTGATTAAGCAACCAGTTTGTAAACTTGAATCGACAATTCATGATGTTTGAATTTATCACATAGTTAAGGTTTTAACTATATTTCTTGTTTCCAGTACCTTTCTAAACTTAGAATACCATAACTTGTTTTAAAAACTAGATAATGTTTAAAACTAAACTAGCTGGTTTTGAACGCCATAGTTTCGCAGTGATTAAATGGAGAGTTTGAATTTTTTTGTTTGTTTTAAAATCTTTGAAACCAGAAGAAAGAAACAGATTGTTACAGAGGTTACAACAAATAACCAAACATCCATTCACATATACACAGAAATATACATATAGGCAAGGCATACTTATTTCAGAGCTTAACCATTAAATCCATATTCATATACTTATAATTTTAAAATAATGTTACTCACAGTGTTTCAAGAGAAGAACAGAACTTTTGACTACAAGCTGGAATCCCATCTCTACACTATGGTTGATCAATTGATTTGAGTTTGTATTGTTGTAAAGTTGAATTGTTGTTTTAAGGTTTTAAGATGGTATTACTTTAGATCTCTCAGTTGGAATGGCCGAACAAAAATGAAGGGTTTGATGTATAAAAAGAAGCTACCAGTGGATGAATAGAAAGAAGTTGACAGGGTTGCTATTATTTTTGTATAGGGTGATAAACTATTTTGCTAGTACAAAACTAGCATGCTGAAGTGATATACATCGTGCTAGAGCTATTATTATTGATTACTTTATTTGTTTAGTGGCTAAAGATACTAGCATTTATTAAGCTTGCCTTACATTTCAGCTGCATACTTGCTTTGATATGTTAGTGTACTGGTTACAGTAGATGCATGTTCCCCCATGCCTACATTCTTATCCCATTCTCCTCTATGTACATAGATATTTTTTATTTTATTGTTTTCTTTATGAAGCTTTCATGTATATATTTTTATTTGTTTGTATTGTTACATACTTATCCTATTTTGCTGTGTCATATTTTCCCTTCTCAGCCTCAACACTTATACTTTGTTTGTTTATAGATAAAAAATGTAGTTGTACTTTATGCTTTGTTTATTTGTAATACTTGGTGGCTGCAGATACTTGCATGCATATAGATATAGATATAAAGTAGTTTTAGTTATGTTATAAAATTTTAACTTATGAATTTAGTATATGCTTATTACTCATCTTATGGCTTTGTTTTATCTTTTTATATTTAAACTTCGTTTTGTCATTTCTTTTGTTCCATTGTCTTATTTGTATTCCTTTTTTTTATTTTAACTTAAATTGTTTACTTTACTTTAATATTTATTGTTTTATAATAAATTTATAAATTCAAATTATTATTAACCATCAATTGTAATACTTATTATTATCAATTATTATTAAACCATTCATTTACAATTCATATCTAATGTATATACATATATATTTCTATATTTATTTTTAAAACCATTTATTTAAGATTTTATTTCAAATCCAATTTAAATATATATTCACATATATACTAATTGTCAAATCCATATGACTTTATATATTTTCTAGTCGAATCGGGGAAACTCACTTCCATTTAAATCAATTTACCTTACAATTTTATTCAAAAATTCATTTAATTATTAATTTAAATTAAATTAAAATCTTTGGTCGTTACAAACTTCCCCCCTTAAAAGAATTTCGTCCTCGAAATTTGCAGACCCAAAAACAACAAGTATAGATGAAAGATAGAGAAATATCCTTTCAGATCAAACTGGATACCAATTCTGCATTTGGCTTACCAAATCAGAATATCAACAATAGATACAAGAAATTATAATAGAATTTCAAAATTAGTTTTAAACGAAATCGTTTTATCGATACAATTCAAATTATCCTTTAAAATTTCCAATTTATTTAAATTTTCAATTTCAAATTTCCCATTTATACAGAATTTCCAATTCATATTCATTAAGGTTTAAATCCAAAACTGATAAGAAACCGATAAAAATACAAAGTAAAGATTTTCTACAACGATTCGTAGGGCATCACCGCATCGAAACTTCTTCCTGGAGCTGTCATGAAGCAATCAAAAGAATTTAGAAACGAATCAAAGAAAATTTGATAGAGAAAGATTGTTTCCACTGTTGTTACAGAGCATTGACCATTTATAGTCGTATTTCCCTGTCCCCTATCTCGTTCTCTTCTTGCACTCATACTCACTATCAGTGGATAGAAAGAGAATTTACTGAGGCGTTCAAACAGATATCTTAAGGATTACTCATTCTAGGCTATACTTCACCCTATCTCTAATGAGTTACTTAATGTGTTACACTCCTGAGCTAAAGTTTCAACCCTTAGCTCTGATACCAAATGTAACGAGAGCGGATTTTGCCCGCTCGAAAATCGACATCCATACTTCATATCGTATTCGAATGCCATAGATTCGACCGTTCAAATCCGATTCGCCGGAGCTTATAACAACATTAAGTAAATAACACAGCGGAATAAAAGAATAATACATTGATATACGATACTGATACAACATCTGGTACAACAAAATGGTACAATGAATATCAATATACATCAGAGATATGATACAATAAATACAGCAGCGGAAAAGAAACAGATATCATCAGCAGCGGAACAATATAACTCTAAGATAGTCTTCAAGGAAGAACTCCGAGAACTGCAACTCCATCTCCAAGAATCAATCCAGCAATAGCTCGAACCCCCAATAACGATGCACCAAGCTAAGCAAGACTGGTGTGATCCAAATACTGAACTAACTCTAGATAATCTACTAAACCTGACTATCTGAAAAAACCCAACTCTAGACTGCTCGTGTAGAAAATAATGAGCACCCAGAGTTTAGGAAAGAAAACAATAAACTCCGGATCATTCGTGGGACTGGTATGAGCAACAAAAACAGTTTATCTTTTAAAACATTCGAAGAAATATTTTAAAGTTAATTCGCAATGCTTTTTGAAATGAGACTACCATAAGGCCTCCCGCACACACACACAATGCAAACGCAGAATCGGAGGAGATTTCTCCTTATGATAGTCAAAGATGCTTGGTACGCATTAAAAGAACATTTGATATTATTACTAGTGCATAGTGTAGGAAAAATTCATTTTGAAAGTAGAATATAAATCTTAGCCAACATAGACATTTCGAACTATGCCTACTATAGCTACCATCCAAACAGTGGGGCGCCACCATAAGTGAATGATAGGTTCTACAACTAAAACCGTACAAGATCGTATTGTTTCTTTGGATTTCCAACGAATGATCAGGCCAAGGAACTTCCCATTGCCACATGAGAATGCCTCTGGATGGACATCCCCGAGAACCAAACCGGATCTCTACCAACACAAGGCCGGGTTACCCCTAACTGAGTAACAACTGACCGAATATGCCATCCCCCGGTCCTTTGGGACCTTTCACCTGAGCGCTCGTAATCAATTCACACAATCATAAAGTGTTTTCAACATGAGTAAGTATCTGGGCTCCATACCATGATACCACCCTTTTCCAGAAGGAAATGCACATATCCTAAAGGGCGCTACCCCTCATAACCTTGCTGCATCTTTCCTGTTTTGACCATTCCCGGGGTGTGAGGCTCGACGAAGTCACGTCCACAAAAACATACTTTATACAAAAGCCATGCTTTGGGTCAACAAATGATCATAGAAATGATCACCAGGATAGACGATCAAATAAATGATCCTATCACAAATAATCAACACAATGATCATTTCACAGCAACACTCAGTATGTCACATTACCAAATTGGGAATATATTGCCGATAACATTCAACTACATAACCTCTGAGCTCGTACGTCTCAGAGAAGGGTGTTAAGCTAAGAGAATAAATTCTCCGCCACCAACAGAAATATATTTGAAAGAAATCGGCTTTATATCTCAATTTGTAATGTCAGACATACAATCCATACAAGTCTATTCCGGGCTCGAACAGAACCGAAGGCACTTACAAAGAAGTCCTTGCAATCCGGATATTCACTAATCACGTTCGGACTTCCCATCACATATGGAGTCTCTATACCGGGGACCAATCGATGCAAAGACATTCGACGAGTTGTCCTTTCGCTTTCAAAAATATCCGGTCTTCAACACCGGTCTTCAAATGCTATCCATAACGACATATCACATATTCGGAATGGGATATATGACACAAAGGTCCTCTTCCGGCTAAACCGAATAGTGAGCGCAATATTTACAAGAAATATATGGATATTGGGATTTCAATTAAGTCACAACTTATTACCCAAAACTTTCTTCCAAATCGTTTAAATCAATTACCATTTCAAATCTTTAAACAAAAAGATTTATTTCAAAAAGATCCATTCATAGATTTCCAAAACAATTTCTATTCCATTTGGATTAACTCGTTAAATCTTTATATCAAAGATTTAACTCATAGCTTTCAAATCGTTTTCATAACTTGGAAATTATCTTCATTCTCAAACTTGAAATTCTTTTGAACACAAATTGGACATTCATTTCTTATGTGAGAGCTTTTATTATTTGAAAACAAACAGTTTTCGTTTCAGAAAAATCCAATTATATTTACACGAGTTAAAGCCCTTGAATTCTATTCACATCCCCAAATCAATACTTTTAAAATAGTTTAACCCATATATAACTGGTATAACATTTTTAATCCCTAGTTTTAAATCATAGAATTCAGTTTCACATTTTGAATTTAAGTTCAAATCAAATTATTCAACTTCATATTTTATCGAGTAATTCAAAAATAAATTTCATCTATGAAATTCCTTTTCAAAAGCTTTTCACTTTAAACCCAATCCATTTCCAAAACATTTGAATTCAAATATTCAAATTCAAAACTATTTTCAAAAATCTGTGACTTAATCGATTTCCTCGTGAAATCCATATTGGTGTGTGTATAAGTGTGGTCCAGGGGTTTAACACAATAGTGCAACATCATACAATCATCACAGATCAGAATACATAAATATAGTTGATAAGCGATATAAAACTTATAACGCTCATCGTCCATTCACAGATTCACAGATAATATACAAATGCAAATAAATATACACTGCTCAATCTACTGAACAAAATATCACAAATCAGGTAGGATAATCAATTCAAGGCATCTCATACAATACAATCATTCATAAGTAAGGTCAAGCATTTGATAAACATTTATAAACAGGATTAATTATTCGTTCAATCCTAATCAATTCAATTTATTTACTAGTAAATTAATTACATATGAATTTATTATCTAATTCTGATTTATAAATTAATCACAAATAATTTGATATAAATAATTTATCAACACTTTAATTAATTATCCTTAATTAATAAATTAATTAGATTAACCTTAGGTTAATTACAAAATTATTTAACCTAAATTTATTTCATTAAATAATTATTTTTAAATAATTAATTATCTTTATAAATAAATCAACATTCTAATTACATTAAATGTAATTTTATCTTAATCACTTGGTTAATTAACTTTAACAATTAACCACTTACAATTAATTAATCTTCAATTAATTATAACTCATTCATTAATAAATCTTTAATTTAATATCATTCAATTAATTATCCTTTACTGGCTACAATAAGTGCTTATCCCAAATCACTTATTTTAATAAATCATAACTTAATTACATCAAGTAATTATACTTAAACTCCTTGATTAATCATTCTTTAATTATTTTATAAATTAAATTATTTGATTGCCTTAATTATCCCTAAGACAATTAATTTCTTTATTAATGATTTCATAAATATTTAAGTGTATTTTTAACCTTACACTTTTAAATTAAAATTAAAATTCCATTTGAATTTAAGATTCAAATTTGATTAACTATCTAAAACATTAATCAAATTCAATATCATTTTATAAACCTTAGAATAAATGTAAAGAACATTTATTTATTTATTTATTTTTATAGGAAGCTTATATAAGGGAAAAAAAACTTTAAACTCAATTACTTCATCTTTATTTTGAAGTTAAGCTTTTGAATTACATTTTATTTTATCTTGCAAAAATTCAAGTTTTTAATTCTTTATTCAAAATCCTTTTTATCATAGAACTTTATAAAAATCAATTCAAATATTTATTTGAAAACAATTTACTTTTAAAAGGCTGTTTGATTTGAACTTGTTTAAAACATTCAGATAAAAAAAAACTGATTTAAGTCACAAATTTGAAATCAAAGGAACTTGAATCCATTGATTAACTTTGTTTTGAACTTTGACTTTAAGCTTGTTTTAAATTTTTCTCACATTCCAGTCAGGGTTTCAAAAACCTGAATCCAGACAACTAACCCGAGGCAATACAAATATGCTTCGAGTCACCACCTTTTCTACTTCGAGTCAAGATCCTAAATGCTTCGAGTCACTCAGTTCCACGCTTTCACCATGCTACTCGGATCACTTAGACTAGAGAAAACAAAACCCAGTTTCACAAATACAACTCAGCCCTTCCAGGCATACAAGTGCACAGGTGCACGTGCACCAATGACTTGCCTTCCTCCGATCGATTTCGCCACCACCAGTAAGTCATCTTCGACCACCCCAACCTAGAGGACCACCCAGTATCGCCACTTCCACTGTGAACTGGAAAAGAGCTATCGAGCTCAACCTGGAACGAAAAGAACAATACTCCTCAAACCTAGAAAATGCGTCTTCCTCCACACCCATACCTGGCAACGCTAAGTTCTCCGACCACCGACCACCATTCGCCACTAAACTCCGGCCACGAACTCGACTATCTCCCCTCTATCAACCACCCACGTCCGGTTGCACTCGGTCGACCACAAAGGTCGAACGAATCAAATCAAGTCCCCACGTCCAAATTAGGTTTAGAAACTTTGAACCATGGCCATCGCCACCACCTTCATCACTGACGCCACCACCCATTTTTTCCAGCACCTCCATACGCTCCTCCACCACTTCACGCAGCCCCGACCAACCTAGTGCTTCCGACCACCCTATCTTGACCAAAACCCATTTTTCGTTCAACACAACAATGCCCACTCATTCTATTACTAAAAAATATGATTCGAGTTTTAAAAATCCTAAATTTGATTAAGCAACCAGTTTGTAAACTTGAATCGACAATTCATGATGTTTGAATTTATCACATAGTTAAGGTTTTAACTATATTTCTTGTTTCCAGTACCTTTCTAAACTTAGAATACCATAACTTGTTTTAAAAACTAGATAATGTTTAAAACTAAACTAGCTGGTTTTGAACGCCATAGTTTCGCAGTGATTAAATGGAGAGTTTGAATTTTTTTGTTTGTTTTAAAATCTTTGAAACCAGAAGAAAGAAACAGATTGTTACAGAGGTTACAACAAATAACCAAACATCCATTCACATATACACAGAAATATACATATAGGCAAGGCATACTTATTTCAGAGCTTAACCATTAAATCCATATTCATATACTTATAATTTTAAAATAATGTTACTCACAGTGTTTCAAGAGAAGAACAGAACTTTTGACTATAAGCTGGAATCCCATCTCTACACTATGGTTGATCAATTGATTTGAGTTTGTATTGTTGTAAAGTTGAATTGTTGTTTTAATAAGATGGTATTACTTTAGATCTCTCAGTTGGAATGGCCGAACAAAAATGAAGGGTTTGATGTATAAAAAGAAGCTACCAGTGGATGAATAGAAAGAAGTTGACAGGGTTGCTATTATTTTTGTATAGGGTGATAAACTATTTTGCTAGTACAAAACTAGCATGCTGAAGTGATATACATCGTGCTAGAGCTATTATTATTGATTACTTTATTTGTTTAGTGGCTAAAGATACTAGCATTTATTAAGCTTGCCTTACATTTCAGCTGCATACTTGCTTTGATATGTTAGTGTACTGGTTACAGTAGATGCATGTTCCCCCATGCCTACATTCTTATCCCATTCTCCTCTATGTACATAGATATTTTTCATTTTATTGTTTTCTTTATGAAGCTTTCATGTATATATTTTTATTTGTTTGTATTGTTACATACTTATCCTATTTTGCTGTGTCATATTTTCCCTTCTCAGCCTCAACACTTATACTTTGTTTGTTTATAGATAAAAAATGTAGTTGTACTTTATGCTTTGTTTATTTGTAATACTTGGTGGCTGCAGATACTTGCATGCATATAGATATAGATATAAAGTAGTTTTGGTTATGTTATAAAATTTTAACTTATGAATTTAGTATATGCTTATTACTCATCTTATGGCTTTGTTTTATCTTTTTATATTTAAACTTCATTTTGTCATTTCTTTTGTTCCATTGTCTTATTTGTATTCCTTTTTTTTATTTTAACTTAAATTGTTTACTTTACTTTAATATTTATTGTTTTATAATAAATTTATAAATTCAAATTATTATTAACCATCAATTGTAATACTTATTATTATCAATTAATATTAAACCATTCATTTACAATTCATATCTAATGTATATACATATATATTTCTATATTTATTTTTAAAACCATTTATTTAAGATTTTATTTCAAATCCAATTTAAATATATATTCACATATATACTAATTGTCAAATCCATATGACTTTATATTTTTCTAGTCGAATCGGGGAAACTCGCTTCCCTTTAAATCAATTTACCTTACAATTTTATTCAAAAATTCATTTAATTATTAATTTAAATTAAATTAAAATCTATGGTCGTTACATAAGTTGTGATTAGATAGTTTATTTTTCATATTGTTAACTCAGTCACTGTAACGGTAGTTTATTTAAACCGACGATCCGACTTCCTCGATATAATGGCTTTTGGGCGCGTCGAGGGATGTGGGTTTTCATAATTGTACAATAAATTTATAATATAGCATAATAAAATATAATTTTAGCAATAGTTAGAATATATAAATTATATTTCAACAACATTACCGTATGTAAATCGTGGGTTACATTATGAGATCATATCTAATAAGGGGCGGTCGTGCATGTAATCAAGTTAGTGAAGGTTCCTCCCACTATTACCGCAACGAGTGAGGCAAATTAGGAATTTTTAATTAAAAAATTTGTATATGTTGTTGGGATAATATGGCTTTTTCTAAAAAAGAAAACCGTTTATATATTTATTTTATTTCGATGAGCAAAATGTTGTTCAAGGTGTTTAGAAAGGGCTTAGAAAACCATTTGTCCTAAATGGTTTTTTGGACAATGTTTTGGTTGTCCATGCTCAAAAAGAAGGGGGGAAAATCCAACTGTCTCTCCTTCCCCGTGCTTAAACTTATGCTGCTGAGGCACGAGGAAGGTTAAATAAATGAGAATTTTCACCCTTTTTTCATCTCTACCTCATGTTGGAGAAGCTCTTACACTACAGAAGCGTCTAAAGTTCAAATGGTTGGACGCAATGAACCGTTGGGTCGGAAATGTCCTACGCACTTGGTGCGAATGAAAAAAATTCAAATGGCTACCATCCTCTTATTTATTTTACCCTCACTTTCCTTCTCCTCCGTTGTGACGACCACCTTATGGCTTCGGTAGTCACAACCACCTTACGGCTTCGGTATCCAATATACTTGTATAGTTGTTGATAACCAGGCTGATTTAGAATGATTTCAACTAATAAAGAAATATATCTCTAATAAATGACATGTCGTACATCTTATAGCATATCGAATAAAATATAATTATCATCACACATATAAATAACCGTAACGGTAATAATAAAATGAACCGCATAGTCAGAATGCATGGGTTTGCAATTGTTATACAATGCAGATCACATAGTTTTATACATAAAATAAATAATCAAATGATAAACTGTCTTTAAGATAATAGTTATACGTTGTCTAGGCTCCATAGTGTTGCATAACTGAATAAGTAGCAATGGTAAGCCAAATAATAGTAGATGAAAGCGTAGCCTCCTACTAGTCCATCTGCAGAACTCATGTCGCCCCCACGCCTGCTATATAGTTTACTCATTTAATAACATATAAGATAATAAGAAGCAAAACATAAATTATTGAGTTAGACAATAGTCTGGTGTGAGTGATAAACTATCTCAAAATATTATTAAAGTCAATAAAGTATGGGGAATAGGATATGGAGAATCGTACTTGACTTGTCCCTGCATCTAAAGAGCTAGCATATGACATCAATATACGTCAATCTGCTAGCATCACATGGACGTATAATAATATAAGTACAACGTCGGGTGTTTGGGAATCCTAGTCATAATACCTACATCATTTGATAGTCATAGGGTGACAGGCCAAACATAGAAAACATGACATCTATCAAACAACTCTCGCATCACACAAGTGCATTGTATATTAGATAACTCAAATGGCTCAATCATCATCCAGACTCGATAAAGTATAGATTTCATGGTACTTAATCGATGTCACTTCATAAGGTTAGGAAATAGGCGCATAAGTATAAGGTTCAGGACAATCCATGGTCATAAGATCTATATACAATCATAATCCAGGTGGGTGTCCCTCACTTACCCCTTCTGCAGGAGTACAAGGAAACCTCTGAGTATCAATGATCTCTTTATACATGTTTGGATAGTAGAACATAGTCAATGTTCTACTCCGTTCAACTCCATAATAGAACACAACCATAATTACACTGATGAATATCTATCATTAAACTCTCCCTTTAGACCATCATCTTAACTCTCATTATTGATTCATTATCATTGAAACTTCCCTAAATACCTCTAATAAGTCGTTGTGTCACCTTTTCAAGGTTCTAAATTCATCATGTCAAGCGTCACATCATCAATTCATCATCGAAGTCATTGCATTAGTAGAAGTTTAATGTCAAACAAAGGAATTAACGCACACGGATCACATTTGGAAGTTCGCACCTTGACCCCTTTATGCCCCTATGTGTCACTCCTAAAACCCCTAACTTCAATTATGTTGGTGCTGACATGATTGACTTGACCAAAAATGGCTAAGTGTTTCATCATCTCAAATTCTCTTAGCGCCTCATCATTTTCCCAAAGCAACGTCCCTCTTAGCCCGGAGTTGCACACGCCAACTCAAAAAAAAATCCATGTCCTCGAAGACATGTCAACGGAGACTTGACACATTAGTGCCCACATGTTTACTTAACCAAACTAGATAAAATTTCCTCCGCTTCTCTACGTTCTCTTATCATGATGCTTTGCCCCAAAGCCAAGTCCACATGTACCCGAAATTTCTGCACCATATTACCAAAGCAAGGCATCACCACCTCGAAGTAACCTTACCCCGCTTTGATTTCATCTCCACCCGCTATATGATTTTGACTTCATCAAAACTCCACCAAATCTCATCCAAACCCTAAGCAACTTGTTTCACTGCTCCAATGGGACTTAAAGAACTACATACTACAGCTGCATCATATTTTGAGCAATTTTTTGTCAATGATTTCATTTGACGATGAACACTCTCTAGCTATACCAAAACAACTTGATACAGTTATGATAATGATTTATTACTCTATTCCAGTACAATTTTGAATATTTTTTTAAGGCAAGGCTTCGCAAAACGATTAATAAAGAATTGATACAGTTGGATAGAGCAATTGATTACTCAATTTAGTATTTGTAGTGTCTACAGCTCTAGAGTCCACTCCTTTCCCATACTATAAGTGAAAGAGAAAATGTAAAGACAACCATTAAAGCAGCCCAAGCAAGACTTACTATATCCATGTGAATTATGTCCTTTATTTCTATGAAAGAATCATTCGATTATTATTTAATAATCTTAGTGGAATCAATGGAACAGAGTCAAAATAGGATTCTGACTTAAGACTATTGATGAACCAAATTAATTCAATGAATACATTTGTAACAAGTTTTAATATTTTAAGAATTTCGGTAGAATCAGGAAGTATTAAGTACAAGATGATACACGCGCCTTTTCTATACGGAACTATATATCAGATACCTCTATTTTCTATTTGATCTAAGCTTACTATCTTTCTATGAAAGAATCGGTAGAACCCATTGCCACTATTACTACATACATATAATCTTTTTTTTTCAATTTTTACCATTACTCTATATTATAAAAGTCGACCAACTATTCTGATTCTATGTCTGAGCAGTCATAGCCTTTCGTGAGTTTAAATACAAAGTATCTTCGTGCCTTTCTGTAAGCCCTAAATTTATTTCCCATCATTATATCCAATCTAATTTAATACCCAACAGAATCATGAGACGCTACTTAAAATTAAAAATTGTTTAAGAGATTTTGATATGCTAGTCTTTTATATAATCTTTTATTCTAGTAGTAAAAATGGGGTACCTCTTAGGAGTCTTTGGATATCGAGATTTCTGATCTTAGTTCTTAATTCCATTCTGGAATTGATTCTTACCATTTATTTCAAATTTTTTGAAATAAATGGTGAGAATCAATCATTACCAATGATTAAATTAATAATTCAGGTTTTTGCTTCATCCCTATTACTGCCGATTTGATTTGGGCTAGACTAAGATTTTAAGAAAAAAGTTACAGTCTTTTCTAAAACGTATGCTATAGTTTATAAAAATCAAGTATTGACACGTCCACGTCTTCACTTCTTGTGGAGCAATAATTCATCGAATTAGATCGGCAGAATAAGAAATAAAAAATCTTTGGTTGATCAGGCGACACCCGGATTTGAACTGGGGATAAAGGATTTGCAGTCCCCTGCCTTACCACTTGGCCACGCCGCCAAATTCGATCCAAAATAAAATGGATAAAAATATTAGCCATATTCTATTTCTACTATTAACTCTTTTTTTTATCTTGAATCCCGTTGTACTTAATCCTCAAAAACACATTCTTTTTTTTCTTCTGATTTCTATTATTTTCTTCGGTTTATTATATCTCAAAATATACATTAGTTAATAATTTCCCTTCTCGTTCCTTTTCTATTAAGAGTCAAATTCTGGCGATAGACAGCAAAATTCAGGGTAAATTGGAACCATTAACAATTTAAATTAGTCTTTAAATTGAAATTAGTGAATGGTTCCTCAATTTTAATTTTTATCAGAGATAAAAATTTATTTCCTTGAATGGAAAAAGAAAATTGATTTATGAACGATTTATAACTAATCTCATTTTTTTTCAATAAAAAATATTTTTCTATTTTAATTATAACAACATATATATGTATATGTAAACCCCAACACACAAATTGTTACCCAGATACCGAGATGAGTCTCTCTCTTATGTACATATCCCTAGAGAGAATTCTCATGTTTCAATTTTTCATTGAATAAATAGATTGAAATATTGAATACAAATTACGAATTTTGGTGGAGTGTGATCCATGTTAATGTTGCTCCAGAAATTGCAAGAAAGGACGTGATATATGGATAGATAGCCATATCAACATGTACTTAATAAATACAATATATATATATATATTGTTATTATACTTATATTAAGTTACACAATTCAAGCGTATTCCATAAATTTCCCTCCCTACCAAAAAAAATCCGCCAATTCTTCTTGGAACATGAAATTCTATTTTTTGTGTTAAAAAAGGGAAAACTCTATACTACTTCTGATTATTCTATCTTTATTTCATTTATATAGATATAAAGAGGAGATTCAATCTCAATCATTCCTTTTTGTGGTATCCCGTCGGATCGTAATATCATACTAATGCGTTAGGTAGAAGTTGGACCAATTTTGAACAAGGCTCCATAAGTGTAAGTAAAAGAATCTTTTTCCAGAAATATTTTTTCAAGTTAACCCGTCGAAAATTTGAACCTGCACCCAAAATGTTCTTTATTCTGCCATTCCATCTCCGTTCATACGTTTGAAATAGATATACGGAGTTGACTAAAATTTTAGGTGATTCAGTAAATAGAATATACATTCTATTATTGCTAAGTCGATCCATATGGGTCGATGAATAGTGAATCAATAATTGAATTTTTCCAATAAAAATAAATAGGAAACTTAAGATTAAGATGCTTCGGAATGGAAATGAGGGAATGTCCACAATACCTGGATTTAGTCAGATACAATTTAAGGGATTTTGTAGGTTCATTAATCAGGGTTTAACGGAAGAATTTCATAAGTTTCCAAAAACTGAAGATAGAGATCAAGAAATGGAATTTCAATTATTTGTGGAAAGGTATCAATTGGTGGAGCCCTTGATAAAGGAAAGAGATGATGTGTATGAATCACTCACATATTCTTCTGAATTATATGTCCCTGCGGGAGTAATTTGGAAAACCGGTAGGGATATGCAACAACAAACTGTTTTTATTGGAAACATTCCTCTAATGAATTCCCTAGGAACCTCTATAGTAAATGGAATATACAGAATTGTGATCAATCAAATATTGCAAAGTCCCGGTATTTACTATCATTCAGAATTGGATCATAATGGAAATGCTGTTTATACCAGCACTATAATATCAGATTGGGGAGGAAGATCGGAATTAGAAATTGATAGATGAACAAGGATATGGGCATGTGTAAGTAGGAAACAAAAAATATCTATTTTAGTTTTATCATCAGCTATGGGTTCAAATCTAAGAGAAATTCTAGATAATGTTTGTTACCCTGAAATTTTCTTGTCTTTCTCGAATGATAAGGAGAAAAAAAAGATAGGATCCAAAGAAAATGCCATTTTGGAGTTTTATCAACAATTTGCTTGTGTCGATGGGGATCCGGTATTTTTTGAGTCCTTATGTAAGGAATTACAAAAGAAATTTTTTCAATCAAAATGTGAATTAGGAAGGATTGATCGACGAAATATGAACCGGAGACTGAATCTTGATATACCTCAGAACAATACATTTTTGTTACCAGGAGATCTATTGGCTGCTGCAGATCATTTGATCGGAATTAAATTTGGAATGGGTACATTTGACGATATGGATCACTTAAAAAATAAACATATTCGTTCTGTAGTAGATCTGTTACAAGATCAATTCGGATTGTCTCTTGTTCGTTTAGAAAATTCGATTCGAGGAACTATATGTGGAGTAATCCGACATAAATTGATACCAACTCCTCAAAATTTGGTAACTTCAACTTCATTAACAACCACTTATGAATCCTTTTTTGGCCTACACCCTTTATCTCAAGTTTTGGATCGAACTAATCCATTGACACAAATTGTTCATGGGAGAAAATTGAGTTATTTGGGTCCTGGAGGATTGACGGGACGAACTGCTAACTTTCAGATATGAGATATCCACCCAAGCCACTATGGGCGTATTTGCCCAATTGACACGTTTGAAGAAATCAATGTTGGACTTATTGGATCTTTAGCTAATCATGTGAGGATTGGTCCTTGGGGATCTAAAGAGAGTCCACTTTATGAAATGTCTGAGAGATCAAAAGAGGCACGGATAATTTATTTATCACCGAATAGAGATGAATATTATATGGTAGCTGCAGGAAATTCTTTGGCCTTGAATCGGGATGTTCAAGAGGAATAAGTAGTTCCGACTCGATACCGTCAAGAATTTTTGACTATTGCATGGGAACAGTTTCGTTTTAGAAGTATTTTTCCTTTCCAATATTTTTCTATTGGAGCTTCCCTCATTCCGTTTATTGAGCATAATGATGCGAATCAGGCTTTAATGAGTTCTAATATGCAGCACCAAGCAGTTCCTCTTTCTCGATCCGAGAAGTGCATTGTTGGAACTGGGCTGGAATGCCAAACGGCTCTAGATTCGGGGGTGTCTGTTATAGCTGAACGCGAAGGAAAGATCATTTATACTGATACTCACAAGATCATTTTATCAATTAATGGGGACACTATAAGCATTCCATTAATTATGTATCAACGTTCCAACAAAAATACTTGTATGCATCAAAAACCTCAGGTTCAGCAGGGTAAATGTATAAAAAAAGAGGCAAATTTTAGCATACGTGGCGGCTATAGTTGGTGGGGAACTCGCTTTAGGAAAAAACGTATTAGTCGCTTATATGCCATGGGAAGGTTACAATTTTGAAGACGTGTACTAATTAGCGAACGGCTAGTGTGTGAAGATATTTATACTTCTTTTCACATACAGAAATATGAAATTCAGACTCATGTGACAAGTCAAGGTCCCAAAAGAATTACTAAGGAAATACCCCATTTAGAGGCTTATTTACTCCGAAATTGAGGAAGAAATGGAATTGTAATGCTGGGATCTTGGATAGAAACCGGCGATATTTTAATAGGTAAATTAACACCTCAGACAGCGAACGAATCTTCGTATGCCCCCGAGGATAGATTATTACGAGCCATACTTGGCATTCAGGTATCCACTTTAAAAGAAACTTCTCTAAAACTACCTATAGGCGGAAGAGGTCGAGTTATTGATGTGAGATGGATCCAGAAAAAGACGGGTTCCAGCTATAATCCAGAAAAGATTTGTGTATATATTTTACAGAAACGTGAAATCAAAGTGGGTGATAAAGTAGCTGGAAGACATGGGAATAAATGTATCATTTCTAAAATTTTGTCTAGACAAGATATGCCCTACTTGCAAGATGGAACACCTGTTGATATGGCCTTCAATCCATTAGGAGTACCCTCACGAATGAATGTAGGATAGATATTTGAATGTTCGCTCGGGTTAGCAGGGATATACTAAAGAGACATTATAGAATATCACCTTTTGATGAGAGATACGAGCAAGAGGCTTCGAGAAAACTAGTGTTTTCCGAATTATATGAAGCCAGTAAGCAAACAAAAAACCCATGGGTATTTGAACCCGAGTTTTCGGGAAAAAGCAAAATATTTGATGGAAGAACATGAGATCCTTTTGAACAACTTATTCTAATAGGCAAGTCCTATATCCTAAAATTAATTCATCAAGTTGATGATAAAATCCATGAACGTTCGAGTGGGTATTACGCACTTATTACACAACAACCCCTTAGAGGAAGGGCTAAGAAAGGGCGGCAACGAGTAGAGGAAATCGAAGTTTGGGCTCTAGAAGGATTTGGCGTTGCTCATATTTTACAAGGGATGCTTACTTATAAATCTGATCATATTAGAGCTCGTCAAGAATTACTTGGTGCTACGATCATTGGAGGAACAGTACCTAATCCTGAGGATGCCCCAGAATCTTTTCGATTACTCGTTCGAGAACTGCGATCTTTGGCTCTGGAACTGAACCATTTCCATGTATATGAAAAGAATTTTCATATTAATCGGAAGGAAGTTTGATCCGAATGAATCAGAATTTCTATTCTATGATCGACCGGTATAAACATCAATAACTTCGAATTGGATTAGTGTCTCCTTAACAAACAAGGGCATGGGCCAACAAAATCCTACCAAATGGGGAGATAGTTGGAGAGGTGACAAAGCCCTATACTTTTCATTATAAAACCAATAAACCGGAAAAAGATGGATTGTTTTGTGAAAGAATCTCTGGACCCATAAAAAGTGGAATTTGTGCTTGTGGAAATTATCGAGTGATCGGAGCGGAAAAAGAGGACCCGAAATTTTGTGAAGAATGTGGGGTGGAATTTGTTGATTCTCGGATACGAAGATATCAAATGGGATACATCAAACTCGCATGTCCAGTAACTCATGTGTGGTATTTGAAACGCCTTCCTAGTTATATCGCGAATCTTTTAGAGAAACCCCTTAAGGAATTAGAAGGCCTAGTATATTGCGATGTGTGATTTGATCGAAATTCGCATTTTACAGATTTGCACTACTAAACTGTCATCCCATTCAATCGGATTGGGATGTCGCCGACTCTGACATGGTTCTTGGAAGGAGTAACATGAAGCTCAAAATTCAACATATACAAGTAATACACATCATGTACAAGCAATGTATATCATATCTAAGCATTTGTATTGTTCTATATCTAACAATACGCAAAATGATGAGTTGTTTTAAGAAGTTGTCAGAAACAAACCAAATCGTACATGTATCTTTTAAAACTCAATCTAAAGATGTTATCATAGTCAAACTAGGTTTGAAAACATTCTAACATCAACAGTCATATTAAAAATCACCATTTTATTACATTAACATGCATGGTACGGTGAGAGATGCAAACCACCCACTTAATACTGAAATACACAGGTTCTAAGGTAAATATGAGGTAGTATAGAGGATGCACAAATCCCAAGATGGTTCCAATGGTAAATCTCTAACCACCCTTGCTATTTACCTATTAATGACGTGTTAAGCTAATGAAAGTAGGGAAAATAATAGTTTTTTTGGGCTATGAAATGGATTAATGGAGGTTTGGTTCAGTTTCTGGAAAGTAAAAAATGATTTGGAATAGTCACGTCTCCCTATTCAGCCACAAATCTTGAAATGGGTTAATAGAACTAACCCAAGGCCCAATTGACACCCACTATTCTGGTTATAAGCTGTCAAAACTTCAAACAGTCATATCTTACAAACTATAAGTCCAAAAAGTTATTATGACCACTCAATGGAAAGAAAAATCATCATATCTAAAATGTTACCATTTAACATTTCCAAAGTTATAACTTCATATGAGTTTTCAAATAATATTTAGAGTCCTCCGATATGTAAAGTGTAATCGTTACATCCATACCAGAATCAACTCTTCTTTCATCTTCTTACCTCATAATTACCATACATATGATAAAATATTGCAAAAACAATGAAAAAATCCAAAAATATGGCATGCAACAACACCAACGTATTTTCTTTGATGCACAGCTAACACATATGAGGCCATCGTTATTAACAGGAAAAGAGTACATAAAGAATAGCGACTGCACTAAACATCGTATTGAATGAATGTTTAGGTGAACCAGATGTGTTAAATGAGCGCATACGCCACAAATACGAAGTGATTAGAAAATGGTGATTGGTTTCGCAAAATTTTACTAATAATTCTAGCTTTGGATAGAATTCTATTAAGGGAATTGTTAGTGGTTTGGAGGAGTGGTAGGCTAACCTAATTTGAACAATGGGAAACCTTGTTGAATTGTAAGGTATCCACCCATATTGATCAGATATACTAGAGGAAGATAAAGAAATCCTATTCTAATATGGGAAGCTATAACACTAATCCGAGTCCAAATAGTGTAAACTCTATTGGCTCATCCTTTTCTTAGATCGCTTCTGCTAACTGAGTGAAAATGATTGGCAACCTAAATATTGGAAAAACAATCAAGTGTTTTGATGAAATAAAGATAAAAGAATAATGTTTGATTCTTGGACGATGATACCGTGAAGAGCTTTTTGACTGTTGAAATATCAAGGATGAATCAAAACATTCAATACTAGGAATATTTGATCAAGAAGACCACCTCTAATCGATAAGATTTACTTATTTCAATCTCATTATATATTTTAGTATTTTCTTATTATCGCATTATTTAAGTACTTGTCTTTTTTATTGCAATGTATCAGTTTTATTGTAAAAAAAATTCGATATATCAGTTTTTTAATTTATCATTTGCAATGATTTATAGTTTAATATTAATTATTATAAATTATTCTGCAATATTTAAAATAAATAAAAACCCACCATAAAAAAAATCACTCGTCCTTCAGAATACCTCTTTCATAACTCAAAAACACTATTACTTTCGCTAACTTTCCCTTTCAGAATACCCTTTCCACTTATAAAATACCATGCTGAACCACTAACCCTGACCATTTAATACTTCCTAAAAAAGGAGGAGGTAGGCCCTCGATCAGTCACTTACTACGTTCGATCTCTGGTGTAGGACTTATGTATTATGATCCGTAACCCAAACTATAAAGTCTCACATTAGTCCGACTATCTGTAGGTACTTCTAGCTAAATTAGATAAGCAGGTTGTACCCGACAGAATTTGGGACTAACATCGCTTCCTCCATGAGTACTTTTTGTAGGCAATGTCTCACATCAACCCCAAAGTCACACTCTCGGTAGTCAGATTAGCTAGCCAACCATCCATGCGCTTTTGACTGACCCGACATCCCTATAACTTAGTCATAATCTCCACTCTTCCAATAATATACTACCGTGCACCTCACCGCGTTCCAAATAAAGGCCTTATAAGAAAATCTCTTATTTCGCCTTTACCCTTAATTACTTTCCTAAGGTGGATTTAATAATAATTAATAGCCTATTAATTACGTAATTAAAACGTACGTTATTTACGCCTATACACACGCACGCGTCTAAAATATTTCAGAGCGTATGAAGATTACGCCCTATACTAATGTTTAAATGTCAAAACTCCTAATTTATACAAGTTCAATTTCATATCAATAAACATACAAATAACCAACATACTCAATCTAACAATGGACTTATATAAAAATTCCATACCAAATTTATTTCATACTAAAATACTAGAATCAACATCGATAGAATTTACAATTTAAATCTTTTTATGCTCTATTCACCATCTACTTATAAAAGTGAAAAGGGGATTTTATATTTAAATTGTGGAATTAGGTGGTGTAAACCATAAATAAAAAACTTTGTACCGTACACAGCATTTTCTTACATACAACCTTTTATCGGATCCAAAGATGAAGATGAGAAGTGGAAGAAAATAAAAATATTAAAATTTTAATAATTATACAATTACGCTATTTTAATAGAGAAAATTAAGATCCAAACTTAAGGATTGATATTTTGCTTTAGGGGAATTTTTGGGTTTTAGTATGATATTTTTGTAAATAAATTCCCTAAGGCATATATCAAATCTAAGTTATAATATACAATTACTAAAATAAGAAAAACTAAGATTTTCACTCAAAAGCCCTTAGTCTTCCATTTTGGATTTGTTATGCCTGCTTCGATCTCTTCTCTCCTTTTAGGCATACACAACAAGGGAGTTGTGTATGAATTAGATTCAGAAATTTAGAGATTATTGAAAAGAATAGAATTAGAAATTTAATATTAAATACCTAAAACCCTAGAGAATTTTCTGAATCTTTGAAAAGAGAGATCGAAAGAGTTTCATTTAATTCCCAAAATAATTTGTGAATAAAAATGAGGGGGCTAGGATCTTATTTATAACGTTATATATAACTTGAATCGTCAGATTTAAATCGATTTTAAATAATATAATATAGATCATTCATTATAAGAAAAAATCCTAGCCGCACCATGACCAGCGGTCGATCGCTCCTACCTAGGCGGTCAACTGCTAGTAGTCCATCGACCTTAGGTAGCGGTCGATCGGTTAATGTATTTTAGGAACATTTATTTGTTATCATTGGTAATTTATTTATTTCCTTAGTTAATTTTTAACGTTAACTTTACATTTACTTAACCCTGAAGTCTACCGTTATTTTTTGAAATTCAAATTTTGGCGTTAATTATTTATTTGAATTTGAATTCCGTTTGAATTAATTTGTATTCGAAAGCTTTAAACATCAATAACTTTTTTGTTTTGAGCTCCAATTTCAAAATGTTATATATGAAAATTGATCAAAGAATCATCACGAACACGGTGGCACAACTTTCATTGTCAAACTCTGAAATTTATGAAGTTTCCATTTTTAACATTATCTTATTTAACTAATTTATTTCTTATCAATTTCTATGGGGTGTTACAACTACAGTTCATCAAAAGTATAAACGCACCGTAAATTTCTTTAAATACACCAATTTTTTTTGTTAGAACCATATAGACCATCTTTTACGTAATATACACCATAGATGTAAAAAATATCTCTCGCTTTATAATAAAACCTAATACTTTTATCATTTAACGAATGGAAACCTCAACTTCTATATTCTCCAAATACACTATCTTAAATTTTCAGCTTAAAAACATTGAATGGAATTTATTATATTCAATTATTTATATATAAAAAGTTGAGTTCAATTTTTTAATATAAATTTTTTAAAATTATTATAATTTTAATATGATTTAATTAATGTTAAAAGATAAAAGAATAACAAGTCCGTGAATCAAATTAATTTTAAAGCTAAATTTTAAATTTTAGTATATATGTTTAAATTGACAAATTCATTATTCATTACTTGAAACAATGTGAATGGAATTTGATAACTAAAAGGAATTTGAATTTAATTCAACTGATCATGAATGGAAATTTCAGTTACTTTATGAAGATAATTTTTAACTCTATTTAATTTAAATAAAGAGGATTTATATACTTTGAATGTTTTTGTTAAATAAGGACATTTCTATTTTAAGTTTAATTAAAAAATTAATGATGTAGGTAAAGCAATTTATGGTGTACGAATAGAATTAGCCTACAAATATATTTTAATGTCAACCAAATTTTAAACTTAGTAATACCAAATTATTAGTACCAATGCAAAATAACGTAACATATTTATTTAATTATGTCTATACTATAGCATTAAGGCTTGGTAATTCTATCCTTTTTCTCCCTTTTTTCTTGCTTTATTAATTTATTTTTATACCATAGTCATATGGCAATTTTCTAAACTACAATTGTTTTGATCATTTTTAGAGCATTTACTTACCTATTTTACTTTGATACTTCTATTAAAATGGTTAGCTCATGAAAATTTCCTCCTTTTCCACAAAATATTTTAGCCCTTATTTTTCAAATCGTCTTTATGTTCACAGATAAGTAATATATTCCATTATATAAGAAATTCAATATCTCACAATTATTAAAGTTTGGCGATTCTATCTTTTTTCTCCCTTTTCCCTTAGTCTATTTATTAATTTTTAAGGTATAGCCACATGACATATTAATGAAATATGATTGTATTGATCGTTTTGGGTGCTAACTACTACATTTTATTTTAATACATCCATTAAAACTATTAGTGAATGAAACTCTCCTATTCCTAAAATACTTTACTGTTAATTTTCAAATCCTCATCAAGATCCTAAATAATTAATCCATAATATTATAGAAATTCAGTCTCATAATTTTTTCTCCTCTCTCATTCTATTTCAATCTGAATGCCTATCTCACTTTAATTCAGTCATTTTTTCTTTATATTTAGGCAATTTTTCCCTACTCAACACTACTTCATTCCAATATAAATTCACTCATTAAAGTTAAAATGTTATTATTGCTCGCTTTTCTCGCAAAGGTATGAATATGCCTGTTAAATCCGAAGCCCAGCAGCAATGGTCTACATAGTACATGTTGATCGCTATTTCCACTAGTCAAATAACTTGTCTACCCTATTTGGTCGCCCCAACGCGACTAGGTCCGTTGTGTAACGGGTGACACATGTAAATTTCAAAACAAAAATCCTTTTCCAATCCTAATTGGGCCTATAAAGTTTATTAACGAATACTAGATCCTTTATATACATACATATATGAAGAAAATCATATTCCATTTAAAATATTTTATACTCATTCGATTAATCATAACAATCAAATTTATATTGGTGATTATTATATATAAATATAGTCAACATAACATAATAACATTTAGGTATGTGAAAGGTCTGATTGTTATTTATGGGATGTCAACTAATAGCCGTAAATGAAACAAAAGTGTAACTAATTTAGAGTTTTTTTTTCAATTGATTAGTTAGGTAAAAAGTCATATTACGATTGTAGGTATAAATAAGGCATCATAAATGTGCAAATAATTGAAAGTTTTATTTTGCAAGTTTTGATATGTGAAAGGTCATATTGGGGTGTATATTGCAAAAATGTAACATATGTATGACATGATAATATAGTAATAAAACGATCATATGCATTATATACATGTGTGTATATATGTTATGTCATGAATTTTACTCAATTATATTAAACTTCTAAAACCATATAAGTTCTAATTTATATTAAGCTTTCCATAAATATTAAGCGTCAATAAATACATCGTTTTCACTTCAGCATAGTAATCATCAGCTCATATAACTAAAGGGTAATCTCTGATGCCTAAGTAAAAACAATAGACGAAAGTATGGATCCTCCAATTGATCAAAAACCAAAACCGCAAGCCCTTAGATGGGCACCTACCGAAAGCTAAAGCCAATACCATGCCTTGAAGCTGAAAGCACTCTAAGATGATGATCGATATCAATAGCTAAGATAGCCTTCAGATGCATTAACGGTTCAGATGACCTAAGAGATATACAATGTAAGTGTGCCACCTCTAAGATATATATATATATATATATATATATATATATATATGGAATGTCATGTCATCAATCCACATCAATTTGCAAATAACCAAATGATAACACCCATTCAAATCCTAGCTTTACAAGGAGGCTAAGTTAGCAATCTAGCAGAAAGCTTGTGACGACCCAGAATTTTGGAACATTTGAATTGAAATATTTAATTGATTTTAGATATTTGGAAGTTATTTTAAACTTGAATTTCAAATATAACTACGAGTTTGGCAATGAAATTATCGAATTTAATTTATTGAAGTTGGGTAAAATATTGTGTCTTCAGTTTTGAGCTTGTTAAAAATAATATGAAGTCTTGTAAAATCTATATTGATAATACTTAGGGTAATAGAATTTTTTTAAAAATTGAACTGTTTTGTTCAGTTTTGAATTTATATCGTTTAAATCGATATTTGAAAATAGCTTTCCGAGGCACAATCTCGGAATTCGACGAGACCAGTTCCATTGGATCCGTAATATTGTATTATTATCGGATTTCAATTTCCATAGCGTTTGGAATTGTAGTGCGACCGCACAAATAGAAAATGCACTGAAACTTATATTGGAATTCAGTTTAAGTATATGGAGTGTGTGGAATATTTATATTGGACCGTTACATTTTGGTATCAAAGCATTTGGTTAAGCGACAACCTTGGCTCTGGTGGGGAATTACTCATTAAAGATAGAGTAGGTAGTACTCTAAAATGAGTTTTAGAGTAATAATAGGTATGAGCGCATATTTGTTAATGAATATAAAATTATTTTGTATTGTGCTGACTTATCGGTTGATTGTTTATAGACTTTGGTCAGTGTAGTTTGGCCAACTGTATCGACAGGGGTTTCTAAACTCTTAAATGAGATAAACTGACACAGTAATGTTTTAAAAATCGGGTAAATGAAATAATTTTACTCGAATTATATAAAAGGAAATGATTTTTCGTAAATTATTATAGCATATGGTTGCATGATTGTTAGGAAGTGATAATATTAAATTATTATCGTTGATTATTGAATAGGAAATTGAAATCATAACTTAAAAGTTAAGAAATAAAATCCATATACAAATGGGATTTGTAAATATAAATTGTAAATGTGATTTATAATTTGAAATAGAAATCCGAAGAAATATTTGAGAATGATTATGAAGGATTTGAAAATTTAAATTTTGGTGGAAAATTTTAATCCCTTTTTAATTTGAAAATGGTTTTCAAAGGTTTTGGAAAAGTGTTTTGAAGGGATAAAAGCAATAAACTCTTTTCGGTCGCTGGAAAATAATTCTGATGATGATCACCACATCATCAATGTTCATTTTCGAGTTTCTAGGAGAGGAGTTGTTACCAAATTATTTGAAATGGAAGTTGTTTGCAAACTGGGTTTGATTTTGAAAATTCAAAAGATAATTTGAATTGATGTCAAAAATAATTTTGAAATGTTGGAAAGGCTCTGGAAACTGATGAAAATAGTTATGGAACAATTTTTTATTAAGGTGGAAAAATAAATTGTGAATGAATAAATATATTTACAATTGCCAGTAAATGAAAGTGAAATTGAATGTTGAAATTTATTTCGAATTTGCAAGTAAATAGAACTAGAATTGGAATTAAATTGGATTTGCTATAAACAAAGTGAAATGGAAAAAATTTGTCAAGTTGGACAAAAACGAATGAAGTATTGGAATTAAAATTAGTAAGTGAAACAAATAGGAATGACAAATTTAATATGGTTTGAAATGAATTGAATTCAATAATTATAAATGAAAGGTAAATTGAATTAATATGGAATTTGAAATCCAGTTTAAATATAAATAGATATACACCAAAGTGGTGAATTGAAAATAAATATAAGAAATAGATAGAATATTTATATCGAACTTAAGGAGAAATGGCAAAATTCTTAAGTAAATTTGGAGTTGGGAAAATATTCTCAATTGATAAGTGAATCAAGGATAAACTGATGATTGTGAATAAGTGAATGAAAATGAAAATTAATGTGAATAAAAGAAAATTGATATAGTTGATAATAAATTTGGAATAAATACGTAGGATATATGTATATTATTTTATTCGCATAACGATTTGATCCAGAATTCGAGCATAGAATTTCGGGATAGTTATATCAATCCGAGTTGGGATTTTTCACTCGATTTTCGACAACGAACCTGGATATGGATTTTTGGTAGATTCTGGAAATTCTCTATCATAGTTAGAACTATGCAAGGAGAATGACGGTTTCTGATCAAGAAACCAGATCTGAATCTGCACTAGAAATTCGGGTGGATGATGAAGTGAAATTGTGTGATTGAGTGGTCAGTCGAATTTAATATTGCGTACGAATGATGTATGTACATCGTACGGACTTGAATGAAATAAATATTCAAACTTTTGTAAAGAAATGTGCAAAATGATATTTGAATGTTGTAATTGAATATTATGGCTAGTAGGATATACATGTGTGTTATAGGAAAAAGATAATTTGGGATTTGATTTCGAAGATAATTTAACTGCTTGACAAAAAGGTATGTAATTGGATTTCAGTATGAAATTTGATGATTTTCTTATCCAGCCGCTTGGCTTTTTGTTTCTTTTTGAATTTGAGGGCCCGTTGTGGCATTTTATAGTCGTACCAAGCTTCAAAGGAGAAGTTAGCGAAATTTTTCGAAAATTTAGGGAGCTAGAAAAATTTTGAATTTTTTTTGAAAGTTTAAAATTTGAATTTGAATTTAATTTGAATCGATTAAGAAAACAATATTATTTGGAAACTATGAAAGATTTTGGAAAGTTAGTTGAAGTGATAACGACTCTTTAATAAAAAGATATATTTCGGCAAGTTGATAAAACTGTATGGTTTTGGGAAAATAATAAATGGGTTGAGGATCATTCTTCTCAACTAGTAATTTCGGGATGAAATTCTTTTAAGGGAAAAAATGCGACGACCTGGAATTTTGGAACATTGAAATTGAAATATTTTATTGATTTTAAATATTTAGAAGCTATTTTAAACTTGAATTTCAAATATAATTATGAATTTGGCAATTAAATTATCGAATTTAATTTATTGAAGTTGGGTAAAATATTGTATCTTCAGTTTTGAGCTTGTTAAAAATAATATGAAGTCCTATAAAATCTATATTGACAATTCTAAGGGTAATAGAACTTTTTAAAAAATTGAATTTGAAACTATTTTGTTCAGTTTTGAATTTATATTGTTTAAATCGATAATTAAAAATAGCTTTCCGAGGCACAGCCTCAGAATTCGATGAAACCAGTTCTATCGGATCCGTAATATTGTATTATTATCGGATTTCAATTTCCATAGCATTTGAAATTCTCCTGTGACCATACGGATAGCAAACGCACTGAAACTTATATCGAAATTTAATTTAATAGCTGGTCCAAAAAGCTATTTTCTTCATATGATCGAATTTGGACTCGAAACCATTTCTGTTGCGTTCGAAATAGGGGTATAACATTATAAACGCCTAGCGGCACGCCTCGATTGGAGATCGAGATTTTGAGTTGTGAAATTGATACAATTTAAATTTGAATTTTTATTTTTATTTAAAAATAATATATATATATATATATATATATTTGATATAATATTTTCTCAGGGCAAATTACACGTTTCTCTCTTATCAAATACGTGTTTCCTTTCTCCTGTATGATTATAACACGTGTTCATCTTCTTTTACATTTTCAACAAAGTATTATCAAAAGAAAAAATATTAAAACAAACGGAAGAAGAAGAAAAACTATCTTCGTTCATAATAGAAAACAATGGCCGATCGAACGAAATAAAAAAAACCAAAAAATATATAAATGGTCACATGTTGCAAATCTCACTCGAAGGAAACGAAATCAAAATCAACGCTCGAATTAAAAAAATGGCAGACAAATCGAATTGATGTATTCCCAAAGTAAAAATTCGAAAATCAATGGCCGAAGCTAGTTCGTCGGGTTGAATCATAGGCATAGCCATCGGGGGGGCGCATGCGCTCGCGCATGTGTAGCAGTGTCGATTCGCCTTGGGTTCGCGGTGGTTCATAATTCAACTTAAGGGATTTGGGAGTGCGGCGACGTTTAGGCACGCAGGGCAGTGGGGGGTCACGACTTGATCGCACACGCATAGGGTTGGAGGCACAAGAAGGTTAGGATTTCGATCGAATTCCAGCCGAGCAAGCAACGACAGGCGATCGATACGCGTGCGGCAGGGAATGGATGGAGTCGCGAGCACATGGCGGATGTCGCGATGGTTTTGGGTATGTTACTTCTTTTATTTCAAATTCTTATATACATATAAAAAAAGAAAAATTCATTATATATATTTATATAAATATGCAGATGGAAGGATATTTTAACAGTAAAGTGTAGTATATATTTAATGTAGTTTTCAGTTTTATATACACGCAGTAAATATATTTTGTTTTGAATATTGGACTAAACAGTGAAGAATAAAACAGTAAAGTTTCATATTTACAGCAAAAAAATTTATATATAACAGTAAGGTATAAAAGAAAAAAAGAGAAAATATTCTAGTTTAAAATCAAAATTTTAAGTTTTAAACTTATATTAATGATGATTGGTTATTGGTTTGGTTCAATTATATTATTATAAAAGGAAAATTTGTTTAAAATAAATCATTCCATAAAATTTAATTTTTAATTAATTAAAATGATCAAAAAGAAATTTTTAGTTAAATTATAAATGACAATTGAATTGTTCGATTATTTCGAATATTAATAAAAATTATATAATTGTTTATACAAGGTCAATATCTGAATGGAAACAAGCCGGAATGGAAAATGTATTGCATGCATTGTTAAAGGTGAGATCTTCTCACTCAATCAGATTTTTCTGATTTAATTTTAAATAGTTAAATTTAAAATTGTTGATTGTGTTCTTGGATGATAAATTATTATCAGTTGTATTTAATTAGACCCTATGCGCCGCATAATAGAGGAGGATATTATATAAAACCCATATACCGCGATATTCCACCTCGAAGTGGAAATTGTATTATATATGTGTAGTGATTGATTTCCCGCATTATATAACGGATGAGACCCTATGCGCCGCACAATAGCGGATTATATAATATTGATCCAATATACCACGATATTCCACCTCGAAGTGGAATTGGTATTTAATTGTTGTGCTAACGTCTGTGGATGAGGGAAACAGGTTGGAGGGATCCAACTGGATTCCTCAAATATTTGAATTTGTTTCAATATTGTGTGTTGATTATTTATAATCTGTGTGTGATTATATTTGTGATTGAAATCATTGAAGGCTATAATTAGCAGAATATATTTCTGGTATCGTAGGATACAGAAATAAATAAAATTTGATTTTTGAAATTTAAGTAGAAAGTTTATAGTAAAATTATTTTTTGAAAATTGGATAAATTTCAAAGATGGAATTTTAAAAAAAAGAAGGATAAGGATTGATTTTTGTAATCCTATTGAATAAAATTCCAAAATATGGGGAAAGATTTTTATGAATGGGTTTTGAGTAATATTGCTTAATAGTTGAAGAATTTATTATAAATTCAGATTTTAAATAGTTTGGAAGAAATAAAGGAATTTGTTTTAAAGATAATAAATTTGGTGTTTGAATGAAAATTTATTTGGTGTTGAAATGAATTTGGGAAATAAATTTGGAAATTGATTCGGTGTTTGAAAACAAATAATTTTGGAAATCATTTGAAATTTGATTTGGTGTTGAATTAAATTAGAAATCAATTTGGAATTTGATTTGATGTTTGAAAGTGGATATTTGGAAAATGATTTGAAAATCGTAGATCAGTGGATATTTGGAAATTTAAATTCACAATGGGAATTTTATAAAGGAAAGGGATTTTTGTTTTAAAAATAAATTTCAGTTATTTTTAAAAGTGTGGAAAGAAATTTACATATTTGGAATGTAAATTAAAATAAATCAAGAAGATTTATTAATTGATTTAAATGAACCATTTTTGAATGGAAAGTCTATTTTTCCTGGAAAGCCGAGAATATTTGCAAAGTAGTTTTCAATATAAATTAAAAGTTATAGAGTTGGTTTTTAAAAGAATATTTTGGACAAATTATTTTCTCAAGTTGTTTTGAAAATCTTTAAGGTAAAGATTTATTTAATTAATTATAGAAGTGATTATTTAAAGATTTAATTGATATTTGATTTAGAAAATGGTTATTTAGATATTTATACTCTATCTACTAATTTTATTTTAAAATTAGTTTGGACTTGAAGTATTATATGGTATTGGTATAATATTTTCATATCTAATATTTAAATAAGTATTTAGAAATAGCTTTATTCTAAATGTTACCAAGTATATTTTAGATAAGTGATTTGAATTATTCTAAAGTATTTGAACTCGGCAGATTTTCAGTGAAAATGAATAAATATTTGGAAATATATTCCTCGTAAGGAAAAATGATTTGAAATTTATTTTCAAATGGTTAAAGTGTTAAAATTTTATCTTGCGAAGATATTTTTGTAAATAAATAATTGGGAAAAAATTATTTAAATCTTGATGATTGTTGTGAATATTGTTTGATAGTGATTATTGTAAATGTTGAGTGATAGTTAAATAACCGACCATCAATATTGGCCTTTTAATGACATTTGAATTTCGATGCGACCGGGGGTCAGATTCCAAATGGATATACGAAACATCGAACCTTTGTGATTGTGATGGATCTTTTATTTAAAAGTTCAAAGTGGAAATTTATTCTGATTATTTGAAATCTGAATGAATGCTTATTTTTAAAAATAAGCGCTCATTATTCGGATTAGCTGGAAAAGGACTTTGTGTCATAAAACCCATTCCGAATAATGATACGACGAAATGGGATTGCATTTGAAGATGGTGTTGAAGACCGAGTATTTTCGAAAGCGAAAGGATTACCTGTCGAATGTCTTGCTCCGATATAGAGATTTTATCACCCTTTGTGATGGGGAGTCCGGACGTGATAAGTGAATATCCAGATTTACAAGGGCTTCTTTGGAAGTGCCTTCAGTTTCGTTCGATCCCAAAACGGACTTGTATGGATGTGTGTCTGACGTTACACTTTGAGATGTAAAGATGGTTTCTATCAAATACATTTCTGTTGGTGGCGGAGAATTTATTCTCTTAGCTTAACACCCGTCTCTGAGACGTACGAGCTCAGATGTTATGTAGTTGGTGGTTGCTAGTGATACATTCTCAATTTGGTAATATGGCATACGAAGTGCTGCTGATCATTTGTTGATCGAAGCATGACTTTGTGAAATATGTAGCTTTATGGACGAGACTTCGTCGGACCTCACAACCCGGAAATGGTTGAAACAGGAAGGATGCGATTATCAATTTGCAAATTCTCCCTCAACTAGTTAAAAGAATGAAATTGGCAGATATCATGACGATATTAGGTAGTATGGATATCATTATGGGAGAAGTTGATCGTTGAAATGATAATTGATATGACAGAAGCGGAAATACAAGCTATAAATTCTTTTTCTAGATCGGAATCTTTAAAAGAAGTCAAGGTTATTTGGGGGTAGCGCCCCCTGAGGGTATGACGTTTCCTTCTAGAAAAGGGTTGTATCATGATATGGAGCCTAGATATTTAACCTATGTGGTTGCTGCAAATTTATTACTTTGTGGTTGTTGCTTTGTGGCTAAGGATCATCGGATAAAGGTCGCAAACGACTGGGGGATGGCATACTCGTGTAGTAATTACCTAGTTACAGAGGTAACCCAGCCTTGTGTTGGCAGAGACCTGGTTAAGTTCTCGAGGCATCCCACCAGAGGCATACCCATGTGGCAATAGGAAGTTCCTTAGCCTGACCATTTGTTGGAAATCCAATCTCTAGTACGTGCCTTATACGGTTTTAGTTGAAAAACCTGTCATTCTTAAATGGTACCTATAGCGGGCATAATATAATGGTACTTATGCTGGCTAAGATTAATATTATACTTTCAAAAGGTTTTTGCACAATGCACTAAAAATAATATCAAAAATGATTTTGCATACCAAGCATGTTTGACTATCATAAGGAGAAATCTCCTCCAATTGTGCACTTGCATTGTGTGTGCGGGAAGGCATTATGGTAGTATCATTTTCCAAAGCATATCGGATTTCTTTTCTTTTCTTTTTGGAAATAACTATTTTTAAGATCTCACACCAGTCCCATGACTAACCAGGAGTTTATTATTTCCTTTCTAAACTCTGGGTGCCCATAATTTTCCACATGGGCAGCCTAGAGACAGGTTATCATTATTCTGGAGCGAAGTCAAAAAAGATGCTGTGGAGATCTGGAGCACAAGCTGGATGGCGAGACGTATCATTTATTTAATATAGTATCTGCTGCATTCGGATTGCTGCAAAGTTAATTCTCTATGTAGTCAAGTTATAAGTGCCAGTGTTGTATCGTGTTGTACACACTAATGACGTATGTATAAAACCAATATAGTTCTTTGTTTAAAGATTATTCATCTATCTATTATGTTTTTTCCGCTGCGAAATATGGATTCTGTTATTGCTTCAGTTTCTTCTTCTGTCTTTTTTTTTAACCCTAACGGTTCGGTTTTCCGGCATTCGATTGTTGTAACAACCCTATATTTCGTGATTATTTTAGTGGTATATTTTAATTATTTTAATTAATTCCTAATTTAAAAAATTATTTTTATTTATTAAAATGGAAAAAAATTATTTTAAATATAAAGTTTGATTTTTATGTGAATTAGAATTTCAAACATGAATAATTTGAATATTTCCAGAAAATGTGAATTTTGATCATTATGGTCAAACTTTGACTTTTAAATTTAAAATTTAAAAATTTGAATTTTTTAAATTTATCTTTTATTATGAAATAAATTAAATTTCAAGAATAATGCCTTTTGTTTCGTTGAAAGCCGATTTATATTGTGTAAGTTATGCTTTGTACAATATTGTGTGTAAATTGTTTTATTTAACAAAATTGTTTATTTAAAATTTATGTAAATATTATTTTTGTTTGTCATATCATGTTTCAATTTGTGCAACATGACATTTTATGCATATATTTTATTTTTAAAACATTTAATAAGTATAGTTATAATTTTCAAATGTTATTTGTATATTGTTTACAATTTTTAATTCTAGTTTCAATATAATAACTATTTTCTTACTTATTTTCAATTTTTCCTTAAAATATTTATTTATTTTCTTTCCTACTTTATTTTATTTTCTTTTTCTTCTTATTTACTGAAATTGTAGTTAGTTTATTTTGATTTAAAGGAATAGAAATTCAAATGGTCATAAAACCTTTCATTTTCTAGTGACTTTTCAAACGACCTTGTCTTTTCAATTTCTATTGCCATTTCATCTTGTAGCTGTCCTTTTTCTTCTGGTTAGCTGTGTTTTATCATTTCATTTTCACGTGAAAATATTTCTTCTCACCGTCACAAAAACTCACGGCTAAGAAAAATAAAATGCTTATGGCTTCCTTTATCTCTTCTCCTCTTCAATTTTCTATTGATTTTTGCCTTCCTCTTCCTCTTGCTTGCTCGGCCACTACTCCACCACCATCACCATCGACCACACCATTACCTTACACAGCAGCACCACCTCTCCTCGTCTCACCAAATTCAGGCCGTGCCTCCTTATGATGCTTGTGCCACAAAACAATGCACAAAACTCCTTGAAATTGCCTAACCGAGCCACATACTTCACTATCACCTTTTATATTCACTTCGGCCACCCCTTTATCCACCACCACCTGATGTACATCACCTCTGACCTTTAGCTCCAGATATGACCTGACACATATGATGCATGGCCGAGCCCAATTGACTCTTTGGGCGAGCCTACATGTAACCAACCCTACCAATTTTGCCTTACTCCTTTATATTCTACATGCTGTAACTACTACCCCTTCATCCACTCATGTAGCCGTGCCATATTGATCCCATACCTGAACCAAAGCACCATCATAGCCATGCACATGATCCCCTATGGCCTAGCATTGGAGTGATAAAATCAAGGTCAAGTTACGTTGTTCTTATTGCTTTTTATTTCAAGTCGCTTCAATATTGTTTTTGGGTTGAATGTTTATGTTTACATTGTCTTGTTTGGTTTGTTTTCTACAAGATCATTATCTTGGCTCTCTCTTCCCGCTTGAATCATAGTCGTGCTGTATCGTTATTTTCATGCTTTTCGGAATCTATTCTGTGTGCTTTGATTTGCTAACTCCAGCTTGAAAAGGTGAGTCTTTCTCACTCTGACATTTTTACTTATGAAATGGTAAGTTGATGACATGTGTATAGTAATTAAAATGTTATGCAATTTAATGATGATTAAATGATATGTTATTCCATGCTATTACCATGTTAAATTTGTTAATTATCACCTGACATATGTATATGACATTATATTGTGACATTGACATTGTTTATATATTTTATGTATATGATCACACTGCAAGTTCCCTGTTAGAATAGAATCACTATGGGTTGAAATGATACATACCTGAACAAACATTAGAATAGAAAAAAATCATTATGAGCTGAAATGATAGGCTCAAGTAATTTTCATTATATTTTATTTGACTTGGGATTGCGGGTTTGAAATGATAGGATCCGGGTCTTCTTTTTAAATTGCGGATTGAAATGATACACATCTGTATCACTTGACCTAGGTTAGAAAATTATATACAGACCCTATGGTATATTTTTAAATGATTCTTCTAAGATATGTATTTTTAAAGTATGAAATTTTGATTTAAAAATATATATTTTATGGTTTTGAGAAGGCTAAATATTTAGTTTCGAATTTGTGAATTTAAGTATGTAAAAATTGAAGTAAATGTGATTTTGACTTTAAATTTTATTTTTAAATGTAAGTAAATAAAGGAAATTAAATATAAATTTTTGAAATGATATTTGAAGTAAAATGTTAAGTTTTATTTAAATTTATAAGTTAATAAATAATGAAATTTTGACTTAACAAATGAATTGAGTTTTAGTTGGATACTTAATTATAAAATTTTGTTGTGATAAATCATATGCTAAATTTTTTTGAATTTGAATTTTTTGAAGTCTAGAAATATATTTATAAGTTTAAAATAACAAAGCACTCAGAGTGTTAATGTTTCTGAAAAGTTATAATAAAAATCTGTAATTTTATTTATAGCATTTCTAAAATGCTCTGATCTTATGACATCATTTTAAAATGCTATTGTTTTGTATTTAACTAGGTTTGAAATAACTAAATATCTATTACGATATTTTATAAATGCCGTTGTTCCTGAACTAAACTATTTTGGAAACTATAAGCTATGATAGCACTTTATAAATGTTGTCGTTGCTATAATTTGATAATGTTTTGAAATGTTGTAGATTCTAACACTGTTGGAGTTATATTTTAAAGTGTTAAATAATTTAACTTTCGGAATTGATTATTTATGAAATTTTAGGAGTTTTGAAAATATTTTAATATTTAAATTTGAATTTTAAGGAATTTAAATTGAATTTGAATTTAAATAAGGTTTACTTATTTATGTGTTATTTTGAATGAATTGAAATGAGATAAATGATATTTTGAATGAAATTTTGAAATGTGTTTTGGAATGATATTTAAATGATATCTTTGATTTTAGAATGATATTTAAATTGAATATTTGAATTAAAGAATGATAATGAATTTATAATGGATTTGAAAAAGAAATTTGATAAGATTTGAAATGGTTTTGTTGGAAAACTAAATTAAATTGAAAATGATGGTTTGAATTGAATTAAATTGGAAATTTGAAATTTGGGTTTAATTGAATAAATTCGTAAAAATGTAAAGAATTAAGGGAAGTTACCATGATTTTAAATGTATGATTTCGAAATGTTTTGATTTTTCAAAGTGTAATGATTTCAAGTATTTTGGTTTCGAAAGATTTATAACTTTGAAAGTATTATGATTTTTGAAAGGTGAACATATGTTTGAAATGGAAATGATAAACTATTTTGATTTGGATATAGTTTTGAAATAAAAAAATGGTTTTGATTACGAAGTATAACTATTTTGAAAGGGATATAGTTTTGAAATGAAATGATTTGATTTTTGAAGTATAAACTATTTTGAAATGACCAAGGCGTTATAATAACATTTCGTTGTTAAAGAGATCGGGATCGGAAGTTGTCATACTCTCTGCCAACTCCGAAAACTACTTTAACAACCGTGTATGCGGTGAAGATTCCAGAATGAAGTAGGATGGTGGCGACGATCCTATTGAGGTATGAACGTGGACCTGACTCCCATGAGTTGGCTTAAAGCGGCTAAACAGGAGCGATTTCGAGCCAAAAGGGGTAGCTCCTCTGGTCGGACGCACTTCTTCGATACTATACTCTTACTTGTGGTTGATTTGATGGCCATCCTTCGATTTTGGTTGGGAGTGTGCTCCGAGGTGGGCGTAGTGGCTACTATATTACCGCCAGCCCATATGCGTAATTGGTATATCTACCCTGGAATTACCTCATGTGCCGTGTCACCTACCATAGCGAGCCTTACTATGAGTTTCTATTTGTGTCGTACCTATGGAGTATCTTCTCATAGTCTTCCGATCAGGAGATATGCAGGTACTGTATAGACTACTGCCACTATTATGTGTTAAGGGCTATATGTGTAACCCCTTAACGCTATTTTAAAGTAAGTTTATTTTACTGTAGACATTATTATAATAGCGCAATATCACTATATAGTAAATAGTTTAACGGTCCTTAAAGGATGGGCGATCCCAAGCATCCTTTAAGTTACTGATCATTTTGTTACCGTTCACTTGAGTTGATTTACAGTTCATAAGTATTTATGTCCTGAATCGAGTGTTTTGTGTTTTTTTTACGCTCGAGTCAGACTGAGTGATTCAGCATTCAAGACTCACCTTTAGAGTTGGAGCTTTGCTTAAAAATCCATCCATCTATTTTGCTTTCAGTATCCAGTGATTTCTGTGATGTATTCTGATTTGTACCTGATGTATCTTGTTACTCTTCTGTTGTATCTTGTTTAACTCTGATGTATCTTATATATACATAGTAGCTTCATGGACTACTATCTCTTTGTAATTCCGCTGCATTATTATTTACTCTATGTCTGTGATCTGTGATTATTTATTTACTGTATATTTTGAGATTTGCCAAATTTTATTTACAATGCGGTATTTTGAGCAATTCAAGTCCGACATGTGCGGATGCGAATGGTTGAAAATATAGGGTTGTTACATTAGGTATCAGAGCTTTGGTGGCTCTAGGCAAAACTTAACATATATGGTAAATGTATTTATAGAATCACTTTCATTCAAGTTTGAATCTCTTCCTTTGTAACTCGATTCCTTTGAATTTTGAACGTTCCCTGCGGTTCCAAAATCCATTCATGTCCCTCACTATTCGGCTTCTTTTGATTTTGGATTATCCCATAACTCCACTTCGAATGACCTTTATAATGAGTGGGTGGTCCCGCCAATCTCAATTTGATTTGTAAAGGGGTGAAACTCCTTTACAACAACATCGATGCACCAAAGATTTTATATTCTCGGTTTAGATGCTAGTATCTCTTATAATTCCGAACTCTATCTCTTGAGACCGAATGTTGATTTACCCCAGAAATCCACATCGATTTTATTCCTTAAGTCATGGTTGACCCGGTTAAGGTTGTCCACGATTTATATAAGCCTATCCATCTTCCTATTCAGTTATTTAATCATCTCATCTTTGTTTCCAACTTATCTTCTAATCATTCTTGAAGCGCATTTGTAAACTATTATTTAAAATGTTTTATATATTGTGTTGTTTGGGTTGTTGATGTTGATTTGGGTTTCTGATTGATTCGTCTGATCAACGCTATCGATAAGATTTCCAAAACACTTGAACAGAGAAAATCGACACAATTTTTTTTTTCAAATTTAGTAATTAAATTAATTTTGTAACTATATTATAAATATTTTTTTGGATTTTATTAAATTGGTTGTTAAGAAATAATATTTGATTTTATATATCATTATCTCTTGTTTCATATATAAATAATCGAACTATAAACATGGTTATAAATTTATTTGGAAATTTAAAATGAATTTAAAACAAGATTTTTTTTGACGGATTTCAAACCTTATATTTAATGTTTTAAAAGGATATATTATTTAAAGTATTTTCGAATTTCCAAAGAATTTTAAAGTTTAAAATTCGTGCTCTTCTCTTTGTCGCTGGAAAATAACTTCGGTGATGACTGCAGCATCATCGATATTTATTTTCGAGTTTCGAAGTGAAGAGACCGTTTTGTAGTCTTGGTACAGTTTTGTTTTGGGAAATTTAATTGATTTGAATTTCTAAAATAAGTCTAGATTTATAGCGTATACTGATATATGATTTAAATTTGAATGGATATATATATAGTATATGTGCATTTATTTATTTCTAAATAGTTTGGAATTTATCGGAAATTTAATTCCTAATTTTATTTTGAAAGATAATTTCAAGTATAATTTCAAGATTTGGATAAATATTCAAGCTTGAAATGATTAAATTTGAAAGTTTTACTTGTATAATACACAATTTCTTTCCAATATAACTATACCTAAATTATACAGAAGTTGAATATGTAATTGGATAATATACAATAAAAAAGGGATTTTATAAAAAAAAATGAGTGGTTATAATAAATGTTATACACTTAAATTTTAGTTATAAAAAGACTAACAGAGGTAAATAGGAAAAAAAGAAGGTAATGAAATAATTTGCAATATAAAATGATGTTAAAGGAACTAAGAATACATTAAAGCAGTTATAATAAGTGTAAATATATTTAACATAGGTGATCAAAATATTGAGAGGAATAAATTTAATTTTAATTGGGAATAAAGAAGAATTAAATTTTATTGTGTACATTATGAGTATAATAAAAGGATTTTTTTTAAAATCCATGATTCTAGAGATTGTTAATTTAAGTTAATTGGATGATAAGATAATGAAATTAGAGATTGTTGATTTAAGTTAATTGGATGATAAGATAACGAAATTAGAGATGGTTAAGATTTATTTAACTTATGTAAAATTAATTTTCAATTTAAGTTGAAATTTTCATGGTTTCAAATTTATTATCTTATTTTTTTTCAAACTATCTTTTGATTGTCCTTATTTCCCTTATCTTGCTACAGAACGGGGAGGCTATTTCTTATATCAGTCTGTTTATAAATCTTTCTATAATCTTTAATAATCTTTGGTACTATTTTTTGAATCTGAGCACTGCTTGCCATCCACAGAACGTCGGTCAAGCGGAAAGGGTAAATCAGATTCCAAAGGATCTTTTTCGTGCTTGTGTTCTTGATTCTGGAGGATCTAGGGAAGATCATTTCCACCTTGTTAAACATACCTATAACAACAATTACCAGGTATAATTTCAATCTTCTTGTCGTCTTGTCATAATCCTATTTCATTCTATCTTTCTCTGTGTTTTCCCGTACCTCGTTCCTTTTCGGGGACAAAAGTTTTGAGTGGGGGAGAATGTAACAACCCTGTATTTTGTGATTATTTTAATGGAATATTTTAATTATTTTAATTAATTCCTGATTTAAAAACTTTATTTTTATTATTTAAAATGGATAAATCTTGTCATTTTAAATATAAATTTTGATTTTTATGTGAATTATAATTTCAAACACGAATAAATTGAATATTTCCAGAAAATGAAAATTTTGGTCAATATGGTCAAACTTTGACTTTTAAATTTAAAATTTAAATATTTGAATCTTTTAATTTTATCTTTTATTATGAAATAAATTAAATTTCAAGAATACAGTTTTTCATTTAGTTGAAATCCGATTTATATTGTGAAAGTTATGTTTTTTACAATATTGTGTGTAAATTGTTTTATTAAACAAAATTGTTTATTTGAAATTTATATAAATATTATTTTTGTTTGTCATATCATGTTTTAATTTGTCTAACATGATATGTTATGCATATATTTTAATTTTAAAACATTTTATAAGTATAGTTATAATTTTCAAATGTTATCTATATATTGTTTACAATTTCTAAATTCTAATTTCAACATAATAACTATTGTCTCATTTATTTTCTATTTTTCCTTAAAATATTTATTTATTTTCTTTCCTACTTTATTTTGTTTTCTTTTTATTTTTATTTACTGAAATTTTATGTAGTTTATTTTGATTTAAAGGAATATAAATTCAAATGGTCATAAGACCTTTCATTTTCTAGTGACTTTTCAAATGACCTTATCTTTTCAATTTCTATTGCCATTTCATCTTGTAGCCGTCCTTTTTCTATTGGTTAGCTGTGTTTTATCATTTCATTTCCACGTGAAAATATTTCTTCTCACCATCACAAAAACTCACAGCTAAGAAAAATAAAATGCTAATGGCTTCCTTTATCTATTCTCCTCTTCAATTTTCTACTGATTTTTGCCTTCCTCTTCCTCTTGCTAGCTCGGCCACTACTCCACCACCATCACCATCGACCACACCATCACCTTACACAACAGCACCATCTCTCCTCCTCTGACCAAATTTAGGCCGTGCCTCCTTACGATGCTTGTGCCACAAAACAATGCACAAAACTCCTTGAAATTGCCTGACCGAGCCACATACTTCACTATCACCTTTCATATTCACTTCGACCACCCCTTTAGCCACCACCACCTGATGTACATAACCTTTAAAATTCAGTTCCAGATCTGACCTGACACATATGAAGCATGGCCAAGCCCAATTGACCCTTTGGCCGAGCCTACATATGACCAAACCTACCTATTTTGCCTTACTCCTTTGTATGCTACATGCAGTAACTACTACCCCTTCATCCACTCATGTAGCCATGCCATATTGATGCCATGCTCGAGCCAAAGCACCATCATAGCCGTCCACATGATCTGCTATGGCCGAGCATTGGAGTGATAAAAGAAAGGTCAAGTTATCTTGCTCTTATTGCTTTTTATTTCAAGTCGCTTCAATATTGTTTTTGGGTTGAATGTTTATGTTTACATTGTCTTGTTTGGTTTGTCATCTACAAGATCATTATCTTGGCTCTCTCTTCCCGCTTGAATCATAGTCGTGCTGTATCGTGCTTGTCGTGCTTTCCGGAATCTATTCTGTGTGTTTGGATTTGCTAACTCCAGCTTGAAAAGGTGAGTCTTTCTCACTCTGACATTTTTACTTATGAAATGGTAAATTGATGAAAACGTATATAGTAATTAAAATGTTATGCAAGTTAATGATGATTATATGATATGTTATTCCATGCTATTACCATGTTAACTTTGTTAATTATCACCTGACATATGATATATGACATTATATTGTGACATTGACATTGTTTATATTGTTTATGTATATGATCACACTGCAAGTTTCCTGTTAGAATAGAATCACTATGGGTTGAAATGATACATACCCGAACAAACATTAGAATAGGGAAAAATCATTACGAGCTGAAATGATAGGATTTAGTGATTTTATTGTATTTTATTTGAATTGGGATTGCGGGTTTGAAATGATAGAACCCTGGTTTTCTTTCTAAATTGCGGATTGAAATGATACATATTTGTATCACTTGACCTAGGTTAGAAAATTATATACAGACCCCATCGTATATTTTTAAATGATTTTCTAAGATATGTATTTTTAAAGTTTGAAATTTTGATTTAAAAAAATATATTTTATGGTTTTGAGAAAGCTAAATATTTAGTTTTGAATTTGTGAATTTAAGCATGTAAAAGTTGAAGTAAATGTGATTTTGACTAAATTTTATTTTAAATTTGTAAGTAAATAATGGAAATTAAATATAAAGTTTTGAAATGATATTTGAAGTTAAATGTTAAGTTTTATTTAAATTTATAAGTTAATAAATAGTGAAATTTTGACTTGACAAATGAATTGAGTTTTAATTGGATATTTAATTATAAAATTTTGTTGTGATAAATCATATGTTAAAAACTTTTAAATGTGAATTTTTTGTAGTCTAGAAATATGACTTATAAGTTTAAAATAACAAAGGATTTGGAGTGTTAATGTTTCTGCAAAGTTATAATAAAAATCTATAATTTTATTTATAGCATTTCTAAAATGTTGTGATCTTATGACAGCATTTTAAAATGGTGTTGTTTTGAATTTAACTAGGTTTGAAATAACAAAATATCTATTGCGGTATTTTATAAATGTCGTTGTTCCTGAACTAAACAATTTTGGAAACTATAAGCTATGATAGCACTTTATAAATGATGTCGTTGCTATAATTTGATAATGTTTTGAAATGTTATAGATTTTAACACTGTTTGAGTTATGTTTTAAAGTGTTAAATAATTTAACTTTTGGAATTGATTATTTGTGAAATTATAGGAGTTTTGAAAATATTTTAATATTTAAATTTAAATTTTAAGGAATGCAAATTGAATTTGAATTTAAATAAGGTTTACTTGGTTATGTGTTATTTTGAATGAATGGAAATGAGCTAAATGAATTTTTGAATGAATTTTTGAATGTGTTTTCGAATGATATTTAAATGATATCTTTGATTCTAAAATGATATTTAAATTGAATATTTGAATAAAGAATGATAATGAATTTATAATGGATTTGAAAAGGAAATTTGATAAGATTTGAAATGGTTTTGTTGGAAAACTAAATTGAATTGAAGTTGATGGTTTGAATTGAATTAAATTGGAAATTCAAAAATTTGGGTTTAATTGAATAAATTTGTAAAAATATAAAGAATTAAGGGAAGTTACCATGATTCCAAATGTATGATTATGAAATGTTATGATTTTTCAAAGTTTATTGATTTCAAGTATTTTGGTTTCGAAAGATTTATAACTTTGAAAGTATTATGATTTTTGAAAGGTGAACATATGTTTGAAATGGAAATGATAAACTATTTTGATTTGGATATAGTTTTGAAATAAAAAATGGTTTTGATTACGAAGTATAACTATTTTGAGAGGGATATAGTTTTGAAATGAAATGATTTGATTTTTGAAGTATAAACTATTTTGAAATGACCACGGCGTCATAATAATGTTTCGTTGTTAAAGAGACCGGGATCGGAAGTTGTCATACTCTCTGCCAACTCCGAAAAACCACTTTAACAACCGTGTACGCGGTGAAGATTCCAAAATGAAGTAGGATGGTGGCGACGATCCTATTGAGGTATGAACGTGGACCCGACTCCCGTGAGTTGGCTTAAGGTGGCTAAAACAGGAGCGATCTCGAGCCAAAAGAGGTAGCTCCTCCGGTCGGACGCACTTCTTCGATACTATACTCTTACTTATGGTTAATTTGATGGCCATCCTCTGATTTTGATTGGGAGTGTGTTTCGAGGTGGGCGTAGTGGTAGCTACGTTACAACCAGCCATTGTGCGTAATTGGTATATCTACCCTGGAATTATCTCGTGTGCCGTGTCTCCTACCATAGCGAGCCTTACTATGAGTTTCTATTTGTGTCGTACCTATGGAGTATCTTCTCATAGCCTCTCGATCGGGAGATATGCAGGTACTGTATAGACTACTGCCACTATTATGTGTTAAGGGCTGTATGTGTAACCCCTTAATGCTATTTTAAAGTAAGTTTATTTTTCTGTAGACATTATATAATAGCGCAATATTACTACATAGTAAATAGTTTAACGGATCCTTAAAGGATGGACGATCCCAAGCATCCTTTAAGTTACTGATCATTTTTTTTACTGTTCACTTGAGTTGATTTACAGTTCATAAGTATTTATGTCCTGACTCGAGTGTTTTGTGTTTTGCTTTACGCTCAAGTCAGACTAAGTGATTCAGCATTCAAGACTCACCTTCAGAGTTGGAGCTTTGCTTAAAGATGCATCCATCTATTTTGCTTTTAGTATCCAGTGATTTCTGTGATGTATTCTGATTTGTACCTGATGTATCTTGTTACTCTTCTGTTGTATCTTGTTTAACTCTGACGTATCTTATATATACATAGTAGCTTCATGAACTACTATCTCTTTTAAATTCCGCTGCATTATTATTTACTCTCTATCTGTGATTATTTATTTACTGTATATTCTGGGATTTGCCAAATTTTATTTACAATGCGGTATTTTGAGCAATTCAAGTCCGACATGTGCGGATGCGAATGGTTAAAAATATCGGGTTGTTACATTTGGTATCAGAGCTTAGCTCTAGGCAAAACTTAGCATATATGGTAAATGCAGAATCACTTTCATTCAAGTTTGAATCTCTTCCTTTTTGACTCGATTCCTTTGAATTTTGGAACGTTTCCTGCGGTTCGAAAATCCATTCATGTCCCTTATTATTCGGCTTCTTTTGATTCTGGAGTATCCCATAACTCCACTTCGAATGATCTTTATAATGAGTCGGCGGTCCTGCCAATCTCAAATTGATTGTAAAGGGGTGAAACTCCTTTACAATAACATCGATTCACCAAAGATTTTATATCCTCGGTTTAGATGCTAGTACCTCTTATAATTCCGAACCCTATCTCTTGAGACCGAACGTTGATTTACCCCAGAAATCCACATCGATCTTATTCTTTAAGTCACGGTTGACCCGGTTAAGGTTGCCCTCAATTTATATAAACTTATCCATCTTCCTATTCTATTATTTAATCATCTCATCTTTGTTTCCAATTTATCTTCAAATTATTCTTGAAAGTGTATTTGTAAACTAATATTTAAAATGTTTCATATATTGTGTTGTTTGGGTTGTTGATGTTGATTTGGGTTTCTGATCGATTCATCTGATCAACGCTATCGATAAGATTTCCAAAACACTTGAACAGAGAAAACCGGCACAATATTTTTTTTTTCAAATTTAGTAATGTAATAAATTTTGTAACTATATTATAAATATTTTCTGGATTCTATTGAATTGGTTGTTAAGAAATAATATTTGATTTTATATATCATTATCTCTTGTTTTATATATAAATAATTGAACTATAAACATCGTTATAAATTTATTTGGAAATTTAAAATGAATTTAAAACAAGAATTTGAGAATTTAATTTCCAATGGATTTCAAACCTTTTATTTAAAGTTTTAAAAGGAATATTATTAAAAGTTTTTTCGAATAGAAATTTGTTTCCATAGAATTTTAAAGTTTAAAATTTGTGCTCTTCCCTTTGTCGTTGGAAAATAACTTCGGTGATGACCGCAGCATCATCGACATTCATTTTCGAGTGAAGAGACCGTTCTATAGTCTTGCTACAGTTTTGTTTTGGGAAATTTAATTGATTTGAATTTCTAAAATAAGACTAGATTTATAACATATACCGATATATGATTTAAATTTGAATGGATATATATAGTATTTGTGCATTTATTTATCTCTAAATAGTTTGGAATTTATCGAAAATTTAATTCGTAATTTTATTTTAAAAGATAATTTCAAGTATAATTACAAGATTTGGATAAATATTCAAGATTGAAATGATTAAATTTGAAAGTTTTATTTATATAATACACAATTTCATTCCAATATAACTTACCTAAATTATACAGAAGTTGAATATGTAATTGGATAATATACAATAAAAAAAGGATTTTATAAAGAAATTTGAGTGGTTACAATAAATGTTATACACTTAAATTTTAGTTATATAAAGATTAACAGAGGTAAATAGGAAAAAAGAAGGTAATGAAATAATTTGCAATATAAAATGATGTTAAAGGAACTAAGAATATATTAAAGCAGTTATAATAAGTGTAAATATATTTAACATAGGTGATAAAAATATTGAGAGGAATAAATTTAATTTTAATTGGGAATAAAGAAGAATTAAATTTCATTGTGTACATTATGAGTATAATAAATGATTTTTTTTCAAATCCATGATTTTAGAGATTGTTAATTTAAGTTAATTGGACGATAAGATAAAGAAATTAGAGATGGTTAAGATTTATTTAACTTATGTAAAATTAATTTTCAATTTAAGTTGAAATTTTCATGGTTTCAAAATTATTATCTTATTTTGTTTTTTCAAACTATCTTTTGGTTGCCTTATTTCTCTTATCTTGTTATAGAATGGGGAGGCTATAGCTTATACCAGTCTGTCTAGAAATCTTTCTATAATCTTTAATAAACTTTAGTACTCATTTTTTGAATCTGAGCACTGCTTTCCATCCACAGACTGTCGATCAAGTGGAAAGGGTAAATCAGATTCTAGAGGATCTTTTTCGTGCTTGTGTTCTTGATTCTAGAGGATCTTGGAAAGATCATTTCCACCTTGTTAAACTTACCTATAACTATAGTTATCAGGTATAATTTCAATCTTCTTGTCATCTTGTCTTAATCATATTTCATTCTATCTTTCTCTGTGTTTTCACGTACCTCATTCTTTTTTGGGGACGAAAAGTTTTGAGTGGGGGAGAGTGTAACAACCCTGTATTTTGTGATTATTTTAATGGTATATTTTAATTAGTTTAATTAATTCCTGATTTAAAAATATTATTTTTATTTATTAAAATGGATAAATCTTGTTATTTTAAATATAAATTTTGATTTTTATGTGAATTAGAATTTCAAACATGAATAAATAGAATATTTCCAGAAAATGCGAATTTTGGTTAATATGGTCAAACTTTGACTTTTAAATTTAAAATTTAAATATTTGAATTTTATCTTTTATTATGAAATAAATAAAATTTCAAGAATACTGCTTTTCATTTCGTTGAAATCCGATTTATATTGTGAAAGTTATGATTTTTACAATATTGTGTGTAAATTATTTTATTTAACAAAATTGTTTATTTAAAATTTATATAAATATTATTTTTGTTTGTCATATCATGTTTTAATTTGTATAACATGACAAGTTATGCATATATTTTATTTTTAAAACATTTTATAAGTATAGTTATAATTTTCAAATATTATTTGTATATTGTTTACAATTTTTAAATTCTAATTTCAATATAATAACTATTTTCTCATTTATTTTCTATTTTTCCTTAAAATATCTATTTATTTTCTTTCATACTTTATTTTCTTTTATTTTTCTTTTTATTTACTGAAATTTTATTTAATTTATTTTGATTTAAAGGAATAGAAATTCAAATGGTCATAAGACCTTTCATTTTCTAGTGACTTTTCAAATGATCTTATCTTTTCAATTTTTTTATTGCCTTTTCATCTTGTAGCCATCCTTTTTCTTCTGGTTAGCCTTATAATTTCATTTTCACATGAAAATATTTCTTCTCACCATCACAAAAACTCACAGCTAAGAAAAATAAAATGCCAATGGCTTCCTTTATCTCTTCTCCTCTTCAATTTTCTATTGATTTTTGCCTTTCTCTTCCTCTTGCTTGCTCGACCACTACTCCACCACCATCACCATGGATGACACCATCACCTTACATAGCAGCACCACCTCTCCTCCTATGACCATATTCAGGCCGTGCCTCCTTATGATGCTTGTGCCACAAAACAATGCACAAAATCCTTGAAATTGCCTAACCGAGCCACATACTTCACTATCATCTTCCATATTCATTTCGGCCACCCCTTTAGCCACCACCACCTGATGTACATCTCCAATGAAATTCAACTCCAGATCTGACTTGACATATATGTAGCATGGCCGAGCTCAATTGACCCTTTGGCCGAGCCTACATGTGACCAAACTTACCTATTTTGCCTTACTCCTTTGTATTCTACATGTAGTAACTACTACCCCTTCATCCACTCATGTATCCGTGCCATATTGATGCCATACCCGAGCTAAAGCACCATCATAGTCGTGCACTTGATCCTCTATGGCCGAGCATTGGAGTGATAAAAGCAAGGTCAAGTTATCTTGTTCTTATTACTTTTTATTTCAAGTCGCTTCAATATTGTTTTTGGGTTGAATGTTTATGTTTACTTTGTCTTATTTGGTTTGTTGTGTACAAGATCATTATCTTGGCTCTCTCTTCCCGCTTGAATCATAATCGTGTTGTATCGTGCTTGTCGTGCTTTTCGGAATCCATTCTATGTGTTTTGATTTGCTAACTCCAGCTTGAAAAGGTGAGTCTTTCTCACTCTCACATTTTTACTTATGAAATGGTAAATTGATGACACATGTGTAGTAATTAAAATGTTATGCAAGTTAATGATGATTATATGGTATGTCATTCCATGCTATTACCATGTTAACTTTGTTAATTATCACCTGACATATGATATATGACATTATATTGTGACATTGACATTGTTTATATTGTTTATGTATATGATCACACTGCAAGTTCCCTGTTAGAATAGAAGCACTATGGGTTGAAATGATACATACCCGAACGAACATTAGAATAGAAAAAAATCATTACGAGCTGAAATTATAGACTCAAGTGATTTTTATTGTATTTTATTTGACTTGGGATTGCGGGTTTGAAATGATAGAACCCGGGTTTTCTTTTTAAATTGCGAATTGAAATGATACATATCTGTATCACTTGTCCTAGGTTAGAAAATTATATATATACCTCGTGGTATATTTTTAAATGATTTTTCTAAGATATGTATTTTTTAAGTATGAAATTTTGATTTAAAAATATATATTTTATGGTTTTGAGAATGCTAAATATTTAGTTTTGAATTTGTGAATTTAAGTATGTAAAAACTGAAGTAAATGTGATTTTGACTTTAAATTTTATTTTAAAAATGTAAGTAAATAATGGAAATTAAATATAAAGTTTTGAAATGATGTTTGAAGTAAAATGTCAAGTTTTATTTAAATTTATAAGTTAATAAATAGTGAAATTTTGACTTAACAATTGAATTGAGTTTTAATTGGATATTTAATTATAAAATTATGTTGTGATAAATCATATGTTAAAATTTTTTAAATGTGAATTTTTTGAAGTCTAGAAAGATGATTTATAGTTTAAAATAACAAAGGAATTGGAGTGCTAATGTTTCTGAAAAGTTATAATAAAAATCTGTAATTTTATTTATAGCATTTCTAAAATGTTGTGATCTTATAAAAACATTTTAAAATGCTATTGTTTCGAATTTAAATAGGTTTGGAATAACTAAATATCTATTACGGCATTTTATAAATGTCATTGTTCCTGAATTAAACTATTTTGAAAACTATAAGTTATGATAGCACTTTATAAATGCTGTCGTTGCTATAATTTGATAATGTTTTGAAATGTTATAGATTTTAACACTGTTTGAGTTATATTTTAAAGTGTTAAATAATTTAACTTTTGGAATTGATTATTTGTGAAATTTTAGGAGTTTTGAAAATATTTTAACATTTAAATTTGAATTTTAAGGAATTTAAATTGAATTTGAATTTAAATAAGGTTTACTTGGTTATATGTTATTTTGAATGACTTGAAATGAGATGAATGAATTTTTGAATGAAATTTTTAAATGTGTTTTGAAATGATATTTAAATGGTATCTTTGATTTTAAAATGATATTTAAATTGAATATTTGAATTAAAGAATGATAATGAGTTTATAATGGATTTGAAAAGGAATTTTGATAAGATTTAAAATGGTTTTGTTGGAAAACTAAATTGAATTGAAACTGATGGTTTGAATTGAATTAAATTGGAAATTTGAAAATTTGAGTTTAATTGAATAAATTTGTAAAAAATGTAAAGAATTAAGGGAAGTTACCATGATTCCAAATGTATGATTTTGAAATGTTACGATGTTTCAAAGTGTAATGATTTCAAGTATTTTGGTTTCGAAAGATTTATAACCTTGAAAGTATTATGATTTTTGAATGTTTTGAACATATGTCTGAAATGGAAATGATAAACAATTTTGATTTGGATATAGTTTTGAAATAAAAAAATGGTTTTGATTTCGAAGTATAACTATTTTGAAAGGGATATAGTTTTGAAATGAAATGATTTGAATTTTGAAGTATAAAGTATTTTGAAATGATCACGGCGTTATAATTACGTTTCTTTTGTTAAATAGACCGGGATCGGAAGTTGTCATGCTCTCTGCCAACTTCGAAACCCACTTTAACAATCATGTACGCGGTGAAGATTCCAGAATGAAGTAGGATGGTGGCGACGATCCTATTGAGGTATGAATGTGGACCCGACTCCCGTGAGTTGGCTTAATGTGGCTAAAACATGAGCGATCTCAGGCCAAAAGGGGTAGCTCCTCTGGTCGGACGCACTTCTTCGATACTATACTATTATTTGTGGTTGATTTGATGGCCATCCTTCGATTTTGATTGGGAGTGTGTTCCGAGATGGGCGTAGTGGCTGCTATGTTACCGCTAGCCCTTGTGCGTAATTGGTATATCTACCCTGGCATTACCCCGTGTGCCGTGTCACATACCATAGCGATCCTTACTATGAGTTTCTATTTGTGTCGTACCCATGGATTTTCTTCTCATAGTCTCCTGATCATGAGATATGCAGATACTGTATAGACTACTGGCAGTATAATGTGTTAAGGACATATGTGTAACCCCTTAACGCTATTTTAAAGTAAGTTTATTTTACTGTAGACATTATTATAATAGCGCAATATTACTACATAGTAAATAGTTTAACGGATCCTTAAAGGATAGGCGATCCCAAGCATCCTTTAAGTTACTATGTATTTTGTTACTGTTCACTTGAGTTGATTTACAGTTCATAAGTATTTATGTCCTGACTCGAGTGTTTTGTGTTTTGCTTTACGCTCGAGTCAAACTGAGTTATTCAGCGTTCAAGACTCACCTTCAGAGTTGGAGCTTTACTTGAAGATCCAGCCATCTATTTTGCTTTCAGTATCCAGTGATTTCTGTGATGTATTCTGACTTGTACCTGATGTATCTTGTTACTCTTCTGTCGTATCTTGTTTAACTTTGATGTATCTTATATAGACATAGTTGCTTCATGAACTACTATCTCTTTTAAATTCCGCTGCATTATTATTTACTTTGTGTCTGTGATTATTTATTTACTATATATTCTGAGATTTGCCAAATTTTATTTACAACGCGGTATTTTGAGCAATTCAAGTCCGACATGTGCGGATGCGAATGGTTGAAAATATCGGGTTGTTACAATTGTGCAGCATTTGATACAGTGGACGTATTGATGTCGACTTTCGGGCGTCCAAAAATTGAGTGCTATAAAGCTCTGCACTAATTGTAATGCAATAAGATGGTATAAAAAGGTGTTAATTCCAATGCATGATGGATCCTTTTGATACCTACATAATTCAGACAATAAGTAAATTATACTTTCCTACGTTAGAGCTCATATCAAAAATCATTAATGGCTGATTTAGCCAGTTATCTTGTCTATATAGTAGAACTTTAAAGAAGGAAAGGGCATTAGACATAGGATTTTAGCCCTAACTCTAAAGAAGTCCACCCGACTTTTTAATGAGATAAGTTCCACTTTAAGTATTTGCATTTCGATAACTTTATCATCATAAGCCTTTTGGGTGGAATCGTGAGCTTGACTGTCTAGGTAGTTGGGACATAACGATTTCTAAAAATTGATTAAAACATAAGATCAAACAAGAAGTAAAGAAATCCAAATTTTATTCCATTATAAAAGATTACAAATGAAAAAAGATAAATGAAAGATTCCTACTTTCTAAAAACCATAATTTTCCTTTGCACTTTGAATAATCTTAAGATCCTAGACCCAGCTTTGCAAGAGTTGTCGAACGTCTAGCCATATTATAGGAAGAAATATTTTTTTCTAACCCGACTTTTGGTACAAAATATTTCAAGGGGGATAATTCTCAAGCTCCAACCACGGAGAAACCCTCTAAACATGTTGAGGGACATATTACAAAATAAATTCAATATCATTTAAATTCTCATTGGTGATGGCTAAAGGAGAGGAATCACGCATTTAAACCCAGGGACAACCTCTGGGGTTACATTCAGTTCTAAACCATAAAATTTATGGAGATATCCAAGTATTTTTGTTTCAAAATCTTATCCCCCAAACGTCCCTTTGCAAATTTCTAAAGTTCATGATAAACTTCATCTCAATCTTAGATGGAAAATCTAAGCAAGTCAGTTAAACTAAAAATACGACTAGTCAACCTAAAACCCTTATGTCTAAGGGACTTTGAGTTTTGCGTAAGATTTATCATGAAAATCTTTCACATCCTCAAAATGATTAGCCAAATTGATATTACGCAATCTGCTTGCATGAAGATGATTTCTATGGATGTTGGCGGCTTTCAACAGTGGGCAATTCTTAGTTTTACTTCAGTTCGACAAAACTTTATAATGTGAAATAAAAGCGGAACTCACCTTCGTGGACTTGATTAAAATAAAAATAAAGCGTTTCAAATAACATTTGGAAACCAAATATTTGCAGTAAAAATAAGAAAGACCAAACAATCCATACGACCAAATAGAAAAAGTGTCATGGTACATAATAAAAAAGTATAGTCCATGAATTTAAGATTGTTCATTGTCTGCAAAGCTAATATTGGCTAGAGAAAAGGAGTCCAAATATACCTCAAAGGGAACAACAGTAGTAGCATGAGCAACTTCATCTTTCTTGGCATTGGCTTCCTCATATTAAAGATTGAAGGTCATCACAATTGTTGAAGCATTGTCTCATTAGAAATCGCAAGAAAAGTAGAAGCCCTTGGCCTGGCTTACAGCATAACCATTATGAAGCACTTAAGAGGTCTTTTCATTAACCACCTCCTTAGCCTTTTCCGAATTCAAAAGACCTTTGGTTCCCTTATAGGTCATAGCCAAATCAACATCCCTCTTGGGCCATCTTTCAAATCTTTTAAATCAGCCTCAAGCTTAGCCATCTCATCTATGAGCTAAGCCTCCTTAGCCTTAGCATCCTTAGCTGCCTTCTCTACTTTCTCAGTTCTCTTTTCCAACTCTTTACATTATTGCCAAAGCATAGCGCCCTCTACCTTAGCACTTGTGACATCTCTCCATAAACTTATGACTGAGGACAAACAAATGGTTGCGACCTGCAAAACCAAAATACTAGTGAATTCTTAGGTACAATGAAAAAAAACAGTAATTTATCGAAGTCTCATAGGGTCTCTTGAACCTCTACTTTTGCAGTGCTAGTAGTGGCTGTTATATGTCTAGTGTACTAAAACAGATAACACGCTACAATAAACTCATCGCACAAGTTTATTAATTAGAATTCCACTACGTTGGAATTCTGTATTAGATAAATGTAACAATAAGTTACATTGTAAATAAATTACAACAACAACGTTATACTATTGTAAGAAATAGTACAACTTATAAACGGGAAAGATTACAGTGAATCTAACCAGTATATAAAGGATATTCTGTCTGAGGCTTGTCGTAACAATTTCTTTAAGAATTTTATTTCAAAACTCTCCCAAGATACAACAGACGTAATCTGCACGAGATTGTAATGAGTATGTCAACTCTGTGATATGTATGGAATATAGAGCAGTAGAGCAAAGAAGCAGAAGAAATTAGATTGGAACTGGATGAGAATGTGATCAATATTCTCTCCTACTTATAATTTCGTCCGCATCCCTTCAAACAGTCGCGTCCGCTTGACGGGTCGCACCCGTTTGCCTTTTGGTCGCTGCTGTTTGTTAACGGGTCGCACCCGCCTGCTACTGGTCGCATCTGCTTGCGTCCAACGGTACTGTTACGCACCCGCTTGTACCGCCTGCACCTCTACAGTCGGGTCGCATCTGTTCGCCCGCGTCCGTTTCAATCGGCTCGCGCCTGTTTGCTTCTAACGGGTCGCGCTCGCTTCAGAAGTCGCCCTTTCTCAGCAATCCACGTCCGTTCGTATAGCCTACAACTGTTAAAAAGCCCGGTCCAGTTGCAGTAAAAATACGAGTATCATATTAGACCCAAACCCAAACCCGGCCCGGTTCGGTCGGACGGACGGCGGCGGCGGCGGCGCGCGCGCGTGTGTGATGGAGATGTATGATCTCCCTCCTCACAACGAAGCATACATTTGGGTGCCCCTAGGCCCCAACACCTTCATTGCAAAGCCATATATATCTTGGAATGGCTTTGCAAATTTGGCGATGTGGGACAAGTGTATTTCATTTACACTAGGAATTCCAACAATCCCCCACATAAATGATAATATACTTTTCCCCCACACAAAGCGAAATATCACAGAGTACATATGGAATAATGTTTTATCGTGGATAAGTAGATATTTCACTTTGAACTTTCCCTAGTTAAAACTTATCGGATCTACTTGGCTAATCGGTGAATTATTTCATCTTGAACCGTCGGCCTTTATTGTATATCCAGACAATAATCTTTACGAAGCATTGATTCCCTTCTCATCCAATCTCTTGGTTGTGTTCATTTTGGTCCTGAACAAATTTTGGTTCTGCGAGTGTTTTATAGAATAAAAGCCTTTTAATATTCTCGTAGAGCCGACCCAGCTCACACTTACATAGGTGATCGCAACCATTAAGAGTATCCTACATATACCCCACTTGTTATTTCCAAGATATGGTCATCATTAAAAAACATATTTTTAACCTTTAAAACTTCTGTAGGCATGCATTATATTTTGCACCATAGGAATGGAGTAGGACCAAGTCCAGACAAATGCATTACTTCTTGAGTTACTCATAACTGGTTTGCCTATTGATCCTAGTCCGTGGGATCTCCAGTCGCTAGGATAGGTTTCCGTATAAGGTAACTCTTGTTGGTTTTAGGCTTTTAAACCCATTCCCCTCGATGCGCAGTCAATTTTCTCTCTTGATAAACCTTTAGTAAATGGATCCGCTAGGTTATCATTTGTTCTCACATAATCTATGGAAATAGTTCCATTAGAGAGTAACTGCCTAACTGTGTTATGGCGACGACGTATGTGTCGTGATTTGCCATTATACACAAGGTTTTTTTGCTCTACTTAGCGCTGCTTGATTATCGCAGTGAATACATACGGCCGTCACAGGTTTTGGCCAAAATGGAATATCTTCTAAGAATTGACGAAGCCATTCTGCCTCTTCGCCTGCTTTATCTAATGCGATAAACTCAGATTCCATGGTGGATCGAGCTATGCATGTTTGTTTAGTAGATTTCCATGACACTGCTGCTCCTGCAAGGGTAAAGACATAACCACTTGTGGATTTTGATTCCTATGAATCTGCAATCCAGTTTGCATCACTATATCCTTCTAAGACGGCAGGATATTTTCCATAATGTAAGGAAAAATTAGTGGTATTCTTTAAATATCCCAACACTCTCATTAGTGCTTTCCAGTGTTCCTTCCCTGGATTACTTGTATACCTGCTTAGTCGACTTACCGCGTAAGCAATATCTGGTCTGGTGCAATTCATCAGATACATTAAGCATCCTATTACACGAGAGTATTCCAGTTGCATTACACTCTCATCAGTGTTTTTATGCAGTACTTCCGATGGATTAAAAGGTGTCCTTACTCCTTTAATTCCATACTCTTGGAATTTTTCAATCACTTTGTCTACATAGTGTGACCGAGATAGTTCAATTCCATTAGGTGTTCTTATTATTTTGATTCCCAAAATAATGTCCGCAACTCCTAAGTCTTTCATATCGAAATTGTTGATTAACATCTTCTTTATAGTCTCTATTACTTTAGTATTAGGATCAAAGATTAGCATATCGTCTACATATAGACAAATCATCACATATGATTGTCCAACCTGTTTGTAATAAACACATTTATCACATTCATTTATACGAAAACCATTTTTCATCATGACACTATCAAATTTTTCATGCCATTGTTTTGGAGCTTGTTTTAGTCCGTATAGTGATTTCACTAACCGACATACTTTGTTTTCATTTCCTTTGGAAATAAAACCCTCAGGTTGCTCCATGCAAATCTCCTCATCGAGATATCCATTTAAGAATGCTGTTTTGACATCCATCTGATGAATTTCCAGATTATATATGGAAGCAATTGCTATTAACATTCTTATAGAGGTTATTCGTGTAACCGGTGAATAGGTATCAAAGAAGTCTACTCCTTCTTTTTGACGATATCCTTTGGCTACCAATCTGGCTTTATATTTATCTATAGAGCCGTCTGATTTCAGTTTCTTCTTGAAAATCCATTTGCAGCCAATTGGTTTTATTCCAAGTGGAATATCAACTATTTTCCAAGTTTTATTACGTAGAATTGAATCAATCTCACTTTGGATTGCTTCTTTCCAACATGAAGATTCAGAAGATGACATTGCTTCCTTGTACGTTTAAGGTTCGTGTTCTAACATATAAGTTAAAAAATCCGAACCAAATGTTTTGGAAGTTCTTGCCCTTACGCTTCTTCTTGGTTCAACCTCCTCGTTGTCCTGATGAGTTTCATCTTCACATGTCTCATCTCTGTTATCTCTTGTCCTTTTTGGGACAGGATTTCCATCGTTTCTTTTATGTGGGAACACATCTTCAAAGAACGAGGCATCTCTTGATTCCATGATTGTATTTACATGAATATCATTTATATCAGACTTGAATACCAAAAATCTGTAGGCACTACTATTTTGGGTTGGCCCAAGATAATAACAATCTACTGTTTTTGGTCCAAGTTTGACTCTCTTGGGAGGCGGAACTGGAACTTTTTCCAACCACCCCCACACTTTGAGGTATTTAAAGCTTGGTTTGTGTCCTTTCCATATCTCATATGGAATTGTTTCCGTTTTATTGTGAGGAACTTTGTTTAATATGTGATTAGACATATTTAATGCTTCCCCCCACAAGTTCGTCGGTAGACCAGAAGTTAAAAGCATGGCAGTAATCATGTCTTTTAACGTTCTGTTCTTCCTCTCGGCCACACCATTTTGTTGTGGTGAATATGGAGCTGTTGTTTGATGAATTATACCATTTTCGGCACAGAACTGTTCAAATGGTGATTCATATTCTCCACCTCGATCAGATCTCAATATCTTGATCTTTTTATTTAACTGATTTTCTACCTCAGCCTTGTATTTTATAAACGCGGTTATTGCTTCATCCTTACTATTTAAAAGATATACATAGCAATATCGCATATAATCGTCAATAAAAGTAATAAAATACTTTTTCCCACCTCTTGTAGGTAGTGATTTAAAATCACATAAATCTATATGTACCAAACCTAATGGTTCGGTGCTTCTGTCAACAGATTTAAATGGTTGTTTGACCATTTTTGCTTCTACACATGTCTCACATTTGTAGTTCTTATCTACTTGGAAATTTGGAATCAATCCCAAGTTTGATAATTTCTTCATTTTTCGGAAGTTAATGTGTCCTAATCTATCGTGCCATAGTAAAATTTCATGCTCAAGCAAGTAAGAGACTTCAATTTTATTAATAGCACAATCAGAATACATAGATTTATTGCCGGTAACGGCTACATTTGCCTTAAATAGGCCATCACATAAATATCCCCTTCCGATATACATTCCAGATTTGGATAGAACCATCTTGTCTGACTCAAACACCATCTTGAATCCCTTCTTTGATAGGACTGCACCAGAGATGAGATTCTTGCGTATGTCTGGAACGTGAAGCACGTCATTCAATTTGACAGTTTTTCCAGAAGTGAACTTGAGGATAACTGTGCCACTGCCTTCGATTATGGAAACTGCAGAATTACCCATGTAGAGTCTTTCTTTCTGATCGAATTTCTGGTATGTTGAAAACATGGATTTTTCAGAGCAAACACGACGAGTAGCTCCTGTGTCAACAAACAATTGGTTAGGGTTCTGAATCAAATTGCATTCAGAAATAACCGCTGAAAAGTTGGACTTATCCATTTTCATGTTGTCAACTGTTAACATCTCTGTTTTAGTGTAAAACAGTAAAATTCTTAAGATGTTATATGTCTAGTGTACTAAAACAGATAGCATGCTACAATAAACTCGTCCCACAAGTTTATTAATTAGAATTCCACTACGCTAGAATTCTGTATTAGATAAATGTAACAATAAGTTACGTTGTAAATAAATTACAACAACAACGTTATACTATTGTAAGAAATAGTACAATTTATAAACGGGAAAGATTACAGTGAATCTAACCAGTATATAAAGGAAATTCTGTCTGAGGCTTGTCGTAACAATTTTCTTAAGAATTTTGTTTCAAAACTCTCCCAAGATACAGCAGACGTAATCTGCACGAGATTGCAATGAGTATGTCAACTCTGTGATATGTATGAAATATAGAGCAGTAGAGCAAAGAAGCAAAAGAAATTAGATTGGAATTGGATGAGAATGTGATCAGCATTCTCTCCTATTTATAATTTCGTCCGCATCCCTTCAAACAGTCGCGTCGCTTGACGGGTCGCACACGTTTGCCTTTTGGTCGCTGCTGTTTGTTAACGGGTCGCACCCGCCTGCTACTGGTCGCATCTTCTTGCGTCCAACGGTACTGTTTCGCACCCGCTTGTACCTCTACAGCCGGGTCGCATCTGTTCGCCCGCGTCCGCTTCAATCGGCTCGCGCCTGTTTGCTTTTAACGGGTCGCACTCGCTAATGTTCGCATCTATTCAACCTGCTCGCTTCAGAAGTCGTCCTTTCTTAGCAATCCGCGTCCGTTCGTATAGCATGTAACTGTTAAAAAGCCCGGTCCAGTTGCAGTAAAAATACGAGTATCATATTAGACCCAAACCTGGCCCGGTTCAGTCGGACGGACGGCGGCGGCGCGCGTGTGATGGAGATGCATGACCTCCCTCCTCACAACGAAGCATACATTTGGATGCCCTTAGGCCCCAACACGTTCGTTGCAAAGCCATATATATCTTGTAATGGCTTTACAAATTTGACGATGTGGGACAAGTGTATTTCATTTACATTAAGAATTCCAAAAGTGGCACCAACACAAGAATCAAAAACAAGCTTAGTTACTTTGGCAGCTCGATAACTTTTTAATGTGAGAGGAAGTTCCAAGGTAAAAGGAGCAAGATCTTTTAACTAGGTAGAGCCTCTAGTGAGGCATTTTGAAGGTTCATTTTCAGTACACTTCCTTAGTCGCTTCCTGCTAGTAGCCCTGAACATTCAGAAGTTACCTTTGGGTCAAAAGACTTCCCAGCCTTTATCTTCTTACGAGCATGAGGAAATCCAGTTTTGATTTGTTTAAAACATGCCATTTGATAAGTTCTCCATGGCCCACGAGAAACATCCTTCCAGAGAGACATTCCAAATATCGTACGGGCTGGAAGAATTTTCCTCCACATCCAATATGTCAAATTCACAAAGAATATTATATCATTTGGTCTAAGAAGACCAAGCATACCAACAGTTGAGTTCAAATCAAACAAATGCTATATTTGAACGTAAATCTCATAGTGAAAAAATACGTTCAGGGGAACTTAATTATATGCCCCAAACAAAGAAGTAAAAAGCAACTTAATAATCATGGGTTCAAATTCATATCATAAATTCAAAATCCGTATTTAATTTTTATGACTTATAAGTAAATAAGGCGATCAAGGAAAACTAGTGGCTCCAGTATAGGTTCAAGGAATATTCGTTAATCAATTCAACATCCATGGAAATAAGTAATGACAATCCTTAACAATCATTGTTAACCGTTTGTCAATGCAATAAAGTTAATAATCATCAAGACAAATGGTTTTACATTTGTAAATAAGCCCATTGATTACTTTTGGCACAAATTTCACTCCCAAAAAGAACAAGAAACTATCTTGAAAATCAAATGACGATTTACTATAAGCATGAGGTAGTATTTGCAATTGAAAATATGTAAAGAAAGAATGAAGAAATCACTGATTTTGCTAAAGAGATGATCTCGAGTTTTTGTGAACTTTTAATGGGAGCAGCAAGGGATTCAAGAAAAATAAATGAAATAACAAGAAATAAGACTATTTTATACTTTACTATGCCACCTAATAAAACAAGATTTCTTAAATGCACGATAAAAAGTTGAATTTTAGAAGTAATATCCCACGAAAGCTGCAATGTCAGAAATTAAATCATCCCTTCATAATAAAAGAGAATGCCCTTTTTCAAAGGTCCAATTGAACATTGCCCGTGGAGGGTGCATTTATGCATAGTAGGCCCATCACCTTATCCTCAAGCTCTCATCTTCGATAATCAGTTAACTATGCCTTACAATATGTTATCAACAATTTCTTACAACAACCAATCTACACAGCCTTGGGACATTCAATTAACTCAGCCTTACGATGCATAATCAATAGCGTCTTATACAACCAATATTTTTTAAGCAAAGCTAGCGAGGTTGATCCCCTACCGGATTTTATTGCAAAGAACAATAAAAAAGACATAAAACATGCTTTATGGCAAAGCAAAGAAGAAAAGAAAACAAACATTCACACATAGAAAACAAAGTCAGATAAAAAACAAGAAACAAAAAAAACATCTATTATTTCATTCCTCCAACACCTCCTCATCTATAACAACCAATATATTTGATCTAAACAATACTCAATTATCGTGTCTTCGGCACGCAAAATCATGAAACTTTAGCAATATTCAATCTAGTACGCCTGCTGCTTAAAAATTATGAAACTTTGATTCAATCTAATATGCCTTCGGCTCATAAACTACAAAGCCTTAATGGTATTCAGTCAACTAAGCATTCGACTCATGAACTACGAAACCTTAACACTATTCAATCTAATACACCTTCGGCTCGTGAACTACAAAAACTTAAAGATATTCAATCTAATACACCTTCGACTCATAAACTATGAAAAATTAACGGTAATCAATCTAATATCCCTTCGACCCATAGATTATAAATTTAGCGGTATTCAATCTAATATGCCTTCGCTCAAAAAATTATGAAACCTTAACGGTATCCAATCTAATACACCTTTGACTCAAAAACTACGAAACCTTAATGGTATTCAATTAACTACGCCTTCCACTTAAGAACTACAAAACCTTAACGACATTTAATCTAATATGCCTTCAACTCATGAACTGCGAAAAATTAATGGCACTCAATCTAATATGCTTTCGGCTCATAAACTACAAAACTTTAGCAGTATTCAATCTAATATGTCTTTGGCTTAAAATCTATGAAAATTTAACGACATTCAATCTAATATGCCTTTGGCTCATAAACTATGAAAATTTAATAGTATTCAATACGGTATACCTTTGGCTCATAGACAATGAAATCTTAGTGTTATTCAATCTAGTGTACCTTTGGCTCAAAAAATTTCAAAAACCTTAACGATGTTAATTCTAACACGCCTTCAACTCATAAACTATGAAACCTTAACGATATTCAATCAACTACGCATTTGACTCATAAACTATGGAACCTTAACGATATTCAATCTAATACGCCTTCGGCTCATGACTTATGGAACCTTAATGTTATTCAATCTAATATGCTTTCAGCTCATAAACCACAAAACAACAGTGGTATTCATTCTAATATGCATCCGGCTCAAAAACTATTGTAACTATATTAAATCTAATATGCCTCTGATCCATAAACTATGAAACCTAAGCTACCTAATGGTATTTAATCTAGTACCCCTTTGGCTCATGAGCTACCTAACTTTAATGATAATCAGTCTAAAATTCCTTTAGCTCATAAACTACGAAACCTAAGCGGTATTTGATCTAATGCACCTTTGGCTCAAAAATTATGAAACCTTGGTGTTATTCAATATAATAGGCCTTTTGGCTCATAAGTTATGAAAACTTAATGATGCTCAATCTAATATGCCTTCAGCTCATAAACTACAAAATCTTAATGGTATTCAATCTAATACGTCTTCGGCTCAAAAACTATGAAACCTTAATGGTATTTAATCTAATACGCCTTCGGCTCAAAAACTATGAAACCTTAGTGGTATTCACTCTAATACGTTTTTAGCATATAAACAATGAAATCTTAGTGATATTCATTCTAACATGCCTTGGTTCATGAACTACGAAGCCTTAACAGGCCTTAACAGTATTTAAACTAACATGCCTTCGACCCATGAACTACAAAACCTTAATGGTATTCAATCTAATTCGCCTTCGACTTGGGAACTACGTGACCTTAACAATACTCAATCTAATATGAGTTAGGCTCATAAATTATGACACCTTAATGGTATTGAATCTAATATGTCTTCAGCTCATAAACCACAAAACTTTAATGGTATTAAATCCAAAATGACTTCAGCTCATGAACTACAAAACCTTGACGCTACACAATCTAGAACGCCTTCAACTCATAAACTATGAAACCTTAACAATAATCAATCTAATATGTCTTTGGTTTATAATCTATGTCTTCGACTTATAAACTATGAAATCTTTACGGTACTCAATTTAATATGCCTATGGCTCCTTAACTATAAAACCTTAATGGTGCTCAATTAAATGCGCCTTCAACACATAAAATTATACAGCCTTAACGACATTGAATCAACTAGCGTATTCAATATTGAATCCTTATTAATGACAAGGTTAGATATTCAAAGTCTTCAACATGAGATGGAGATAAAGTTTCAAACTATAAGGTTCAAAACCATTGCTCCATCACTAAAGGATAAGGTCGGATCTAAGAAATCCTCAACATGAGACGAGGTTAAACTTTTAAACTCATTTCCAGAAATTCCTCACTACGAGGTTAGATTTTTTACGATTACTTTTGCTTATTAGGGCACTCTACTGTACATAAACTTAGATATTCAAATATTTTAGCTTTTCAGCTACTACTATATATAGCCTTCAGCATTCAAATACTTTAGCTTCTAAGATACTAATATACACAGTCTTTGGATTACAATTACTATTGCATATAAGGAACTATATTATATATAGCCTTTGGAATTCAAATACATTAACTCTTCAACTACTACCATACATTGTTGGAACCCAAATATATGATTGTTTTAATGATGACAACAATATATATATATAAATATCTCCTATAGCATCTTTTATATAGGAATTTGATGGCACCAATGATTCAAAGAGACAAGAAGCGGAAGAAAGAAGAATTAGTATCCTACAAATCAAAAAAGTATGTTTTTTTCCTTGGAAGTAAGTTGTAAAATCTTCTAGATGATTTATATGCATATACACATCACTGGTATACAAGATTTTCAAAACAAAGACCAAAAGTAATTATAATTAAATCTTTATCAAGCTTTAAATAAAAAATAAAAACATAAAGTATTAGTTGACTGAAATTGCTCGGTAGTCGATTGAGGGTGTCAATTGGTTGCACTTCATGTGACTGAAAGCTTTTTTATCCTTTAGTGTTTAGTTTACTTCTCTGGAATGTTTATACATACATCCAATCGATTGGTATTCACTGCTTGTTGACTGGGTAAATAGTAACGGCTATATTAATTGAATTTTCTAAGATAAATTTTTAAAGAGATATAGCTCTTCAATGGTTCTTCTTATAAGAAGTGTAACCTTTTGAATTTGTACAACTTTTCAAGATAATTATTGATTACTATAAATAGGCTAAAGATAAGAAATTTTGAAATTGGACTTACTCTCATAATTTATAAACTCCTTTATGACTATTGCTTTCAAAAAGATTCTATTACTTATTCACTCAACTCCTTTCCCTTCCTTGATCACAAAGCATGCATCATTGAATCATCAAAGGAGGTTATGGGAAGTTTGTAACAGGAGTCAAAATCTGTATTGATATAACACAACATTGTCAAACTAGAAAACTATGGTGATGCCTATTCGTCTGGGCTAAGTGAGGATGATTGATTGGTGGAAATTTGAAGTGGATATTTGGGACTGGACGTTGAAAGAGAGGTCTAAACTAGTATAAAAATCTCAATGTGGTAGTTTTTTCATTTTACTTTACTATATCATTATTTAACTTGCTTATATACCCAATTTCACTATTTATCCATATTAGAGATCCATTGCACTCTTATTTGGTATTAAAACCCAGTTTTTTAATGATTGTAACAACATCCTAAAATAATGGTGAAAAGAAGATCTAGTCAAAATACTACAAGTAATAGAGACCACAATGCTTATTACATTACTACAAACATGACTGTAAGAGACAATGAGGCCGAACGCATCAACACATAAGACATCGATGCGGTACTAACTACTTATGATCAATTACATGAGTTTTATTTAAAAAATAAAAAAATAAATATGAACTAGAAATTAATACGTTGAAAAATGAAAAACATATTTTAGAAAATGAAAATAGCTTCTTAACAATTTCTTTATAAAATTTTATTTCTAAGTTAAATCATCCTGAGATATTAAATAATCCCTTAGAAATGGAAAATTTTCAAAGAAATTTGACTACTCGAAAAATAATTTTGAAATTTCTCTAAATAACTTAAACTCTTAATTTTAGACCCTTGAAAATAATATTGTGCTTTAGAGAATGAGAATTTAAAATTTATTAAAGAAATCGATACTTTGATAAATAAATTGGCAATTTATATATAAAAAAAGATCGGTGATTATAAGGTAAAAATTGATAAATTTAACAGAATAGTCGCATATTTCATAAAGGGAAAAATGATTTAAATTTAGTTTTATTAGATTCAAGACCTTTCAATAATGAAATTTATTTAGGATGTAATAAAATTAATTGTAGAAATAGTGCTAGGCATGCTTTCATGTACAGTAAAAATACTAATGCTTGTTCCAGATTTCGAGTAAAATCAAAATACAATTTTTATGGAAATTCAAGAATTTCCATGACCAATAATATTTCTAATATCTCTATAAGCACAAAACCATTGATCGAAAATATAATTAAATATTATATAAGTATTGGGTAATTATTATATGGAAAAGTAGAGAAAGATACATTGATGATTATTTTGATACAGTAATCAACAATAAAAAGAATTATTTTCAAATTTTCCATCAAACCCACTTGGGTATGGTTACCTTCGACCTAAGCTCCTAGATCCTAACATATGAAGCATGTACCAAAATATAGAATTTTTTCTAGGTACCTAAAAATGACAAAAGATGAGATAGATTTCGATTAGCAAATGTTCCATACATATGATGTAGGACAAGCATTATGGATAATGAAACTACAACAAATTCATTACATCTAACTTGTTTTATAAATAGCTCAGGGTTAATAATATTATTTTCAAAGTATCATAAAGTGATATTTTGAAAAAATAAATTAGATACTCTTTTCAATAAGTTGTTGCTTTCAAAATGGTTAAGAAATATTTAAAACATTTTCCTTTTTGCTAAATGGTAAAAAATTATTTCGAGGGAAATAAAAATATTGTTTGACAGCAATAATAATTTTAAGAGATTTGTTAAAAAAACACCTTGTTCTTGGATATTTATATTCAACTATATTAGTCGTCTCATATAGAGACTCAATTGGCATTAAAATTCAAGATTCTCAACTAATTCAGTCGGCACCTACTATGGCTCAATCGACCGAATTATGCCTTGCTCTCAAAATTTTTTTTTCCTTCTATTTCAGTTGACCCCTCACCTCTACCAGTCGATTAAAAATTTCATAGCCATTCCATTTTTAGTGGACTAAATAAGATTGTGCTCTCCGTATATTTTTTTATTTAAATTCAACTGATAATCCCTACTTTCAATCGACTGAACATGCCTTATTCCAGTTTTTTTTAAAAGTTGTGCTTATTCGTTTATACTTTGTTTTTTTCTCTTTCTTTTCACTTTCCTCTTTTTCAAAATCAAAAAGTAACCAGATCTAAGCTTCTTAACAATTCTTTAATGCCTCCAAGATAGAAATTACAGCGAAGATAAGAAAGATCCTATGACTTGTTCTTGTTTTATACATATTTGTGCACTTACTCTTATGACTTCATCTTTTATATATTTCCGTGTGCATCGACTCCTATATATGGATCTATTTTTGTATATAGTCATATGTGAGTATATTCATTCTTATGTTTATTCCAATATGCATATGTCATTTGTTTTCATCATACTTTTACTCCTTTTTATTGACAACAAAGGGGAGAAAGCATGGTGAAAGAGGGAGCATTCACTAAAGGGGGGATTATACATATATTGTGACAACCCTTGTCCTTTGACGTGCCCAAAACCATCACATCCAGAAATGTGGATCATCGATTTGAAGTAAAAGTAGTACTATAGAGACTAAGATATCAAAAAACAAAATAATCTACCAAATCCAAATGTCATCATAGCAGAAAAATTATATCAAATATATGGATAATCTTAAAAAAAGAAAATAATAGAAGTCTCAAAGCATCATAATATAATAGTCTCATAAAGCATCAACACATAATCCAAAATATCAAAGTATTATAAAACAATCCATCATAAGCAAAATACCGAAACAAATGTACTGATAGGAAATACATGATAAAGAATAAGATGTAAAGCTAGACTCCGAGCACGATAACCTGAAAACAACAATCGGCTAGTCATCTGCTGCCCTGTCTACCTGTGTTGGGGAAAAGGCAAAATGGAACGGGTTAGACATTTGTCTGGTGAATGAGAACAAGACTAATAAGATAACTGAATGCAGTTAATTCTAAGTCTACTCTAAATGATATAGAATGTGTGATGTGTCCATGCATAAGGTCATGCGCCTAAGGGTATCAATCTAACATAATAAGTGCACCTACGCTTCAAACCTCACCCGAACAATTAACCAATTAGGGATCTACTATCCCATTCTAACTTATACTATGCCCGAAAAGGAAGAACATGAAATACAAACTCGTAGAGTGACTCATTGTATGAACCCGCGCTCAACTCCTCGGTAGTAAAATGCCTCTTATGTACCACTTTGGAGTCACCGCACTTGTAGTCCTACTAGCATTGGGGGACCACCTAGCTCTTATCGATCTACAACCCTTTAACGTCCTAGCTAGCATCCACTTGTGCCATGTTTGTGCAAGAAAAACATGCAACACCTAGATCTCCTATTAGAACCGGACTCTCGAGGATGACATTGATCAGTGTTGTTCCCACTCGATCGTAATACCTTGAGTCTAACATGAAATAAATCGCCTATCTCTCAACAACTCTGCACGACTTGCCTTATGACACAGAAATGAAAAATAAATTTACACCAATGACCCCAATAGGGAACTCATTTCTCTAATATCACTCTAGCTCATAACCGGGTCCACAACAATCCAACACAGTACAATGTTTCATACACTTATTATGCTCAAGGCCCAAAACAATCCGTAAAGCCCTTTATGCCTGCGACGGTTGACCTATGCCATCCATAGGTTGGCTACCTATAGTTCGTTAACGTTTTGATTTATTTGCTTTCAATTTTATTTAATTCTTTCTTTAGTTTTTATCCATTTCACTTAGCATAATGTTATCCCTAATCCATATTTTAAATTCCTAATTTATTATTTAATTTAGGGTTCCATAATTTCTAATAGTCAATTGCAATTTAATTAAAAAGGTTTGTAACCCTAATTTCAATTTATTAGATTAACAGTTTAGGTGATTACAATCTAACAGCATAAAATAGAATTAAAATTAACCGTTTCAATCATCCTATTAAATCTGTGCTCCCTCACCTCTGTCCTTCTTTAGGTCTAGTTCCAAATCCACTTGTTGCCCCTAGATCTGCTTAGGCTTCCCTTCAATTGCTAGATCCTTATTTTTATTTTTAATTTAGATTGAGATTTGTATTTGATTTGGGGATTGGAAATTGTTTTGGGAATTAGGTTTTCAATTTGGCAAGCTTCGCTGCAATGGGAAAAACTAAGGACTTAGGAAACAAATAGGTGTTAATTTATAAGGGATAGTTTGGCCCGCATCCCAGTTAAGTTTCAAAATAGAGAAAACATCCTCCCCAAACTAAACTTACGTTTCTAGTCCTTGATTTCAAATCCGCTTGCGCCAAAGGAACCAAATCCCTTTACATTTTTAGCATTTCAAACCCATATAACTTTATGTAGAAACATTGGATCAGCATACCGTTTTCACTACAAATCAAAAAATTTATGATCTTTAAAATGAGATCCATTGTCGATACCAAAAATATCATATTTGCAGTAAGGCTGCAATTGTTACATATATTTGCTGAGAATTCTGTAATTTCTGAACATCATCGAATTTTCTTCAAATGTCAGGAATTATTCTATATAATTGCAGACTTTTATGCAATTATATGTAATAATTACAGACTTCTCTGCTATTATTCCATATAATTACCAACTTTTCTACAATTGTTCACTATACTTTCCATTTTCTACAATTATATGAAATGATTATTAATTTTTCTTCAAATATCAGCTAATTATAGACTTTTATGCAATTATATGGAATAATTATAGATTTTTCTGTAATTATTCCATATAAGTACATACTTTTATGCAATTATATCGAATAATTGCAGAAAACTCTGCAATTATTCCAAGTAATTATAGAAAGTGCAACTATACCATATGATTGTAGACTTTTCTGCAATTATTGCATATAATTGTCGAATTGTCTGCAATCATAATATATAATTATAGAATTTTATGTAATTATTGCATATAATTGCTGAATTATCATGTCGTTGTTTTTACATATGCACAATGCCGCTCATTAGAAAGATAATAAATTTTGTGATTTAATGGTAAAAACTATTTGTTAATCCGTCGTTTCTACAAAAAGTTATTGCGTTTTAAAGATTGATAATTAATGGGGTGCAAAATTTAATTATGGATGTGAGAATAACATCCATATATGAAGAATCAATGTTCAACAATGGAGCAGAGGGGTATTTTAGGGAAGAAAATAACAATATTTGAAAATAGGGATGTAATTTATATCTTTTTTTGGAGGATGTTTTGAGTATTAAGTTTGATTCTAGGGACGTGTCCCTTTTTTCACTTTAGGATTACCCTAGGTGTTAATTTATTAAGGAAATCCACAACTCTCTACCATCAGATTAGCCCCCAACTTAATCTAGAACTTCGCCCAAAATCTTGGCCGTTATGCAATCATCTTGTCCGTAGAAAAAAATGCGACTCGAGACTGCAATCACCCGATCAACACAGGGTCGGGTCATCCGCCCATAAGGCTAGGTCAATCGCCTTTGGTCGACCTGGGCCTTGTGATGGTCGACCTGACCTACGTATATTTTTGTTTTCTTTTTCTATTTCTACTTTCTTGTTTATTTCGATGCTCATAAATGTCCTACACTAACTCATATTTCAACAAGTTAGGTATGAAAATCGTCCAATAAATTGCTGCAGACACAATGGTGCAAGTCCCATAGCCAAATTCAGACATTAGTGAAAATTTTACTTTTAAGTTCATTCTTAACTTTTAGTTATATTTTCTTATTTGTATCCAGAAAAATTCTGGGGTGTTGCATTCTCTTCCTTAAAGGATTTCATCTTCGAAATCTCTAAGGATGGAAAACTGCAACTAACAACCCACAATCAAAATGTACATCCATCTACTCATCCATCATCAGTAACAACCATAACCTTTATTAATTATAATGCAATTATATAAGTAGCATGGCATGCATATGAACCTGAACTAATGCAAAAGAGTAGTCGGTCTACTAATCCGATCGACCTCTTGCTTATGCAAGCATGCTCATGCCATGCATCCAAGTGTATGCAAGATCCTAAAATAAACCGATGATTCTACATGTATGCTCAACCACACATCCAAATGCAACATCCATAGACAACAATCAATAACCAGAAAGAACTATGCACATGATATATGTGTGTTCCCCTAAAGGACTCAATATCCTAGTGTATAAAATTGCAACCATTTGCATCCATAAACATCCATATACATCCATTGACATCCATCACCCATAACATATCTTATTGATACATTTGCAAACATGCCTATCATCCAAATAATTAAAGATAGTCTACCCTCTCCCCAAGTTACACCTAAGGGTTCTAACTAGAGAAAGATTGAGATATAAGATGTACCAAAGAAGAGTTATGGGTGTAAAACTCGAACTTTTCCTTGGGTTCCCATGTACTGTCTGCTAGGTCATCTCCCTTCTAAGCAATAACTAATCTAATCTCCTTATTGTAGAGTCACTTAGTGCCATACTCTAAGATGCGGGTTGGTGCATGGAAAATGAGTGATTCATGCTCCACTTCAACCTCCTCTAATCGACTAGGCTCAGCTACAATAGCCGAATCATGTAAGCACTTTTGCAAGTGTGAAACATGAAAAACATCATGCACACTACCTAGCTTCTCCGAAATCTCAACCCTATAAGCCAACTTCCCAGTCCTAGCCATAATTAGGAATGGTCCAAAAAATCTCAATGCTAACTTCCCCAAAATCCTAAACCTTATCACATGCCTCAAGGGTGAAACCTCATCACTTCTGCTTACCCCAAGCCATCTTCATCTCCTCCAAATCAAATCCACTGTCTCCACCATCTCCCTAACCATATCGAGTCCAAGAATAATCCTATCCGTCGTGACCCACTAACACTATGGTGGTCTACATTGTCTGATGTACAATGCCTGAAATGGTGCCATCCCCATTCTAGTCTATTAACTATTATTATAGGCAAACTCAACCAGTGGCAAATGATCCTTGTAAGGGTGTAAATCGATCGGACCGAACTGGACGGAGGTGTGTTCAATTTCTATCCTAGATAAAATCACACGGACCGGACTCATATAATTTTTATTGTCCTAGCTCGTGTCCTAAATGAAATCGGACGGATATGTACATACATTTTTCGAACACGGACTCGAACGGACACGGCGGACATTGCTATTTACATCAAATTTTATGCCGTTTAATAAAATTTCCATCAGTTATATTATTTTTATCAACGTGTATTGAAGTATAAGCATTTTATGAATCCTTACTCAATTAACCGACCAAATAGTTGTCACATTTGAGAAACATAGAGGATATACTGAATTATAAGAAATTCGGACAAATTCGAATGAACACGGACCAGACTAGATTTTTGGTTGTACATATTTTATTGTCCTAGCTCGTGTACTAATTAAAAATAGAATGAACTCAGATGGACGTATTTCGACCACGGACACGAATGGACATCAGACACTAATACAAAATTAATAGCCCTAGAACCTTGTAACACCCTAACTCTATACCCATACTATTCAAGAGTATTACAAAGTAATACTGTCAGATAACATGGAGAATAAGGCGATATGGGTACACACTGAATATTACTTTGGACTAGAACTGGTATGTATAAAAATAATGAATAAATATCTCACCTATATTTACACAGTATCGGTACAATGTAATAATCACGTGTGCCTCTAGGATAGAACAATATGCAAAATATAGTAAATATCAGAGTTCCTAGAGTCAGTAGCAGCGATGATATGAAATACATATCAATTATTAAATACATACATGAGTCAATATAATACAAAATAATATACAGTAATGTTGAATATCTAGCCCCCTCTAAGCCCAGGAAATATTTGCTAGTCTCATTTTCCCTGTACTTGAAATGTCTCAAACTGACCGGATTACTATATAAATAACAAATGGGTCAGATTATATCTAAATATATGTGTAAATACATTCATAGATATAGAATATACATAATATAACGGTGATGACATAATAACAATAGTATACCATAATAATAACACTCTCAAAACACATCATAAAGATGTCATCACCTATATAAAACACATTAAATTAGAATTCACATAAAGCAATATTGTATGGGTGAATCATCCATATCTTTGACGCAGCTTCTTCTAGGCTCGAACAGTTTAGATATCAAACTGTCGCAACCTATCCAGGATCTTCCTCACAAAATGATAATTTCGTGTCAATAAACTGATAGAACGATAAATGCTTAGTTCCATTGATCGTGATGATACCAGAATCTAGCTATCTCCAACTCGTTGATCTCGCAAGATGCCATGTTGAAAGATCTATAATTCGATCGTTGATCTCTCGTAAGTGATACCGAGAATTGGCTTCAAATTCGTTGATTCGCTCACGAATAAACTGAAGATGAAAAGTAGAAGGAGATCACACTCAACTTCCAACAATGGTGGCCAAAGCTCACACACAAATTTATTCAAAATCAACTCTTCTTTTACAAATGACAACACACCCCTATTTATAGAAAATTACAACACATACATGCGACTCAACATACAACACACGACCTAACAACATACGACATAACAACATACGACTTAACAACATATGACATAACAACATACGACTCATGACCTAACGACTTAACAATACAACACACATGCGACTTAACATCATACGAATCACGACCTAAGAAATCAGCGACATAAGAAGAAAGCACAACTTCAGGAACGACTTAAGCGACTTAAGAGACATTAGAAGATAGCACGGCTTCAGGAACGACTTAAGAGACTTAAGCGACATAAGGAATCATCGACTTATAGAAATGCGGCATCAGTGAATGGCTTAAGGAAATGCGGTATAAGTGAACGGCTTAAGGAAATGCGGCCTACGACTTACGACTTAAGGAATGCGGCATAAGTGAGCGACTTATAGAAATGCGGCCTTGTTTTTTTTGAGTCGTTATCTTATAAGGCAGGCGACTTATGGCAGACGACTTATGGCAGGTGACTTATGACTTAAGATGGTGGCGACTTATCATGATGCGCTGCATCATCCTCCCCTGGTTGAAAAGAATTTGACCCCGAATTTACACTTTCCTCTTCTTTGACATACTTATTCTCATGATATGGAATCAAGTGTTTGACATTGAAAACGTCAGCAGTATGGATATGATCCGGCAATCTTAACTGATAAGCATTCTCATTAATCTTCTTTACGATTTCCAAAGGACCGATCTTTCTAGCAGCTAGTTTGTTGTAAGTACCAATAGGAAATCGATCCTTAGTCAAGACTGCATATACAAAATCTCCTTCTTTGAACTCAACATTTCGTCATTTAATATCTACGGATTGCTTATATTTCTCATTCGCCTTAAGCAATGTTCTTACACAACCTTGTGGCACTCTTGCAATTCATTCACAAAATCACTAGCTCGTTTGATCACTCCTTTCTGCTGTGGTACTATAGATAAATCCAATGGTCCTTTAGGAATTATTGAGTAAATGACCTAGAATGGACTGAACCTAGTGCTACGATTAACTGCATGGTTGTGTACAAACTCAGCTTGACACAGCTTGAAATCCCAACTCTTCAAATTGTCACTCACGAGGCATCTCAATAGATTACCTAGGGATCTATTCACAACTTCTGTCTGTCCATCCGTCCGTGGATGATAAGCACTACCAAAATTTCAGCTTTGTCCCGACCATTCTTCATAGACCCATCCAAAAATGACTCAGAAAACGAGTGTCTCTATCATATACAATAGATTCAGGTAACCCGTGAAGTCGATAGATCTCTTTGAAGTATAACTGTGCGACATTAAATGCATCTGCGGTCTTCTTGCATGCGATAAAATGTACCATTTTTGAAAACCGATCAACCACCATGTAGATAGAATCATTGCCACGTTGCGTCCTCGGCAAGTCCAATACAAAGTCCATACTAACATCCACCCATGGTTTAGTAGGTATAGGCAACGACATATATAAACCTGCATTTGTTATGGTCCCCTTTGAGAATTGACAAATATGGCACCTCTGAACGAACTTTTCAACTTCCTTTCTCATTGACGGTCAAAAATAAGACTTTGAGATCAACTGCATAGTATGGTCGCGGCCCACGTGTCCTTCTTCATGTAATTCTTTGATAATTTTCATTCATAGATTGCAATCTGGAATACACAAGTGATTTCCTTTGAATAGAAAACCTTCAACCAGCATATATCCATCCATGCTTCCCTGCTTGACTTTGTCTAGGATTTCGTAAAAATATGAATCTGAAGTAAGAAGATCTGGAAGTAAGTCAAAACCCATCACCTCTATTTGCATGGTTGTTAGTAAATTATTCCTCTGACTCAATGCATCGGCGACGCGATTAGTTACTCCAGACTTGTGCTTTATGACGAATGTAAATTGCTGCAAATAAGCTATCCACGATGCGTGCCTAGCTATAATTTTATTCTGCCCTTGTAAATGTTTCAATGCTTCATGATCTGCATACAAAACAAATTCTTTGTGGAACAAGTAATGTCTCTAATGCTTCATGGCCTGCACAATAGCATAAAACTCCACATCATAAGTGCTGTAATTCGTTTTTGCTCCAGAAAGTTTTTCACTGAAATAGGCAATTGGCCGTCCCTTCTGACTCAACACTCCTCCGATTCCAACTTTGGATGCATCTGTATGTAACTCAAATAGTAACTGAAAATCTGGCAACACTAGAATCAGTGCTGAGGTTAAAAGTTCCTTTATTTGTTCAAAAGCAGATCCTGCCTCTTTCGTCCATGAAAACTGCTTTCCTTTCATACAATCAGTAATAGGAGCCATTACACTACTAAAGTGTGGTATACATCTTCGATAAAATGAAGTTAACCCATGGAAACTTCTGATTTCTATTATAGTTTTGGGCTGGGGCCAATTTCGGATTGCGGCTACTTTACCCTGATCCACTTGTATCCCTTCCTTAGACACGACATAACCCAAAAATAAAACACTTGGCGTTATAAACACGCATTTCTTCGTCGCTGCATAGAACTGTTCTTGACGAAGAATAGTTAACACCTTTTGCAAGTGTTGAATGTGCTCCTCTATGCTAGCACTATATATCATGATATCATCAAAGCAGACTACAACAAACTCCCCGATGTAAGGTCTGAAAATTTGGTTCATCACCCTCATAAATGTGCTTGGTGCATTAGATAGACCAAATGGCATGACCAGCCATTCATATAATCCTTCCTGAGTCTTGAATGCTGTCTTTTATTCATCACTTGGTCTTATGCGAATCTTACCATAACCACTCTTAAGGTCGATCTTAGAAAAATTACAGACCCGCTGAGTTGATCCAGTAGATCATCAAGTCTTGGCATAGGAAATCTGTATCTGACAGTTATTTTGTTGAGTGCCCTGCTGTCTGTACACATTCTCCATGAACCATCTTTCTTCGGTACCAATAGAGCTGGTACAGCACAAGGACTGAGACTCTCTCGAACACGCCCTTGCTTAAGCAACTCCTCAATCTGTCTCCTCAACTCTTCATGCTCTTTTGGACTCATGCGATAATGCAGCCTATGCGGTAAAACAGCACCTAGCACTAAATCAATTTGATGTTGTATATCCCTTAGTGGCGGTAATTCCTTGGGTAATTCCGCAGGAAAGACATCTTCAAATTCATTTAACACCGGTCTAACCTCCGCAGGAATTTCAAGATCTTCACTTGTTTCATACCCAAACAACATAAACAATTCAGCACTATCTTTCACTTCTTTAACAAATTCTCTCTTAGACAATAGGCTAGTTGATTCCACTTTCTTCTCTGACTTGCTTTCACTTTGTTCACGCTTCTTAAGAACTAAGGTAACTTGGGTTCCTTCGAACATAAAACTGTAGCTGTTGGTGCGACCATTATGTTGTACAGCTCTATCATATTGCCATGGTCTTCCCAATAGTAGATGACATACATCCATATCGACAACATCACACCATATATCATCTTTGTACTTCTTCCCAATAGAAAATGTAACAAATGCTCTTTTTCCCACTGTCACTTCTCCACCTTTCTTTAGCCATGCCAGTTTATAAGGTCTAGGGTGTTTTTCAGTCTTCAACCCTAACTTCTTGATGGCTTCTTCATAAATAATGTTATCGCAGCTTCCCACATCAATAACAAATCGACAAACCTTTCCTAAGATAGTACATGTAGAGTGAAAGATATTGCTTCTCAGTCAACTAGAATCATTCTCATGCTTTGGCACTAAACAGGACCTCCTTATCATCAAGTTACACCCTTCATCTCCTGACACAACTTCTTCATCTTCATCAAACTTTGATGGTTGAGAATATTCAATTTCAGCTTCCACATCCTCATACTCACATTCCTCTGCAACTAATGCTCTCTTCTTTGGCTTTGTACATTCATTACTTTTATGGCCAAACTCCTGACAATTATAGCACTTGATACTGTTATCGACCCTTGCTTTAGCGGATTCATTGAAAATTGGTTTATTGACGGCCTTCGAAACATTGGCACTGCTATTAGCACCCTTATTCTGGTTGTTAGAACCCGCAGACACACCAATTCCTCGTCTCCCTTGTTTCTCCCAAGCTAGAGCTTTCTGATGTGCTTCAGGAACAGACATTGGATTAAACATATTAACCATGTCTTGAATTTTCATTCTTAACCCTCCAACATATCCAGCCGTTAGTTGTTCCTCGGTTTCCATAATATCATTCCTTGCGATCAATTGATAGAATTCATCTGCATAGTCATTCATTGTCTTCGTTCCTTATCTCAAATTCTGCAAACGTTGATACATAAGAGATTGATAATTGTACGGCAAGAAAGTCGCTTTCATCATCTTTCTCATCTTCTCCCAAGTGGGAACTTTTGATTTTCCCATTCTCTCCCGAGTTAGTTTAGTTTGTTGCCACCAAGCCATAGCTCTTCCCCTTAGTTTTGTAGCAACTAATTGGACTCTGGGATTCTCTGGCACCTCCTTGAATTTCAAAATTTCTTCAACACTCGACAACCAATCAATAAATTCTTCTGCTTGCATACCACCTTTGAATTCTGGAATTTCCATCCTCATACGTGACTCCCATTTACGATCATTTTCTGCATCCAGATATTGATTTTGCACTTGGCCTTGATTTCGATAATGAATACTACCTCCATCACCATCTTCCTCAAAATTAGATGTATTTCGATATCGATCCTGACCATATACGTCCATATGACCACGCATGTCCCTTCTACCCTGTCTTTCAACATCACGATATGGTTCATTTTCGAACCCACGTTGAGTTCTTCCCTCTTCATTTCGATACCCATGGCGGTCGCGCATCATTGAAACTTATGATTCTCTCATATCTCGATAAGACTGAGGTGACATCCTCCTTTCTTTCGAAACCGATGGTGAAACCCTATTTCCACCCTGGTTCGAAACTGGCGACGTTCTCTTTTGACTTTGGTTCATGTCGTTCATCAATTTCTCCAATTTTTCAAACCCTTATTGAACTATTCATTGATACGCTGCTCCATCTGCTCAGCTTCTTGTCTTCTATACAAATCTTCAACATTATGATAGCGATTAGCACGTCTCAGAGGCTTGATCATTAACAATCTCGTTTCCGTCTCTGATTTGGCTCTGATACCAATTGATGCAGCTTCTTCTAGGCTCGAACAGTTTAGATATCAAACTGTCGCAACCTATCCAGGATCTTCCTCATGAAATGATGATTTCGTGTCAATAAACTGATAGAATGATAAATGCTTAGTTCCGTTGATCGTGATGATACCAGAATCTAGCTATCTCCAACCCGTTGATCTCGCAAGATGCTGTGTTGAAAGATCTACAATTCGATCATTGATCACTCGTAAGTGATACCGAGAATTGGCTTCAAATTCGTTGATTCGCTCACGAATAACCCGAAGATGGAAAGTAAAAGGAGATCACACTCAACTTCTAACAATGGTGGCCAAAGCTCACACACAAATTTATTCAAAATCAACTCTTCTTTTACAAATGACAACACGCCCCTATTTATAGGAAATTACAACACATACATGCGACTCAACATACAACACACGACCTAACAACATACGACATAACAACATACGACTTAACAACATATGACATAACAACATACGACTCACGACCTAACGACTTAACAATACAACACACATGCGACTTAACATCGTACGACTCACGACCTAAGAAATCAGCGACATAAGAAGAAAGCACAGCTTCAGGAACAGCTTAAGCGACTTAAGCGACATAAGAAGATAGCACGGCTTCAGGAACGACTTAAGAGACTTAAGCGACATAAGGAATCAACGACTTATAGAAATGCGGCATCATTTAACGGCTTAAGGAAATGCGGCATAATTGAACGGCTTAAGAAAATGCGGCCTATGAATTACGACTTACGACTTAAGGAATGCGGCATAAGTGAATGACTTATAGAAATGCGGCCTTGTTTTCTTGAGTCGTTATCTTATAAGGTAGGCGACTTATGGCCAACGACTTATGGTAGGGGACTTACGACTTAAGATGGTGGCGACTTATCATGGTGCGCTGCATCAATCTTGAAATCATTATCAAACCTAGAAACGAACAGTAATGAGATATCCTCAAGTATAATTAGGCAAGAACACTATAATACCCAAATATCTATCAATCTCACAATATAAATTATCATCATAGAAAAATGAAACCATCCACCAAATAGGTCTAATAAATAGCAATGCCTTAACATAATATCATAAAATTAATAGATAATGTGAGATAGCCCATCAAACCATCCAAACCATATCCAATATCGTACAAATCAGAATGATAATCAATCACAATCAATAAATAAGCCTATCTCTAGAATACTAAACCAAAAGTGTAGATACACGGGGACCGCCTACACTTTAGACTCATACATTCTCTAGTCTAGTCAACTCATTACAGGAACAAGACATATATGCCAATCCATTTTTCAAACATATACCATGAATCTAACAGGAGACTGACATCAACCTACCGAAAGCCTTCTTCAGGAACATAGGTTTACTTGCCTATCGCTAAGTAACCGTCTATCCATACAGTCTTCAAGGTATATGCCAATCTTCTACACTCACGTACTCTGAACCAGATAGGGAGACTGATGGTCTTCTACCACAAGCCAGCTCCAGGAACCCAGTTCTACTCGCCTACTGCATAGTAACCGTTTATTCCTACAGTCTTCGGTTATCTCAACGAATCCATCCGCTAATGGCTCGTCAATGCATAGTCTCAATCAAAACCCTGCTTAGCCCATATAGGCAACAGGCTGCTGGCCTATGCGACATAAGGGGCTATATGATAAAACCCATCTACTACTACCAATACCGTAGTGTGCATCAAAGGGACATAACATAATACTCGTCGAAGCAACCCGTAATACTCACTGAAGGGACATATAACATTCATGCGGATCTGAAGTGCAACCCCACGATTAGGTCGCTAGGATGGATATTGTCCAATCTGGTTCACTCTCGAAAAATAAAGGAAGTGGACCCAATATGGACGATCATATAGTACTCATACCCTATCGCTTCATGTATCTCTAATAATAAGATGAAACTCAGCTCCTATAAGTCAATATCTAACAATACGATACTCCTCACCGAGTATCACGTGGACCCATGAGTGTAATACCTATTTGAGTGACATTTACTAAATAATGAATAACCAAACAAATAACATAACGACGTCCCATACCACCGCAAGTTACTCGAATAATCATTCGATGCTCATAAACTACATTCGATCCGCACTAGATATGTCTGTATGATAAACCCAATGAATAAACGGATAAGTATTACCGAGTGCCCCATCCTAATTGGTATTATTAATCCGTTTATTTATATTTCTTTTCACACAGAAACGAAATACAATACAATATTATCAAGCATGTCATCACCGTATCATACGAAATTCATTAATTAAATCAACTCAACGGTGAATCAATCATAGTGTCATAATCTGAATATTATATGAGAAATCAAAAGATATGGAAATCATACTTAAATCCCAATTTTATTTCAAACATTGAAATATTAATAAAGCTCATTAAAATATATCTTTAAATAATTAAAAAAACAGTCAAGTATTTACATAAAATATTTAAAGATCGATTTATTACTCAAATATACTTATAAGAATTTTATATATCCACAATTTACTTATTATCTCATAAAAATATACATACACACACACTTCAAAATATTATATTTATTTCTAACCATAATTATGATTCATAGTCCCTACTTAGTATCCAAATTAGCCAGGAATATAACAATTTCCTTTAGATTATCCCATGCAAGAAAATTCTTAAGTTATAAAAGAGACTTTCACTTAATAACCTTTATAAAAATTCTCTTAAACAATATTATTATTTTCCAAACATATTTTTATGAAATTGCAATATATTATATTTTCTTTTAGAAAGATTCCAAATCTCATAATCAGTTACTAATTCAACTAAATAATTCCACAACCAACAATTCATCTCACCTAATAATAGGGCTGTCAATGGGTCAGGTCCGACCGGGTTCGGGTCGGGTCAAGGAAGGTTCGAGTTGATTTTAAACTGGTCGGGTCAACTCGCTTATTAAACAGGTTAGAAATAGCTCAACCCGAACCCGACCCGACCGGTGTAAAGCGATTATAAACAGGTCGGGACATGTTGGGTTGTAAATTGGTCAGTCAACCCGTATAAGGTGTAAATGGGTTATAAACGGGTCGTAAACGGGTTATAAACGAGTCATAAATGAGTTATAAATGGGTCAAATTCGGTTTCACTTGCAAGCGGGTCGGGTCAGCCCATATAAGTTTAAACGGGTTATAAACGGGTCAAATTCGGGTTCATGGGTCAACGAGAAACCCAACCGTTTATAGATGGGCCAATTTTGGGTTGACCCGAAAACAACCTACCCACTTAAATGGGTCGAGTTAACCTAATAATTTCCATGTAATCTTCAGATTGTGTTGGAAATTGACAGTCCTACATAATAATTCAACCAATGACCTTAATTAATTTACCTAAACAATTGTAATCGCTGACATGATGATTATAGATGTAAATAGCAAACAATAACATTAGATATAGTTGTGAGTTCGAAATTAACTCACCAAACACTGATTCTATATCCACAATTGCCCTCGAGAAACTACTACCAAGCTTCAATTGTATGTTTGCAGTCGACATCTACAACCAGCACTCTAAGTCTTGACATCAGCATCTCGTCACTCGCCAGAGGCCTTCGCGCCACCAAATCGCACTCCCTTCCAAGATCAACACAACCCTTTACAACACTCGTGGCATCTTCTTTTAGCCTCCCCTCTATAATGATCGCAATAACCAGGTCACACGGCCTATATCACCGTCAACTCCCACGAAGAGAGAAATCGAGAAACCCAAGATTTGAAATTAGGGATATTATAGATTTCATACATAACTTTTGCTTAATTTTTAGAGATGCAAATATTTTGGTTTTCGATAACTTCCCCCTAAGTTCGATGATCTCCAGGAAATGAATAAATAAAATGAAAATAGAGAAATGAAAAATCTAAAATTTGGGTTAAGTTTAAGTTTTTTGGCTTTGGGCTTAAAATTTGATTATAAAGAATATATATATATATATATATATATATATTTATATATATATTTCATTCTTAAGCTAAATTCAAGTTACTATTTCATTTCATCTTTATCTATTTTATAAAATATTATTTCCCATATTTATAACTTATTCAAATTTAAATATCACAATTTTGCAATTTAAATCCCTTTATAAAATAATTACGGAACCAATTTATCAAATAAACAATCAAATTCCAAATTAATTAAAAAAATTACTATTATTAATGTTAATTAATTATTACTTAAAAATTAGATTGTTATAGACTTTCCCCCTTACAAATTGCGTCCTCGTAATTTCTTTTAAGTAGAAATATATAATAATTTTAATTAAACAAAACTAAATCATACCATTTTCAACTTTATTTGTCTATAAACTCTTTCGATAAATATGAAAGAAATACCAAAATAATAATATAAAGATAAAATAGATTATTCAAATAAATATATAAAATAACCAAAATGATACTTAGTAATAAATCATTCACTATATATATATATATATATATATATATATATATATATATATATATAATTTTATATAACAAAATAAATACTCAAAGATGGATAATAAATTTATACTCTAGAATTAATTGAATAATCATGTAAAGTTAAATATAGTTTAACAATTACATTAAATAACTAATTATACAAAACTAATCATTCACTAAATATTTATTATAAACATTAATAACTTATTTTAAATTTATAGAATAGTTTAAAAGACCAAATTATTTCATATAATTATAATTCCATAATTTTCTATTACTAAACACTGTCTATAAATAATTATGTTATGTCCAAACCAATTGCATTTATATATAATTTGAATTATATTAAAATATAATTAAATATACTTAGAACAACTGTAAATATTAATAATGGACTTTATCATAATTCTTTATCCATTTATATAATAATTTTTAATTCACTTTATTATTTAGTAGACTTGAATCAGCGATTGGATTCATATATATAATGGACAGCTCAAAACAAGTAGAGAGCCCACTAACATGACACGGGTAGGAATAATGAACTGAAGGTAATCAAAGCAAGTCTTGTAATAGCAAAATAATAGAGTTGCTAAGGTTAAAAAAAGAACAGTGAAATGCATTGCACTTTAGGCCCGATACACTAATATGTATAAATAGAAATATAATGGAAAACCCAAAGGAATATAAGTACTCATGCATCAATCCACGCTAATCGTAAGAATCAAAGCAATGCAAAAACAAGAACCCAAGACTTTCTAGCAGCCCAAGCACAATCATGGATGAAAGAGAATGCAAACACAACACTAGCACATACACAATAATGCACGTATGTATATATATATATATATATATTCTCACGCACACAATAGGAATGAAGACACACACAAAACAGTGACAGTGGTCAAGTACAAACACGCACGTCAACAAGTCCAAAATCATCTCAAAGCAAGACATACAAATACATTGGGTAACCAGACAAGACCAAGGAGGGTCAATACATACAAGCCAAAACTAAATGCACGTAGGAAATGCAATGCAACTTAAACACATGCACACATATCAACAACCATAAGGGAAAGGCTATGGTGCAGGAAAGTACAAGTCCAAACTTAAGGCATAATTGAATCAACATAGCATAACCAGATGAACCAAGACATGCACACACATCACACGAGGTCAAGTGCACATGGGTAAAGCAAGGCTACTACAGAGCACATGCAACACTACAAGCCAGAATAGTGAACACAAGTGCACAAATAAATGTATACAAGTTCAAACATGGCATAACCAGGTAAGCACAACATCATAAGGCTATGACATACAAGAGACACATGCATATAGACATACTCAGGTATAAGGGATTAGTGAAGTACAAATGGATTCCAGGTCAGACGGGTCTAAAGGCAAATGCGAGTACAAAGTTATTCAACATGAATCAAGGCAGCTAGTATTAGTGTACAAGCAAAACAAGGAGAAGCGAGTACAAGTGCACCAAGAAAAAATCAGGACAAGTTCAGGTGAAAGTAAATGCACATATACATGCAGCAAAAAGAAAGTCAAGAATTCAAGTGCAATTTAGTACAACCATTATGAAGTAATTGCACAAGCACATGTCCAATTCGAACAGGCACAAATAAGGATGCATGCAACATGTGCACAAGCATCACGACCAAAACCAGAAACAAGAGGGTACATACACACAAGGCAGTATATAAGACTCAGCAAGAGGTGCAGTACATAAACACACATAGGTCGACACGATTTAACAAGTACATACATGTATTTTAATACATATCATATGGATGTATATTTATCATATGTATATATATTATACTTACATATGCATAACATAATTCATATGCATATCAGGAATATAAATGTCAAAGAACATCACGTGTTTCAATATAGTATAACATATGTAAATGGTTTGCATACACATATTGTCAATACTACATATATATTGTTTAGATAAACATATATACATATACACACACATATACACACACACATTGCCACATAATTACAAAATTGGCTTTGTGTGCCTTGTGTTTATATATATATTATGGTTCGATATCAACTAATAAATTCAAGCTCCAAATATATTTGGTTGAATAAACATCAGAGTATATTTTAGTTTGAAATCGAGATAATAAGAAGTAAAGCATAATACCTCAAGTCAGACAACAGTTTAGTGTGAGCGATAAACAATCTCAAAATATCATACAAGTCGATGTAGTAAGGAACAAAGGTATAGGAATCATACCTGACCTAGACCTGCATCCAAAGAGTTAGCATATACCAAAAATAAATGCTATTCTTCTACCATCATCATAAGATATACAAACATTCTGTAATACTATCTGGTGTCTAGCCATCGATCTCTTGTATACCTATGTCACTTGACATCCATAAAGAGAAAAACACAACTATGGCAATCATGGAAAGAGTAACATCCACCAAACGATCCTCACTAGTACTCAATGTGACCTAGATATATAACTCGAAGGACTGTCCACTTCTATGAGTAATGGAAAATCCCAGTTTTCTATGTACCCAAACATCGGGCCATAGCTGACACTAGATCCCCTCAACAATCCATGGTATACAGATCCCTTCAATGGCCCAGGGTAATTGTCAAAGTACCCAACAAGCATGCTCATAATAATTCTTATTATGAGTACATCAGAAAACACTTCAAGTATCAATGATCCTCCATCATGCATATCTGAGCCTTCCGTTGCTTCATCCATTTTTGATTCTCCATGATGGAACCCTTTAATGTTCTATCCATGAGTTCCCTTTAATGGACACACCCTGGTGGATCATTAATATTACGACTCATTAACATTGAGTCTTATCCTCACTTTTAGATGTCCATATCAGTCATAAAATCAACACATCAAATTTCTAAAGACATCGCATTGAACCATCACTCTTTCACTATGTCGTTTAATTGTCGATCTTCATTGCATTGCCATCATCGGAATCGAATGTCGAATGAACACACTTGCATGTATACCGAGATACTACTACACGTCCCTAAATACGCACCTCCATTTTCTAACAAATAACATGGTTAGTACTAACCATTTTTGGTCGGTATCGACCATGTTTTGGTCAGATAATCTTGGCCAAAATTAGCTGAGTTCCCAAAATCTTCCTCCTGCTTGCCTGGAGTCCTTCTCCTTTATATCCGATGTCCTTACTCCTACTCTCTCAACCAAAATGATGTTAATACTGAGTTCTTTCTATTATATACCGAGTTATTTCTCTCTCTTCAATATGCAGCTAAGTCCTCTAAAATAAATTCATTGCCTTGACCCATGCTAATTCCCAAGTCTACTTGCCCATGACGCGAAATAACTAGCCAACAATTACACCCCTGATATGTATTGAGCCTACACCGACATGATTAAAATTACACCGACATGAATTTATCCATCCAAATCACCTCTAAAATTCATGTGACCTACTTCTAGGCCCTTCTGCTCCTCATGAACCTTATTTACAAGTTGCAATATGTTTTAGGTGCTTTAGACATTGTTTTGCCCAAATCGACAACCATATCCTAAATACACTAAAATAGCTAATGAATATATTAAACCATCACAACAATTATACACAATCATTACTAATCATTCGAGTAACGCATGAATTTATTTCAAACAATATTTGTAAATACACAATTTTCTAGATCTAGTATACTAAAATGTTAATATGATTAGTAAATGATCCAAAACAAATTAAGTTACATTTTTATCCTTTTAAATCCGGTCTAACATGTTATTAAAGTGATATCTAGATTTGAATATGTTTTTAACATCAAAATCCTATTAAATTTCCACTTTTACCATATCTACTTACATAGAATAACAAGGGATGTAAGATCACTCATCTGGTGCCAAAATTACCAAAGGTTCCCTATGAATCATGATGAATAATAAAAGCATAAATTTCCAATGCATCTTATTTATAGGTTTAAGATTCCTTTCTCTAGTCACTTTCTAATTATGTGTTTAAGCTAAACCAAGTATGAAAATAGAAGTATTTTGATAGAACATGGATTAATAGAGGTTTAAACCTATTTTGGGAAGTGGGAAAAGTGATTATGTCCGTCCATTATCCTCCATTAGGAACAAATCCTAAGATAGGATATTGGGTTTAAGTATGGGCTTAACTAATTACCCACTAATTTGTCCAGCAACAATTCAAACTTAAAATGGTCATGTTTCTTAAACAGTAAGTCCATTTTCATATTATGACCACCTTACGGAAAGAGAAATCATCATTCCGATCTAATGGAACTGTTTTCAAACCCTAGTTCAACTCCTATCAAAAGTTATAGGATCTACCAGATTTTCCAGGTCAAAACTGTTTGATTAAAGTTCTTAGGATGGAAAATGTCCCTAGTACATTTTCCAAAGTTGTAGAGTCATACGACCTCAAACAAGTTAAATAATAATATTTTTCGATCCTCCTATGCGCAAAATATGAGTCATCATACTTTTCCCCTTTAGGGATTTTACACCTTCAATCCCCTAACAAATCAAAGAATATTTAACCATACTTACCTCGCATGCCTACCAATCATAAGAAATAATCAAACATATCAAACAAGCAGCTATGCAATCAATAATACATACACATGTGCATGTGTGTATCGTAACATGCAAGATACTAAACAATCCTATATAATGTAAAGGCTAAAGTAAATACAATAAACAACATGCATTACCATGCAAAGAGATCTGGATATGCAGCAATCGTACTATTCGCGGTTTCCTACTTGCAACCACCTTCACTTTCATCCTATTGAACCTTCACTAAATCCATCGTCTTCCTTCTAAGTTGTTGCGTATCATGTTCGACAGAATGAATCTGATTATGAAGTCTCAAAATTTCTTGTTCAACTTTGATATCATCAAGTTGATCTAGTGCAGTAACCGCGCTTGAGTCAAGCACAAACTTTCATAAGTGAGAGATGTGGAATATACTGTGCATGCCCGACATCTTCTGAGGTAAGTCAAACCCTATACGCTAGGTTTCCATTCCTCTCTAATATCAAAAAAAGATCACAAATCTGAATGCCAGCTTCCCCTTATTGCCGAATCGAACTACATTTTTCGATGAATAATTTCCTCAAACACTATATTGCAGACAGAGAACTCCAAATCTTTACATCTCTTATCAATGTAGTTTTTTGTTATCCTGAGCAGACTACCTTCATTACCGATGATTTCAATCTTCTCTAAGGTCTATTTGACCATATCTTACCCAAATATCAACATCTCGCTCGCTCCCCGCTAGTATGAAAGAGCATTACATGGTTGGCTATACAATGTTTCGTATGGTGCCATACAGATAATAATCTGATAACTCTATTATATGCGAACTCAACCAAATGAAAAGATCATCCCACAAGCCTCCAAAATTAAATATGCATTCTTATAAGAGATCCTACAATGATGGTTCACCCTTTCGGTCTACCTATCAGTTTACGGGTGATAAATAGTACTACAATGCATCTCGGTTTCCAACGCCTCTTACAACCTTTTCCAAAACCTACTCATGAGCAAAGGGTCACCGTCACTCACAATGTTGTTTGGCACACCATGAAATTCCACCATCCGTTTCATATACAACTTGGCTAGTTTGGATGTCATTCTATTAGACATACCGGGTATGAATAGAGCACTCTTCGTTAATATATTGACTATAACATAAGTGCTATTATACCCTTCTTTGGTCCTTGGCAATTTGTCAATGAAACCCATTGATACTTGTTCTTACTTTCACTCAAGATCTTCAAGTGGTTGCATCAAGCCACCTGGCTTCTTCTACTTTGCGTTTACTAACTAGCAGTTCGTGCACTTCGAGATGAACGCTCTGATATCCTTCTTCATCACCTCCTTATAACAAATCTACTTCATATCACGGTACATATTATTACCGTCGAGATATATAGTCAATCTAGAATGATGGCACTGTCCTAGGTGTTTTCTCATAGTCCATAAACATCGAGAATAAATAACCTCCCATCCTTGCATAGCCAACAATCTCAGTTGAGTCTGTACTACTTCATGTCATCAAAATCTAATCCTTCTTCTCCTTTTGCTATGATCTTTACTAGTCTAACAGCTTGCTTTTGACTAGTGCCAAAACTTTCTATCAAATTTGATATCTGATGGTCAAACTTGCTAACATCTCTAGCTCTAACTTGCAATGAGGTCTAAAGTCATGACCACTAATATACTCCAAGTGCTTCTACTCTAGGAACATCACCTCTAAACTATCATGTCGTTCACTTAAGGGATTAGCAACTGCATTTCCTTTACTAGGTGTATAAGAAAAACAAAAGTCATAAGCGGCTAAGAAATTTGGTCATCTCTACTGACAAAGGTAAAGATCCTTTTGAGAGAAAAGGTTTTAAGAATTTGCAATTTATGAACAACTTGAACCTTTATCCAAGTAGGTATGCCTCCATGTCTTCAAACCAAATACTATTGTTGCCATCTCTAAATTATGGGTCGTGTACTTCCTCTCATGTTGTTTCTACTGTCGACTAGCGTAAGCGACAACTTTACCCCCTTGCATCAGCACCACACCCAATTCGGTACCCCATACATCAGTGTATCCCAGCATCTCCTCAATCTCGCTATGAATGGCCAACACCGTGCACTAATCATCCTCTCCTTCAAACTTAAGAATGTAGGCTTACACTTTACATCCCAAACAAAGTTCTATTTCTTCTTCGTCAAATGGGTCAATGGTGCTACTGCTATTGAGAAGTATGCGATAAAACATCTATGATATCCCGCTAGTACAAGGAAATCTTCTCACATCCTTAGCGTTCTTGGGTTGGTTCCAATCTTATATCGCCGCCACATTTGCAGGATCGACTCTAATACCCTACTCAGAGCAGAGACGACATGATCCAATAATCTCACTTTCCTCCTCCAGAAGTAACATTTCCAAAACTTCGCTTTCAATCTATGCTTCCTCAACACTTCATGCAAAATCATCAAATGTGTCTTCAGTTCCTTTTCCGTCTTAGAATAGACCAGACTTTCATCAATGAATACAAACACAAACTATTTAGTTGATATTGAAAACAAGGGTCAATAGATCAATAATATATGCCAGTACCTTGGTCAATATGAATGAACATAACAAACCAATCATAAAATCTAGACGATGTACAAAATATAGTAATCGGTGCACTCATATTTGCTACTCTTAGCTTGTGAAATCCCGTCAAATGATCCAATAGGGAGAATACCTTAACGCCATGGAGTTGATCAAAAAGTCATCAATACATGGGAGTGAATACTTGTTTTTCCTCATCACCTTATTCATCTCGTGGTAACCAACACATAATCATAGAGAGTCATCTGACTGTGTGGTGAATAAAGTAGGCGTACCCCATTTAGATATACTCCTATGAACGAACCATTTCTTCAGTAGGTAGTTCACTTGCATCTCCAACTCCTTTTGCTCTTTGGGTGCCATACACCTCAAATGCGTAACTATCCTTTCACTAGTCTATGAAGAACTCAATCTCTCGGTATACTTGTAATCCATTCAAATCCTCGAATATGTCCGGATAACTATAGGCACATTACGACTCATCCTATGAGACCTCTAACGAATATAAATAGCTAATCATAACATTGCCCTTTGTTAGGCATCAAATCTCTATCATTTTCCCCTCATCAGCCCCAATGTCACCAATAATATCTAACAATCCACCGCTACTACATACTTCCTAAACTAGTCTATCCCTAAGATAATACCGAACCCAACAAAACCCAAAACAAAACAATCACTAATAAAAGCCCTGACTCGACGAAAAGAACGAACCATAAAAAGCCATACAAAGACCAATGGGACCTCCAACAGTGCTCATCATTGCTAAAGGCGGATTAACTATTTTGGATCTCAAACCCAGTCTATCTACCAGGTCACTAGATATAAAGGAATTGGAAGCCCTGATATCTAACAAAACATATGTGGGAACACCTTGAATAGAAAGCATACCTTGAATGGTAGAACCGTTCCATTTCTCTTTCACCGAAGGAGCACTCGACGAAGTCGGAACATTGTTTAAAACATATGCCTTCACTATCTGCTTCACCGATTTTAGATACTTCTTCTGTAGATTATCCTACTTTATCACAATTATAACACTTCCTCCCTTCCTCTGACTCGCAACCCTTACTCATATGACGAGGTCACCGTAAATGTAGCAAGCTGGTTTCCATTTTGCCTTCCTTTAAGCATCCTTCTCCTAGGACTGCTTCCTTTTCCCATTCCAATTTTCTTTCCTCCACTGCTTGATGCGGCTTCGGGTCTTCCATAGCAGTAATAACTGGTTTGGACATAGGACACAAGCTTTCATAACGAAAGGCTTACTAAACAAGTTTCTCAAAAGCCTCGTCGATATGTCGCATTAGCTTCCCCCCAAGTAATCATCCAAACTAATAATAAATTTCTCATGTTTCTTCAATGAAGTGTTAATGTAGGACATCCCATACTTTGAAAAAGCATCAAACTCAGCCATATACTCAAAGATAGAAATGCCCTCTGCTTTAATTTTGCAAACTTTAAGAATAACGCTAACTTCTGGGCAACTAGTATGAACTTCTCTTCTAGCCTATTTTAAATTGGTCCCAAGTGAGCTGGTCCTCAAGGGTAGCAACCTTAATAGAGTTCCAAAAGTTCATAGCTCTACCTTGGAGCCATCGAGAAGCCAATCTCCTTCTCATAACATCATCCAACAACAAATCATCAAAGATTCTCTTGTAGGCATCTAACAATCCTACACCTCCATAGCCGATTTTGCTTTAAGGAACGATTTTCCACTAAGACTGGAAAAGTCCATATTCAGCTTTGTAAACGTCTACACTAATATTTGGAGCAGCCGTTTGGGCATTTTGCACCATGTTAGCCATTATCGTATTGAATATTGCCTGTAGTTCGAGGTTAACAGGCCCCGATCCCTCTCCTTCATCCTCAACTCTAGAAACAGAAGTTCCTTATAACTTTTTTACATGAAAGCTCATTCTTGGTCTGCAATAAGAAAGATCAGTCTCTCATAAATAAAACTACATCAGTGGTACTTGTGTGTGCAATGAGACTAAAATATAATACACATATATACACCAGTATATAGTTTTGAAAATCAGAATATGTAATAAGTATGCTCTCTCTTGTGTACACACACACACTCACTCTCTCTCCCCCTCTCGATCCAGTATAAGGTGATAACTCCTAATTAATCTCTATTGAATCATGTTATCAATTTAGGTTAACCACACAACCTAAGCTTTGATACTAAATATGACGACCACTCGACACCTCCGGCATCCAGTATATTTATATAATGTACTAATACAGTACCTGGTCATGTTTTAGGATAATTGTCAAGGTTGAAAGAAGAACAGATTAATCAAAAAACCTATCGTATATCTCACAACGCATTGAATAAAGTCTAATAATCATCATAGATATAAAATATGTGAGAAAATAATAACTAAATGAACCACAAATATCAAAATGTAAAGGTTCACAAAATTATACGAAGCACTAACAAAGTTTATACATCTAGAAATAAGCTCAAGATAACTGTCAATGACATAGTTCACACTGTCTAAGCTCAAAGTGCCACATAATATAATAACCAATAACAATCTACATATGAATACAAGAAAGCACTGTCTCATGCTCATCCATCAACATAACTCCATGTATCACCCAAACCTGCTAGTCTACACATTTAAGAGTATTTGAGATAATAAGAAACAAAGCATAAAATCTCAAGTCAACATCTGTTTGGTGTGAGCAATAAACAATCTCAAAATACTATACAAGTCCATGTTGAAAGGAATGATGTTATAAGAGTCATACTTGACCTATCCCTACATCCTAACATTTAGCATATAACAACAATATATGCTGCTCTACTGTCATCATCATAAAATACACAAAAATCCTAGTATGTTATTATTATGTATCTAGGCATTGATCTCCTAAATACATAGTCATATGACATCCCTAAAGCGACAAACATAACTACAGCAATCATGGCAAACATAGCATCATCCAACAATCCTCACTATAAGTCAATGTTCCCTGGATAATGTAACTCTTATAACCATCGACTGTTAGGGATTAAAGGAAAGATCATGGTGTTTAGTGCACTCGAACACTAACCCAAGCTAACACTAGACGCCTTCAACAATCCTGGGTGTACGGATCTCTTCAATGACGTCCATGTTTGTAGCACCCCACCTCTAAACCCAGATTACTCAAAAGTATTACTGAGTAGTACTGTAAAGTAACATGGAGAATGAGGTGATGAGGGTGATTCACACATGAATACTCTCTTGGAGCAAACACTGAATAAGTCTCACAATATAAATACCATTAACCTCGACTCAAACAGTTTTGGTACAATGGAATAAAAATGTAGGTGCTCGAGATAGAGCAGTACACAATAAAAATTAATTATAGAGAACACAGAGTCATTTATGCAGTGGTAACATATAGTAGTTCAAGTAGGCCTACAAAATAGTCAAATGCCCAGTATCATCTAAACATATATACATGTCTAGAATATACTTCTCAACATCATGTTAACACATACAAATTAGTACTCAATACTTCTAATATTTTCTAGCCTCCAACTACGCCCAATGAGCGAGTCTGGTCACTCGTCCCAGAACTTAAAATTTCACGGACTTAGCCGAGTTGTATATAATTAATCAACGGTTCAGACTATGTCTAGATTTAGTGGTGACAATATAAATGATATCTCAAGGAATAATAGATACATCGCATGATAAAGAAATCCAACCAAAGGAATGAGAAAATATCCACAACACATCAAAGAACACCCATAGCACATTAAACATCAAATCATCTATCAAAAAATGAACACAAATGCACACATCGCATAATTCACATCAAGCACCCATTACATACATCTCACCACACACATCAAGCATCCATCACACGCATCACATACAACACTCATCCCATACATCACACATCACACACATCGCATGCATCTACACATCTCACATCACACACATCATACACATTGCATACATCACATACATTGCACACAAAATTCACATGCAACACACCTCAAACATTAAATCATTTATATTTATTTAGCAGTACTAGATTTATTCAATTTCTTTACATTTATTTTCATGAATGCTACTGCTATTATATGTGATGTTGGTATTGCTACAGCCAGAAGCCGAGTCTACACCTAAGCCTCACTGCTTCTTAGATATAAAGGGAGACCCTACTCGTAAGTGTTCACACCAGTCTTTAGCCACACAATAAACGAATGGCGCTTCCTTGCTTCTTCGTACCTCAATTCCCATTGCCAACCTCCTCGCCTCATTATGTATTCGTTCTATTGGCCAATGCAAAAGACCATAACCATGTGAAGCAGGGGCATATCGCCACAGCCATCGAGAAGCTAACCCACGGTCGGTCAAGGTAGGATGGGGCTAGCAAAAACTTCTGGCCATCACATCTACGTAGGGGATTTCGTACACCTTGATCCCCTCAAAATTAGACATAGTCCTACTACTGCTTTAAAATCAAATAAGGAATAATATAATTTACCCTACACGTCAAGTCATAAATCCAAATAATATCGATTAATATTTGACGCAGCGGATTAACAGAAAATCGATATAACGATGAAAATGTAGCAATTGGTGGATTGAGAAATACTGAAATGCCCAAATTCGTTGATCACAAAGATACCGAATTCTGGCTATCCTCGTCACGTTGATCGCGCACGATACCGTGAAAGAAGATCTTCAATTCTTCAAGCGTTGATCAAGCGCACTTGATTCCGCGAATCGGCTTCAACAATCGTTGATTCGAGCGCACTCGAATAACCGAAAGTGGAGATAGGAGATTACACTCAAATACCAATTTAGGATGAAAGCACACAACAATCAAACAAGAAATTTTATTCAAAAATCAACAACCTTCAAATGTACAACACACTCCCTATTTATAGTGTTTTCGACCCAGACCTTAAGTCGTATATGACTTACGACTTAACTAAGTCGGCAACGACTTAACACACACGCCGACTCAACTTATTACATCCCCCTTATATACATGATCATCTTACATTCGACGACTCACGACTAAATGCTTAAAGAGAAACAAATTACAACACAACACATATATATACACAGTGACTCAATACAAGAAGTCTTCCGACTTACGACTCAAGCATACAGCATCCCACACCTTCGGCCGACTCATCAACTTACCGACCTACGACTCATATACGCTGCGACTTAAGATTCATCTTCAAGCCCATCTTCATGCACCTTAGCTTATCATAGATTTAGGTTGGCTAGTGACTTATCTTAGGTCGTATCTCATTAGAGTTAGGTCGTTAACTCGGCACAACTACCCCTCTGGTTTCCAGTTAGCTCGCGTCTCTTCCCCACGTGTCCCCTCTGGTCTCCAGTTAAGTCGGAAACGACTTAAATCTGCCATTCTAAGTCGTGAACGACTTAAAGACATGCCCTTAGCTCGTATGCGACTTAGCTTGGGTCGTTTGCAGTCAACGTCTTGGTGGTTGGCTCCTGTAACCATAAGTCGTATACAACTTATCCTTCTAGCCTGAGCTGCACCATCCTCCCCTGGTTGAGAAAAATTCGTCCTCGAATTTGTAAAATCTTCCGCATCAGATTGTTCATCTCCATAATATGGTACAAGATGTTTAACATTGAACACGTCAGAAGTGTACACATCCTCCGGCAGCTTCAATTTATAAGCATTTTCATTAATCCGTTTCACAACTTCTACAGGACCAATTTTTCTGGCTTTCAACTTGTTATAAGCACCCACTGGAAAACGATCCTTCGTTAACACAGCATACACCAAATCTCCTGTGTTAAATTCAACATTTCGTCGCTTCAAATCTGCAGTTCGCTTATACTTCTCATTTGCTTTCTCCAATCGCTCCAGAACGATTTTATGACATTCAGTCAACCCCTCAACCAAGTCTACAGCTCTTATAACCATCCTTTTCGGTTGTGGCACTACCGTTAGGTCCAACGGTCCCCTTGGTAAATTTGAATATACAATCTGAAATGGGCTGAATCCTGTGCTTCGATTAATCGCATGATTATGTGCAAACTCTGCTTGGCATAACTTCATGTCCCAACTTCTCAGATTATCTTTCACTAAACATCGTAACAAATTTCCCAATGATCTATTAACCACCTCCTTTGGCCCATCGGTTTGCGGATGGTAAGCACTACTAAATTTCAGCTTCGTCCCAACCATCTTCCACAAACTTAACCAAAAGTGACTCAGAAAACGAGTATCTCTATCTGACACAATAGATTCTGGCAATCCATGAAGTCGATAGATTTCTTTGAAAAATAACTGAGCAATATGAACAGCATCCGCCGTCTTCTTACAAGCAACAAAATGTACCATCTTCGAAACACGATCCACCACAACATATATCGAGTCATTTCCCCTTTGAGTTCTCGGCAAACCCAACACGAAATCCATGCTAATGTCCACCCATGGTTTTGTAGGTACAGGTAAAGGCATATACAAACCCGCATTTGTAGCTATCCCTTTCGAAACTTGACAAACGTGACATCTCTGAACAAACCTTTCAACTTCCCTTCTCATTGACGGCCAATAATAAGACTGAGAAATCAACTGCAATGTTCGATCTCTACCCACATGTCCTTCTTCATGCAACTCTTTCACAATTTTCATTCTCAAGCTGCAATCTGGTACACATAATTGATTTCCTTTGAGTAAGAACCATCTACCAATACAAATTCATCAGTACTCCCATCCTTGACTTTTTCAACAAATTTCATAAAGTAAGGATCTTCTTTCATCAGTTCTGGCAATAATTCAAATCCTGTCACCTCAATTTTCATTGCTGTTAATAAATGACTCCTCCTACTCAAAGCATCAGCTACCCGATTCGTCACCCCAGACTTGTGTTTGACAACAAAAGTAAATTGCTGTAAGTAGGCAATCCACGATGCATGCCTTGCTGAAATCTTGTCCTGCCCTTGCATATGCTTCAACGCCTCATGATCAGTGTACAGAACAAATTCTTTCTGAAACAGATAGTGTCTCCAATGCTTAACAGCCTGAACAATTGCGTAAAACTCCACATCGTACGTGCTATACCTCATCTTTGCTCCTGATAACTTCTCACTGAAATAAGCAACGGGTTTCCCAATCTGACTCAAGACTCCACCAATTCCCACCTTCGACGCATCAGTATGCAATTCTAACAACAACTGAAAATTTGGTAAAACAAGAATCGGTGCTGTCGTCAATAGTTCCTTGATCTTCTCAAAAGCAACCCCCGCTTCCTCTGACCATACAAACTGTTTCCCTTTCATGCAATCAGTAACTGGAGCCATCACGCTACTGAAGTGTGGAATGAATCTTCGGCAGAATGACGCTATCCCATGAAAACTTCTCACTTCCGTAATTGTCTTTGGCTGTGGCCAATTCCTGATTGCTTCAACTTTATTCTGGTCCACCTGTATACCTTCTCCTAACACAACATATCCCAGAAATAAAACACTATGCGTCATGAACACGCATTTCTTCGTAGCAGCATAAAATTGTTCCTCACGAAGAATAATCAGCACTTCCCTCAAATGTTGAACATGCTCCTCCATACTCCTGCTATATATCAGAATATCATCGAAATAAACCACCACGAACTTCCCAATGAATGGTCTAAAGATTTGATTCATCACCCGCATGAATGTACTAGGTTCATTTGATAAACCAAATGGCATAACCAACCATTCGTATAACCCCTCTCTCGTCTTAAAGGCTGTCTTCCATTCGTCTCCAGGTCTAATCCGAATTTGATGATATCAGCTTTTCAAATCAATCTTTGAAAAGATAGTAGCCCCACTCAACTGATCTAGCAAGTCATCCAACCTCGGCATAGGAAATCTGTAGCGAACAGTAATCTTGTTCAAAGCACTACTATTGGTACACATTCTCCATGTTCCATCCTTCTTCGGCACCAACAAAGCTGGTACTGCACAAGTACTCAAGCTTTCCTGAACACGTCCCTGCTCCAACAACTCTTCCACCTGCCTCCTCAACTCCTCATGTTCCTTCGGACTCATCCGATAATGTGGTCTATGCGGTAATACTGCTCCCGGAACAAGATCGATTTGATGTTGAATGTCTCTAAGTGGTGGTAACTCCTTAGGCAACTCTTCTGGAAATACATCCTCAAATTCTTTCAAAACTGGCTTCGCTTCTTCTGGGATTTCAACCTCTTCACTACAATCTCGTCCAATTAACACAAAGATTTCAAGCTCCCCTTCAACTTCCTTAACAAACTCCTTCAAAGTTAACAAAGTTTTCAGCTTTTCAATCTCCTCAGATTTACTCTCTCCCTGCTGTCTCTTCTTTGGAACTAAAATAATCTTAACGCCTTCAAACATAAAACTATAACTATTGGTTCGACCGTCATGCTGCACTGCTCGATCATACTGCCACGGTCTTCCCAAAAGCAAATGACAAACATCCATCTCAACTACATCACACCAAATCTCGTCTTTATATTTCTTCCCAATAGAAAATGGAACTCGAACTCGCTTATCCACCTTCACCTCTCCTCCTTTTCTCAGCCACGCTAACTTGTAAGGATTAAGATGTTTCTCCGTTTTCAACTTCAACTTTCTCACAACTTCAGTAGAGATAATATTGTCACAACTTCCTGGATCAATCACAAACTTACAAACTTTTCCCAGAATAGTGCATGTAGATTGAAAAATGTTGCTCCTCAACCAACTAGCCTCATCCTCTTGTTTGGGTGTTAAACAAGACCTTCTCATCATTAGATTACACCCTTCATCTCCCGATGCGATATCCTGTTCATCTTCCTCCACTGGACTAGAATCACCTTCAACAGCATCCTCACTTTCAACTTCAGCTATCATAGTTCTCTTCTTCGGCTTTGGACACTCGTTGCTTTTATGACCCATTTCCTGACAATTATAACATTTGAACCCATTGCTAACCTTCGCCTTCTCACCCTCTTTTACTACAGGTTTACTGACAGGTTTAGAAACATTAGAACTTCCACTAATACCCTTCACTTGATTGTTGGAATTTGTAAACACACCACCTCCACGCCTTCCCTGCTTCTCCCAAGCCAACGCTTTCTGATGTGCTTCTGCTACAGATCTAGGATCAAACATATTCACCATATCTTGAATCTGCATTCGCAACCCTCCAACAAATCTAGCAGTCAACTGTTCCTCTGTCTCCATAATGTCGTTTCGAGCAATCAGTTGATAAAATTCATCAGCATAATCATTAACAGTCTTCGTCCCTTGCCTCAGATTCTGCAATCTCTGATACATGAGTGATTGATAGTTGTAAGGTAAAAATGTAGCTCTCAACAACTTCTTCATCTTATTCCAAGATTCAATCTTTGACTTTCCCATTCTCTCCCTCGTAAGTTTGGTTTGCTGCAACCATGCTAAAGCTCTTCCCCTCAACCTAGTAGCAACCAACTTCACTCGACGATTCTCCGGGACCTCTTTGAAATCAAAGATCTCTTCAACATTAGACAACCAATCAAGAAATTCTTCAGCTACCATTCCACCTTTAAATTCAGGAATTTCCATCTTCATACCCGACTCCCATCGTCGATCATCATCTACATCTCGATATGAATTTCGAACTTGGTCTCGATCTCGATAATGAATGCTAGCTCTATCACCCTCTTCATCAAAATCAAATGTACGTCTATACCGATTTCGACCATTATCATCCCTTCGATCACGCATGTCCCTTCTACTATGTCTCTCTTCATCTCTATATGGCTCTTCTTCAAACTCACGTGGAGTTCTTCTCTCTTCATGTCCATAGTCATGGTGATCTCCTTTTGATGAAATTGATGTTTCTCTTCTCTCTCTAAAAGATTGCGACGATACCCTTCTCGCTTCCGTAACCGATGGCGAAACTCGGTTTCCTCCATGGTTCGAGACTGGCGATCTCCTCCTTTGAGTTTGATTCATATCAATCATCAACTTCTCTAACTTTCCAATACCTTCATAAAATTTCTCATTAATGCGTTGTTCCATCTGCTCGGCTTCTTCTCTTCTATACAACGCTTCAACATTTTGATGACGATTAGCTCTTCTTGGTGGCATGATTGAACTTCAAACACTTCAACAAATCAAAACTTCAAAAAAAAATCTTTAGACAACAAACTTCAACTTCAAAAGTTTGCATGCTCAAACTCCACTTTAACTCGGCTCGGCTCCCACTAGCTAGCACAAGCTTGCTTCGACTTAAGGCTTAGGTCTCTCGACTTCTTAACAAAGCACAACTCCAACGCTTCAACACAAGAACAAGGCACGGCCTATGCTTGACTCGGCTCGGCCTCAAAACCCACTTCAATACTTTGGCGCGCAAAAATCTCCCCCACAAATTCAAACACTTTTGCACACTTTGATCCAAAAGGCTATGGATCAAATACTTCAATCATGTTGCAACTTTACTATGAACATAGTGAACACAAACTTCAAACTTCGGCTCAAGATCGACTTAGCTATGATTGGCTAACCTGGCTCTGATACCAAACTGACGCAGCGGATTAATAGAAAATCGATATAACGATGAAAATGTAGCAATCGGTGGATTGAGAAATACTGAAATGCCCAAATTCGTTGATCACAAAGATACCGAATTCTAGCTATCCTCGTCACGTTGATCGCGCACGATACCGTGAAAGAAGATCTTCAATTCTTCAAGCGTTGATCAAGCGCACTTGATTCCGCGAATCGGCTTCAACAATCGTTGATTCGAGCGCACTCGAATAACCGAAAGTGGAGATTACACTCAAATAACAATTTAGGATGAAAGCACACAGCAATCAAACAAGAAATTTTATTCAAAAATCAACAACCTTCAAATGTACAACACACTCCTTATTTATAGTGTTTTCGACCCAGACCTTAAGTCGTATACGACTTACGACTTAACTAAGTCGGCAACGACTTAACACACACGCCGACTCAACTTATTACATCCCCCTTATATACATGATCATCTTACATTCGACGACTCACGACTAAAAGCTTAAAGAGAAACAAATTACAACACAACACAGCACATATATATACACAGTGACTCAATACAAGAAGTCTTACGACTTACGACTCAAGCATACAGCATCCCACACCTTCGGCCGACTCATCAACTTACCGACCTACGACTCATATACGCTGCGACTTAAGATTCATCTTCAAGCCCATCTTCATGCGCCTTAGCTTATCATAGATTTAGGTTGGCTAGCGACTTATCTTAGGTCGTATCTCGTTAGAGTTAGGTCGTTAACTCGGCACAACTACCCCTCTGGTTTCCAGTTAGCTCGCGTCTCTTCCCCACGTGTCCCCTCTGGTCTCCAGTTAAGTCGGAAACGACTTAAATCTGCCATTCTAAGTCGTGAACGACTTAAAGACATGCCCTTAGCTCGTATGCGACTTAGCTTGGGTCGTTTGCAGTCAACGTCTTGGTGGTTGGCTCCTGTAACCATAAGTCGTATACAACTTATCCTTCTAGCCTTAGCTGCATCATCCTCCCCTGGTAGAGAAAAATTCGTACTCGAATTTGTAAAATCTTCCGCATCAGATTGTTCATCTCCATAATATGGCACAAGATGTTTAACATTGAACACGTCAGAAGTGTACACATCCTCCGGCAGCTTCAATTTATAAGCATTTTCATTAATCCGTTTCACAACTTCTACAGGACCAATTTTTCTGGCTTTCAACTTTTTATAAGCACCCACTGGAAAACGATCCTTCGTTAACACAGCATACACCAAATCTCCTTTATTAAATTCAACATTTCGTCGCTTCAAATCTGCAGTTCGCTTATACTTCTCATTTGCTTTCTCCAATCGCTCCAGAACGATTTTATGACATTCAGTCAACCCATCAACAAAGTCTATAGCTCGTTTAACCATCCCTTCGGTTGTGGCACTACCGTTAGGTCCAGTGGTCCCCTTGGTAAATTTGAATATACAATCTGAAATGGGCTGAATCCTGTGCTTCGATTAATCGCATGATTATGTGCAAACTCTGCTTGGCATAACTTCATGTCCCAACTTCTCAGATTATCTTTCACTAAACATCGTAACAAATTTCCCAATGATCTATTAACCACCTCCTTTGGCCCATCGGTTTGCGGATGGTAAGCACTACTAAATTTCAGCTTCGTTCCAACCATCTTCCGCAAACTTAACCAAAAGTGACTCAGAAAACGAGTATCTCTATCTGACACAATAGATTCTGGCAATCCATGAAGTCGATAGATTTCTTTGAAAAATAACTGAGCAATATGAACAGCATCCGCCGTCTTCTTACAAGCAACAAAATGTACCATCTTCGAAAAACGATCCACCACAACATATATCGAGTCATTTCCCCTTTGGGTTCTCGGCAAACCCAACACGAAATCCATGCTAATGTCCACCCATGGTTTTGTAGGTACAGGTAAAGGCATATACAAACCCGCATTTGTAGCTATCCCTTTCGAAACTTGACAAACGTGACATCTCTGAACAAACCTTTCAACTTCCCTTCTCATTGACGACCAATAATAAGACTGAGAAATCAACTGCAATGTTCGATCTCTACCCACATGTCCTTCTTCGTGCAACTCTTTCACAATTTTCATTCTCAAGCTGCAATCTGGTACACATAATTGATTTCCTTTGAATAAGAATCCATCTACCAATACAAATTCATCAGTACTCCCATCCTTGACTTTCTCAACAAATTTCATAAAGTAAGGATCTTCTTTCATCAGTTCTGGCAATAATTCAAATCCTGTCACCTCAATTTTCATTGTTGTTAATAAATGACTCCTCCTACTCAAAGCATCAGCTACCCGATTCGTCACCCCAGACTTGTGTTTGACAACCAAAGTAAATTGCTGTAAATGGGCAATCCACGATGCATGCCTTGCTGAAATCTTGTCCTGCCCTTGCATATGCTTCAACGCCTCATGATCAGTGTACAGAACAAATTCTTTCTGAAACAGATAGTGTCTCCAATGCTTAACAGCCTGAACAATTGCATAAAACTCCACATCGTACATGCTATACCTCATCTTTGCTCCTGATAACTTCTCACTGAAATAAGCAACGGGTTTCTCAATCGGACTCAAGACTCCACCAATTCCCACCTTCGACGCATCAGTATGCAATTCAAACAACAACTGAAAATTTGGTAAAACAAGAATCGATGCTGTCTTCAATAGTTCCTTGATCTTCTCAAAAGCAACCCCCCTTCCTATGACCATACAAACTGTTTCCCTTTCATGCAATCAGTAACTGGAGCCATCACGCTACTGAAGTGTGGAATGAATCTTCGGTAGAATGACGCTAGCCCATGAAAACTTCTCACTTCCGTAATTGTCTTTGGCTGTGGCCAATTCCTGATTGCTTCAACTTTATTCTGGTCCACCTGTATACCTTCTCCTAACACAACATATCCCAGAAATAAAACACTATGCGTCATGAACACGCATTTCTTCGTAGCAGCATAAAATTGTTTCTCACGAAGAATAATCAGCACTTCCCTCAAATGTTGAACATGCTCCTCCATACTCCTGCTATATATCAGAATATCATCGAAATAAACCACCACGAACTTCCCAATGAATGGTCTAAAGATTTGATTCATCACCCGCATGAATGTACTAGGTGCATTTGATAAACCAAATGGCATAACCAACCATTCGTATAACCCCTCTCTCATCTTGAAGGCTGTCTTCCATTCGTCTCCAGGTCTAATCCGAATTTGATGATATCCGCTTTTCAAATCAATCTTTGAAAAGATAGTAGCCCCACTCAACTGATCTAGCAAGTCATCCAACCTCGGCATAGGAAATCTGTAGCGAACAGTAATCTTGTTCAAAGCTCTACTATCGGTACACATTCTCCATGTTCCATCCTTCTTCGGCACCAACAAAGCTGGTACTGCACAAGGACTCAAGCTTTCCTGAACACGTCCCTGCTCTAACAACTCTTCCACCTGCCTCCTCAACTCCTCATGTTCCTTCGGACTCATCCAATAATGTGGTCTATGCGGTAATACTGCTCCCGGAACAAGATCGATTTGATGTTGAATGTCTCTAAGTGGCGGTAACTCCTTAAAGTCAACTGAAAATATGAAATAAAATTTTCGGGACCAAATTCAGTCGACTGTGCAGGAAATTCAGTCGACTGAAACTGTGCATGTGTATAAATTTGTTCCAGTTTCAGTCGACTGACTGTTCCTGTTCAGTCGACTGAACTCATAAAACCTGCATAGTTAAAACTTAATTGAAAAATGAAGTTTATAAAAATTTTCTAGTGTTCGTGCAAGCTTCTTGAGGATAGATTTTAACAATACATCTAGAATAATGACATATGTAAAAACATACTTTAAGTTTGTTTGGTCTTCATCTATCTTCCTTTAGCATTTGCATATATTTCTTCCTTGTTTGTTAAAGCACATTGTCATTGATCAAAATCTTCACGTATCAACAGTGTTATCATATAATTCTTTACGTTCTCAAGCGGTTCCAGCGCCTTCGACTGGTAAGGCACTAGTCTTGCTCCCTTGGCTTAATACTCCTTTTTGAGTTGGAAAATCACTAGTTGGGAATAACTAAATATGTGCAGCGTCTTTACCCCCAGTTCCTTTGCTATACTCAATCTTGTTATTAACGCCTCGTACTCAGCTTTATTATTAGTTATAGGAAATTCTAGTTTCAAAGCATAACATATTGGTCATCCTTCTAGTGTTTTAAATTCTACTCCTGCTATTGAGCTATATTTCTTTGAAGGACCATCGACGAATAGCTTTCCAAAGAGGGACTACGACTGCAGCAACCTCTTCTTCTTCACCATCATATATGGTACACTCGACGATGAAGTCTTCCAATGTCTGCTTGTTTATCTCTCTTCTCCGATGGTAAATAATATCATACTAGCTCAACTTGATATTCCATTTCAACAACCTTTCCAAGGTTTTGGGTCGATATAGTACCTACTTTGGAGGTTGATCCATCAATACTTTGATTGAATGGGCTTGAAGATATGGCCATAACTATCTGAACACAATCAAAAAGAAATACACCAGTTTCTCAAGCTTTAGGTAATTCTTTTCAACTCGTGTGAATCATTTGCTAATGTAGTAAACTGGTCATTGAATCCTCGCCTCCTCACTTACCAATGACACACTTAGTGCGTGACCAGATACTGCTAACTAAACAATTCAATCCTCCCTATCCAACTGTTTGGATAAAGCTGGTGGCATTTCCATGTACCTCAACAACTTTTCAAAGGCATTCTATCGATTTGATTCCATTCAAAAAAATTATTCCCCTTCTTGAGGGCATCGAAGAAGGGTATACACTTATTAGTAGTCTTCGAGATAAACTGACTTAAAGCAGCGATCTTTCCCGTTAAGCTCTTTAGTTGATTCTTTTTGCTAGGGAAGTTACATTGCTCAAGGCATTTATCTACTTTGGATTATGCTTGATACCCCATGCATTGAAAACAAATCTCAGGAACATTCGTGATGCTACTTCGGAAGAACATTTCAATGGATTTAGCTTCATTCCATATTTCCATGAAACTTCAGACATCTTTGAGGGACATCCAGATGTTTCTAGACACTCATGATTCCAATAGCATGTCACCAATGTATTGTTCACCCAATTTGATTCCTGAACATAGAGTTTACCAACTTTGGTATGTAGCTCGAGCATTCTTCAAACTGAACGGCATCACACAATAGTGGTATAATACCAACTCTATTATAAAGCTAGTATTCCCCTGATTCGATATATGCATCGGAATATGGTTACATCCCAAATGAGCATCCATAAAGAAGAACAACTCATGTCTTGCAGTCCAGTCTACCAATGGGTCAATCCTGGGTAAAGGAAAGATGTCCTTTGGGCATGCCTTATTCAAGTTCAAGTAGTCGATATAAGTTCACCACTTTCCATTTAACTTTTTGACCAACACAGGATTGGATACCCAATCATGGTATATAGAATCATGGATAAAGCTTTTTACCATAAGTTTACCTATCTCTTTCTTTACCGCAATGGATTGCTTCGGAACTAGATGGCATATTTTCTGTTTTGCTGGTGTGAACTTTGGATCAATATTCAATGCATGACATGCTATTTCCAACGATATCCCACACATACCCGAATGCGTCAAGCGAATACATCGAAGTTTCCTTGGAGGGAATTCACTGTTGAATATGCGCTTTGCGCTTATATGATTTTTGTTTGATGATAATAAACATATATGCATTCGTTTAAATGTATTTGTTAATATACTATTTTATTTTTCATAGAATAAATAAATATTTGCTGAATAAAATTAAATGACACAAAATTTGAATTCAAACAGAAATTTTATTCAAATAAATATTTATTACAATCTTGAATAGTACAAATTCATGCTCTCACTATACATATACATTTTTGATTACAATCACATCACATTTCACATTTACAGTTAACCTCACTACATATCACTCACACTCGTGTTTTTGCCTTCAACTGCATTCCGGTTTGAATCCAGCATCTGAGTAATCTGCAAAAATATTCTCAAACGCAGTAAAATTGAAAGAGAAATATTTTTGAAATTTGAAAGAAACGATGATTTCGAAAACATTGTTTGCCTTAGTTATTTGGGTTGTTCGTCATCATTTTTGACTGTGCAATATCTGTGCATATCAGTATTTTTATCAGGGACAGGCAATTATAAGTGGCTGCAGTACACACGTGTACATTCGTATACGTGTGCACTGCCTCGCCAACTCGTGTGCAAAAATCAAACAAATGCACAGAAATCAAAAACAAGGTCAAACCCAAGATAGGTTCAACTCAAGGCAAATGAATAGACAAAGCAATTGACCACAATCATGTTCAAACATGGCCAGAGACTATACGTCAACAGAAAGTCGATCAGTAAGGCAATGTCGAGTTCAGGTCATAATGGAGCAACTTGAGCTCAAGAATGATCAATTGCAGACAAATGAAACAACATGCAAATGCATCAATAAACCAAAGTGCATGAACACAGTGAAGACCACAGAGGCAGTGTAACAGTGGTGATGCAGTGGCACATGACCATCAAGCAAGACCAGTGACATGAACACAGGAACCAATACGCAGTGAATCAAAGGAGAATGGAATGCAATGCAAACCAGGATGGAGCAGAGACAAGTAATGCATCAAAAGTGCACAGCAACCATCAAGTAGTGTACATGAATACAACTACAACAAATGAACATAATGCCACAGTGCAAGTGAAGATGACACAGACTCAAGCAAATGCACATGTTAACATCACTGGCAATAATTCATTCAAAGCAACAGAACAAAGACCAAGTGCAGCATCAGTCACACTTTATCAAAAACATGCAAGGCAGTGGTCATGAATGCAGTAACAACACCAACCAGAGGCAACATCACAAAATTCAACTACAACAAGTCCAAATATACAGAATTCAGAATCGAGAACTGATACAAATGAATGAAGTGAATGCAAACAACTCGGCAATCAAATAACAGTAAGAAGTATACATGAAGCATGGACATGTGAAGACGATGAAAAACAAATGACTCGAACAAATACAAGTGTTGACCAGAATCAAGATTCAAAGATACAGGGTACAGTGATGCAGTGAACTGCAGTAAAGACAGTGTGCAAGTGCAAATCACCAACTACAGAGAACCAATGCACAACAAGCATGCAGTAGCAAAGAAATAATGACACATGAATAAAACTGAAAACAAATGCACGACAATGCAATGCCACAACGAACATGCTGCAATTAGTGAACAAAAATTCATGAAATCAAAGTGATCAGAATCAAGCCAGCAGAGGGATGAACAATGTAAATGTCAAAGCCGTGGATAGCAAAAATCACGGCATAGTCAGACATCACAAAAATTCAAAGCCGTGGTTGACAAAATCAAAGCCGCGAGTATTAAGCCAAGTCAACAGAGAAGTTCACGATGCCATCAAAAATCAACGCCGTGACCATCAAGTAACAAATATACATTATTGAACAAGTCAGAGACGTGGTGGTAAAGAAATGAAAAAGTCAGTGAAATCTTAATCATCAAAGTGAAATCGAACGGCCAAAGCAATAATTTTGAAACAATCAGACGAACGGAATTCAAGGGTAATGAATCCTATAAAATCCCCAAATCATCATCGGCATAAGTGTGAGTTCGAATACGAAAATCGAAGAGGAACAGAGCTAAAAATCTTACCTGAAGCGAAATCGAACTCACCAAAGCGAAGCCAAGCCAAGCCGATAATCATCTCAACCCTAATTCGCAAAGCAGAGCACTCAAGGGATCGAATCCCCAAATCCATAAACCCTAAATCACAGTACCACGACAAAGCGAAGCCGTGAATTCAAGGGCAACGAAGATTGAGCAATAGCCAAGATTAAAAGCACCGAAACAAAGCCGCCTCTCATAATATCTCAGATCGAAGGAACGAAGAAAGAAGCAGCCGCCATTTTTATTCACAAAGAAGTGATCGGGTTTAATGAAGAATGGACCGGCCTTATTATAAAAGGCTTTAGTTTAATAAGGGTTATTTGTTTTTAAGTTGTTTTAAACTGTTTTTAAGTTTTTGTTTTTACTTTTCGAAACAAAACTTTGTAAATCACCACCTAGGGTTTAGGTAGTGTCAGATTGTCTAGTTAGAATTAGTTCAGTGAGCAGGGTGTGCGAGTTTGCAAAATTCTATTGTAGGCGGGAGCAGAGTTTGCTAGTAAACGAAGCTCTATAGGCGGGAAGCAAAGTTTGCGAGTAAACGAAACTCTATAGGCGGGAGCAGGGTGTGCGAGTCTAGTAGAGTGTTTGTGAGCGGGAGCAAATGTTTGCGAGCAGGGTGTGCGAGTCTAGTAGAGTGTTTGTGAGCGGGAGCAAATGTCTGCGAGTCTAGTAGAGTGTTTGTAAGCGTGATACTGTTTAATTCTAATAGAAATCTGTGAATGCAGCAGTAGGCAGGGGTTGCCGAAGCTGGGTAAATTTTGTGTGTGATTTATTTTTCAGCATATTTATTTCTGCAGTTTATTTCTGTGTTTAAATCGAGAAAAATTTGCTATAACCCTATTCACCCCCCCTCTAGGGTTAATCTAGATCCTACAAGTGGTATCAGAGCCCGGTATATTTTTTACTTTAACTCTAGAGATATGTTTAAACACTTTTTAACTTTTGTATACAAAGTCTTTGCAGCAACTTGGGATGGTGAAGAAGGAGAGGAAGCTAATTTGTGTTTGATGGCAAAATCAGATTCAGAAGCCAGCTCAGAGGAAACTAGTGAGATTTGTTGGCGGGCTAAGGAGCAACAAGAATGGTTTCTAGATTCAGGCTGTTCTAGACATATGACAGGTGAAAAATCGAAGTTCCTTAGTCTAGAGAATTTTAAAGGCGGAAATGTGATCATGGGAGACAACAGTAAGTGTAAGATCATTGGTAAAGGTGAAGTACGTAACGGTAATTTCTCTTTAACTAATGTTTTATATGTTGAGAATTTGCATCACAATCTCATTTCTATTAGCCAACTATGTGACAAAGGTATGAATGTTGTCTTCGATAGTGATACTTGCAAAATCATTGATAAAGATTCTAATAACATTGTTTTTATGGGCAAAAGAAAAGGAAATGTTTACTCACTTTCATTTGATAATCTAAATCTGTCTACATGTTTGGTAGTCACAGATGAAGAAGCATTTTTATGGCATAGAAGACTTGGTCATGCTAGCATGAGCCTCTTAGAAAAACTTGAAACAAAAGAATTAGTCAGGGTGTTACCACATCAGAAATTTAAAAATAACAAAGTGTGTAAAGCATGTTCCTTGGGCAAGCTTAGTCGATCATCATTTCGTCCTAAAAGCATTGTTAGCACATCAAGGGTTCTTGAATTAATTCACATGGATTTATTTGGACCAAATGAAATTGCAAGCTTAAATGGAAAACGTTATTGTTATGTATTGGTTGATGATTACTCTAGATTTACATGGGTTTATTTCTTAGCCAAAAAGTCTGAATCTTTTGAATATTTTTCAAAATTTGCAAAACTTGTTCAAAATGAAAAAGGAGTTTCAATTAAAAACTTGAGAAGTGATCATGGAGGCGAATTTGAAAATTTGGAATTCGAAAGTTTTTGTGAAGAAAATGGTTTAAAACATGAATTTTCTGCTCCACGAACACCTCAACAAAATGGGGTGGTTGAAAGAAAAAATCGTACATTGCAAGAATTGGCAAGATCCATGTTGAGTGAGTATAAACTACCTCTAACCTTTTGGGCAGAGGCAGTAAATACGTCATGCTATGTAATGAATAGAGTAATGGTTAGACCAATACTTGGCAAAACATCTTATGAATTGTGGCATGAAAGAAAACCTAACATTTCTTATTTTCGTGTATTTGGATGTCCTTGTTTCATTCTTAACACAGGTGATCAACTTGGAAAATTTGAATCTAAGGCTGATGAGGGAATTTTCATGGGATACTCAACAAGGAGCAAGGCTTACAGAATATACAACAAACAAACAAAAACAATTGTTGAATCAATCAATGCGAAATTTGATGAATCTGACCAAGATAGAACGACTGAAAAGATGGTTGACGATGGGGTAGATCCTGAAGGCACTGAAGAAGGGACATTTAGTGAGAAAACTGAAAGAAGGACTGTTGATGCTGATAAATTAAGGTTCTAACCTAATCATCCTCCTGAATTAATTATTGGTGATCCTACGGAAGGTATACGTACTCGCTCTTCATTTAATAAAAATTTGTGTGCGTTTTGTTGTCATAGTGGTTTTATTTCTGAGATTGAACCTGATTCTGTTGAAATGGCTCTTAATGATGAAAATTGGATTTTAGCAATGCAAGATGAACTTAATCAATTTGAGAGAAACAAAGTTTGGAAATTAGTTCCTAGGCCTAATGACTATCCAATTGTAGGGACTAAATGGGTGTTTAAAAATAAACTTGATGAATCAGGAAATGTAATTAGAAACAAGGCTAGGTTGGTTGCAAAAGGTTATAACCAAATAGAAGGCATAGACTTTGATGAAACATTTGCTCCAGTTGCTAGGTTAGAAGCCATTAGAATCTTGCTAAGTTTTGCATGTTACAAGGGTTTCAAACTTAAACAAATGGATGTAAAAAGTGCCTTTTTGAATGGCGATTTAAAAGAAGAAGTTTTTGTTGAACAACCACCCGGTTTTGAAAATCATGAATTTCCAAATCATGTGTATAAGCTAGAAAAAGCATTATATGGTCTTAAGCAAGCTCCAAGAGCTTGGTATGGCTGCCTCTGTACATATCTTTTGGAAAATGGTTTTAAAAAGGGTAGTGCTGACACGACACTGTTTCTATTACATAAAGAAAGTGATTTTTTGATTGTTCAGATTTATGTGGATGATATTATTTATGGTGCTACTAATGAGCTCTTGTGTGAGAATTTTGAACAAGTCATGCAGGCTAAATTTGAGATGAGTTTGGTTGGTGAATTGAAATACTTTCTTGGATTTCAAATTAAGCAAAGCAGTGATGGTATTTTCATTTCACAATCCAAATATGTGTTGGAGCTATTGAAGAAATTTGGAATCGAAAATTCTAAACCATTGAGAACTCCTATGAGCCCATCAACAAAGTTGGACAAAGATGAGAAAGGAATTGCAATTGATCAAAATAAATACCGAGGGATAATCGGTTCACTTCTCTATCTTACTGCTTCTAGACCTGATATTATGTTTTCTGTGTGCTTGTGCACGTTTTCAAGCTAATCCCAAAGAATCTCATTTAAAAGCTACTAAACGAATTTTGAGATATCTTTCACACACACACAAATTTGGACTATGGTACCCTTCTTGTGAAAATTTTGATTTAGTAGGTTATTCCGATGCTGATTATGCTGGTTCATTAGTTGACAGAAAAAGCACTAGTGGGACATGTTTCATGCTAGGACATTCATTAGTCTCATGGTCAAGTCGGAAACAGAATTGTGTTGCATTATCCACCACTGAAGCAGAATATATTGCTTTGGGAAGTTGTTGTGCTCAAATTCTATGGATGATGCAAACTCTTTCTGATTTTGGCTTAGTCTATAAACAAGTTCCATTAAAATGTGATAGTAGGAGTGCTATAGATTTGTCAAATAATCCTGTTCATTATTCTCGCACAAAACACATTGATGTGAGACACCACTTTCTTAGAGATCACATTGCTAAAGACATTTGCATTGAATATATTTCAACTGAAACTCAACTTGCTGATATTTTCACAAAACCTCTCCCCGAAGACAGGTTTTCCAAATTACGTTTGGATTTGGGAATTATAGAGATTGACTAATCATTTTTTTAAAAAATTTGATTTTTGAATTTGATTCTAAATGACAAATTTTGACTAATCTAACTCCCTAATGATTATCGAAAAGATGAATAGTGATTGAAAAAGTGATGAGTGTTGATATTTATCATATATTATAACTCGAGAAAGTATATTAGAAAATGTCTTTAGAATCTCATAACAAGAATTATAAAAACTTTTTGTTGGGTAAAAATTCCATGATCGTTTCTATTTCTATCATCTTTCTATCGACCATCACCCATCAAGATCATATTTAGTATGTAAATTTGTGGTAGTTTACAAAGGAAATCATTTGTTCTTCAATATCTTTAAATCTGTGAAGGAAATTATTTGTGCTTCAACTTATTATATTCAGCAATAAAAATAAATATCCAAAGTATTCACTCTCATTTAAAAGTCCTCATGGTTATGCATGGGTGAATTACTTGGATTTTTGATTATGTGCTTCCATGCTCATTTAAAAGTCCTCACGGTTATGCATGTGTAGAACGCATATCAAATTAAATTGATTTAATAGACAAGTTGATTCTAATCCCATTTAAAAGTCCTCACGGTCATGCGTGGTTAGAAGACACTTGATTTCATTTTTTAAATAAAAATTGTGAATACTACTAATCTCATTTAAAAGTCCTAACGGTTATGCATGGTTAGTAGATATTCAAATTTCCTGAAATAAATATACCACAAATAGACAGAATTGTATGATTTTTGATGATTTTATCCCCATCACTTCTGAAAGTGGAATATGCGCTTGACAAGGGTAATTATGATTTTTGTTTGAGTTTTATTGAAATTTAATATTTATATTCAATTGAGTTAAATGTTTGATTCATGTCTATCACTTCATCCCTATTTTTATAACACTGTTATTCTTTTGCTGATAACAAAAGGGGGAGAGAAAAGTTAAGATTTTGTCAAATAGAATCAAGCAAAGGTCAAATAATTTTCATAATTTTCAATTTGCATATAGGCCCATTTACATATTTTTATTTGTATGCATATATGTAGGGGGAGTATTGTGTAGAGAGGAGCATTTAAATAGAGGGAGCAAATTGAACGATCAAATACATTTAATACATTCAAAATCTTAAATATATGTTTGTTATCATCAAAAGGGGGAGATTGTTAAATATGCGCTTTGCGCTTATATGATTTTTGTTTGATGATAATAAACATATATACATTCGTTTAAATGTATTTGTTAATATACTATTTTATTTTTCATGGAATAAATAAATATTTGCTGAATAAAATTAAATGACACAGAATTTGAATTCAAACAGAAATTTTATTTAAATAAATATTTATTAAAATCTTGAATAGTACAAATTCATGCTCTCACTATACATATACATTTTTGATTACAATCACATCACATTTCACATTTACAGTTAACCTCACTACATATCACTCACACTCGTGTTTTTGTCTTCAACTGCATTCCGGTTTGAATCCAGCATCTGAGTAATCTGCAAAAATATTCTCAAACGCAGTAAAATTGAAAGAGAAGTATTTTTGAAATTTGAAAGAAACGATGATTTCGAAAACATTGTTTGCCTCAGTTATTTGGGTTGTTCGTCATCATTTTTGACTGTGCGATATCTGTGCATATCAGTATTTTTATCAGGGACAGGCAATTATAAGTGGCTGTAGTACACACGTGTACATTCGTATACGTGTGCACTGCCTCGCCAACTCGTGTGCAAAAATCAAACAAATGCACAGAAATCAAAAACAAGGTCAAACCCAAGATAGGTTCAACTCAAGGCAAATGAATAGACGAAGCAATTGACCACAATCATGTTCAAACATGGCCAGAGACTATATGTCAACAGAAAGTCGATCAGTAAGGCAATGTCGAGTTCAGGTCATAATGGAGCAACTTGAGCTCAAGAATGATCAAGTGCAGACAAATGAAACAACATGCAAATGCATCAATAAACCAAAGTGCATGAGCACAGTGAAGACCACAGAGGCAGTGTAACAGTGGTGATGCAGTGGCACATGACCATCAAGCAAGACCAGTGACATGAACAGAGGAACCAATACGCAGTGAATCAAAGGAGAATGGAATGCAATGCAAACAAGGATGGAGCAGAGACAAGTAATGCATCAAAAGTGCACAGCAACCATCAAGTAGTGTACATGAATACAACTACAACAAATGAACATAATGCCACAGTGCAAGTGAAGATGACACAGACTCAAGCAAATGCACATGTTAACATCACTGGCAATAATTCATTCAAAGCAACAGAACAAAGACCAAGTGCAGCATCAGTCACACTTTATCAAAAACATGCAAGACAGTGGTCATGAATGCAGTAACAACACCAACCAGAGGCAACATCACAAAATTCAACTACAACAAGTCCAAATATACAGAAGTCAGAATCGAGAACTGATACAAATGAATGAAGTGAATGCAAACAACTCGGCAATCAAATAACAGTAAGAAGTATACATGAAGCATGAACATGTGAAGACGATGAAAAACAAATGACTCGAACAAATACAAGTGTTGACCAGAATCAAGATTCAAAGATACAGGGTACAGTGATGCAGTGAACCGCAATAAAGACAGTGTGCAAGTGCAAATCACCAACTACAGAGAACCAATGCACAACAAGTATGCAGTAGCAAAGAAATAATGACAAATGAATAAAACTGAAAACAAATGCACGACAATGCAATGCCACAACGAACATGCTGCAATTAGTGAACAAAAATTCATGAAATCAAAGTGATCAGAATCAAGCCAGCAGAGGGATGAACAATGTAAATGTCAAAGCCGTGGATAGCAAAAATCATGGCATAGTCAGACATCACAAAAATTCAAAGCCGTGGTTGTCAAAATCAAAGCCGCGAGTATTAAGCCAAGTCAACAGAGAAGTTCACGATGCCATCAAAAATCAACGCCGTGACCATCAAGTAACAAATATACATTATTGAACAAGTCAGAGACGTGGTGGTAAAGAAATGAAAAAGTCAGTGAAATCTTAATCATCAAAGTGAAATCGAACGGCCAAAGCAATAATTTTGAAACAATCAGACGAACGGAATTCAAGGGTAATGAATCCTATAAAAGCCCCAAATCATCATCGGCATAAGTGTGAGTTCGAATATGAAAATCGAAGAGGAACAGAGCTAAAAATCTTACCTGAAGCGAAATCGAACTCACCAAAGCGTAGCCAAGCCAAGCCGATAATCATCTCAACCCTAATTCGCAAAGCAGAGCACTCAAGGGATCGAATCCCAAATCCATAAACCCTAAATCACAGTACCACGACAAAGCGAAGCCGTGAATTCAAGGGCAACGAAGATTGAGCAATAGCCAAGATTAAAAGCACCGAAACAAAGCCGCCTCTCATAATATCTCAGATCGAAGGAACGAAGAAAGAAGCAGCCGCCATTTTTATCCACAAAGAAGTGATCGGGTTTAATGAAGAATGGACCGGCCTTATTATAAAAGGCTTTAGTTTAATAAGGGTTATTTGTTTTTAAGTTGTTTTAAACTGTTTTTAAGTTTTTGTTTTTACTTTTCGAAACAAAACTTTGTAAATCACCACCTAGGGTTTAGGTAGTGTTAGATTGTCTAGTTAGAATTAGTTCAGTGAGCAGGGTGTGCGAGTTTGCAAAATTCTATTATAGGCGGGAGCAGAGTTTGCTAGTAAACGAAGCTCTATAGGCGGGAAGCAAAGTTTGCGAATAAACGAAACTCTATAGGCGGGAGCAGGGTGTGCGAGTCTAGTAGAGTGTTTGTGAGCGGGAGCAAATGTTTGCGAGCAGGGTGTGCGAGTCTAGTAGAGTGTTTGTGAGCGGGAGCAAATGTCTGCGAGTCTAGTAGAGTATTTGTAAGCGTGATACTGTTTAATTCTAATAGAAATCTGTGAATGCAGCAGTAGGCAGGGGTTGCCGAAGCTGGGTAAATTTTGTGTGTGATTTATTTTTCAGCATATTTATTTCTGCAGTTTATTTCTGTGTTTAAATCGAGAAAAATTTGCTATAACCCTATTCACCCCCCTCTAGGGTTAATCTAGATCCCACATTCACTAATTCCTTTGTCAAGTTAGCGTCGATCTAGGATCCAATCTTTATGGCCTGAGTATAGTCATCCATGTCGATCGAAACATCCACCGTTAGTTATGCCGGTGTAGGTCGCCCTTCCCCTAACTTCTTTGTGGGATCCATAACCATATCATATCGGCTATGATTCTTGAGCCAGGGTCTAGGCTTTGGTTTTTATGCTTGTGAATCTTGAATATGGAGAGTTCTCATCATATTATTATCTTTCTCACATCGCTTTTCTTCTCTTAGTTCTGCAACATAGCATTCTCTTTCAGTGCTCGGTTGCCTTTCACCACTCCGACCCCATTCTTCGTAGGAAATTTCATCAGTAAACCAAGGCCCTAGTGCTACCCTAAAGTTAGCGTGTGACGATCAGCGCAAGAAGGCGTTATATGCCAAATATACATCCACTATAAAGAATTTTTGAATTTGGACTATCCTGCGACCTCCTTTTCCTAACTCCATTGGTAAATTAATCATCCTAATCGATCGTTTTGCTTCGCTTATAAATTCTTGAATATTGGTTTTGCAAGCTATAGCCTCCTTCAAGTTAATCTTTATTTAATCTAAGGTTTCCATGAATAGTATGTTTACCATACCCCTAGTGCCTACCAAGACCTGACGTACAGTTGCCGATCCAATTCCAACTATTACCACCATGGGGTCAAAATTTGGTACTCCAATTGCAAAAGCATCTCTATTTTTGAATATGATATCGTCAGTTATCATCCTCTATAGCTTAGTCGGGGATCCATCATTTACAGCAAAGCCGCTCTGCTACAGTACATGCTTTAGCAAGCTCGCATACCGTTCCATTTCTCTCTAGCTTTTCTCTGCTAGATGGGTCGTCCAGTCATGGTGTTGATAATTAACTTCCCATCATTTTACATGGCCCCTCTCTACTTGGTCCGGATTGATTCCCTTAGGTAGGAGACCATGGGATTCTTCGGACTAGACTACCTTCTTATGGTTTTTTGACATACCGTTGGAGCTTTAATTTCCTTATCAGTTCTTTGATGAGATCTCTGAAATCCTGGCACTTGTTCTTGTTGTATCCATGAGTTTCGTGGAAATGCTAGAACTTTCCAGGGCGTCTTCCCTGCTTGGTTTCCTACCTTTTGGGTGGCTTTTTATATCATTCCATTCCTTGAGTGGCTAAATAAATGTTTTCCAATGTACGATTAAGAGGAGTATAATCTTCCGGTTGCATATTCCATAGGCGTTTCTTGTTGTAGTTAAGCCTACCACCGGGGCCTTGATTCTGTTTCTTTTGGTTAACCGGTATTTCTAATATTAGTTGCCACATTACCAGCACTATCTCCAGATAGTTTTACTGCTATATTACTCTAGATAACCTCCTTCGACTATCCATCATCGACACTCCCAAAAGCTAAGCTTGCTTCTTCCAAGTGCAGAAACTGATTAGCCTTCCAATGAAACTCTTCTATGGTTGTAGGTTGCACATTTTTAGCCATCTTCCAATATCCATCTCTGGGTTAATGCTCAGACCAAAGCCATGAATACGATATCCTCCTTCGGATTACTTACTTCCATAACAGTAGCATTGAACCGATTCAAGATACCTTTTAGTGACTCCTTAGGACCTTGAGATAAGTTTGATAGGGACATCACATCCTTAGGTCGAGCGGCATGAAATGGGAACTGCCCCCAAGGACTTTCTAACTAAATCATCAAAGCTCGATATGGATCTCGGTGAGCCTAGTGAACCATATCGACGCAACTCCTTCCAAGAAGATGAGTAAGCATCTACATCGAACAACATCCATTGTCCTAGCACCATCCATGTGCAGTTCATAATTGAGTAGATATTGCATGGGATCGGTGCTACCGTTGTACGATGGCATGGATGCACCGTAAACTTCCTAGGATATTCCTCCCTCGAAATATTCTCCGTGAATGGAGTCCTGTTTAGTGTGGAGTCCCTGTCCTCATTCTTTCTACCTTTTCTTTCTTCAACCAACCGCTTAAACATGTCTTCTTTGCATTCCTTGCTTGCACAGTATTCCATAGGATGATATCAATGGATCCACTGAGTGTTTGGCTCTAAAACGATCTTGGTTTGTCTTTTAACATCTAGGCTCTCCAGTCCCTGAAAGAACCACTCCTATGGTTTTCCGTTGATGCCCAGTTGGTTCCATTGTAGTTGTTTGAACCGCAACACCATTCGCTTCAACGTCTAGCTCGTAATCGTTATCATAAAGCTGAAGGTCCTCCTAATAATCAAATAAGTCCAAGCTTCAGCTTCCTATCCCCCCAGCCCTCCAGAATTCCTCTCAATACCGAGTTGAATCCTCTCGGTACCGGATGGTTTTCTTTTAGGAGGAGCACTCTAATTTCCTCTGGTAGCTCCTTCTGCTGCTCTAGCATCCGCTTCCTTCTATTTTCCCTTTTCATTTCACCCGTTCTGACAAAAAATGGATTAGTTCTCTTATTCCTCCTACTCCGTTGCGGTTGTCGGGATAGCAGAGTCTTTATCTTGTCCATCAAAGCCTTTTGACTATCCACTATCTTCTAGTTCAATTCCTACATTATCTTGTCAAGCTCACCCATTGTAACAACTTCACATTGAGCAGATAAGCCTGGTATTATCTGCTGGTTTCCTGCTTCTATTTGGTGAGCACTCTCTTCACCTCCACCAACCATCATTCCAAATGATCTTCCATCTCTAGGCGCCACTGATTTCAAACAGCAAGTTTTCAAATTCCTTTAGCAAAACTTCTAGATCTGACCACTAGACCTCTTCAAATCAATATAGCAACCTACTTTAGCTGGATTTCTTGGTGAAAGCACCAAAATGTTAACACCAAAAGTGGTACAACACCTATATATGACATGTTGTAGGATTAGATCTAGTAGAGTATATGAAAAAAGGTAAAGAAAACACAAGATTTTGATAGTGGTTCGACAATCTATGGCCTACGTCTACTTTATATTTTATTGATTATGAATTTGACAGAGATTTATAATTAACAGTACAATGGAATGATAGGTTCTTAAGCCTAGAACTGCTAAATTATCTGCCTAGGTGACTTTTGTGAGGAAAAGATGGGAGATGAAGAAGATCTAGAGTCTGAAGCGGAGAAAAATATCCATGTTTGGTTGCCATAGTGCTGAAAGTTATAGAGGAATCTACTATGTAGATCCATAGCCTCGAGTTGTACAAGGCCCAGATGTTAGCCCACAGGTAAAAAGAGAGCACACTAACCTAATTTCCAATATGGGGCCTCTCGCTGTTGAGAGGTTTGTGTTGGAAAAAAACTTAGCTTCCTCTTTTATCTTGCCTTCTTATCTCTAATTTGACGTATTTCAACATCTTTTCCATAGAGATTGAGTTATTCTCGGTGAATTCCCTAATAATATTTATCTTATTCTACTTTATTTGTCTTCTTCTCATCAATCCTTAGAGTTGCTCGTTTATTCTCTGGGAAAAGCACTTGACGATGATTGTTTGAAGTAGTATTTGAGATGTATGGAGTTTGGGTTGTTCAAACAGGAGGAAATACCTCTCGGTAGAAATACCACTCGGTACAAAGAGGTACCTCTTATTACTGAGAGCATTCTCGTGCTCCAATCTGAGTGAAACTTCTTGAGTTCCTTCTTCTTGTCCTTCAGTGTGCTTCCAATTTCATGAGTCGTTTCGTCTTCATTTTGGCCTTCTACTTTCAGTTGAAATCTTCTTGGTTAAAAACTTGCTTAACAGATTTCAATTATAATTTTACATCGGGTGTGTATGTCACTCAAATTATAACCAAACACTTAACCTCTTCTATAAGTGTTCTTATCTTACTCCTATTTTATTTATCTTCCACACAAAGGTCCTCATAAATAAACATCATTTTAGGGTGAGATAGTGATGGTTAAACAAATAATACACATATACACAAAGCATATAATCATCGATCAAAACCCTCTCTCATTCTATTTTCTAGCCTAACCTAATGTGAGGACCCGCAAATCCGTACTCCTTGAATAAACACTAATCTCCATTGATTAACTCAAGATGAACGGAAATACGTATTCTCAGGGTTTTAACAAGAAAAAAGAGGTAAAAGAAGAGAGAAAAAGATAGAAGAAAACAGAAAGAAAACAACAGAACAACATTAGAATCTCACAATCGCAGCGGAACAACATATAATAGATAAATGAATAATCTTTAAACAAAGAACTATATCAGTTACTACATTACATCACATTACATTATATCATCATCAGAGTGTACAACAACAAACAACAACAAACAGCGGAAAAGAAATACTATATACTAGTGAATACGCCATGCCATCCAGGTTGCCTCCAGCAACTCCTGAATTCCAGAATATCCTGATAAACCTTAACTCTTGACTGCCCGTGTGGAAATTGGTGGGCACCCAGAGTTTAGGAATGAAAACAATAAACTCCGAGTCAGTCATGTGACTGGTGTGAGAACTCAAAACAGTTTATTTATCTTTAAAATCAAGAATAAGATAATTTTAAAATAGATTCGCAATGCTTTTTAAAATGAGACTACCATAAGACCTCCCACCACACACACAATGCAAACGCAGACTTGGAGGAGATTTCTTCTTATGTTAGTCAAAGATGCTTACTACGCAAAATCAAATCAAATTTGATATTATTATTAGTGCATAGTGTAGAAAACATTTCGAAAGTAGAATATAAATCTTAGCCAGCATAGGTACCATTATATTATGCCTACTATAGCTACCATATTAGATGGCAGGTTCTACAACTAAAACCGTACAAGTCTCGTACTGTTTCTTTGGATTTCCAACAAATGGTCAGGCCAAGGAACTTCCCATTTCCACATGGAAACGTCTCTGGAAGGACGTCCCGAGAACCAAACCGGATCTCTGCCAACACAAGGCCGGGTTACCCCTAACTGGGTAACTACTGACACGAGTATGCCATCCCTCGGTCCTTTAGGACCTTTATCCGAGCGCTCGATAACCAACATCACACAATGATAAATAAAGTGTTTCAACATGAGTAAGTATCTGGGCTCCATACCATGATACCACCCCTTTCCAGAAGGAAATGCACATACCCTAAGGGGTGCTACCCCCAATAACCTTGCTGCATCTTTCCTGTTTTGACCATTCCGGGGTGTGAGGTTCGACGAAGTCTCGTCCACAAAGCCACGCTTTGGGTCAAAAAAAGATCAAAAAAATGATCACAAAGATAAGTGATCAAACAAATGATCATATCACAAATGATCAAACAATGATCGTTTCACAGCAACACTCAGCATGTCACATTACCAAATTGGGAATATATCGCTGATAACCTTCAACTACATAACCTCTGAGCTCGTACGTCTCAGAGAAGGGTGTTAAGCTAAAAGAATAAATTCTCCGCCACCAACAGAAATATATTTGAAAGAAATCAGCTTTATATCTCAATTTATAACGTCAGACATACTATCCATACAATTCTGTTCCGGGCTCGAACAGAACCGAAGGCACTTACAAAGAAGTCCTTGCAATCCGGATATTCACTAATCACGTTCGGACTTCCCATCACATATGGAGTCTCTATACCGGGGACCAGTCGATGCAAAGACATTCGACGAGTTGTCCTTTCGCTTTCAAAAATATCCGGTCTTCAAATGCAATTCATAACGACGTATCACGTATTCGGAATGGGTTATACGACCCCAAGGTCCTTTCCCGGCTAACCCGAATAGTGAGCGCTTATTTAAAAATAAGTGTGGCATTCAATTTCAAGCAATCACAACAAATACCTATTCAAAGGTAAATATTGATAGTCGGTTATTGAACTATCAATGGATATGCACAACATCACCAGATTCCAAATAATTTTCCAAATTATCTTTACAAGATATATAATTTTCACACTTCAAAAATAAATCAATATTTATTTTTAAACAAATTCCCCTTTCTTTTATAAATTCCATAGTGAATTAACATTCCAAAATATTTATGAATACACAATTTCAATTATTCATTTTCAATTTATCTTCAAAAAGATAAATTGTCAAAACGTTTTATTTTCCATTGGAAAAACATTTCCATACTTATTTATTAATAAGTAATTCAAAAATCTATTTATTTTCAACACTTGGAAAATATTCAATATACTTAAATCAAAATTAAGTATATATTTCATTCTTTAAGGAAATCATTCTCTTAAACATATTTATTTGGGTCAAAACGAATGTTACGTAAAACATCGTTACAACGTCCCAAAATCACTAGTATAGGGATTCGAATTTAAGATAGATATATATAAATCCCAATACTAAATAAAACATTTCCTTTCGGAAATCATTTACTATAACAACAGTGTTATAGTCCACCATTTCCTTCTATTTCTCGAAAACGTCTATTTCAACAATGAATGTTGAAATCTATGGTTTCGAATCTTAACACATTTTAAAAACATCGTTAGATCGTTTTAATTTTATTTAAAACATCACATCCAAAACATTTTCTTTAACATATTATTCACTATTCAAAAACGTGAATATACTACGTTAACCAATTTCATCATTTCTATACATTTTATTTTAAAGGATTATTCACTGTCTAAAACGTGAATATAACTCCATAAATAAGTTATAACAATTTACTTATCAAAATAAGTCGTTGGCGGATTTATAAAACAAAGTTTATAAATTCCATTTCTATTTATTTTATAACAACTTCCTTTTATAAACCTCCTTTATTAACCCATTCAATTTATAACTCAATTATAAACCAAAAGTCCATAATTTAAGTTAAATACTTATAATTTATTTGTTTGCAAAAATCGTTTCTTTAACTTCCCAAATTATAAATCTTATAACTATAAGATTCATTTATTTACCCATATCTATTCTTCAAATAACTTTACAAATTTTATAAACCTACTGCTTATAAAATTCCATTTATAACTTTACCGTTTATAATCCTATAAATTTCATTTATTTATGAAATTCATTTACAATTCATTCTAACACTTATAAAAACTCGTTTTATAATTCAAATATTTTAATTTATAAAGATCCATCTTATAATTCTTTTATACAAATCAATTTGTATTATTATTTTAAAAACGTCTTTAAACTCCTTTATAATTTCACCATTTTGATTTATAAAATAATCAAATTTCATAAGTCCTATATTTAAACTTTTTATAATAAATTCAAAAATCCCGATTTAAACTATTTTATAAAATCATTAACCCCATATTTTCAAAAATCAACTTTTAACTATATTTCTCAAAAATCATAATTTCTATAACATTAACATTATAACGTTTATTTATTTTAAAATGAATCAATTCCAAAAATATTTTATAAACGTATACTTTCAAAAAATCAATTTTAAAATCCTTTTAAAATTGCAAAATTGGCCCAATGATGCTACACACCAAATAGTCAATCACGACAACAATGACATCATATATCGATATGATAATCAACGAATATCAAAATATCCATAATCAAATAAATACTGTTGGGGAATCCAGTTGGATCCCTCCAACCTGTTTTCCTGCATCCAAAAATGTTAGCACAATACCAATTCCGTTCCAGTACGGAATTATCGCGGTATATAGGATTTAAAATATAATCCGCTTAATAGACGGCGCAATAGGGTCTCATCCGCTATATAATGCGGGAAATCAATTCCAAGTATATAAATAATACCAATTTCACTGTTTATGAAATATTCGCGGTATATGTTTTAAATAAATAACATCCGCTTACTAACGGCGCATAATGTCTATTTTAACAATCAATGGATAACAATCATCATTCAAACATACATTCAAGAATTTTAAATCTAACTATTCAAAATTTGAATCGAAACCGATTCGATTGAGTGAGAAGTTCTCACCTTGATTTCAATTTCGTTTTCAGCTTTTATTTCGAATAAAATTAAACGGACGTTTAATTTTACCCGAAATTTTCGCTAACTCCAAACGACTCCAATCCAATTCCTTAGCATAGTCCTCGTCCATACGATTCCAACGCAACTAGTTTCGCGCGTTTTCGACCTCGTATGAAAAAGATACGAATTTTCAAACATTCATGAATTTATATATATTAATATTTACAACATTATTTATATTTTTCTAAACCTAATTAATCATAGCCGAGCATCCCAATACCCTAGCATCCTGGACGTCTCTTCTTTCATCGTCTTCCCCAGGTTAGATGTCGCGACCGTGAACCCATAGCCGCCGCCTATTTCACGAATTATCCTCCCTCCTCGTCGACTTTGAAGTCGATCGGTTTACGCCATTTGAAAGCTCGCTGCTTGCTCCTCCTTCACCTTGCATACAGGCGAACTCGGCCCTGCCTTTGGCCTCGAGAATCGTGCCCAAACGCACACGAACGCTGATTGATTCCTTCGTCTCTGGTCGACGATTCAACAAAGTAACCGTATGAACTGAAGCTCTTGCAATCCTCTACAACTTTGCAGTTGATGATTTTCGCTAACGGTCTACATATGTGAAGAAAAATGAGGAGGAAAGAGATTAAATTTCGGCCATTGAACATATATAAGGCGACAGCTGAAGGTTTTGACCTAGGGTTTTGATTTTTGTGAAATAATGAAGTTAAGGGGTTCTTTTATAGAAATTTACGCGAACACTATTCATCCCGGATTTTTCGAACTCCCAACGAAGCGTGCCGGTTGGCGTTCCTAAGGTTTACCCCGCGTTTCGAACACAATGAAACGTGTTTCGGGAGCTAATTCGGTCATCTGTGCGAGTTATGGCAATAAACGTTCGATTTAAAATTAAATCGGTAAATCAAATTTCTAGGCGTTTTAGTTTGCACCGGACAAACGGTAAATCCGATTGACACGAAATTTCAAACCATATAATAATATCACATTACGGATCCGATGAAACTGGTTTCGTCGAAATCCGAGACTTTTTGAAAAATGGCTATTTTAACTCGCCAAATTAATATTAAAACAATTTCGATGCGTTTCGAGCTGCCACGATCAAAAGAAAACTCCAATTGCTACGAAAATTGAAATCCGATAATAACAAACTATTACAGATCCAATGAAACTAGTTTCGTCCAATTCTGAGACTGTTCGAAAATTGACTAATTTCACTAGTCGATTTAATATTAAAATATTCAATTTTCACAAATAAACTCTTAATTCGATTTTAAAAGTTTTATAACATCATTCTAACTCCAATATGATAAAATAAAATTTTACAAATCATTTTCAATCATATTTAACTCAATTTTCAATTTTTTCTGTATTTTCACATATTAAATTATCGATTTAATTATCCAATTAAATCAAATTATTCGAAATAAAATTTATTCGACTTATAAATTTCACTTATTAATATTTAAAATTAATTAAATATTCAGATTTTAATTAATAGAAATTTTAGGTCGTTACACCTAAGGTATAAATTATTATAACCCAATGGTCAAACCCATCCAAGGCTCGGGGAATAGCTAAAACTAAGCTCTGATACCAAGTTTGACGACCTACTATTTTAAAATCAAAAATCCATTATAAATGACGTTATCTTTGATATAGCCCAGCAATTCCCGATTTCCATTTACTCTTTTGCACTTATTAGCAACTTTACACATGTATGGATGTTTAAGAAGGAGAAAAAATTGGTTTCAACTATGTTTTGGACATACCAATTTCTATACACCCCATCCCAACATAAGAGATCCGATGGCTTCTGCATTGAAACAGGCTGCCTACATACCACTTCTGAGGGATCAAGCCCATGTAGTTCGGTTTCCTGCTCTTATCCCACATCTAAATACTTGTTCGTTCATAGAAACTATTGCATCCATTAAACCATTGCATCCATTCAACCATTACAACCAATGCAACAAATACAATTAATGCAACCAATGTAATATATGAATATAAAGTAATTCGATACAATCAATGTAGCCATTGTAGTTAATGCAATAAATGCAAGAAGCAGAAAATGATATCCCTACTCATTTATCACAACTGATCATCATATGATGCAAAAACAACAACACTACACTTAACCATTAAACATCCATTCATTTGACAATATTTAATCATTAAATAATAAAATGATAATAACACAAATATACTTACATTCGTACTAATAATTCATTATATTAACACTTCACAATGTAAGAACAAAACGTCAAATATATACAAATCACCCCATATTAGTCTCGAAATGCCTACCATCAAATGTGTACTAATCAAAAAAACATTAGTAACATAAATACCAACATAATAGAACCATATTTAACTAATTACAACATAGTAATAATGGTAACACATCCAAATACGATCTCATCATAATAAAATAACATATATGGTAAAAAAATCAACCTTTAATCACATATTACACCCATTGAAAACATCCTATTTACAATCAATGTTTACTTTTAAGCATGGAATGTTTTTTATTGTTTATTATAAACTTGCCTTTTATTTAATTTAAAAACAATAATAATCCTCTCAAATTGATAACATACTTTATAACACTTTGATGCAATCACATTACTTCAAATCTTTCCAAACATTGTATTTTACATCAAAAATATTAATTTCGTCAAATTACCTTTAAAGAACCAAAGTAATAATATTTATACTAAATCTCTTCAATATACTCCAAAATCAGTTCATTTCTATTTATATCAAAATGTTGTAATTTTCACAAAGCCGTATTATTATTATTTATAAAATATCACTTGTAATAATAAACATTTCAAATTAAGTTTAAAATATATTCTTCATTATTATTCATAGATTTCCTCAGAAATTCATAAATAATAACCATATTAAATTTCTCCGATTAATTTTATTTTATTCAAACACTATTATTTACAAACATCACGTAGAAACTATAAATAATTACTTTAATCATTAATTAATCTTATTTTATCCTTATTACATAATTTCACTTATTTTAGTGAATAATAGTCATATTTTAAATCATGGAAATTAGCCACAAGGGCCTCTTTAGCAAGTGGAATTAATTTCTAGGATACACAACTGAAATAATTACTTTTAAGGACAAAATGGAAAATAATTAGTTTCTAAGGCCTAGAAGCCTATGAAATTATGTCCTTGAAAGTAATTGGACTGCTGACTATGTCCTTAAAAGTAATCATTCTGCTGACTTTGGCCTTCAATAGATGTATGTCCTAGAAACTAATTGGACTGCAAAGTTTGTCCTTCTAGTGAAATGCCCCTTTTAAATCCATAATTAATTAAGATTAAACATACAATAATACAATAATCAGCAATAAATAACCAACCCATGGCTCGACATATCCAAAATGTGCAAAATATCAAACAATTATCAATATATAACATCGAAGATCGATAATTTTAATTTTCATCAAGAGATATCTATTTTATAATTTAAATTTAATTAATTAAATTAAGTAAACCATACCAACATGATTTTTCAACTATCTCTAGACTTAGAAAAACTAGAACCTTATCGTTCGAAATTTCATCATGAATCCAATGGAAGTAACCTTGCGTAAATCGAATTTCATATATGAAAGATATTTAAATTAAAGAAATATTATTAAGATAAGAATTGATATACATTTGATAATATTTAATTAAATTAATAATCAAGTGCACCTCTCCTTCATGCACAACACCGTGGAAACGCACCCATCAATACACCTTTAGCCATCGATCATCGCTGCATACGCACGAACCACGACCTCCGACCACCCTATCTATCAACATTTGCGGTCCTCTAGCACTTGGAACCACCACCGATGCCTCCGCCTGCAGCCAACCAGCCACCGCCTAAAAAGTAGGGTTTCTAAACCCTAAATCACAAATTATGACCTCCTTGGACGTCAATTTCAAAATTTAAAACCATTGTTGGATTTAGCATGGCAAGACCTTTCAATTATAATTCGCCGCTTTGTCCAATTTTCCTCCAATCAAAAATGCCTCTTTTTGCTAAGGGTTCCACCAATTTCTAATTTTGACCATCATTTCTGATCAACTTGAGAAATATCGTGATGAATAGACACCACGCATCATCTCCATTTGTCGAAAGCTTCCCTACGGTATATAGTTCGATATACTTTAGGCACTTTGAATTTAATTACATTTTAATTAATTTGCTAATCATCATAGAACCCAAATAAAAAATTTTGGGATTAAGGAAGAAAAACTCAGATCAGAGATGATGGCAAGGGTTTCGCAGCCCCACTTGTTAAGCTGTATCATGGGGTGCATATCCAATTTGATCTAAAAGAACTAGGTACACTATTTGAATACTATAATGCCTTTATTTCGCAAACCATAACTCCAAATATATCAAAACTATATATATCAAATAGAGAGATCTCGAAACCTTTGCGACGGTTATAATATGATACACAATTTATCCTTTTATTAAAAATTCACTTCTAATTAATTTTAATATTTTACAGTGTTGATTTTGGAGGCCGTTATAAATAGCAATTGTTTAATAGTTAATTTGACCAACAAATTAGCCCAACAAAGTATTTGAGGCTTCGTTTCATAAATTTGTAGGCATGATTATTAAATAAATTTAATTTAAAACAGTATTATGTATATTAATGTGTACTAATTTAATTCAATAAGATGATAATGATGGAGTTGTTGATATTAGTTATAAAAGTCTCACATTTGGTTCATTGGTGAAATATGGGAAATGTTCAATCATGTACGTAAAGGGGTTTAAATTTCACACAAGAAAGTTTGGAGCTAATGATATAACTTGCAATTGTGGTTAATGTTAAAGGCGATGAACCGGGTGATATCATGACTGGTATGCTGTGGTTGATATTTAGTTTAGTTTGTGATATTGTATGACTATTTATTACTAAATTGGCATAGTTGTGACCAATTGAGATATTTATTATGATGTATTGTTATGATTTTTGTTTTACATTGCCAAAATGACTATTTATCAATTTTGATTAGTGTATGCCTAGGGGAAGGAAATTCGGCCAAAATGCCGCATAATTGCTTCACAAATGGTGTTGGCTTGGGGCAATAGATTCTAGGTTTTGCACTTTGATTTGGCATCATTAAGATGTCGAAATGGAATTAGTACGCTATCGCAATGGCATCAAAAAATGGTTAGAAATGTTAAAAAATTTCATAGATGTAGTTGTCGATTTAGGCACTAATATAGTGTAGGAGTAAATTGGTATCGAGTTAGCATCGGTAAATTTTGCATCGAGATGGCTTGCTTCAAATCGGTAAGTTTTGATAAATATGATCATCACTCATTATTATACTCTTGGTTTCTATTAGCTTATATAATATGTATTTCTAACATATAATACTTTCGGTTTTTGGGAGCAAACATATTCTCCATTAAATTTTATTTTTAACATATAATACACTTTTAGTATAAAATAACTAGCAAATTCAATTTCTGACATTATATAATCTCCATTCATCTTATCAATTCATCACTAACAATATACTGAAATATATTAACAAATCTAACTCAATCATAGGTGAAACTAAACATCTACGAGGTTTCATTAATACTAACATATCAATGACAATGAATTGTCGAGCAATCTAAAAATAACAACAATGATATCTCAATTCGTATATAAATTATCATAATAACGAATCTATGTCAATGGTCATATACCAACAAATTTAAACCAATAAATCTATATCGTATACGATCTTAATCAAATCATAGCATTGTATAAAAAAGAATCAGCGCAATAAAACATACCAATTGTAACGACCTGTACTTTTAACCATTTTAAATTATTAAATGTAGTGTGATTGTTGGATAAAAATGGGTAGAAATAAAAATTTAATGATCTATTATTATAGTTTATTGAATATAATAAAATTTTGAGGTAAACAATTCCGAAGATTTTGGCGATAACAAATATTGTAACGGAAATCTATATATTGAATGGGTTATAATCAATATTTGGAATTGAATTACTTTAAAGATTTGGGTGTTAAATTGAACATCAGAGTAAAATTTAATATAAATGATTTAAATCGATATTTGAAAATCGAGCTCGAAATCGATATAAATTGAAATGGTTTAAAATTGAGAATTGAGTTGAAATTTAACTAATGAATCAAATAGTTGAAGTTGAAATTTATTTGGAATTGAATTACTTTTAAAATTTGGACATTAAATTGAATATTGAAGTAAAATTTGATTTAAATGATTTACATCGATATTTTGAAAATTGAGCATGAAATTGATATAAATTGAATTGGTTTAAAATTGAGAATTGGGTTGAAATTTAACCATTGAATCAAATAGTTGAAGTTGAAATTTATTTGGCGTTGAAATTGAAATTTATTTGGAATTGAAATTGAAATTGAAATTGATTTGAATTGAAATTGGAACGAAGTTAACTCGAATTGAAATCGAAAATCAATTAAATTGAAATGGAAATTGGATCGATTTGAAATGGAAAATTTAGAATTTGATCGGTTTGACTTTGAAACTATTTTCAAATAAATTACTCTAATATAAACTGTTTAAAACCTATCTTTTAAATATTCAAATTATTTTGATTTCCAAGCTATTTTTTTATAAACCATTTTTAACACTCAAACTATTTTACGTTAAACTATTTTAACTTTTTAAATTCTATTAAACTATTTAAACTATTTTCTAAGAATTCAAACTGGTCAAGGTTGGAATGTTTATATTTAAATCGTGGATTTAAATATGAATTAGGTTAAATCAAATTTATAACCTAAATTATAATTCGAATTGAATTTTGAAGTGAAATTGACACATCGAACTAAACCGATATATTTTGAAGAAAATATGAGGATTTCAGGATGAAATTGATTTTGAAGCGAATACGATATTTTGATATCAAGTATGAATTGTTTTCGAAATGTAAAAGAATCAATCGGTGTGTAAAACGACGTTTGGTTGTTAAAGTGAGCGGGGCCTCATATTGGCATACTCTTTGTCAATATTGGAACCACTTTAACAACTGTGTATATGGAAAAGACTGCCGAATGAAGTGGTTGGATTTAGCATCGTTTGCGGGATATGAAGAAAGAAAACTATGATTTGATAGACCCCGACACTTGTGCCAATTTGAAATGACTAAAACAGGATGACTTGACAGGTCTAAGTGGGATAATTACCGATAGCAGACATTCTTTCTTTGATTTTCCTGGACTCGATCCATATTATTATTCTTGTTGTTGTATTCAATTGGTGCACCTTGATTGTGGGATAGCTTCCCTTGATTCGATATGGGATGGATGGATGCGGTGACCGATCGTGGCAACGATGTGTTATCACCAGTCCTACGACCTGAGCTTGTAATATCCTATCTTGGGCATTGCCTCACGTGCCTTGTCATACTTTTATCCCTATACGAGACCTCTACGATTTTTGTTTAGTGTTGTTGTACACGGTGCATCACCGGCTGCCGACATGCTACTGGTTGTGTTAAATGCAAACTGTATGCCAATGCTTAAAAACGCGTTAAGGGGGGGTTAATGTAAAGCCTTAACGTTAAGAAAATTATTTATTTTACCGATTAGGCATTATATATGTAGCGTATTCTACTATATATAAATATTTTGGTGGATCCTTAAGAGATAGAAAATCCCGTAACATCTCTTGTATTACTTGGATAGGAGATGTGGAACCCCGTAAACATCTCTAACGCTATTACACTCATGTTATGTGATATTGATTTGACTCACATAAGGATATTTTAGTCCTGACTTGAATGTTTTGTTTTTAATTACGCTCGGGTCATCCTTGAGTATTTCAGCACATTGAAGATCATTTTCGAGAGGACGAAGACGAAGATTTGGTATATTTATACTATTATTATTCATGCATCATGTTGTCTGCTGCATTATTTATCCCTATTGTATATATAACTCTGATAAATATTGTTTGAATTATAATCAAATGTATAATATAAATAGCTTCATGAACTGTTTATTTGATTATTATATTTTATCATTCCACTGCGAGATTCTGAGTTTGTTTTCTTCTTCTTTTCTTATTTTTCTTAATTAACCCCAATGATTATCTATGTTCCGGATTGTTTAAGTTAGACTGTGCAGATTATTTTCAATTTAAACCTTCTGAAATGTGTTTCGTCACACCAATGGAGGCATTGCTTATGGCAATTTGAAGATTGGGGGATGCTAAGAAGCGGTGGCTGGATGACTAGCGACAGCTTAGAGCCTTGTAGATGTGGTGCCTTGGATCCGACCATATTATCACCACCCAGTTTTATGAATGTTAATGAAAAATTTATCGATGTGATGCCTTGGTATCGAGTTAGCTTCACATCTATGCAACATCTCCACCCAACTAGCTTTAGGTCCTTAGGTATGTATTATCTCCACCTAATTTTATGAAATGAGATTATTTTGAAGCTTATGAAAGTATATTATTTATATTTAACCAAAAAAATAATTCACGAATTTTAATAACAAAAAACACGATGGTTATAAGTAGAATTCATCTTCAATATATTCAAGCTTTTTAACTTAAGCACTTTTAGCTTTATTGAACACATACACTCTCAAAACTCAAAAGTTAATAAAGTTATATTTAATACATGAATTTGTGAATAAACTTATATGAATTTTTGTGTTAATGATGCATGATTATTCATAATTTAATTAGATTATTTATTATGAAAAAAGAAATCAATATTTGCTTAGATTGTACATGATTTAGCCAAAACTACTATTAACAAAACAATAGTAAACACAATAATATATAATACTATCATATGGAGAAGTTATAAAAACTAGCAGTATTATAAATATTATATTAATTAATATATTGTATTTATATTAATAATAAAACTGATAATGTTATTCGAATTAATAATACTATAGTGTGAAAGATAATGTAAATTTTATTTACATGTAGGAACAATTCCACTACACTTGAAAGTGTTGCACGTGAGGGTTTAGATGGTTCTTCACCATATAATACAATGATAGTTTTTTTGATGAAGGATATGGCTTCTTTTTTGTAGATTATACTAATGTTTCATTCATATCCATATGATAGTAGTATGGATATGATCGAAAGATTGATGGAATCTACAAAAAATGAGTGATGCCCATCATCATAGAAAGCTTTATTATATTAGATGGTGAAAAACAAAGACGATCTAAAGCCATAGCAGTTGTGACTAGACATGCGTAGAAGTGCTATTATAACTAGTGATAGTGGATTGGGGAAGTGCTAAAGGGTTGTTGTTAACATTAGAGTTGTTGACCGCTAGTGGTGGTTGTCCCCACCAATGGCAGTACGATTACTATCACCTCTTCCCTATGCACCATCACCAGTTATAACAACACTTCCACGATTATCTCTGGTCATCGCCTCGATCGAACGATATGGAAGCATGGTAGTATCAATAGAGGAGGTACCAAGGTTTGCATAGTAGTGTTTTTATAACTGGTGGTGGTTGGTTGGAGTAGTGTTAGTGCTGTTAACACTGGAGTTGCTGACTATCAGTGATGGTGATTGTTGCCACCAATCGTAGTAGTACCGCCAACAGTACTACCGCAACCACCACTGCCAGTTATAACATCACTACCACATGCAAGCCTTCAAACGCTTCATTTTATCAATATTACCATGTTATCATGCAACTAGTGTGGGTGTTTGAGTTCCTTAGAAATGGGAGCTTGAGGAGTAAGTAAGATATAATTTCAAATATTGATCCTACATGAGAAATGACTTGCATAGCTAAAGGACAAGATGTTGGACAATGTTGTCTCTCTTCTTCATGACAATGTAAGCAAATTTCTTGTAAGACCTTTGTGTTTGTTTAAATTTTATTTGTATGCTTGCAAGATCATTATTTGCATGATTGTTGACATTTGTGTTTGTATGGTTTAGTATATTAATGATATTAAGATGTTGGTTAGTATGGTTTGGTATATGAATTTTGTGGTATGTGATATACGATATATAATATATGAATTTGTGATACAGATCATTATATATTATATATATTTGAATGTGTGATTAAGGCGAGGAAAATAGTAGAAATGCTGCAAAAAAATTCAGCAAAGGCATCAGTATGGTATCGAAAAATCCAATTTTCACAATTTAAAAAGTAGTCAAGAAGGCGTCGAATGGTATCGGTAGTATATAATCGGCTATCGACGATTATCTTTTGTAGAGTGTTGGTAACAACACCATAAAAAGCATTTTCTTGGCGTCGAAATAAAATTTCTAACACATTTTCTATAGATGCCCTTTATGGCGTTGGCAGGTCTAATACTGATCCCCCTCCGATTCCTTTCGACGTAGATAAATCATCTTCTTTTTGTAGTGTGTATACCATATCTATGTACATAGTTTCCAAAACCGAACCGTGAGTCAAATCATGTTGATGCAAGGTCAAAGGTTCTAGTGGTTCAACCAGTCAGACTATAAATATCACGTCGTTCGTTATTTTATCCTTCTAATTTAAATGTAAAATTACTTTAATTAATGTAAAATATTAACTAATTATAATTAACATTTAGAATTTTAAAAATAATTAATTTTGAAAATTCGATAATATTGTTAATTAAAAAACTTCTAAAACTATCTTTAGTTGCAAAATTGTAAATTTCCTAATTACGTAAGATAAAAGAGTTTTAGTTCAAAAATTGTTAAATTTACGTTAATAATGCATTATATCGTCAAAACCCATAAGGTAATCTAATATTTTCGTAGATAAGGTTATGAAGTTATTTATTAAAATGATTATGTGAAAAAAATAAAGTACTTTTTTTCTCAAATGTAAAGAACCATGTGGTTTAAAGAGGTTGATCTAGAAGTTTTTTCAAGGTTTTGAGGTTAGACTATGGTTCATGCATGCGCAAGGTTACATTACTAAAATCATTCCATTTAACGATGCCAAAAAAGCGTCAGTGTGGCATCGGTAGGCCTATTTCTAATTCCCCACCGACGCCTTATACAATATCGATTAAAGGGAAGTCAGAAAATAGGTTTCGACGCTAGGAAGACTTCTTCCGTAGGATACATACCGATGCCGTACCAACGCTTTTTTTTATGATGTTATGTCGATGTCTTATTAATATTTCAAATTTAGATTTGTCGACGTCGAGCCGACGCTATTCCTATGCCTAATTAAATTGATAAAATTGGATTTTTCGATGCTCTACCGCTTTTGCTGAATAATTTTTGCGGCATTTCTGGTGCATTTCTCACATCAATTACAATTCGTTTATATATTTCATACGTAATCACACTAATATAACAAAATAATTACACAAATTCGTATATCACAAGTATTATCAGACATCATAATCATCCAATTACATCAAAAATAACCAACCAACACAAATGTCTACATACATACAACCATAAATACACATCTGAAAACATAAATATCGAACCATAAGTCTACATACATATATACAAATGTCCAACATCAAAATTTCCAAAAAATACAAACCATGACATGAAAAAAATCTAATCAACACAAATACTACTCACTTCCTCAAACCTTGCCATTTATCACTAACCGCATCATCATCAAAAGAAAAGTCATCGTTCGGACACCGTCGTGGAAATTCATCGGTAAGTTATCAAGTTTCTTCCTAGGCTAACTAACATATGACTTCAACTGTTGGTTTTCATATTCTATAGCTGTAATAAATGTTGCATCTTAATCTAATGTTGGTCTCTACATCTTAATCGAATTTATTTGTTAATAATAAGTAAATTTTATTTCAACTATTGTATTTTTGTATTTAACAAAATCTATATTTCAATGCAAAATAACTTGTTAAATTTCTAAAACAAAATTTACAATTTAACTCAATTATATATTTGCCTAATTGATTTAGTGATTTAACTTATGTATTTGTTTAATTTGTTGGGTAATTTAATAAGATTTATATTTTAAATCAAATAAACTTGTATAATTATTGAAACAAAATTTATAACTTAAATTAATTACATATATTTGTTTAATTTATTGGGTGATTTAACAAGATCTTTATTTTAACTCAAATAAACTTGTTTAACTTATTGACAAAAAAATTATTATTTAACTTAATTGTAGATTTGTTTAATTTATTGAGTAACTTAACTTATATATTATAACTCAAACTCAATTTATTTTTTAAATGGCGACTACTAAGCATGCACATAATGCACACATATCGTTATTGGGATTTATAACCAACGTCCTATACATACGTATAGTGTACTACATGTGTGCGTGTATGGTTTTGTGTACATATATGCTTAATATCATATCTATATATACATTATGAAACTTTAAGTTATTACCTTTGAAATATTGCCGAAGTTAGGCTTACGATCTGCCCCTTTGGTTGCAACTCTAGTGAGTCTGTGGAATACATCTTCGTCCATTTCTCTTGTTATCTTCACAACTTGACTTTGAAGCTCTTCAATACAAGCCTAATATTTTTCCTATTTTTCATTTTACATATTTATTAGAATATTACACATGTGTATATACACACACACACACACACACACATGTAAATATTATGTAAATGAAGTTCTATGGAAAACATACAGCAAACTTAGTGAAAGCATCATCTACCCAACCATAAGTGGTGGACCCATCTAATGACTCGATTTTGTGAGTCCGACATTAGACTTGCTAAGATGTTGGCTCACTATTCTACTCTTCCTACAGGAATCAGAATTAAGTACATTATCATATAAGTTTGTTTTAATTTGTTTAAAACACTGAATAAATTCAAGTACCTACAAGATCATTACGATGATTTGCATATGATTTGGAGCCGCCATTGTGTAACCAAGGTTTTATATTCCTGACTTCGACATTCCGTTTCGCTATCTTCATGAACTCATCTGTCTTCCAATACTTCAAGAAATACTCGTATATCTCCTGGACAAGGAATGGATGTTTTTTCACTCCTATGCATACCATACATTCATTCTTGGTATTTTTTTGGATTTTGGGATCGTCTAAGCTCTTTTCACAAGGTCTTTAGAATCGCCATCTCTCCAAGCAAATTTCCTATACAGATGCATTGTCTATGATGAACAAAATGGCATGCGTATTTATATAGTGTGTTGTGTAATAAAATTATTTTACTATATATTCCTCAAATATGACTTTCTTCATGTCATCGGGGATGTCATCGAATCAAGGTCATAATGATGTGATTCATGCAAGTAAGACATCGCAAATGGCTCGGATATGGCACCGTTGGTGAAATCATACATGTACATATGTATTAGTTTTGTAAAACCAAAAATTAGTAACATTGTTAATTTTATTATTAGGTTAACAACATTATTAATTTTATTATTACATTTATAACATTATTAATTATATTACTAGTTTAAATTACGTTATTAATTGTATTATTACATTCAATAAAATTATAAACTTTATTAATAATTTAAATAACATTATTAGTTTTATTGTTACATTTAATAATATTATTAACATAAATAACATTATCAACTTCATTATTACTTTGACGACATTAATAATTTCATAATTAATTTTAATAACATAATAAATTTTATTATAAAACAATGGAATTCACAAATAATTTCAAAGCTATATACCCTAGGGATTTCTACACTTTTTTAAATAGCTAGCCTTCCAACTTCTCATTACAAGCAGTGGTATTTATGTTTCGTATCATTTTAAATCGAATAATTAACTAAATTTCGGTAGCATTTCCCCTTGTTCCCTATATCATATGCAAAAGAGTGTACACGGGAAACAAAACGTAAGTGCCGTTGAAATTTTATTAACCGCCCAATTTGAAATATTTATTCACAAAACATAAATATCATTGCATTTATAACTTGTCCAATATTGGGATAAATTCAAAAAATAACATATTAGATGAATATCGATTTCCATTTTATTTGAAAAATGAACGTTTATATAACAATCACATATGATACATGTCAGTCACGGCCAAATCAAACATCTACGGGGTTTCATTACCAACAATAATCTTTTTTACCACTAGAACATTCTAACAACCTCATAATGGCATACAATCTAACAATAAGCACAAACCAAATGCATATTATATATATACCTAAACTAGAGGAGGCAATGATGACAAGGCAAAGCATGACATGACTGTTGTGACAAGGGATGGGGTGAAGTTAAGGGGAACATGATGATTTGCGGTGGCGATGGGCTGGCGATGGGCTGGCGACGGATGTAGGGATGCCAAGGCGGTTGTGGCAATGAGGGTGGTGACTTTGGCTTCTGACTTACGATGTGGGGGAGGCTAAAGGGTCGACTAGAGAGGTGGAGATGTGGTCAGGCTAAGGGTTTGGTTTCAACTTGGGATGAGGGGGCTAGGTTTTTAATTTTTTATATTTCTATTATGAATAGTGAAGAAGGAAACAACATCGGGGGATATAGTTGGGAGCAACGCCATATCGACACCATCTCGATGTCAAGTAGAAGTCGGCATGGCATCGATAAGTTTCCATAGGTAGTAAACTACCTATACTGACACTGCATTGACATCTTTTTTAGCGTCGGTGTAGAGTCAGTATCACCATGTAGGTATTTGCACTATTTTCTAGTAGTGTTATTTCATTTTCAAAAGCATAATGCTCCAAGGTCAAAGGCTAACTATGGTCAAACCATGGTCGGGTTAAGTCTTTATAACTAGCTATAATAGTCGTATATCAAACAAAACTACATGCCCAACAATAACATTACTAGCTACATTCCAAATAGTAAAACATGTTCAATAATAGCTTGTTAATCATACTTCTACAAATAACAGCAACAAGTCGAATTTCAGTGAATACTAACAACTATACATGCCAACAAATTGTAGTTACCTACAATCGTTTATACTAGCAATTAATGAGCACCAACAAATAGCAACTATTTACCGATATTTTTTTTTCATGTATGAAGTGTAAATACAAAATGGTATATACCTAAAATTAGTAATTATCTAGAAATAGCATGACAACAAATGGTAAACATAAATTCATACAAACACATAAACAATAATAGATAATATTACCTTACTTATAGTATAATTAAAATCTTTCGGCTATTACCTATTCAAATTATTATGCCCTCGCTTCAAGCATTATAAATTACTTTATTACTATTTACATACACAAAAAAAACTTTAGTTTAAATCTCCAAAGGACATTTGATTATTATTTATTTGAAATAATAACACCATCAATTTGCTTTATATATCTTAAGATAATCATATAATATTTTTGTCTAAAATAGCAGTAATTATCATCCAATTATTTTAAGAATACATAATTCTCAAGATAATAATTTAACACAAAACCTATTTTAATCACTTTATTACCTTTCAAAACAAAATAGTAATAATAATGCAAATCAACTGTTCAAAACATATTGTTTCATACATTTTTTAAAACTTACAAATTTATTATTATTTATCAAGAAGATAATAATTATTTGACCAAAAATATTTTTGAAATATCTCTGTATCACTTATTCATAATAATAATAACTAATCCTTATTTCATCAAAAAAGAGGACTTCTGGTGATTTCGCTTGCTCAGGAGCAAAGGCAGAGTTCAATTCGACATCAGAAAGGTGAGGGTTTACGTTTTACTAACTTAGTATGTGAAACTCGGATTTTAAACTTCTTTTGTTCTGTATAAAGTGTCAACCATAAATATTTGAAAATCAATTCATTTCAAACCATTGAGTTTTAACTCGAGCGCCCAAAACGAAAGTGGTGCATATAGACCTCTAGTATTTTTAAAAATTGACGGCACTCGGTTTCTTCGAGCGACGTAGGAGATATCTAAATTTAACTGAAAGGGAAAATTATTGTTTATAAAGTTCGAAAATTGATTTCTCTCTATCCGCTTGAAATAGAAAGGCGACGTGTGTATCATTGACATCCGTTCGAAGTATAGGAATTTTTGGCAACTTCGACGACATACTATGATGATGATCGATGATCATCGAATGTTAGTGTTTGGGTTAGTTTTCGATTCGAGCAGCGATGATCGATTTGAAGTTTAGCGTTGCACTCAGGGAGGAGAGGCGATCAAATGGTGATTTTTTGTGGAGATCAAAGCAAAACATTTTCGTGTTTCTTCCACCTGTATGCGAATTTTTTTGTTCAGTCGGAGATTGGGGGTAGTGGACGTAGTGGTGAGGGGGGCACTCGGTCCACCTCGAGTTTTAGAGTGCGTGAGTATCTTCGGATATGTGAATAGATAGGTAATTGCCGTGTGCACGAGCTTGGTTCAGGAAAAAAAGAATGTTTAAGGGCATGCGGGTGGGTAGGATAAAATGGGCTTCGGACCGTTCGAGTGCTAATTGAAGAAATGTTTAAATTGTTTAATTTATTTGAAAATTTAAATATTATAACTTGGAAAATCCATGTCTCACTCATACTAATCTCATTGACGCACTGTTATTTGTTTGGGTTCATATTGATGAGCACAACATTGTAACGTAACTTATTTATAGCTTTGGAAAAGTATGAATTTATGACGTATGCAAACGGAAAGGATTTAAATTATGTTATTTTAATTAGTAACGTCGCTTTGAATTTATATACCTTAATTATTGATGTTTATTTGGCAAATATCGTTAAATTAAATTGGACTGAATATGGTAATTAGACTTTTTTAGTGGAATTAAACACCGTTCCGTTAATTAAATTAATTAGACACCTATTTTATATAATAAATCACCGTTCTGCAATTAACGGGGTGTGTTATATTTAAATATTTGTTTAATAGAAATTAAACCCATTCTGCTATTACACTAATGTGGACACTTAACTACAATCCAATTGATTATTATTAGACAAGCCATATTAGTAATCAACTTTAATTTTGAGTTTAATTTAAATTTGCGATGTTATGTAAAAGCCCGAATTATAATTTGGATAATAGGGAATTATTGATTAAGTACCACTGGAATTACTAAGCCTCTTCTAATTTGAAAACTTATATAATAAAGTTATTTTAAAGAATAATTATCAATTAGTAATAAGGCCTAAAAAGATAATAATTAATTATTAATAATTTTTTAAAAGATAATTGATTATTGTTTTAAATGATAATTAAAGGTTAATCATTTTAAAATTCTTTAAAGTGTTTCATAAAGAAATTTAAGAATATTTAATTATTGTTTTTGATTATTTATTTAAATATGTTTTAAATTATGTTTTATTTTTAATTTAAGTTACTTTAAAAGTATTTAAGTTATTTTAAAATGTTTAATTTTACTTTGATTATAAAAATTAAGTATAATGATTTTGGATAATTTATATTAAAGGGTTAATTAATTATCATGTTAATATTATCTAAAGGATTACTTAATTTTTTATTATTGCATTATTATTTATATATTTTATTAATATTGTTTGGATTAAACTATTAGTGTAATAATAATATTTAAAGTTAGTTAACATATTATTAAGGGTATTCTAAAGTCATTATTTGGAATGAGGTTTAAAAAAATTAAAGGAAGTAGATGAATAGTAACTTGGTTGTTCAAAAGGTGTTTTTTTTAAAATCGATTATTGTTAAAGGAACCCTACTGATTAAAGTTATTTTGGAAGTTTTGCAAGCAAGGAAAGTTTATAAAATGAGTTTTTATAAGTTCTTAAAGAGATCTTGAATTAAGGAAGAGTATAAATGATCCTTCGAGTTAAATAATTATTTTATATAGATTTTATAGATTAGCGTGGGGTTTATTGAAGTGAATTATAAATTATTTTTGAAGTTTATATATTATTTGAATTATGAAGTGAGGTTTTTAAAGGGAAGTTTGATAAAGGATAGTGTGTTGGTTTTATGGGGCGAAATGTTTTCTATGGAATGCATTTGGGCATTTAATATGAAAATTGGAAAGAAGAAACTTTTGTAAATCTTTGTAAATATACTCATACCATTAAGGCATGTGTTGATGTTTATAAGTATAAAAGGGATTTAAGGAGTATGTGGATCGTGTTTCAAAAAGACCTTTGGATCAAGTTTAATTAAGTGTGGAATAAATAAAGGATTAATTTTCAAAGGCTTAGTGATTTCCATAGGGAAATGAAAATCTTTGTTATTGTATGTTATTCGATAGTTAAATAACCGACTGTCGAATTTGGATCCAGATGTAACTATGAAAATATCTAGGAGAAACACGTGAGTTATACAGCAGTCCCCTCCAATGATGTTGTAATGCGCGTATAAATCTCGTTTCGTTCTCCTAGGAAAATGATAAGAAAACCATCCACTAATGGTTAGTATGTGATCTCCGCTCTTATCTTTGACTTTTTATTTCCTAAAGAACCCGGGTTGAGTTTACTAGAAGTTGTCGAGTGTTGTTTCGAAAAGACTGGGATCAGATATGTTACCAGTTCGACCCAACCCAAGCGTTTCAAGGTGAAGACATCTTGAAGAAGATGGAACTAAAGACAGAGCTCTTAAGTGTTTTGTTAAGTCCCGCAATAAACTTGTATGGATGAATGCTAGTATTGCATTATTGTATGGAAGGCGGTGTTAGCATTCCAAGTGGAAAGTGCGATATAAAGGTAAAATAGCCTAAAGCGTCCCCAATCGGGAATTATTAAAATATGGAAGATGAAGCAAGGCTAAGTGGTTCGCTCTTAAGGTTGGTATGATCATCCCTATCTAGAGTCGATTACTATCTCCCATTTGTATGTTTCGGGGCCCATTAACGGAGGGGTAATCATATTCGGTACTACTAGTCAAGTGGTAGGATGGTTCTGTGTCGGTGGGGGATCCGGGCAAGGTCCTCTGTGTTATTTTATCTAGAGATGCACAGTAACAGGAGATTCCCCATAATCCCTATCATTGTGTGGAATCCATTCTCCAATAAGCACCGTACGGACTTAGTTGTGCCCAACTATGATGAAACGTGAGATGCAAGCATTTTAGCTATATTCATATTTTACCTTGACCCCTAGACATTATTATAATATCAATGGATTTTTCAATAGAAAAGGTTTTGGTTATCACAAGGTAAAAACCCGTCGTGTTTATGTATGGCTTGGTCTTAAGGGATACCATTGATTTTAAAAGATTTACAAGTTACAATAAATAAAATTCTTTATGGTTTGAGTCTCTCACACTATTTTTACCAGACTGACTCATGCATTGTTTGTCCTATATACTCGGGTCAGACTGAGCATATTATAGATTAATTGAATTCTTTAGAGCTTTAGGAGACGAGCCGGAGGCCCAGAGACGTATTCACATACATGGTTATCTTTCCATTACATTCATAGTTGTATTTATAGGAAATTTTGAGGATAGTTTTTATAACTATCCGGGCTGAAATAGGTTAGTATACTATGATTGATGTTTGTATATATATACATATATATATTACAGTTTTGCTTTTGTGTAAACATTTGTTGTGTATCATAGATTATTCGTTCCGCTGTGAGATTCTATGTTGTTTAGTTTTTTTCTTGTCTACTTTGTCTTCTTGTGTTCTTTTTTCTTTTCTTTTTCCCTAGCTATCCGCCTTTCTGTTTAATTTGAGTGGGTCACGTGTACTTTAGCGTCCGCTTGAACTGTACGAAAAAAGTAGGCCGTTATAATGTGGTATCATAGCACGAGGTTAAGTGAGAACCTTGGCTTTGGTGGGGTAACTCATTAAAAGATAAGGTAATGGAATACCTTATATGAGTTTGAGTATATTATATTTATGAGTGTGTATTTGTTATTTGTATAAAAATATTTTATATTGTGTTGTTTGACCTGTTGAGTGGCTTAAGAATTCTAGTCGATACTTCTGGCCAACATCATCGATAAGGGTTTCCTAAACACTTGAACTAGTCCAATTGACACAATATTGTTCCAAAAGTAGTAAATGAAATAATTTTACCTATAAATATATTATATATATAAGAATAATTTTTCAAAAATTTAACATAGTATTCTTGGTTGTGCTTGATTGTTAGAAATGATAATATTCCATTATTATCATCTAGGATTTGATCAGTCATGCTTGCTCAGTTTTGAGCATTGACTATTATCTGTTAATCTATCTATAGTCTTCCTTTTGAAACCTAGATTTAAATTTTGGTTTTGTTGAAATGAATACCTTGTGAATTAAGTTTCACAATTTGAATATAAGGCGTTTGCTGATAAGGTTGGGCTAAAATTTGAGTTTTAATTTATAATGTTTATTCCAAAAAGTTTAAATACTAGAAATAGATGTTTGAGAAATGATTTCCTTTAAAGGAGTGATTTTAAAAAACTGGTTTATAAAATGTATTTTATAAACAAGAGGAATTTGGAGGGGAAATCACTTTTAAAGAGAATTCAAAATTAATGGCGACCGTTAATGCTTCCTTCTCATCTTCATCTTTTTCTTTTTAGAGTCCATTATCATCTAACTATTGCAATTCAAATTCTTTCTTTGGTTTCAACACTGTTGCTAATCGATTGTATGCTCAAGTTGTAAAAGATTCTTTGTTTCCTGCTAATCGACCATTTCCTGCATCTAGTTCTTTTTATCGCAAAGAATCAACTAAAAAATGGATCAATTCTAGGAATGGGAAGAGATTTTTCTTTAGATACAGTGCTTATCCCATTTGGCTAATGTTTGTCGAGACCCATCGGATGTTTCGATTGCGGTGTCATTGGTCATAAAAAATTCAACTGTTTGAAGAATCTTAAATCTTCCTCTGGCAATTCTATCGCTGGAAATTCTATCGATGGGAATCAGAGTAGTCTCTTTATAAATTATCACGGGTTCAGTTCATATTGAAGTGTATGAGACTGAAGAGGATTTTACTGGATAGTCTCTGGATATAGAGGAATAAAGGGATCGAATTATTGGGGGATTTATTCAAACATGGGGTGGAAGATGAAGTCAATATTGGAAGCAAGTATAGAAACATATTCGGTGATCCTATTGAATATTTTGGGGATACCGACTCTTCTTTGACTAGAAATGAATGTGTTATTGACGAAAAGATTTCTTCAAATAAAGAGTATGATTATTTTTTTACAATCAGAGCGAAGAAAATTTAGGGCTATCGAGTGATAATCAGATGGAATCCTTTTGTTCAAGTCCAATGTTACTGGACCTTGAGATATTGGCGTTGAATTCAAATTCTAACTATAAAAATTAAGTGTTGAATCTTGTTTCTGAGGAAGCCATTCTTATAAAGGAAGATGTTTGTTGAATATGCGCTTATATGATTTTTGTTTGATGATAAAAAACATATATACATTCATTTAAATGTATTTGTTAATGTACTATTTTATTTTTAAATAAATATTTGTTGAATAAAATAAATAACACTGAATTTGAATTCAAACGAATATTTTATTCATATAAATATTTATTACAATTTTTGATAGTACAACTTCAAGCTCTCACTATAAATATACATTTTCTATTACAATACATTTCTGATTACATCACAATTCATTTTTACATTTTCACCTCACTACATATCACTCACACTCCTATTAATCTTCAACTTCATTCCAGTTTGAATCCAGCATCTGAGCAATCTGCAAAAATATTAACTAACGCGGTAAAATTGAAAATAAAATATTTTTGCAATATAAAATAAAAGATGGATTTTGAAAATATTATTTGCCTCAGTTATTTGGGTTGTTCGTCATCATTTAAATTTGAATTCATCACACACGAACAATGTGACATGCACAGTGTATCACTGTACATGCCACAAGGCCGTGCACACCGATATACACTTAATAATGCTACAGGGACAAGTGAGCACAAGGTCAAACCCAAATAAAAAGATGGGTTCAACTCAGGTGCAACATAAATAAAATCTCGACTTCAGCACAAGGTCAAACCCAAATAAAAAGACGGATCCAACTCAAGTGTAATGCACAGTCTGCACAAATTCAACAGTGCATCAAAGCAAACTCAAGTAGACAGTAGCATATACTACAGGGATGAACACACGAGAATGGAATGCATCAAGTCGGGCACGAAGGAATGTGAAAGAACAGAATCACTTACATATATACAACATCAAAGCCAAACTACAAGCTCAATAAAGATTGCAGCAAAAATTCAGACCAACCAGTGAAACAAGCAACTGCAATGCAACACAACTATGTATACATGGACAAAGCTCGTAAGCATCTCAAAGAAATACAACTGAAGTCAATATGATCGAGTGCAACAGTGAACAGTGCAGCATCAAGAAAGAAGTATCAATGAACTGGTCAGAACTAAGCCATATGAAGTAGATATGGATATGCAGGCATGTCAACAAGACTCGACTAACAGTAAACAAATGAATCAGCAAGGCAATGCACAAATGCAACAGAATGCTCAAGTGAGGATAACAAATACAACTGATATGCGAATGGTCTCGAACAATAAATGAACATCACATGAAACAAGACACAGGACAGTGAACAATGAAGTACAAAGCATGCATTGATGAACATGTGTACATATGGTGATAGAGCAAGTTTATGTGGATATGCAAGTAGTGCAAGATCAAATGCCACTAGACAAACGAACCAGTGAATATCAGGTGCACATGCATGTCAAAGTACAAACTGCACATGAGATAGCAAACTACATGAAGATCAGGCCAGGCTACACAACCACAAGATGCAGACGTAAACAACATCAGTGAAACAAAATTGCAACCTGAATTCTACCCCACACCAAATGCCAAAGCTCAGTGAAACTCAAGAAAGTACACAACTAAACCAACATGAATAAAGATACAGTGAAGCATGTAAACAGCACAACCAAACTGCAACAAGACCAACATAATCAAGAGCAATGTCAAATTTAATAGGCCGAGAACCAGACCAGTGCAGCCAACCAAAGAAAGAAGACCCAAATTGACATTGAAACAATTGAACTACAAGTATCCAGTGAAATACAAAATGACCAAGTCAAAGCCATACGTTTTAATCAAACAAGTCAACAGAAAAAGGAAATCAAAGCCATAGTCAACAATGTGATGACCAAGGAGTCGATCAATGCCGTGAATATAAAGCAATCGAAGAATATACGAATTGAAGAAGTCAGAGATAAATCTCAGCATCAAAACAAAATCAAGTGGCCGAGGTGAATTATTGACAAATTCAAATGATTTTATGCGAACGCAAAAATAGGAATTGGAAGCCTATATAAACCCTAAGACCATCATCGACATAATCATCGAATTCAAGCAAGCATAAAATCAGTAACAGCAAAAGCATATAATTACATACCCAAGCAAGGAAGGAATTCGATCAATGAAGCAGCCGCGGTGAGCAACGAGGGCCGAACTAGTAGAAGAAGATCGGGACACATAAAACAAAGAAAAGGGGCCAGCTTGGATTATATTAATAAAGGCTTTGGTTTTATAATTAAGGGCTATTTGTTTTTGTGTATTTGTTTTTTAATTTGCTTTTTTAAATTTACTTTTAAATTTTAAACCGTTAAATTTTCTAGTCATGTGACTAGGGGACAAACTACGTGTCGTAGTTTGGGAATTCACAACTCGGTGGTTGAGTTGTGCCAGGGTTTTGAGCGTAGAGTTAGATTTAGTCGATAGCGGGTGTCGCGAGTTTACGTGTGTAAGCGAGGGACTATCTAATTTCTAGTAGAAACCTTGGGGGCAACACGTAGGCAGGGTTTTGCCGAAGCTGGGTAAATTCTGTGTCATTCTATTTCTTCATTTATTGTTCTGCTATTATCTGTACTGCTATTGTTCTGTGATCTGTGTTGAAATTATTTTATAAGCTTCCGCAATTAGTTTTATAATTTATACTATCACCCTATTCACCCCCCCCTCTAGGGTGAAATCGATCCTACAAGTGGTATCAGAGCTAGGAACAAAAGCCGTATTTTTTGTTTTAAAAATTTGATTTTTACAAAACCAATTTTTTGTTTTAAAATTTCGATTTTTTTTAAAAATGGCTTCTTTTAATACTGCTTTTGCTGAGGGTCAATCCATAGTTAGACCACCAATGTTCAATGGTGAATATGCTTATTGGAAAAATAGGATGGAAATCTTTCTGAAAACCATTGACGCTTGGAATATTGTTGAGACAGGTTATAGAATACCAACTATAACTGTAGATAATCAAGAAATAGAGAAACCAAAGGAACAATGGACAAAACTAGAAAATAAATTACAAAATGCCAATGCTAAAGCTATGAATTCTATTATCTGTTCATTGGATCAATTTGAATTTAATCGTGTCTCACATTGTCTAACTGCACAGGAAATATTGCACACACTAGAAGTGACTCACGAAGGAACATCTCAAGTCCAAGAATCTCGCCTTGCCATGCTAAGCAGCGAATACGAGAACTTCACAATGGCGAAGGAAGAAAATGTCAAAGAGATGCATGGACGACTTTCCAATATCGTTTACAAATCAAAAGCTCTTGGAAAATCATACACAGAGTTGGAGATAGTCCGAAAAATCCTTAGAGTCCTTCCACGAAAATTTGAAGCAAAAGTGACTGCCATTCAAGAATCAAAAGATTTGAAATAAATGCAAGTCGAAGAACTCATCGGAAATCTCACCACTTATGAGCTAGAAATGAAATTCAAGGAAGAGCGTGAATGTAACAACCCGATATTTTTCAGCCATTCGCATCCTCACATGTCGGACTTGAATTGCTCAAAATACCGCGTTGTAAATAAATTTGGAGCAAATGAAAAACAATCACAGAATCACAGACATAGAACAAACAGAATACCTCGCAGCGGAATATAAAATACATAGGAGTTCATGAAGCTACTACGGCAGAGTCTCAAACCAAATACATAATACAGTCTGAAAACAACATAATAGAAATCCGAAATACATAGAAATTCACTAATACATGAGATAAACTAGAATAGCTGAAACAGAAAGTAGATATAAATGTAGATAAGCAGAAACTCCAGCAAAGACCAGCTCCAGAAAGAGAATCCAAAGCTGTGAATACTTAGGCTGACCCGAGCGTAAAGTAAAACACAAAACACTCGAGTCAGGACAATATATACTTATATAATGTAAACCAACTCAAGTGAACTGTAGTAGAAATGCACAATAACTTAAAGGATGTTTGGGATCACCCATCCTTTAAGAATCTGTTAAACTATAAATTAATTACATCCCGTGGTTAAAATTTCAAAATGGCATTTTATACTTCAAAATCAAATGTAATTTCAAAATTCAATATCATTCAAAATATCATATCTTCCAAACCACATTCATTTTTATTTAATTTAAATACCATTACAAAACACATTTCAAAATAGTTTATATTTCGAAACAAATTACTTCATTTTAAATCATAAAATGAAGTTATTATATTTAATAATTAAATTATTAAATTTACAAAATTTTAGTCTTTCAAAATCCATTTATCCACTTAATTTATTAAAACAGATGAAATTTCAACTTTCGTAGCATTTAGAAATTGCTACGGAAAGTTACATTCAAAACAGTTCAATTTAATAAAAGATAGCACTTAAAAAGGTTGTAATAGGGTTACATTAGTTTCAAATAAAACTTAGTTAAATTCAATAATTATAGCATCTACAAAAATGATATAATAACCTTTAATTAAACTTAGCCATTTGGTTCATTATTATCAACTACAGCATTTAAAAATGCTGTATTATCATTTACATTAGAATTAATAGCATTTCAGAAATGCAGTTAATTAACTTCAAGTATTCAATATAATTTCACAAACAATTATATTTTTATTTAAATCATTTTTAGCTTATAAAATCATATAATTTCACTTTTAAAACAGTCATTCAAATACCCTTATATTCATGATTTTATAAAGTTAAATCTCCATTCAAAAATCAAAATTTAATAAAAATTCACTTATTAAATTCCAACATAAAATTTCAAATTCATTAAATTTAATTTAATTTAACACTTAAGTTTAAAATTTTCAAATATAACTTAATTTCATTTTTATTTACTTAACTTAAAATTCACTTTTAAGACAAATTCACAAATTTCCAATTTTAGTTATAATTTCAACCTAAATATTCATTCATTTCACATTTTAGCTTTATTCAAAAATCATTGATATATTATAAAATCATTTTTAAATTCATTTAATTCAAAATATCATAAATTTATCATATTTTCATATTTAATTAAATTCCATTTATCACCAAATTCTAGTTTCCAAAATAACTTACATTCCAGATTTTCTAACTTTACCATTTATTTATTTCACTTATAAATTTTCAGAAAATCAATAATGCTTTACAAAAATCATTTTTAATCAAATTTAAATCAAAATATTATAATATTTACATTTCTAAAATAATTAAAAATTTTAGAAAAACATATTTTAACAACGGGTCTGTATTTCATTTTCTAGCCTAGATAAAGTGATACGGGTAATATATCATTTCAACCCGTAATTTACAAAGAAAATCGGGTTTGATCATTTCAAACCCGCAATCCCAAGTAAAAGAAAATAATTGAAAACCATTCAGCCCTATCATTTCAGCCCATAACGATTTTCTCCTATTCTAAATTCCGTTCGGGTATGTATCATTTCAACCCATAGTGATTCTAGTCTACAGGGAACTTGCAGTGTGACAAATTGATGAAAATAACAGAATAGCATGAAATAACAGTAACATATGGTATAACAAGTGTAAATATAGGTGTGAACTTCATATGAATGTAATATAGCAGTTATAACAGGATGATATGCATTTACAGATTCAGGTGGTGTCAGTTTATCACTACATAAGTACATATTAGTCTGGTGAGATTTACTCACTGTTTTGAGCTGATGACACAACGACGAATTGCACAACGGGATTTACACAAGCACAAAAGCACGATACAGATATGAAATGGAGGAGCCAAGGATTAATTCCCTTGAATACAAATCAAACAAACAATATAATAATTATAAGGTTTCAGACCAAAAATACGATAAACGATGCTAGAAATTAAGGAACAACAATTAATCAAACACTTGCACTTGCTTCCACCATCATTATGCTCAGCCTATAGGGTGATAAGGTACTGCCATGGGGTGTATTTGGTCAGGTATGGGTCATATATGGTCGGCCTAGCAAGGGTAGTGAAGGTATGGAAGTTGCTATGTATGAAAATACAAGTACAAGGCAAACAAGTGGATTTTTGTGCAATTTCAAGCATCGGGCAAAGGTTACAAATGGCATGGCCAGACTTGCTGGAGGCTAGGAGATGGTGTGGCAGTGGTTTTGGTTCAGGTATGAGCTGGAGAAGGTGGTGCACAGGGCGGCTAAGAGTGTGGTGAAGTGGTGGAAGTTACAAGGTGTGAATACAAAGGGTTTAAGGCAAATAAGTGGCTTTTGTGCAACCATGGCTCAACCAAAGGACCATTGGGCTCGGCCCCTACAAGGTGAAGGTCAGGTGGGGTCTGGAGTGTCGGCCAAAGGTGATGGATGGACTGGTGGTGGCGGCCAAGGAGGTGGTTTAGGTGAAAAATGAAGGGTATGTGCATAAATGGTTCGGCTAGGCTGAACAAGTGGAGTGTTTGCATAAACTTTGGTGGATCTAGTCATAGATGACCACGGAATGGCTTGGTCAGTGGACTGGAGGAGATGGTGACCTGATGTGGTGATGGTGGAGGCGGCTATGGTGGTGGAGGAGCAAGGCCGAACCTACGATGAAGAAGAACAAGTGTAAAAACCATGAATTCAAGCATAAACAAATGGAAAAAGAAAATAAAGTTTACCAAACTTTCTTCAAAAGCTATGGCCGAATTTTTTTTGAGGAAATGAGAGAAAAAATGAAGAAGTGAATGAGAAATGAGGGTGGCAGCTGAAAGAATGAAGAGATATGGCCATTTGAGTGAAAAGAAACGTTAAAATGTGAAAAGGTGGGAAAATCAAAAGGCATAGGAAACAAAAGGTCACAAACCCTTTCAATTTATCTTTTATTATTTATATAAATTTATGTAGCTGAAATAATAATAATATCAGATAATATTTCGAAAGTTTCAACCTATATACAAATATATATAATATTTATCTATTATGTAAAGTAAAATTAAGGAAAATAGTTAAAACAGTGAACTAGATTAGCAAAATTTGAAGTTAAATGAAATAATTTTTAGAAAATTCATATAAGCTTGTAAAGTATTTTTAAAAATAAATAATAACATAAAATACAAATATATTCACAAAATAAATATTTAAAATTTAATTTAAATATAAAATTATAATGCAGAAAATAGCAGAAAATGGAAAAACAGCCCTTAAAAATAGGAAATCAACACAGTAATTTTTGAAAAAATTCTATTATTATTTTAAAAATATTTAGAGATGAATTTTCACAAATAAAACAAATTTAAAATAAAATAAAGAAATTTAAAAATGAAGAAAATGGCAGAAAATTAGAAAACAGCCTTTAAAAATAGGAAATAAATACAGTAAATTTTGGAAAAATTATATTATCATTTTAAAAATGTTTAGAAATGATATCACACAAATAAAACAAATTTAAAATAATTTCAAAATGAAATAAAGTCAAATTTAAATATATAGTCAAAATCTACGGTTGTTACAGTGAAGGAGGAGATACTCGAAAGAAATCAATAGCTCTCAAAGGAACAACCGAAAGTGATGATGATAACGATGATGATGGAGCAGCAGAATTGGAGCTATTAATAAAGAAATTCAAAAAGAGGAATTACAAATATGGAAATTCAGCTCGAATTCAAAAAGAGAAAAGCAGAATAGCCAAAGCACTAGACTACTCTGAAGAACAGAAGATCATCTGTCACAAGTGCAACTAACCCGGACACATCAAGCCCAATTGTCCTCAAAATCAACGCGACTTTAAAAAGAAATCAAAAATGAAAAGTTTTGCAGCCACGTGGAATACAAGTGATGAAGATAATCAAAGTTCTAGCAGTGAGAGTGAGAAAGCAGATATGTGCCTTCAAGGGAATATAACTGATAGCGACAATGATGAGCCAAGCGAGGTATCAAAACTTACTCACTCTGAATTACTTATTTATTTCCACGAAGTAAATGGTTGTTTTGAACGACTTAGGGAAAAATACGCTAAACTTGAATCACAAAAAGTTACTTTGATAGAATTAAATAAACAATTTGACCAACTAGTTAAAACCTATCAAAGTAGGATCCCTAAGTGTGATAAGTGTCCAACATTCGAAGAAGAAATTAAAAAAATCAGAAATCAATATAAAATCACTTGAAAATGAAATTCTGATTTTAAAAGAGAATGAAAATACTAGGAGAGAGAATTCTATTAAAAAGTGCACACAGTTGTTAAACGAAAATGAATCTCTCAAAACACAAGTCCAACAATTGTCAACGACTTTAGATAAATTTTCAAAAAGTGAAAAATCGTTGAATATGCTATTAGGAAAGCAAACTGTTAATACAGTTAGACAAGGACTTGGATATAATAATTCGAAAATTTTGAAAGCAATATTAATCAAGTTAATTCTATGTGCACAATTTGTAGAAAATTTGGACACGATCACAATAATTGTTGGTATAGACCCAAACATGTGAAAACTATACCGATTTGGGTTCCAAAAGACACAAATATAAAATCTCTCAAAGTTAAACAAATTTGGGTGCCGAAGGGAACAATAATAAATAGTTTTGGGTCTACACAAAATTATTTTTCAAAATTTTCTGCCACTAACAACCATGGACCTATAAAAACAAACAGGTCACATAAATCTTTCATCGTGTAGGTGTGGTGGCAGGCTAAGGAACAACAATAGTGTTCTCTGGATTTTTGGCTGTTCCAGAAACACAACGGACGACAAAGCAAAGTTCCTTAGCCTAGTTCAAAGGTGACAGAATCACAATAGACAACCATGAAAAATATCGTAAAGGTAAAACAGGTAAAGGTATATTAATTTGAGCGATATGTTAAATGTGATAATCTGCACCATATTCTGAAATAAAATCAGCCAATATTGAGATGATGAAAAGATGATGATTTTGACTCTGACTTATTCAACATAGTTGGCCAATTATATTCTTATGCCAAAAACACTATAATAATCTCTAGATTTTTTGAATTACTTCATATATATCATTTTGGATTAAAAATAGTGTTTTGATTGGATAATAATACATTTGGCTAACCCTATATTCACGGTTTTTGATTATTTACATGGCTTCAATTCAAAAGAATGTCATTTAAATTGCTATAAAAATTGAGTTTCAAATTTTTTGGTGCACACTTCATGTTTTCGTCTATAAAATTCAATTGATGATAATTTTGAGTGAAAGAGAAATTCAGATGCAGATTACACTGGTAATCTAGTTGATAGAAAAATTACTAGTGAAACGTGATTTTTTGTTGAGACATTTAGTAACTGCATTGTTTTTTTTCAAAGAAAATATCTGCATGTTTTTCATTTCAAATAATTTTCAAATAGCAGAAAAAATTTTCTTTTAAAATCCCTTGGAGAAAATCATTTTTGACCATTATTTCAGATTAGTCATTTTTGAAAAATTAATTTCAAAATTATTTTTGAATTTGTTTTAAATGACTATATTGACTAATCTGACTCCCAAATGATTATCGAAAAGAAAAATAGTGATTGAAAAAGTGATGAGTGTTGATATTGATCATATATTATAACTCGAGAAAGTATAATTAGAAAATTTCTTTAGAAATTCAAACAAGAGTTATAAAACTTTTTGTTGGTAAAAATTCCATGACCATCTCTATATCTATCATATTTCTAACGACCATCACTCATCAAAATTCTATATAGTTTGTCGATATGTGGTACTTTAAACAGGAATCGTTCGTTTTTCATTGTCACATTTTTTTTAAAAAAAAAGGGTAATAATAATAATAAATACCAAAGTATTCACTCTCATTTAAAAGTCGTCACGGTTATGCATGGGTGAATTACTTGGAATTTTTTATGTGCTTCCATGCTCACCTCACGGTTATGCATGTATGGAACGCATATCAAAAGTTGATTTTTAAAATAAACAAGTCGATTCTAATCCCATTTAAAAGTCCTCACAGTTATGCGTGGTTAGAAGATACTTGAATTCATTTTTAAGAAATAAAATTGGAATACTACTAATCTCATTTAAAAGTCCTAATGGTTATGCATGGTTAGTAGATATTCAAATTCCTGATATAACTTACCACGAATAGACACATCTGAATGGTTTTATATGATGACATCATTTTCATCATTCTAAAAGTGGAATATGCGCCTAACAAAATATTTATGATTTTCGTTTGATTTTTTATTGAAATTTAATATTTATATTCAATTGAGTTTTAACATTGAATTAATATCGATCACTATATCACTACTTTTCTATTACTATTACTCTTTTGCTGATAACAAAAGGGGGAGATAAATGTTAAGATTTTGTCAAATAAAATCAAGAAAAGGTCAAATAATTTTCTATTTGTATCTAGGCTCATTTGCATATTTTTATTTGTATGCATATATGTAGGGGGAGTATTGTGTAGAGAGGAAGCATTTAAATAGGGGGAGCAAATTAGAGCATATCAATGATCAAATACATTTAACATATTCAAAATCTTAAATATATGTTTGTTATCACCAAAAGGGGAAGATTGTTGAATATGCGCTTATATGATTTTTGTTTGATGATAATAAACATATATACATTCGTTTAAATGTATTTGTTAATGTACTATTTTATTTTCAAATAAATATTTGCTGAATAAAATAAATAACACTGAATTTGAATTCAAACGAATATTTTATTCAAATAAATATTTATTACAATTTTTGATAGTACAACTTCAAGCTCTCACTATAAATATACATTTTCTATTACAATACATTTCTGATTACATCACAATTCATTTTTACATTTTCACCTCACTACATATCACTCACACTCGTATTAATCTTCAACTTCATTCCAGTTTGAATCCAGCATCTGAGCAATCTGCAAAAATATTAACTAACGCGGTAAAATTGAAAATAAAATATTTTTGCAATATAAAATAAAAGATGGTTTTGAAAATATTATTTGCCTCAGTTATTTGGGTTGTTCGTCATCATTTAAATTTGAATTCATCACACACGAACAATGTGACATGCACAGTGTATCACTGTACATGCCACAAGGCCGTGCACACCGATATGCACTTGATAATGCTACAGGGACAAGTGAGCACAAGGTCAAACCCAAATAAAAAGACGGGTTCAACTCAGGTGCAACATAAATAAAATCTCGACTTCAGCACAAGGTCAAACCCAAATAAAAAGACGTATTTAACTCAAGTGTAATGCACAGTCTACACAAATTCAACAGTGCATCAAAGCAAACTCAAGTAGACAGTAGCATATACTACAGGGATGAACACACGAGAATGGAATGCATCAAGTCGGGCACGAAGGAATGTGAAATAACAGAATCACTTACATATATACAACATCAAAGCCAAACTACAAGCTCAATAAAGATTGCAGCAAAAATTCAGACCAACCAGTGAAACAAGCAACTGCAATGCAACACAACTATGAATACATGGACCAAGCTCGTAAGCATCTCAAAGAAATACAACTGAAGTCAATATGATCGAGTGCAACATTGAACAGTGCAGCATCAAGAAAGGAGTATCAATGAACTGGTCAGAACTAAGCCATATGAAGTAGACATGGATATGCAGGCATGTCAACAAGACTCGACTAACAATAAACAAATGAATCAGCAAGGCAATGCACAAATGCAACAGAATGCTCAAGTGAGGATAACAAATACAACTGATATGCGAACGGTCTCGAACAATAAATGAACATCACATGAAACAAGACACAGGACAGTGAACAATGAAGTACAAAGCATGCATTGATGAACATGTGTACATATGGTGATAGAGCAAGTTTATGTGGATATGCAAGTAGTGCAAGATCAAATGCCACTAGACAAACGAACCAGTGAATATCAGGTGCACATGCATGTCAAAGTACAAACTGCACATGAGATAGCAAACTACATGAAGATCAGGCCAGGCTACACAACCACAAGATGCAGACGTAAACAACATCAGTGAAACAAAATTGCAACCTGAATTCTACCCCAGACCAAATGCCAAAGCTCAGTGAAACTCAAGAAAGTACACAACTAAACCAACATGAATAAAGATACAGTGAAGCATGTAAACAGCACAACCAAACTGCAACAAGACCAACATAATCAAGAGCAATGTCAAATGCAATAGGCCAAGAACCAGACCAGTGCAGCCAACCAAAGAAAGAAGACCCAAATTGACATCGAAACAATTGAACTACAAGTATCCAGTGAAATACAAAATGGCCAAGTCAAAGCCGTACGTTTTAATCAAACAAGTCAATAGAAAAAGGAAATCAAAGCCGTAGTCAACAACGTGATGACCAAGGAGTCGATCAATGCCGTGAATATAAAGCAATCGAAGAATATACGAATTGAAGAAGTCAGAGATAAATCTCAGCATCAAAAAAAAATCAAGTGGCCGAGGTGAATTATTGACAAATTCAAATGATTTTATACGAACGCAAAAATAGGAATTCGAAGCCTATATAAACCCTAAGACCATCATCGACATAATCATCGAATTCAAGCAAGCATAAAATCAGTAACAGCAAAAGCATATAATTACATACCCAAGCAAGGAAGGAATTCGATCAATGAAGCAGCCGCGGTGAGCAACGAGGAATCAAATCGATCAAGGAAATTCGCAAATCATCACTGATTCGATTGAATTAAAAACAGGCGCTTCGAGATACAAAGCCCTAATATTCCAGATCTGAGAAAAATCGAATTGAAGCCGCCATATTTTCTTCTCACAAAAATTAAAGAGGGCCGAACTAATAGAAGAAGATCGGGACACATAAAACAAAGAAAAGGGGCCGGCTTGGATTATATTAATAAAGGCTTTGGTTTTATAATTAAGGGATATTTGTTTTTGTGTATTTGTTTTTTAATTTGCTTTTTTAAATTTACTTTTAAATTTTAAACCGTTAAATTTTCTAGTCGTGTGACTAGGGGACAAACTACGTGTCGTAGTTTGAGAATTCGCAACTCGGTGGTTGAGTTGTGGCAGGGTTTTGAGCGTAGAGTTAGATTTAGTCGATAGCGGGTGTCGCGAGTTTACGTGTGTAAGCGAAGGACTATCTAATTTCTAGTAGAAACCTTGGGGGCAGCACGTAGGCAGGGTTTTGCCGAAGCTGGGTAAATTCTGTGTCGTTCTGTTTCTGCATTTATTGTTCTGCTATTATCTGTACTGCTATTGTTCTGTGAACTGTGTTGAAATTATTTTATAAGCTTCCGCAATTAGTTTTATAATTTATACGATCGCCCTATTCACCCCCCCTCTAGGATGAAATCGATCCTACAATGTTTACAGTTTTGTTCAAGATAAGAACAATAAACATAAATCTAAATCTTGCAAGAAAGGAGGTCTGGAGGTTGCTTTATCTAATTATTTCGAGAGTATTTGTGAAGCAACCGTGGATTTTCCATTGATATTTCTCTATTTTAGATTCTAATTTTTGCTCTAATCAGATTCAAGAAACAGTGGATAACAATATTAAAACTAAATGCTTGGATGATAAGGTGGATTCTTATAGAAAATTGCTTAATTCAGATGGTAAATCTAATCATGGTTTATGTAAGCAATTGAATAATGGAGATATTCATAAGTTTTTCATTGTTGATATGGATGGTATGAATAGAAATTTTGGTGATGCAAGATGGTTTAAATGATGATCTGGTATTCTATGTTGGTGATATGCGCAAGGATTTGGATGTGAGTATTGTGGATATTTGTGGTGTTTCAATGATTGAAGAGGCTTCGAGTATGGATGGGGTTCTGTCTTAAACAGAGGGTTCCTAGTATGCTGATGATAAGTGCTTGATGACTTCTGGCAGCTTTCAGAAAGTGACGGACATAGGTGTTTATGTAGATTTGGATGTGTTCATAGAGACTTTTATTTCAAATGCAAAATCAGGCCATGATAAGGATTTGAATTATTTTATTTACGATATTAGATTGCTCAGTTTGAAGAATAGGGTTGACAAGCCTATAGTTTCTAATACAACATGTAAAGGCAAGGAAAACAGGGAAGACATTCATGTATATTCTGACATGCACACAGTTTCTGATACAACATATACATGCAAGGAAAACATAGAAGACGTTCATGTACATTCTGATATAATTGCCTTTTAACCAGTATCAATGGTATATCAAAGTGGTAATGGTATTCATGCTATGGATTTGGTTAGAGTTCAAACTGATGATGGTTTATGTTTCTGCTATTGATGAATTACAACACTTGTCGAATTTTTCTACAGATATTACTTGTGATGAGGGTTTACTAAATGCAGTTGTCAATTGTACAGTTTAATCTGATTTCCATCTTCCAATGGATAACAAATAAGTTAGCTTTGAGGATGTTGAATTCACGGTTGGCATGGACTTAAATGCAAATTCGAGTAATAACATGCTTTATATTAGAGATGTAAGTGGTGGTACTGCTCCAACTTTTGGTGATAACAACAAAGATGCTGACAAGAATAATATGTTTTATGGTAATAATGTTGATGAGGTCAAAGTTAAAAAATATATTAATGCATATACTGAAGAGAGTAACTTAGTTATTTCTAGAATCGTTGGTCTATAGAGTGGTGATGGGGTGGATGCTATGATTTAGCGATCATCATGAGCATCAACCGTTGGTATCAGAGATTTTATTATTGGTAGTGAATCTTCTTTGCTATCTTCGTTGGCTAAGAAAGGTAAGTATAAGTAATCTGTTGCTGTGAGTGGATCTGTTTGCCGGAGTGCCAGACTCTGTAGTAATCATTCTCAGTTTTTGGGTGAGTTACCTGATTCGAATGCCATGAGTGTCGCAACGAATTCAAACTCAGGTATGATATCTGATTTGGGCAGTACATATTCTTCGTATGCTCTAGGTAGTTTGTCTTCGTTGGATTTTTTTTAGTTAGCTAGAGATATTGCTTTTGTTTTTTCTAACGTTGGATTAGATACAACGTATGTTAGAAGTAGGGAAATTGAGTGGGCTAGATATGTTGGCTTATGAAGATTATGAGCTGGAATATTAGAGGTCTGCACGATTAAAATAAATGTGATAAAATTAGACGTTTTTTAAGGATTTTTTATTGATATTGCACTCTTATAGGAAAATAAAATAGAGTGTCTGGATATTCATTTTTATAGAAGATAAGTGGTTATTACTTTAGGAATTGGGTTTGTTTACCTTCTGTTGGAGCTTCTAGGGATTTACTTGTGGGGTTGAGGGAAAATTCTTTTAAACTTCTTCAATGTATTTCTAAGCAACATTCTTTGCATATTATTATCATCAACTTAGTGACAACTTTACTTTAAATATATCTAATGTTTATGGGCCAAACTCAAGAATTGGTCGTCGGGTTCTATGGAATGAATGTCTAGAATTTGGATCATTAGCTCCTGGGTCTTGGATTATGGGGTGTGATTTCAATGTTATATGATTTCTAGGAGAGCGTTCACCACGGGAAGGTGATTTCTCTTCTACGGAAGGTTTGACCAGTTTATTATTAATTCCAATTTGATTGAAATTCCTCTTACTAATAGAGAATTTATTTAGAGTAATACTAGAGAGTCCTTTTTAATGGCCATTCTAGATAGATTTTTTATAAGTGATAAAACTGAAAATAAAATTCCTATTTGTAGAGTTTCTGGTTTGTCTTACACATATTCTGATCATTGCCCTATAATTCTTATGGTAATCATCATAGAATTGTTAACAAAACTTTTAAATTCAAAAAATGTGATTATTAGAATCTAATTTTCAAATCTAATTAAAAATAAACTGATTTCAATGAATTTTTATAATATCAAAAATACAGATAATTCTGCAAAAAAAATTGTTTTAAAACTTAGAGGTCTTAGGAACTTTCATAAAATTTGGAGTAAGAATGTTTCTGGTAATATTAAAATTGAAAAAGAAAACATTCTTTCTGAAATGCTTAGGATTAACAAGATAGAAAAAACTAGACAACTAAATCTTTGTGAACGTAATGTTGTCGCTAATTTAACAGAAGAGCTTAATTTAATTTTAGAAAAAGAAGAGGTTATGTGGAAACATAGATCTATAATTCAATGGATTAATGTAGGTGATAATAATACAGTTTTTTTTCTTCATAATATGGCTAATAGTAGAAAAATGTAGTAACATGATAAGTTCTATTTTTGTGAATAATATAGAATTTGTTGATCAAAGGGATCTTAATAAGGCATTTACTGATTATTATAGAGATTTTTTGGTACTAACAATAAACATAGAATTAATGTTAGATGGAATGATATTTATCCTATTAATTCTAGGATAACCTTAATCCTTTTTCCTAAAGAGGAAATTTTGAAGGCTATTAATGACATGGCTAGTCATAAATCCCTAGGCCTCGATGTGTTTCCTATTTTATTTTACAAAATATTTTGGGATGTTTTAAAATTCGATTTAATTAGCATGTTTAATGATTTTTATAATGTGAAATTATTTCTTTAATTAACTGTTTGTTAAAGTTATTTCAAAAGTTTTCGCAAATAGACTTAACACAAGATTGAATGATCTAATCGATTATTCACAAATAGCTTTCATTAAAGGTAGAAATATCACTGATAGGGTGGCTTATGTTTAAGAATACATTAATCATTGTTGTAAAAATAATATTACATGTGCTTTGCTAAAACTAGACGTTGTGAAAGCTATTGATTTGGTTGATTGGGATTTTCCGGTTGATATATTATTGGCTAGAGGTTTTAGTCGCAAATGGATTAGTTGGATTATGACTTTGCTTAAAACTGGTAATTCTAGTATAATGGTTAATGGTATTTTGGGGAATAAAATTCAATCTAAACGAGGATTAAGGAAGGGTGATGCTTTTTCGCCTCTTCTGTTTAACTCATCCGTTGATGTTTTTGTTATGATAATTAAAAAAGCGGTTAGTAATGGATCTTTGGGGAATGTTGGTAGTGAAATCTCTCATAATGATCCCCCTATTCTTCAATTTGTGATGATACTTTACTGTTTACTTCCCATTTGCCTAATCATGTCATTACTCTTAAATTGATTATATACAGCTTTAAACTTCTTTAAAGGATAAAAAATAATTTTGATAAAAGTTCCATTTTAGCATTAAATGAAGTTCATAAGGTTGAAGGTTTAATTGCAAATATGCTTAATTGTAAACTATGACTTTCCCTTTTGATTATCTTGGTTTTTCGATTAGACCAACTAAACTCAAGCATAATGACAGATTAATCATAATGGATAAGATTAAAATTCAAATTGGAATGGGATGTTTTTATCGACGGAGGGTAGATTATTTCTTATCAACTTTGTTCTATCTGCTTTTCCGATCTATTGGATGTCTACGCATCTTTTTCTAGATTGGATGATTAATAAAATTGATAAAATAAGAAGGGACTACTTATGGAGTGGTGATGATACCAACGGTAGTCTTAAATGTTTAGTCGATTGGGAAACAGTTTCTAAATCGAAAAAGGAAGGCGGCTTAGGAGTTATTAATTTACGTAACATGAATTTATCTTTATTAGGGAAATGGTTATGGAAATTTAAGGATGTAAATGATAATTCTATTTGGAAAGAAATTATTTCTAATCATTATTATAATGGTAGAATAATCTATATCAAATCACACCTACAGTTATTACTAAGTTATCTAATTTTTGGAAATCAATTTTACAATATCGTGAGATTTTTAACCTTGGTACTAATATAATCATTCATTCTGGAAATAATACATCTTTTTGGCATGATCGTTGGATTTTTGTTATTCCTCTTTGGATAGAATTTAAAGGGCTTTACGAAATTTGTAACTTTGAGAATGCTTTAATTTTGGATGTTTTTTCCTTCGGAAAATAATCCCCCTTGGAATTTTGTACTACTCTTAGGCAATTTTCTTTGCTTTATGCTAGATTTAATTTATATAATATTGATAACGAAAATGATAATATTAACTGAGAATTAGATAAGACTAATAAATTTACTACTAATTCTTTCTATAAATTTATTAATTTCTCGGGCGTAGCTAATAACTTTTCTAAACTTATTTGGAAAATAAATGCTCCTCCTAAATCTATAATTCATATGTGGTTAATCATGCATGGAAAACTTAATACTATTGAATTTTTAAAAAGAAAAATATATGCACATTGATAATAAATGTTCTTTTCTAATCTATATTTCTAAGATATTAAACATGTGTATTATGATTGCACGGATACTTTGTACATTCTGAATGATACTCTCAAAATCTTTAACTTCAGTCCTACAACTAAAGTTACTGATTGCAATTATTAGAACAATTTAATATTTAAGTTTAAAAGGGAAAGTAGAATTTTACTTGATACTTTATTAATTATAATTTGTTGGTATATTTGGTTTGAGTGAAACCGGGGACTTTTTAATGATAATAATAATAATTTTAATAAATTGGTTTTTATAATATCATAATTTTGTTTTAATTGGATGTCAAATCCTAAATATAGATTAGCTAAAAATAATCATTTCAATGAATATCTTAATAAGGTTAGTAATAGTATTAAGATATTTAAATATAATAACAATATTTTTAACATTAATGATTATAGCATTAACATTTATTTCTAATATGAATGATGATTTCACTGATTATCATAATGTCCATTTGATTAAAGGATCATAAGGATAATTTTTAAAATTGTTTTAGTTTGTAGAATTTTAACTTTTTATTTAGTTAATTTTTTACCTTTTTGATTTTGATATCTCTTTTTTACATCTTTAGTGTTAGTTAAGATGTTGCATAATGAGCTTGGATTCTCTTTTAGTCCGATTCTTATTTTTGTTGCTTTTCCGTTTTATAATTTTAGCTATATTATTATTGCTTTGACTTCATTAATACATATATATGTATATAAATTTCATTTATATACATATATGTGTATTATTCTTACAATTTTCTTTAGTTCCATTTACAGATACAGGGTTAGGCCAGAAATGGTGCTAGATTTCTACTTGCAGGTTCTCAGGATTGCTGTTGACAAGATTATAGGAAGACGTTCATTCTGGATCTTCCACGTTTGCAGTAAGGAGTTATTCCTAGTCCTTCTGCATCTGCAGTGTGACGCTCTTCATTCTGGATCATTTGCATTTATAGTGAGGCATTATTTCCGGTTCTTCCGCATCTACAAAGTGGCATACTTCATTCTGAATCATTCATATTTGCAGTGAGGCATCCATTCTGGATTATCTAAGTGTATTAAGGCGTCTCTATTTCAACTTGAGCTGTCTACTGATATCATCCACATTGAGTTGCTTCATGGTTTTTTTGGGTTCTTCTAACACCTCATTATGGGCAGTGGCCTTGCCAGAGCTCGATAATAAGGTATAATGGGCAGTGGCCTTGTCGGAGCTCATTCTAGTTGTACCTGAGTCTTTTCATTGTTTTTTGGCTTATGATTAGTTCCCTGCTAGGCATGTTGGCAGCACCTTTGTTTACAGTGATACACACACACACGTGTGCTTTCCCCTACTTTATAGGATCATATATTTCTCTAAAAAAATAAGAGGAATTTGAGAATTTAAAAACCTAATATTTTTGGAAAAATGATTTTAAAGATTTCGAAGATTGATAATAGTATAAATTGAAAGAGTTTTCGATTAAAGCTTTTTTTATAGGTATGAGAATGTTAAGTAAGAATTACAAATGAAGTTTTAAATTTGGATAAAATTTAACTGGGAAGACTTGATAAATCTGGCTTACTTAATTGTGTCATTAGTTTTATAACACTTAGAGTATAAGGATTAGGTGTTGATTAGCTGGACCAACTAATAAACGTCATTACCCTAGAAGTAAACTCCAGGATAAAATTGGATATCTGTACCCTACTCTTCTTGACCAGATCAAATAGGTAAGGTGGTTGGATTAGTCAAATTCAATATTAAACGTCCAAGGTTTGGTTTGTGTGTCTACATTTTTCTTTCTCTAGGTACAAATAAATGGGTATAGAAGAACAATGGGTTAATTAAAAAAGAAAAATGATCATGTAGAATCTTATATAGTAAATTTCCAAAGTATTATTCATATAGAACGAAGCAAGGTTTTAAATAACGGATTTCGGTCATGTTTCGTCTCGGAATTTTTACACAAGTTATCTCGTATCGAGAGAGATTTCAGACGAGATGAGTACATATCGGGTGTACATCTTGGATTGACATCTTGGGTCTTATAATGCATCTCAGGAATATCTCAGATGTACTTATGTATCTAAAATTGATGTGTCAAAATTTTATTTAACGGTTATAACTTTCTTAGTAAAAATAAAAATGGTGACATACTTGATTTATATGGAAAATTGAAGATTTTTAGAAGAGCAGTAGCTTGATTAGCTTAATTGATTTGGTAGTGTTTTAATAATATCCTTTTATTTGAACATTATAAAGAAGCGAACCTTTCGCTATGATTCATTAAGATAAAAAGTAAGAATATGTTCAAAAAGTTAGGAAATTATAATTGGATTGAGTTGTTTCTTTTGGAGCAATATGAAAATAAATAATAGTATGCAAAATAAGAAAAATGTTTAATTTCGAATGAGATCTCGTATTGAGATTTTGATCCATATTTCGGGTGAGAGTTGAATATGTCGGACGAGATGAGTGTCGACGGAGACATAGAGGAGATTTGATGTCCATCTCGTTTAACTGTGAAAAGGAGATCTCGGAGGAGATCCTGGGCGATATATACGAGATATAAAACTATGGAACTAAGTATGTCAAATTCTATATGTTTCTGGCTATTTGATTTCAGATGACACTAATAGTTTTGAGAGGAACACACATGAGAGCCTTTAGGCTTCAGATACTTGCCTTGACCAGGGAAGAGTCCGTGGAGAAGGAAGAACCAATAGAGGAGGAGGAGGAGGAAGATCCTGAAGAGGAAGAACATCTCGAGGAAGAAGAAGAGGTGGAGGAGGAGTAGGAGCTCATTCCAGTAAGGGAATTTAAAGCGAATGGTGATGGTGAGATGATTGGGATATGAGGGAGGTTATTGATTGTCCATGGCCAGAGGAGGACCTTTACGATGATGGGTTAAGGGCACAAATGCTAATTCCTAGGGATCCAAATCCATAAATCATATGGATTTCGAATGATGAAGTGGAGTTATAAATCTAAATGGATCTTCAGAAGAAGGCTCTTCTTAGAATAGAATACCTCTTCTATGTGGGTTAATATGTATTATGGTATTGTGTATGGGTAGTTGGATGTTTTATACGATATGTACGGGAAACTCTAGTGGATGGACTACCAGGGTAGAAGTTTAGGGTTTTTATTAGATATCTTTAGTATATATGACTTGATCTATATACATGGTTGATGTTATTCCTAATGCTTGTTTGAAATGATTGTTGAAAGATAGAGAATTTCAAATAATTTTTTTTTCTAGGTAGAATGAGATATGAATTTCGTGGTCGAAATTCTCTTAAGGGGGAAGAGTGTAACAAACCAGAAAATTAGATGGCCTTCTTATAAATATTAAATCAGTCTTAAGAAAAAAAATCAAATTCCGACTTTTAACTCTTGATTATTACTTTTATCATAGAGAATGTAAATAGTATGTTAAATATAGATTAAGGAGGGTTTTTAATAAATTTTAAAATAAGTAAATTAAGAAAATAGTGTATATACATATATGTATACAAATAAAATAAGTAAATTAAGGAAATAGTATATATACGTATGTGTATACAAATAAAGTAAGTGAAATAAAGAAACGAGTATATATACATATATGTATACAAATAAAATAAGTGAAATAAAAGAAAAGAATGTATATACATATATGTATATAAAAGAAAAAAAGTGTAATATTAAATATTTAAATAATCATATTGGAGCCATACCTTATTTCTTAGATTGTACAAGGGAGGGTAAGAGGGAGGTAAGGGAAAAGGGAGTATTGCCTGTAAAATTTTTTTGAAAGGCTTCCACTTCAAATCTCTGTCACTCTTGTTTTTTTGAAAACCTAGGAGAACCCGGTAGGCCGATAAACTCCCGAGGAGGGTACAGTAAAGCCGTCTGCTGATCCAAGCCTCCATACACCTGGGTAAATTTATATAGGATGGAGAAGCGCATGGTAGGAATCGAACTTGGGTCTTTTTACCAGAACCCATGCCTCCTTTCCACTTCGCTATACCCGTTGACAATCTCTGTCATTCTTTAATGCTATTGCTTTAGTTATTTTTTAAAAAAAAGAGGACTTTTGGTGATTTGATTTACTCAGGAGCGAAGGTGGAGTTTAACCCGACATCAGAAAGGTGAGGGTTTATGTTTTACTGACTTGGTATGTGAAACTTAGATTTTAAACTTCCTCTGTTATGATAAGGTTTCAACCATGAATATTTGAAAATCAATTCATTTCAAACCATTGAGTTTTAACCCGAGCGCCCAAAAAGAAAGTGTTGCGTATAGATCTCTAGTACTTTTAAAAATTGACTATGCTCGATTTCGTGGAGCGGCGTAGGTGACATCTAAAGTTAACCGAAAAGGAAAAATATTGTTCATAAAGTTCAAAAATTGATTTCTCTCCATCCGCTTGAAACTGAAAGGTGGCATGTGTATCATTGAGGTCCGATCGAAGTGTAGGATTTTTGGTGCAACTTCGACGACATTCTATGATGATGATCGATGATCATCGAAAGTTAAGGTTTGAGTTAGTTTCTGATTCGAACAGCGATGATCGATATGGAGTTTGGCATTGCACTCAGCGAGGAGAGGCGATCAAATTGTGATTTTTCTCTGGAGATCAAATCAAAAGGTTTTCGCGTTTCTTCCACCTGTAAGCGAATTTTTTTTGGTCAGACAAAGATTGAGGGCGGCTCGAGTTTTGTAATGCGTGTCTATCCTCGGTGTGTATCCTCGGATGTGTGAATAGATAGGTAATTGTTGTGTGCACGTGCACAGGCATGCACGAGCTTGGTTTAGGGGAAAAAATAATGTTTGAAGGAGACGATACTGTAGCATGCAGGTGGGTAGGAGAGAAAATAGGCTTCAACCTGTTCGAGTGTTGGTTGAAGAAATGTTTAAATTGTTAATTTATTAAAAATTTAAGTTAAAACTTGAAAAATTCATATCTCACTCATATTGAATCTGATTGATGCACAGAATTTTACATTGGGTTCATATTGACGAGCACAACATTGTAACGTAACTTGTTTATAGCTTTAGACAAGTATAAATTTGTGATATATGCAAAAAGACCGGGTTTAAATTACGTTATTTTAATTAATAATGTTGCTTTGAATTTATATACCTTAATTATTGATGTTTATTTGGAAAAATAAAATACTGTTGAATTAAATTGGACTGAATATCGTAACTGGACATTTGTTTAACGGAATAAAATACCGTTCCGTTAATTAAATTAATTGGACACATGTTTGGCATAATAGATCATCGTTCTGCTATTAACTAGGTAGGTTATATTTAGATGTCTGTTTCGCAGAAATTGAACATGTTCTGCTATTATACTAGTGTGAATACTTAATTACAATCCAATTGATTATTATTGAATATGTGTCGTATTCATGATCCACGGTTAATTATGAGTTTAATTTACATATGTGATGTTATATAAAAACCCAAATTATAACTTGGATAATAGGGAATTAATGATTAAGTGCCGTTGGAGTTGCTAAGCCTCTTCTAATTTGAAAAGTTAATTATCTAATAAAGTTATTTTAAAGAATAATAATTAATTAGTAATAAGGCTTAAAAAGATTATAATTAATTATTATTAATTTAATAAAAGATAATTTACTATTGGTTTAAATAATAATTAAAGGTTGATTATTTTAAAATTCTTTAAAGTGTTTCATAAAGAGATTTTAAGAATATTTAATTATTATTTTAAAGTTATTTGATTATTTATTTAAAAATGTTTTAAATTATATTTTATTTTTATTTTTATTTATTTTAAAAGTATCTAAGTTATTTTAAAAATGTTTAATTTTACTTTAATTATAAAAATTAACTATATTGATTTCAGATAATTAATTATATTAAAGGGTTAATTAATTATCATGTTAATATTATCCAAAGAATTACTTAATTATTATTATTACATTATTTATATATTTTATTAATATTATTTGGGTTAAATTCAGTGTAATAATAATATTTAAATTTAGTTAATATATTATTAAGGGTATCCTAAAGTCATTATTTAGAATGAGGTTTAAAGAAATTAAATGAGGAAGATAAATAATAACTTGGTTGATTAAAAGATGTTTTTTTTAAAATCGATTATTGTTGAAAGAACTGTATTGATTAAAATTATTTTGGAATCAACAAAGGAAGTGTATAAAATGGGTTTTTATAAATTCTTAAAGAGATTTTGAGTTGAGGAAGAGTACAAATGATCCTTCAAGTTAGACAATTATTGTATATATATTTTATAAATTAGCCCGGGGATTATTAAAGTGAATTATAAATTATTTTGGAAGTTTATATGTTATTTAAACTATGAAGTGAGCTTTTTAAAGGGGAAATTTGATAAAGGATAGTGGGTTGATTTTATGAGAAGAATTTTTTTATATGGAATACATTTGGGTATTTAATACGGAATTTGGAAAGAATAAAACTCTGTATATACTCATACACATTAAGGCAAGTGTTAATGTTTATAAGTATAAAAGGGATGCAAGGAGTTTGTGGATAGTGTTTCAAAAAGACCTTTGGATCAAGTTTTATTAAGTGTGGAATAAATGAAGGATTAATTTTCAGAGGCTTAATGATTTCCATGGGGAAATGAAAATCTTTGTTGTTTGTTATTCGATAGTTAAAAATCGGCTATCGAATTTGGACCTAAACGTAACTTTGAAAATATTTAGGAGAAACATGTGAGTTATATAGCACATTCATCTCCAATGATGTTGTAGTATGCTTGTACATCTCATTTAGTTCTCCTAGGACAATGATAAGGAAACCCGTCCACTAACGGTTAGGAAGGTGATCTCCACTCTTATCTTTGACTGTTTATTTTCGAAAGAACCGGGGTTGAGTTTACCGGAAACTATCGAGTGTTATTTCAAAGAGACCGGGATCGGATGTGTTACCACTTCGATCGAACTCAGTCATTTCAAATTGAAGACATCTTAAAGTTGATGGAATTGAAGACATCTTGAAGATGATGGAATTGAAGATAGAGCTCTCAAGTGTTTCGTTCAGTCCCAAAACGAACTTGTATGAATGGTGGCATTGCATTGTTGCTTGGAGGACAGTGTTAGCATTCCAAGTGGAAAGTGCTATACAAAGGTGAAAGTCAGCCTCAAGCCTCATCAACCGGGAATGACTAAAACGGGGGAGATGTAGCAGGGCTAAGTGGGTCGCTTCCAAGTAGGGTATGATCAACCCTATTTAGAGTCGATTACTAAATCCCATTTGTGTGCTTCAGGACCCATTAACAGAGGGGTGATCATATTCGGTACTACTAGTCAAGTGATAAGCCGGTTCTGTGTTGGCAGGGGATCTAGGAAAGGTCCTCGGTGTTATTTATCTAGAGATGCACCATGACGGGCGGTACCCCAGTATCCCAGTCATTGTATGAAATTCATTCTCCAATAAGCGCAATACATACTTAGTTGTGCTCAACTATGCTTAAAAATGAGATGCAAGCTTTCAGCTATATTCATATTTTACCATGACCCTTAGACATTATTATAATATTAATGGATTTTTCTATACAAAAAGGTTTTGGTTATCGTAAGGTAACAACCCGTCCGTGTTTATGTATGACATTGTCTTACGAGGTACCTTTGATTTTAAAAGATTTTACAAGTTACAATAAATAAAATTCCTTGTGATTTGAGTCTCTCATGCTGGTTTTACCAGATTGACGGGGGATTTGTTTTTCCTAAATGCTCAGGTCAGACCAAACGTATTACAGATTAATTGGATGCTTTGGAGCTTCATAAGATAAGTCGAAGGCCTAGAGATGTATTCGCTTACATGGTTATTTTTCCATTGCATTCATAACTGTATTTATCGGCAATTGTGAGGACATGTTGTTATAACTGTCCGGGATGAAATAGGTTAGTATACTCTAATTGATGTCTATGTTTATATATATATATATATATATATATATTACAGTTCTACTTTTGTGTGAACATTTCTCGTATATCATAGATTAATCGTTCCATTGTGAGATTCTATGTTGTTTAGTTTTTTTCTTATCTTTTTTCTTTTTTTCTTTTCCCGTAGCTATCCGACTTTCCGTTCAATTTGAGTGGGTCAGTGTGGTTTAGTGTCCACTTGAACTGTACGGAAAAAGTGGGTCATTACATGGGGGTGCGGTAGAATGAAGCTGTGGATTGAAGACATTCAGTGGATGATAACCCCATGAGTTGGATGGATTGGAGTCAAGTTTGATTCACTTGCTTCACCTTTTGTTTTAAATAAATAATGCAAAATTACTACCAGGCCACTTACAGATGTACGGGATCCTGATTAGTCCCTAGTCATGCTATGAGTTGGAAATTCAAAGGTGATCCATGATAAGTTTAAACGTTCTATTTTTTGCTAAATGCTCTGATTTAGGCTTCATGAGTGATGACCGACACCGATTAGGAAACACCAATAGAGATTAATGGCCTCTTGAACTTGATTAGGATTTTATAAATCACTTGAATATGATGGTTGATACTGATCAATCATGGTAGTCCTAATTGAAGACATGGGGCGATGACCATAAGGTGCAAGTCCCCTTGTCGTAGAGCACTAGATTGGGCTTGTATGAAAGTAAGTTCCCTCGTAGCAGAGTGAGTGGATGAAATTGCTTGGAGATTGAACCCCCTTATTGGAGAGCGAGCAGATCAGACTCAACAAGGGTCCGGAGAGATCGAAACCTAGATTGGATGTTAAACGATATGTAAAGATCGAACCGTAGATTGGATGTTAAATGATACGGAGAGATGAAACCCTGGATTGGATGTTAAATAATCCGGAGAGATCAATCACCTTGTATTAAATGATCTAGAGAGATCTAACCCTAGTTTGGATGATAAAAGATTTGGTGAGATCAGACCTTAGAGTGGACGTTGACTTGACCTTAGGATTTGAATGCCTTGCAACTGGACTGAAATAAATAAATCCCGAACGAACATGAGACGATTTTGACATACGATATAATAACTTCGGATGAAAACGGATTTTTTATGGTTTATGACTAACACTCGATCATGGACTGGAGTCCTTAGCTATAAAGGTTTGGAAGGACCATGGATTTTTAGGAGAATCCGAGGAAACCGGATGATTCACCAAGATAAGGATCGATGGATGGACGGAGGGCTCAACTACTAAAGATTAACTACTAATGAAACTTGTTCTTGAGAAAAGAACACCCTTTAATCATAAGGCATACTTTGAAGAGAAAGTGATATCTGACTTTTTGACCAAGCGGATTTTCACTTGAGTCAGAATGTCAAGATGAAGATGAAACGATTCATGTATTTGGGAACATGCTTAGAAGGGCAATAGGAACACACTCAAGAAATTCCAAAAGATTTAGAGCAAAGTGGACCACTTAGTACTGAGAGGAATCACTCGGTACCAAGAGCTTTTTACTCCACTATGGACCTCCAGGACCATTTAAACTTGAAGCACTACCTTAGGCGATTTCCATATAGTGTTTTTCTTAAAGAATAGATGAGAAACTCTAAAGATTTTTTGATTGAAGGCAAGCAAGAACAAGCAGTACCCAAACCTCTCTGAAATAATTGAATCTCAAAGGAAAAGTATTCGAAACGCAGTGATACTGAGGTAGAAAGCAAAGTAGAAGAAGGAGGGAAGATTTCCCCCAGTCGATATCCAGAGGAACCACTCGGTAACAAGATGTTTTTATTGATATTTGGGCCCGAAGCCAACTTATGAACACTTGGACTTGAATCTGACTTGATATTCTTGGACACTCAGTTCTGCTAGACGATTTCCCTATAAACAACAAGCTACCCGCCACTTGGAGGAGGCATCTTCTATTTGGATTTTTTGGCACTTGATTTCTTTTTCGCCTTCTTCTTTTACAAATACTCTAAATACTCCCAAATCCAATCCAAGATCTATTAGATGGTGGTCGGATTTGAATTATAATCAATGTATTCTAGAGAGAATCAATCAATAGAAAAGATTAAAGTGGATGTAGGCCGGAGTATTTGCTGATCCACTATAAAAAGTGGTGTTTGTTCTTCTTTCCTTATATATTACCTGCTATATCTAGATCTACTTGCTTTTGACATGTTTGTGCCTTTTTTGGTGCTAACAACAACAAAAGTATACAGTGTTTATTCAATAAATATGTATTTATACAAATTGTACATTCAGCACGAAGAGTCGCTCATTCACAAACTTTTAAGTTGCCCGCAGACCCCAAAATTGACATGTTTCAAGTAACATGATCCCTCCATATTCATGATGTTAATTTAAGGCTTCGCGCTTGCAAGCAAATGCAACAGCTTCAACATATGCCATACAATCCCTCCATAGTTAGATTCACCAAACACCCAGTGCAGAATCCAAACAAATGCAACATCACCTAATAAATACAGTATCACCCAACAAATCCAAACAAATATAATATCACTACAAGTGATAGAAGGTAAAATAGGACTGATGCAAAGTTTGCGACCTACTTCTTCGGCAATTTAGTTGCGGTATTGAAAAACTATATGTAAAAATATAACTATCAAAGAAAGTTTTTAAAAATTATTTTTTCCAATTATATACAGTATTTACATGATATTCATGAAAGAAACAACATGACCTATAGAATTCTCGATAAGTAAAGTCATTTACTAAAATAAGACCTTTCCAGAAGCATATTTCCAGTGCACCTGAAGAATTCTTAATTAAGCATAGTTACTTAAAATCAACATCATGATATTATGTTAGTGGATACTACCCACTTAACCCACGCTAGATTCAGAATACTATTTAGAAAAACCATAAAGTTCGTTCCAAAGCAAGACAATAAAATTAGCTACATTTTTGTCATTAAATATTACTATTGCGTATAAAAATGATACGCCATAGAATCCAAATAGTATGTATGATTTAACATCATAAAGGACTTGTTATATACATAATAGAATTACTAAAATATTGATCCAATTACTTTATGCTAAATATACCAAGGTAGCACGACCTGAATGCAATTTAATGGAGGGGTCAACGACCATGCCAGATTTTCATATATAATGAAATAAGAAACATGCCAAAAATTTTCAATATGGATCAAGTCAAGCTAAGGAATGTGTAGATTATTGTACTTAATAACATTTGACATTGTTTGAAAGGAATTTGGTGTTATATGAAAAAATCAAATGTGCATTTCTTATGAATTACATTTTAAAATCATGACGAGGAGATTTGACATATAGTACCTAAGAAACTCATGTCAAGGATCATTTGCAATTATGGATACATTTTATAATAGAGGAGAGATAAGAATTATGGTACCAAAAAAGAATGATATACCAATGAATATATTTCTTACCCCATGCAACTCCTCACCATGCATCCAACAACTTTCTATATCCAATGGCATTCAACCTTCACCACATCCCCCAATTAACACCCACTACCAAGTCTATTGATTCCACCCACGAGACTCAACTTCAGTCCCCAAAATCTAATAAGCAACAATCATTGTTAGCACTTCTCTGTTTCTCTTAGTTTGACTCCTCCAAAATCTTTTACGGTCCACTACTAGTTGTCGGGTCAACAGGTGCCCCGGGTTCATGTTCACTTCATCTTGCCTTCTATTATGTGATTTAAATTTGGCATAAATTCTACCTACGTCTTATCTACATGGCCGAAGACAAGGTGAAGTTCAAAAATACAAGGCCTATGTTGGCGAAATTTTAGGGGGATGTTCAAGCTCTGATACCACTGTTGAAAATTTTCTGTAGGAAGAAGAATGAAGGAGAAACTTTTTTAATTTACTAATGGAGATTGAGAGAATAATTTATAAATGAGGAAATAGCTTTATTTTATTTGCACTTTTATCCTTTTGCTTGCTTACAAAAGGAGTGAAAATATTCATATTTATAATGTGATACAATCTCTAGACTTTTCTTTAATCTTTCATACTCTATAATTTTCTTGATAAAGAATATTCTAGATTTCTAAAAATTACATATCTATTGAGTTTAGATTTTTCTCTATTCTTAATTTGACATTTCCATTATTACAAAGATTATAATCATCAACATAATTGACGTTTCCTAAAACCTAGTTTATTTCCAATATCCCCTTGTAAACATGGTTTCATAACTTCGAGAATGTCTCGTAATCTTTCAAAGTCGTTGTGCTTCAATGCTTTTGTGAAGATATATGCAACTTGGTCTTTTGAAGTGATAAATTTTGCTTGCACCTCCATTTTTGCAATCTTTTCTCGAATAAAGTGGTAGCGTGTATCGATATGCGAACTTCGATTATGAAAGACTGGATTCTTAACAAGTGCTATAGCCGACTTGTTATCCATAAATATTTATGTTGCATTGTGCTGTGACATATTCAACTCCTTCAATAAATCTCGAAGCCAAATTGCATGACGTACACAAGTTGAAGCAGCAACATACTCAGCTTCATAGGTTGATAATGTCACAATTGGTTGCTTTTTTGAGCTCTAAGTGAATGTTGCATCTCCCATGAAAAAACAAATCCACTTGTACTTTTACGATCATCAATATCTCCAGTCCAATCGCTATCACTATAACCAATCAACTTGAAATTATTAGAATGTGAATACAATAATCCAAAATTAGTAGTACCCTTAATATATCGAAGGATTGTTTTTGCTGTCTTCAAATGTGATGTAGTAGGGGCTTCCATGTAGTGACTAACAAGACCCGTTCCATAAAGTATATCCGGCCTTGTGCATGTTAAGTATCTCAAGCAACCAACCATACTTTTAAATAGGGTAGGATCCACTTCTTTCATATGTTTAGAGAGCTTTGTTCCACTTTCTACTGGAGTGCTTACGGGTTTGCTTCCGTCCATTTTGAATTTCTTCAATATTTTGCATATGATTCTTGAGAGACAAATATATCACGCTCACTTTGAATCACTTGGATTCCAAGATAGTATGACATGAGTCCAATGTCCGTCATCTCAAATTCTAAACTCATTTCCTTCTTGAAATCATCAAAAGCTTTTGGATTATTTCCAATGAAGATTAAGTCATCCACATATAAACATACAATTAAAATATCTCCATTTTGATTTCTTCTTATGTAAAGATCATGTTCATGGGGGCATTTTACAAAATTATTTTCTAAAAAATACTTATCAATTCTTGTATTTCATGCTCTTGGGGCTTGTTTTAAACCGTAAAGTGCTTTTTTCAATTTTAAAACTTTGTCTTCATATCCTTTAACTTTATAACCCGGTGGTTGCTCCAAATAAACTTCCTCTTTTAATTTACCATTTAAGAAAGCAGATTTCACATCCATTTGATGCATTTTCCATTAATTTTGAGCTGTTAAAGAAATTAATAATCTTATAGTTTCTAAGCGAGCAACAGGAGCAAATACTTTGTCATAGTCTATACCTGCTCTTTGCTTGTATCCTTTAGCAACCAATCTCGCTTTGTATCTGTCAACTTCTCCTTTAGTGCTCTTTTTCACTTTATGTACCCATTTTGCACCAATAGCTTTATGCCCTTTAGGTAAAGTAGCCAACTCCCATGTATTGTTCTTTACAATTTCTTTGATTTCTTTATCCATAGCTTCCCTCCATCTTTTGTCCTGTTTTGCTTTTTCAAAATCTATTGGTTCACAATTGGAAAAAAGACAAAATAATGTAGTATCATCGAAAATTGGAGTTACCTCGTATAATTCTTGCAAAGATCTCATGCGTGGTGGTTTTTCATTTGAGCTTTCTTCAAATGGATGTTCTTGATGGATAGTTGAAAGAGGTGACGGTGTTGGACTATTGCACTCTTCTTCATAAAGCGGAAAGAAACTATAATCATCTTATTATTTGTTCCAATCCCAATCACAATCTTCATCAAACTCCACGTCTCGACTAACAACAACTTTTCCATTAAAGGATTATATAATTTATATCCTTTTGACCGTGAGTCATAGCCAATGAAAAAATATTTTTCGCTTTTGTCATCTAATTTGGAGCGTCTTTGATCTGGCACAAGGGCATAAGCGATGCTTCCGAATACTTTCAAGTGAGATATACATGGCTTTCTACCACTCCATGCTTCTACGGGGGTTTGTTCCACACACTTCGAGTTGGAGAGCGATTTGATAAATACACCGCACATTCGATGGCTTCAGCCCAAAACTTTTTTGGAACATTTTTTCTTTTTAACATGCTTCGTGCTATGTTAAGAAGAGATCTATTCTTTCTTTCTACAACTCCATTTTATTGTGGAGTGTACGGAACTGTTAATGGACGATGAATTCCATTTTCTTCACAAACTTCTCAAACTCTTTTGATGTAAATTCTCCACCTCGGTCAGATCTCATGGCTTTGATGTTATAAACACTTTCATTTTCTACAAGGGCCTTAGATTTCTTAAAAGCATCAAATACATCCAATTTTTGTTTGAGATAATAAGCTCATGTTTTTCTACTAAATTCATCAATAAAAAGTGCAAAATAATTACTTTTCCAAGTGAGCATGGTTTTATAGGGCCACGGATATCTGTATGAACTAATTCTAATGCTTCTTTGGCTCTGTGGTTGATTGTTTTGGAAAATATTTTCTTGGTTGTTTTCCAAATAAGCATCCTTCGCATACTTGGTTCTCATGATTTATTGATGGTAAACCTTTCACCATGTTTTTGTTTTTTAATAATTTTAAGCCCCTAAAATTAAGATGCCCAAACCTTAAATGCCAAAGCCATGATGAATCTTTATAGCATGATTTTAGGCATTTAGCAACATTATTCGAGATATTTAATGGAAACATTCTATTTTTTGACATTTCCACTTTAGCAATTAAATTTCCTTTACCATCTCTCATTAAAAGACTTCTATTTTTCATGTGTATATCATATCCTTTTTCCAAAAGTTGTCCCAAACTTTATATATTTGTTTTCATTTTAGGCATGTAATAAACATTAGAAATAAAATCATTCTTTCCATTCTTCAACTTAATTTGCATGTTTCCTTTTCCTTTAAATGGAATTTTAGATTCATCTCCAAAATGAATGTTTCCGCTTATCGATTCATCAAGCTCCATAAACATGCTCTTCCTTCCACGCATATGATTGCTTGCCCCCGCGTCCAAATACCATGTATTATTTTTGCTAGTTTCATCTCCTTTATGTGCCAACAGTGGTGCGGAATTTTCTTCATTTTCTTTAGCAAAATTTGTTCTCTCTTAAACTTTATAAAAAGTGGATCTACAATCGAAAGCAAAATGCCCAAATTTATTACAATTATAATATATTATTTGTGATTTATCATACCTTGGTCTTCCATTTTCCTTTATATTTCCTCCTTTTCTTCGACCTTGTGGGGTGTATATATTTTTCCTTTTCTCCTCTCTATGATAGTCATTTCTTCCATAGCTTCGACCACGACCTCTTCCGCTTTGGTTTCGACTTCTTCCATTTTTAAATGTCTCATTTTCTCGCAAGGTGAGTTTTGAAGAGTTTGCTCTAACGGCTCTTCTTTAAGCTTTCTCTTCAATTTTTCTTCATGGGTTTGAAGTGAACCCATGAGTTGATCAACGGTCATAGATCCTAAATCTTTGGATTCTTCAATTGCTACAACTATGTAATCAAATTTTGAATCTAAGGATCGTAGAATTTTTTCAATAACTCTAGAGTCTTCTGTTTCATCTCCATATTTTTCATTTGATTGGCAATAGATAAAACTCACAAAAAATAATCATCAATTGATTCTAATGATTTTATATATAAAGATTCAAACTCACATCGCATAGTTTGTAGTCTAATTTTCTTCACTTTATCAATTCCTTTAAAAGTGTTCTCCAAAATCTCCCATGCTTAGTTTGTGCATTAGTTATCTTCTCCAACTAGCATCATCCAAACTTTGATAGATGAGCGTAAGAGCCTTTCGATCTTTCTTCTTCAAATTCTTCAAATTATCCTTTTTAGTTTGGGATAAAATGGAAATATCAGCGGGTTCTTCATGCCCATTTTCTACGATATCCCACGCGTCTTGCGATCCATGCAACGCCTTCATGCAAATATTCCAACTTTCATAATTCTCCTTCTTTAATAACGGAACTTGAAAAAGAATCGTTCCATTTGTCATCTTCCTTGATTAGCAACCTCGCTCTGATACCACTGTTGAAGAAATTTTAGGAGGATCTTCAAGCTCTTATACCACTGTTGGAAATTTTCTATATGAAGAAGAATGAGAAAGAAACTTTTTTTAATTTACTAATGGAGATTGAGAAAATAATTTATAAAGGATGAAATAATTTTATTTTATTTGCACTTTTATTCTTTTGCTTGCTTACAAAAGGAGTGAAAACAATTATATTTATAATGTGATACAATCTCTAGACTTTTCTTTAATCTTTCATACTCTAGAATTTTCTTGATAAAGCATACTCTAGATTTCTCAAAATTACATATCTAATGAGTCTAGATTTTTATTTATTCTTAATTTGACATTTCCATTAATACAAAGATTATAATCATCAACACGTTTCCTAAAACCAAGTTTATTTCCAATAGCCTATGAACTCTTGATCTGACAGCCTGTAGCAGACCATCAAAGGTTTGGAAGAGTCAAATTTCGAGAAATTAATGGGGTTGCACTTCTCCATTTCTCCAAATTTAAGTCCCCCAAACATTTTAAGGTTACTGGCTATTGGGTTAATGGGTTCACTGAGAATGTCCTGAACTTCACATTTCATTCTTCCACGTGGTTCAAACATGGGAATGCGTTCTACAAACATCAGATTCACATGGCAGAAGATAAAGTGAAGTTCAACAAAACAGGCTCAGTGCATCCATTAACCTGACAGCCTATAGCAGACCGTCAAAGGTTTGGAGGAGTTAAAATTTGGGAAATTAATAGGCTTTCATTATTGGACTATTTTCAATGCCAACATTATGCTTGTTGTTAGTGTAAGCATCATTTTTTGTTCACCTGGACATATATAAACGTTTACTGTGATACACACACATATAAACATTTACTATGATTAATATTATGGTATCTGTACATTTATTCTTGTTTGCAAGATGGTAGTATTGTAAGCATGTTAAATACGATAGCTGACCAAAATTAGGAGTAGGACTGTATGAGAAATTTGGCACCAGTTCAAGAAAAGATGCATAGGAGATGTAGTTATTTAGAACAATATCCATGTTACACAACTCATATCAACTCAATACATAAAGCCAAACCTTTAAATAAAAGTAAATGCCTACTGAAAATGTTGCATTATTAGTGGTCTAGATTAAGACTCAAATTATTAATGAAGTGCAAATCAAAGATAGTAAGGTTATATAAACATTTTCATTCCCATATATGCTCAGGCATATTAAGTTATACATAGAGAACTACTAGTGTGGCTGTGTTTCAAGTTATTACCAAAAAACATTATCCTTCTGTTTCTCAATATTTCAATCATGGCCCTCATCCAATATTCTCTGTCCTTTAACAATTGTAACGCTAAAATCTAAACATTATAAGTTATAACCGAGTACTTTTATTTACGATGTAGAATGATTAAATACCTGAACCATGTGGGGTTTTCTGGGAGCAGAAAGACGGTCGCATGTAGCCACTGCTTCAATCATATTAAACATTCAAAATTAATATAATTACCCTCTTGCCTTGGGATTACCGACTCATCACATTTCCTATTTCATGACCCTAGTTTAGTAGGGTACAACCTTTCATATGTCTCTATACATGTTAATTTCTTGAATAATCAAAAATGTATTTGGCAATATAATATATTAAAACTGCTAAATTCCATATTACGGACATATACAAATTAATTTCCTAGTTAAACACAAACACTCCAAACCCTACTAAAATAATATGATAGCTTATCCTAAACAAATTAATTAGCACAATCACCACCCAATTTCCGATTTTAGTAAAACAATATACAAAAATATCAAAATAAATTAATAATTAAACATACATAAATAGGAATTCTGTTTGGAGGAAGATGTCGAGTTGGAGGAGACGATGTCTATCTGGATTAATCAAAAATTAACTATATATCATGAAAGTAAAGTTGCACCTAAGATTTAACTGATTTACACTATTTTTACAGTTAATTAGTCCAACGTTGCAACAAGTAAAACTTATGTTTCGACATAGTCAATATATCATGAGGTTAAATATAGACAAAATCGCCTGGAACGAGGCCACTAACCTTTCTCAAGTCACATTATGCATTCCATCAAGTTGGATAAACCGGTAGACAAAAAACACCATGTTATATTTTAATAACTGAAATAAATATCAAACACAAAGCAATGGACATTTTATTAACATAATATTACTTAGCATTAATCTTATCCTGGTTAAACTAAATAGTAAAATTAATACACTGCAACATATTATGCATCAATGTAAAATAAACATGTAAAATGTAAAACAATGTTGTGTAGGTATATAGTAGGTTTTTTTTTTTTTTTTTTTTTTTTTTTTTTTTTTTTTTTTTTTTGCATAGCCAGTTAATCCCAAGTTATCAATAGACTTATAATTCAAATTAAAGTTTATATGTTTAAACCAAAACTAAATTATATATCAATAAATATAGTCTGTCAGTATTTTTTGTTTTATATTTAATCAAATTAACAATGTTTATATGCACGACCTGCATGTGAATTCATAAATAGATACTAAATTCAACGATCACTGTATAGATCTGTTAATAACCATCAGGATTTCTGAAAAATAAGTGTTGCAAAGTAAGTGATTCATTTTATTTTATGGTAGCCAATGAAATAGAAATAATTATGATTTAGGGCCATTTACTATTTTTTTTTTTCATTGTGCCATCATCTATTCTATTTCTTTTATCGGTATTACAATGTTGTTTTACAAAAGAAGGTATAAATATATTAATTCATAACAATATGGTAACAAAAACAGTAGAAAGATATAAATTTATATCAAAATTTATTATATAATGGCAGTGAAGCTGTACCTATGATGATATTAGAAATAAATCTACTTACGAAAAATAAAACCGTTCTTCATTTTTACACTTTCATCAAATAAAGGAGATAATTATATACATAGGACGGCTATATACACATATGTACATATACATATACTTGTACATATATTTAAGGCAACATCTCTGTATCATATTTATGTCAAAATAGTTACAGAAAATAATCAAAATACCAACAATAATAATCCAGTGTAAGTCCGCCATTTTTGAGCACCAAATATATTTAAGAAAATTCCAATACAAATAACAATATATATTCCAATTGCAGGTTAGGTCAAAATTAAAATTCAGTTTTCAATTTATTTGCAGAACTGAATTTTCGCTATAATTTTGATATCCTTTAAATCAAAATAAAAAAAGAACCCCAAAATTTAACATACATTATAAAAACTGAAAATAATAGAGATAAAAATTAAGCTAGGAATGAAAGTTATTAGCTTACATCGATATGTAGGAGATTGTATCCCGATTTCTTAATGCTTTCAATTTCGATTTAGATGATTTGGATTTCGAAGAAACTTAGAGTAATAGGAGGCATAAGGAATCCATCTCGTATAATCTATATTAAATATTTTAATATGGTGTCTGCATTTATAGTTTGTGACAATCCCAACATCCTTTTATATTAGTCATAGAATATGCCATGTTCAAATCCTATATCGACATCCAAATTGGAACTAATTTTAACATGAGTACATTCTTTGCAATCACTAGTAAGTTGTCTTACTTATAGTTTAGAAATATCTTAGTACCATTAATATTCTTTCTTTCAGACACACGCTTTCTTTGCATTTTGACTGAAAATCAAATTATTTGATTTCTATATCAAAATATTTGCTCAACTCTAACGCTTATCGAACAATAGTATCGTATCATTTCTTAGATCTTATCCAATGTTTACAAACTCGGTCACTGCTCCCACCGACGTTGTGACAATCTGGTCATCATACGCAAACAGTTTATTGTAAATTATTATTTAGAACTTTTGCTCCAGCCAAGATGCGCTAAATTTCAAAGTCATATTGGGCAGTAATTTTGCAAGTAAATTCCAAACTAATTTAAGTTTGTTGATAGATGAATCTATTGTATTAATTTCAATAATTGAAATTCTCAACGTTATTTTCATCGATGTTGCTTACTATATTTCAATTGCACTAGTCTTTCTTTAAAAGACAAACTCACAACCGATGGATCATATCTCTTTGGGTATAACTATCAAAATTGGATTTTAATAATTTACTTGGAATCTATTCGGATTCATGCATCATGTTATATGTTAGAATGTATACTCTTTACGACTTGTTGGCAACTTAGGAAATTGTTACGGCTAATAATTCCTTTTCTCGATATTGATATGCTAATGTGCAAGAATTCGCATTAGACATTCTAATGGGTTATTTATTTTTCTGGCTCGGCTAATTTCTTTTCAACTTATATAACTGGTTTCCACAATAGACAATTTGGATTGTATCCAATACTTACATAAAACAATTCATTTTGAGTTTACTAAACTTTTATTCATAATATAAATTAGTCAACCAATTTTAGTTAGTCCCAAACTCCTTGGGGGTGGTTCACACAAGACCCTCCACGAGCGAATTTATGTTAAGCCTCTCTACTCAAAGAACCTATCAAATTTTTAAACCTAGGACACGTAAGGGTTTCATGTTAATTCATATCTTACATGATTTCATAATTAATGCTTTAGATGAAATTAAATTTAACATAAGTACTTACTCTTAAGTGCATATCCTTGTAGAACAAAGTTAATTCAACATCACTCATCATCAATCGTTCTCTGTCCAACAAAAATCCGATTACTCTTTATTGATACATCATTATGTATCATGGGAATGAGTGACTTTGAGATCGAATCTTATTCGTTTCGGGAATCCTGGAATCTTTCCAATATACTCTTGTATCCGATCAAATAGAATTGTTTTATCTGCTTTGTACGTTATGTTTTCTACTTCCATTTTAAATTCTATGAACTTATCATAGATATACCACTTGTAGATAAATACACATGTCCATGTCTATGATAATTCATCGAAAAATTTAACGAAGCAAGTGGAACCGTTTTAATATCATTCACCTTGGACAGAATACATATGTATGTGTCAACCTAAAGAGTTAATTAACTCTTTTGTCACTCCCATAAAATAGGTGCTTTTTCCTTAATCTTTTGAGATACAATTGGTTTGTACCGAATAATTTATGATCATTTGATTAAGAATTACTTTTCAAGGACATGGCTTAGTCCATGATTCCAAAATAATTATATAAATTTTTAGATATTAATGAATTTTTATAGCTAATGCATTGCTATTGTTATAAAAATATATACCATGATTATAACAGATTTTTTTGAAAGGTAAGTAGCTTTTTATATTGGTTCGACCACCTTTATTAAAGCATTACAAAATTCAGTTACAATCTCGCACTACTTGCAATAACAAAACAAATAGTACAGGCAGAACTATCACCACAAAACATACCGGTACTCACATAAAGCCATTCTAGTAAAATACCTAAGAAGAAAATAAATATGCAATGCTATACTCAATCCCCTCATCTAAATCATCGAGGCGGGTCCTGCATGAAGCAGATGGAGCTACTATGGCATGAGTGGAGTCAAAATGCGCCCAGTGAAAGCTAGGCTCGGGAGGAGGAACATCGGGTAAAGTTTGGTTTTCAGCTGCATGGATAATTGGAATATTAGTTTCAAGTATAGCTAAGACAGTAGGCGCGTTGTGAGGAGGATCAGCGGCAAAAACGGAGGGAGAAGGTTATCAAGACTAGAAATGTCAGTGGAGGGATTGGTTTGAAAAGGAGTAGATGTTGATTTATCTGAATTAGTCTTCGCTTTCCATTGCCGAGGATGAGGCTTTTGAACAGGCAACGGAGAGGCGTGTTGATATCTTCGCTAGGCTGGAATGAGCAAGAGGAGAAAGTGTAACCAAATGAGTGACGAAAGGTGTAAATATGAGGTTACCATAAGTAAGAGACATCAACATGTCCAGTCCTATTTCCAGATAGAGCCATCGATAATCGAGAATGTTAACCCAAAAAATGGATTAACACTCTGGTTTGAGTATGAAAGCACCAGCCTTGTTTATCAGGGCATATAAAATATAAAAAGCAGTAGTAAATCATATAAAAAGTAAAGAGATAAGAGATTTTTATAGTGGTTCGGCTGTTAACGAAGCCTACGTCCACTCTATAGCTTTTATTAACTGACCGCCATTATAAGATTGATTTGATTTACAATATGGTTGAATTTCCTAAGTCAGATCAAGTCATCATTATTAGAGATAACTGGAAGGATCTTAGTTTCTCCTCAATGGCTGTTATATGGGAGAAGAAGAGTGAAGAATAACAATGGCAGAGTCGCAGCAGCCACTCCCGAGGTCCTTTTTTGTTGCAGATGGAATGGTATTTATAGGGGTTAGACGAGTCGAGAATCATTTTGTCAAAAGCCTGTAGTCGTCAAGCAGAGGGAGCCCAGAAAGTTTGAAGCCAAACTATGCTATCTTTTTGGATCAATACTGATCCGACCCAATTAGGTCAGTGTCGATCCAAATCCTTAGCCATTTTTTGGCCTTGATTTATTTGGTCAAGCTTCTTACTTTATAGTTATGCTCTTCGTATAATTTCATAGCTTGTTGACTTATTTTGATGATACTACACTTATGGGTTAGATTGAATTGTATTCTGAATCAGATAAACCTTCATTCTTGAACTCAAATGCTTGGAATGTTACCAAACTTGTTAGGAGAGCTTGGTTGAGGCATATAGTCATAATGCAAAAGGATTGAGGCCACCACGGACCACTAATTCGGATCGATATCAATACATTTGGATCGAATTGGTACTGATCCAAAAAGATAGCATATTTTTGGATCAAACTTCTTGGGGTCCTTTGTCATGTATTTTTGGGCCTTTCGATGAAGTTCGAGCTATTCTGGTTTAATATGTAGTTCTAACTTTTATTGAATTCTGCTGGGTTAAAAACCCGGTTAACATTTTCCCCCAGGAGTATGCTTTTGTTAAAAACAAGGTGTGCTCTGGAATTGTTTTATTTTTGGGTTTCTATTTTAAGGAGTTTCATTAGTCGTATCTGCCCATTTTGAAAAGCTATCTATGATGTACCAGCCAAATGTCCAGTCCTTTGTGTGAATCCCCATTGTTCATGATTACGGAGTGATCTTGACTCAGTAATTTCCTGAATGAATACGTACATCAAGTAGGATGCATAGGGAGAATTTGGGACCATTGTGAGGAGCAAAGTTGGGTCGGTACTGATCCAAGTACTTGAAAAAATTTCAAACTTCGATTTTGTTGTTCCCTCGCTTTAGTTCATTTCTTATTTGATCCAACCCTCATTCCATCAACCGATCTAACCACTCCAAATCGCTGCTAATCCGAAGCCTACAACCGCCAGAAAGCCATCGTCATTGATCTTCACCATCAGTCGCCCTCCTAGAGGAACGATCACCATTCTAAGTGGGTCCTACCATCGAGACCACCTCCATTTTGAGACGTTGCCAATCTGATCCATCCAATACCCTAGTTTAGGTTGTCTTGAATCAAAGATCACATCACCTTTCTCAATTTTGAAGGTTGGTGATGTGGATTTTAGCATATTGCTACATTACTGATTGGTGATGGAGTTGTGTTGATGATAGATACAGTGGCAGATTCGAGTTGATTGTGATTTTATGGGAGAAGATAGAAAACCGAGTCTTGAATTTTTCATAAAATGAATCTAGGGTTTTGCCTCGGTGCTTGACATGTTCTGCTATCTTCATCCACAGAGGCAGAAGTAACTTGCTCCGAGTTACATAATCGATACCACCATAGTGCCCTGTAGATTGATGTTTGGTTTTTCTAGAAAGTGATAATAGCTTAAGGCGGCGTCTTGTGTGCAGCTGGTGTTATCACCTTCTAGAAACTAAAATTGGCTTATGTTAAGAATTATTTACTTGATTAGGACCCATCGACATATATTTGCTCACTTTAGATTGGTCCTGTCATTGCATAGTAGGTGTACTTGGAACAGGAAGGGCTTTCCGTGTCGCTTACGGATCTGTTATCGATTGTTGATCGATCAGAGGTAAGTACAGAAGAAATGAAATTAACAATGATATGGATCGCTCTTTCCTGCGTGAATGAGCCATCTACACGGAATAGTTTATTCACAACGTTCAAGACACTGGACCCATTCTCACTTAGATTACACATCACACACACTCCCCGTTAATACTTGGAATCTGATCGGCGGTTGGTACACATCAATTATTTTCTGAATTTCAAGTGTCAACTATGCAAGGGTATATAGTGTATAGATTAGGCGTACCCGATCGTTTTGAACACAAGCTTTCTTATATAGAATGAAACACAAATCTTCTCGGTGCAAATCAATTGAGGGGAACTCACCTCTTTCTAAAGCGAAGTCATTGTCGATCCTAACTAGATCCACCGCTTACATAACTTTATGTCAATATGGTCGTCTGGTTCCAGTCAGCCCCATCTTCGATCACACTCCTCCCAATTTTAATGTCGTACTTGATCCTCTGGAGAAAGCTCCCTCGATCTGTACATATAGGATGTTGCGAAGAATTTGCTCGCAATATGGTATCCAAAGGATGACTTGCTCCTACCATCGAGAGGAGAATTTGCTTATGGGCCACCTTCTGGATACATGGCCTACCACCGATATATTTGCATGTATGGTGTAGTGCCCTCGTTCAATCAATTCTTAATGACAACACTTTATAACATAGGGTTGACACCATTCCATTTTCTTTTAAATCGGCATGCTATGCTGACGTGCTTATATGTTTTGTTCATACGGACGCTTAATTGTGCCTTAAGCTTCGCTGAGTCGTAGTTTCTTCTATTGTTCAAGAAGAGAGAGTCTAATCCATCACTTGTTTATATTAAGGCACAATGCAGCCAGAAACTTATACTGGATCTTCCCAGCAAAGTTCCTTCATCCAAAAATCGGTTCTTTTTTCCCCAAGTGTCTAGAAGGATTCACCCGTTTAAGGACTATGGGCGTAAGTCTCTTTCACCATGCTTGGAATTTCCTTTAACTCCTACAAGTTTTCTAAACAATTATATATTCCTTATAGTTCTTTTGAAGATTGACAAGGACCTGACACTCAGCATTCTTCTTAGTACCTTGAAAGTGATCGATGCTCGGGATCTCACAATTAGGTTCTTGCTTATAGATGAGAACCTTCGCCGATGTAGGCTTTTACAACCTAAGAGGTCCGTTGGATTCATAAGCGCTCCTTCCCACTCTAGAGCCCATACCCATTCTGTTTCCTCTTCTCATAACTCTAGTGAAGATGAAGATGATGATGATGATAAAAGTGGCCCATCCAATGGGTCAGAGAAGAACCGTAAGGAGATCCATATTCAAGTCGCGGTCGACAGTCCGCTCAAAATGCCATCAATCCTAGAAGAGAAAGCAGAAGATTTTATTCAATGGAAGGGTAAGGCACCGTTTCTTGAATGAAAGGAGGAAGGAGAAATCAATAAGGAGGTTCCTCTAAATGAGGAAGAAATAAATTGGCATACAGATGATAATAACATCAACTTAGGCGACAAGGCCTCAGAATTGAGCCTTGGACATGCACCGTCACCTACTTTAAAAGAACCTATTAAAGGAGCTTCTCCCATGAATAAGCTTGTACCCAGATCTCTTTCGAAAGGTACTGACATTGATTTGGGAGATACTAGTGACATTTTCTGAATATGGGTGGCTTGATCGATGATTTCACTTCGAAAGAGTTACCCTCCATCCTACTCAGATCATCCCTGCAAGAATCAATGTACTGGAATTAGTCGGTGATCGATCTGGTTTGTGTATTCTGTTGGATTCATTAAAACGCAACACGCACTTCACTAGGATCACACACTTTATATTATTACTATTTTCTAGGATGTTTTAGCTAATTAAATGCCTCCTTTCCTAAAGCCATTTTATCGCTTGCTGCAGGAATCATGCAGTGGTTTTTTCAATGATCTTGATTGAGTTTTGGAGTCTCGGCATTTGCAAAAACAATCTTCAAGGTACCATGCTCCCCGGGGACAACCGAGAAGAGGAAAAGGAGGAAGGATAGGGAGGCATAAGAGCATCGCCATGTCGAGAAAGATCAGTTTGTGATAGGGGAAGTGGCTATGAGAAGAGAAAGAGACTGACCGAGCAGGAAGATCCATTAAAGAGGCCAAAATGAGCCCAAGAGCAAGAATATGCTTCATAGCCTCCTGCTTCCATCGGGATAAACGTCCCTACTTCTGGTGTCATGACCTTCTCCACCCATATTGTCATGCCCGCCCTCTCCCTAGATTTCTAGGTGTGTGCCTTACATTCTTCTCGCTGGTCCCCCATGTCTACAAGCTGCATTTCTAATTTGTTCTTAAGTAGGTTTGTTTTTTATAAGCCCAATTTGAAGTCATTTCGTGCCGAATCTCCCAACTCCAAGCAATTTAGAGCCATTTGGAGGAAGCCAGTGGGTAGGAAAAGTTATGCATGCAGTTATCCACTGTTAATCGGAACAACTACCAAGAAGTTTTCTCTTCGAGTCCGAAAAAGATGAGTACAAAAAGCAGCTCGTGGATCGTGACATGGAGATCAAGAGACTGAAGAAGGATAGAAATGATGCCCTCAAGAGGGAGAGCAAAAGCGCTTCTTTTCTTAAGGACCTCGAAGAATCCACTGACCGAGCCGCACTCATATTTAGAGATGTACTAAAGAAGTTCCATACTAATGAGGCAGATTTAAAAGAAAAGTTGAGGATAAGCGAGATGATGGTTGAGATGCAAAAGAAAACCGTTGCCAAGTAGGCTTAAAAAATTGCCTCTCTTCGCGAAGAAGTTTCGAATTTGGAGGTTGAGAAGAAACAGTTAGCGGTAGAAAAACTAGAACAAATGCCAACTTTTTAGAGCTTTAAGATACCTTCACAAAGAAGATGGAAGGACTGGATGCTACAATTTTGGGCTTCTATGTCAATGTCGTGCTGCATTAGGGAAGCCTTAGTTACTTGGGTTCGTCGTTCCTTCATACGCATGTTGTAGTCTGGGAAGAGATTCTGGCCTAATTTCAGGACATGGGTAGTGATTATACCAAAGAGGAGTTAGTTCAAGCATATCTGCACGAAGAGTCCAGCCAAGCTTTTAAGGTAGGGCCAGGAAATCTTAAGAGTGGACAGGGAACGTGAAGCTATTGATGTTGCGGTTGCCGCTAAAGCTGTAACTGGGCATTTTCCATTTGGCCCTGGTGAGACATTTTCACATCTTTGTGCTAATGAGGGGATCATTTCTATTTCTCCCATGGTTATGCAGCCATCAAAGGAGGTCAACGATGAAGGCTTTGAAGTTGTGGTGCATATGAAGACCTCTACAATAGGTAATTTTCTTATCTCTCCCGTGCTTGAAGATTTTCAATTTACGTTGGATGTGATTGCCAAGATAACAGCCCTTTATTCTAATATTATAGATCAATCCCCTCTTCCTACCGAGTTACCTCCTCTTCATGGTGCTGGATCTGCTGCCATAATGACGGCATTAACCATCATCTCCACATCCGGCTAGTAGCCTGATTCATATTTCGAGTAAGTTGCAGCGCTGCATGGTTTGGATGATCCCTCTAGAGTAGGGTCTAGCAGCTATTGACCACAAGAGTAGGCGAACCAAGCTAGCTAACCCGCCAAAGTGGAGGTCGAGCAGTAGATGGTAGTAGTGAAGAAGGAGAAGGCTAAAGAGCAAAAGAAGTTGTCGAAGAGCTCTAACAAATCCCACACGCACAAGGGAAAAGGAGGATCTATCGGTGGAAATGTTTCAGAAAGCGAGATCTCCTTGGGAAAGGAGAAGCTTGAAAAGTTGTCGATTAGTGGTGCGAAAGGTGATAAGGGAGATATCGAGAAGAAGCCTTGATCTGTCTGTGCATTTGTGAAGTAGAGCTTTTACTTTCTTAGTTGCTTTTTGTAAAAGTATGGAGTCTACCCTTAGCATTTCTTATTGTTGTTACAACAGCGGTGTCTGTATTTTCCTAATCATGGCCGATATTGTGCGAGTACGGCTCCCATTGTTTGTTGTTGTACATGAAAAATAATATAAGTAATAAAACTGTTGAAATTTTGATTGTAACTATTAACAAGATAACTAGTCAACATCCCTAAAGCTATGTGAATGGAAAATAAGGTCACAAAAGATAAGGATGTCAAAGATATTGCTTCTTTCGAAACCCACCTTTCGACCTGATTGACCAAGTCGAAATAGTTTCGGTGGTTAAATTAGTAATGCAAGCAAAGGAAGAAGCATTCAACTCGAAACCATTCTTTTGGATGAGCCAAAGAAGTTATTCATATTGACTTTCCATTCCTTTCAACCATGTCGAAAGGTTAACTCTTATCCTTTCGACTATGTCGGAAGGTATGCCTTCTTATTAAGGTGAAATAACATCTTTCGATCTCAATAGTATTATCACTTTTTCTGAGGAACCCCTTCGAAAGGTTTGCAGGTGTAGTGGAGGATAGACCCCTTACAAATGGATTCCTTTTTACACATTCGCTTGCTGATTGCAAACTGGATTCCCTTTGGAACACCCCTTTCGACCTTTGGAACACCCCTTTTGACCAGGTTGAAAGGGGTTCTACCTTTTAAAAAGAAATCCAGTTTGCAGTTGCCTAAGCTTCATTCAGTTTACTCTATATAAGATCAGCCTAGATATTCCTAAGTTCTATAAACTCTTCAATGTCGAAACATCATCACCATTATTATTTTCCATCGTTTGATATAGGTTATGATGTTGTTGTATCTCGCATGTTTACATCCAAGTCGATCTTAATGTTTTGCATAGACAAAAAGAAGTTAAGAGAGCAAGATAGAATCATGAGCAATGGATCATTAGACTAGCTAATGATCATGATGATCTTCCTCGTAATCGAAGTCCTTATTGAATCCATGCATCTCTCTATTATTATTAGTCCAAAATGAGTTAAATTAGGAGATCTTTTCCCCAAATTGATTTAGGGTTTACAAAGACTTTTTTTATCGCAAAGAAGTAGAAGTAAACTTAGGATACCAAAATCATGTCCCCAAAATTGGACCCCTTGGGTCTTATTTATAGATGCAGTTTGGCCCCATTCTGCGCCCATGCTTTCAACCTAGTCAAAAGGCCCCTTTTATATTCCGCTCATTCCTTTTGACATGGTTGAAATTCCTCACCTACATTCGATGCAGTTGAAAGGCATCTCTTTTGAGTTCTTTAACTCAACCTTGCACATCCCCTCTCTTTATTCCAGACCTTTTACCTTGTCGAAAGGGTCTTTTATCTACCTTTTTCCTTTGTCGAGTCTTAAGTGTTCCTTTTTCCTACTTTCCCTCAGACTGCTTTCAACATTGTCGAAAGGCCCCAAATGCGCTTTTCTCTACATGTTGCCTTGTTGCCATCAAAAGTAAGATAGGGGCTTTTGATTCTATCGATGGGTTGTCCATAAAGGCTACAAAAACTTCGAAGCTTTAATGTTTTCAATGCAGTAGGTAGCTTTCGAATGCATTCCTATGGATTGATGCAAAACCTTCTTTTGATATCATTGGCTTCGACCGGTTCAAAAGGCTTGGCTATTTTTTCGAAAGGGTAGTTTGGTGTAATTTGAATGAAGGTGAAATCTATGGTACCGAAAGATTTGGCGTGCATATGAAAGGTTAATGTTCAATGCCTTCGAAAGGGGTTCTGAGGTCATCCTTGTTTTTCCTATACGTGAATCCATCTGCATCGAAAGGTTGAAAGTGGCGAAAGGGTAATTCTACTTTTCTTTTTCATCTTCCCCGAAAGCTTTCACACTGTTTATCACTTGTAAGGGCGCCCAGTGCTTGCGACTTCTTCGAAAGCTTTCTAAACACCTTCGAAACGTTTTTTCATGACCTTTGTCGAAACCCATGCCTATAATTCCAAAGGAGCCTGACATTTTCATTATCCTTCTTTCATACCTCTGTTCTTAAGTGATTTTATGGCTAACATTTTGCCCCATGTATGAAAGAAGCTTTTATTATTTAGGACAAAAGTTTCAGAACTTCCTTGCTCTTAATAGCTTTGTTTTTCCTGCAAAATTCAAAGTAAGTGACATTTCTATTAGTAACTATTTATCTTATATATATACATGCTTCATGATAAGTTAGCATAGTAATGCTTCTAAATTTGGATGGTTAGTTAATCATAATCCTAAATTAATAACGGATATGAGGTCTGTAATTGAAAGCCATTCATGAATATAATAATCGTAGTCTGTGAAGTTCTTGCCAAAAAATAGCCAACAGCCAATGGCCATTTTATAATAGTTATTAAATTATCTAGAAATAAGCCTTTGTAACCCATCAAACTTAATACGTATTTTAGAAATTCTCCTTAAAGATTAGAATGTTCTCGGAGTCTGCATCTAGATATTGGTGAGCATCGTTTAGAGTTGCAAACCAATAACCCTGATTTGGGTATTTAGAAGACTAGCTCGAAGTTTCGGGTTGATGACGTCCGTTGTAACTTCAACTCCACTACTTTAAACCCCGGGTTGGGATCCGATAGGCATAGAAGGTTATAAAACCTAAATCAAATTAAGGCATTAACTAGTGAAATTTTAGAAGTTAATAATGAGATGTCCAGAACCTAGATTCTAGTTTTAAATAGCAAGATTCAGAAATAGTCCTTTGAATGGAATTCTCAAACCTAGAGTCACGTATTCATGGTAGATAATCAAAAATTCATAATAATTGTCTTCATGTCAAAATTACCAAGCCTAAATGAGGGCTATGTCGGATAATCAGAAATTATCAGAAACATCGTAATAGGAATCTTTAGCCCAGATTCGTACATACGTTGGATAAAAAAAATCCAAGGTAATTATTTTTATAATAGAAATCCCAATTCTAGATTAGGACATTAAAGTGAAGTTAAGTAATAATCCCAAAACACAGATTTGGGTATAATAAAGACCGTAAGTGATTGATTAAGACTCGAACCCTAGATTCAGGTATTAATAGATGAAATTCAGAAGTGAGAGACTCGAAACCTAGATTCAGATATTAATAGATGAAGTTCTGCTTTACTCCTTAATTTCTGTCTTCTTTGACATCCGTAAACTCTTTTGACTTTGTTTGTAGTTGCAATTTGACTGGCTGTTTCTTGAGCTTGGACTTCTTAGTCCATAGTCTGATATGCCACTTCTTGGGCCTGGATATCTTGGTTTTTTAGAGATATTCTTCTTATTAGGCTTGGAAGTCTTAGTCCATTGTTTGATGACCTTTTTATCGGGCTTGGACGTCTTAGTCCATTGTTTGATGAGCCTCTTCTCGGGATTGGAATACCTTCTCGAGCTTGGACGTCTTAGTCCATTGTTTGATGAGCCTCTTCTCAGGCTTAGACGTCTTAATCCATTATTTTCTGGTGCTCTTGGTTAGCTCATTCTTAGAGGCTAAAACGAAGGACTTACTGAACCTCCCTCCAGGAGGCGCCTTGACCAAACCAGAGGCATGACTAAGGGCTTGTCCGGTGCTTTAACCTAGCCATAATGTGGTGCAAATAAAGGCTTACTTTGTAACGACCCGTTAATTTTGATAAATAAATTGGTTAATTTGATTAAGATTTTGTAATTAAATTTAGGAAGAAATAAAACTTTTATAATTTATATTGGAATAAATGTTAAATATGAAATGCAACCATGGAAATTAAAGCTAAGTATTCACAATTGAAATGAAATTGCGATTAACTGAAGTAATGGGAATTGTTATACTAGGCAAAGAATTGAATATAAAAAAACAAATGGGAATATTGTATTAACTAATGCAATGATATAATTTGTGGTGGTTGAATGAATTCAAAGTTGTATTTACTGATGAAGTATTACGTAATAAATGGAAAATTTATGCACTCAATGTTAGATAAGAAATTATAATGTTGGTTGTTGATAATAAACGTTACTTTAATGATTTTTAATTTAGTAACAGAAGTGTGAATGAAGATTATAGAAACATAAATTTATTTATAAGGAAACAAGAGTATATATGGAACAAATTAATGGATTTGTATAAAATTAATGATAATTGGATAAGAACAGTGTTATGTAATCAATTTTGTTATTTAATATTTTAAGGAATAAAAATTTGTAATCCGTTAATGAATTTATAACGGTAATGAACTGTAAGAATGTTAATGTAAACTAATAAATAATTAATTCAATGCGAACCCAATTGATTGAAACAACTATTTGGGTTGTAATTGATTGTAAATAGGAATAGTTGGTAATAAATGAAATAATACAGGGTTAATGACAATTAATTAAAATTTATGTTATATACGGAATTTTAACCTGTGTTGGTAAGTAATAACTTATAAAAGTAAGTAAAGGTTACTTTAATGATAATTAATTAAATAACGGAAAGGGTGAATGTAAATTTAAATTAGAAACGTAAACTTATTATAAGGTAGTAATTGGTGTAATAGAAGCATGAGACCAAGTAAGTAAATTTATCGGGAATATTAAATGTAATTGGATGTAGATTAATGGAATAATGTTAATGCAAACTAATTTAGCGCATTCACTATTAATTGGAGCCTATTGCAATAAATGGAATTAAATATTACGTTAGGGTGGATTTAAGGTAATATTTGGTAATAATGTATTGTTGTGGTCTATGAATAAATTGATAATTTAAAATTAAAGGTAGTGATGTTAATATAAATTGACTATAAACAAGTTGAATGAAATCACGATAAAGGAGGAAATGCAAATGCTATATTTGGCAAAGATTTCAATACTAATGGAAATTATAGTTAATACACAATAAAGAAAGTAAGTTGAGTATATTTATGTAATATAATGTAAAAACTTGCATTAACTATATTATTTGAAATTGGGGAATGTGATATAAAGATTTAAATCAAATAAAAACAATTTGTTGAATAAACATTCCATAATTGGATTGATTGCAGTTAAATGAGATTTAATATTCAATTATTGCATTAATTGGAATTTAGATGAAATTTGAGAATAATAATGAAATAAATAATGAACCAATGTTAATTTCATCCGTTGGAGATAATGAATTGAATAATAAGAATGAAAAGAAAATTCAATGCGATTATTGAGAATTTGAATTATAATTAGTGAATAAAATGAAATTGAAAATTTTACGCTGAAATTGATGAATGAATCAACGTTAAATTGACATTTAAATTTGTGTAAATCATTGTAAATGATTAAGAAATTAAAAATGTTGAAATTTGTCAATTAAAGAATTGAAATTTCAAAATTTGATTTAATCAGTTAATTAATTTATTTAACTAATGTAAAAATAGCCATTTGGCAACTGACTCGTATTTTGACGAAACCAGTTTCATCAGATCCGTAACGGTGAATTATTATAGGATTTTAAGTTTCGTAGCGATCAGACTTGTCGTTTGATCGTACGGGCTCGAAACGCCTCGAAATAAATGAAATTGAAATCAATTGAAATCAATTTGAAAATATTGATTTTAGCATAACTTCTTCATACGATGGAATTTGGAGTTAAAACCTTTTCCATTGCGTTTAAAATATTTTAAAACATCTATTTTGATATATGGGTTGACCCAATTTCGTTCCGGAGTCAGACGGGCTTTTTGGGCCACTTTGTCGTTAGCGCGTATATCTATCTTATACATCCATTCAAATTTCAGCTTGCTTATATAAATCATGCTATAAACCCTAGCAGCCGCTATTTCTCATTATTCTGTACATACTATTCCATCAGCTCCTCCTCTTTCCAATGGCTGCAAACCCTACTTTCAATTGCAATTCAAAAATCAAATGAAAATTCAATCTCCTCAAATACTATCAAATTTTATATCGTCGGAAAGATCTCGAAGAGCGCATCTCAATTCTGTGGTTCGTTTTTCAGTTCGGTGCATCGTTTGTCCAGAAATTGATGAAAAATTTGTGGCCGTTCATTATGCGACGATCAAGTTCGATGGATCAACAAATCGTTGGTACCATGGCGTAGAGGAGACCGAGCGCAACTCATCAGAGTGAATTTGTGCATCAAGATGACGGCTAGATCATGTGCTAGAATTCGATTAGGATTTTAAAATTAACGGCGGCGGTTCATGTTTTGCCGCGATCGAAGGTTGGCTGTGGTTGGACGTCGAGCGCGTGAGGTCGCAAGGTAGCTTGGCTGAGTTCGTGGGGTCGGTGAGGCTCTGGGACGGCCGACCGTAGGGGTGTGTGTGGATGAATTTGTGGCGGCGTGAAAGCTTACAGGCGATGGATGGGTTAGGGTTGCTGGGAAGAAGAAGTGACATGGAGGGTAATGTAATTTATTTACTATTTAATTCCAATTTAAAATTCAATTGTTCCAATTACCATAACATTCTCATACGTGATGCAATTCACACACGGTTTTCTCTGCTAGGTTCGTATTGGAATTCTGGACATTTAGGCGCTGGTTTGGACGAATTTGGAGACTGTCAATTTTTTGGGTTTAAATTCAATTTAGATTCGAAAGGTGAGTGTTTTAACCCACTCACAACTTCTAAAATTTCTTATGTTTGTTAAATTAAATTTTTGTTGTGATTATGCATTTATTTATGACTGTTTCGTATATCTTTAATCATCATATCAGTTAATTGCATTTATTTAAATTAAATATTATTTAATTTATTATTGAATATAACTGCCAGTTAAATAGGGAATGGGGCGGGTGTAGGGTCCAAACCCGGTCCGTACTACTAACATCTTATGAAACTGCTTTATTACTATAATGATTTATTAATCTTCTTAGATATAAGTGATTCTAGCATGGATAATAAAATGTTCCAATAAATAATCTATATAAAAATTAGAGTATTAAGTTGCGTCATTGATAATTATACAATAACATATGTATATATTTTCTGAATTGTTATTGTACACATCATTTTTACTAACTTTCCTTAGACACGTTATTATTTGTATTTCATGTATTATTTGGTGATAACGAGTATAAACAAATAAATATATGTAAGTTGGTACACAATTTTGAATCAATACATGAGACTCATCAGGTCTTGGGGCGGGTCGGGTCTACCCTGACCCGTACGGGTCCCGGGTACGGGGCAAAATTCCAGACCCGCACCGGGTCTACGGGGCGGGTCTGGGGCGAGGTCTAAAAAATCCAGGACGAGTATGGGGCACTAAAAACCCGCCCCAACCCGCCTCATTGTCATTCCTACAGTTAAATACCTGTTATATATTATCAGTTATCTATTGATATTGATTGACTGTTTTGGTTGATGATTGAGATAGATGTGTGACCTGTTGACGGATGAATGGATGTTTGTTTTATATCATTATAATCTGCAAGTTTATTATTTATTTGTTATTTTTGATTCGAGATTGCGGTTTGAAATGATATACAACCGCGTTTTTATTTTAAATTGCAGACTGAAATGATAAATATCCGTATCACTTGAACATAGGATAGAAAATTATATACAAACACCGTGGTCTATGTATATAAATATTTCGAAATGATTTTTTATGGTTTTGGAAAGAAATATATGATTTTATGAGATATTAATTTGGATATTTATAAATGGTATTTTTAAATTCTTGGTTTAAGCTATGAATAAAAATGTTAAAGTATAAAATAAGTTAAATAATAAAGTTTGATTTTCATTAAAATATAATATGGATAATTATTTACTTAAATTATATTTTAATATAGACTTTATATTGATTTTTATAAATCAAAGTTGAGAAGATAGTTTGAAATTGATTTGAGATTTTATTTAATTTAGAGTTATATTTAATAAGAATCCTTTTGGGAATTTAAATAAATTGAGATTTTAAAGGGTATGATTCTTATAACTTGACTTGGTTTAGAGTGATTTAAATGAATATAAAGTTGATTTATATAAGTTAAATAAATTGAAAGAATATCCAGTTATGTGAAGTTATAGTTTTTACTTAAATTACATTGGATTTATTAAGTAGACATTTCAAATCTAAAAAATAGTAATTAACTTTGATATATATGGAATTATCAAAGAATTAGTTTTGAAATGGTGGAATATTTAAAGCTTTGAATTATATGGGAATTGAAATTGTTTAATTAGAGGTTCAAATCGGTATTTGGAATTTATTTGTGAAATTTAAAAAGCTATTTTATTACATGAAGTAATTTAATACTTAAACCACTTAAGTATTCGAAGTTATATTTCAAAGCTATGGGGTTCAAGGTATATAGATTTGAAAGTACTATGATTTTGGAAAAATGATATATTTTGAAATAAAAATAGTATCATATTGATTTGGGTTTTAAAACAAAAATGATATCGTATTTATATGGATTTTAAATGGATATTATATTCTGGTTTTAAAACTATAAACTATTTTGATAAGACCGCGGTGTTATAATAACTTTTGGTTGTTAAAGAGACCTGGATCGGAAGTTGTCATACTCTCTGCCAACTTCGAAAACCACTTTAACAACCGTGTACGCGGTGGAGATTCCACAATGAAGTAGGATGGTGGCGGCGTTTTCTTTGAGGTAAACACATGGACCCGACTCCCGTGAGTTGGCATAAGGTGACTAAAACAGGAGCGATCCTCGGGCCAATGAGGTAGCACCTTTGATCGGACACATCCCTTCGATATTATACTTTGACTTTTGGGTTGATTCGGTGGCCACTTTTGATTTATTTATTTGGGGGTGTGGCTCGAGGAGGGCGGTAGCTGAGCACTAGGCGTTACCACCGGCCCGGATAGCAATTGGTACATCTACCCTGGCATTCCCTAGTTGTGCCGTGTCACCTACCCTATCGCGCCTTGTATGAGTTTGGTTTTCTCCCGTATCCCATGTGGTATCCTCTGGTGGCTTCCCGATTAGGAGGGACCATGATATTGGATGGACTACTGGGACTATTATTGTGTTAAGGGGGAGATTGGGTAACTCCTTATTGCTATTTAAAAGTAAGTTTACTTTATAATAGACATTATTATAATAGCGAAATATTATTACATAGTAAATAGTTTAACGGATCCTTAGGAGATGTGAATCCCGAGCATCTCTTAAGTTACTGCACTCACATTAGACACTGGATAGGAGATGTCAAATTCCGTAAACATCTCTGATGCCGTTCCACTCATATTTTACCGTTGATTTAACTTACATAAGATCTTTTAGTTCTGACTCGAGTGTTTTGTCTTTTCAATTCGCTCGGGTCAGCCTGAGCATTTCAGGATTTGAAGACCTTACTTCTGGAGGACGAAGACGAAGATTTTATTACTATTGTATATTATAGTATTCCACTACACACTTTGTTCCGCCGCATCAATTATTATTCGCTGGTATGTGCAACTCTGATATGTATTGTATAAATATAATCAAATATTTTGTAAAACGGCTTCATGAACTGTATATTTGATTATTATATTTTATCGTTCCGCTGCAAGATTCTATTTTGTTTTTCTTTCTTTCTCAGCTTTTTCTTATTTACCCCATAACAATCCGCCCTTTTGTATGGTTTAAGTCTGACGTGGGTGGTTTATCGTCGATTTAAACCATATAAAAAGGCAGGACGTTACATCTGATATCAGAGCTTTGGTTTAGCGATAAACCTTAGCTTTGTGGGGTCTGACTCTTTCCTAATAGGGTAGTAATACCCTATGGGAGTCGTTGAGTGTGTGTATATGAGAGAGCGTATTTGTTAGTGTTATAAAAAGTTTTAATATTATGTCAATCTGTTCCGTTTTGTATTTATAAATTCTGATTGATGCATGGGACGCTATGACATCAATAGGGATTTCTAAACACTTAATAGGACAGACCGACATAATATTTGTTTTTTAATATAGGTGAATGAAATAATTTTGCCTATTATATTTTCTATATATGAAATAAATTTTTATAAATAAGATATATATTTGGTTGTTAGGTAATGAAAATATAAATAATAGTTGAAATAAAGTTGAAAATAAAATAAATGAAAATTGGAAATTTAGAACTTAAGTTCCGTGGTTTTGAAACTTTCTCTCGAATAATTTTGGAATATTGTAATAATATTGTTAGAAGTATTTTCTGATATAAATATTTCAATTTAATTTGAAATAATTGTTTAAAAGAAACATTGAAAAGAAATAAATTCTATACTCCCCTCTCTGTCGCTGGAAAATAATTTTAGTATTGAGTTCACGCATCATCGACATTCATTTTCGAGTTTCGAAGTGGGAAGGCCACTATAGTAGTTTTACTGCGGATTTATTTTGATAAATAAAAATAAATTTTAAATTGTTTTAAATATAATTGGATATATAAATACGTTTATCTATTATTTTAAAATGATTTGAGATTTAACCCGGTATTTAGTTTTAAGTTTCCATTAATTAATAGTTTCAATTATTATAGTGAATTGGAATGTAGGTAATTAATAAATTGAAACCTCTAAAGGAAATAAGAGAGTTGTAAATTAAATAAAAAGAAATTTAAATTTGTAACATATAAAACAAAGGATATTGTTATCGAACATTAATTAATTAAAAGAATTGAGAAAAACTTGTATAACTTTCAATTACAATCTTAAAGCATATATATATATATATATATATATATATATAACTTACCAAATACTAAAAGTTAAAATGTTAAAGATTTGCAATGGAAAATTGTACGAGTAAACTTATATAATGAAATTGTTCAATAAATTGCTTTTGTTAATAAGAATTGATGTTCTAGTTGTTATAGACTTAAGTATAATTGAAATGCTACCAATGTAATAGAAAAGAAAGGTAAGTATTATAAATAAATAATAATAAACTTAAGTAATAGGTTGAAGTTACCTCTAAATAAAATAAGAATAAAAGATGAATACTGAAAAATGACTATAAACTTAAGTTAATAAATTTACCTACCAAGAAATTTGATTAAATATGAATAATATCAATAAATAAATGTAATGCAATAAATAGAATTTGGCATTATACAGATAGATGAAAATGAATTGGTAGGTAATGAATAGAAATAAATAAAAATAAATAATGAATGAAAAGAAAACCAAACAACAAATGGATGAAGTGGAATTGATAAAAAAATAAACTTGATTTATTATTGAAATTGTTGTTTGTTTTGGTTTATGGTTTTTTAGGTAAGGATACTTTAAAATTGTTTGGATGTATGAATAATCTATTTAGCTTCATCAGAGACTGTTGAGTAAATGGTGCGCTTAGTAGTTTATTTTTCATTCTATACAATTTGAAGTTTGAACCCGAACAACTATTTGTTTGTATGATATGAATGAATGATTGATTTAGGTTGATTCTATGCGATGGTTGTATGCTTTGTTGCAAGTAATTGATGTTTGTATTGAATTGTTGTTTATGGTTGAAAACACTTTAAATATTTCATTCTATATAATTGTTAACTTTTTGGATTACATAAGTGAAATACAGGTTATGGAAGCAATTGCTACTGCTTTTAGTCACAATTTAAGCGTTGTTTTCCCGACAAATAGGTACGTTTTCGGATTACGGTTTATAATGTTATTATACTGGTTTTCCTAGGTTGGGATATATATTATTTTTGGGAAATATATGTTGTATATTGTTATATTTGATACTATATTTTTCTCCCGAGCCTCTCCGTACAAATGAGATTCTGCCAAAAATTTCCATAAATTTTGGACTTAGAAAATATTTTGAAAATGTTTTTTTCCAAACTTTATTAATTTGAGTACAAAATGATTTAATGGTTATAAATTGATATATTTTATCAAAATTATTAAATTTGCAAATTTATTTGTCTATAAAGTTAATATTTTTGAATAAGATGTATTGTTTACTAAATTCTTCTTTACCCTTCTTTTCCTTTTCGGGGACGAAAAGTTTTGAGTGGGGGAGAGTGTAGCGACCCTTCAATTTTGATAAATAAATTGGTTAATTTAATTAAGATTTTGTAATTAATTTAGGAAGAAATAAAAAATTTATAATTCATATTGGAATAAATGTTAAAAATGAAATGCAACCATGGAAATTAAAGCTAAGTATTCACAATTGAAATGAAATTACGATTAATTGAAGTAATGGGAATTGTTATACTAGGCAAAGAATTGAATATAAGAAAAAAATGGGAATATTGTATTAACTAATGCAATGACATAATTTGTGGTGGTTGAATGAATTCAAAGTTGTATTTACTGATGAAGTATTACGTAATAAATGGAAAATTTATACAATCAATGTTAGCTAAGAAATTATAATGTTGGTTGTTGGTAATAAACGTTACTTTAATGATTTTTAATTTAGTAACGGAAGTGTGAATGAAGATTTATAGAAACATAAATTTATTTATAAGGAAACAAGAGTGTATATTGAACAAATTAATGGATTTGTATAAAATTAATGATAATTGGATAAGAACTGTGTTATGTAATCAATTTTGTTATTTAATATTTGAAGGAATAAAAATTTGTAATCCGTTAATGAATTTATAACGGGAATGAACTGTAAGAATGTTAATGTAAACTAATAAATAATTAATTCAATGCGAACCCAATTGATTGAAACAACTATTTGGGTTGTAATTGATTGTAAATAGGAATAGTTGGTAATAAATGAAATAATACAGGGTTAATGACAATTAATTAAAATTTATGTTATATACGGAATTTTAACCTGTGTTGGTAAGTAATAACTTATAAAAGTAAGTAAAGGTTACTTTAATGATAATTAATTAAATAACGGAAAGGGTGAATGTAAATTTAAATTAGAAACGTAAACTTATTATAAGGTAGTAATTGGTGTAATAGAAGCATGAGACCAAGTAAGTAAATTTATCGGGAATATTAAATGTAATTGGATGTAGATTAATGGAATAATGTTAATGCAAACTAATTTAGCGCATTCACTATTAATTGGAGCCTATTGCAATAAATGGAATTAAATATTACGTTAGGGTGGATTTAAGGTAATATTTGGTAATAATGTATTGTTGTGGTCTATGAATAAATTGATAATTTAAAATTAAAGGTAGTGATGTTAATATAAATTGACTATAAACAAGTTGAATGAAATCACGATAAAGGAGGAAATGCAAATGCTATATTTGGCAAAGATTTCAATACTAATGGAAATTATAGTTAATACACAATAAAGAAAGTAAGTTGAGTATATTTATGTAATATAATGTAAAAACTTGCATTAACTATATTATTTGAAATTGGGGAATGTGATATAAAGATTTAAATCAAATAAAAACAATTTGTTGAATAAACATTCCATAGTTGGATTGATTGCAGTTAAATGAGATTTAATATTCAATTATTGCATTAATTGGAATTTAGATGAAATTTGAGAATAATAATGAAATAAATAATGAACCAATGTTAATTTCATCCGTTGGAGATAATGAATTGAATAATAAGAATGAAAAGAAAATTCAATGCGATTATTGAGAATTTGAATTATAATTAGTGAATAAAATGAAATTGAAAATTTTACGCTGAAATTGATGAATGAATCAACGCTAAATTGACATTTAAATTTTTGTAAATGATTAAGAAATTAAAAATGTTGAAATTTGTCAATTAAAGAATTGAAATTTGAAAATTTGATTTAATCAGTTAATTTATTTATTTATTTAACTAATGTAAAAATAGCCATTTTGGCCACTGACTCGAATTTCGATGAAACCAGTTTCATCCGATCCATAATGGTGAATTATTATAGGATTTAAAGTTTCGTAGCGATCGGACTTGTCGTTTGATCTTACGGGCTCGAAACGCCTTGAAATAAATGAAATTGAAATCAATTGAAATCAATTTGAAAAATATTGATTTTAGCATAACTTCTTCATACGATAGAATTTGGACATGAAACCTTTTCCATTGCGTTTAAAATATTTTAAAACACCTTGTTTGATATATGGGTTGATCCAATTTCGTTCCGGAGTCAGAACGGGCTTTTTGGGCCACTTTGTCGTTAGCGCGTATATCTATCTTATCCATTCTTTCAAATTTTAGCTTGCCTATATATATCCCGCTATAAACCCTAGCACCCTCTATTTCTCATTATTCTGTACGTACAATTCCATCAGCTCCTCCTCTTTCCAATGGCTGCAAACCCTAATTTCAATTGCAATTCAAAAATCAAATGAAAATTCAGTCTCCTCATATACTATCAAATTTTATATCGTCGGAAAGATCTCGAAGAGCGCATCTCAATTCTATGGTTCGTTTTTCAGTTCGGTGCATCGTTTGTCCAGAAATTGATGAAAAATTTGTGGCCGTTCATCATGCGACGATCAAGTTCGATGGATCAACAAATCGTTGGTACCATGGCGTAGAGGAGACCGAGCGCAACTCATCGAAGTGAATCTGTGCATCAAGATGACGGCTAGATCATGTGCTAGAATTCGATTAGGATTTTAAAATTAACGGCGGCGGTTCATGTTTTGCCGCGATCGAAGGTTGGCCGTGGTTGGACGTCGAGCGCGTGAGGTCGCAAGGTCGCTTGGCTGAGTTCGTGGGGTCGGTGAGGCTCTGGGACGGCCGACCGTAGGGGTGTGTGTGGATGAATTTGTGGCGGCGTGAAAGCTTACAGGCGATGGATGGGTTAGGGTTGCTGGGAAGAAGGAGTGACATGGAGGGTACTGTAATTTATTTATTATTTAATTCCAATTTAAAATTCAATTGTTCGAACTCCCATAACTTTCTCATACGTGATCCAATTCACGCGCGGTTTTCTCTGCTAGGTTCGTATTGGAATTCTGGACATTTCGGCGCTGGTTTGGACAGATTTGGGTACTATCAATTTTTTGGGTTTTAAATTGAATTTAAATTCGAAAGGTGAGTGTTTTAACACACTTACAACTTCTAAAATTTCTTATGTTTGTTAAATTAAATTTTTGTTGTGATTATGCATTTATTTATGACTGTTTCGTATATCTTTAAACATCATATCAGTTAATTGCATTTATTTAAATTAAATCATTATTTAATTTATTATTGAATATAACTGCCAGTTAAATACCTATTATATATGATCAGTTATCTATTGGTATTGATTGACCGTTTTGGTTGATGATTGAGATAGATGTGTGATCTGTTGATGGATGAATGGATGTTTGTTTTATATCATTATAATATGCAAGTCTTTATTTATTTGTTATTTTTGATTCGGGATTGCGGTTTGAAATGATATACAACCGCGTTTTTATTTTAAATTGCGGATTGAAATGATAAATATCTGTATCACTTGACCATAGGATAGAAAATTATATACAGACACCGTGATCTATATAAATAAATATTTCGAAATGATTTTTTTTGGTTTTGGAAAGAAATTTATGATTTTATGAGATATTGATTTGGATATTTGTAAATGGTATTTTTAAATTCTTGGTTTAAGCTATGAATAAAATTGTTAAAGTATAAAATAAGATAAATAATAAAGTTTGATTTCTATTAAAATATAATATGGATAAGTATTTACTTAATTTATATTTTAATATAGAGTTTATATTGATTTTTATAAATCAAAGTTGAGAAGATAGTTTGAAATTGATTTGAGATTTTATTTAATTTAGAGTTATATTTAATAAGAATCCTTTTGGGAATTTAAATAAATTGAGATTTTAAAGGGTATGATTCTTATAACTTGATTTGGTTTAGAGTGATTTAAATGAATATAAACTTGATTTATATGAATATATCAAGTTAAATAAATTGAAAGAATATCCAGTTATGTGAAGTTAAAGGTTTTACTTAAATTATATTGGATTTATTAAGTAGACATTTCAAATCTAAATAATAGTAATTAAATTTGATATATATGGAATTATGAAAGAATTAGTTTTGAAATGGTGGAATATTTAAAGCTTTGAATTATATGGGAATTGAAATGGTTTAATTAGAGGTTCAAATCGGTATTTGGAATTTATTTGTGAAATTTAAAAAGCTATTTTATTACATAAAGTAATTTAATATTTAAACCACTTAAGTATTCGAAGTTATATTTCAAAGCTATGGGGTTCAAGGTATATAGATTTGAAAGTACTATGATTTTGGAAAAAGGATATGTTTTGAAATAAAAATAGTATCATATTGATTTGGTTTTCTAAAACATAAATGATATCGTATTTATATGGATTTGAAATGGATATTATATTATGGTTTTAAAACTATAAACTATTTTGATAAGTCCGCGGTGTTATAATAACGTTTTGTTGTTAAAGAGACCGAGATCGGAAGTTGTCATACTCTCTGCCAACTCTGAAAACCACTTTAACAACCGTGTACGCGGTGGAGATTCCAGAATGAAGTAGGATGGCGACGGCGTTTTTTTTGAGGTAAACACGTGGACCCGACTCCCGTTGGCATAAGATGGCTAAAACAGGAGCGATTCTCGGACCAATGAGGTAGCACCTTTGATCGGACACATCCCTTCGATATTATACTTTGAATTTTGGATTGATTCGGTGGCCACTTTTGATTTTTTTTATTTGGGGGTGTGGCTCGAGGTGGGCGGTAGATGCGCGCTACGCGTTACCACCAGCCCGGATAGCAATTGGTATATCTACCCTTGCGTTGCCTAGTTGTGTCGTGTCACCTACCCTATCGCGCCTTGTACGAGTTTGGTTTTCTCCCGTAGCTCGTGTGATATCCTCTGTTGGCTTCTTGATCAGGAGGGACCATGATATTGGATGGACTACTGGGACTATTATTGTGTTATGGGGGAGATTGAGTAACTCCTTAATGCTATTTAAAAGTAAGTTTACTTTATAATAGACATTATTATAATAGCGAAATATTATTACATAGTAAATAGTTTAACGGATCCTTAGGAGATGTGAATTCTGAGCATCTCTTAAGTTACTGCACTCACGTTAGACACTGGATAGGAGACGTCAAATCCAGTAAACATCTCTGACGTCGTTCCACTCATATTTTACCGTTGATTTAACTTACATAAGATCTTTTAGTTCTGACTCGAGTGTTTTGTCTTTTCAATTCGCTTGAGTCAGACTGAGCATTTCAGGATTTGAAGACCTTACTTCTGGAGGATGAAAACGAAGATTTTATTACTATTATATATTATAGTATTCCACTACACACTTTGTTTCGCTGCATCAATTATTATTCGCTGGTATGTGCAACTCTGATATGTATTGTATAAATATCAAATATTTTGTAAAACAGCTTCATGAACTGTATATTTGATTATTATATTTTATCGTTCTGCTGCAAGATTCTATTTTGTTTTCTTTCTTTCTCTTCTTTTTCTTATTTACCCCATAACAATCTGTCCTTCTGTATGTTTTAAGTCTGACGTAGGTGGTTTATCGTCGATTTAAACCATATAAAAAGGCGGGACGTTACATACTTCGACCTCCCTCTAAGAGGCACCCTGCCCCGGCCGTAGTGTGGTGTGAATAGGGGCTTGTTTAGTGCTTTATCCTGGCCATAGCATGGCACGAATAAAGGCTTATTCCGTCTTCCCTCCTGGAGGCGCCTTAACCTGACTAGAGGCGCTTCCAAGGGCTTATCCAGTGCTTTAACCTGGGCGTAGTGTGGCGAGAATAAAAGCTTACTCTGACCTCCCTCCAGGAGGCGCCCTGCCTTGGCCAATTCGGTGTGGACAGAGGCTTTTGACCATTTAAGGTGATGTCCAAATGCAAGGATTATTTCATTCTCAACCATGTAGATTTTTTTATTGAAGAAAGAGACACTTTATTCATTTATCTTTGGAAAATATGGTCTTAAATATTCTGTGTTCCATGTTCTGGGAACCATATTGTCATCTAGTTGGCATAACTTATAAGCTTCTAGGGGAATTATTTTGCAAATGATTAAGGGTCCTTCCCAATTTGGTCCCAGGGGTCCATCAGCAGGATTTCTTGTATTTGCCATTACTCTTCGCAGTACCAGATCTCCTTCTTGAAAAGATCGTGTTCTTACTTTTGAGTTATAATACTTTGAAATTCTTCTTTGATACCCTGCTGTTCTGATTGCTACTTCATCTCTTAGCTCATGTATCAAATCTAGGGATTCACTTTTTAGTTCGATATTTAAATCGAATGCATAGGCGATTCTTCGATGTAAGGGTGTTTCAATTTCGACCGGTAACGTTGCCTCAAACCCATATGTCAAAGAGTGGGGACTATGTCCCTTCGTCGTTTTTGTAGATGTTCGATATGCCCATAACATAAGTGGCAGTTCTTCTGCTCATTTCCTTTTCCTTTGTTTAGTCGCTTATTCAGGACTATCTTTATGGTTTTGTTTATAGTCTTAACTGCCAATTTTCTTTCGGATGCGCGACGGAGGAAAAGCTCTTAAGGATTCCATCCTTGTGACAAAATCTAGAGAATTATTCACTCTCAAATTGTGTCCGATTGTCGAAAATTATCTATTGGGGAACTCCGAACCTAGTTATGATATTTTTGGTGACGAACTTAAGTACTTTCCCAGAAGTAATCCTACGAAGTGGTTCCGCTTCAACCCATTTAGTGAAGTAATCTATGGCGACTATGGCATACTTTGCTCCCTCTTATAAAATTGGCAATGGGCCAATTAAATCTATTCCCCATACGTCAAATGGCCATAGACTTGCAATTAGAGTTAACTGACTCGAGGGTAATCTGGGAATTTTTGAGTATTTTTGACATTTCTTACATCTTCTCACATACTCAATGGCTTGGTTTACCATACGTGGCCAATAAAATCCTTGTCTCGTTATCTTTTTCGCCAATTTTGTTCCATTCAAGTGGTCCCCGTAGAAACCCTCGTGTGCTTTTGTTAACAATCTTACTCTATTATCCAGGCTTACGCATCTTAAATAAGGAAGTGCATATCCCTTCTTATAAAGGATTCCATCCATTATTGTGAAATTTGGAGCTTGTCGCCTAGTTTTCCTTGCTTCACCTTTGTCGGTTGGGGGTATTCCTTTAGTAAGGTACTCCACAATGGGTGACATCCAAGTGTCATCATACAGGTCATTCTCTCTTGATTGATCAACCCTCTCATCTGATATTTCTCTATCAAATTCTCTTCCCTCTTTCTCTTGTAGCATAGCTCGGGACCTTGTCATAACTGATAGTTCCTTTCCTTGTTCAGATGTTTCTTCTCCAATACTCGGAATTTCTTAATATTCTACTGGAACAATCCATGTTTTAGGGACTCCTCTAGAGCTAGCTAGTTTTGCTAGTGAATATGCTTATGAATTTTTCGTTCTTGGAACTTTATGTACTAAAAAGTTTTCAAACAAAGCAACCATTTTCAGTACTTCCTCACATATAAAGATAATTTGGGGTCATTTGTTTGATACATCTGCTTCTCTTGATTTACTATTAGCTAGGAATCACTAAGGATCTAAATCCTTGGGATTTTGATTTCTAATGCCAAAGTTAACCCCGCTACCATAGACTTATATTCTGCCACATTATTTGTTGCGGGGAATCCTGATTTCATAGCATAATGTAAGTCGTGTCCGTCCGGTGTTATTATCACATATCCTGCACCGGCCCCTTATTCATTTGACGCACCATCGATGAAGGCTTCTAACCCTTTTCCTTTTTGATTGCTCTTTAATGAAGTTAGTGCATTCATTAACGAAATCTGCCAATGCTTGCCCCTTGATTGCGGCTTGCGGCTAAAATTCTATATCATATTGGCTGAGCTCAATTCCTCATTTTACTAACCTTCCCGAAGTTTCTGGTTTACCGAAAACTTACTTAAGGGGGAAATTGATCAAAACCACGATCGGATGTGCTTGAAAATATGCTCTAAACTTTCATGCTATGAGGATCAAACAATAAACTAGCTTTTCTACCAATGCGTATCGAATTTCTGCATCTTTCAATTGTCTACTTACATAATATACAGGAAGGTGAGCTCCACTTCCTTCTTTAATCAATACTGAACAGAATGCATGCTCTGAAACCAACATATATAAGTATAAGATTTACCCATTCTCAGAACTTGAAAGTATCGGTGGTTTTTCCAAATGGCTTATTGATTCCTGAAAAGCTTTTCTGCAATCTTCCCCCCTATTCAAAGTTATTCTTTTATCTTGACCACGTCGAAGAAGGGAATACATTTATCGGTAGCTTTAGAAATGAACCTGCTTAGGCGGCTACCCATCCATTCAAACTCATTACCTCTTTCCTAGTTTTGGGTTTGGCCAAGTCCTTAATGGCTTGAATTTGGTCAGGACTAGCTTTAATTCATTAGGCACTTAAAAGGTAGCCTAAAAACTTTCCCAAATGGACTCCGAAAGAGCACTTATGTGGGTTCAATTTCATTCGATATTTCCGTAATATTCTGAACATCTCTTCCAAATCCTCAAGATGATTCTTAGCCTCATCAGATTTCACTAACATGTCATCCACATAAACCTTCATATTCTGACCAATCTGCACTTTGAACATTCTATTGACCAGCCTTTGATAAGTATCCCCTACATTCCTTTGCCCAAAAGGCATCACTCTGTAGCAGTAAATTCCCCATTCAGTTATGAAGCTAGTATGTTCCTCATCCGGTTTGGACATTGGTATTTGATTGTACCCTGAATATGCGTCCATGAGAGATAACACTTTGTGCCTATTTATTGCATCTACTAATTGATCGATACATGGTAATGGAAAACAATCTTTCGAACATGCTTTGTTCAAGTTTGTATAGTCAACGTAAGTCCTCTATTTTCCATTTTATTTCTTTACCAAAACTAGACCGGCTAACCATTTTGGGTATTATATTTCTCGAATAAACCCATTCTTGAGGAGTCTCTTAAATTCCTTTTTCAAAGCATTGGATCGTACCCCGTATAATTGTCTCTTCTTCTGCCTAATGGGGGTTGCTTCTGGATTGATGTTGAGTGCATGACACATGACCGTCGGATCAATCCCCGCCATATAAGAATGTGACCATGTAAATACATCCTTATTGACCTAAAGAAATTGGATCAAATCCTTCTTCAAGTTACCATCCAATTCTTTTCCCACCTTGACCACCTTAGTAGTATTATTTGAATCCATGCACAACTCCTCAAGGTACTCTATTGGTTTTATCCTTTTTGTTTCCCCTCGGCAATCAAATTTAGTGACGATTGGGCTTTCTTCTACGGCATTAGCATCATCTCTCTTCTTTTTCCTCCATAGGGAATATACATTTCATACATGAACTTGTTATACTTATTAATTTCAATTTTTTCCTCCAATGTTAGATGTAAAAAGCCATCATCCGAAGGCTGAAAAATAATGGAAGAATCAAAGTAAGCAAAATACTTCCTCTTATATTGATCTATGGTAGCGAAATACATCTCTCGAGAGCTAAACTTCTCTCTACGGATGGTTCCCTATCCTCTTTTTGTCAAGAACTTTATCATTATGTACTTTGGGGAGAAAAATGCCTCAATTTCGTCAAGTGCCAGCCTGCTAAAGAAGACGTTGTAGTTAGATGGCAAGGTGATAATCACAAAAATAGTCTCGAAAGTTCTATAGAACGGTGGCACCCCCATTTGCACAAACAACTTTACTTGCCCCACCGGGGTCGACCCTTTTTATTGAATCTGAAGATAAGTTCCATGCTTGGTTCCAGTTTATCCTTGGGGATGTTCATTTGATTGAAGGCATACTTGAAGATAATGTCGACTGCACAGCCTATGCCCACAAGAATTTTGGAGACGATGGAGAATCCGATTTGATCCGTGATCGTTAGTGGATCGTTGTGTGGATGTTGAACTCCATTCTTCAGCTCTTGAGGGGTGACAACAAGATTCGACATTTGAATACTAAGCCGTGGATTTTTCCATGGAGGCTCTTCTTGGACAGAGAAGACACCCTCCTTAGCCTCCTTGATATATTTGTTTCAAGCCCCATTGTTATCCCCTGCCGAATGTGGCCCACATGAATTACGTCAATTCTATTTATCGGCAGGCTTAAGCTTAAAGGGTCCTCATCTTCCAGTATATTAACGACATTGCCAAGATGCATTTGTGGACCATCCCCTGTCCATTGAGCTCTCTACTTTTCTTGAATAAATTCTTTCAAATTACTCTTGCGGATTAATTTTTGGATGATTCCGCCTAAAACTTTACACTCATCGGTCTTGTGACCGTTTTCTTTGTGATATGAACAGCTTTCGCCTCCCTTTATTTGTGCTGGATTGTTTTGAGCCTTGAAGGAAATCGAGAAGTTGACTCTTTCCTTTGCGATAGCATAAACATAAGATAGTGGTTTGCTCAAAAAGATTACGTTAGCAATTGGCTCTTCCCATTTTGTTCTTTTATGTCCTCGGTTAGACCTAATCTTCCTCATTCCTTCTTTGGAATCGCTTTCTTTTGGAATAATACAGCTCATCCATCCGAATGAACTTGTCGACCTGGAAGTTGAAATCTTGTAAATCTTTACACCCATTAATGAAGAGCTGCTTCCAAAATGGGATGTTTTCTATTAAGTCGAAATGTATGGCGATAAGCTTGTTGCAGTCATTTATGTCCTTTGCCTTTAGTACATCAGCGTTGAATCTCTTGAGATAGTCTCACAAAGATTCGCCTTGCTTTGCTTTATGTTGGCCAAGACCGTATAATCAATGGTGAGATCTTTACATATGAAGATCTGGGCAAAGAATTCGTGCGAGAACTGTTTCCACGAATATATGGTTTTCTCTCGATACTGTTTATGCCATTTGGTCATAGCTCTTTGGAGAGTGACAGGGAATAATCTGCATCTGACAGCTCTTGACGCATTGCATAAATCCATCAGGATATCGAAAGCCATTAAATAATCATACGGATCTACGACTCCATGGTATTTCATCGTCTGGATCTTCATATAAGATGGGATGATTGTTGCCATAATCTCATCTGTAAAGGGTGGCACTCATTTGTTATCATTGGCGTTTTCTTCCATAGTCCTCTTCCTTTTAGTATTTATTGCATCCTTAATTGCTTTCTCAGCTACATCCTTCAGATAAGCTTCAACATCATGATAGTTTTTTGGTTCGGAAAGTATTCATTTGATGTAGATCTACCAAATTGTTCAAGTGATTTATCGAGGACCCTTCCTTGATGATTATCTTTAGATTGAGGGTGCTCCTTCTTCTTCAAAGATGTTAGATCAATCTTGCATTTGTTTTCATTGAATTGAGCTTTCATGTTCCTTCTGGCCGAAACCACCACACCTCCCTATGTTGGCTTCGTTGTTTTTGAAGACTTCTGAGATAACAAAATTTTGAGGAGCTCTTGCATTTTTTGCAAATTTGCTTAAAGTGTTTGATCTTCATGGTGTTTTCATCCTGTTGAGCTGGTGACAAAGGCTGCCCATGAACAACTCCATCCAAATCAAAGGTCAAAGCTATGTTCTCTTCTAGGGTTGTTATGTGGATAACCTCTTCATCCATTCCGTTAAGTTGTTTAGATTTCAATTTCCTATGTCAAGCCAAATGATCTATAATTAGTCTATAAAATAGTAACAAGGTCGGATGTTCGAGCCCTCCTTCTAGTGCCAAAAATGTTAACAAGGAAACTTTTCAACATCCCTAAAGTTATGTGAATGGAAAATGAGGTCATATAAGATAAGGATGTCAAAGAGATTGCTTTTTTCGAAACCTACTTTTCGACCTGATTAACCAAGGCGAAACAGTTTTGGTGGTAAAATTAGAAATGAAGGAAAAGGAAGAAGCATTCAACTCAAAACCCTTCTTTTGGATGAGTCAAAAAAGTTATTCATATTGACTTTCCATTCATTTCGACCATGTCGAAAGGTTCACTCTTATCCTTTCGACCATGTAAGAAGGTATGCCTTCTTATTAAGATGAAATAACTTTTTTGACCTCATTGGTCTCATCACATTTGCTGAGGAACACCTTCGAAAGGGTTGCAGATGTAGTGAAGGATAGACCCCTTTCAAATGGATTCCTTTTTGCACATTCGCTTGCCAATTACAAACTGGATTCCCTTCAGAACAACCCTTTCAATTAGGTCGAAAGGGGTTCTACCCTTTCGAAACAGATCTAGTTTGCAGTTGCCTAAGCTTCATTCTGTTTACTCTATATAAGATCGGCCTGGGTATTCCTAATTTCTATAAATTCATCAATGTCGAAAAATCATCACCATTCTAATTTTCCATCGTTTGATATAGGTTACGATGGTGATGTATCTCGCGTGTTTATATCCCGATCTTAATGTTTTGCATAGACAAAAGGAAGTTAAGAGAGTAAGATAGAATCATGTATAATGGAACATTAGGCTAGCCAATGATCATGATGATCTTTCTTATAATCGAAATCCTTCTTGAATCCGTGCATCTCTTTATTATTATTAATCCAAAATGAGTTACAATTATGAGAGCTTTTCCCAAAATTATTTAGGGTTTACAAAGACTTTTGTTGTTACAAAGAAGTAGAAGTAAAAGAAATGGCCTCAGGATTTCAAAATCTGGTCCCTAATATTGTACCCTTTGGCTCTTATTTATAGATGCAGGTCGGTCCCCTTCCATGCTTGTGCTTTCAACCTAGTTGAAAAGCCCTTTTTATATTCCGCCTCATTCCTTTCGACATGGTCTAAAGGATTCGCCTACCTTCGATGCAGTCGAAAGGCATCTCTTTCGAGTTCTTTAACTCAACCTTGCACTCCCTCTCTTTTCATTCCAGATCATTCGACCTTGTCAAAAGGGTCTTTTATCTACCTTTCGCCTTTGTCTAGTATTTAGTGTTCCTATTTCCTGCTTTCTCCTAAACTGCTTTTGACGTCTTCGAAATGCCTCAAATTGCTTTTCTCTTCATGTTGTCTTGTTGCCATCAAAAATAAGATAGGGGCTTTCGACCCTGTCGATGGGTAGTCTATAAGGGCTACGAAGATGTTGCACCTTAGTGGTTTTGATGCTGTAGGTTGCTTCCGAATGTATGCTTGTGGATTGATGTGGAACCTTCTTCTGATGTTATTGTCTTCGACCGGTTCGAAAGGCATGGCTATGCTTTTGAAAGGTTTGCTTGGTGTAATTTAAATGAAGGTGAAACCTTTGGTTCCGAAAGGTTTGGCGTGCATATGAAAGGTTGATGTTCATTGCCTTCGAAAGAGGTTTCGAGGCCATCCTTGCTTTTTCTATATACGTGAATCCATCTGCATCGAAAGGTTGAAAGTGGTGGAATGGTAGTTCTACTTTTCTTTTTCATCTGTCTCGAAAGGTTTCACACTATTTGTCACTTGTAAAGGCGCTTGTTGCCTGTGACTCCTTCGAAAGCTTTTTAAATGCCTTTAAAACGTTCTTTCGTGACCTTTGTCAAAACCCATGCCTATAATTCTAGTGGATCCTGAAGTTTTCATTATCCTTCTTTCATACCACTGTTCTTAAGTGGATTAAATGGCTAGCAGTAACTTCGCTTGTCTACTTATCTACATTCCATGCACAGTTGTCTTTTTATACCACTGTTTCTTATTCAGGATTGTTTTATTTAGTCCCGTAATTATTTCCAAAATTTTTTGTTTGGAGTAACAGAACTATGAAGTATTTGCTATTTTGGTCGAGTGTTGGCGTGTGCGCCCCTTATTTCATGGGACTATTTACTCCGAACACTTGATACTAGATTGGGTTCCCCTGGTAGTCTTCCAGATGCCCCTAGTCGGGTTTATACATCAGCCCCTATCTTTGGGAGCTTCTGGTTTTATTGTCCTCATTTTAGATATCCCATTTTGATTTCTAACTTGAGATATCCTTGAAGCTTTTTAGCGGCCTTACGGCGAATAATTTATACATAAGTGATTTGTACACTTAAGTGATCGGCGATGTCGACGCAACACTGATTACTTGAAATTCTGTTAACCGATTTCATTATAATGCTGACATTCAAGCTATTGTGCACATGTGTCGCTCCTAGGAGTGCTATTTCCTTGGCTTCGGAGGCGGTGTGCGACTTTTTGTAATATGAGAGTTCCTCCTCTTTGGATGCAACTTTGCATACCCAAATAGTTGTATGTGGCTTGCGAAATGCACAAAGTAGGATCGAGGCTTGCTAGGTTGTAGTTTTGCGAACTAAGAAGCAATGCGTGGCATACGAGATGTGCGGCTTAAGTAATTGTGTTGGCTTGGACACGATTCCACAATCCAAGAGGCGATGCGCAGCTTTGATTCGGACCTTCCCAGTGTCATCGGAGCAGCGCCGGTTCTTAGAAGGCGAGGATCGAGTTCCATTGATTAGCAGTTTGAGTCAATTTTCTTCCATCGACCCGCCGGGTAGATGGAGCATACTTGAGCATGGTTCCACTATATTAAGTATCGATCAGATGGTTTTGAGTCAATTTGACCCCGCCTACTCAGTGGGTTACTTATGTGAGCATGGTTTTATTGGTTCAGAAAGCAAAGCAATTCCATTAATTGAAGTAAAAGTTGGGCAAGTTCTGCCTATTTACATTGCTTCCGGTATCCAAAGATGGCTTATTTGAGGAAATAGGAAATACATAAGATAATCCTAGATAAAGTAATGATGAAGCAATTCATTGTTCCAAGCACAGGGATTTGAATTCCATCAACGGTTGTTAGCTTGAATGTGCCAACATCTCCTAGCTTTCGGCCGATAACATTGGCCCTTCGCAATTTGGTCCGAATGTTCTGGTACAGGACAGACTTGTTTAAAAACAATCTCTCCTACTTCGAAAGTACGGTTATAGACTTTGGAGTTGAAATGGTATGCGACCCTTTTCTAGTGAGCGACAATCCTTAGCTCGGCTTCTTCCCGCTTCTCATCGACCATATCGAGCGACTCGAGCAGTAGCTGTTCGTTCTGCCTTTGATTGAAGTTTTCCTTTAATGAGAAGGGACTTCCAGTTCGACTGGATCATTGCTGCAGAACCATATGTCAGGGCAAATGTAGAGTGCTTGGTTAAAGATTTGTACGTTGTTCTATAAGCTAATAGTACAAGTGAAAGTTTATCAACCCAATTTCCTTTAGCTTTAGTCTTCAATATCGATCTTCATCTGATTAAAAGTGTGTCTGAATAGGATATTGACAGAGCTGCCACTTTCCACTAATACCAGTCGGTTTGTAGCTGGTCTAATTCCTACCATCATGACCGTGTGGTCGAGGATCGAAGCCTCTTTTCCTTCCGTGTCTGGACTTCGGAATACTGTTATCGTCATTCAGGGTTCTTTGTTGCTTTGTAAGAGTTCCGCCTGTAATTGCGAAGTACGAATCTTTCAGGGCATGTTTCAACGAGCTTACATATCGCCCCATTTCTCCCTAACTCTTCTGTATGGCATGAGATCCTCTAGATATCATTTCGATGATCAGTCTTTGGTCGATTCGTCTGGATCCCTCTTTGCTGGTTCCAGCTTGGTTTCCCCGGTCTCTAAGAGGTTGGGGAAACAGCAGGATGGTCAGGATTTTATGGTTTCCTCATATATTGCTAAAGCTTGTTTTCTTGAGTCAGCTCTTTATTCAGATTCTTCAGTTATCGACCCTCATTCGTATTGTGACCATGTGTTTCATAGAAGTGGCAGTACTTCCCGAAATGATTTTGCTGTTCAGTTTCTTCCTTTTTAGGCTGCTTCTTTTACTCCTCCGTTCTATGTCACATGGTAGATGTTTTCTGGAGTCTCATTGAGAGGGGTGTAATCTTCGAGCCTCAAGCCTTTAAGTCACTTGTTACCTCTGTTTTGCTTGTTGGAATTCTGGTTCCTCCTTTTTTGGTTCCCATCCTTCCTCATATTTCCTGCAGTGGTCCTGGAGGTGTTTGCACCTTAGTTAGCTTCCATGCCATTTTGGCCAGCGTTGTTAGTTGTGGGTTTGCAGATTTTCCTTCTACTCCTCCGCCTCATCCAACCTCAAGTGTTGGCTTGCCTTTTAGTTAAAGTCCTTTCTAGTAGGTTGTTTCATTTTAATCCATTTTCCGAATTCATTATTGGGGTGGATAGCATGGACCAAGGCCATGAAGACCATATCTTCGTTTGGATTACTTACTTCAGCCAATGCGGTGTTGAAACAACTCATAAAGGATTTCAAAGATTCATTTCGTCCCTGGAATAGGTCAAATAAGGACATCACATCTTTTGCTTATGCCATGTGAAGCCTAAACTGATCAAGGAATCTTGTTGCTAATTCATTGAAAGTGGAGATGGATTTTGGTAGGAGCCTGGTGAACCACATAGAAGCATTTCCTTCTAGGAAGGTAGGAAACATCTACATCAAATAGCATCTGAAGCATTTTCTCCATCCATGTTCCAAATGTACTTGTACAAGTGAGGTTTTGGGTCTCTAGTTCCATCATAAACGTAATAGTCGACATAGTAAACTTCTTATGGTACCATTCATTCATAATATCATCAGTGAAAGGAGTTCGGCTTGGAGCGGATCCCCATTCATCATTTCCATTATCCTTACTTTCGTCCATCGAGTGCTTGATCATATGCACGATATATGCCTCTAATGTCTTATAGTCCGTAGGTTGGCTGTTAGTGGCTATACTAAGATTTTGATTTTGCAAATGATCTTGGTAAGTGGGTTGTAGCCTAGGCTCTCCTGTCTTCAGGAGAGCCACTCCCTCGGAGTTCCGTTGGCTTACGGTTGGTATGGTAGGAGCAGTTTGGACCTCCCTGCTGGTATTGAGTGCTTTAGTGTTTTCTTCCAATTTATCTTCGTCAAATTGCTCAACGTCTTCAAAGTCGGAGAGATCCACTGCTACATCTTCCCGTGGGGTTTTTGCCCCTAGATTCAAGTTCGTAGCGGGTTGTTTTGCAGTTGGGGGAGAGCTTGCATTTCCTTCTATAGTGATTCCTGCAGCTCCACCTAATACTTCCTTTTGCTTTTGCCTTCCGTTTCTCGAGCTAAGGCCAGAAACGGAAGAGTTTTCCTACTCCGTAGCAGCTGCGGGCTCTAACGTTGTTCTTGGAGCGTCTAGTGATTGCAAGATCAGGAGGATATTTAATTTGTCCATGAGAACTTTTTTGGCTGTTCTCCATCTTATGATTTATTTCATTAACCACCTTATTTAATTCACTTTTAGTGATGACTTCATGTTGGATAGAAGATCCCGATACATGATCTCCGATATTTGCTCTAAAGTTTGCCCTGATAAATGGATTTTTGGCGCCATTGACCTCAACTTACTGAGGATTGGTTTCTTCTCCAGCTATTACAGCTCCTATGGATCTTCCGAAAGTAATTCTCTTTCAACCAGCCATTGATCTTCAACATCAAGCTTCAAACTTCCTAGAGCTGATTTGATGAATTTAGTTTCTAGATCTGGCGAATCGATAAAGGAAGTTATCAGTGAAAGCACCAAAATATTAACCCAAAAAATGGATCAACACCTATTTTTAGTGTGAAAACACTAGCCCTGTTTATCAAGGCAGATAATATAGAAAAAGCAGTAATAAATCATAGAATAAGTAAAGTGACAAGAGATTTATACAGTGGTTCGGCTGTTAACGAAGCCCATGTCCACTCTATAGCTTTTATGAACTGACTGATGTTACAAGTTTACATTTGATTTACAATATGGTTGAATTTCCTAAGTTATATCAAGCTATCGTTGTTAGAGATAGCTGGAAGGATCACAGTTACCCCTCAATGGTTATTATGTGGGAGAAGAAAAGTGAAGAATAACATGACAGAGTTCCAACAGCTAGTCCCTAGATCCCCTTTCTATTGTAGATGGGATGGTATTTACAGAGGTTGGAGAGTACTTAGGCCGAGAATCGCTTTGTTAGAAGCCTGTAGTCATCAAGCGGAGAGAGCTTAGAAAGTTTGGAGATAAAGTAAGTTATCTTTTTGAATCGGTACAGATCTGACCCAATTGGGTCGGTACTGATCCGAATCCAAAGCCAATTTTTGGCTTTGATTTGTTTGGTCAAGCTTTTTTACTTTATAGTGATGCTCTCCGTATAATTGTGCAACTTATTGACTTGTTTTGATGATGATTCATGTGTGGGTTAGACTAAATTGTATTCTAAATCTGTTGAATCTTCACTTCTTGAACTCGGATGCTTGGAATGTTACAAACTTGTTGGGTGAACTTTGTTGAGGCATATAATCACAAGGATTAAGGCCACCATGAACCACTAATTTGGATCGGTATTGATCCAATAGGACTGAATCGATATCGATCCAAAACGATAGCATATTTTTGGATCAAAATTCTTAGGAACCTTTGTCTTGTATTTTTGGACCTTCCGATCAAGTTTCGAGTCGTGGTGGTTTAATCTGTATGCTTTAACTCCTATTGAATTCTACTGGGCTAAAAACCCGGTTAATAGAGAAGGTAAAAAAAAGGTTAGTGGTGATCTTAATTAGAGATCTAGCACAACCAAGACGGTCTCTACGTTTAGTATTTTCATCAAAACAAATAAGTTCACCAATGTGGCTAGCCAACTAGTTGAGGCCCTCTAGTGACTGAATCGATGATGGAATTCTAGACAACTTTGCCCAAAATAGAAAGACAAGACCTTCTCATGGGCAAAGTCAATCGACAGACTCCATTTGGTTATAATAAAAACTTTCCCATCTATAATACAAGGATCGACTTCCAACACCCTACGCCTTTCCTCCTCATCTTCAGAATCGAAAAAATACATGCCATTATCAAAACTCACATTCAACGAACTTTTTAGATTCCATTTTGATCTAAGATGTTTCTTAGCAACATAATAAGGATGTCCATCATCCAAAAAGAAACTAACTAGCGAATTTCACCAAAAAGCCTCACAGGCATTAAAAACTGCAATAAAAGGGATTAGTACCTCATCAATATTATTGGACATTTTAAATCGCTTAGATACATACCTTCGCGCATTGTGCGGCTTACTTGGAAAAAGAAAAGACCAAGTGGGTTTTTTCATGTTCGGGGCGATGGAATTATTAGCATCTGGCTTACCTACCATCCTGTCACTTGCCTTAGCAGTAACAATATTTTAGCCAGAATAAAAACCTGCTGACACAAAGACAGGCAGACTTTGAGAATGAGAATTATCAACCGGTCAAGCTCCAGGAGGGACAACCCACCGACTAGCCACAGCAATTTCGACAGGCACATTCGACATATGCTGGGTATTAGTTGGAGGGGTAATAATATCAAATAGGAACTTGGGAAGAGTAACTTATTCATAGGGTGAAGTCGACACAGATACCGCTTCTTTGGATTTGCGCTTTTGACTAGGATTTGACATTCATAATATTCACATTAAAACAAATCTATATCTGTTTTTAATTAATACTAAAACCCCTATTATTTCGCAAATAATATTTGCTATGTGCGTGTCTATATATATATATATATATATATATATATATATATATATATATATATGGAAGCAATCTTTTTCAATTTGATGCATCCATTAATAAGTGCATGTGATATTCTCCCCTATTATTTCAGCTATTACTATAACGGTGCATGAAATATGAAGCTCCAGTCGACCACTTATTATAGGCCATTTATTTAATCCACTAAACTAGTCTACAATCAAGGGTTTAATAATATATCCTCAACTCAAAGAACTAACTCATATAGAAGAAGAAAAGTATAACAAGACTGCATTGGAATAAAAATCACATTTATCCTTCCATATTAAGTATCTACATAGTATTTTATACAATTCTCATTTCCAATTCCTCTTCATGAAGAAAAAATGACCATTCACACTCTTTATCTCAACCGTGCCTACTTTACATCCACCATTAAACATTTTTTTCTTTTCTAAATGGTTGAACAATTCAAGAAAAATATGATGACTGCCCTACACCCATGGTACCCAATATACCTGAAGAGCGTGTTGGAACAGTATTCTTCCGATGTAGGACGATTTTCAAAGGTGAAATAGCTAAACATCAAGTCATAATTTTCATATATCTCACATAACATCGAATAAAATATTTTATCAACATAGACATAAAATAGACGAGATGGATAACTATAACTAAATAAATCAAAACAAATATCAGAGTGCAAGGTGCACAATTGTCATACAAGGAAAATGGAATAGAGTTTATACATCATTAAAATAATTCAAAAGAAATTTATCTCTAAATAAGGTAAAGCATTGATAGAGCTCTACATTCATTCACAGCAGAACAAGTAACATCTTCAGTAATAACTACAATAGGGCCAGCCTCATTCTCGTCCTTTGAACAGCTATGCGCTAATCTCAACCATGTTATCTAGTCTACTTATTTAAGTGTACTCGAGATAATAAGGAGCAAAGCATAAAACCTTTGGTCAAACAACAATCTGGTGTGAGCAATAAACAATCTCAAAATACTATGAAACTCGATATTATTGGACATAGGGTATGGATACTCACACCTGATATGTCCCTTCATCCAAAGAGTTAGCTCATAAACACAATATATGCTAAACTACTATCACATATGGGTATACTACATTATGTATAAGATGGGTATCGAGGCACTAAACTAGGGAATACCTACATCACAAGACATCCATAGCAATCACACGAATCATAGCAATCAAACTAGCATAAGATAACGCACAACGACAATCGTCATCAAGGTCTCATATCGTTACGTCTTTCGCCAAGGTCTCACCTTACTACACATCGTTTTCGCAGTCTCACTTCACAACGATCCTCACATAAGCCTCGCTTCACCGCAATCATCACTGAAGTCTCACTTCACCATAATAATCACCACCATCATGCCTCGCCATGACTTTCCCAAATTCTCACATTGTTATGATCATTACCGAAGCCCCTTATGGCTTTCCCAATGTCTTGCTTCACCATGACCTTCCTAAGGTCTTCATCATCGCAACTTTCTCAAAATCTTGCCTCATCTTGATCTTCCCAAGGTTTTTCGAATGAATAATAACTCTTTCAAAGACCTCCCAGACTGATGTTACCTCATGTCACAATTGGATTCAGTGTTCATTTAGATACATATTCCATAAGTATTACCCTCCCAAGGCAAGTCAGATTTTCCTATGGTTAAGGGTACACATATGTGCATCCTTGCATACCCTTTCCCCATGAAACATTCATATTTAGAATTATCGATCATCCCTTCTATATGTAACTAGATTCAGAACATCCCATGCCCTTTCATGCCACCTCACATTGTTGAACATGCCTCCTCAGACCATCCTAGTCCCAAGCATTCACTTCCCACATGTAGTATCCAATCAAACACCTCATGTCATCGAATTTCAAAACGTCTTTATAAGACAATCACATGTCGTAGATTCATCTCATTACAGTTCTGAATGCATTACGTCAAAGCGTCATGCCTTTGCCTCATCATTTATCGTTAATCTTCATCACATTGTAATCAACAAAAATAATGTCGAACATTCAAATGAATGCATGTACATGAGCATCAAACAACATTTGTACAGCCCCGAGTCCTTGACCGCATAGCTAGCACTAAGAGTGGTCGGTACCGATCAAAAAAGCGATCCATACCAATCACGTTGGCCATCACCAAAAACTTTACAAAATTGAAGTTTTCACTTTTTCACTTGACCCCATGCTGGCCTGAAGCTCAAAGAAACTATGTGAAAAACAATAACCAAGAGTGGTTGGGCCCAAGCACTTTTCCACCTAAAATACCTGAAGCAAGAGCACCTGAAATCCAAAGCAACTAGCCTAGAAACACTAAGCAGGAGTTGTCGGGCCTGGAACTTTTCCACCTTAAAATTTGGCTAAGTCCTCCAATACCAATTAATTTTTTCAAGGTTGAATCCTAAATCTCAACCTCCAAACCCAAAGTAAACCCCATTGTGAGTCGAAGTATGCCACTGCCGATCACTTTCTACCCACCATCGAGATCACTTTTTGAGCTATCAAATTAACTCCAACTCACTTGAAAATTTCTGAGTAGACACCCCAAAGCTTCCAGCACAACATATCCAAATTTCATCGCTTTTCGACCATTTTAGTGTCATTTCCATCAAATGACGTATCTCTCTCCTAACTATACAAACAACTAGCAAGCACATCAAAACAATTCATCCAAAAATCAAACATCATTCCATATCATCCAAAGAGCACATTCAAGTCATCCAAACACAAATTATAAGCATAAATTGTTTTCGATCTGGTTTTCTAAAAAATAGCTATCATGGTTGGTAAATGATATCAATCATTTAAAGTCCAAATCTTGCTTTTTAGTCATGTTCTAGGGTGTTATTAATATCAAAACTAAGTTCTAAAATCTTTTAACTTTAATAATCATATAAAAAATCATGTATTTACTATATAAATAAGCATATTATAGTAAGAGAGGTAGAATCACCCATCTTGGAACAAAGAACACAACCCTAGAACAATATGATGCAGAGCAATCCCAATGCGAATTATAAATCCCCCAAAATAGCAGATCTACTATTCTCTTTTGTTAATCCCTCTTAAATCCATCAATTATACTAATTAACTTGATAAAATTGTGGTTTTTAGGTCTATTTTGTATTAGTGGAGATTGGGAGGTGATTGAAATAAAGAGAAATGACTAATGATAGCTTGGAGGAAATGGTACTAACCCTAATCATGAATTGGGCTAATGTGTTGCACTAATCATCCTCTAATCACCCACTAATATGCTTACAACCTGTCAAAACTTCAAATAGCCATGTCTTCTAAATGGTATGTCCAAATTATTAATATGACAACTCTACAGAAAGAGAAACCATCATCCCAATTTAATAAAAATGGTTTCAAACCATAATTCGACCCCTATCGATACTGTTGATTGTTCTTAAGATCTTTGTTTATGATATTTGGAGAGAAAGAAATGGTAGAATTTTTGATCAGAAATTTGAGAATGAAGATGTGCTTTTTAGTAAGATGCATAAGAAGATTCGTCAAAGGATAGCTAGACTGACATGAATTTGATTTGCTATTTGTTAATTTTTGTTTTGGTTTGTTGTTGTATTTGTATTGCAGATTGTATTAATTGAATTTGTTTGTATTGCAGAATGTATTTGTTGTATTTGTATTGCTGACATGAATGTACCTTTTGTTTGTTAATAAATGGGCAGGGCTCCCTTAGCCCATTGCTTTTCAAAAAAAAAAAAGATTTTCAGGCTCAAAATCATCCAACAAAAATTCTAAAGATAAGAAATGTTACTATTTGATATTTCCTAAAGTTATAGTCATACAATCTCATATGAGTTTAAAAATAATATTTTACAACCCTCATAAATGTAAAATATGGGTGGTTACACTTCCCCCTATAGGAATTTTTCCCCTGAAATCCATAGTCAAATAAGGAAAAGTCAAACATAACTAGCCCACATGTCTAACAACCACAAACAATCATCTCAAGCATCAAACATGCAACCTTTCAACCATTCAACCATAAGAATCAAATAGTATTTATGTTTACCCTAGCATGTGAGATACTAAGCTATCCCATTCGACATCGTAAGTGAATTCGATATAGAGAAAATCCTACCGAACAAAGCATCCTGCATCATCGATCCCATACTATCCTTGGTCTCCTCCATACTGTCCTCTCCGCCTTCACTCTTGCTGAACTTCTACCGACTTTAGTGCCTTCCCTTAAGACGCTCTTGGTTCAACCTTGATATCACTCAACCAATCTGGTTCCATTTTACTTGATACTTGTCATAAACTTTTCCATATACCAAAATCCTGACATCCTTTATCATTTCCTTCTCAATATGATGTCTATCCAACACATCCTATTTCTATAGGAATGTACCACTAATCTTGGATAGCAACATTCTTGCAGTACCTCACTCCTATGTCCATCAATGTCAGGCATAAATGGTCCATCCTTCATACAGAACCAACTGACTCGGTTGAGTTCGTACGGCCTCACCTCCACAAATGCTACTCCATTTCTGTCTGGTGGGTCTACCATCTCACTCGCCAACTTCTTTGACTCTAACCCATACTTAGAATGGAAATTATAACCAGTAATAAAAATACACTAGGAACTCTACTCCTTAACTGGCATGTTTCCTTAATTCCTAGGGCGTTATCCAAGGCGCACCTTATACTTGCCCTTCACTAGAAGACAAGAAAATCTCATACGAATACTGATATAAGCTCCCCAAGCTCCTGGGGTTCCATGTCAGCTCAAAGAATTGTTTGTGCGCCATGCAAATACTACAAATACTCTTCAACTGAATATAGCATCATGCATGAACCCCCTTCACGGGTCACTCTCTTGCACCTCAAGTTCTCTTATCCCTTTGAGCACCATTTTCCTCGAAGATATAACACTAGTCATAGGAACTCCATCTCTCAGCGTAGCGATTGTCCCAATTCTTCCTGATGTTCGCTCACTATGGGAAAACGATTACGAATCTCATGTGGGATCCTAAGAAAATACACAAAGCTAACCATAACCGTACCCACTTGATCGTATAGTTTTACTCTAGCTTCCACTTTTGCCTTTACTTGTCCGTCGTCTACTACAGCTCACCATTTTTCCATAGCTCTGTATCCCTTTGGTCGTCCTGCACTAAATGATACCAAACCCCATAAGTTCTAATGAAGCAAACACAAGCAGAATATCATCCATGACTGGACACACTAAGCCTTAACAAACCATCACTAAATCGGTCAAATTACCACTAAGTACGAAACAACTAAAGGTTAGCTAACTAGATCGAGCCACCATTCTAACCTAGTTACTAACTCATTAGATATGTAAAGGATCCAACATATCGATACCAAATAAAAACATGCATAGGCATATTGCAATAAAAAAGCACGTTCCAGAGAAGTATGTCCTTCACTTTCTCCTTCGTTGGTGAAGCGATCATGAAGTAGGAGCGACATTCAATGCACAAGTAGTAGCACTCTACTTATTCCTTTTCGATTATGGGCAGACCCTCTTCAAGTGCCGGTCTTATCGCAAACAAAGCATTTCCTCTCCACACCACTTTGGGCCTTGCGGTCTTTGCTAAGATGACCCATCTTACGATAATTAAAGCACTTAGCTCCTACCTACTTTTCTTCTGGCTATTCTCTTCCTGATAGTGCTTCTTCTCTTTGTTGTTTCATTTCCTCTTGCCTCCAGTGCTTGCTTGCGGTTTTGGTTCTTCCTTTGAAACAACAACATCAGCCTTTAGTTATGGGTACAGGCTCTCTTGCCTTAAAGCTTTTTCAACTAGTTTCTTGAAGGACTCTTTAATATGTCCCATCAGCTTCTCCCTCGGATAATTATCCCAAACATGATGAACTTCTCATTGTTTTTCAGAGGGTATCAATGAAAGATAAAAAATATTTTGACAACATGTTGAATGCAACCACATACTTCGAGATAGTGGTATGAACTTCTCTTCGGATCTAGTCTTAAATTGCTCCTAAATTAATCGATCTTCTAGAGTAGCAATTTAAAAAGTTTTTCACCATCTCATCGCACGACATTAAAGTTGCCTAGAGGCTAACTTCCTCTTCATTTCATCTTCTAACTCCAAATCTTCAAAGATTCACTCATAGGTATCCAACTAATCATGCACTTCAATAGTCAATTCCATTCCAAGGAACGATTTGCCTCCAAGACTATAATAGTCCTTGTTTAACTTAGCAAAGTTGATCTTGGACGCTTGCACTGGAGCACCACCATGGCAAACAACAGGAGCAACACCTTGTATATTCTGCAGCATGTTCATCATCATATCCGTGAACATTGCTTGCATACGGGGTTAGCTGCCCTCAAACCCTTACCCTCTTTTTCCACCCTAAACATAGAATTCCTTGTAGCATTCCCTATATGCCGGCTCATTTTTAAATTTTGTAAAAAGAAAAATTAGTCTCTCATAAAGGAAAACTGCATCTATAGTGCTCAAATGTGCAATGCAACTTATATACTATATATAATATTAATATAGTTTTGAAAACCAAAATATATGAAAACTTTCATATATCACTTGATCCATTTTAATACATTTCACTTAACTTATCTCTAATGAATCTAATTACTAACTTAGCTTGATCTATCAACCTAATCTATCATACCACGTGTGATGACCACCCTACACCCCTGGTACCCAATATACCTCAAGAGTGCACTGTAACGATATCTAGCCGATGTAGGACAATTGTTAAGGGTGAAATAGTTAGAACTCTAATCATAACCGCTCGTATATCCCATAATGCATTGAATAAAATATAATATTAACATAGATATAAAATAGGCGAGATGAATAAGTATAACTAAATAAACCAAAACGAATATCAGAGTGCCAGGTTCACAATAATCATATAAGCCAAATGGAATAGATTTTGTACACCATTAAAATCAAAGGAAATCTATCTCTAAATAAGGTAAAGCATTGATAAAGCTTTGCAGTGATGCACAACAGAATAAACAATAACTCTAGTAATGAATATAATAGTGACAGCCTCCTAGTTGTCCTTTGAATAGCTCCATACGCTCATCGCAACAATGTTATCTAGTCTATGCATTTAGCAGTACCCAAGATAATAGGAAGCTAAGTATAAAACCATGAGTTAGACAACAATATGGTGTGCACGATAAATGATGTCAAAATGCTATGAAAACCGATATAGTATAGTACATAGGGTATGGATACTCATACCTGACATGCCCTTGCATCTAAAAAATGAGCACGTACACATACTATATGCTAAACTACTATCACATTGGCTATACTACACTAAGTATAATATCAGAGTATAATATCAGCGTTAGGATACTTAACTCAAGAATACTTACATCATAAGACATTCATACAGTAATCACACTAATCATAGCAATCAAACCAACATAAGATAACATACAACGACAATCAACATCAAGGTCTCGTATCGTTACATATATCACCAAGGTCTCACCTTGCCATGCATTGTTTTTGAAGTCTCACTCCACCACAATCATTGACAACATCATGCCTCACCATAGCTTTCCCAAAGTCTTACATTATTATGATCATTATAGTAGCCCCTCTTTACTATGACTTTCCTAAAGTCTTGATTCACCGTGACCTTCCAAAGGTCTTCATCACTATGATTTTTCCAAAGTATTGCCACATCTTGACCTTCCCAAGGTCTATTGAATGAATTATAACTCTTTTAACGACCTTCCAGGCCAGCGACACCCTATGCCATGATTGGACTCAATGTTCATTTAGATACATATCCCATAGGCACGACCCTCCCAGGGTAGATTAGACCATCCCATGGTCTTGGGTACATAGGTAAGCATCCTAACATACCCTTGCCTCATAAAACACCCACATTTAGAGTTATCGATGATCCTTTCTACATTGACTCGATTTAGAACATCTTATGCCCCACCACATCTCCTGACCTTGTTGAACGTGCCTCCTTGGACCATCATAGTCCCAAGCATTCACTTCGCACTTGAAGTACTCAATCAGATGCCTCATATTCTCGAAGTTCAAAACATCTCCATACACACATCTTATTTGTAGATTCATCTCATTACAGGTCCAAACGCATCACGTCGAAGCATCACGCCTTTGCCTCTCCATTTATCGTCGACCATCATCATGTCACAATCATTGGAAAAGAACGTCGAACGATCGAACAAATATACACACATGAACATCGAAACATCATGCGCATGCCCTCAGTCGAGTGGTTGGTACCGACCATCACTTTGGCCATCTCCAAAAACTTCACAAAATTAAAGTTTTTCACCTTTTCGCTTAATCTTTTGCTGACCCAAGGTAATCTATCCAAAAATCCAAAGCAACCATATGAAAAACACCAAACAAGAGTGGTCGAGCCCGAGACTTTTCCACCTCAAAAACCAAAAGCAAGAGCACCTGAAACCAAAAGCAAATAGACAAAAAACACCAAGCAGAAGTAGTTGGGATCGACCACTTTTCCTCCTTAAAATTTGGCTTAGTCCTCTAATATCGACCACTTTTTCCCCATGTTGAAGTCAAATCTCTTAGCCACTAAACCCGATTAAAACCCCTTTGTGACTCCAAGCATGTCACCGTCTACCAATTTCTATCCACCACCAACGATCACTTTTTGGGCTATTAAATCAACTCCAAGTCACTTGAAATTTTTTGAGTAGACTCCCCATAGCATCCAGCACATTATATCCTCATTTCATCGTGTTTCGACCACTTTGGTGCCATTTGCACCAAATATTATATCACTTTCCTAACTGCGCAAAACAATAAGCAAATTCATCAAAATAATTCATCTAAAAATTAAACATCTTTCCATATTATCCAAACAGCACATTCAAGTCATCCAAACACAAACTATCAGCAAAAATCATTCTATATCTAGTTTTCTAGAAAATTGCTATTATGGGTGGTAAATGGCATCGATCATTTTAAAATTCAAATCCATCTTTTTAGAACCTATGCTAGGTTGTTATTAATATCAAATCTAAGTTCTAAAACATTTTAACTTTAAGAATCATATCAGATATCACATTTTTGCTTTGTAGATAAGCCACGTATAGTAGAGAGGTGAAATCACTTACCTTGGATCAAAGCATACGAATCCTTAGGAAATTAGATGTGGAACAATCCAAGCACGAAATCCAAAGCCCCAAAACAATAAATCTACTATTATCTTTGGTTAATCCCTTTAAATCCACTAAATAACTTCGTAAAAATGGTGGTTTTTAGGTCTAATTTGGACTAATAGAGGTTTGGAGTAGACTAGAAATGAAGGGAAATAACTAATGATGGCTAGGAAGAAGTGATATAAACCATAATCCTAAATAGGGCTGATGGGATGCACTAATCACCTTCTGATTACCTACTAGTCTACTCAAAGCCAGTCAAAACATCAAACAATCATATCTCCTAAAAGACAAGTCTAAATTCTTAATGTGAACACTCAACTAAAAGAGAACCAATCATCCCAATCTAATAGAAGTATTTTCAAACTCTAATTTAACTCCTATCAAAAGTTACAGGCCTTGTAAGATTTTCAGGGTCAAACCTATCTAAAAAAATTGTAAAGATAAGAAATGCCACTATTTGACATTTCCCAAAGTTACAGAGTCGTATGAACTCATATGAATTTAAAAATAATATTTTGCAACCTTTCGATACGTAAAATACAGGTCGTTAGAAGAAAACCCTTTCTACAAGATTACACCAAATTCAGATATCCTTAACATTTTAAGAATATTGCATAAGTTGCACTAAAGTAAACCGATCAAATTGACATTTCAGTAATTGAGTTCCTAGGTCTATCTAGTAGTTCTTGGTTTGTATCGCTTCTTATGCAACAAAAGCCTCATTATATTCAATCGTATTGAACACATAACCTTGCGCTACGATTTACTTATTCATTTTGGATGAACCACATTCATCGTGATTTCATTTATTACGAATACATCTTCACTATACAACTTTTGTATGTGATTGAATAAATCAAATATTTCTATTCCTCTATTGCTTTTTAGTTCAAAAACTCATAGAAGACAATAATTGTCTTGAGAAAATGAACACTTAAATGATCAAGGTTTGAATGTATCTGTTAGTTTTATTATTTGGCTCTTGCATAGTTCCTGAAGTGACAACATGTCAAAGGATATAAAGATAAGTAGAATTTTATATTTCCATGCCAATCCTTACTTGGTTCACTTGCATATTTTTAACTGATAAACATTTTATCAATTATACTAGTTGCCTAAGTTTATCAATGTAGATCATTTTAGCTTTGTATAGTATACATCCTTACAGTATTAGAATGTTTAGACGGTGTTATTTCATTTTTTAGTATGTCTCTCACTAAATTTTTATATTTCTCAAAATCTTAAGAGAAATATAGAAATCTTTCGAGTTCTTTAGTGAGTGTCAAGGCTCTTCCTTGGGATTTTGACCCTAAGTTTGCCCAATAAATCATAGGCCCATGAGTGATGGATACCTCTTTATCAATTGTACCATATATCCTCCTAACCTTAGTCTTTGCCTCAATCTCAAACTTGACCTTGAGTTTTCTTAATATCTGAAGCAGATTATTTGCTCGTACCTATCGTTTCATGATGACCTTCGTATAATGCACATACCTTGAGTTTGCACAACAAATACATGTATGTATCTCAACTAGTCTAGGAAATATATTAGTACTACACATAACCTCCCTAGCTTATTCAAAAACTAGTGAGTATGCAATTATACTATCAATATATAAATGTTAGAGGACTACTTTATATATTAGAGATTCATAATCTTTAACATATACATAAATGTGATATCAGTTTAAAGAATAACGTATGCCTTATGAAATATCCTCATGATCCAAGTGTTGGACACATTTGATATTATGGTATGTGTACTTCATGTATGTACTTATTCTAAAAATCTATTTTTGGATTATTTCAGTTCCACTTAAATTATGTTCATACACATATAATTATTCAAGTTTAATTTATTTATAATTGTTATAATTTGATATAACTTGTATAATATATAAATGTATCTTTTTTGACAGGAAAAACAAAGTGTTATTAGTTTGCACAGGCAAGCCGGATTATAGAGGTCATGCCACTTTATAACAATTATTACAAGTGTGAGGAAGAGATGACTCAACAACTATAGTGGTCATTGACCATATTTTAAAAGTGTGAGGCGCAGAACCCCAACGACTCTAACTAACACAAGAACTTCACACATCCTAATGGCACAATAGCACCAAAGAGGGTGCTAACATTTGATATCAAGCCGCACAAGGCAGTCCAAACACCCTAATGACCATATATAAGCAAGTTTCATACAAAGAAAATACTACATAAGAAGCTAATACAACAAAATAGTTATATGACACTAAAGAACCAAAATGTCGCAAGCGAGATAACAAGCAAATACCAGAAAGATGGTCAATACATCCATCGCATTTCACAGCTCTATTCCAAGCAAAGCTAAGGACGGATAAGCACCACTATGCCCAAAGTTAACAACCACCAAAAAGCACATAAAGCATAACATTTGTCACTAGCATAGATCTCACATCCACCGTGCAATAGTTGCCATGGAGACAATCGATGAGAAAGAAGTAGAGGCTTGGTAGAAGTAAAGAAAGGCATAAGCTGCTAACATCCATAGCTAAACCTAACTCTTAACTCAAATTATCTTTCCGTACAAAAGATAAGGAGCTAACCACAAAAATTGCTAGGGTCCTAAACTACAACATAACCATCTTGGAAAAATACAAGATTCCCGGCTAATATAACACCCAGAAACATGTGGCAACATATATAAATGGGCGACTTTAACATCCAAAAGATTAAGCAGCATCTACAGAGTACGGAGGAAATTAAACAGTGCCCTATGAATCGAAAGCAAGGATTGGAGAGGCTTGGAATTAAGAACAGGCCTAGGCCAGTATGCAATAACAGAAGGGGATTACCTACGTAAAAGCGGGCAAAGTAGAGAAGCACAAAAGTGAAGCAGATGGAAGACAGAAGTGAGTTTTGCAAGAAAGTAGAAAAAAGAAACCTAGGAAAAAAATAAAAATGAAATAAAGGAGGGCGAGATGTTATGAGTGCGCACATGAAAGACGAAGCAGGGTTTGGTAAAGGGGTGGATGTGGACGAACTAGGAAGCAGATTTGAGAAGAAGAGGGGTGGCGGTTGAGAACCTTAGAGGCCTTTAATATACATTTCTTATACAAGAAACGAGTTACAAGAAACGAGTTACAGGTCTCTATTTTTGATGTTGTTATAAGAAAAGTCACTGTATATATAAGTATGTAAATTTAGTCCCTATTTTTTTAAAAATAGAAAACGCAAGGTCCTTTGCACTTTTCTGACGGAAAATGCAAGCTAACTTGCAATTTTTATCAGAAAAGCGCAAGCTAGTTTGCGCTTTTTTATTTTCAATTTTTTTTAAAAATTTGAAATTTTCAAAAAAATTTAAATTTTTGAAAAGCGCAAATTAACTTGCATTTTTATAAAAAAAATGCAAGATAGTTTGCTTTCTGATTTACAAAAAACAGAGACTTAATTTACATACTTATTATCATAAAGACTTTTCTTACAACAACATTGAAAATAGGGACCTTCGGTGCAAAGCCCCTTTCTTATATTTGACCTCTTTCCGGGTTTTTTGTTTATATGTTTATGTTTGTGAATATATGTATCTTTTCAATTTAATCACATTTAAGTAATTTTAATTGTTACTAATTAAATCATATTTAATTAATTTGATTCCTATTGATTAAATCTTGGTTAATTAATTTTGCTTCTTGTTAATTAAACATTTAATTAGCGTTCAGTTTCTATTTGTTAAATCAGATTTAATTAATTTTCAACTCTTAATATAATTAAGTAATTTAATTGCATTTTATTTATTATAGCATTCAGAAATTTAGTATCATTCATCTTATACCATTTAGGATGAATCACCACCTATAACACTTATAGTGTTTATATAAATGGACACATCAATATATGTATATATTAATCAATTAAATTTTAATTAGTTATTTATTTAGTAAATCCTTTTGTTTAATTAAATACAGTTATTTAATTAAATACTTTAATTAATTTGAAAATTTTAATTTATTAATTGTCTTAAAATATTTTAGGATAAATATACGATTATAACATTTGTAGTTAAATAAATATATCAATGTTTATATATATATAAAAATATATGTGTGTGTGTGTGTGTAATCGATTAACTCTTAATTAATTATTTAATTTAATTAATCATATTATGTGATAACCAGTATCTTAATAGGTTCGATTTTTGACTAATTCAAAAACCAAGTCCATTAGGGTATGGATCGTTGCTGCTGATGAATTGTAATAACATAAGTATATTGGAGGTTACCAATACCAATTATTCATATCCTAATGGACTTGGTTTTTCGATTAGCCAAAAAATCGAGTCCATTAAAGTACGGTTATTGCATTCGTTTTAGAGCAAGGTTAGTCGATTATTAGAATCAGGACACGACGAGTGAACGTATTTGGATTTTTACTTGGAATTATATGTATATTTCACGCCAAACTCTACAGATTCCGACTATAGAAGTAGTTGCGACCATATTCTAGAAAATGGATAATGTAACTATGAGTAGGAATAATAAATTGAGTTAGATTTATACACCAACTGCCCAATGGGATATAGGCCATACCGTAAGGCATTGACTTAAGAATAGCATGAGCACGACGTATAGAAGGGTCCTTGAAGCTGGATCATACTCGACTCCTTTTACTGGACCAAGACTGCCCTATGATTGCGTATTTCGCCGGTTTGCCGATTGATGTTGTATATTTCATCTAGATATATGCAAAGTAAGAACCTATATGTTGCAAATGCTTGGAAGTAAGATATAAATAGGAGTGAGCAAGTACTCGCAAAAAGGTGTGCATTAACCACCATAAGATGATAGCCAGATTTTAATATGTTCTTAATGAAGACAAGTTAATAATAATTGAAAAGGAAGAAAAGTCCAAAAGAAAGGACAAACAAAAAATAATTTTTGAGTCGACCCCATGTAAAAGAATTTAATAAAAGATTTTTCGTTTTCTTAAAATATTTGAAATAGCTTTCATAGATTTATTTAAAAATAAAAAAGCCCTATCACTATCAATTTGTAATTTTTGAAAAGTAAGTGAACACTAAATTTTTCACCATAGAAAATATCCTTTAAAAATAGATTCATGAAAAACTAGGAAATTTAGGTAATTGTTTGCGTAAAAAATGGCCGCAAACACCCAAAGTCGTATGAGTTGGTTGATTTTATGTTGTGTTTAGTGATTTGGGTGATTTATGCAAATATGTAAAAAGCAAGGACTAAAATGTAAAAGACACACAGATTTATAGTGGTTCGGCAAGAACGTGCCTACGTCCACTTTATATGTTATTCTCCTTTTTTCTTCAGATTACAAGTACAAAGCTTTGATTACAAGTATCTAAAGTTGTTTGAGAGTTCCTTCCAGGCTTGAGCTCTCAAACTTGTCCACCATTGTTGTACCCCTGCCCCTCTATTTATAGAGTGAGATAGGGGGCAGGGGTCTTGGACGTATATAGCTGCTGGTGGGCCTGGGCTGAAGCAATCTAGACTGGCAATTCTGGTTCGGCGAGGCTTCATTCGGTCATACAAGGAGAAGTTGGAGTTTGGTTCGGTAGTGGGAGGAAGGTTGGTCCGGTGTTAGGTTGAGTTGTGTGTGGTTCGGTGTGGGTTGGTTCGGCATGGGGATGTAGGGCAGCTGGTTCGGCGGTGATGTTGGACCGGTAGTGGTTGGTGAAAGATGGAGCTTGTAATTGATCCGGTGGTGGAGTTGATCCGGTGATGGAGTTTGGAGGGAAGGAGGCTCGACCGGATGTCCTTTGGTTCGGCATGACATGGAGAGGCCGGATGAAACTTGGCGTTATGAATGCCGAATGAATCAATGCCGAATGGATCTTAAACCTCTTAAGGCCGAATGAGCTTTTGCACTTGGGTCATGAACGAAATCATCGACTTGTATACGCTTGCTAATTGCTTCTTCTTAGCTCGGTCGTGGTAGAGACGCGCTCAACTTTGATATTCCAGTTTTGTCCAAAAAATGGGATAACACTTTGCCCCCCAAAATATGCCTTGCGGTAGGAAGGCGTGTTTTGTAATGCCATGAGCCGGATGTTCATATCCTGTCATCAACCTGTAGAGAATTTGATAGTTTATATGGCCCCAAATGACGACCGTTCGGGATCGAGCTATTCGGGATGAAGCGCGGCCGTTCATGGTCAAGCGCCTAACTTCAAATGACGATCGTTCGTGATCAAGTCATTCGAGGGAAAGTGCGACCCTGCGCGGTCAAGCGCGTAAATCCATGCGTCGATCGTACGGGATCGAGTCATCTGCAGTGAAATGTGACCGTTCAAGGTCAAGCGCTTTACTTCAAATGACGACCGTTTGGGATCGAGTCATTCGAGGTAAAGTGCGACAGTGCGCGGTCGAGTGGGGACCGTTCAAGGTCAAGCGCTTAACTTCAAATGACGACCGTTCGCGATCGAGTCATTCGAGGTAAAGTGCGACAGTGCGCGGTCGAGTCTGTATGTCCACGCGTCGATCGTTCGAGACCGAGCCATTTGTGATGAAATGTGACCGTTCAGGGTCAAGCGCCTAACTTCAAATGACGATCGTTCGTGATCAAGTCATTCGAGGTAAGGTGCGACAGTGTGCGGTCAAGTGGCGGTCCTCAAATGACGACCGTTCGCGATCAAGCCATTTGAGGTAAGGTGAGTTGTGGGTGGCGGACCTCAAATGACGACCGTTCGCGATCGAGCCATTTGAGGTAAGGTGAGTTGTGCCGTTCGAGGCGAGTTGTGCCGTTCGAGGCGAGTTGTGCCGTTCGAGGCGAGTTGTGATCGTTCGCGATCGAGTGCCGTTCGAGGCATGTTGTGACTGTTCGAAGTCGGGTGCCGTTCGAGGCGAGTTGTGACTGTTCGAAGTCGGGTGCCGTTCGAGGCGAATGAGTGTGCCCGGGGGGGACTTAATATTATCAGTGTTGGAGTTATTGTTTGGGGGAGTTTTCGAATCAAAGACTTCGGCAGTTCGTTGCCATGCAATAGGTGGTGCTCGTGGACCGTTCGCGATCCAACGGGCATACAAGTAAATAACTTTTCCATGGAATTGTAAATGTTAAAGCAATAGTACCTTACAGCGGAAATGTCCAAACAGGAAGAATTCAAATGTTCAAATCGAAACAAAAGCAAAGCAAGGATGTCAAAGTGTAAGTTCCCACCCCGAAGCAGTCAATGATCATTCAGAGCATGCCTGGAGATCGTTCGCGATCTCGTACATGTGTAAATGATTTAATTGCTTTAGTGGAAGCTTACGACTTGTTCATCGTTATTTTAATCAAGCAATCAATGGATAATCAAATGGTGCCCTGATCCAGGGTCACCTCTAGCTGATGTAGAGGGTGGTCGCTCTGGCTCCACCGCTGGAGTTCGCCTCCTCACATACTGAAGGAGCATACCGTTCCTGATAAGCCCTTCCACCTCGTCCTTCAAATGCCTACAATCATTAGTGTTATGACCATTCAATTCATGAAATACACAAAACTTATCTGATTTTCTTTCGTCAGAGGTTGGATCCCTTCGCATTGGTCTACGATACGGAACCTGCCCCTTGGTATTCTGATAAATCCGTTCCAAACTCTCATTCAACTCTGAATAGGTGGTGAATCGTGGCTCTCTTCGTAGCCACTTTGTCCTGTCATCATTATCCTCAGCCTTTCTTTTTCCTTTGCTAGTCTCCGCACCCTTTCCAGGTGGGTTTCCGCTCTTGATTGTGTAAACGTCATCTTCTTCCTCTCTTTCTGCACTAGCATCTTCCAAACGCAGAAACTTTTCAGCCTCGTGATAGAATTCTCCCAGATTCATAGGCGGGTCCTTGGTTAATGAATTCTTGAACTCTGTGTTACCAGCTATTCCAGATACAGCTGCCATCATGACCATAGCTGGATCTGGTCGATCCACTGATGCTGCTGCCGCATTAAATCGCGTTAGGAAGCTCCTCAAAGTCTCTCCAGTTTTCTGTTTCAAGGTTGCCAAAGTCATCACATTCTTGGGTCTCGCAATATGAACCCTGAATTGCCTCATGAATCTCTCAGTTAAATCTGCCCATGTTCCTATGGAGCCGCTCTCCAGTTGTCTAAACCATAACGCTGCAATGTCCGTCAAATACAGTGGAAAGCATCGGGCCATAACCTCCTCTGATGCCCCCAGCACTTCCATATGTCTCATATACTTCGTTAGATGGACCGTGGGGTCCGTTTTCCCGTTGTACATGTCCAATGATGGTAGCTTGAATTCTGGTGGGTTCCTAGCCATCCTGATCGCGGAAGAAAAAGGACTCCTGTTTACATCTTCCAAGTCTCTGTTTACTAAACCGCCTCTCATAGCTCTTCTAACCATCTCTGCTAATCTGTCGTTGTCTCCAAGCTGTAGTTCTCGTTCACTGTCTTCGACCTGCCCCCCAAGTCCACGGGAGTTTCCATGTGTATGCCTCCTTGGCTGAACGTTCATTCCTCTATTGCTACCAGGTGGCTCGGATGCCCCCATCTCACTTCCCGGGGTTGGATCAACATGCTCTGCGTGAGTGCCCCCTAGCTCTGGTGCTGCACCAGATGGTCCTGCTCCGTTCTGAATTCCAGCCGCTCCTTGGATCTGTGCTCCAATTTGCCCAATTTGTTGAAGTAAGTTCTGGATCATCTCTTCTTGCCTTCTCATCATGACCTCCATCTCATCCCTAGTGATGAAGATCGACGCTTGATTCCCTCTTGAGGTAGCCTCTTGACTTCCTTGGTGTTCACTTCTCTCTGGCCTTTGCCTTTTACTTGTTTGTCTCGTCATAACTCTTAGATCTGAACTCTTAGATTTTCAAATTCAACTTCTGTCCGTGTAGCGGAAGCTGGTTCTTCTCAGTGAAAGCACCAAAATGTTTGCGTAAAAAATGGCCGCAAACACCCAAAGTCGTATGAGTTGGTTGATTTTATGTTGTGTTTAGTGATTTGGGTGATTTATGCAAATATGTAAAAAGCAAGGACTAAAATGTAAAAGACACACAGATTTATAGTGGTTCGGCAAGAACGTGCCTACGTCCACTTTATATGTTATTCTCCTTTTTTCTTCAGATTACAAGTACAAAGCTTTGATTACAAGTATCTAAAGTTGTTTGAGAGTTCCTTCCAGGCTTGAGCTCTCAAACTTGTCCACCATTGTTGTACCCCTGCCCCTCTATTTATAGAGTGAGATAGGGGGCAGGGGTCTTGGACGTATATAGCTGCTGGTGGGCCTGGGCTGAAGCAATCTAGACTGGCAATTCTGGTTCGGCGAGGCTTCATTCGGTCATACAAGGAGAAGTTGGAGTTTGGTTCGGTAGTGGGAGGAAGGTTGGTCCGGTGTTAGGTTGAGTTGTGTGTGGTTCGGTGTGGGTTGGTTCGGCATGGGGATGTAGGGCAGCTGGTTCGGCGGTGATGTTGGACCGGTAGTGGTTGGTGAAAGATGGAGCTTGTAATTGATCCGGTGGTGGAGTTGATCCGGTGATGGAGTTTGGAGGGAAGGAGGCTCGACCGGATGTCCTTTGGTTCGGCATGACATGGAGAGGCCGGATGAAACTTGGCGTTATGAATGCCGAATGAATCAATGCCGAATGGATCTTAAACCTCTTAAGGCCGAATGAGCTTTTGCACTTGGGTCATGAACGAAATCATCGACTTGTATACGCTTGCTAATTGCTTCTTCTTAGCTCGGTCGTGGTAGAGACGCGCTCAACTTTGATATTCCAGTTTTGTCCAAAAAATGGGATAACAGTAATTTTAATTAAATGAGTTATTTGGAAATTTTCTAGGTGGAGATAAAACCGACTAGACTAGAATTTCAAGTAAAAGGGTTTTTGGTAAAAAATAAGACAATCTGTCTTTTAATAAAACAGACAGAAAATAGGGCGTATGTTTGGCTTGATGGTTTTTTTGTAAATTTAAAAGCTTTAAATTGCTTTTTAAGGTTGGATAAATGGAAATGGTACTTGATTTAAAAGGAGTAAAGTGAAAGGAAGGATAAGAACAACTATGGTGAAAATAGAAGGAATATTCTCATACTAGGAGAATACGAGGAAAATAACTAACTTTATTTGTACAGAAAAGGAAACAATTTCATGTTAATTGAGAAAAGCCAAAAGACTAAAATAGTGGGCGAGTGCACTATGATGATCAAATGAAGAAAATGGTCAAATAAAACAGCTAAGGAGGAGCAATTTAGGTAGAAAGAATTTAAATAGTAGAGACATTAGGAAATTTAAATAGAAAAAATGTTTGGAATTTGTATCAAAATAGTTATCCAATTAGAAACAATATAGGAAAACCAAAGGAAAAATTGGATGGTTTCCACAAATATGTGTAGTAATTGCATATGTCTTTTAAAAGCCTCCCTCATACGCTATTAGAGTCTTTCCTAAGGTTGAAATTGAAAATAACATGAGAAATAGAAAAATAATAGAATAAAAGTTGTCCTTGTCTACTCCATTTTTAGTGTCTAAAGTAAAAAAGGAGTTGTAGAAATAATGTATAAGTGTACATTTTTGAAAAATGGCGGTATAACAATTGAGTTTTTGAATGCAGAACTTAATAAATGGTTTGAGTTAAAAATCCTACGAACCAAATCTCTATTATAGAAAGGCCTTAAAGGGAAAATTGACTTGATGCAAATAAAAATTGACTCTTACTATTTGAAAAGAAGGAAATAATGTGTTGTTAAAGGAAAAGATCTTTTTAAATTAAATTGCTAATATTGACTTTTAAACTCAATAAATTTAATTCATAAATCTTAAATTATAGTTTTAAAAGTATCACCCCTAGAGTCAAAGGCGGTTAAAATGAGGAACTTTTCATGGCACTTTTGGGAAACCAAACCATTATTGAATTTAATAAAAAGCTTCTAAGCTAATATTTTCAAAGATAAAAATTTGGGTTGAGTACTTCACAATTGTGAAGTTTAAACTGTGTATAAAGAATGGTGAAAACTGAACCAACCTTGATATGGAGTAGATAAAGATGATACCTAGATAAGTCGAGGTAAAACCTAAGGCTATGAAGGAAATAGCTATGAATGCTCATAAAGTAGCAACAAGGAATCCCCATTGAATATAAAGAATATTGGTATAAACCTAGGAATGTTTTATTAGACATGTGTAAAAGTCATAAGAGGAACCCATAAAGGAATGAAAAAATGGTATCAAAGTACACTACTACGAGTTCTAGAGTACACTTATATGAAATTTCAAAGAAAGGAAAATAATATTAAAATTTCAGAATACTACCAAGAAACTTTTATTAAAAGAAAGATAGCAATACAGTTGGAAAGAATATAAGTTAGGACTTGTGGTTTCTAACAGAATGGCATACTAAAAGTGCCCATTTTATTTGAGCAAGAAGTGATATGGCCACAACATCATTAATACGCGTTTATATTTAAGGGCGGTTTCCAGCAATTGTTTCTTTTAGGTTATTTGGGTTGTAAGCGTTAGTCCTCTCTTTTTGTATAAAAGATGCATATGATGTAATATGAGATATGTTCTTATTTTTATTACTATGTTAATTTTCTATATGAGCTTGGGCCGCTCCATATACAAGAATATACACACACACACACACACACACACACACACACACACACACACATATATACACATACATACATACAAACATATATATATATATGCATACGTATATTGGAAAACAATATAAATAGGGAAATCTCATAGTGACACTTAACTAACGATGAATGTGAAGTATGGCTAGAAGTTCATAAAATAAATTAGGAAATTAATTGAACTAGAAACTAAAAGTAAAGAATGCTAAAATCTCAAAAACTCTAGAATTTTGGGAAAATTAAATTTTCGCAAGTGAAAGACAAAGAAAGGTTGTTGCGAAACTCACGGGTTACTATTCTAATGCCTTAAAAGCTAAAATTTATATATATAGTTGAGTGTTGTTAGTTGTTTTGAAATAAAAAAAAGATTTTCAAATTTTAAAATTAACTATGTAATATGCAAGGGTCAATCACATGCGTTAACTCATTAACTAAATCCCGATTACGTTAAGATGTGTTATTTTAAAGATATAAAGGCAAATGCTTATGAAAAATTTCATTAAAAAGGGGTTTTAAAATTTTTAAACTATCCTACAAATTTAATTGAAAAGGGAAAAGGATATCGAACGGAAATGAGGAAATCTTCAATTTTTCAAATTTCGCATGCTTAGTGTAGGAAGGACTGATGTATTAGCAATATGAATGTTATTGTTTGGTAAGTATGACAACGTACAAAACATAGATAATAACAAAGGAGAAGTTGCTTTAGCTTAGGAATTTCAATTTCTACCTTGCTGGTAGCAATAAAACTTGGTTTTAAAAATAATTCTATTATAAAATTCAAAATAAATCTTCTTATGCGAATTGTACCTGGAAAAGCTAGAAAATATTTAGGGGCAAAAGAGAAGGTCCCAAGGCACAATGTAACTGATACACAAAACAAGGGTGAAATATAAAATTTTCTATCTAAATTGCTTTTTTAGCGTAAGAGTAGAGATTTAGGAAAACTGGATTTTTAAAATTTTGGATGTTATAAATAATTTGTTAGATATCGGATGGTATGGATTAGATGTAAAATTAGTTGAACCATAATTCTATTTGGAGGATGTGGAAATTGTTGTGTGAAAACAAGGATTTTAATTTTTGAAAATTTGCATACATATAGAACTACTAGTATATATAGTCTGTTTGCACGATATTATCAAAAAATTATTTTAAAGAATGCATTCATATAAGAGGTGTTGATTTAGTATTATTCACCATACATATCATATGTGTTGTGACATGCCGTGCACTTATACACGGTTGGTTGCAAAATTGGTTATACGCTAATTCGCTGGGTAGCTTAGAATGGTCGTGCACAATGTTACATGATTCAGTCCCTGAGGAATTTCAGGGATGAAATTCTTTTAAAAAGGGGAGATTGTAACACCCCGTAAAATAAAATTATCAACTAAAAGGAAATAATCAATAATTAATAAGGCTCAAAAAGTAGTTTAAGGAAACATCGGAATTTGGCTACAAAACTTGCATTATTTTGATCGTGCCAATTTTCTAAGCAACTTTCATATATAAAGCTTTGTGATTAGAGTACAAATGGAGAAGTTATCGAAGTTCAAAGATTTTAGATTGAAAATAATTTAAAATAGAAATAAGAAAATAAATATTAATAAGTAATAAGAACGTTAAGGATAATGTTTAAAGGGAAATAAATAGCACAAGACCACCAGTCGACAGCCATATAGGGCCGGTGACTCCTTATATTGATCGGTTGACCGGTCGGTTAGAGCCAGTTGAATATGAACATTGGCCTAAATGGCCCGGATTTAATAGATAATAATCTAACAAGAAAAACTGATTCGTGCACATATAAATAGAGCTATAATCCTGTAACACCCCTATTAACATTATTTAGGGGATTTAGTCAGATAAATTAAATAGAATAATGTGATCTGTAATGTGATAAGGAATTGAGATTTGACAATTGGTAAGGCCGGTCATAATTAACTAATTAAAGGGTTACTAAGAGTTGTTTTAAAACTTAATAGAATGCATGAGTAGGGTAGAATAGGAAGATCCATCCATTCTAGCTCATAGACACCCACTCTTCCTTATATCATTCCCATTCTTACAAAACTTAAGCAACTAAAAGAATACAAGAGCCAGCAATTAAACTAAAGATAAGATAGAAGAGAGCTTAGAGATTAAAGAGCTAAGTTAGATGAATTAAAAGCACTCATCAAATTGCAACTCTATTTCATAAACAAGGTGGATATTGATCTATACCATCTCATATATTTTTTTTATCTCGGTTGATTTAAATTCGAGTCTAAGATTAAAACCGAATATATGAATGCTAATGATATGCCATGATGAGATTGCCATGTTTTGAATAAGCGATAATTTAAAAGGATTTTATGAAATTAAATTGTTCGGTTTTAAGGCTAAAACCATAGTTTTCGATCAGCAAATGCTATTAATTTTCGATTAGATGATTTTTTAATTTCATAATTTACTAAGTTAGGATCAATATTTTATAAATCTCCTAAGGGGGAAAATGGGTTAAATTCGGGTTTAATTTAATTAAGCAATTACAGTATGATTTTTTACCCGAAAATTTTATATGGTGGAGAAATTAGTAATTTGGAATTTATGAGAATTTTTGGGAATTTCCCCATGTGAATTAATTATGTTGGAAAAGCATGTAAATGGATAATTAATTAAGAAAATTAATTAGTCGGTTTAACACATGTTTTGGACTTGAAAATTTTTGTGCGACAATAAAATATAAAAGGAAATTGTAAAGCTTTGTTGAAACCAATCATATTTTGGCAAATAATGGAGGTTTGGCCAAAAGTATATTCTTTTTTAAGGAAGAATACAATTTTTGGGTTATTTACGGTGAAGCTCCATCACCTGTGTTGTCGTCGCGCCTATTCTCCCCATGATGATCGACATCGACGAGGTGAGGAGCAAAGGGAAACTACTTTGATAGTTGTGGAGTGATTCCAACCACGTCGAGGTCCATAAAAAGACGGCAACACAACAGAGTCGATGTTGTCATTGCACTCTTCTTGCTTATGAACCTCGTAGCATGTGGTCTTTATCGCAATATCCATGTCGCATCTAATCACTTCAACTATTTTTCAAATCAAGGCAATGACGTCACTTCAATGACTTTGACCATAATGACTTCGAAACTATATAAAAAGCAGCTGCCCGAAGTATTTTAAGTATGAAAGGTTTTATAGCATCGTCGAGGGCCTTGTGGGTCGATGAGCATTAAGGTCGATGACCTTATGCGTTAGCATCGGTACCATTTGATCACTTCATCACACCTTATCTTTTGAATGCCGAAGGGACTTGTTTTCAATGTTAAATAAATCTATTTTAAGAAGGACGATGAGGCCTAGGTTTTAAGGTTTGACGACCCTATAAATTCAACAGTTAGCCATATAACTTAGGTTTTAATTTTTGTTTAATAGATGGATTGCCTATAGTTTATGAAGCTCGACGTCGTCATCGTCGGTGAGACGTATGATGCCGCATATTTTTTTAAAGCTTTAAATAGAGGAGGAGAGCCTTAAGTATTAATGTCGACATGATATGATGTTGACATTGATTAAACTAAGATGTTTTGAAAGCAATAAACCTTATATCTATTTCAATCGTATACTTAGCAATATAAAAAGGGTTTTGTAAAATAAAATTAAACTTTAGGAATATAGAAAGATGATTTCCTTGTTAATTTTAGGGTTAAGGGTATTAACCATATTTCATTAAGAAAATGATTAAAAAGAATTAAACTACGGATGTTTATATTATTGTATGCATTTGGTTAGTCGTTATAAATGCTATTGTTATCATATTCACTTCGTTGTTGACCCATAACTGTATTTTGGGGTATTAAGGGCAGGCTAACCAACTAGGTTGACCAACAGTGAATACGAATTTACTTAACTCTTGTGTGAGTAGAATAGGATCCAGGAGGCCAAGTAGACCAAAATATAGGATGCTCGAAACTGATCAAAATATCATTGAGTTAGATGGGTTCCTCGTTAGCGTATGAAAATTATGCTATGAGAAATGTTATTGGTAGGGGCCAATTTGTTCATAGTGATCCAATGGGCTAATAGGCTCTTAGTGATCCTGTGATAACTATGTCTGGAATATGTTACCGATAGAGATCAATAGGTTCATAGTTAGCACATGAAAATTATGATTTAAAAGATGTTACTGAAGAACCCAATAGGTTCGTAATTAGCATATGAAAATTATGATTTGAGAGATGTGATTGGAGAATACAATAAGTTCATAATGATCCCATGAAAACTATGATTGGATAAAGTTATTGGAGAACCCAATAGGTTCATGGTGAAAGCATTAAAACTATCTTTAGATAAAATTATTGTTAGAAATCAATAGATTCTTAGTGATCCCATGAAAACTATGAAATCAGACAGATAGTGTGCAAGATTGGAACAGGTTATTAGTCGTCCATAAAAACTACTAGGTTCATAGTAAACCTAGAAATTATAAACTGACATAGATAGTTAGATAAGTTGGGATGGAAAATCCAGGGCATATTATAGTTTTGATATCATCATATTATGTTATGTTTTAACCATTGCGGATGCAGGTGGATAGTATATGGTTATTGTATTATGGTTAAGATACTAGTAAGGGAAAAACCCATTTCGCTCTGTGACATGGTCTCACTAGATATCTATTTGGTTCGAGATGGTCATTTATTATTCTCAATAGACTTTTTGTCTAACCAAAATATTTGTCTTTCCCCTTAAACTCTTAGGTATTCATTTGAGTAGGTTGAGAGTAAGAGTTTTTCAGGTTCTCTTTAGATAAATAAACTTCTGGAGACACACTAGGGGCATTCTAGCTCGTAGAAGCTATACATCTATTTTTCGTTGTGTTTTAATTCTGCTTTTTTGTTGTAATGGCAAGTTGTATTAAATGCCAGATATTTGAATCTGATCATCCGGTGGGGAATCTTCATACATCGCTTTTAGTATAAATTGTAACAATTATATTTACTCTATATGCGGTTTACTTTTGGGATTATGTAATGAATCTGAATGCTATCATGAAACAAAAGGTGAAATTTTTTGAAACTTTGTAGAAAATTTTCATATTTACTGGTATTATCGATGTATCTATCATAGTCACATTTTGTCATCGAAACATAATAACTATAGATGATTGCTGCATCTGTATTACTTAGTTTTGAGCCTCAAAATGGATGATACTACAGATTGATATCAGAGCATAAGGTTATGTAAACTTAAAGGAAGAAATTTAAATCTAAAAGATTTTGAAAACATAATCCAATGAATTAAAGAATAAGATTGGGGTTTGGTTTAATGCAATAATGTACTTGTATTTTGCTACATATAGGTATGTATTCCCCTCTCTTAGACCATGATTCTGTATCTTACTAAGGCTCATATGTAGATTCATGAGAAAGAAAGATATGGAAGAAGGAAACGGAAGAGTGAATCTTGGTGGAGGAAGCACCTTAACTAACGGAAATGCTCGAGCCCAATACTAGGAGAAACCGGGATCGACAAGAAAATGCTATTCAAAACGCAAATGCTAACATAGTTAATGGAACCCCACCAGTAGATATGAGGATGATGTATCAGTTCTTTGTTTACTTGATGCAAGCTGGAGCAGTTGCTGGAATAGTTGGAGGAAATGCTGTGAATGCGGGAGAAGCAAATCCCATGGCACCCGTTGGCAATAACTATTCCAAGTTGAGTCAAGATTATACGACTTTAGGTGGGTAACCTTTTCTTGGAGCAGAGGATGATGTAGAAGTGGAGAATTGGCTTTTGCATTGCGAGAGAATCTTCGCTAATCTCGGTTGGAATGATGAGCATAAAAGGAGACTAGGTTCAAGGCAGCTGTACAGAGTAGCATTATCTGGTGAAATGGAGACATCGTAGGCATACTTGAGGAGGAGTTGACTTGGGCATAATTTCGAAGGAGGTTCGAAGAAATATTCTTGTCTAAAGTGGCCAAGTAGGAATTGCTAAGAAAGTTTATGGACTTGGAGCAAGGAGCAATGTCGGTGATTGAGCATGCCACTACTTTGATGAGTTATGCAGATATGGATATGCTACCATTGACACCATCATTAATAGGAATGAAAATTTTATTTGGGGGTTGAAGCTAGAGATTGCTAGCGAGCATGCCACATCTCCGAGACTCGAGCAATGTCTTAGTGGAGATGGCAATCTTAAATGAAGAGATGCTTTTTTACTTTTGGAAAAGAGAAGTAGGGTGAAACTTGGGATTCTCATGGTAAAATGAGAAAGTTCTTGAAGAAAGGAGCTCAAAAAGGAGGAGATGCCAAGAAAGGGAAGGCTGAACTGGTTTGTTAAAAGTTTGGTAAGAAGGGATATTCTGGTCTTGAGTGTCAGTTTGGCGAAGGGAAGAAAGTCGCTGATAAGATAGGAATGAAATGCTTCAATTGTGACCAAAAGGGGCACTATAAGCATCAGCGTCTAGAACCAGTTAGAGCAGACAAGGGAACAATCATCCTCTAGACGAATAGTAGTTGAGAAGGAAAACCTATGATTGTAGGTACGCTTTTGATCCGTAGTATACCAGTTAGGATAATATTTGATATCGATGCATCACATTCATTTATATCTTAGTATTTGGTAGATAGATTATGCTTAGAACCATCATACCTTGTTACTTACTTAAGGGTTACAAATCTAATAGAAGTTTATGTAACTCTTGGGACGAGATGTGACCAGTTAGAACTTGATTTGTTAGGTCATAAGTTTACATTGCAATTTGTATATCTTTGATTTCTTAGGCTTCGAGATCATATTATGTATGGATTGGTTAGACGGATATGATGCTAGAATTTTTTACCAGGATAGGAAAATATCATTGAGACACCCTAATAATAATAAAAAAAATCCTATATTCGGTCGAGAATTCGAGTTTCAAATAGATTTTGTGTCAAGAGCGGAACCCATAAATAACCACCTAGTAGGATGACACCTACTGAGATGAAGGAGTTAAAGTGTAGCTAGTGGACTTAGAAGGAAAGAGTTTTATTAGACCAAGCAGTTTTCCTTGGAGAGTGGCCGTGGTGTTTGTAAAGAAACTGGATGGAGCGATTATAGATGTGTATCAACTATTGTAAGTTGAACGAGAAGACGATCAAGAATAAGTATCCTTTACCGAGAACCGATGACTTATTCGACCAACCGAGTGGAGCCAGAGTGTTTTTCTAGTTGGACTTGGCTACAGGGCTCCATCAGCTAAGGGTGGTGAAGGACGGTATTCCGTTGACGACATTTCGAACAAGATATGATTCATACGAGTGGTTAGTAATGCCATTTGGGCTAACAAATGTGCCAGTTTCTTAGTAGATTTAATGGACCGGATTTCTCAAGAGCACTTGGATAGTTGGTATTGGTGTTCAGAGATGACATTTTGATATACCCTAAAGATGAAAGAATGTATGAGGTTCATCTTAGAATAGTGTTGGAGAAACTGGGGCAGCATCAGCTGAAAGCGAAGTTTTCAAAGTGTCATTTATGTAAGAAATAAGTAAAGTTTCTTGGCCATGCAATCCCACGAGAAGGGTTATTAGTTGATCTAGCTAAGATTGAAGCGGTTAATAGTTGGAAAAGATCCAAGACAATGACCAAGATAATAAGTTTTCTTGGATTGGTTGGATATTACTGGAGATTTATCAGGGATTTTTCACGGATAGCAGCACCCTGACTAAGCTAACCAGAAAGGATATTAAGTTTTTTGGTCCGACAGATGCGAGGAAGCATTCGTTAAGTTAAAGCAGTTACTGACCAATGTACCCATGTTAGTTGTGCCAGATGGTAATCAAGGATTAGTAGTGTATACAGATGCATGTGGGACTAGATTCGGAGTTGTGTTGATGAAAAAGGTAAGGTGTTTACCTACGCTTCTCGACAGCTTAGACCGCATGAAGTTAGGTATCCAACTTATGATTTAGAATTAGCAATGGTGATCTTCGTATTGAAAGTGCGGAGTCATTATCTCTTAGGAGAAAGATTTGAATTGTACACAGATCATAAATCTTTAAGATATTTATTCTCTCAGAAGGAGTCGAATATGGGACATCAGAGGTGGTTGGAGTTTTTAGCAGCTTATGATTTCAGTATCAAGTATACAACGAGGAAAGTAATAAAGTAGCGGATGCTCTTAGTAGAAAACATCAGAATGTGGTGTTAATTATGTTTTTACAATGGAAGGACACTTTGGCATTGATTACATGTAGTGTGCAGTTAAGATCAACGGCTAGTTCTGTTCAAAGTATTGCCATGTTATCCCCTTTGGAAGTTCGACCAGTTTTGATCAAAAGGATTGCATCTAAACAGAACGATGATCCATTTTTGGTAGAGAAAATTAGAAGACTTGAGGTTGGAACCAAGATTAATGATCTGAATGATTTTAGTCCTAACCACAAGGGATGGTTGAGAAAGAAGGGATGATTGTGTGTTTCGAATGTTGAGAACCTAAGGAATGATTTTCTTAGGGAATGTCATCGATCAAAGTTTACGATTCATCCTAGAGGAACCAAGATGTATCAGGATAAGAAGAGAATTTTCTTCTTGGAAGATATGAAGAGGGATGTTGGCTTATGGGTAAAGCTGTGTTCGAACTACCAGCAAGTGAAAAGTGGGTTGCTTTAGCCGTTAGATATACCAGTTTGGAAATGGGATTCGATATCCATGGACTTTATTGACGGGTTGCCAAGGTTGAATCAATGAAATAAGAGTTTATGGGTCATAGTAGGTAGATTGACCAAGAGCTCCCATTTCATTCACGTTAACTCAACCAGGGCGATACCTGTTTTAGCTAAGTTACTTATGTAGAACATAGATAGACTGCATATGATTCCTAGTAGTATAGTCACTGCCATAGATACACTATTTTCTAGTGAGTTCTTGAAGAGTCTATAGAAAGTGTTAGGTACCAAGCTTAAGATGAATATAGCTTATCATCCTTAGGAAAATGGGCGGACAAAGAGAGTCAATAAGGTACTCGAGGATTTGTTGAGAGCTTGCATACCAGATTTTGGTGGATCATGGGAAGACCACCAATAGTTGGTTGAAATTTCCTATAATAATAATTACCAGATTAGCATAGAAATGACGCCTTTCGAAGCTTTTCATGGAAGACCGTGCAAGTCACCAGCATATTGGTTGGAAATTAGAGATAGGTTAATCTTAGGTCTAGATCTGGTGAGAGAGGCAACAAAGAAGGTCGAATTAATCCAAGTTAGGATGAAAGAAGCTTAGTATAGGCAGAGGAGTTACGCATATAAAAGGCGTAAAGACCTAGAGTTCTCAGTTGGAGATAGAGTCTTCATTAAAGTATCATCGATGTAGGGCGTGGTGAAATTCGGTAAGATAGAAAGTTAACACCGAGATATGTTGGATCGTTCCTAGCTATAGAGAGAATCCGAAAGTCACATATCGAGTAGTGTTACCGAGCAGTTTGGTAGATACCCATAATGTATTTCATGTTCTTCATCTTCGTAAGTATGTGCATGATCCAAAGACTACTATCACTTCGACTGCATTGGAAGATTTAGTACTGGATTTGGATTTTATTAGGCAACTAGTTCGAGTTGTAGCGAGAGATGATAAGAAGTTAAGAAACAACACAGTAAAGTAGGAGAAACTTCAGGGGGCCGATAACGAGAAAGACTGTACTTCGGAGGAAAAGGATAGGATTATAGATACTTATCATGATTTGTTATGAGGGTATGTTCTATATTTGATATGTTGTAACATCTCCTATCTAGAGGTCCAAGCCAAGCACTACAGATGCAGCAGTCATCCATAGTACTAACTGTCGGTGACTAAATTTGGCTATGTTAATGGTATTCATAATATCAAAAGCAAATGAACATGAAACAAAATCACATATTCAAAAACAATATGAAACAAAATCACAGATTCGAAAAAAATATTTTTCCAATTACAATTTAAGACACATGTTTCACATTAAAATTACATAATCCCATCGGAACCACCTTTCGAAACCATTAAAATCATTTCTTTTGAAACCATTTGGGTTATACTTTTTATAAAGCAAAAGGGTCATTAAAACATTTAAGCGAAAGCATTCCTAAGTAAAGAAGTGATGGTGTCGAAACCATCCCTTCGATAGCATTGGAGAAGCGGCTTGGTTATTAAGAATAAAGTAACCCTTTTGAAACCATTCTGGGTCAAAAGGTAAAAAGCAGCAATGAGGGGATTCAACCTAGTCGAAAGAAAGTATTTAAAAACATAGGTGCAACTTCTTTAAAACCACTGTTTTTAAAGTCATTAACCTAGTCGAAACCAGATCAAGTCGAAAGCTATTCAGTCGAAAGAAAAGAAGACGCATTTTCATTTAAAAGCAAAATAGCTTCAACCCCTTCGGAACCCCTTGTTTCAACCTAACGCCTTTCGCCTTTGTCTAATTCACTATATACCAAATATCTAATATCATGTGCACGAGTTTCGATGGAGTCGGGACCTGGTGCTGAAAGCATTGAAATAGGAAAAAGCATGTAGATCTGACTTCTTAAACTATTTCTTTGTACCTAACCTACCTTGGTTGTCAAATTATGATTGGTTGCACATTTTTCTTTTCTAAAAGTACCGTCGATTTTCAAAAATAAAGATTTGAATTACTTACAAAATACCCCTTCTCCTTTTTATTAATATATAAAACATTTAAGTCACATATCTTAAATAATTTTATATATCCCCTAAAACATTTGGGAAAATTCTACAAAAATTCCTGAAAATCATTTTTAATATGTTTTATAACATATATAAATTTTAGACTCTAAGCCAATATAATTTGGTAGTAATTAATTTTAAACCCAAATTAGCATTTTCTTTATTAGAAAATTCATATAAAATCCACATTAATTCAGAAAATTATAAAAATTGAAAGCCATTTCTAAATTGTCATTTTTGATCTAAATCTTAATTTTTTAAGGCAATTGGATGTGTTTTAATAGGTTTTCTAAATCAATTCTCATCGTAAAATGCATATAAAATAGCCTAAATCATCAACAAGTATATACATATCCATTTTTCAATCAAAAATGGCAAAACAACTGAAAATACTTTTGGAATTATCTTAAACCAAAGTTAATCAAAAATATGATATGTAATAATTATTCATCTTAGCTTTTTGATTAAGGATGTGAGATTTCTTCTTCATTAAGTCATTTGATTCTTCCTCTTGAATTCTTCTTCTTCTTTGCTCTTCCTAATGGTGGCCGGCCTTAGCTTGTATTTTTGAATTGTGTAAAATGAAGTGAGCATGAATGTTGTGGGGTTATGGGTATAGGGTATAGGGTATAAGGATATGCCTTTTTCCTACTTTTCCCATGCATATTTCTCAACCTTTTTATTCTCTTTCTATTCTTTAGTTCACTTATTTAACATCGCATGGCTACCCCTTATTTAAACACAAATCTCAATCCATTAATCATCTTACATTATTTTATTTTATTTAACTAATTACCTAAATAATGTTACTAAAAGTATGGGGTGTTACATATATATAGTTCTTTGCTAGTCATACAGGCTAGTATTGTTATTAATTACTGTTACAGATGTTTGCATGGTTGATATGCTTAGTATTTAGTCCTTACTAAACTTTAAGGATGAAATTCTTTAAGAAGGGTAGCCTGTAACACCCCTAATTAAACATAATCAGTCAACAATTAAGAATTAATAAAATTAAGATAATTTTTTTAAAGGAATAATTTATTAATAAAGTTGATTAAGACTTCATTAATTCGTAATTAAGTAAAATTAAACATTAATTCTAAAATAATTAATAAAGATAATTGTATGGTTAATTCACTTTAATCACAATCACCTTAATCAAAGTTGATTGACCATCACCAAATATTCTGTACTGGATTGATATTTCTGTTGTGATATTGTGATTGTTTTGTGATGAACTGTGATTTGTGATTTGCTCCTATATGTATGTGAAAAACCCTTTTTCCCATAAAACGGCATTTGAATTTCGATGCGACAGGTGTCGGATTCCAGTTGGTTATCCGAAACCCACATCGAATCGTAATGATGAATCTTTGTGATTGATAAATTTACTTTATCTTTGAATCTGTGAATGAGGATAAGCGCTATGGGTTATACCGCTTATCAATATCGATATTGATATATCTGTGATGATTAGTGTTGTGCATTATTGTGTAAAACCCCCTGGACTACACTATACACACACAAATATGGATTGCACGTGGAAATTGGTTAAGTCATAGATTTTTAAAATAAGCTTAAAAATTGAATTTTTAAATCCAAATGGTTTTGGAAATGGTTAGAATTTGAAGTGAAAAGCTTTTGAAAAAGAATCTCAAAGATAAAAGTTATTTTTGAATAACTTAATTTAGTTTTGAAATCTGATTTAAATTTGAATTCAAAATTTGAAATTGAATTCTAATTTGAGAATTTAAAATGTAAAAAGGTTATACAAGCTTATATGAGTTTTAAACCATTTTGGAAGTGTTGTTTTGAAAATTTGAATTTAACCCAAAGATTTTAACTTGTATAAATGAAATCGGATTTTTCCGAAATAAAAACTATTTGTTTTCATGGAAGACCGTGCAAGTCACCAGCATATTGGTTGGAAATTAGAGATAGGTTAATCATAGGTCTAGATCTGGTGAGAGAGGCAACAAAGAAGGTCGAATTAATCCAATTTAGGATGAAAGAAGCTTAGCATAGGCAGAGGAGTTACGCATATAAAAGGCGTAAAGACCTAGAGTTCTCAGTTGGAGACAGAGTCTTCATTAAAGTATCATCGATGTAGGGCGTGGTGAGATTCGGTAAGATAGGAAAGTTAGCACCGAGATATGTTGGATCGTTCCTAGCTATAGAGAGAATCTGAAAGTCGCATATCGAGTAGTGTTACCGAGCAGTTTGGCAGATACCCATAATGTATTTCATGTTCTTCATCTTCGTAAGTATGTGCATGATCCAAAGACTACTATCACTTCGACTGCATTGGAAGATTTAGTACTGGATCTGGATTTTATTAGGCAACTAGTACGAGTTGTAGCGAGATATGAGAAGAAGTTAAGAAACAACACAGTAAAGTAGGAGAAACTTCAGTGGGGCGATAACGAGAAAGACTATACTTCGGAGGCAAAGGACAGGATTATAGATACTTATCATGATTTGTTATAAGGGTATGTTCTATATTTGATATGTTGTAACATCTCCTATCTAGAGGTCCAAGCCAAGCGCTACAGATGCAGCAGCCATCCATAGTACTAACTGTCGGTGACTAAATTTGGCTATGTTAATGGAATTCATAATATCAAAAGCAAATGAACATGAAACAAAATCACAGATTCAAAAACAATATGAAACAAAATCATATATTCGAAAAAAATATTTTTCTAATTACAATTTAAGACACATGTTTCACATTAAAATCACATAATCCCATCGGAACCACGTTTCGAAACCATTAAAATCATTTCTTTCAAAACCATTTGGGTTATACTTTTTATAAAGCAAAAGGGTCATTAAAACATTTAAGTCGAAAGCATTCCTAAGTAAAGAAGTGATGGTGTCGAAACCATCCCTTCGATAGCATTGGAGAAGCGGCTTGGTTATTAAGAATAAAGTAACCCTTTCGAAACCATTCTGGGTCAAAAGGTAAAAGCAGCAGTGAGGGGCTTCAACCTAGTCGAAAGCAAGTATTTAAAAACATAGGTGCAACTTCTTTAAAACCGTTGTTTTTAAAGTCATTAACCCAGTCGAAACCAGATCAAGCCGAAAGCTATTCGGTCGAAAGAAAAGAAGGCGCATTTTCATTTAAAAGCAAAATAGCTTCAACCCCTTCGGAACCCCTTGTTTCAACCTAACGCCTTTCTCCTTTGTCTAGTTCACTATATACCAAATATCTGATATCATGTGCACGAGTTTCGATGGAGTCGGAACCTGGTGCTGAAAGCATTGAAATAGGAAAAAGCATGTAGATCTGACTTCTTAAACTATTTCTTTGTACCTAACCTAGCTTGGTTGTCAAATTATGATTGGTTGCACATTTTTCTTTTCAAAGTACCGTCGATTTTCAAAAATAAAGATTTGAATTACTTACGAAATACCCCTTCTCCTTTTTATTAATATATAAAACATTTAAGTCACATATCTTAAATAATTTTATATATCCACTAAAACATTTGGGAAAATTCTACAAAAATTCCTGAAAATCAATTTTAAAATGTTTTCTAACATATATAAATTTTAGACTCTAAGCCAATATAATTTGGTCGTAATTAATTTTAAACCCAAATTAGCATTTTCTTTATTAGAAAATTCATATAAAATCCACGTTAATTCAGAAAATTATAAAAATTGAAAGCCATTTCTAAATTGTCATTTTTGATCTAAATCTTAAATTTTAAGGCAATTGGATGTGTTATTATAGGTTTTCTAAATCAATTCTCATCGTGAAATGCATATAAAATAGCATAAATCATCAACAAGTATATACATATCCATTTTTCAATCAAAACATGGCAAAACAATTGAAAATACTTTTGGAATTATCTAAAACCAAAGTCAATCAAAAATATGAGATGTAGTAATTATTCATCTTAGCTTTTTGATTAAGGATGTGAGATTTCTTCTTCATTAAGTCATTTGATTCTTCCTCTTGAATTCTTCTTCTTCTTTGCTCTTCCTAATGGTGGCCGGCCTTAGCTTGTATTTTTGAATTGTGTAAAATGAAATGAGCATGAATGTTGTGGGGTTATGGGTATAGGGTATAAGGATATGCCTTGTTCCTACTTTTCCCATGCATATTTCTCAACCTTTTTATTCTCTTTCTATTCTTTAGTTCACTTATTTAACATCGCATGGCTACCCCTTATTTAAACACAAATCTCAATCCATTAATCATCTTACATTATTTTATTTTATTTAACTAGTTACCTAAATAATGTTACTAAAAGTATGGGGTGTTACATATATATAGTTCTTTGCTAGTCATACAGGCTAGTATTGTTATTAATGTTGCAGATGTTTGCATGGTTGATATGCTTAGTATTTAGTCCTTACTAAACTTTGAGGATGAAATTCTTTAAGGAGGGTAGCCTGTAACACCCCTAATTAAACTTAATCAGTTAACAATTAAGAATTAATAAAATTAAGATAATATTTTTAAAGGAATAATTTATTAATAAAGTTGACTAAGACTTCATTAATTCATAATTAAGTAAAATTAAACATTAATTTTAAAATAATTAATAAAGATAATTGTATGGTTAATTCACTTTAATCACAATCACCTTAATCAAAGTTGATTAACCATCACCAAATATTATGTGCTGGATTGATATTTCTGTTGTTATACTGTGATTGCTTTGTGATGAACTGTGATTTGTGATTTGCTCCTATACGTATGTGAAAAACCCTTTTTCCCATAAAACGACATTTGAATTTCGATGCGACAGGGGTCGGATTCCAGTTGGTTATCCGAAACCCACATCGAGTCGTAATGATGAATCTTTGTGATTGATAAATATACTTTATCTTTGAATCTGTGAATGAGGATAAGCGCTATGGGTTATACCGCTTATCAATATCGATATTGATATATCTGTGATGATTGATGTTGTGCATTATTGTGTAAAACCCCCTGGACTACACTATACACACACAAATATGGATTGCACGTGGAAATTGGTTAAGTCATAGATTTTTAAAATAAGCTTAAAAATTGAATTTTTAAATCCAAATGGTTTTGGAAATGGATCGGATTTGAAGTGAAAAGCTTTTGAAAAAGAATCTCAAAGATAAAAGTTATTTTTGAATAACTTAATTTAGTTTTGAAATCTGATTTAAATTTGAATTCAAAATTTGAAATTGAATTCTATTTTGAGAATTTAAAATGTAAAAAGGTTATACAAGCTTATATGAGTTTTAAACCATTTTGGAAGTGTTGTTTTGAAAATTTGAATTTAACCCAAAGATTTTAACTTGTATAAATGTAATCGGATTTTTTTGAAATAAAAACTGTTTGTTTTCAAATGATAAAGCTTTCATATAAGAAATGAATTTCCAAATTGTGTTAAAGGAATTTCAAGTTCGAATTGAAATGGTTTTCCAAGTTATGAATAAATATTTGGGAACGGGTTTTGAAAGCTATGAGTTAAATCTTTTATTTAAAGATAAAATGAGTTAATCTAATTAAAATGGAAATTGATTTTAAATCCATTAATGGATCTTTGTTAAATTGGGTGAACTTAGGGAAATTAATCTTTTTGTTTAAAAGATTTGAAATGGTAATTGGGTTAAACCATTTGAGAGGAAGTTTTGAATTTTGAAGTTGTGACTTAACTAAAAATCCCATATCCATATGTTTTTAAATATTACGCTCATTATTCGGTTTAGCCGGGAGATGACCTTGTGTCATATAACCCATCCCGAATAATGATACGTCGTTATGGATAGCATTCGGTTTAGCCGGGAGAGGATGAAATAAGAGTATATGGGTCATAGTAGGTAGATTGACCAAAAGCGCCCATTTCATTCACGTTAAGTCAACCGGAGCGATACCTGTTTTAGCTAAGTTACTTGTGAAGAACATAGATAGACTGCATAGGATTCCTAGTAGTATAGTCACTGCCATAGATACACTATTTACTAGTGACTTCATGAAGAGTCTATAGGAAGTGTTAGGTACCAAGCTTAAGATGAATACAGCTTATCACCCTTAGGTAAATGTGCGGACAAAGAGATTCAATAAGGTACTCAAGGATTTGTTGAGAGCTTGCATACCAGATTTTGGTGGATTATGGGAAGACCACCAATAGTTGGTTGAATTTTCCTATAATAATAGTTACCAGATTAGCGTAGAAATGACGCCTTTCGAAGCTTCTCATGGAAGACCATGCAAGTCACCAACAAATTGGTTGGAAATTATAGATAGGTTAATCTTAGGTCTAGATCTGGTGAGAGAGGCAACAAAGAAGGTCGAATTAATCCAAGTTAGGATGAAAGAAGCTTAGTCTAGATAAAGGAGTTACGCAGATAAAAGGCGTAAAGACCTAGAGTTCTCAGTTGGAGACAGAGTCTTCATTGAAGTATCATCGATGTAGGGCATGGTCAAATTCGGTAAGATAGGAAAGTTAGCACCGAGATATATTGGATCGTTCCTAGCTATAGAGAGATTCAGAAATTCGCATATCGAGTAGTGTTACCGAGCAGTTTGGCAGGTACCCATAATCTATTTCATGTTCTTCATCTTTGTAAGTATGTGCATGATCCAAAGACTACTATCACTTCGACTGCATTGGAAGATTTAGTACTGGATCTGGATTTTATTAGGCAACTAGTTCGAGTTGTAGCGAGAGATGAGAAGAAGTTAAGAAACAACACAGTAAAGTAGGAGAAACTTCAGTGGGGCGATAACGAGAAAGACTATACTTGGGAGACAAATTATGGGATTATGGATACTTATCATGATCTGTTATGAGGGTATGTTCTATATTTGATATGTTGCAACATCTCCTATCTAGAGGTCCAAGCCAAGCGCTACAGATGCAGCAGTCATCCATAGTACTAACTTCGGTGACTAAATTTGGCTATGTTAATGGTATTCATAATATCAAAAGCAAATTAACATGACACAAAATCACAGATTCAAAAACAATATGAAACAAAATCACAGATTCAAAAAAAATATTTTTCTAATTACAATTTAAGACACATGTTTCACATTAAAATTACATAATCCCATCGCTTTCCTAGGTTCAAATAAAATATAGTTATTACAATATTACGCCAAGAGTGACATATGACGATTCCCCCTTGGTTGTCCAAAGTACTATATATACAATACAGTGGAATCAATCCAAAATATATCAGTAGCTGCTAATTATCTATTTAACAGCCATTTGCTCTTTTCTGGAAGCTTTGTTCGTCAACCTTCTAAAACCTATAAACCTTAAACCTTAGCCTACTCAAATCAATTTTGAGTACTCAAGAGTTTAAGGAAAATAAACTTCGAGTTAGACATAAAGTCTGGTGTGAATATTGCTTTACATCTCATTTATTTGATATTAAGTGAGACCATGCAACTTAGCGGAACTGGTTTCCCCTTACTAATTTCCCTTTTTGAAGCATATCTTTTGCAGATTATAATCTTGTAACAAAAACGGGTTAAATTTGGAAAGCAATATCATGTGTATGTACATTTCAACTATCATATGGACTATATGTCCATACACTATAGTTTTGTTTGGCTAACTACTAACCCTTGGTTGACTCGGGCCTACCAGAAAACGTAAAAAATCTAACAACTGTTAGATGCTCCTCTTTTGGACGATCTGTCCTTTTTTACTTCTCCCGGTTTATCTGGTCCTAATGGTTTTGCAGGCTTACCAATAACCTGTCTTTCTGTTTTAGATTCCTTTATGTGTGTAACATAATTTTAGTCCCACTTCTGATAAAACCCTACACACTAGAATATTGGACTAAATTAGCTAGGTGCTAATAGCTAATGATTATAGGGTGTGACCCTACACAATTCCCATCTAGTATTCTAATCTGAGTCATTTTCTTAGGGTTGACTACCCTTTAAATTTTTCCTTGAAAACCTTTTAAAGTAATTCAAACATTTAAATCATACATATAAGGAAAATATACTCTTTGCTTTAGTCTAATCTATTTGCTATGTTATATATACTTTACCCAAAACAATGTTGGTGTAATTATTAAGGATTTTCCCATCCTTCCAAAATAAGTTAAAGCACCTTTTAACTCAATAAAGTACTTACGATATATTTCCAAAACAACACATTCAAAACCTTTGTTTAAAATCTTTAAACAACTCTTTCGAAACCACTGAAAGTATCCCCTTTCCATACAGGCAAAACCTTAGGCCAAAGGCCAAAATATACCTTTCGAAACCATTTATCTTTTTCGAAAGCATTGAAAAGCTTCTCCTTTGAAAACTTTAAAACCTTTGACATCCTCTTTGAAACACTTAAACATTTCATTTCGAAAGCATTGGAAAACCTTTCCTTTTAGACCTTTCAAAACCATTGGAAAACCCTTTGTTAAAACCTTTCGTACGTATTAAAAAATCCTTTCGAAAGGATTTGGGTTCAATTTATAAAATGTGGAAACGCCTTTCGAAACCATTAAAACCATTTCTTTCGAAACCATTTGGGCTATACTTTTTATAAAGCAAAAGGGTCATTAAAACATTTAAGTCGAAAGCATATCCTTCGAAAGCATTCCTAAGTAAAGAAGTGATGGTGTCGAAACCATCCCTTCGATAGCATTGGAGAAGCGGCTTGGTTATTAAGAATAAAGTAACCCTTTCGAAACCATTCTGGGTCAAAAGGTAAAAAGCAGCAGTGAGGGGCTTCAACCTAGTCGAAAGCAAGTATTTAAAAACATAGGTGCAACTTCTTTAAAACCACTGTTTTTAAAGTCATTAAACCAGTCGAAACCAGATCAAGTCGAAAGCTATTCGGTCGAAAGAAAAGAAGGCGCATTTTCATTTAAAAGCAAAATAGCTTCAACCCCTTCGAAACCCCTTGTTTCAACCCAATGCTTTTCGCCTTTGTCTAATTCACTATATACCAAATATCTGATATCATGTGCAAGGGTTTCGATGGAGTCGGAACCTGGTGCTGAAAGCATTGAAATAGGAAAAAGCATGCATATCTGACTTCTTAAACAACTTCTTTGTACCTAACCTACCTTGGTTGTCAAATTATGATTGGTTGCACATTTTTCTTTTCTACGATTTTCAAAAATAAAGATTTGAATTACTTACAAAATACCCCTTCTCCTTTTTATTAATATATAAAACATTTAAGTCACATATCTTAAATAATTTTATATATCCACTAAAACATTTGGGTAAATTCTACAAAAATTCCTGAAAATCATTTTTAATATGTTTTCTAACATATATAAATTTTAGACTCTAAGCCAATATAATTTGGTCGTAAATAATTTTAAACCCAAATTAGCATTTTCCTTATTAGAAAATTCATATAAAATCCACATTAATTCAGAAAATTATAAAAATTGAAAGCCATTTATAAATTGTCATTTTTGATCTAAATCTTAATTTTCAAGGCAATTGGATGTGTTTTAATAGGTTTTCTAAACCAATTCTCATCATAAAATGCATATAAAATAGCCCAAATCATCAACAAGTATATACATATCCATTTTTCAATCAAAACATGGCAAAATAATTGAAAATACTTTTGGAATTATCTAAAACCAAAGTCAATCAAAAATATGAGATGTAGTAATTATTCATCTTAGCATTTTGATTAAGGATGTGAGATTTCTTCTTCATTAAGTGATTGATTCTTCCTCTTGAATTCTTCTTCTTCTTTGCTCTTCCTAATGGTAGCCGGCCTTAGCTTGTATTTTTGAATTGTGTAAAATGAAGTGAGCATGAATGTTGTAGGGTTATGGGTATAGGGTATAAGGATATGCCTTGTTCCTACTTTTCCCATGCATATTTCCTAACCTTTTTATTCTCTTCCTATTCTTTAGTTCACTTATTTAACATCGCATGGCTACCCCTTATTTAAACACAAATATCAATCCATTAATCATCTTACATTATTTTATTTAATTAATTACCTAAATAATGTTACTAAAAGTATGGGGTGTTACATATATATAGTTCTTTGCTAGTCATACAGGCTAGTATTGTTACTAATTACTGTTACAGATGTTTGCATGGTTGATATGCTTAGTATTTAGTCCTTACTAAACTTTGAGGATGAAATTCTTTAAGGAGGGTAGCCTGTAACACCCCTAATGTTGATTAATATTATTTAGAAGATTTAGTTAGATAAATTAAATAGAATAATGTGATGTGGAGTGTGAGAAGGAATTAAGATTTGAAAATGGTAAGGTTGGGTCATAATTTACTAATTAAAGGGCCACTAAGAGTTGTTTTAAAACTTAAGAGAATGCATGAGAAGGGTATAATAGGAAGATCCATCCATTTTAGCTCATAAACACTCTCCCTTCCTCGTATCATTCTTATTCTTACAAAACCTGTGCAACTAAAAGAATACAAGGGCGACCATTAAACTAAAGATAAGAAAGAAGACAGCTTAGAGACTAAAGAGCAAAGTTAAAGGAATTGAAAGCACTCATCTAATCTCAACTCTATTATCATAGTTAAGGTGAATGTTGATCTATACCATCTCATATTGCTTTATTTCGATTGATTTAAATTCGGGTTTAAGCATAAAACCGAATGTATGAATGATGATGATATGCCATGATGAGTTTGCCATGTTACGAATAAGCGATAATTTGTAAGGATTTTATGAAGTTAAACAATTTTGTTTTAAGGCCAAAACCATAGATTTCGATCACCAAATGCTATAAATTTTTGATGAGATGGGTTTTTGTTACCCCACCTTTTGATCAAGGCCGGGATATCAACAAATTGGCTGGACAGGATGGATATCAGGATTGATGATCGATTGGAAATAAGGCTATGATCAATACCATCAAAATTTGACCGAGCTTCAATCAAGACAGGAATGATTGAGAATGATGAACAAGGCTAGGGGTAGCTACGTTTCAAATCTTAGGTCAAGTGGAGTTCATATACTCGAGTTATGGATGGATCAAGATTCATGGAAATAACTTTGTGTCGATATGGTTTGTATCTATCACGTGACAGTATGGATACAAGAAGGGTGCTTTGTTTCAGATCGGTAGTTGTAGCTCATATCGACATGGTTCGTATCGATACAAAGAATAAAGCACCTGGATGGATGCGAATATGGATAACACACGGCTTTGGGTCGATAGTAGTCGTATCGATCTAGGATGGACTCAGCACTTCAATCTGATTCAATGGCTTTCGTATAGATGTAGTGTGCATCGATTTGGTTGGACATGGCATCAGTATGGCAGCACACTTTGTATCGATCGAGGTTAAGATCGATACGAAGAAGGAAGCAGCGATCACAAGAGTTTGGAAGAACACTTCGTATTAATGAGGTATTGGATCGGTATGAAAGACACACCAGAAGTAGCAGCATTGGATGGATACGAAGATGCACTTCGTGTGACGCAGCGGATATAACGAATGATAGTGAAATGAAGATTTCGTGTCAAACTAATCGATGAAACGATTAAATGAAACAAGATAAATCGATGGTTTGAAAATACCGAAAGCCCAATTCGTTGATCTCAAGAGATACCGAATTCTAGCTATCTCCAACATGTTGATCGCCCACGATACCGTGTTAAAAGATCTACGATTCTTCTACGTTGATCTGGCGCATGAGATTCCGTGAATCGGCATCAAATCCGTTGATTCGTGTGCACTCGAATAACCGAAAATGGAGAAAGGAGACAACGCTCAACTTCCAATTTCAAAAGAGGCACAAAGCACTCAAACAAAGTTTCATTCAAAAAAATCCCCTTACAAATGACCCAACATCCCTATTTATAGAGATTTACATCACACACAAACACTTACATCACAAAGCACCACAACATAAGATCTCCACGACCTAACATATTTACACATACACGACCGACCTAACATGGGTCGTTAACGACCTAACCTACACAGGTTACTAATACAACATAAAGAAAAAGATACAACACACGACCCAAGACATCAACGACCTAAGGCATACGACCTTGGATGCAAGCGACTTAAGCTTTCAACGGCACAAGCTTTATGTCAGGCAACTTAGGCTTCAGCGACCTAAGAAAATGGCTCCTGGCACGACCTAAGAAATGTAGCGACCTAAGGCTTCAATGATTTGCGACCTAAGCTACAAGGCGGTTTAAGAACCATCTGCTTCATTCTGTGTTGTGAGTTAGGTTGTTCGCGGCCTTCGCTGGTGCGACCTAAAGCTTTCCGACCTATGGAGCGAGGCAATCCGGAGCGCGATAAAGGAAATGTGGCACCATTTGTTAGCTCGCTTATATGACTCATTCGCGACCTAAGGATGCGATCTGGCCTTAGCTTGCTAGGTCGCTTGAGCGATCTAAAACTTAACTCGCTATTAGTAGTTTGCGCTGCATCATCCTCCCCCGGTTGACAAGAATTCGACCTCGAATTTTCACCTTCCTCTTCCTCGACAGGCTCATTCCCATGAAAGGGAATCAAGTATTTGACATTAAAAACGTCTGAATTGTGAATATGTTCCGGCAACCTCAACTGATATGCATTATCATTGATCTTCTTCTAGATTTCCACTGGACCAATTTTTCGAGCTTTCAACTTGTTGTACGTTCCAACTGGAAAACAATCTTTTGTCAACACTACGTAAACAAAATACCCTTCTTGGAAGTCCACACTCCTTCGCTTGCCAGTTGCTTATACTTCTTATTTGACTTAAGCAATCATTCATGAACAATTCTGTGACATTCCTACAACTCATTCACAAAATCACAAGCTCGTTTAACAACTCCCTTCTGATATGGCATTGTCGTCGAATCCAACGGTCCTTTTGGAATTGCTGAATATACAACTTGGAGCGAACTGAATCCAGTACTTCGATTAACAGCGTGATTATGTGCAAATTCCGCCTGACATAACTTCATATCCCAACTTTTCAAATTATCTTTCACAAGACATCTTAACAAGTTTTCCAACGATCTGTTAACCACCTCTGTTTGCCCATCTGTTTGTGGATAATAGGCGCTACTAAAGTTCAGCTTAGTCCCAACCATCTTCCACAGACTCAACAAAAAATGACTCTGAAATCTGGTATCCCAATCAGAAACAATGGTCTCAGGTTGCCCATGTAGTCGATAAACTTCTTTAAAGAATAATTGAGCAACACGGAGTGCGGCGGCAGTCTTTTTACAAGCTATGAAATGTGCCATCTTCGAAAAATCTATCTACCACCACATACATGGAATCATTTCCACGTTGAGTTCTTGGCAAACCCAAAACGAAATCCATGCTGATATCAACCCATGGTCTGGTAGGCACAGGCAATGGCATATACAATCCTGTATTCGTAGCTGTCCCTTTGGAAACTTGACATATGTGACTTCTCTCCACAAATCTTTCAACTTCTTTTCTCATGGAAGGCCAAAAATATGAATGAGAAATCAACTGCAAAGTACGATCTCTTCCCACATGTCCTTCTTCGTGTAATTCCTTCACAATCTTCATTCGTAAACTGCAGTCTGGTATACACAATCGATTAACCTTAAATAGAAAACCATCTACCATCACATACTCATCCGTCTTCCCTTTATTGACTTTATTGCTAATTCGTTGTTCCATTTGTTCAACATCTTCTCTTTTATACAAATCTTCAACATTTTGATGACGATTAGCTCTTCTCGGCGGCATGGTAGAATCTTCAACAAATCCAAATACTTAACTCTCGGCTTGAACAACTTAGCTCGGATCTGACACTGTTAGGATCGGCTCCAACTAATTCAAACTCGGCCTTGATCTACAAGGTGATGCACAACTCCAAAACTTCCTCTTTACTCCAATAGGCTCGGCTTATCTATGATTGGCTAACCTCGCTCTGATACCAAACTGACGCAGCGGATATAACGAATGACAGCGAAATGAAGATTTCGTGTCAAACTAATCGATGAAATGATTAGATGAAACAAGATAAATCGATGGTTTGAAAATACCGAAAGCCCAAATTCGTTGATCTCAAGAGATACCAAATTCTAGCTATCTCCAACACGTTGATTGCGCACGATACCATGTTAAAAGATCTACGATTCTTCTACGTTGATCTCACGCACGAGATTCCGTGAATCGGCTTCAAATCCGTTGATTCGAGCGCACTCAAATAACTGAAAATGAAGAAAGGAGACAACGCTGAACTTCCAATTTCAAAAGAGGCACAAAGTACTCAAACAAAGTTTCATTCAAAACAATTCCCTTACAAATGACCCACATCCCTATTTATAGAGATTTACATCACACACAAACACTTACATCACAAAGCACCATAATACAAGATCTCCACGACCTAACATATTTACACATACACGACCGACCTAACATGGGTCGTTAACGACCTAACCTACACAGGTTACCAATACAACATAAAGAAAAAGATACAACACAGGACCCAAGACATCAACGACCTAAGGCATACGACCTTGGATGCAAGCGATTTAAGCTTTCAACGGCACAAGCTTTATGTCAGGCGACTTAGGCTTCAGCGACCTAAGACAATGGATCTTGGCATGACCTAAGAAATGTAGCGACCTAAGGCTTCAATGATTTGTGACCTAAGCTACAAGGCGGTTTAAGAACCATCTGCTTCATTCTGTGTTGTGAGTTAGGTCGTTCGCGACCTTCGTTGGAGCGACCTAAAGCTTTCCGACCTATGGAGCGAGGCAATCCGGAGCGCGATAAAGGAAATGCGGCACCATTTGTTAGCTCGCTTATATGACTCATTCGCGACCTAAGGATGCGATCTGGCCTTAGCTCGCTAGGTCGCTTGAGCGATCTAAAACTTAACTCGCCATTAGTAGTTTGCGCTGCATCATCCTCCCCCGGTTGACAAGAATTCGACCTCGAATTTGCACCTTCCTCTTCCTCGACAGGCTCATTCCCATGAAAGGGAATCAAGTATTTGATGTTAAAACGTCTGAAGTGTGAATATGTTTCGGCAACCTCAACTGATATGCATTATCATTGATCTTCTTCAAGATTTCCACTGGACCAATTTTTCGAGCTTTCAACTTGTTGTGCATTCCAACTGGAAAACGATCTTTTGTCAACACTGCGTAAAATAAATCCCCTTCTTGGAAGTCCACACTCCTTCGCTTCTTGTCTGCCAGTTGCTTATACTTCTTATTTGACTTAAGCAATCGTTCATGAACAATTCTGTGACATTCCTGCAACTCATTCACAAAATCACAAGCTCGTTTAACAACTCCCTTCTGATATGGCATTGTCGTCAAATCCAACGGTCCTTTCGGAATTGCTGAATATACAGCTTGGAACGGACTGAATCCAGTACTTCGATTAATAGTGTGATTATGTGCAAATTCTGCCTGACATAACTTCATATCCCAACTTTTCAAATTATCTTTCACAAGACATCTCAACAAGTTTTCCAACGATCTGTTAACCACCTCTGTTTGCCCATCTGTTTGTGGATGATAGGCGCTACTAAAGTTCAGCTTAGTCCCAACCATCTTCCACAGACTCAACCAAAAATGACTCATAAATCTAGTATCCGATCAGAAACAATGGTCTCAGGTAGCCCATGTAGTCGAAAAAACTTTTTAAAGAACAATTGAGCAACACGGACTGCGTCGGCGGTCTTTTTACAAGCTATGAAATGTGCCATCTTCGAAAATCTATCTACCACCACATATATGGGATCATTTCCACGTTGAGTTCTTGGCAAACCCAATACGAAATCCATGCTGATATTAACCCATGGTCTGGTAGGCACAGGCAATGGCATATCCAATCCTGCATTCGTAGCTGTCCCTTTAGAAACTTGACATATGTGACATCTCTCCACAAATCTTTCAACTTCTTTTCTCATGGAAGGCCAAAAATATGAATGAGAAATCAACTTCAAAGTATGATCTCTTCCCACATGTCCTTCTTCATGTAATTCCTTCACAATCTTCATTCGTAAACTGCAGTCTGGTATACACAATCGATTACCCTTAAATAGAAAACCATCTACTATCACATACTCATCCGTCTTCCCTTTATTGACTTTATTGCTAATTCGTTGTTCCATTTGTTCAGCATCTTCTCTTTTATACAAATCTTCAACATTTTGATGACGATTAGCTCTTCTCGGCGGCATGGTAGAATCTTCAACAAATCCAAATACTTAACTCTCGGTTTGAACAACTTAGCTTGGATCTGACACTGTTAGGCTCGGCTCCAACTAATTCAAACTCGGCCTTGATCTACAAAGTGATGCACAACTCCAAAACTTCCTCTTTACTCCAATAGGCTCGGCATAGCTATGATTGGCTAACCTCGCTCTGATACCAAACTGACGCAGCGGATATAACGAATGACATCGAAATGAAGATTTCGTGTCAAACTAATCGATGAAACGATTAGATGAAACAAGATAAATCGATGGTTTGAAAATACCGAAAGCCCAAATTCGTTGATCTCAAGAGATACCGAATTCTAGCTATCTCCAACACGTTGATCGCGCACGATACCGTGTTAAAAGATCTACGATTCTTCTACGTTGATCTCGCACACGAGATCCGTGAATCGGCTTCAAATCCGTTAATTCGAGCGCACTCAAATAAATGAAAATGGAAAAAGGAGACAATGCTCAACTTCCAATTTCAAAAGAGGCACAAAGTACTCAAACAAAGTTTCATTCAAAAAAAATTCCCTTACAAATGACCCACATCCCTACTTATAGAGATTTACATCACACACAAACACTTACATCACAAAGCACCATAATACAAGATCGCCACAACCTAACATATTTACGCATACACGACCGACCTAACATGGGTCGTTAACGACCTAACCTACACAGGTTACCAATACAACATAAAGAAAAAGATACAACACACGACCCAAGACATCAACGACCTAAGGCTTACGACCTTGGATCTAAAACTTAACTCGCCATTAGTAGTTTGCGCTGCATCATCGTGCCTGTCTTATTTGTGTCGATCCATAATGAAACTTGGATCAATATAAACAGCATGGATACGAAGGAGGGTTAGTTGATGGATACGTACAGCACATGCCGATGGTTATGAAGCTTGGGTACAAAGTAGTGTAGCTAGTCAAATGATGATGCATTCAACATGGGTTTAGGCATGGAACCCAGATCGATGTGGAGGCAACGGCTATGGATATGGAGACCAATGGATACGTGGATGATGGATGCGAATTATGATGGATACGAAGGCGATCGATGTTAATCGATCGATACGAAGAGGTATCAATATGAACTAGTATCGATACGAGCTCAACAACATACCAAAAAAGATACTTGCATTGATCGTAACTCAACATCTACAAGTCCAAATGCTATGAAATTTTCACAGGGTATTCCTTATGCATTCAAGAAGGTTCATGATCGATCCCAGCTTGATTGGACCATTTTAGGATCGATACGAATTGCACTTGGATCGATCCCAGCTTGATCGGACTATTTTGGGATCGATACGAATTGCACTTGGATCGATCCCAAATCACATTAGATCGATCATCTAGACCCATCTACACACGAGAAGAGGTATTCTAGGTTTTGGGGAGGATATTTTTCAGATCTACACCTATAAATAGTGATCCTATGGCAACTAAAGGGGGATCTTCTTCTTCTTTCCTAGGCAAAAACTCTGTTATTTTGTTTACTGATTCCAAGGGCTTGAAACTGTAATTACAATATAAAAGGAATAAAAGGATTGATTCTAAGTGGACGTAGGCTACAGATAGCCGAACCACTATAAAGCTTGTGTTCTTTCTTGCTTTCTTTTATTTTAGTTTTGTTGTTTCTTCATTTTTGCTCTCTACTTAATCTGGATTTGAGATCTGTGTCTGGATATTGAGATTTGTGTTTATACACTGGTGCTTTCACTACTTCTGAGGTTTGTGACCAACTTTGACGCAAACACTTTGGTACTTTCACTGAGAAGAACTGGCACCCACTACATTAGATTCGGAGTTCAGATTTGGAAGGCTAAAGCATAAGATCTAAAATGAACCATAACAAAGCAATCAACAAGAAGACAAAGAATGGAAAGAAGTCGGCACGAAGGGATTCGGGAAACTTCCTTAGGAGAAAACCAGGCCTCAGTTTTCATCACCAGAGATGAGATGGAGATGATGATAGGAGTTATGCAGGAGGAATTATTGAAAAGGCAGGAGGAAATGATGCAGAACCTTCTTAGACAGTTTGGACAAGCAGGAACAGCTAGAGATGTTGGAGTTTAGATCCACGGAGCTGAATAGAGGACCCAATAGGCAATCAGATGGAGCAGCTCAACAGGACGCAACCCCCAATCAGCACATAGTTACCAATTTAGATGGAACCCGACTCGGGGGCACACCACCATGCAATGATAGACCAATTCATATAGGAATTCCATGTGACACCACACAATAGGATGTCGACAGGAGCACAAGAGTCATGATGAAAGCATGTACCAAAATTCCCTTAGGGACTCGGGGGGCAACTCTTGGTGGACAACACTGGATTAATTAAGATTATCAAACGAACTATGTACGAAGGTTTAGCAAACATAGATCTAGAAGGAGTAAACACGTACTCGTGACATCAGAACGGCTTGGAATCCACCAGAGTTCAAGCTACCTACTCTGGAGGTATATAACAGTAGGGCCGATCCTGCCGATCCTTTGAAGAGGTACAAGAGACACATGGAAATGCTGGGGGCATCGGAAGAATTTATGGCCTGGTGTTTCCCTCTGTACTTGACGGATATGGCTGTTATGTGGTTCAGGCAGTTGGAAGATGGATCTATTAGGACATGGAAAGAATTGGTGGACATGTTTTTGAAGTAGTTTCGGGTTTATATCATAAGGCCGAAGAATGTGATGGCACTTACATCAATAAAGCAAAGAATAGGATATTTTGTCAGGGTTTTTTAACTCGGTTCAATACAGCAGTTGCTTCAGTGGATCGGCAGGATCCATCAATGGTTTTAATGGCGGCAGTGTCAGGAGTCAGGGATAACTCAGATTTCAAAGTATAATTAATACGGGATCCACCAATGGATCTCGTGGATGTTTTTCACGAGGCTGAAAGATTTCTTCAATAGGATAACGCGAGTATGAATTTGAAACTAAAGGAAGTAAATGTGATCAAGGATGGAGAACCATCTGATGAAAGCTCGGGTAAGGATAAGGATGAAGGAAAGAGGAAGTCAGATGATAACTGTGGCAGGGCAAGGAAACATTGAGGGGAGCCAAAATTCTCCATCTACACAGGATTGAATGAAACATTGGAGCAGATTTTCATGGAAACCCAGGATCGCCATCCCTACCGAAGGCCGACAAGGAGAGAACCCTCGGAATGTGAGAGGGCATCAGGAAGGCACTGTCTCTTTCATGATCTGGACGGGCATGATACCAATAGCTGATAGGCCACTAAAGGATATATTCGAGGAGCATGTAAGGAGTGGTCAGTTGTGGCAATATGTCGGAACTCGGAATGCGACGATAGAACATGAGCAGCCACATCTATCTCAAACGAAGATGGCATGAGGAATAGGAATGATGGTCGATTGGTTACCGACTGAGAGGGATGATATGAAATAAGTAGCAAACTTTGGACAAACGGCCATGTCATTTACTCATGTACGGGGACGAAGATAGCCCCTAGACATGCTCTGAGATGATGATAAACTGTGATGCTTTAGTTTGTGAGATTCGATTTTTCTTTTTTGATTTGGGCATTTTCTTTTTTCTAGTTTGGTTTGAACTCCTGCTTTTGTTACCTTTTTGGTCTGGACTTTGGTTTGGATGCTTGTTTTCCATTTTGGATATTGGTTTGGAATTTAGGTTTTCTGATTTGATCTGGATTTCAGATTGGATTTCGATTGGATTTTTATTTGGTTTTTGGTAAATGATCATCGGGTGTGGATTATACCTGGCAAGGGGTAAGTCTTTTTTTCCAAGCATGGTGAATCATCTTATTTAGGTTGTCGAGTATGGACTATGCTAGGCATAGGTCCAGAGCGACCTGGATTCGGCTAGGACTTAAGCCACGATATTAATCAACTTCAGGGACACTGAACCTGGAACACCAAGGCATTACTTCACGTAGGTTGTCAAGTGTGGGTTGTGCTTGATAAGAATCCAAAGAGGTTATGGATTCAGATATTGGCTACGAACAGCTAAGGGTCCAGAGTGTCCTCATATTTGGATGTCGACCCAGAGAGGTCATAGATTTGGTTATTGGATTTGGAATTAGATATCGGCTCGGAATGTTTATGGATTCGGATAAGAATATGGCACTATTATAGGATGGCTTGGTAATGGATTGGATTATGGATCAGATGGTATGGCTATGGGTGGAATATGGACTTTAGATGTCGGATCCGAAGCTATTCAAAACACGCGGTCTTACTGTAAGGCATATTTTGGGGGGGGGGAAATGTTACCCCGGCTTTTGGTAAAGGCCGAGACATCAACAAATTGACCAGAAAGGATGGATATCATGATTGAAGATCGATTGGAAACAAGACTATGATCGATACCGTCAAAATTTGACCGAGCTCCAATCAAGACGGGATCATTTGGGAATGATGAACAAGGCTAAGGGAAGCTATATTTCTAATCTCAGGTCAAGCGGAGTTCATACACTTGAGTTATGGATGGATCAAGATTCATGGAAACTGGTTCATATCGATATAGTTCGTACCGATCACATAATAGTATGGATTTGGGAAGGGTGCTTTGTTTTAGATCGATAGTTGTAGCTCGCATCGATATGGTTCGTATTGATACGAAGAATGAAGCAGCTGGATGGATGCGAATATGGATAACAAACATGGCTTTGGATCGATAGTAGCCCGTACCGATCAAGGATGGACTCTGCAGTTCAATTTGATTTGATGGCTTTCATTGAGATGCAATGTGCATCGATTTGGTTGGACATGACATCGGTATAGCAGCATACTTCGTATCGATCGAGTCTGAGATCGATACAAAGAAGGAAGCAGCGATCACAGGAGTTTGGAAGAACACTTCGTAGTGATCAAGTATTGGATCGGTACGAAAGACACATCAGAAGCAGTAGTGTTGGATGGATACGAAGATGCACTTCATGTGAGCCTTGTTTGTATCGATCCATAAAAAACTTGGATCGATACGAACAACATGGATATGAAGGAGGGTTGCTGATGGATACGAACATTACATGCTAATGGATACGAAGCATGGGTACGAAGTAGAGGAGTTGGTCAAATGATGAAGCATTCAATATGGGTTTAGGTGTGGAACCTGGATCGATGCGGTGGCTAGGGCTATGGATATGGGGACTGATGGATACATGGCTGATGGATGTGAATTATGATGGATATGAAGGCGATCGATGTTGATCGATCGATACGAAGAGGTATCTATATGAACAAGTATCGATATGAGTTGAGCAGCATACCAAAAAATGATACTTGCATCAATCATAACACAAAGCCTACAAGTCCAAATTCTACGAAATTTTCACAAGGGCTTCCTTATGCAATCAAGAAGGTTCATGATCGATCCCAGCTTGATTGGACCATTTTAGGATTGATAGGAATTGCAGTTGGATCAATCCCAAATCACACTGGATCGATCATGTGGACCCACTTGTGCATGAGAAGAGGTCTTCCAGGTTTTAGGGAGGATATTTTTGGATCTACACCTGTAAATAGCGGTCTATGGTAACTATAGAGGGGATTTTCTTCTTCTTTCCTAGGCAAAAACTCTGCCATTTGTTTACTGATTCCAAGGGCTTTAACTGTAATTACAGTATAAAAGGAATAAAAGGATTGATTCGAAGTGGACGTAGGCCAGAGATAGCCAAACCACTGTAAACCATGTGTTCTTTCTTGCTTTCTTTCATTTTAATTTTTTTGTTTTTTTGTTTTTGCTCTCTACTTAATCTGGATTGGAGATCTGTGTCTGGATATTGAGATCTGTGTTTATACACTGGTGCTTCAACTACTTCTGGGGTTTGTGACTAACTTTGGCGCAAATATTTTTAATTTCATAATTTTCTAAATTAAGATCAATATTTAATGAATTTCCTAAGGGGGAAAATGGGTTTAATTTAATTAAGTAATTAAATTATGATTTTCTACCCGAAAATTTTATGTAGTGAAGAAATTAGTAATTGGGAATTTCTGAGATTTTTTAGGAATTTTCCTATGTGAATTAATTATGTTTAAAAAGCATGTAAGTGGATAATTAATCAAGAAAATTAATTAGTTGGTTTAACATATGTTTTGGACTCGAGAAATTTGGTGCGGTAGCAAAACCTGAAAAGAAATTGTAAAGCTTTGTTGAAACCAATCATATTTTGACAAATAAAGGAGGTTTGGCCAAAAGTATATACTTTATTAAGCAAAAACATAATTTTTGGGGTTATTTACGATGAAGCCCCATCACCTGTGTTGTCACCGCACCTATTCTCCCCATGATGATCGACTTCGATGAGGTGGTAAGCACATGACAACTACTTCAATAGTTGCGGAGTGATTCCAAACACGTCGAGGTCCATATAAAGGCAACAACACTATGGAGTCGACAGAGTCGACGTGATTATTGAACTCTTGTCGCTTATGAACCTCGTAGCATGAGGTCTTTATCACATTAATCCTTATCGCACCTAATCACTTCAACTATTTTTGAAATCAAGGCAGTGATGCTGCTTCAATGACTTCAACCATAATGACTTCGAAACTATTTAGAAAGTGGCGCAGTAGCCGAAGTATTCTAAGTATGAATGGTTTTATAGTGTCGTCGGGGATCTTGAGGGTCGATGACCTTATGTGTTTGTGTCGATGCCACTTAATCACATTGTCACACCTTATCTTTTGAATGTCGAAGAGACCTGTTTTCGATATTTAATAAAACTATTCTAAAAAGGGCGATGAGGCTAGGTTATAAGGGTTGACGACCCTATAAATTCGACAGTTAGCCATATAACTTATAAAGGTTTTAATTTTTGTTTTATAGGTGGATAGCGATAGTTTATGAAGCTCGATGTCGTCGTCATCGGCGAGGAATATGATGCCATACATGTTGTTTTAAAGATTTAGATAGAGGCGGGGAGCCTTAAGTGTTGATGTCGACATGATATGATGTCGATATTGATTAAACTAAGATGTTTTGAAAGCAATAAACCTTATATTTATTTCAATCGTGTACATGGAAATATAAAAAGGCATTATAAAATAACATTAAACTTTGGGAATATAAAAAGATGATTTCCTTGTTAATTTAGGGTTAAGGGTACTAACCATATTTCATTAAGAAATTGATTAAGGGGAATTAAACTGTGGATGTTTATATTATTGTGTGCATTTAGTCAATCATTATAAATGCTATTGTTGTCATATTCACTTCATTGTTGACCTATTACTGTATTTTGGGGTGTTAAGGGCAGGATAACCAACTAGGTTTGCCTAATAGTGAATACAAATTTATTTAGCTGTTGTATGAGTATGATTGCATCGAGGAGGTTTGGTAGACCAGAATATAGGATGCCTAGAACTGATCAAAAGATTATTGAGTTAGATAGGTTCCAACTTAGCCCATGAAAATTGTGTTATGAGAAATGTTATTGGCGGGGTCAATAGGTTCTTAGTGATCCCATGAAAACTATGTCTGGAATATGTTATTGATAGAAAATCTAATATGTTCACGATCAGCCCATGAAAACTATGATTTGAAAGATGTTATTGGAGAATCTAATAGGTTTAAAATCAGCCCATGAAAACTATGATTAGAGAGATGTTATTAGGGAATCCAATAGGTACATAGCGATCCCATGAAAACTACGATTGGATAAAGTTACTGGAGAACCCAATAGGTTCATAGCGATCCCATTAAAACTATATTTGGATAAATTATTAGTAGAAACCAATAGATTCTTGGTGATCCCATGAAAACTATGAAACCAGACAGATATTCCATTAGATTGGAACAGGTTATTAGTCAGCCCATAAAAACTAATAGGTTCAAAGTAACCGCAGAAACTATATACTAAGATAGATTGTCAGATAAATTGGGATGGGAAAACCAGGGCATTTACAGCTTTGATATCAACATATCATGTTATGTTTTAACCATTGTGGATGTAAGTGGATGGTATATGGTTATTGTATTATGGTTAAGATACTAGTGAGGGGAAAACCCGTTCCGCTCTGCTTCGTGGTCTCACTAGATATCTATTTGGTTCGGTATGGTATGTTATTATTCACAACAGATATTTTGTATGACCCAAAGTTTTTGTCTATCCGCTTAAGCTCTTAGGTACTCATTTGATTAGGTTGAGAATAAGGGATTTTTAGGTTCTCTTAGACAAATAAGATTCGGAGATGTGCAGGAAGCATTCTAGCTAGTTGAAGTTATATATTTATTTTCCACTGTGTTTTGATTCTGCTTTTGTGTTGTAATGGCAAGTTCTATTAAATGATAGATATTTGAATCTGATCATTCGAGGGGGCATCTTCATATGTCGCTCTTGGAATATATTGTAATAATTATATTTTCTCTAAATGTGAAATTTGTTTTTAAACTGTGTTGAAAATTTTCATATTTATGTGCTTCTGGTATTATCATGTATCTAACATAGCCGCATTTTGTCACCAGGATTTAATAACTATGGATGACTGCAGCATCCATAAAACTTAGATTCAGGCCTCAACGTGGGCGATGTTACTAACCCTTCGCTTTTCTTCTTATTTTTTTTGAACGGAGCAACGATGCTCTGCCATTTTTCATTCCCCACTATTTCTAGAAACAACAAAAATATTATATGTTATTGAAGAAGGATGGAAAATAAAACAGAAGAAGAGAAGGAGTGAATCAATTTTATGGAAAAGAAAAAGGAGTCAATAAAAAGAATGGGTTTAGATCAGAAGATTTGAAAGCCATAGGGAAAGTGGAAAAGTATGTAGTATACATAATAGTTATTTACTACGTTGAAATTCTATTTTGCCTATTGGGAAACAATTGAATTGTAGGCTTAAATAAATAAATCTAACTAGAAATCATTGTCTACATATTCATAAATTGTTTAACTTTTGTGAAATACACACATACACGCCCCAATTTAGAAGTTTGATAGAATTATCCCAAAAATTTATGAAATATAATATTATCAGAATTACGTGGTTTGGAACGACCAGTACTTCTGATGATTGTAAGTTATTAAATTTAATGTATTCACTGGATAAATATGGGTAAAAATAAAAAAAAATAGTGATTTATTAATAGTGGTTCATTGGATAATTAAATTGTTCAAATTTAATGGTGGAAATTATTTGAATAATCCAATTCTGGATTTAGTATGAATGATAATGGCATCGAGAATTCACTTAAATTTTATTAAATATGAATGAAGGTTTTTGACTTTAAAAAGGAATATAAAGTGATTAAATTAAATTTTGGAAATTTCTCGTTTTAATTAACGAGTAAAAAATAGTCGTTTCGGCCACTCTCGAGGATTTCGACGAAACCAGCTTCATCGGATCCGTAATAGTAAACTATATAGGATTTCAAATTTCATAACAATCGGACTTGTCGTTTGTCCGTGCGAGGTTGAAACGCGTAGAAATTTAATTTCTGAATTTTATTATAATTTATAGATTTTGGAAAGCTGTCTTTTCGCATATGAACAAATTAGGCCTCAAAACTAGTTCCACTGTGTTCGAAATGGGGTAGAACATTATGAATGCCAAGTGGCACGCTGCGTTTGGAGTTCGAGAAGTCCGGGCGTTAAATGGCTAGACATTTTCAATAATAATAATAATAATACATAATTGTTTTCCCCCTTCCAAAAATACATCATCCACGCTCTATTTTTTTGGTCAACCCATACTCATTCCTTCCTTCACCCCTCTTGTTTAAATCGAGCTTTCAAACTAAAAACGAAATCACTCAACCGAGAAAAAAGGAAAAAAAAATTCCAGTTCGATCATAAAAAAACTGCGATTGAGGAAATCACAAACAAAGCCTCACGACGAGGAGTAGATCACATGTGCCTAGGTTGTTCGTCTATGACCTGGAGATGCGCGATAGCCTGAAGGCAGAGCAAGGGGTAGACGGTGGTGCTTAGCGAGGCGGCGCATCGCCGATGCTAGGTGGACGAGCTCCGGTCAGAAGAGGAGCACACGATTATGATGGCGGCTGCGTTGGTTTAGAGCACAAAAAAATTGAATTAAGATAGTCGCGGTTTGATGGCCTGGGGAGGAGCAGACGCGAGCGAAGCAATGCACGATGCGGGATTAGGTAATTAATTATACTGTTTTGTTAATTATGTTATTAAATAAATTTTAATTATTATCGAGTGCTAATAAATCTGAAATTGTGCATATGAGGTCCGTTTTGGATGAAACGAGTTGTAACAGATCTGTACCTACTGCGTCTATAGTGTGGTGTGGATCTGGAATTTATGTGACTCTAAAAATATTTTTAGGTTCAATCAAAGGGGAGTGTTTATATGCTCACAAGTACTAAAATATTATTTTTATGTTAGTAAATTTATATTATGAAGTTATTTATATTTATTGACTGTTGTTTGGTAAAGTTTAGCTGACATTTAAATTGATATGAATTAAAATGATAGGAATTATAATTGATAGTTAAAATATGAAATGAAAATTAAATTGCTAGTTAAATTCCCGATTTTGGATAATCAGAAAATTGTTACGATTTATTGACAGTTTAGATGTTGATTGTGATGGATGCCTTTGATTGATATTTTGGACGATTCAGATGTTTATTTATTTTATTTTTATATCTATTATCACCCTATGTATTATATATAGCATAAAAAACTGTAAATTAAATTATTTCGAAAAAAATTTAAGAAATATGTTGAAATGATATATACCTATGACATTTATTTTAGATTGAAATGATATATATCCATCCCTAAATTAAATTGGAATAACTGATTCACTTGGCCATAGGATAGAAAATTATATACGAACACCGGATTGGCTAAATTAATGATTTAAAAAAAATTGTTTTGAAATTTATTTAAATGATTTGATTTTAAGAAATAAAAATCGAATTTATGGAAATAATATTATTTTCGAACTTGACCTTGAAATGTTGGAATTTAAAATTGATAACATGAATTGTTTACATAATCGAAGTTGATATTTTTAAATTATAATCAAAATATGATTTAAAATTTAGAAGTTGATTTGTTTTAAAGGATTGGACTTTTATTTGACCTTTGAATATTGCTAAATAAAGGTGATATAAAATGATATTCAAAATAGAGTTCGGAATTTAATTATATTTGAAGATTTAGTTTTAAATTTGATATTGAAGGAAAATTTGATTTAAGTGTTTTGAATCGATAACTTGAAAATCAAACTCGAAATTGATTTAAATTGAAAGGGTTTAAATTTGGAATTTAAAGTAATTTGGAATTGGAGTTTAAATTAATTTGGGTCTGGAGTTGAAAATAATTTGGAATTGGAGTTGAAATTAATTTGGAATTGGAATTGAAATAAATTTGGAATCGAAGTAAAATTCGACTTGAAGTAAGAGTTGAATCGACTAAATCGAAATGGAAACTGGAACTGATTTGAATTTGAAAATTTAAAAAGTGAACCAGTTTGACTTTGAAACCATTTTTTAATGAATTATTATAGTATAAACGGTTTAAAAATTTATATTCTTTAAAAATTTCAATTATTTTAATTTTCCAAACTATTTTATTATGTAACCATTTTTATTACTCAAACTATCTTCTATTAAACTATTCAAATATTTTAAAACTATTTTCTAAAATTCAAATTAGTCAAAAAGGGTGAAATGGTTATATTTAAATCATGGATTTAAATGCAAATTGGGTTAAAGTGAAATTATGAACTAAATTGTAATTCGAAACAAACTTCGAAGTGAAATCGAGATATCAAACTAAATTGACATTTTGAAGTAAAATATGATGATTTCGAAATGGTTTGACTTTTGAAGCGAATATGATATTTTGATATCGAGTACGAATTGTTTTCAAAATATAAAAGTACCAACTGGTATGTAAAACGACATTTGGTTGTTAAAGAGACCGGGGCCTTTATTGGCATACTCATTATCATATTGAAACCACTTTAACAACTGTGTACGCGGTGGATGATATCCAAAATGTAGTGGTTGAATTGGCGAACGTTTACTGGAAAGAAAACGATAATGGATAGCTTTGACACTCGTATCATAATTAAAATGACTAAAACATGAGCATATGTCTAATCATTAAGATTAGCTGCCTCTATCGATGTTGATCCCTCGTATTACTATTGTGATTTCGTATTCGATAGTTGCACTTTTGTTCATATGGATTGATTGTCGCGGTCAGCCACATATGGGTTACGACCATCCAGAAAGGGTAAACTGGATGAATCCTACCTTGGGCATTGCTTCACGTGCCTTATCATATTTGTCCCTATACAATCCCATTACGACTTTGATCTAAACTGTAAAATGTGCTAAAGTGGATCAATGTAAAGCCTTAACGCTATTTTGATATTTATTTTACTGATAGACATTATATATTATAACATATACTATTATATATAAATAGTTTAACAGTTCCTTAGGAGATTGAAAATCCCATACCATCTCTTAAGTTATTACATTCATATTATGTGATAATGATTTGACTTACATAAAAGTATTTTTGTCCTACCTCGAGTGTTTTGTCTTTTCATTACGCTTGGGCCAGTCCTGAGTTTTTCTCAGCGTGTTGAAGATTATTCTCTAGAGGATGAAGACGAAGATTTTGGTATATCACTATTATCATTATTCCTTTATTCATGCTATTCTATATGGTGATCACTTATCCCTGATGTGTATATATATATAACTTTGATAAATGTGTATAGATTATAATCAAATGTATAGTAAACATCTTCATGAACTGTTTATTTGATTATTATATTTTATCGTTTCCGCTGTGAAATTATGTATTTTTTTTCTTATTCTTTTCTTGTTTTTCTTATTTAAACCCATTGATTATCTACATTCCGGATTGTTTAAGTTGGACATGTGTGGATTATTGTCGATTTAAACCTTGCGAAATGTGGGTCATCATATGTTTAATTCAGATTTTTTTTATTTGGGAAGTAAATTGTTAAAATTGATAATTATTATTTAGGGATTTTTTAATTTGATTTGGAATTTAAATTTCTAATTCACTGGAATTGTAGAATCTCCATGGGAATTTTCATAAATTGTCCAGCCTCGTAATTATATATATAAAAAGCGAATCATTTGAAATTATAGGGAATATGCACAAATGATAGGGATGTGCAACGTATAGATGTTTTTCCTTAGTTTGCACTATCTATTTCAATAAAAATAATAAAAAATACCTTGAAATTCCAATGTGGCACAATCCCACTTTTTTGTTAGTTTATAGAAAGTTGCACCGACATTTCCTTTTTGAGAAAGGTACGATTCCAATGCATTAATATATGCAAATGAATTTTTTAATAGGATTTACACGTATGTTTATGTCCAAAAACCCTTAAATGTAGAACTAAAAAGGTTACAAATAGAGATATAAATAATCTCCTTTACTTATTATGTAATAATACGCACTTTAATGGGCCTGAATTTTCGCTACCTCAAAAACCAAGTCCACTCGGGTACGGATCGTAGGTGTTGGTATCTTGTAATAAAAAAAAAGTATATTATAGAGCTATTGATAAGAACTCGCGGTAGAATAATAAATCATAGTAGAACATATATATACACATTGGCCAAGGCTAATACCACTGGGTATCTAGCGCTCTTGTCAGTGTAGGGCATGCACGAGGAAATCTGTCCATGCACCGTTCCCACCATATACCAGCACATGTCCCTCTAAATTTATCCTAGATTGTAATGAGGAGGGGGTTAGAACAATGTTATGGTGACTAGTAAATTACACACTTTATCTATAACACTAGTTTATGCCAATTTTTTTCCATTATGTGTTATGTCTATTATTTAAAGCTAAGTTATTTTGACTCATGTATATACACGATACATCCAACCTACTCGAGAAAAAGCTATGTGTGTGTGTATAAGTATTAGAATCCTCCATGGACCAGGATACATTCCCTGCTAGTATCCGTAACTCTACACTGCATCAGGCATCTACCAACAGTGTCTAGCGTCTAGTTCGAAATGCCCACGTACACCACAAAAGCGTCTCATACGAATTGCCCGCATTCACCATAATAGTATCTAAGTCGAATTGCCCGCACACATCGAGTAATCACCCGTTGGTTCCTAATAACAACATTAAAACTATTTATTCATATTCTATTTTTTCTTAAAGATTCATCTGGGGGCTATTCAACTAGCCTCCTAACGACAAACAAACTGAAAAACAACTTTGAGGCAATTGCATATCCCATATGAAACCTACACTATTAGGAGGTGTAATCCAAATTTAGGTATGACCTATGTCCTTTTAACCGCTCTGGAACCAATGGCACTCTTGACCTATGCGCACAACCTTACTCCTCAAATATATGGTACCAACTTTGCCGACATAGCATCGAGCTTTCACCCACCGTCCAATTTAGATTGGGTAACGACCCGTAAAAATTGATAAATAAAATTGGTTAATCTAATCTGATTTTCGGAATTTAATTTAGAAAGGAATAAAAATTTAGTGAATTTTTAATGGAAATAATAACTTGGATAAGACTGGTAAGTAATTGTTAATAACTTGGATGTAATTCCAAGAAGTGAAACAATAGAAATGTTAATTATATTCTTATTAAAATAAAAGAATGTTACCAAGATGAAGTGATTAATTTGATTTAAAATCTTAATTAATGTGTGCATTAGTTTATAATAGGATATAAAAGGTAAATTAATAATTTAAAATGTTGACTTCCAATAAAATAATGTATAATGAATGGAAATGCAATGAATTAGTGTATGAACTAATGGTAGCACTTGTTGTAAGCTAATAAGTAAATTAAAACGTAACAAGTGCTATTTAGATTAATAATTAATAGGTAGAATGAAATGTCAACTAATGAATTTATTTAAAATTTAAAGTTATAATAACATATAGTAATTGGTTGGGAAGAATAAAGATAAATAAATATACTTTAATGATAATTAATATAATAATGGAAAGTGTGGGTGTAAATTAAAAAGGAAATGGAGAATTTATTTTTAAGATAGTAATTGGTGTAATAGAAAGCTAAATAAATTTATTGGGAGTATTAGTTGTAATTGGATGTAGATTAATTTGATACTGTTAATGCAAGTTGATAAATAACTAATTTAGCGCAATCACTATTAATTGGAACCTATTGCAATAAATGGAATTAAATACTACATTAATGTAGATTTAAGGTAATATTGGATAATAAGGTATGGTTAGAGGTTTTTGGATGAATTGATAATTAAAATTAAAGGTAGTTATGTTAATATAAGTTGACTATAAACAAATTGAATGAAATTCAAATCAATGGAAATAATGCAAATGTATACTTAGCTACAAGTTGAATATACGAAAACAAAATGTAAGCATTGAATTATATTAATGAATTTAAATTATAATAAATGGTCATTGAATAAAATCAATGTTTTGGAAGTAATTGTAATATTTGTTTGAAGGAAATAAACTTAGAGGTAATTAAAGTTTAATGGTTATAATTGTTATAAATTACATATTTGTTTAGTTCATAGAAATTGATTTGAAAGCAATTGTAGTAATTGACTTAATTAGTGCAATCTTAATTAATTAAAGCAATTGGTTGGATAAGAAGAATGAAAATCAAGATTTATCAATTTATTGGGATTTGAACTATAATGATAATAAGATTAATTGCAATTAATGGTAATTAAATAGTACGTTAATTGGAATTAAGTTAAAATGGGAGAATATTATGAACCAAGATTTAAAAGTAATGTTAGCTATATTCCTATTGGTATAAGACTCGGATAATATGGGTTAAGAATTTGATAAATGGATTTCGGAGTTTTATTTTATAATTTTTAAATTTAATGAAACTGAAATTAAATATTAAAATTGAGGTTAACATTGGAATTGATGAATTAATCAACTCAAAATTGACATTTAAATTTTTCTAAATCATTGTAGATGATTAAGAAATATAAAAGTGATAAAATTGTCAATTGTAGAATTGAAATAAAAAAATTGGATTTTATTTAATTAGTTATTAAATTATTTAACTAATGTAAAAATAGCCATTTTGGTCACTAACTCGAATTTCGACGAAACCAGTTTCATCGGATCCGTATCGGTGAATTATTGTAGGGTTTCAAGTTTTGTAGCGATCAGACTTGTCGTTTGATCGTAAGAACGCGAAACACCTTGAAATCGATTTAATTGTAATCAATTTGAAAAATATTGATTTTAGCATAACTTCTTCATACGATGGAATTGGACGTGAAACCTGCTCCATCGCATTTAAAATATTTTAAAACACCTATTTTGATATATGGATTGACCCAATTTTGTTCCGAAGTCGAAACGGGCTTTTCGGGCCATTCATCGTTCAACGCGTTTATAAATCGAGTCTATCCATTATATTCCAACCTTGCCTATATATATCGTACTATAAACCCTAGCCTACCTCTATTTCTTATTTGGCTATGCGTACAATTCCTCTTTACCTCCTCATTTCAATGGCGGACAAACCCTAATTTCAATTGCAAATTCAAAATCAAATAAAAATTCAAACCCCTTAGAAAAATTCAAAAAATATATATATCGAAGCCCTCGAAGAGCGCAAGTCAAATATGTAGTCCGTTTCTCGATCTGAGTTTTTGGATGGCTAGAAGTTGAGGTTTATTTCACGGTCGTTCATCGCGCGTCGATGAACGTTGTCGGATCTACGGATAATTTCTGGGTTTTGTAGAGAGTATCTAGCGTATTTCATCTATGATGTTTATTCGGGTTATCAACAGCTAGATCGTCAGAAAAATTCGTTCTAGGGTTTCAATAAGTGGCGGCTGTTCATTTTTGGGCGCGGCTGAGGCTCGACGTGGCGATGGGGGAGGCTGCGCGGTGGGTGGCGACGAACGCGGCAGGGCGCGGCGGCGATCTGGGCAGTCGACGTTGGGTTTGGGAGACTGTAGTTCATTGTTTCTCGTGTTCAAATCGTGCATGGGCTGGGGGGCTTCAGGAAGTTGCGTACGTGAATAATTGAGTGGATCTGTAGCTTGTAGAAGAATGATGACGTGGTAATGAAATTTGATATATATGGAATTATCAAAGAATTAGTTTAAAATGGTTGAATATTTAAGCTTTGAAATATATTGAATTTGAAATGGTTTATTTGGAGGTTCAAATCGGTATTTGGAATTTATTTGTGAAATTAAAGAAGCTATTTTATTTTATAAAGTAATTTAATATTTAAACCATTTAAATGGTGTAGTTATATTTCAAAGTTATGAAATTCAAAGTTTTATGTTTTGGAAGGCTATATTTCAAGAATTTGGTTTCAAAATATTTAACCTTGAAAATGTTATGGTTTTTGAAAAGGATATATTTGGAAAATGATATCATATTGATTTGGTTTTAAAAGGGAAAATGGTATATGGTTTGGAAATGGATATTATATTCTGGTTTTGAAGTATAAATTATTTTGAAATGACCGCGGTGTTATAATAACGTTTGGTTATTGAAGAGATTGGGATTGGAAGTTGTCATACTCTCTGCCAACTCCGAAAACCACTTTAACAACCGTGTACGCGGTGGAGATTCCAGAATGAAGTAGGATGGTGGCGGCGTTTCCTTTGAGGTAAATACGTGGACCCGGCTCCCGTGAGTTGGCATAAGGTGGCTAAAACAGGAGTGATTCTCGGGCCAATGAAGTAGCACCTTTGATCGGACACATCCCTTCGATGTTATACTTTGACTTTTGGATTGATTCGGTGGCCACTTTGATTTTTTTTTATTCGGGTGTGTGGCTCGAGGCGGACGGTAGTTGCGGCTATGCGTTACCACCAGCCCGGATAGCAATTGGTATATCTACCCTGACATTGCCTAGTTGTGCCGTGTCACCTACCCTAGCGCGCCTTATACGATTTTTGTTTTGTACCATACCTATGGAGTTCCCTCTAACGACGCCCAGTACGGGGGAGATTACGGTACTGTATAGACTATGGGAATATATTATGTGTTAAGGGGAATATTGGTTCACTCCTTAACGCTATTTTAAAGTAAGTTTATTTTACTAATAGACACTATTATAATAGCGAATATTACTACATAGTAAATAGTTTAACAGATCCTTAGAAGATGTGAACCCTAAACATCTCTTGAGTAACTGCACTCACATTGACACTGGATAGGAGATGTCAAATCCCATAAACATCTCTGACGCCGTTCCACTCACATTATTTACTGTTGATTTAACTTACATAAGATCTTTTAGTTCTAACTCGCGTGTTTTGTCTTTTCAATTCGCTCGGGTCAGTCCGAGTGTTTTAGGATTTGAAGATTTTATTTTGGAGGACGAAGACGAAGATTTGTATTACTATTATCTACTATATTATTCCACTACACCATTTAATTCCGCTGCATTAATTATTATTCTCTGGTATGTGTACTCTGATATGTATTGTATAAATATAATCAAATGTTTTGTAAAGCAGCTTCATGAACTGTTATTTGATTATTATATTTTATCGTTACGCTACAAGATTCTATTTTTGTTTTTTTTCTTTGCTTTTTTCTAATTTACCCCATATCAATCTGCCTTTCTATATGGTTTAAGTCTGACATGTGTGGTTTATCGTTGATTTAAAGTGTGCGAAAAGGCGAGGCTTTACATCTAGTATCAAAGCTTTGGTTTAGCGATAAACCTTAGCTTTGTGGGGTTTGACTCTTTATTAATAGGGTAGTAATACCCTATGATGAGTCGTTGAGCGTATATATGAGAGAGCGTATTTGTTATTGTTAAAAAAAGGTTTTAATATTGTGTTAATTTGTTCTGTTTTGTATTTATAAATTCTGGTTGATGCATGGGACGCTGTGACATCAATAGGGATTTCTAAATACTTAATAGGACAGACCGACATAATATTTGTTGTAATATAGGTGAATGAAATAATTTTTCCTATTATACCTTATATATATATAAAATAAATTTTTATAAAGCTTATATTTGGTTGTAATATATTGGGTGTTAGGTAATGAAATTTTTAATTAATAAGTTGAAATAAGATTGAAAATAAAATAAATGAAAATTAGGATTTTAGAATCTAAGTTCCGGGGTTTTTTAAATTTCTTTCGTATGATTTTGAAATATAATAATAATATTGTTCATGAGTATTTTCTGACATAAATATTTCAATATAATTTGATAGAAATATTTTAGAAGAAAATTTCGAAAAAAATAAGTTCTGTACTCCCCTCTCTTTCGTTGGAAAATAATTCTGGTGATGGCGGCCGCATCATCGACATTCATTTTCGAGTTTCGAAGTGGGAAGGTCACTGTAGTAATTTTACTGCAGATTTATTTTGATAAACAAATATAACTTTAAATTGTTTAAATATAATTGGATATATAAGTTGTAGACATATATTTATCTATTATTTTTAAATGATTTAGAATTAAACCCGGTATTTGGTTCTTAAGTTCCGGTTAATTAATAGTTCAATTAAGTGTAGTAAATTGGAATATGACCAATTAATAATTGGAACCTTTAATTAAAGTAAGATTTAATGCTAGGTTATAAATAAAATTAAAAGAAAGCTGAAAATATGTAACCTAATATATGATTATTGAACGATAAATTAATTAAAGGAAAGAAGAGAGACTTGTATAACTTTCAATTGCATTCTTAAATAGCACATATATAACTTACCAAATATTAAAAGTTGGAATGTTTAATAAGAAAATGTAATGGAAAATTGTACAAGAAAAAAAATTATATAATGAAAGGGTTCAATGAATCACCTTAATAAATAACAATTTGATGTTGTAGTGTTACAAACTTAAGTATAATTGAAATGCTACTAATTTAATAGAAATGTAAGTATTATAAATAAATGATAATAAACTTAAGTAAACGGTTGAAGCTATTATAAGTAAAATTAGTAGAAAAGATGAATGCATTAAATATATGATTGTAGACTAAAGTTAATGCATTGAGATGCTAAGTAAATGAAATTGAGAAATGAATGAATGTAATGTAAATAAATAAATAAATGAAAATGAAAATTTGCAAGAAATAAACGTGAATTAAAGAAATCATTATATGAATAAAAAGGAAATCAAACAACATAGGTTATGAAATGAAATTGAAAAAAAAATTAACTTGATTTATTGTTTGAATGTGTTGTTTGTTTTGGTTTATGGTTGTTTGGGTAAGGATACTTTAAATTTGTTTGGATGTATGAATAACCTATTTAGTTTCACCTAAGACTGTTGGGTAAAAGAGTGACAGTTTATTTTCATTCCGTACGATTTAAAGTTTTGAACCCGAACAACTATTTGTTTGTTTGATATGAATGAATGTTTGATTTGTGTTGATTTTTATGTGATGGTTGTATGCCTTGTTGCAAGTGGTTGTTGGTTGTATTGATTTGTTTGTTTATGGTGGAAACAACTTTAGGGATTTCATTTTACGTAATTGTTAACTCTTTTGGATTATATAAGTGAAATACAGGTTATGGAAGTAATTGCTACTGCACTTTGTTTCATAATATAAGCGTAAATTTGCCCGACAAATAGGTACATTTTCGGATTACGGTTTATAGCATTATTATATTGTTTTCCCGTGTTGGGATATATTATTTTGGAAAATATATGTTGTATATTGTTATATTGATATTATATTTTCTTCCGAGCTTCCTCGTACAAAGGAGACTCTACCGAAATTTTTCAAAAATTTTGGACTTAGAAAATATTTTGAAAATGTTTTCCAAACATTATTAATATGAATATAAAAAGATTAAATTGTTAAAAATTTATATATTTTATTTAAATTATCCTATTCTGTAAATTTATTGCTATGAATATAATGTTTTGAATAATACATTGATTTATAAGTTACTCTATTACCTTCTTTTCTTTTTCGGGGACAAAAAGTTTTGAGTGGGGGAGAGTGTAACGACCCGTAAAAATTGATAAATAAATTGATTGATTTCATTTGATTTTTGGAATTTGATTTAGAAAGGAATAAAAATTTAGAGAACTACTAATGGAAATAATAACTTGGATAAGATTGGTAAGTAATTTTTAATAACTTGGATGTAATTCCAAGAAGTGAAACAATGTAAATGTTAATTATATTCTTGTTGAAATAAAAGAATGCTACCAAGATGAAGTGATTAATTTGATTTAAAATCTTAATTAATGTGTGCATTAGTTTATAATAGGATATAAAAGGTAAATTAATAATTTAAAATGTTGACTTGCCAATAAATAATGTATAATGAATGGAAATGGAATGAATTAGTGTATGAACTAATGATAGCACTTGTTGTAAGCTAATAAGTAAATTAAAACGTAACAAGTGCTATTTAGATTAATAATTAATAGGTAGAATGAAATGTCAATTAATGAATTTATTTAAAATTGTAAAGTTACAATAACATATAGTAATTGGTTGGGAAGAATAAAGATAACTAAATACACTTTAACGATAATTAATATAATAACAGAAAGTGTGGGTGTAAATTAAAAAGGAAACGGAAAATTTATTTTTAAGATAGTAATTGGTGTAATAGAAAGCTAAATAGAATTAATGGGAGTATTAATTGTAGTTGGATGTAGATTGATGTGATAACGTTAATGCAAGTTGATAAATAACTAACTTAGCGCAATCACTATTAATTGGAACCTATTGCAATAAATGGAATTAAATATTACATTAGTGTAGATTTAAGATAATATTGGGTAATAAGGTATGATTAGAGGTTTTTGAATGAATTGATAATTAAAATTAAAGGTAGTGATGTTAATATAAGTTGACTATAAACAAATTGAATGAAATTCAAATCAATGGAGATAATGCAGATGTATACTTAGCTACAAATTGAATATACGAAAACAAAATGTAAGCATTGAATTAGATTAATGAATTTAAATTATAATAAATGGTCATTGAATGAAATCAATGTTCTTGAAGTAATTATAATATTTGTTTGAAGGAAATAAACTTAAAGGTAACTAAAGTTTAATGGTTACAATTGTTATAAATTACCTATTTGTTTAGTTCATAGAAATTAATTTGAAAGCAATTTTAGTAATTGACTTAATTAGTGCAATCTTAATTAATTAAAGCAATTGGTTGGATAAGAAGAATGAAAATCAAGATTTATCAATTTATTGGGATTTGAACTATAATGATAATAAGATTAATTGCAATTACTGGTAATTAAATAGTACGTTAATTGGAATTAAGTTAAAATGGGAGAATATTATGAACCAATATTTAAAAGCAATGTTAGCTATATTTTTATTGGTATAAGACTCGGATAATAAGGGTTAAGAATTTAATAAATGGATTTCGGAGTTTTATTTTATAATTGCTAAATTTAATGAAAGTGAAATTAAATATTGAAATTGAGGTTAACATTAGAATTGATGAATTAATCAACTCAAAATTGACATTTAAATTTGTTTGAATCATTGTAGATGATTAAGAAATATAAAAGTAATAAAATTGTCAATTGTAGAATTGAAATAAAAAAATTGGATTTTATTTAATTAGTTATTAAATTATTTAATTAATGTAAAAACGGCCATGTTGGCCACTGACTCGGATTTCGACGAAACTAGGGTGAATTATTGTAGGGTTTCAAGTTTCATAGCGATCGGACCTGTCGTTTGATCGTACGAACGCGAAACGCCTTGAAATCGATTTAATTGAAATTAATTTGAATAATATTAATTTTAGCATAACTTCTTCATACGATGGAATTTGGATGTGGAATCTGTTCCATCGCGTTTAAAATATTTTAAAACGCCCATTTTGATATATGGGTTGACCCAATTTCGTTCCGGAGTCGAAACGGGCTTTTCGGGCCATTCATCATTCAGCTCGTTTATAAATCGGGTCCATCTATTCTATTCCAACCTTGCCTATATATATCCTACTATAAACCCTAGCCTACCTCTATTTCTCATTTGGCTGTGCGCACAATCCCACTTCACCTCCTCATTTCAATGGCAGACAAACCCTTATTTCAATTTTAAATTCAAAAATCAAATGAAAATTCAAACCCCTTATAAAAATTCAAAAATATATATATTGAAGCCCTCGAAGAGCGCAACTCAGATCTGCAGTCCGTTTCTCGATCTGAGTTTTTGGATGGCCATAAATTGAGGTTTAATTCACGGCCGTTCATCGCGCGCCGATGAACGTTGTCGGATCGACGGATAATTTTTGGGTTTTGTAGAGAGTCTCTAGCATTGTAACGACCCGTTGAAATTAATAATGTTTAATAAATTAAATTAATATAATTTCTAATTTGTTTAAGAATAAATGTAGAAATTTGGTATAGTAGTTGTAACCTAGTGTAACAATAAAATTTTATGACAATAGATTTGGATAATGTAATTTGTCACTTTTTGTTAAAAGTAAATTTTAAGAAATCAATAAATGTTGAATTGAGAATATTAATAAAAAAATATTAACTAAAATGAGATTCATTAATATAAAATCAGTAGTGAAGATGTCACCTTTGGTTGTAATAAAGGTGAATGCTATTAGTGGATGTCAACACTTAATAAAATTTATTTAGAACAAAAAGAATTTAAATGCATGTTTGAATAGAGTATTAAATTGATAGATTAAGCGTAAGTAATTATAATTTAACCCTATAAGATATGGAACTGAATGTATGAATATAATTTTGTAGAAATAGTTAATTAACAACTTATTTGTGCATACCCAATTTAATATAAATAACAAAAGGGCTAGCACTTGATGTGCCTAAGTATTAATATATTGGAACTATAATAAAATAGAGAGTTTGGTAGTAAATAGAAATAAAAAGACCGTTATTAACTAGTAAATTAATAAATGGATTCTAACAATAGGTAGTAATTAATGCGTGTATATTGGGCATTTGCGGATTACCAATTTTTCTACCTATTCATATAATTTATTTATGTAAATCTAAACCTATGGCAACATTTTGTTAATAAATGTTGGAAGTGAATTTGAATATATCAAAGGATAACAAGTGTTTAGGTTAACCATTTATTTTATTTAGTTAAGAAGGGAAATAGATTGAAATAAAGCTAATTAAATTTTTTTGGTTGTTAATGGGTATAGTTAAATAAGGAGAAGTTATAGGAAATAAAACGCGCACTAATGAGATGTAATATAATTCCAAAGTTATTTATACCCACAAATAGGTTAATTACTGTATAGAAAGAGTCTAAATCAATAAATGAATTTATTAAGATTACATTTATAATTTTATAACCTTTATGCTGATTTAAGTTCAATTAATTTATTTGATTAAATAGTGCAGTAGCGTAGTTTTGTGCGGTAGTTGAAATAGCTAATTCTTTTAGGTGAAGTTAAGGCTAATTCTATGTATTTGACCTATTGTGATATAGATTCTAGGAAGCAGGATCTATTAATTAAATGGAGTATTAGATTCAATAATTGCATTTATCGCATAAATAAAGAGAATATAACGGTTAAATTTGGCGTTATTGAAATTAAAAAGGAATGGGGGAATAATAATTTGAAATCATTGCAATAGATATTAATTTAAGGTTACCTTAAATAAATTAAGGTAATAAATGGAGGATAGTGTAAATATCTTTATAATACGATGATTTGTGTAGTTAGGGTAGTTTTGATTTGTCACTTAAGACAGAGGATTTTTATAAAATGTAATAAATGCAGTTTAAATTAAGGCATTGACGTTTGGGTATTTAAGAAGTGATAAACTAAAATTTATTTATTTATTTGAAAATTTGAAAATCCAATTTGTGGATTTATTGCAAATAAGTGAAATTTGTGTTTAACCATTACATCGATAGGAATAAATTAAATTTAAGGTTATAAGAAAATTATTTCTGTATCATTTTTTCCTCATTTCTCATCTCTTCTCAAATATAATTATGAAGGCGTCCTTTGTTTACTATAGTAGTAATATAATTGAATGACATTTTATGCTTTTGATGCTATGTTTATGATGTTTACAAAAGGATTGAAAAATTGGAGATCTACGGGTAAAAAATACAAATTAAATTTAATTAATCATGATGTGTGGTATATAAAAAAAGTGAAAATTAGGGAGACATCCCTATCGTACTTTCATATTGTAAAGCGGGTCCCTGTCAAAATTTCATTGTAAAGCGGGTCCATGTTTTCTAGACATAAACTGTGTTCACAGTGTACATAAATGTTGTTGAAATGTCAGCTACTTTTATAAATAAGTGCTGATATTCAAGCAACTTTCTTACACTATGTTCACAGTGTACAGAAAAGTTGTGGAAATGTCAGCAACTTTTATGAAATGTTGCATCATGCTCTGCAATAATCGTGAATAAAAAACAGAGACCTAATTTATATTGAAATTTAGTGAAGGACTTTTCGTGAATTTTAAAACTTAATAACGACCTGTGCCAAAAGTATCCATAAAAAAATTTATTACATGCGTAATGAATCGAAAGGACGTGCACCAGTTACCGCCTCGCGCGTCAATGCTCCATAAAAACTTTGCATCATGAAAACTTTGTATCGTACGTTATCAGCGTTAAAATTCTAGAATAAAAGAAAACAAAATAAAACGGAAGAAAGGGGGAAACGAAGAAGAAAACAAATAACCATTAAACACTACATCTTTGGTAATGACTAAATTGATAATTCATCAACACACGACTCATATTTATATCTAAATTACTTGAAGCCTAAATAATTATATAATAGTAAAATATTATAACTGGGGAAAATATAAATATAATCCGTAAATAATAAATAGTGAGATCTGCAATATTCTTTAACATGCCACTTAAACTCAAGATGTATAACAACTGAGTTTGTCAAAACAAACATGATAAAAAATAAAATCTAAAATAGGCAATGTAACCAAAACCATCCAACGATGCGAAACAATGATTTAAAGTGCTGCTGAAGGATTATCTTCAAATATCATATTAATCTTAATTGGTAGGCAACTGTATGAAAAGACAACATTAATGAATCATGGATTTGGAATCGAAAACCAAAGAAGAAAAATAAGAGTAAGGATATTTCTAATGGAATTGAAAGTGAAATAACAATCGGGATCGGAATTATCGGGATTGGAAGAGTAATTCTCACCAAATACCCAAAATCAAAATCTGGAGAAGGAAAATAAAATAAGGAAACTCTCATGGGAGTGGAAAAGTAATTCCAACCGGAATTCATTAGTATTGACGGAAGACTTACGCCAAACATGAAAGAAAACTTAAAATCTAAACCAATGGTCATAAATTGTTTCGTACGAAGCGGAGACATTAATTGAGCAATACATCCTACAAACTCCAAATCTTCAAGCATCAAATGTTAAACGATGAAGTATTGAGTAACGGTTTTTATTTGGTAGATAAATGGCGTTGATGTTGCATGCATTGATTGAACGGGAAGATTGCATGGATTTTAGATGAAACGGAGAGAAAAAATAATGGGGATTGAGCCCTACTCTGATACCATGTTGAAAATAAAGCTATGATACCATGTTAAAATCAGTGAATAAAAGAAGACAAAATAGAAAAGAAGAAAATCGAGAAATAGAAGAAGAAAACAAATAATCATTAAAGGCTACCTTTGTGAATGACTTCTTTGCTAATGACTGAATTGATAATTCAATATTACATGACTCGTGTTTATATTTAAATTACTTGAAGTCTAAGTAAACATATATTAGAAAAATGTTATAACTAGGGAAAATACAAAGACAATTGAGAAATAATAAATAGCGAGATCTTCTGCAATATTCTTTAACAATTAATAATTATGATGTTAATCCATAAAACGCAACCAATCAATGAAAATAAATCCTCATCTTACCATTATTTGAGTGAACATAATGTAGGATTTTAAAGTAGGGTACCAATATCTTGTAAATTTTATTCCTGTTCAAGACTTGATCTATCCGTATAATTATATACTTTATGCAGTAATCTGTCAATATATGGCTAAATAGTATTCAAAATTACTTTGAAATTGGAGATTATTTTTAAACAAACTATTCTCATTATTAGACAAATACAAACATGAACTTGCAATTTTGGTTCAATTTTGGTCCTTGTTTCATTGATGGTTTCTGAAAGCTTGAATAGGAGTCTCACCTTCTAGTTTCACATACTGGATATCACGTTCCAAAATGTTTTATTTTAACACTTTCAAAATTCTAGTTCCATTGGTATGATTTCTTCACCTCCATTTGAGTTGATCCTATTTATATTTTGATGCCCGTTCCTTTTCTTGGTTACCAAAGGAAATAGATATTAAAAAAACATGAAACCTAACTTACTAAGAAAATTTTAGAGTTCAGTGCTCAAAATATCGTGTTAAGCCATACATATTGAGTATGTTTTACATTTCTATATTAATAATTTTAGAACAGTCAATGAGTACCTGAAAAATCTGAAATTCATCCGTAACAGTATCTCAAATATGAAAATTAGTTAATATCCGAAAAATGGATACGGATGCAGATATGGCTATATTCGCATCCAATAATCATCTATCCGGTTTTTTTATCAAGATTATAGTTTTTTGTGCATTTTAGGACATAAAATTATTGTCGTTTACTGTTTATCTAGCTAAAAAATTAATATGTATATATATATATATAAATCAATATTTGCTGCATAAAATTATATTTCTTAGCATATTTTTTTTTAATATTTTTAGTACTAAAATGAATTAAATTTTTCTATTTATTTGTTTAGATTTATCATTTATAAATTGGTCGAAGAATATTTGATAAATAGCACTGAAACAGATCTCGTTCATCTCACTCGAATTTCGCTTGAGATCTCATTTTCGAACTTGAACAAGTCGAGATTTAGCGAAACGAGACATTAAATTTTACTTTTAATTTATTTAACACTCCTTTAGGATATTAAGCCACCGAGCAAAAACTGATGAAGAATCTCAATATAAATCTCATCCCTAACCGTGTCTCAAATATGAAAAATTATTTAATATCCAAAAGATGGATACGGATGCAGATATGGCTATATCCGCATCCAATAATTGTAACGACCCATTAAATTAATAATATTTAATAAATTAAATTAATATAATTTCTAATTTGTTTAAGAATAAATGTAGAAATTTGGTATAGTAGTTGTAACCTAGTGTAACAATAAAATTTTATGACAATAGATTTGGATAATGTAATTTGTCACTTTTTGTTAAAAGTAAATTTTAAGAAATCAATAAATGTTGAATTGAGAATATTAATAAAAAAATATTAACTAAAATGAGATTCATTAATATAAAATCAGTAGTGAAGATGTCACCTTTGGTTGTAATAAAGGTGAATGCTATTAGTGGATGTCAACACTTAATAAAATTTATTTAGAATAAAATGAATTTAAATGCATGTTTGAATAGAGTATTAAATTGATAGATTAAGCGTAAGTACTTAGAATTTAACCCTATAAGATATGGAACTGAATGTATGAATATAATTTTGTAGAAATAGTTAATTAACAACTTATTTGTGCATACCCAATTTAATATAAATAACAAAAGGGCTAGCACTTGATGTGCCTAAGTATTAATATATTGGAACTATAATAAAATAGAGAGTGTGGTAGTAAATAGAAATAAAAAGACCGTTATTAACTAGTAAATTAATAAATGGATTCTAACAATAGGTAGTAATTAATGTGTGTATATTGGGCATTTGCGGATTACCAATTTTTCTACCTATTCATATAATTTATTTATGTAAATCTAAACCTATGGCAACATTTTGTTAATAAATGTTGGAAGTGAATTTGAATATATCAAAGGATAACAAGTGTTTAGGTTAACCATTTATTTTATTTAGTTAAGAAGGGAAATAGATTGAAATAAAGCTAATTAAATTTTTTTGGTTGTTAATGGGTATAGTTAAATAAGGAGAAGTTATAGGAAATAAAACGCGCACTAATGAGATGTAATATAATTCCAAAGTTATTTATACCCACAAATAGGTTAATTACTGTATAGAAAGAGTCTAAATCAATAAATGAATTTATTAAGAATACATTTATAACCTTTATGCTGATTTAAGTTCAATTAATTTATTTGATTAAATAGTGCACTAGCGTAGTTTTGTGCGGTAGTTGAAATAGCTAATTCTTTTAGGTGAAGTTAAGGCTAATTCTATGTATATATTTGACCTATTGTTGATATAGATTCTAGGAAGCAGGATCTATTAATTAAATGGAGTATTAGATTCAATAATTGCATTTATCGCATAAATAAAGAGAATATAACGGTTAAATTTGGCGTTATTGAAATTAAAAAGGAATGGGGGAGTAATAATTTGAGATCATTGCAATAGATATTAATTTAAGGTTACCTTAAATAAATTAAGGTAATAAATGGAGGATAGTGTAAATATCTTTATAATACGATGATTTGTGTAGTTAGGGTAGTTTTGATTTGTCACTCAAGATGGAGGATTTTTATAAAATGTAATAAATGCAGTTTAAATTAAGGCATTGACGTTTGGGTATTTAAGAAGTGATAAACTAAAATTTATTTATTTGAAAATTTGAAATCCAATTTGTGGATTTATTGCAAATAAGTGAAATTTGTGTTTAACCATTACATCGATAGGAATAAATTAAATTTAAAGTTATATTAATAAAATTTGGACTAGAGAAATGATATGAATCGGTTTTAGAAGCCTTAAATATAAAATGGGAAGTAGACGAGATTTCACGTTACAACCATTTTTAAAAAATCCTGATGTATGTAGAAATATTTATGAAATATAACGTAAACCAATGTTGAATCAAAAGAATAGAGTCAACACTTATTTATTCATTTAATGTGATATAACTACGAGTATGATTTATTGCAAATTACATGAAAATCTAATATATAGGACATTACCTAAAAAGGAAGAGTAGATAAAATTTATGATAAACATATTTGTATATGAAGGTTATTGATTTAAGGAGAAATTGGGCAAGTTTTATGTATTTGGGTTAAGTGAAACCTTTAATAGATAAATTTAGTGCAATTAAAGAAATTGACAATTAATATTTCGATAACCTAAAATTTGATGGGATAAGAACATTTGGGTAATGAAGGGATGACAAATATTAGCTATGATTCTAGAAGGAATTAAATAGATAATGGGAAGATTAAAATCAGGTTCTAAGCAATAATTATTAAATAACAGAAGTTTAGGAGTAAAGTGAGATAATTGAAAATTTTAATCATTCATATAAGTCATTTGTTTATTAATATGAGTTAGCTAATAAATTTAATTTGGGCAATACCTATATATTGGAAACACATTTGTAAAGTGTAATTAATTGAATTTGGTGAATTGGGAATGAATCCAAGGTTATAGGAATTGATGTAATACTACGCAAATAAAAGGTAACTGCATAAAATCAATGTTTCGTAATAAATTGTAATTGACAATTAAGTAGGAAAGGGTTTGAATTTGACAAAAAGGAAAATTTATTATTTGCTTACCCATCTATTCAATCTATTAAATTTGATCAGATCCATTTGCAATTAAACGAATTTATTTACAAGTTAGTATGTATTTATCTGATAACTATAAACCAATTAGGGCAATTGGGTATATATATATTACCAGTTAAGTTATATAAGATAATGGTTGACTTAATTAAGGGAGTTTATGTAATAATTTCATTTATTTTGTAAGTGGAAATAAAACGTTAATGATAACAAGTATTCAAAATTTACCATCTATTTAGTATATTAAGTATAATTGATAATCAACTGCAGCAAGTAATAAATAATAAATACGTAACGTTAAATGAAGTAATATTTGAAATTTAATATTTAGAAACTATGTAAATATAAGTGCAGATGAAATTGGGGATATTTACATATTGAAATATGAATCCAATGATAAATCAATCTAATTGACAATAAATAATGGAAAGTAAATTTAATTAAATTTTGGAAATTTAATATATATATATATACAGTTATAAACCCTAGCTCCATCCTATTGTCATTTGCTGTATATTCATTTCTTCATCTCCTTCTCCTCCTCAAATGGTTGCAAAACCTAGATCTACTTCAATCCAAATTTCAATGAAAATGCAAACACTTCAGAAAAATTCCACAAAAAAAAATATATGTTAATGTTCTCGAGGCACGTAATCTACTGGTGCAATTCGTTTTCTGTTTTCAACATTCGTTTTCTGTTTTGAACATTCGTTTGACCAGAATTAATTCAAACAGCCCGTGACCATTCATCATCGTCGTCGCAAACTTCGTCGGATCGTCAAACCTTTTCTGGGTTTTGTAGAGTGGACGATAGGGATCGCATCTATATGGTTTGTGTATCGTTTTATTTATTTTCAATTTTGAATTCAATCATCATTTTTCGCCATAACTTTCTCATACGAAGTCGGATTCACACGAAATTTCTTTTGTTAGGATCGTAATTTAATTCCGGATTTGATGACGCTGGTTTGGACGAATTCCGAGAAGGATGAATTTTTGGGTTTAAATCGAATTTAAATTCGATTTAAATTCCAAAGGTGAGTGTTTAAACCCACTCACAACTACTAGAAGCTTTTATGTTTGTTAAACTAATTTTAGAAATGAATAGAAATTTATTTATGAGTATTTGGCATGTTTATTTTATTCATATCTGTTGAATTGCATTTATTTAATTTAACTGTTAATTTAATTAATTTATTTCGTATAAATTTACAGTTAAAATTTATTTGTTTGTATATGAACTGCTAGTTAACAGTTATATAATTTATTACTGAATATAGACTGTAGATTAATAGCTGTTAAATTTAATTTGAATAAAATTGCCAGTAATACCTGTTATGTAGTACCAAAAATAATATTGTTATTGATTGATACTGATTGATGATTGCGATTTGGATGATGGATGATGTTGATGAATGGATGTTTATTGTATATCATTAAATTGCAAATTATCATGCATATTTCATTTCATTCGGGATTGTGGCTTGAAATGATATACAACCGCAAAATTTTATATCTTTTAAATTGCGGATTGAAATGATAAATATCTGTATCACTTGACCATAGGATAGAAAATTATATACAGGCACCGCGGTATATATATAACTATTTAAAGGTGATTTCTATGGTTTGGATGGAATACGGTATATAATAATCTTAAATTTTATATTGTATAAATATTATTCTTCCATATATATACATATGAAGTTGAAAATTTTGAAATTAAAAGGTGTATAAATCTCTTTATTAAAAATGGAAAAAATTTAAGAAAATGGAGTTTGATAATTTATATCATATGTTTAAATGTTAAGTTTGGAAATTTTAAGATATGATATTTATAATTGGATTTTTTTCCAAGATAAATTGAAATGAATATTCTAGTATAATTGAAAAAAATATATATTTTATTACTAGAAATTGGAGTTCTTATTTATTTATGGATTTTATGTGAATATTCAAGACTAAATAATAGAACATTTAATTTGGTTGAAGGAATAAATTCCAACTTTAGTTTTGAAATATTAATACTCCAAATGGATATATATATATATATAAATTGAAGTGGTTTTGGAACTTGAGAGAGATAATACAAATTTTGGTTTAGACTTTAAGAAAGAAATGTATTTGTAAAGCCATGAGAACTATTTTCTTTACAAAGTAACATTTAAGTTAAACCTTTTAATTCATATACCGTTGAATATCCAAACCATTCAAGTTTTAGAAGTTATGGTTTTAAATTATGATTTTCAAAATACTATGCTTTGAAAATATTTGATTTTCAGATGATATGAAGTTAAAGCATTTTGATTTTGGAAAAGAATTATATTTGGGATAAGTGATAAAATATGGTTTTGGGTTTTGAAATGATATCGTATTCATGGTTATGAAATGGAATGTTTATTCTGATTTTTAAAGTATAACCTATTTTTAAATGACCGCGGTGTTATAATAACGATGGGTTGGCAAAGAGACCGGGATCGGATATCTGACATACTCTCTGTCGATACCGAAAACCACTTTGACTAACCGTGTACGCGGTGGAGATTCCAGAATGAAGTAGGTGGTGGTGACGTTTCCTGTAAGGTAAATACGTGGACCCGACTCCCGTGAGTTGGCATAAGGTGGCTAAAACAGGAGCGATTCTCAGGCCAATGAGATCATTCCTCTGATCGGACCCTCCTCTTCGATATTATACTTTGATTTTGGATTGATTCAGTGGCCACTTCTATATTTTGATTTTGGGGAGTTAGTCCGAGGTGGGCGGTAACTGCGGCTACGCGTTTCCACCAGCCTGGATAGCAATTGGTATATCTACCCTGGCATTGCCTAGTTGTGCCGTGTCACCTACCATACCGAGCCTTTACTACGAGTTTCTATTTGTGTCGTACCTATGGAGTATCCTCTGGTAGCTTCCCGATCAGGAGGTATTACGGTACTGTATAGACTATTGGCATTATTTGTGTTAAGGGCTATATGGGTAACCCCTTAACGCTATTAAAAAGTAAGTTTACTTTATAAATAGACACTATTATAATAGCGCAATATACTACATAGTAAATAGTTTAACGGATCCTTAGGAGATGTAAATCCCGAGCATCTCTTGAGTTACTGTACTCATATTTATTTCTGTTAATTTAACTCACATAAGATCTTTTAGTTCTGACTCGAGTGTTTTTGTCTTTTCAAATTCGCTCGGGTCAGTCCGAGCGTTTCAGGATCGAAGACTTTAGCTTTGAAGGACGAAGACGAAGGAGTCGTATTATTATTATCTATAGTATTGCACCACACTCTAAATTTCCGCTGCATTGATTGTATTGGTATGTGTAACTCTGATATTCATTATATAAGTAAAATAAATATTTTGTAAACAGTTATCATGAACTGTATATTGATTATTATATTTTATCCTTCCGCTGTGAGATTCTATTTTGTTTTATTTCTTCTCTGTTTTTCTTATTTACCCCATAACATTCCGCCCTTGTGTATGCTTTGAATTGGCACGTGTGTCGATTTAAAGTGTGCGAAAAGGCGGGATGTTACAGTTGGTATCAGAGCTTTGGTTTAGCGATAAACCTTGGCTTTGTGGGGTTTGACTCTTTATTAATAGGGTAGTAATACCCTATGGGAGTCGCTGAGTGTATATATATATGAGAGAGCGTATTTGTTAGTATTAATAAAAGATTTTGATATTGTGTTAATCTGTTCCGCTTTGTATTTATAAATTCTGGTTGATGCATGGGACGCTATGTCATCAATAGGGATTTCTAAACACTTAATAGGACAGACCGACATAATATTTGTTTTTAATATAGGTGAATGAAATAATTTTGCCTATTATATTTTCCATATATAAAAATATTTTTATAAAGATATATTTTGGTTGCTATAGTTGGGTGTTAGGTAATAAAAATATTTGTAATGAATTAAAGCTAAGTTGAATTTTAATAAATCAAATTAGAGATATAAAAGTTGTAAGAAATTAATTATCTATTATTTTAAAGTAATTTTGGAATTTGACCCGGTATTAATTCTTGAATTTCCATTAATTAGTTGTAAAAAATAAATAATAATAATAATAATAATAATTTTGAGGTTAGTAAAATAAAGGTTAAGTAATCAATGAATTAAAAGGGTTGAGATTAAACTTGTATAAGTTCTTTTGCTTTTTCTTTAACATAAATAACTTACCAAGTATAAAAAGTTGAAATGTAAATTAAGAGTGGAATAGAATATTATGCAAGTAGAATTTTTGAAAATAATGAAGTATTCAATAAATTACTGTTATAAATAAGAATTTAATGGTATTAACTTAAGTGATGATTGGAATTTTACTAAAATTAAAGGTTGTATTATTAATAGGTGATTTTAACCGTAAGAAAGTAAAAATGAAATTCCTTAATTTATAAAGTTTGATTGTAGGGTTATTAACTTAAGTACGCCTTAATTTCTCCTATTCTAATATAATAGAAAGTAGGAAAAATATAAATGACTGCAATCCATAGTTAATGAATGAGTAAAATCTTTCACTTATAGGAATGCAAGTTATAAGGTTAATAAATTAAGTGTGAGTAGAGGGTTACTGTAATTAAATATAATGGAAACTTCAACATTAAATAAATGAATGAGATTAAAGGTAAGTTGAAATTGTAGGTTATAAAACAAATATATATTAATTAAAGGAATGAAAAGAAACTTGTAAATTTTCACTTACATTCTTAAAATATATATAACTTACCATAAAATAAAAGTTGCAATTGTTAGTAAGAAAGTGTAAAGGGAAATCTTACAAGTGAAGCTTGAGGTAATTAAAGTATTCAATTAATTGCTGTTAAACTTAAGCTAAATCGGAAATTTTACTATATAAAAAAGGTAAGTAGAATAAATGGGTGATATAAACTTTAGTCAATAAATTGGAACACAAATATGATAATTTTGTAATAAATGAAAATGAAAATTGTAAGAAGTAAAGGGATCACTCCATAAATGAAAGAAAGAAAATCAAACCATTGAAGCATGAGATAAATGTATAATAAATAAATTTGGGTGTTGGTTTGAATTGTGTTGTTTGATTTATGTTGTTGGGTAAGAAATTTGAAGTGGTTAAATGAATAAGTATCTATCTTTGTTCCATCTAAGACTGTTGAGTAAAGGATGCCTTGATAGTTAATTTCATTTCATACAAATTTCAAGTTTGAACCCAAACAACTATTTGTTTGATGGATTAAATGGTTTCTTTGTTTGTGTATGTATGTTGTTTGTAAGGTTGATGGTTGTTGAATTGTTTGGTTGATTAATGATTGAATCCACTTGAATAGTTCACTTTAAAATAAATAACATTTGAAATAAGATGTACTGTTTTATTCTTCCTTCTCCCTTCTTTTTCCTTTTCGGGGACGAAAAGTTTTGAGTGGGGGAGATTGTAACGACCCGTTGAAATTAATAATGTTTAATAAATTAAATTAATATAATTTCTAATTTGTTTAAGAATAAATGTAGAAATTTGGTATAGTAGTTGTAACCTAGTGTAACAATAAAATTTTATGACAATAGATTTGGATAATGTAATTTGTCACTTTTTGTTAAAAGTAAATTTTAAGAAATCAATAAATGTTGAATTGAGAATATTAATAAAAAAATATTAACTAAAATGAGATTCATTAATATAAAATCAGTAGTGAAGATGTCACCTTTGGTTGTAATAAAGGTGAATGCTATTAGTGGATGTCAACACTTAATAAAATTTATTTAGAATAAAAAGAATTTAAATGCATGTTTGAATAGAGTATTAAATTGATAGATTAAGCGTAAGTAATTAGAATTTAACCCTATAAGATATGGAACTGAATGTATGAATATAATTTTGTAGAAATAGTTAATTAACAACTTATTTGTGCATACCCAATTTAATATAAATAACAAAAGGGCTAGCACTTGATGTGCCTAAGTATTAATATATTGGAACTATAATAAAATAGAGAGTTTGGTAGTAAATAGAAATAAAAAGACCGTTATTAACTAGTAAATTAATAAATGGATTCTAACAATAGGTAGTAATTAATGCGTGTATATTGGGCATTTGCGGATTACCAATTTTTCTACCTATTCATATAATTTATTTATGTAAATCTAAACCTATGGCAACATTTTGTTAATAAATGTTGGAAGTGAATTTGAATATATCAAAGGATAACAAGTGTTTAGGTTAACCATTTATTTTATTTAGTTAAGAAGGGAAATAGATTGAAATAAAGCTAATTAAATTTTTTTGGTTGTTAATGGGTATAGTTAAATAAGGAGAAGTTATAGGAAATAAAACGCGCACTAATGAGATGTAATATAATTCCAAAGTTATTTATACCCACAAATAGGTTAATTACAGTATAGAAAGAGTCTACATCAATAAATGAATTTATTAAGATTACATTTATAACCTTTATGCTGATTTAAGTTCAATTAATTTATTTGATTAAATAGTGCAGTAGCGTAGTTTTGTGCGGTAGTTGAAATAGCTAATTCTTTTAGGTGAAGTTAAGGCTAATTCTATGTATTTGACCTATTGTGATATAGATTCTAGGAAGCAGGATCTATTAATTAAATGGAGTATTAGATTCAATAATTGCATTTATCGCATAAATAAAGAGAATATAACGGTTAAATTTGGCGTTATTGAAATTAAAAAGGAATGGGGGAGTAATAATTTGAGATCATTGCAATAGATATTAATTTAAGGTTACCTTAAATAAATTAAGGTAATAAATGGAGGATAGTGTAAATATCTTTATAATACGATGATTTGTGTAGTTAGGGTAGTTTTGATTTGTCACTTAAGATGGAGGATTTTTATAAAATGTAATAAATGCAGTTTAAATTAAGGCATTGACGTTTGGGTATTTAAGAAGTGATAAACTAAAATTTATTTATTTGAAAATTTGAAATCCAATTTGTGGATTTATTGCAAATAAGTGAAATTTGTGTTTAACCATTACATCGATAGGAATAAATTAAATTTAAAGTTATATTAATAAAATTTGGACTAGAGAAATGATATGAATCGGTTTTAGAAGCCTTAAATATAAAATGGGAAGTAGACGAGATTTCACGTTACAACCATTTTTAAAAAATCCTGATGTATGTAGAAATATTTATGAAATATAACGTAAACCAATGTTGAATCAAAAGAATAGAGTCAACACTTATTTATTCATTTAATGTGATATAACTACGAGTATGATTTATTGCAAATTACATGAAAATCTAATATATAGGACATTACCTAAAAAGGAAGAGTAGATAAAATTTATGATAAACATATTTGTATATGAAGGTTATTGATTTAAGGAGAAATTGGGCAAGTTTTATGTATTTGGGTTAAGTGAAACCTTTAATAGATAAATTTAGTGCAATTAAAGAAATTGACAATTAATATTTCGATAACCTAAAATTTGATGGGATAAGAACATTTGGGTAATGAAGGGATGACAAATATTAGCTATGATTCTAGAAGGAATTAAATAGATAATGGGAAGATTAAAATCAGGTTCTAAGCAATAATTATTAAATAACAGAAGTTTAGGAGTAAAGTGAGATAATTGAAAATTTTAATCATTCATATAAGTCATTTGTTTATTAATATGAGTTAGCTAATAAATTTAATTTGGGCAATACCTATATATTGGAAACACATTTGTAAAGTGTAATTAATTGAATTTGGTGAATTGGGAATGAATCCAAGATTATAGGAATTGATGTAATACTACGCAAATAAAAGGTAACTGCATAAAATCAATGTTTCGTAATAAATTGTAATTGATAATTAAGTAGGAATGGGTTTGAATTTGACAAAAAGGAAAATTTATTATTTGCTTACCCATCTATTCAATCTATTAAATTTGATCAGATCCATTTGCAATTAAACGAATTTATTTACAAGTTAGTATGTATTTATTTGATAACTATAAACCAATTAGGGCAATTGGGTATATATATATATTACCAGTTAAGTTATATAAGATAATGGTTGACTTAATTAAGGGAGTTTATGTAATAATTTCATTTATTTTGTAAGTGGAAATAAAACGTTAATGATAACAAGTATTCAAAATTTACCATCTATTTAGTATATTAAGTATAATTGATAATCAACTGCAGCAAGTAATAAATAATAAATACGTAACGTTAAATGAAGTAATATTTGAAATTTAATATTTAGAAACTATGTAAATATAAATGCAGATGAAATTGGGGATATTTACATATTGAAATATGAATCCAATGATAAATCAATCTAATTGACAATAAATAATGGAAAGTAAATTTAATTAAATTTTGGAAATTTAATATATATATACAGTTATAAACCCTAGCTCCATCCTATTGTCATTTGCTGTATATTCATTTCTTCATCTCCTTCTCCTCCTCAAATGGTTGCAAAACCTAGATCTACTTCAATCCAAATTTCAATGAAAATGCAAACACTCCAGAAAAATTCCACAAAAAAAAAATATATGTTAATGTTCTCGAGGCACGTAATCTACTGGTGCAATTCGTTTTCTGTTTTCAACATTCGTTTGACCAAAATTAATTCAAACAGTCCGTGACCATTCATCATCGTCGGATCGTCAAACCTTTTCTGGGTTTTGTAGAGTGGACGATGGGGATCGCATCTATATGGTTTGTGTGTCGTTTTATTTATTTTCAATTTTGAATTCAATCATCATTTTTCGCCATAACTTTCTCATACGAAGTCGGATTCGCACAAAATTTCTTTTGTTAGGATCGTAATTTAATTCCGGATTTGATGACGCTGGTTTGGACGAATTCCGAGAAGGGCGAATTTTTGGGTTTAAATCGAATTTAAATTCGATTTAAATTCCAAAGGTGAGTGTTTAAACCCACTCACAACTACTATAAGCTTTTATGTTCGTTAAACTAATTTTAGAAATGAATAGAAATTTATTTAGGAGTATTTGACATGTTTATTTTATTCATATCTGTTGAATTGCATTTATTTAATTTAACTGTTAATTTAATTAATTTATTTCGTATAAATTTACAGTTAAAATTTATTTGTTTGTATATGAACTGCTAGTTAACAATTATATAATTTATTACTGAATATAGACTGTAGATTAATAGCTGTTAAATTTAATTTGAATAAAATTGCCAGTAATACCTGTTTTGTAGTACCAAAAATAATATTGTTATTGATTGATACTGATTGATGATTGCGATTTGGATGATGGATGATGTTGATGAATGGATGTTTATTGTATATCATTAAATTGCAAATTATCATGCATATTTCATTTCATTCGGGATTGTGGTTTGAAATGATATACAACCGCAAAATTTTATATCTCTTAAATTGCGGATTGAAATGATAAATATCCGTATCACTTGACCATAGGATAGAAAATTATATACAGGCACCGCGGTATATATATATAACTATTTAAAGGTGATTTCTATGGTTTGGATGGAATACGGTTTATAATAATCATAAATTTTATATTGTATAAATATTATTCTTCCATATATATACATATGAAGTTGAAAATTTTGAAATTAAAAGGTGTATAAATCTCTTTATTAAAAATGGAAAAAAAAAATATATATATTTTATTACTAGAAATTGGAGTTCTTATTTATTTATGGATTTTATGTGAATATTCAAGACTAAATAATAGAACATTTAATTTAGTTGAAGGAATAAATTCCAACTTTAGTTTTGAAATATTAATACTCCAAATGGATATATATATATATATATAAATTGAAGTGGTTTTGGAACTTGAGAGAGATAATACAAATTTTGGTTTAGACTTTAATAAAGAAATGTATTTGTAAAGCCATGAGAACTATTTTCTTTACAAAGTAACATTTAAGTTAAACCTTTTAATTCATATACCGTTGAATATCCAAACCATTCAAGTTTTAGAAGTTATGGTTTTAAATTATGATTTTCAAAATACTATGCTTTGAAAATATTTGATTTTCAGACGATATGAAGTTAAAGCATTTTGATTTTGGAAAAGAATTATATTTGGGATAAGTGATAAAATATGGTTTTGGGTTTTGAAATGATATCGTATTCATGGTTATGAAATGGAATGTTTATTCTGATTTTTAAAGTATAACCTATTTTTAAATGACCGCGGTGTTATAATAACGATGGGTTGGCAAAGAGACCGGGATCGGATATCTGACATACTCTTTGTCGATACCGAAAACCACTTTGACTAACCGTGTACGCGGTGGAGATTCCAGAATGAAGTAGGTGGTGGTGACGTTTCCTGTAAGGTAAATACGTGGACCCGACTCCCGTGAGTTGGCATAAGGTGGCTAAAACAGGAGCGATTCTCAGGCCAATGAGGTCATTCCTCTTATCGGACCCTCCTCTTCGATATTATACTTTGATTTTGGATTGATTCAGTGGCCACTTCTATATTTTGATTTTGGGGAGTTAGTCCGAGGTGGGCGGTAACTGCGGCTACGCGTTTCCACCAGCCTGGATAGCAATTGGATATCTACCCTGGCATTGCCTAGTTGTGCCGTGTCACCTACCATACCGAGCCTTTACTACGAGTTTCTATTTGTGTCGTACCTATGGAGTATCCTCTGGTAGCTTCCCGATCAGGAGGTATTACGGTACTGTATAGACTATTGGCATTATTTGTGTTAAGGGCTATATGGGTAACCCCTTAACGCTATTAAAAAGTAAGTTTACTTTATAAATAGACACTATTATAATAGCGCAATATACTACATAGTAAATAGTTTAACGGATCCTTAGGAGATGTAAATCCCGAGCATCTCTTGAGTTACTGTACTCATATTTATTTCTGTTAATTTAACTCACATAAGATCTTTTAGTTCTGACTCGAGTGTTTTTGTCTTTTCAAATTCGCTCGGGTCAGTCCGAGCGTTTCAGGATCGAAGACTTTAGCTTTGAAGGACGAAGACGAAGGAGTCGTATTATTATTATCTATAGTATTGCACCACACTCTAAATTTCCGCTGCATTGATTGTATTGGTATGTGTAACTCTGATATTCATTATATAAGTAAAATAAATATTTTGTAAACAGTTATCATGAACTGTATATTGATTATTATATTTTATCCTTCCGCTGTGAGATTCTATTTTGTTTTATTTCTTCTCTGTTTTTCTTATTTACCCCATAACAATCCGCCCTTGCGTACGCTTTGAATTGGCACGTGTGTCGGTTTAAAGTGTGCGAAAAGGCGGGATGTTACAAGCATAGTTCATCTATGGTGTTTATTTAGGTTATCGACGACTAGATCGTCAGAAAAATTCGATCTAGGGTTTAATAAGTGGCGACTGTTCATTTTTGGGCGCGGTCGAGGCTCGACGTGGCGATGGGGGAGGCTGCGCGGTAGGTGGCGACGAACGCAGCAGGGCGCGACGGCGATCTGGGAAGTCGGCGTTGGGTTTGGGAGACTAATTCGTTGTTTCTCGTGTTCAAATCGTGCGTGGACTGGGGGGCTTCAGGAAGTTGCGTACGTGAATAATTGAGTGGATCTGTAGCTTGTAGAAGAATGATGACGTGGCAGGTGATGATGTAACAACCCCAATTTCGTGCCATTCAAATCGACAATAATCCACACATGTCAGACTTGAATGATGTGAAATAACAGATTGTAAATATATTTGGAGCAAATAAAATCAGATATACAGAATCACAGACACAGAACAAACAGAATAACTCGCAGCGGAATATAAAAATACATAGTAGTTCATGAAGCTACTATAACAGTGTCTCAAACCAAATACACAATATAGTCTGAAAATAACAGAATAGAAATCCCAAATACATAGAAGTTCACTAATACATGAGATAAACTAATACAGCTGAAACAGTAATAGAAATATATGTAGATAAGCAGAAACTCCAGTGTAAGACCAGCTCCAGGAAGAGAATCCAAAGCTGTGAATACTCAGGCTGACCTGAGCGTAAAGCAAAACACAAACACTCGAGTCAGGACAATATATACTTATATAATGTAAACCAACTCAAGTGAACTGTAATAAAGATACAAGTAATTTAAAGGATGCCTGGGACCGCCCATCCTTTAAGGATCCGTTAAACTATTTACTATATAGTAATATTTCGCTATTATAATAATGTCTACAGTAAAATAAACATACTTTTAAATAGCGTTCCAGACTACCCATATCACCCTTCACACATAACAGTCCCAGAGTCCATCCAATATCATGCCGTCTCCACTCCGGGTGACTGTCAGAGGATGCCACTCGGGCTACGGGAGAAAAACAAACTCGTAGTAAAGGCTCGGAATGGTAGGTGACACGACACACAAGGCAATGCCAGGGTAGATATACCAATTACGCCCCATAGTTATAATTTAAAAATGGTATTTATTTCTCAAAATCCAATATCATTTCAAATCCATTTCAAAATATCAAACTTATCATTTCATAAAAAAAACATATTCATTTTATTCAATTTAAAAATACCATTTCAATTCACATTTCAAAATAGTTCAATTCCAAACAGATTACTTTATTTAAATCATTTAAAAATGAAGTTATTACATTTAGTAATTAAATTATTAAATTTCCAAAAATTTCAACTTTCAAAGTTCATTTATTTACTTAATTTTATCAAAACAGTGAAAATTCAACTTTCTCAGCATTTGGAAAATGCTACAGAAAGTTATATTCAAAACAGTTCAATTTAACAAAAGACAGCGTTTAAAAAATGCTGTAACATAGTTTCATTAATTTCAAAGAAAACTTAGTTTAATCCAACAATTATAGCATAAAAATAAAATAAAATGCTATAATAGCCTTTAATTCAATTTAGCTATTTAGTTCACTTATCAACTATAGCATTTACAAATGTTGTATTATCATTTATATTAGATATAATAGCATTTCAAAAATGTAGTTAATTAACTTCAAAATTTCAATATAATTTCACAACAATTATATTTTCTATAAATCACTTTTAACTTATAAAATCACATATATTTTTTACTTTTATAACCATCATTTAATTTTCTTTAATTTCATGATTTCATAAAGTAAATTTCCATTTAAAAATTCATATTTAACACTAATTCACTTATTAAACTGCAATGTTCAATTTTAAATTCATTACATTAAATTTCAACCTAACACTTAAGTTCAAATTTCAACCTAACACTTAATTCACTTTTAAGTCAATTCCATAAATTTTCAATTCTAGTTATATTTCAAAATTTCAACTTAAATATTCATTCATTTCACATTTCAACTTTGTTAAGAATCATTAATATGATATAAAATCACTTTAAATTCATTTAAATTCAAATTATCATAAATTTATCATGATTTCATATTCAATTTAATTTCCAATTATAATTAAATCAAATTTTCCAAAATAACTGACATTCAAAATTTCCTAACTTTTTCATTAATTTATTTCACTTATAATTATTCAGAAAGTCAATAATATTTTACAAAAATCATTTTTAATTAGATTTAAATCAAAATATTTTAATATTTACATTTCTAAAATAATTTTAAAATCTTAGAAAACATACATCAACTACGGGTCTGTATATAATTTTCCACACTAGGAAAAGTGATGCGGGTAATATATCATTTCAACCCGTAATTTACAAAGAAAATTCGGGTTTTATCATTTCAAACCCGCAGTCCCAAGTAAATGAAATAAATTGAAAATCATTCAGGCCTATCATTTCAGCCCATAACGATTTTCCCTTATTTTAAAGTCCGTTTGGGTATGTATCATTTCAACCTATAGTGATTCTAATCTAAAGGGAACTTGCAGTGTGATAAACTGATAAAAATAACATAACAGCATAATATAATAGTAACATATGATATAACAGGTGTTTAATCATGTGTGAACATCATATGATAGTGACATAGCAAATAAAATATGGTGATGCAGTTTACATATTCACAAGCGATCGATTTACTATTCATATAAGTATAAAACTGTCTGGTGAGAATAACTCATAGGTTTGAGCTGATGACCCAACGACAAATTTCACAAACGGGATCTACATAAGCACAAAATCACGACACAGATTCGAATGGAGGAGCCAAATGTCAAATTCCTTGGATACACATCAAACAAAACAATATAACAACGATGAGTTTCAAATCAACTACGACCAAAACTACACTAGAATAGACTGCACAGAATCAAATAGAAATTCTTGCACTTGCTTTTAACGTTTACTAGGCTCAGCCATAAGGGGAAATACAAAATAATGGCAGGTGTTTAGGTCAGGTTATGGTGGGTATGGGTCGGTCTAGATGTCATTTGTGATGGTGCCAAAGTGGGTGAAGGGAATAATACACATAAGCATGAATACATGCATTTGCTCATGGATTTGGGCTCGACCAAGGCTCCAAGTGTCATGGCCAGAGGTGTGGGGTCCACTGTGGTGGTGTGGACGAGGGTGTTGGAGCTGCTGGAGGTGGTGGATGCGTGGTAGGTGGCGGCTAGAGGGGTGGTGAGGTGATGGAAGTGATGTTGTGCTCGGCTAGGCTAGGAATTCGGGTTATTTTGAAAAGTTTGTCGATGGGCATCACCAAGGGTGGTCACGACATGGTTGGTTGGTGAGGAGGAGGTGTTGGTGGTGTGCCATCAGGTGCTGGAGGTAGCTAGGCAGAAATGGAGGCATGGTCGATCCTAAAAGAGGTGAAAGCATGTGCAAAAAATCAAACTAGAATAAGCAATATAAGCAGAAAAAGAGATAAAAGAAATAAAAAAAAATTGCCAACTTCCCAAGCATGTGATGGCCGAAATTTTTTTCTCAGGAAGGAGGAAAGGAAGATACGTGAAATGAAAATGAATTAGTCAGCTGAAATGTGGGGAGTTATGCCAAAAGAAATGAAGAGTTGTGAGGAAAATGAAGAGGTGGAATTCAAAAAGGCAAAAGGCAATTCAAAAGTCAAAAACTCTTCGTATATCCTTATTTAATTTATATAACTTTATATTTATGGAAATAATAATAATCCCAGATAAAATTTCGAAAATTTATCAAAATATAAAAATTTATATAATATTTATTAATTATATAAAGTTAAATTAAGAAAAATAGCTAAAAATAGTGAACTAGACTAGAAAATTTGAAGTTAAATAGAATAATTTTTAGAAAATTCATATGAGCTTGTAAAATACTTTTAACATAAATAATAACATAAAATAAAAATACATTCACAAAATAAATATTTAAAATTTAATTTAAATATAATTTTTAATGAAGAAAATAGCAGAAAATAGGAATACAACCCTTAAAAATAGGAAATAAATAAATAAATTTTGGAAAAATTCTATTATTATTTTAAAAATATGTAGAGATGAAATTTCACAACTAAAACAAGTTTAAAATAATTTTGAAATGAAATAAAGTCAAATTCAAATTTATAGTCAAAATCTAGGGTTGTACAGATGAAGATGAAAGTGTTCTTTTTTTTTTATAATTGAAATTCAAGCACATTTATCGCTATATTTTTCACATATGAACACCAATTCACGCGTGGTTTTTTTTAATTAGGATCGTAGTGAAATTCCGAACATTTTGGCACTGATTTGGACGAATTCTGAGACGGCCAAATTTTTGGGTTTAAATTGGATTTGAATTCAATTTAAATTCAAAAGGTGAGTGTTTTAACCCACTCACAACTTCTAAAATTTCTTATGTTTGTTAAATTAATTTATGTTGTGATTATGAATTTATTTATGACTGTTTGTATATTTTAATCATCATCTCAGTTAATTGCATTTATTTAAATTAAATCGTTATTTAATTTATTATTGAATATAACTGTCGGTTAGTTACCTGTTATATATTATCAGTTATATATTGATATTGATTGATTGTTTTGGATGATGATTGTGATGGATGTATGATTTTTATGATGGATGAATGGATGTTTTGTTTATATCATCATAATCTGCAAGTTGTTATGCATTTATTTCATTCGGGATTGCGGTTTGAAATGATATAAGCGCAACTTTTATTTTAAATTATGGATTGAAATGATAAATATCCGTATCACTTGACCATCGGATAGAAAATTATATACAAACACCGCGGTCTATATATAAAAATATTTTGAAATGATTTCTATGTTTTGTAAAAAAATATATGATTTTTTTTGAGATATTGATTCGGATATTATAAAAATGTTATCTTATATATAGTGGAATTCTTGGTTTTGAGCTATTTATAAAATTGATTTAAAGTATAAAGGAAGTTTAATAGTAAGGTTTGATTTTATTAAGATATAAATATGGTTAAGTATTTATTCAAATTTTATTTCTGGAGTTATAATAACTTAAAGGGAAATAAGGAGGGAAGATAATATGAAATTGATTTGAATAAAAAATTTAAGAATTATACTCGAATAAATTTGATCTGAAATTTAAATAAAATCGTGATTTTTAAAGATTACGATTTTTATAACTTGATGTTTAGTCTAGAATGATTTAAATGAATATCAAGTTGATTTGAACGAGTATATCAAGTTAACTAAATTGAAAGAATATCCAGTTGTTTGAAGTTAAAAGTTTTACTTAAATTTTATTGAATTTATTAAGTAAACATTGAATTTGATATATATGGAATTATCAAAGAATTAGTTTAAAATGGTTGAATATTTAAGCTTTGAAATATATTGAATTTGAAATGGTTTATTTGGAGGTTCAAATCAGTATTTGGAATTTATTTGTGAAATTAAAGAAGCTATTTTATTTTGTAATGTAATTTAATATTTAAACCATTTAAGTGATGTAGTTATATTTCAAAGTTATGAAATTCAAAGTTTTATGTTTTGGAAGGCTATATTTCAAGCATTTGGTTTCGAAATATTTAACCTTGAAAATGTTATGGTTTTTAAAAAGGATATATTTGGAAAATGATATCATATTGATTTGGTTTTAAAAGGGAAAATGATATATGGTTTGGAAATGGATATTATATTCTAGTTTTAAAGTATAAATTATTTTGAAATGACTGCGGTGTTATAATAAAGTTTGGTTGTTGAAGAGACTGGGATCGGAAGTTGTCATACTCTCTGCCAACTCCGAAAACCACTTTAACAACAACGTACACGGTGGAGATTCCAGAATGAAGTAGGATGGTGGCGGCGTTTCCTTTGAGGTAAATACGTGGACCCGACTCCCGTGAGTTGGCATAAGGTGGCTAAAACAGGAGCGATTCTCAGGCCAATGAAGTAGCACCTTTGATCGGACACATCCCTTCGATTTTATACTTTGACTTTTGGATTGATTCGGTGGCCACTTTTGATTTTTTTTATTCAGGGGTGTGGCTCGAGGTGGGCGGTAGCTGCGGCTATGCGTTAACACCAGCCCGGATAGCAATTGCTATATCTACCCTGGCATTGCCTAGTTGTGCCGTGTCACCTACCCTACCGCGCATTATACGATTTTTGTTTTGTACCATACCTATGGAGTGCCCTCTGACGACGCCCAGTACGGGGGAGATTACGGTACTGTATAGACTATGGAAATATATTATGTCTTAAGGGGAATATTGGTTCACTCCTTAACGCTATTTTAAAGTAAGTTTATTTTACTAATAGACACTATTATAATAGTGAACATTACTACATAGTAAATAGTTTAACGGATCCTCAGGAGATGTGAATCCCGAGCTTCTCTTGAGTTACTGCACTCACGTTGACACTGGATAGGAGATGTCAAATCCCGTAAACATCTCTGACGCCGTTCCACTCACATTATTTACTGTTGATTTAACTTACATAAGATCTTTTAGTTTTGACTCGAGTGTTTTGTCTTTTCAATTCGCTTGGGTCAGTCCGAGCGTTTCAGGATTTGAAGATCTTATTCTGGAGGACGAAGACGAAGATTTGTATTACTATTATCTACTATACTATTCCACTACACCATTTAATTCCGCTGCATTAATTATTATTCTCAGGTATGTGTATTCTGATATGTATTGTATAAATATAATCGAATGTTTTGTAAAACAGCTTCATGAACTGTTATTTGATTATTATATTTTATCGTTCCGCTTCAAGATTCTGTTTTTGTTTTCTTTCTTTGCTTTTTTATTATATACCCCATAACAATCCGCCCTTCTGTATGGTTTAAGTCTGACGTGTGTGGTTTATCGTCTATTTAAAGCGTACAAAAAGGCGGGGAGTTACAAATTGTTTAATGAAAATCAAGGAAATGCCTACCAAATTGCTTAATACCCCTTGTTGGAATTGAAGTAGACTCTAATTGGCCAATTAAGACATTAAATCTAAGGCGAACCCTGGTATATTCCCTACATATGTACTCAAACATATGTCCTCACGGGTCCTACAGTTGAAGATGTCTCACGTCTATACAATTTATCAATTGTTGGTAGCCCCTTGTGGAGGGTAGACTTTTGTTGCGCAACATTAGTGACCTCGCATTACAATCCTCACTAATGACTGCGTCATTTACAAAAATACTCGGCTTAGTCTAATAATTCGCACCCGTTTGAAACGTATTCTTGAAACTATATAGTTCTAGCTGAAGAATTATTAGCCTCTTAAGCTCAGTTATTAGTATTTACTTATATGAACTTACTTATTAATTCATTAATGCCACTAAATTTCATTTATCGATTCTTTCTGATTTAATATATCAAATATCTTTTACTGCTTAATTTTCAATTAATACAATTAGATATAATCTACTGCTCCTTTTCAACTATTACAAATAAGTATAATTCACCGGTTCCATTAAATTAATAACTACCTTTCTTGATTACTATAACTAACCTAATTCATAGTTTCGTTGTATTATTGAAATATCATTGTTTATTGCTTATTTTCTAACTTGTCTTGAATCACGTAGGTTAAATCGATGTGAAATTACTATTATTATTTCTATTTACACTATTTTGGTTTTACGCCTGCATTTTAATGCATTGGAACTGTATCTTTCCAAAAGAAAATGTTAACATTGTAATTTTCCATAAACTATCTACAGAGTATTTGTGTTGTGTTTGGAATTACAAGGAATCATATTTAATGTTTTTATTAAAATTGCTAGTACAAGATATGGTATACATTCCTATTTTGCATATCTCTTTCTTTTAGACATATTTTGTGTTATTTCAAACAATACACCTTCATACATAATTATAAAGCTGGATAATTTATAAAAAATTACATAGAAACATTCTCTATTTCAATGAATTAAAATACTAACTTAAACCCCAATCAAATTTGTAACAATATTTAATTCACATTTAATAACTTAACATTGAAATAACAAATCAAGAATTTACATAAAATCTTAATGATGAACTATTTTATAACATTTAGGGACTACTTTCACTTTTACGTCCTAGATTTGGCTATATATAACATTTAATCAAAGTTAACAATTCACAGAATATGTAGGCAAGATTCTCATGTTCATTGCATATATGTATTAAGGCTACAATTCCAAAATTTACATTTAGCATAAAAGGAACATATTCATAATGATATAAATTCAATATTGTATAAAAATATATAATTTTTCGCTCACCTTTAAGCTTCCAAATCTCCATATCTAAATTCGTTATTTCTGATTAAATTCCTTTGTTGCTACTAAAATATGTATCAAACAAGTATGTACATCTTTATAAAAATAAAAATCCAAAAAGAGATTTGAATTAAAGGTGGATTTAGATTTATAATTTACCTTTTGCTTCAGAGAATCAATTCGACCCTATTCTTCTTCTCTTTAAATTTCCATTATTCTCCACTTATATATAAAAATTATAATTTTTATAATCCTTAGAATTTGTACAGAAGAGAAAATGAAAGAGCTTCGCTCATGAGTTTTATAAAATAAGAGAAGAAAATCGAGGGGTTAGGCCTGCAATTACAGACATTCAAATAAATTTCATCTGTTAGATTAGATTGTATAAAATTCGAACCGTTTAGCCTAGTGTTATTGCCAACTAACAGCCTACCACTAGTCAATCGCACCACTTTCACACTTCGATTTCTAAGGCTCGATCAGTTGAACGTAGGATGTCAACTAGTTAGCGTTAAGCAATTTACGTTGATTTGTTTCGGTTCTTTATTCTATTTCCATAATATATATATATATATATATATATATATATTATATAATTATTATCAATCTAAAATCTTCAAACGTTAATAAATTTTTCGTATTATCTCGATCATAAAACTTTATATATGAACGTTGATTAGAAAATCGCCATGAATACAAGGGTACCGACTTCATAGCGAAATTCCAGCGTTTACAAAAATTCTAGTTTTGGACATTAATAATTATTTACTAATATTTTTAATTAACAACTTTTTAATACACATAGTATTACATTCTTCCCTCAGTAAAAGAATTTCATCTTTGAAATTCCTCAAGGACTGAATCATGTAACATAGCATGCAATCAGTCTAAGCTATTCAACCAATTATTGTACAACCAATTTATGGCCAATAGTGTACAAGCGCATGGTGTATTACATCCATATGATACGTATGCTAAAAAATACTAAATAGGGGCCTCTTATTTAAATGCATCTCTATAGAACAATTTCAAAAATATGGTGCAAACAATCTATATATACTAGCAGTCATATATGTATGAATGTTTTCAAAAATCAAATATCATTTTTCACATAACAATTTCCTACACTCCTATGAATAGGAATGTTGTTCAACCAATTTTACGTCCAATCCCCACCATTAATAACTAACACACAACTACTAACATTAAAGATTCTGTAAATCTAGTTTTCCTAAGTCTATACTCTTATGCCAAAAAAGGAATTTTGATGGAGAATTTCATATTTCCATCATTCTCTTGTGTACCTATTCCATTGTACCTTGGAACCATCTTTTATGTCCCCGATTGTCTTCCAACTTTTAAATATAGTCCATATAAGGAAAAATTTAATTTTAAACCGATTTATTTCAAAACAAGTGTCTCCTATCAAAAAGGCATGAAAAAAGAAATTCCAAAGCAAAATAGCTTTTTCCATCATCATTATCTATATTTTTACATATTGTCACCTCTACTGAATAGTAAAATTCATATTCACTAAACCGTCGACTTTTCACTACGCTAGGCATGTGGCTTTTCAAAAGTCAGGAAATTTCTCTTTTCCATTCAGAATCTATTTTTCAATTAAAATTTTGAGATAATTGAAAATTTTTAAAAATTATTTTTGTTTCCAAAACTTTTATAAATGTGTATCATGTTTTAAAAATAAGATATTTTTGAACAAAATTTTCAAAAGTATTTGTTCCTAATTTTTCAAAATAAAATCAAGTCACATTCACGTAATCGGGATTCAGTCAATGGGATAATGCCTATGATTGACGTCAGCTGATGACACGATAAATTTTCAAATTTCGAAAACGTTTTCTTTTGTTTTAGAACAACAATCAACACACGAGTATATTTATAAATTTTGGATTTTAAGGCATAGGGATAGTGACCCATGGTTTCGCAACAACCTTTCTCTTTCCTTTGCTCAATAAAATTTATCTTTTGAAAATTTTAACGTTTTTTTATTTAATTTTAGTAACTATTTCAACAAATTTCCTAATTTATTCTATTAACTTCCTGTCTTACTTTGCATTATTTAAGTGTTTTTATGAGATTTTCTTAGTTATACCGTTTTCCAGTGAATATATTGGTCTATCCAAAAAATCGACATAGAAATAAAAAGGAACTTTTACAGAATATCGTAAGCATTTTATAGAGACAGAGACAACTAATGCTTATAACCCAAAGCCTAAAAGAAAAATAAATGCTGAAAGGAAATTAATAGCTGCTGCTGCTAAGCCTAACCACTACTGAAGAGATGCTGATGACCCTAATCCTCCGCTGAAGCTGAGCCAATGCCGCAACCTCTGAATGGTTAGAGCGTAGCAGCTGTGCATCCAAGCTCACGACCCTGGTGCTACTGCTATGCTCATATTTCCTACAACTTGTCCCTGATCCAGATATGAGAGTCTCGGGTCGCACATACTCAAAGCCTTGTGGCTAGGGCCAGCACCCTCTTCAGCTGGCCATAGGGCCCACTGCTCCTGTCCTATATCTATGCTCCAACCTCTGCAAGAGCATCTCTAATCCATGTCTGTTTAATCTTATCTTCATTGCCTTAGATCAGGCGATCTCTTATGGGGTCAAATTTGGATGGAGAAAGAAGATGCTGCCTTGTGGGGAAGATGCTGCCTTGTGGTGAAGATGCCATGATTTGATTTGGGGGGAAAATCAGGGTTTAGATCTGAGGGCTATTTATGGTGGAGCATCGGCTGTCTTCGAGATGGTGGAGGGTGCTGCGGTTGTTGCGTGTGTCGCATGAAGTCAAGGAGGCAATATCACTTGATTTGAGAGGAGGAGGGAGGGTTTTCAGAGGTTAGGAGGAGGGAATCGAGAAGAAAACGAGGGAAGAGAGAGCTAGACATGAATTTTATTCGCATTCGAGATTTGGGTTCGCATTTTTCCCTGATAACCGGTCGACTGCTTGAATTTTGACTGTTGACCGCTACCGACCTATGGATTTAAGGCACTCATTCGCTTGCCGCCTATTCGGCCTAGGTTGAACCTAGACTCTTTCGGGTTTGGTCAAATATAAAACTATTAATAATTAATAATATTATTATTAATCATTCTTCCATTCCAAGTCTACCTTCTCCCCTTCCATCAGTGGTTGCTTTAAAAAATCCCTATCTCCCCATAACGGTGCATTAGCCTACCGCTTTGTTTTTAGATTCTTGCCTCCTTTCGATTCTTTTTACCCCATTTTAACTAGTACCACTTCATACTATGCGGCCCTTAAAGAATTTTAAAACTTCAAATTACAGAATTAGAAAAATTATCGAGGCATACATACGCTCCATTTTCCATTTATTTCAAAGGAAATGCCTCTTTATCAAATCCAATTTAACCAAACTTTTTGGTCTAAATTGTTTTAATTTCAACTAGAAATATTATTTAAATAAAACATAAATAGACGTTTTATTTTGAGGAACATTTCAATATTTACTTACTCTTGAATAAAAAATAGGGTTTTTCTACTTTTAATTAAATCCTTTGGAAACCATTTCAAATATTTTTTAAGGAAATTTCAAAATATTTTATTAATTTTTTTTCATATGGGGTTAGAGAATTAGAATGCATTTCATTTGACCCTTCTTTTGAACTTTTCTTATCCTTATGACTTCTCTTCTTTCAAAATATACTAAAAATTCATTTATCATCTTAGAATGATTTCTACACACCTTCCTTCAGTAACATTCTCAATTCTTACTTCTAGATATCTATAACATATAGATTCTTTGCCTCTCATTTATTTGGATCTAACGTACATCATCAATTGACAATCTTGTGGGGATCCACTATCATATAGTAATCTAGGCCCAACAAAGGAGGAAGTACCATCCAGCTTCATGGACCCTTCTATATATCGCACTCATGCTCTTCTTAAGTCACTTCCTTATGATATGACTTATCTTCCATGCAGTGATCGGGCATATATTTTTAACTCCAGTTATGGTTCGAACTCATACTTTCCTTAACCATCTTTTTTGAATATGGTCATAACTACTTCTATAGTTGAAATTAGCAGAGTTTGGCGTACAATATATACAATTATAGATAATAATACAAATACATTCACTCAGCGTATTCTAATTTACATGATCGACTAACCTCTCTCTAATACCAAATGCAACAACTTGTACCTTAATAGGCCCAAATTTTTGCTAATTCAAAAACCTAAGTCCACTAGGGTATAGATCGTTAGTGTTGGTATCTTGTAATGAAACAAAGGTACATTAGTGAGCTATCGGAACTCACAAAGAATAATAAAGTATAATAGAACATATACACACACACACACACATACACACTGACTAAGGCTAATACCTCTGGGTATCTAGCGCCCTTGTCAGTGTAGGGCATGCATGAGGAAATATATCATATCATAGTTCCTACCCTGTACCAGTACTCGATCCTCTAAGTCTATCTTATGGATTGTTCTGACCTCCTCCTCATTACAATCTACAGGATATATTTAGAGGTATATGCACTTGAACAAGGCAGGAATGGTAGGAGGACAGATTTCTTCATGCATGCTCTGCACTGACAAGGGCGCTAGATACCCATAGGTATTAGCCTTGCTCAGTATATGTGTGTGTGTGCGCGCGTGTTATATTATACTTAATTATTCATTTGTGAGTTCTTATCGATAGCACTCTGATATACTTTTTTTTATTAAGAGATACCAACACTAACGATCTGTACCTTAGTGGACTTGAGTTTTTGAATTAGCAAAAATTCAGGCTCACTAAGGTATGAGTTATTATATATTATATATATAAGCGAAGTATAAGTTTAGGAAATAAATAAACTAATGTCTTTTGCAACATAAACATTTTATATTTGGTAACACTTAATTAGTTCTATGTATAATTGCAAATAAAACACTAAAGTACAAATAAGGCGATAGATTAAGGAATCATGGAAGTTTCCATATTAGTAATAACTACACAATTAATGGGAGGTTACCGTAGTCAAGTAAATATGGGCTTTAATTGAAAAGAAGAGGTAAATAACACTTAATAACATTAATGAAATAATAAGTTAAAGATAGTAAATGTATAAAATAAATAGGAAATTCATTGCAAGTAAATAAATAAATACTAGTAAATGAACTCAGGAGGAATAATAAATTCCACGGTTGAAATTATATGGCTCCAATGATACGTCTACGATGGGTGTAAATTATTAGGTCTAGCCCAATATTTAGATTAATTAAAATTGACTTCGTTTATTAAGGGTCGGGATGAGAGGTCACTAGTGTCACGCAATGGAAGTCTTCCCACTGCAAGGGGACACTAGTAGTTGTGTATACATATTACAGATATGGGACATCTCCAACTACATAGCCCATGGTGATATATGTTCATGTATAGGTTTAGGAAAATATACCACACGGGTTTTGCCTCAGATTAATTTGAAGTATTAAATGGTCGTTGGGTCTAATTCAATTCCAAACCAAAGGTACTAAGTAATCAGGGGGCATTTTCCTTGATTTGCATTAGGCAAATCTGAATGGGATGTGGGCATAGAAGTCGATGCTATGTCAACATTGTTGGTAAACCGGTACTTGTAGAGTAATACTAGACACATCAGTTAAGACGACCCTCAGTCCCGAGCGGTCGTTAGCAAAGACTTAGGATAAATCTAGACGGTCAACACTTCTTGCTTGTGTAGGGTTCGTATAGGATATGCAATTACCTCGAATTTTGGTTGCTTATTCGTTTAGTTGGAGGTAGGCTAGTTAACCCTAAGATAAGTCTTCAAGATGTGTTAGTAATATAGCTAATTAAATTATATCACCATATCAAGAAGTCGTCGGCCTCAGTGGTTCGGGTCGATTGACTATCGATTTCATTATGGAGGGTCCGCTTCGGGGTTGAGGTATTAAATGGCCCTTGGGCCTGCCTTTTCCCTATTTAGTAAGTATTAAATGGTCAAGGTTTTCTTTTTGGGATGTACAGTGATGCTTATATATCTATATTTATATATGCATATATACACGCACGCACATATCATAGAGTAGGTTGGATATATCATACATGCATATGGAAATCAAGTAACTAATACCTAAATAGTAGACATAACAGGTAATGGAAAGCAAGCGGTATAAACTAGTGCTATGTATAAAGTATTTAATTTATGAGTCAGTAGAACATTGTCCTTGCTCTTTTCTCATTGCAACCCACATGGTGGATTCATAGGGATGTGATACTGGTATAAGACGGAAACGGTAGACTGGTCTTCTCATTCATGCGTTGAAAATGCAACTAGATATCCAAGGAATAATATTTAGTTTCAAGATAGCATCCTTAGTTGGTATATATGTTTTGCTATATTTTACTATTCCATTATGAGTTCATATTGATATGTTATTGTTTATTACAGGCTACCACACTAAAAATTTGCATCCAAATAGACATGGTTTTCCGATTAGTCGAAAAATCAGGTCTACTAAGGGCGGGTTGTTACATATTAATCAAATATATTAAACTTTTGAAATTAATTATTTTACGTCTCAAATTTTTTTTGAAGTTTTTAGGTTATACATTTATAAATTTCCTTTTATATTTATACTAAACATTTAAATTTAAAACATATTTTATATTTTAAAATATTAAAATGAAAATTGGCCGAAGGCCCAAATAACTCTGGGCTACGCCAACTTTTTGGACTTATTCTATCCATTGGGGAGGCCAGTAGCTGGGTAATGGAGAATACTTGATTATTTAACTCCAAACCTAGATAGTACTTTTCTAGACACCTATCAGATAGATAAATTAAATAGTTGGCCATAAATATTGACCAAATATACTGCATAGACCATTTAGGCTTTGGTACAATTATACCAGAATGTTTTGCAGTGGGGGAAAGGGTAAATTTCAAATAAAAACCTTAGATCTAGTGGGCCTATAAGATCTAAAGTTTAATACCATATCCAATATAGTTTTTTCTAATAAAGTCATAATTTATTAATATTATATATCCTTAATTAATTAATTCTATGTTCATTAAACATGTTATTTGAATAAGTATAAATATATCAAATATATTTAAATTTCTAAATGGTGTGATATACATATAAAACAAATAGTGAATATACTTGCTTGGTGTTTAAAGATGAGAACAAACATGAAATTAGATCCAGATATAACTGTTGTTGGTGTTTCCACCTATGGAGAGGTGAATACGAAGGTTCTAAAAAGAGAAAAATGTAGCTAGAATGTTTATAACGAAAGTGTCACCGCATGGCCAAGACTTAAGAAAAAAGCGAAAAGGTGGCAAAGTGGCACGAGAAGGAACGAAGAAGGAACATAAGACATTGTGTAGTGCATGGGTTGGTTCGGCCATAAATTGAATAGGATTTCATGTCCAGTAGTATCACTACCAGAAAAGATTTCTTGTGCAATAATATCACCATTAAATAATAATTCTTGTTCGGTAATGTCATTATCGGACAAGAGTTCAGGTTTGGTAGATGGCCAATCGACCTTGTGATGCCGACCACCATCCATCGAACCGAACACCAAAGATTGATGAGACTATTCATGTGACGTACCTACTAGCTAAAATCTTGCTGAGCACACCTTGTCAAATCGAACCAAGCAGTGTAAATATGGAAATTAGGGACTAATTTTTCTATACTAATACAAAGAAATAACTAAATTGGAGGAGCTAAATAAATGAATTGCCTATTTTATTGGCCTAACCCCTTATATCTTCACTTCTATAAATACCCAAGCTTAGAACAATAGTGGTAGACAGTTCTTAAGCGCACATAAACCAGTCAGGGTTAATAGAACATGATTTATGGAAGCCATGACTTACGTTCTTTTGAGCATCCGGTCATTATATCTTGTATTTCCATTATTGTACAACGGATCTATAAGGAAAAAAGATAATGAAAATGGACAATGGAAGTAGGTGCATTCTTGCCAAACCACTATAAATCTCTATGTTTGTTATTTTACTATTTTCAGTATAATATATCTATGATACACTCTTTCAAAATCAATTGAACTATAAATATAATAGTCGTGTTGCATAGCCAAAAACATAGTTAGAAAAATTAATTAAAGGTGTTTTCCCATTTTTGACCAAAAATTTGAATTGAGGTTTAAACTTGACATTTGACTCTCGATATGCCTTTAAAATCGAAAACCAGAGCTAGCGCTACTAATGGGAATATGGGCAATACTAGCGCACCTAATAAAACAACTGCCAATCAGGACAATCGGTCATCCGGTACTCCAACACTAATATAGGCGGTCACCAAGTGAAACCTAGATAGAGTTGTGATGGAAATCAATGAACCATTCACTACCCAACAGCAAGCTATCATAGAGCAAATTATAGCATGCTTGGGGCAGGTGCAAACTTCCAGTCACAACACTAAAGTATCTAAAGGGAGAAGTAGTCGCATTTTAATAACGGATTTGATTATGGGAATCAAAGAACCCAATGGGAGAATGTCGGTGATCCGGAACTAGTAAGAGTTCCGCCTGAGGCTGTTCCCATGGATTAGTTCATTAGCAAGCTGAATAAGGGAGGCATCAAACCAAAGCCAGCTACAACTAACATTACTCACATCTAGTGACATTCTCCTATTCTTGCTAACGTATCTATTAATAAAGGACGAACAAGTCATCGTGAGCGGTCTAGAAGACCAAACCAAGTCTGGGACTAGTGGTCAAATCATTATAGAGAGGGTGATAGAGATCTTTCACACTTAAGGGAAGGGTCAGCCCACTACCTACAATCACTTGAGCAGGAAGATACAACGACACGAATCATTAGAGAGTGTGTTCAATACGAACAGATGAAGCAAGGTATAGGAGCCATAGTTGGAAGCCCTTTCTCTTTGGAAGTTGGAACTTCTCGAAATCTTAGAGATTTCTAGATGCTCAATATGGATCCATATAAAGGGTTTGCTGATCCCATAGTACATTTATAGCAATACACTCAACATATGCTAATGAGAGAAACAACAGAGGAATTCTTATATAAATGTATTCCACTATTTCTTATAGACTTAGCCACAATGTGGTTTCTTCATCTACCCCTAGGTTCAATATGCTCTTAGACAATGTTAACGGAAAATTTTATCAGCCAATGTTAGGTAGATGAGGAACAAACTAAGAATTTATTCTTGTTGTTGATGTGAAACAAAGGGAGCACGAACCACTACGACTATACTTGACTCGGTTTAATGCCACAATAGCTGGAGTTTAGAACGTAGATGAGTGGAAAACTTTGACTGCATTATGTGGTAGAATACATCTTGAGATGAAGTTTGCTCGAAGACTAATAAAGAAAAGCCAACCACCTTATTATACCTCTTCTACGATGTGGCCAAGTATATGAGGCTAGTAAAGGCTGGAACTGAATGATGTTTAACGTGACATAATGGTGCCAAAAGAATCCAAAAGTTGAAATGCCATGATAAATGAAAAGAGAATAATTTTGTTAAAAAAAGGATAGCAACTAGGGTGGTACAAGTGGAAAGAGTGTGGAACATAAAAGGTTTAGAAATGGACTAGGGTTTGATGCTTTCACAGACTTGAATGATACCATGAAAAACATTTATCTTGCGATGCAAAAAGAATTAAAGTATAATAGGCCTCAGCCAAGAATGGAAACCAAAGCGGACAAAAACATAGAGAAGTACCATCGGTACTATGAGTCTCACAAGTATGACACTAATGAGTGTCTCCACTTACGCAACACCATTAAGGAATATGTTAGCAAGAAAAGTTGGAGCGATACATCAGTAATCCTAATGTGCATCCTATTCTTGAGCGCCAACCACTATGGTAACCCCCATTCTGGAAAGAAGGAGAAGGAAGGAACTAGTGCTAACCATGCAAAGAACAAGAGATTGATTACCAATACCATAATAGGAGGGCCCCACATGGTGGATAAGAGTTGGGTCAAAATGGAAAGCTATGCCAAGTATTCAAAGAATAATGAAGGTTTTATATTTCCATAGGCAAGGAGCATGAATCTAAAACCCCTCATTTGAAGCAGGTCAATATACCTTTCAACGATAGCAATTTGCAAGGAAAACAATACCCATATGCCGATCCAATGGTAATTTCTGCCATGCTCGGTCCAGTAGAGGTGCATCGAGTTTTGGTGGGTAGTGGAAGTTTAGTCAATATCATGTTCAAGGCAGCATCCGACAAAATAAGACTATCTAAGATGGACGTCACTCCATGCAACAAATAGCTGCACTAATTCACCGAAGAAGAAACACTACCCTAGGGAAGCTGGATCAATTTGTCAGGCTTGGAAATTATCCTAGATCAACCATTCGAAAGCAGACATCTGTTTTGGTGGATGGTTTCTCAATGTACAACGCTTTCCTAGGACAGCTAGCTTTGTCAAACTTCTATGCAGTTGTAGGTCAATGATGCTTAAGAACGAAATTCCCTACAACTAATAGAATTGGAACAGTCAAGGGAGATCTGGATGCTGCCAGGGAATGCTATGTGGTAGAGCTTTGTAAGAAAAAGTGTATGGAGAAAGGAAAACATGCAGAGACTACTCTTTGCGTAAAAAATTCGACCTCATAGCAATTAAAGGAAGGCCCTTGCTCGGGTACACTAGTAATCCTCTAAATGAACTAGACGAAAGAGATGGAGAAGTAGGGCAACAACTAAGCCTAGAGAGCAATGGAGTTTGTAGAAGTTGATAACATCATCCAATTAAGTTGATGAAGATCAGATCCTAATTGGCGAGGGATCTGAAGCTGTAGTTGGTGGGCTTCTTACGGAATAACCAAGACGTACTCGAATAGTCTTATGCTGACATATGCGAGATTTCTCGTAACATTGTATGTCATATACAAAACATCGAACCTAGGAAACTCTCAGTAAAATAGAAAAAAGGAGCATGGACCCCAATAGGTCGGTGGCTTTTAATGAGGAAGTTGAACCTTGTTGTCATATAGGTTCATACTACCCAGAATGGAAAGCTAACCCAGTGTTTTTAAAATGCCAAATGGAAAGGCAGACATTTATCGAGTTTTCAAACCTAAACAATGCTAATCCCAAAGATTGTTTCCCGCTTCCAAGAATTGCCCAACTAGTGGATGGAAATGCAGGCATGAACTATTGTCTTTTATGTATGCTTATTCCAGATACAATCAAATAGCTATTTATGTACTGACCAGGATCTCAGTAGTTTTATCATAGTTCTGGGCATGTACTACTACAAGATCATGCCTTTTATACTGAAAATTACAGAAGCGGCATATTAGCTTTTGGTCAACAAGATATTTTATAATCATATTACAAGAACTATGGAAGTATATATTGATGACATGCTGTTAAAATCAAGAAGGGTCAAATCACACCGACTACCTAGATAAAATGTTTCAAGTGCTCTTGGAGGATGGATGAAGCTAAATCCCTTAAAGTGTTCTTTTGGGGTTTCCTCGGGGAAGTTTTTGGCTTTATCATACATGCTAAGGGGATAGAGGTTAACTCAAAACAAGTATGAGTGTTAAAAAACATTGAAATCTCAAAAACATGAAAGGAAATGTAAAGTTTAAATGGCAAGGTAGCAGCATTAAGCAGATTCATATCTAAGGCAACAACTAAGTGTGTCCTATTCTTCGAGGTACCCAATAAAGATAAAGGAAAATTCATTTAAACATATGAATATTTAGTTGTGTTTCTTAATCTTATGGAGCATCTACATGAACTTCCTGTCACGTCCATACAAGTAGAAAGGGAAAACCTATACCTACACCTAGTAGTGTCAACTCATGTTGTCACTGCAACATTGGTATATAAGCAAGCGTTAGAGTCTAGATACCCAAAATTGAAGATTCTAGCTTATTGCCTACTTAGAGCATCCAGGAAGCTAAGGCATTATTGTCAAACTCACCTTATTCGGTATTGACTAATCAGTCACTAAGGCAGGTCTTGCATCACCCCGTAAATCTTGTAATTTGCTGAAGTGGAAAATTAAGCTAAGCCGATATGAAATTTTCTACCACCACAAACAGTAATCATGGGATAGGCCTAATAATTCGAAAACATAACTTATCCAGGAGATTTTCCACTTGGTCTAACTATCTGCCTAGTCTCTTATTTTATTCTAGGAGAGTTTTCACATTGGCCCACAATGAAATCTCAGTATCTTGCTAATTTTTCTTCTCATATAGTAAGGTTGCAGTCTCGTCGTTGAGAGAAAATTCTCTATCTTCCACTCATTAACAATTTGGTAGATTTTATTCCAGTCTTTCTCAACCTTAACAATCTTGGTTTTGATATCCTCCATTTTGGTTTTGTGCTTGGCCATGGTTTCCTTATTAGTATTGTATATCTGCGCGACCTTCCTATCGTACCTATTCCTCGCCACTTAAAACTCATCCATATATGTGTTATTGTGTTTTTCCATCTCCTTAAGTTGACCTTTCTTCATTTGCACCACATTCACGGCATGGACTCTCTTTAGAACATCTACCACCACCATGTGCTCCTTATTATTTTGATGAATCTCCATTTGAAGATCAATGATCTTCACATCTAGGGCCATATTTTTCGAATAGTCTTCTCCCAAGCTTGTACCACCTTAGCATGAAACTTGGGCAGTGCCCTCATGTCAGAAATGTTCTTTCCAAGGCTGTTTATCACTTCATTAAACTGAGTAGAAGGAGCACTTGCTAGTGACCTAACTAAGAGATTCCAGGGTTGGTAGTCTTGTTGAAACTCGTCATAATCCGAATGGTTGGGGTTAGTGATCACTGCATTTTCTCCTTCTCTATGATGGGAGCTTTAACGATTATTCCTAAAGTAGAAGTTGTTTGAGCAGCCATTGTAGTGTCCCTCCTATCTTCCCTCTTTTGGTGTTTGGAAGTCCCGGAGCTAGATAAAGTGAAAGGTGACACCCTGAGAGACTTTGGAGGAGGAGGCATCATACATCTCGATTTCATGGGAGAATGGGACCACTTTTGGGATCCCTTGTATTCTTATTAGGCTGATCTCTAGACGAGAATAGGTAACTTTGTATTCAGTTTTGACTTTTGTGTCAGGATGCCCTACATATTAACTTGGGCTAAAAGTTGAAATTGTAGCTTTTATCTTCTTCGGTCCTCCTCCCGGCCCATCTGGTTGAATTTTACCTCTAGCCTATTCTTCTAAAACCCATGCTTCCTACAAGAGATATAGAACTAGAATGTTAGACCTATCTTCCTATAAACAAAGCCTATTAGTACAACAGATTTGAGTTCGTGTATGTGTGAAGTGTGCTTAGCTTTTTGACAAACCCTCAGGGTCGTATCAAATTTTAAGTTATTGTTAGATCTCATCCAATGATTCTAGGTCCCCGTATTTAATACCCAATTCTTGGTCCTGCAAGTAGTCTGAAACTCTAATGTGATGAATCCCTCCTTATCATTGTCATCATCTTTGAACTGAAAACTTTATGCAGTTCCTCTTCAACATTAACATTGAGCAACTTGTCAAGCCTAATCCCTCCATGAAAATGAATTTCATCTCCTTCAAAATATATTGCCTTGTTATCCCTAATGTATGACTCTTCTTTATGGCCCTACTTTCCATACGATCATCTTACCACTCCCAGATGGATTTCATTCGGCTAATTTAATGAACTTGGAGTGGAGGAGCATCGAATTCCTTAACTTCTGTATCTTCTCGTGTCTCTTATCGGACTGGACTAGTGTCCTACCAGTAGTAGTTATAGAGAGATAGGTTGGTTGTTCTTTGCTTGTTTCTAGCCTTGGGAGCTTCACTTTTTACATTTTTGGTAGGACTTTGAGTTAGATGGGCCCTAGCCTTCCCATTCGAGTGACCCTCCAGCAGTAAACCTACTCAGTGAGCGATTCATTAGTAATCAACCAAGGGATCTCTCTTGTTTCAGATGGAACCCATTTTAACCTCTCAAGCATTTCGTTAAGGTCTATACTAGAAGCAACCTTTGTGACACCTAAAGAGAAAATATGGCACATAGTAGCGCAAGAACCTCAAAGTAGGAAGAGTGTAACTACAAAGTTGAAAATCACTTACATCCTGAATGCAATTGGTGGAAGCAAGGGAGTCATCCCTGATGAAGAAGTACTCTAACTTAAACATAATGTACTTAGAATATAAGTCCTCCACGGGTTATACCTGCTACTTGATTCAATTAGAAGAGTGGGAAGCCCTCTATTTTTCTTTTAATTGCATAAAGAAACCAAATCTTCCGTGAGTCGAAGGTGTTTGGAATTCCCTCATTAATATTATGTACATGCCCGTTAAGATGGCATTGCCATTCCAATGAAGCTAGAATGGATAAATTTTAAGGTTCACTAGGACTATAGTTATCCATTGATAAAGAGGAAGTTGGGCTCCCATCAAACAGTGATATCAAGAATAAGCCATATTGCTCTTCAGGGGAGCGTGAGCTCACAGATCAATGTTAGCAAAACCATGTTGACTTTAGGAAGTCTATAGTTAGCAACAATAGCATCCAGCAGCCTGGCCGATAATGTAGCAGCAGCTGACTCTACAGAATCCTCCAACGGCCGTAAAGGCCCATATCCTAGAATCAAAGAGCATGTAGAACTAGGTTGACTAATCTTAGCTTTAAAAGATAAAGAGTCCATAGCAATAGATTAAGAAGGAGCCAGAGATCCAGTAGCACTCAGTGATTGAGTCTGACGTCAAGTGGACATGCCTATCTAATATACTAACCTATCACATTCATTACTATCTACCATGTGTGTGTATTGTAACGAATACATTAGAAGGTAAACCAATACAAAATCATGTAAAAACATACATTTATGGTGTGTGACTTTATCTTAACTAGTTTATAAGGGTTTCTATTGTAGTAAGAAGAACGTGATAAAATTTATTAAGTGCTAGGTTCGGTTGTGATCCACCGGACCCCATTACATGTTATCTCATAGTCTACAACATATTCGGTGTTCCTACACAAACAAAACCAAATTAATAATGCACCATGACTAAGGAAAAAGCGAGCATCCACCAAATTTTGCTAATTCTTTGGTTCGGTAGTATAGACTACCGAGCCAGCATGTGTGTCAACACAAAGTTTGATAACTATGGTATGCGACACTACCACCACTTTTTCATAGCTCTGGCATATCCCATTGTCAAATCCTGGAAGCTCTAGGGCATAGTGCTCATTCTCTAGTGGTCCGACTGTAATACCTAATACCAAGCCATGACAACTTACTATGGTATCTAGTTTCAAAAACAACTACAAAGCTATGATTATCGAATTATTGACCACGTGTGGTAGTTGAAACAATCTCAATATCTAAGCAATGATCAATTCCCTCTTCAGTTTCATAATTCAAAGTTAAGCCCCTCAAAAACATTGAAATTCAAATCAAACATTCTTAAGTGTTAACCTAAAGTGACAACGAAACCACTCCTTAACCCTGCCATACTCAGATAGCCACACCCATTTAGCATAAAATTAAATTAATACAAACCCTAAATCGACAGACCATTATAAATCAAAATGTTACCCTGCTTGATTGATGAGTATAGATGATGGAATCAAAATATGAAGTGAATTTCAGTTGGAAATAGGTGCAAAATAGCTACGGAGATGAACAATCTTTAGGGGTTCTAAAACATGCATCTGAATGAAATAGTGAGGGTGGTGTGCATCTGTGCATGCTTATATAGCCAAACCAACACCGGTCGGTACCAAATGCGCCATCATCAAACCACGGAGAGTCAAACATGACACTTAGTTTGGTAGTAATGTCGAAACCACTTCCTTGCTTGGTAGAGAATATCGAATCAAGTAATGACCAAACAGAGAACAAAGGGATAGCGCTGAAGAGTGATATTCATGCTATAAAGATAAGGACAAGCTTTACTGAAAATAAAATAAAATAAAAAAATAAAGCACACTTTGTACTCTACAAGGTGTACTTAGGGGGGTGGCGGCAAATGTTGTAGGCGTTTCCACCAATGAAGCAATGAATATGAAGAGACGCTACGAGGAGCAAAGACAGCTAGAATGTTTGTAATAGAAATGTCACTACTTAGGTAAGGGCCTAAGGAAAGAAGGTCACAAAGTAGTATAAGAAGGAATGAAGAAGGAATAGATGACATTGTATAGTGGTGGACTGGTCCGACCATAAACCGGATAATATTTCTTATCAGGTAGTACCACTATTGGAAAAGGATTCATGTCCGGTAGCGTCACTACTAGATAATAATTCATGTTTGGCAGTGTCACTACCGAACAAGAGTCCTATTTAGTAGATGGATACCAGACCTTACGATTCCGACCACAATCCATCAAACCGAGCACCTAAGATTAATACTACAATTCATAGCATGCCTCACCTACTATCCAAATTCTTTCCATGCACGCATTGCCGAACCAAACCAAATAGCGTAAATATAGAAAATCTTGACCAAGTCTTCTATACAAGGAAATTGTTGATTGAATATTTTATACAAGGAAAGAAATGAACTGGAGGATCTAAATAAGGGAATTGCCTATTTTATTAGGCTAACCCCTCATACTTCATTTCTACAAATATACGAGGTTAGAATATCAATGGTGGGCAATTCTGGGGAGCAAATACAACTTCATAGGGCTAGCCGAACATGATTTCTAGAAGCCATATCTTACTTTCTTCTGAGAATTCGATCATTGTATCTTGTATTTCCATTATTATACAATTTATATATATATAAAAAGATAACGAAACAGGAAAGTGGAAGTTGGTGCATTCTAGCTGAACCACTATAAATCGTTATGTTTTTTATTTTACTACATCTTATTTTCAATATAATATAAGCTCTCCAAAAATCATTTGACTGCAAATATAACGGTTGTGTTATACACTCTGTATACTGGTTCTTTAACAAAATGATATGTGAATAATATATCCATATAACAAAATAACAAATTATAACATGGTTAATATATACATGTATAGACATTTAGATTTATATCAATATGTATATATTCGCTATATACATGTATGTGCGTGTGTGTATAAATGTATGTATGCATGTATTGCCTCATCTTTAAATTGTTCAATGTAAAACAAATTATGGATAAAATTGTTTCTAAAATACGTACCTTAATAATATAAAATATAAATATAAATATATGCGCGCGCCTGTATGCATGTACGCACATACACACACGCATATATATGATGTTTATGCCAAAACAGTTTCCAATTGATTCAAAACATGCAACTATATTACATTAAACATTTCTAATGTAACTATAATTGTATGTATATAAATATACATAGGTATGTAAATAAAATTTAAACCCAAATATTTTTTTATTGTTTTCTAAGCAATAAAAATTATTATAAAACTAAAATTGCATACATCAAATTGAAGGATATCAACAAATTCTATATTTTAGGATTGATTAAAAAATCAAGAAGAAACATTTAAATCATTTAATTGTATAATATGTTTAGAATATTATTTCAAGTAATACCGAAACATAAATTCATAACCTAAAACATGGCTTTATGCATATGCAAATATTGGTTTTAATTTATCATGCTAAAACAGTCATATCATCTAACATGTTGTTCAAATTGTGTTACTAATTCTAAATTAAGGGTATTTTTATAAATATAAAATTGTGATAACTATATTACATCCAAGAAAATAAATCAAATTTAGATCATACCTTACGATCTGGCCAAACATTGACACTTTGATTTGAAAATCTCTCCTTGGATTCTTGAATCAACACCCATTCTTTGCAGGAGATTGATGATTCACATAAACTTTTTTTTTATATTTTGGTTTGTTTTGAAGTTTTTATTTTCTTCAAAATCAATATCATGAAATGGCAGCCATGGATGGAAGAAATAAAGGAGAAAGAAAATAAAAGTTGAAAATAAAATTAGGGTATTTTTTATAATAGAGAGAATGGAACCATTCTAATTCTATTTATTAAAAATTTCCTAATTAATTCCTTCTTAGTTTCAATCAATCCACCAATATCTCTTCCCTTGAATGGTTGACCGTATTTTGCCACTTATGGTGCAAAAATTCTAGAAACCTTTAAGTAATATATCTCTTATATAAATCCAGTTTAAAATTATATTAATATTATATATCGATACGTGCGGATATAACTTTTATATAGGCATTTAAATAACTAATAACGTCCAAAAAATCAAATAAATTAACAGTAAATAACATTTCTCAAATATAAATTTATTTAATCAATTTATAACACTTTATAAACTAATTAAATTTTGTGGTCTTTTGGAGAATTCAAAATACGATTATGAGACACAAAGATGTTAATTCAATCAACAATTAATTTTGAACAATTCATATCGTAATGTTCATACATCACCTTAGCTAGTGGTGTAATAGTTTGGCCAAATTCATCATTTATGCATCATTTAAGTAAAATCAAGTTTCACATTTTCTTAAGCGGTACCTTTAGTAACAAAAATTTACACATGTACTCTTTGTCAAAATTATATTACTTCAGCATATATATTGGTCAAAATTCTAGTTCTATCCATAATCGGCTTGATTTTTCCAAAAAAGTCTTTAGTTCAATAATAATAAATATTACTAACCAATTACTCTGACCAGAGATTTTTAATTTGAGTTGACTACTGTTGACCGAGATACTAACATCATATAATTGAGGAGATGAATTCTCTATTAAATAGTGCTTTACTTCTAATATTTCAACACAAACCCAACTATAATCGCTCGATGGATCGCCATTCCTTGAATTAACTGTAATCAAAGTAGAGTATTTATGCTACAGTTCCGTAGTATTCTCAAGTCGAAGGAACTACGTAACACGATTATACCAGATGTCATGTTTGACCTAATTGTTATCAATCCGGACAATTCATTCCATAGTTATCCAATAACTACAAGTAAGTAACCCCTTTATGCTCGCAACAACCATGAGCAATACACTTTCTAACATTTGAAGAGCATTAGGCACTCTAGTTTAAATGGTTGAATCGATATCATTTTCTCAAAACATCTTGACTGCGAATATTTAAAACAAAATATCATTTTGTTTAGTGATTAATTACTTATGATTACAACCATTTACAACCGCAATCACATAAAATTTTAATTAAAGATTTTCCTATTATATACTTTAAATTAATTACTTAATAAATTATATCATAGTATAATAAAGTATATAAAAGAAAGCAAACGTTATTACTATGAACAAGATTGAATAAGGATTTAGATATGTGTAACAAATTACAATATTTCCTCTAGGGTATACCATTAGCTCTTTAAAAAATAAAGTTGAAAGACAAGTTGGTTATGCTAGCTCAATTATTGAAACTATTGCTTACAACTGATAGTTTCAAAGTGTTCCACCGAAAGTATCTTAAGCAGAAATAACTCTAGGAAAAAATCGTTAGTATCATGTTGTTGGGAATGGATTAAAGAGATATTGTTTGGACAAAGCAGCACGTATTTCAAATAAAAAAGGAAGAATGCTTATGCTATAGAGAAAATCCTAAATGAAGGAAATGAGATTGAACTTGAACTAGATCCAAGAGACGAAATAAAAAAGCAAAGACTATTGAAACGCTTGATGAGATGAGCACTGGCCTGAAAGATCAAATGAAAATTGTTAAAATTGGAACTTAAGCGTATTTTCGTGGTCTCATGATGGCATAATGGGAATCGACCCATCGGTAGTTTGCCATAGTTTGAATATTGGTCCAAAATACACTCTAGTAAGACAGAAATGCTAACCACTAAATATGGTTTGATATGTAGCATTACAAGAAGAGATTGAAAAGTTATTAAAGAACAAATTCATATGAGAGCTTCAATAGCTTAAATGGATTTCTAATCCGGTTCTTGTGAAGAATTCGAATAGATTTTGGGAAACTTTAATTGATTTCACATAGTTGAGCCTGAAAAATTGTTTCCCTTTGCTAAGAATAGACCAACTAGTTGATGCTATGACAGGGAATTAATTGATTTCCTTTATGAATGCATACTCTGAATAAAACCCGATTCCAATGTTTAAACCAGACGAAGAGCATATGAGCTTTGTAACCAACATGGGTTTATTTTCCTATTAAGTTATTCCTACTGGATTGAAAAATGCTGAAGCTACTTATCAAAGGCATGCCAAATTAAAGTTCGCTAAATGGATAGGCTGAAATATGGAGGTCTATGTTGCTGCTATGTTAATCAAATCTAGACTATTAGAAAATCATGTTTTAGATTGGCCAAAATATTTGAAGTTCTCCAAACTTATGACATGAAGCTCAACCACATAAGTGATCTTTTATTGTAAAATCCGAAAAGTTTCTATTCTTCATGGTAAGTTCTGGTGGGATAGGAGTCATCCTAAAAAGATTAAAGCAATTCAAGATATGAAAGTGCCAACTAACGGTAAGGAATTGATGAGTTTAAATGGAAAGACCATAGCTCTTAACATATTCAAAAGCCAATCTACTGATAAATGCATTCCTTTCTTAAAATTGCTAAAGAAGCATACAAATTTCATATGACTCCTGAAAGTTAAAAGGATTTCGAGGATCTGCAGAAGCATCTCGGTAAGCCTTCGGTCTTATCCAAGCCGATAAATGCAAAGATTTAATATTTTATCTAGAAGCCTTTGAACAGGCTAATAACTCAGCCTTTAGTCAGGGATAATGAAGGAATACAACATCCAGTTTATTACATAAGAAAGATTCAACCTATCGAAAAAGCACTATATGGTCATGGAAAAGCTATCCTATTATTTAGTCCTCTCGTCAAGAAAGTTTCAACCTTATTTTCAAGCTTGTCCTACCAATGTCCTTATGAATCGACCACAACAAATGATATTCAACAAACCTGAAACATCAGGAGACTTATCAAATGGGCTATTGAACTTAGCCTGTATGATATTTCTTATGTTCCTAGAAATGCAATGAAAGGAGAGATGCTTGCTGATTTTATTTCTGAATGTACAGGTTATGAAGCCGAAACTCCCAAGGATGACAAATTAAAAAATCTTTAAAGGAAGCTCTTTGTTGATGACCTTCAATAAGCAGGGGGCAGGAGCTGGCTATATACTACTTACTCCATCCAATAGTCAAATTTACCGTACTATAAAACTTTCCTTTTTAGCTACCAACATCATTGCTGAATATGAATCTCTGATTATCGTATTGAAGATGAACATCATGATCATTGTTTCAAGGATAAGTTACAGTGATTCTCAGCTAATTGTCAAACAAGTCCTTGGATACTATCAAACGGAAGACCCAGGACTTGCCTTGCACTCAAAGCTACTAAATAATTTATTGAGGGGTAAAAGTTTATAGTGATTCTCAGCTAATTGTCAACCAAGTCCTCGGGTACTATCATACAAAAAATATCACACTACGTCATCCTTTATCAAAAGATCTCACACTATGTCAAAAGATATCACATTGTTGTCAACCAAGTCTCGGATTCTATCATACAAAAGATACTATCATACAAAAGGTAATTCTCAACCAGGGCTTCCTTTCCAACCATTTCCCAAACTTTGTATCAGGATGAATTCCCATAATCAATGCCATTAGCACTATGTAATCCTGGGGATCAGTAACTTCTATCACAGTTGTATGGAATCGATTCAAGAAATCTTTCAGCGATTTTCCCTCAACTTGAAAGTGGTTTGACAAAGCATCACATGCTTTAGACGTGCAGTATGGAAATAGAATTGTTCTACAAACTTCTTCGATAATTAGTAAAAGATGATATGGACCACGATGGAAGTTGAGTGAACCACATCATATCTACTCCTTCTAAGAAATTTAGGAAACAACATCACTTCATAGCAGCAGAATCTTTGTCTGAATCTGTATGCCATTCATATCTCATCAAGTGCTGTCTTGGGCCTATCGTTCCTCCGTACAACGACACAATTGGCATTATGAATCTCAAGGGGTATCTCCCATATAGAATGTTCTCTTTAAAAGATTTCGATTGGTAGATGTACAACATTCATCGTTGCACCTAAAACGATCCTTGTTAATAAGTCTCCTGACCATATCCTCAAGATAGTCTAGGTCAACAAGTTTGACTAAACGGTGGTAATTAGGTTCTGCTCCGAGTGTTCGGCACAACGAACGCTCTAGGTTTGGCTCTCAATACCTAGGTTCTCCATTCTTCGGGAGATCCATTCATCTAGTGGTCCCCCTTGTTTGATTTATGTGAGAAATATCATCATCAGCAGCATGGTTCTCCAGATTCTAACCACCAACGGCGTGTCTTGAAGCCAAGTCCACACCACCTTCCTGAAGATGGGCTTTCGGCCTACCATTGGAGTGGTCAGTACCTATTCCCAAAAGTCGGTACATATCGTCTCATGTATCTCCATTTAGGTCACGACGTCAATTGGAGTCTGGATCTCCGTTTGAATCGGTTGGACAAGTCCATCCCCTTGTTAAGGATTCGGATTCTTAACTTTAGTAGTAGCTCTGGAGTTGGTATAACGCCTCTTCATGATGGTGCTATGGCAGAAAGATTCTAATAGATCATTACAAATCTGAGTTGTAGAGTTAAAAGGTTGAGAAATTGGATATATCTCTTGGATATGGGAATTCCTATAGCAGATGATGGATCCAAGTAGCCTGAGAATTTGGCAATCTCAGTGAAAGCACCAAAATATTTGAACCAAAATGGCACAAACACTCGAGAATTAAGGTAGAGAATAAAATATGAAGAAATTAAATGAAAAACGAGGAAAATAGGACACATAACAGTTTATAGTGGTTCGACAAAGCAAGGCCTATGTCCACTTTAATCTTTTATTATTATGACTTAGAGGAAGAAGTTCTTACGGGTCGGTACAACTCCAACACTTAGATTTTTAGAATTACAAGAATATATCTAAGAATAGAACTATAGCCAAAAGATCCTGAAAAATGAGCCCTACCCTCCTATTTATAGAGGTAGGGAGCCTAAAATCTTGCATAAATATCTCTAAGGCATTGCATACGATTTAAATCAAATCTCCCAAAAAATAATATGCCACATCATCAGGAAGTGGAGCCTAAATCTCTCCCTGAATAGAAGTCGGTACCGATCCTTAACTTGGCCAAAATAATTGTCCCTGTCTCTTCATCTTGGCTCATCCAATGGTTAGCTTCATGATTCCATAGTAGTTTGCACCAATATTAGCTTGCTTCTAAGTCCGAATGATGGAGTTGTGGAAGAATAGAGTTGCAGCTTCAAGTGTTCGTGGAGAACGATGGAGAATTGCATTGCATCAACAAATCAACATTGGAAATAAGCTCAAGGCATGATGTAGGAGGCATAGGAAGAAGATGGGGTCCACCTGAGGTGGAAACAAAAGTCAATACTGACCTATAGGGGTAGGGTCGATACCGACCCCTAACTTTGGGGAATGTGTTGTTTTTCTGGTTAGAGTAGGTCTTGTATTGATCTTTTGACTTTGTATGCGCCTGGTTTATGGACTCCTGGGCTATCTCCCTGGAATTTTTGCCTCAATAATTCCAAGTTCGGGTCGTCCACTCTATCCAAATATCACCTAGTCAAAAGGCTGAATAACAAATGGTATTTAAGAAGATCCTTGTCATAACTCAAGATCTGGCAATTATCACCGAAACTCCTTTGTTGACGACGACCAAAGATAGTTGGATGACTCCATAAATTCATTACTTCATTGATAATATTTTTCTTTTGGATTTCACTGAAGCCAAAGGTATTTAGTACTATACTCCTAACTTTACCATTTCTAATGGAGTTCTTTATAGAAGGGGATATGCGACCACTTATTCTTAGTCTGTGACCATCGCGGAAGTTTTTTGATTACTTGAAGAAGAACGTGATGATATTTTTAAATACCATTGTAATGGTCATAAATTAGCTAAGAAAGTATTGAGATAAGGCTTTTACCGACCAGCAATGAAATTTAACATTCTACAATATGCTAGAAATGCAAATGTTGGCAAAAAAAATCTAAAATACTTGGAGCTCCACTGTAACATTCTATATTTTGAGGCTTAGAAATAGGTTCTATTGATGCTATATTCATCTGTAACATTATTTTTCAGTAACAAAATGAGATTGGTTATTGTATCCTTAACATCAAGAGCACAAGAATTTGCAAAATTTTAATAAAACATTACCATTCATTAATTTGAAGATTCATTACATTACATAACCCCATGATCTCATAGTTTCCGAAAAATATAATAGATACAGTCACAATTCTAAAAGCAACATATGATGATGCCCCTTGAATGATTAGAGCCTTGACCACTTAGTCGGTTAAAATATCTCTCATCACAAACATTCAACAATAAAGAAAAGCAGTTTAAAACTGCATAACATAAATAATACTCCTAGATAGTAGCTTGCCTCTTGCACCTCTTCGAAGGCTTCTTCGTTTAAACATAAAATACTCTACTCTCAGCTAACCCAATCCAAATTGAGTACCTGAAAGTTTAGGGGAAATCAAAAACTTTGGGTCAATACAAAAAATCTGGTGTGAATAAAATTGGTCTATCTCAAACCAAAATATAAGTACTTAGTGAGACAACACTGCTGGACGGAATGGGTTTACCTTCACTAATATCCTATCAAATAACATATCACACATAATGTATCCTACAACCAAAATAATCAAAACATAATTATAACATTAATAACATATCATGTATGTATAGGTCAAAGTGAATAGTCTGTTACTTACTAGGGTCAAGGTTACACATTCCCATAATTACCCAATCCCATAAAATAGTCCATTCAACGGAATAGTTTATCCAAGGTCACTATAAATCTACCTTAGTTTTCTTAGGCTAACAAAAAATCTATCCGGCTTGCTCAAGCCAAGATATATCAAATATTCCAACGATTTTCTAGTCCATTCAGTAGAAAATAAAATGGTCTCTTGAGATCAATAGGAGCAAATGTACACAGTCTAATAAGAATGGTAGGAGAAAATAACAATGGTCTCTTAAAAAATAGAAAAAAAATAGTTAAGCAATCTGCTGTGAGTTCCTTTGGATGTATAACTCCTATTTTTAGTCTTCATAAAGGAAATGCTATATGCATTGGAATCACGGACCTAACCAATCAGGGGCATAACCATTGGAGGATAGGTCACCCCTACCCCAGTCTCCATCCAAAATCTGGTTTTAAAATATCTATGAGTCATGTTTTCTAATCAATCCAAGACATCCTAACACAATTTGATTTTCCTGATCTTCTTGATGCGATTCTACTCACCTAGGCGTTTAAGTCTGACCATACCCACTACTGGAACAACCATAACCGGTCCTTGATTCCTAATTCCTAAGGTCAAAATGTTAGATGATATTAATATATAAATAAGTAGGTCAATAGTTTATCATATACAAAAGTAAATAGTAATCGTACAAAGATGAACATATAACACGTGAATAATTAATATAAATATGTTCATGTGGTAGCTAGTTTAAGCAATGCCATTCTTCTCAAAAACTCTTTTAAAATGGGCTAATCTCTTTTCTTTCTTCCAAAAGGTTATAAACAACTTAATAAACCATCATTTTTGTCCAAGAAAAACTTAGCCCAATATAGAGTGAAAAACCAAGTGTCATAAAAAAAGTCATCTTTCGTTTCCAAAAACATGTGCTTCTGCACCTTGAAATATAGTATGTTATCGCATGTTGAAAACATAGGCTATTGCATGTAAAAAATCACAGCTATCGCATCTTAACACTATGCAAAGCTATCACATATTGACATCTATAGCTATTGCATACCAAACAAAATAAATCCATTGCAAATTGACAATTCATATATAGCTATCATTGGTTGAAAATATATGTAACAATCGCAAGTTGGAAAAATAACAGCTATCACAAGTTGAAAAATCATAGTTATTGAAAGTTGACAGTATGTAGCTATCAAAAGTTGATAAAATATATCTATCAATAGTTTATAGAATATAGCTATCGAAATCTGATAAAATATAGCCATCAAAAGCTGACAAAATATAGCTATCAAAAGTTAATAAAATATAGCTATCAAAAGTTGATAAAATACACCCACCGAAAGTTGATAGAATATAACTATCACATGTTAATGGCTATTGCAAATTGAAATTTTTAACAGCTATTGTATGTAGATGAAAATGATGGCTTATTGTAGTTTGACAAATACGTGCTATCATATGTTGATCACTAGATAGCTATCATAGGTTGGAAAATGTTGGTTATCGCATATTGATAATTATATGCTATCGCAAGTTGATAATGACTTCTTGTAAGTACTTGCAATATTGATTTATCTTCTTTAGAAGTGATAACTTTTTACCAAACCAATTTACTTGTCAAAACCCAATTGGTTAATCAAAGTCTCTTCAAAAATTTGCAGCAGCTCAAAGAGGAAAAGTTTCTTTTATTTCCCAAAAATATATTTTCCTTTAGTTTTCCCATTTATTCACCTTTTTGCAGCTTTCATAAAACAATTTATATCAAGTTGTAATTTTTTATAAAAAATCCTTAAAAGTTTCCAAAAATCGGAATTTTCCTCTTTAAAGTCATGTAATTTCAAGAAAAACAATTATTTTTCACATTTTAAATAATTAAATTCTGAAATAACCCGTTTTATTACACAGAAATTCATAGTAAAATTAATGTTAATTCCATTATGAAACTTAAATCCTATCTCCAAATTATTATTCCAAGCATCATACCAAAAATTCATATTATTTGGAGATCTAAAACTTAGTTTTTACATCAAAAACCCTTTACAAAAATTCTATAAAATCTCAAATGATAGTCATATCTCATATAACTGATTATCTAATCCATACGCATGATAAAAATCAATCAAAATTTGGATCTACGCTAGAATCCAAATTATAAACATCAAAATAAGGAGATAGAAATATTATTCACCTTTTGTTTGTTGAAACGTTAAGATTTGCTCTCAGACTTTTCTTCTTCTTAGTTGAATTAGTGAAGTTAATTAATGGTGGCTAACCTCTCTTTTTTATGTTTAGGTTGAGAATGAAAATAAAACGAACAAAAAATAAAGGGGAGGGAATAGTATAATAATTTTCTCTACCTTGTTTACCCTTCTTTACTTGTGTTTATTTTTCTCTCTTTTAAAATATTCTCTTCATTACACAATTAATGACCGAATTAATTAATTAATTAATATGGAAAATTCCATATTTCTTAACTTTCTAATTAATTATCCCATAATTAAATATTCAAAACAATGTGAAATAAAAATTAGGGGTGTTGCATCCACCCATTGAGCTAACTCCCCTTATAAGTTCATGGCCCTTCGACGTACGGGGAATTGATCATATGGACATCAATTACTTTACCAAATGAAGGGCAGGCTATGCCATTATGGACATTGATTACTTTACCAAATGAGCGAAGTCGATCCCCTTCTGCCATTATAGCACATCAAGTCGTCGATTCTTTTATGGTAAATGTAGTCATGAGATTTGGACTACCATAGAAACCATTATTGATAACGACACTCGGTTCAAAAGCTAAGAGTTTGTTGAGTACTACTGTGATTATGGAATAATTAAAATATTTTCATCAGTGGCTCATCTACAAGCCAATAGAGCCATAGAGGCCGTAAATAAGACAATCAAATCTTGCTTAAAGAAGCATATGGCCAAAAGCAAATGAAATTAGATAGACAAATTATCTTTTGTACTATAGGCTTACAAAACAAACTTAAAAACATCTATGGCATACCTCTTTTTCTTTATATACAACTACAAAGCCATGATTTCGACAGAGCTTGAGATAGCCTCTCACCAAAGATTGCATTACGATACTTAGAAAAATGATGAACTCCGAGAAGAGTCACTAGACTTCCTGCCCAAACTTTGGGACCAAGCTTGGTATGAGGTTAATAGAATATATTCGAAGAATGACTCAATATTGCAAGCAATAGGTTCAACCTGAAAGATTAGAAATGGGATCTTATACTATGAAGCATAATATTGAATACAAAAGATCCAACATATGGATATCTTGGTTTGAATTGGGAAGGACCTCCCATTATTCATGATGTTATTCCTTCGAGTACATACATAATGAAACGACTGGATGGTAATTTAATTCCAAGAATGTGAAATGCAAAATATTTAAAGCCTTACCATAGCACAAGGCTGTTGTAGATATAAGATTATATTGCTTAGTCATGGCCGAGTAGTGCTATGTAGTTATAAAGACCTAGATGCGCCTAATTTGTTGGCAATGGCCAAGTTATGCTTTGCACTTATAAGGCACAATGTTGCCAATAGTAGTTTTTCAAAAGACATACCTAAGAGACTTAGTCTAGATGACCAAAGCATGATTCCAAAAGTTTTATGAAGTAAAATTTTCCATAAGGCTGGCTTATCTTCATATCAAATTGCTTTGAATCTATGTTGTGTTTTTAGAACTAAACCGAACCTAAAATGATGTTGCTTTTGATCGATAGTCCTAATGAAGTTTTGATCTATTTAAACAATGACTTTGACTTATTTAACATTACAGGTTTCCCAAAGTACCTAATCATGAAACCATCTTGGCCCTAGCAACAAAAAGAAAAATACTTTCATTTGGGATGTGTTGGTTCAAGGAGACCAGCTACTCCCTAAATGGTTTGGCTCTATGGCCCACATTGTAAATCAACAGATTCAGCATGACTAACTATCATCGTAATTTAGAGGACAAGTCTATCACATAGTAAATAAAATTATAGTCATGGTTAATTCCATGCATAAAGTGGATAATTTTTAGTATGATATTTCTAAATTGAGACAAGTATTTAACGGGTTGAAGTGATTAACCGAGCCCTCGAAAGGAATCAGAGCAATGTCTCTTCGTGTAGATTTACACTTGCCTAGACCAAGAGCCAAAACACATAGACCATCCATGTAAAATCCTTATGAGTATCAGCAAGTACCTCAAGGACTAGCACTTAATTAATGGCATGGATTAGTTCCCCTAATTCTAGAAAAAGCTAGCTTGGACTACATTACACAGGGCTATAATAATCCTTCTTATAGCAGTAATTGCATGTCCCATATGCTACGAAATCCTCATACTATGGTTAGAAATGAGATGAAATTCTTTTAGATATTGATTAGCTTTAAAATTATTGGAACTTGATATAGATAAAAAAAAGAGCGATATTAACCTAGTACACAATTATGATCTAACTTTTCCTGCAAAATTCGCTTCATCCATATACAGTAGACTTTGGAACCATAATTTTAACTTAGTTTTACAAAAATTTTAGCTACATAAGCTAACATCTAAAAGGAAGATCCTTAGGCATTCTTTGCACATGAATGTCGAAAGGCTTAACCCTTCAATCGAAGCCTAAAAGTCATATGCTATACTTGAGCTATAGTAAGTATTAAATGTTAATGAATACTTTATATATAGCCTTGAATATCTCCCTTTGGAATATTAATTTGAAGGCTAAGCACTCTTTCTGATTCATAAACAAGGTCCAAGGGCTAGATGCCCCATATAAAAGGCCAAGGTACTGAAGGCTAGATGCCAAGCCCAAAGATCAATTGGATGGTCCACAATAATATGACTTAAAGAATAGGTCCGAAATATAATGAAAACTAAATGCCACAGGTGTTACTCTTCTCAAAATGTGGTTGTTATGACCCAGGTCAGGACACTCCGAAAGCATAATACCAGTTCAACCTAAAGCAAAAGCCAATAAGATGGCTCTAAATTGAAAGACAAAATATACAAGCACAACGCTTCTAATCAAATATCGAGGCTATATATAGCCTCTGCATCATATACCGAGAGCCACGAGTGTCTCCAAGAAGCCATAACTGAAAGAATTATATAACGAGAGCATCATATACTCAAAGAAATGGCTCCAAGCAGCCATAATCGAAAGCAAAGGCCCAGAAATCCCCATGAATTATGAGAGACCAAAGTTACCTCCACCTAAGGCCAAGATGCCCCTATGTATAACTAGATCAATGTCTTAGACAAACTAAAGATATATCAATGGCTCAAATAGGCTAAAAGCTAATATAAAGTTTAAAGGTCAAGGCGCTTGAATCTATTTGTATAAGCAATACGTCATCAATCCACAACATTCTGCAAGCAACTAGATAATGACACATGTCCAAATCACAACCCCCATGTCAGCAATCTAAGACAAACACCCTCCACCAATGGCAGAGCTACAAGATTACTATAAATAGAGGGCCTTGATATACAAATAGGACCTAGTTGACAAATTGATCTAGACAACGAAAAAAGATTCAATTAACAGAAATAATTTGTAATCTCATTTTTAATTTTTACCTCAATCTTTTATTATAACTTAACGGCAGACGTTGCCACACTAGCGTTGTAAAGCCTTTCAGCAGTTAACCAAAGAGCTAAAGAAACTTCTCTATAGTGGACATCGGAACCAAGCTTGTGAATCACTATATATTCTAGTGTTTCTACAATTTTAGCACTTTTCTTTTCTATCTACTTTTTACCTTAGAACTTAGCCTTCGGTTTAACCATAACATTTAATTTAAACTCTAGAGCTTGCCTTCAGATATTAGGATGTTGAGAGTAACAAAAAAAATGCCAACAATCTTCATTGTAATGGCGAGGAGGATCTCGAGCCAGGGATACCGACTCTTATTATTTTAAATGCTAGGAAAGGACACTGGAGTGGTTGTATTTACCCATATCACCTAAAATGAAAGAAAAATGGAGCTAGAAGAGGAATGAACAACTATGAATAGATACATTGAGTATGGATGCAAGTGCATGAATGCAAGCATAAGAGATGTATATGTAGTGTAATTCTACTTGAAATATATACCAAGCGAAGCAATTTTTGTAGTAGGATAAGTTCACCTCTCGCGAGTGTGTGTTCAATGAGGTTTGACCCTATAAGGAGTTCATTCCACTCAATTAGCTCATTAAAATCGAATTTCATGTTGGCAAGGTCATCAAGAGTTGGTGAGTGAAAGGACCAATGGATTCATCAACCTCATTAGTAATGGAGTACTACTTTCAGTATAGCTTGATGAGGGGCATAATGTAGAAGTATCTTAGTGTAAATGCTTAAATCAAGGGACCGGAATTTGAAATTCAAGGTCATCGACATTCTCCCCAATTGATTCTTCTTATGAGTCATCTTCTGCTTCTTCTTCTCCTTCTTCTTCCTCAGTTTCGTCTTCTTCATCGTCCTTCTATACCACTCCCCTTTTGGCTAGAGCTTGCCTATGTTGGATAGTTGGTGCTGGTACTTGCTGTCCTTAAGGTCTGTAAGGAGGAAAGAAGTTCTAGATTTACGTTTTGGAATGGCTTTGAGATTTGTAACCATGCGTTGCAGGGCATCGTTCTTAATCCTTAGAGGAGTGTTTGTAAAGGTTGACCACGAGTTAGAACCTTAGGTAAGGAAAGAGCAAATAAATGGATACTCGAAGTATAAGATGAATGACTTACATCCGGAAACCATCGACGAGCGAAACCTTTAGGACAGGTAACAAATAAGAATTTATCTTTGAAACACTTCTTTTATTATAGAGATTGACCATGACTCTATCAAAATGATGCGCCTCGAAGAAGACGTACAAAGTATTAGGTAACCTTCGCTTCAAATTGTATAGAAACTGGATCTCAGCCATGGTTAGTTCTTGGTCGAAATGTTGAGTGAAGGGGATATATAAACTCAAGAGTATCGAACAAACATTCAGGTGTAAATGAGATGAAGAAATTTTCAAAGATAGGAGGACTCGATGTAGGAACAAGTTAAAATGCGGAAATACACTGGGTAGACGTATGTACCTTCAACACATGGTGTATCCCACCGATGGGTTATATTCATGCTTGAATGGTTGTAGAAACCTGAAATTGTCCTCGTGGATGCCATGCATATGACATATTCTTAGGAGATCCCTAGTAATAATATGAGATTGAGAAGAGTCCAGTGGATTACCTAGTATGGTCACTCCATCTAATATCACATACAGAGCACTAATTATGGGCGGATCATCAATAATCATTAAAGGGGAAGTGGATGAAAGTACGTTAGAAGTAGTCTATGAGCCAACAACAACTGTTGAAGAGGAAGAAGGCATGGAGTTAGAACCAACTGGTGGAAATGTGGATGAAGAGGCAACTGCCATGGTTGTAGATCTAGGCGACTATTGAAGATCCATAGATGTATCTAAGCTAAACATAAAACTTGAAGGACGGGTATAACATAAGGTATGATTCACCTTATTAAAATTCTTGTACGAGTATATGGTGATTGGGTGTGTACCCCTAGTGTGGTTGATCTATAATGCCTAATGAATGTTGGTGTGTGTCGGTCGGTCAAACTCGATACATCGACTCGGGGCGAGTAGTGCCATAGATGTGCATGCATGATGTACTTATTATGCTGCGTATGGTAGTGCATTATATGTTACGAACGCTTATTTGTGCTTACAAACTAGTTCTTTGTGTTGGACGGAGACTACCAATGTAGAGGCTATGTTAATAACATCAAACTGATCCATATAAGTAGGAACTCTTGTTCTTAATCGGTTTTTACCCATAGTGGTAAAGCATTTTTCAAGAAGTCATAGATTTTGGAATCGATAAAGATGAATGGTGATGGAAATTATATTCCCAAACATTTCAATGACAAAAAAGAAAAATTTACAGATTCAACGTGTTCCACCTACATCGTTCAACATAGACCGATGTAGGGTTTTGGTGACAGATCCAAAATGTAAAGAGCGATATGAAACCAGTATTATATGTTGTAAATTGATCAAATTTCCTCAAACAATTTTGAAACAAGCTTAAATTCATTGATGAATGATGTTTACAGTTGATTGACTATTGAAGATAGATGGGGGTAGGCAGATTGATGCAACTCAATCTATGGATGATAGGAATAGGCACATAAATTGATGGAGACGATGTTAACTGATTATCATGAATTGATTTGGACAAGGATTATAGAGATTGATTGCAGATCTAGAACCCAGTGAAGGTGAGAAGATCGGTAACTGGTGTGGCATTGGAGAGCAAAGTGATAAACTTATTCTAAGCACTAAAATGTTTATACTAGGACCGATGGGGTCCTATCCATCCCATGGATCGGTATCGATCTCTATTTATAGTGTTTCTTGAGCAATTTTGGTTCTCAGTGATGGAAAAAGAAATTTGAAAATTTATGGACATCAACTTACCAATGGATTGAAAGAATTATTGTCGAAAAGAACGAGTTTTCTAAAACTACAAAGTTTAAGGATTTATATCAATTGGAAGGACGTGACTCAATAACTGTGTGGAATATAAGTGTTTTTTACGAACATAACATTCCATGGAGAGGGTCAGAGTAATAAAAGTGTCTACTTGTGATGACACGTTTCTTCGACTTCCAGAAGTCGACACTAATACATCCTCGGTATTCGTATGCCATAAATCCAAGTTCCGGAGAAACGGATCCTCAAGGGTAAGAAAGAAAAATAAGACAGAACAGAATCTCACATATATTATTTCTACAAATAATCTTTATAATAGAAATTAAAATACATTTATCAAAGGTAAAAACGTGGATAGTTATAAATTCCCATCCTTACAAATTCGTAGAATATTATAGTACAAGAGTGTGGTGGAAATAGACAGCAAATCATCAGTAGAATTTACTAACTCCATGCTTCGAGCTCCATCCAGCTTCTTCTAAGTTAAACCTAACTGCTAGGCTAGCTGGAAAAAATAGGGCACCCAAAGTTTAAAGGAAAGAAAAATAAACTCTGAGTTAAATATGGAACTGGTGTGAGAACTCAAAATACGTGTTTTGAAAACAAAACGGTATCTCATAAGACCATGCCACACATAAACGCGAAACGGGTTTTTACCTTATAATAACCAAAACGTTCTATGTCAAAATACTTGATATTATTTTTACTGACATATTTTTGAAATCATGTGCAAGTAAATTTTATTAATCTTAGCCAAAATTGTTACATTTCTAAATTCCAACATACCACCTTGTAATACAAGGCTTTCTAGTCTAAAATCGTACGAGCTCTTATTGGAGAGAGAGGTTTCCATAAAAATGATCAGGTTAAAGGACTACCTTCCAGTAGTACATCTCAAGAGGAATGTACTGAGGCCCAACAGATGGTCTTATACCAACACTAGATCGGCCTGCCATTTCCTAAATAATAACGAATATGTCATCACCCTGGTCGTTACCAACCTATCCGAGGAACCTTGTAGCATGCATCCACATTAATTTACATCTCGAATATCATAGCGAAAAGAAATATATCTAGAAAGGGAAGGTCATACCTGAATGGTTGGAACCACATAGCCTTTGCTGCATCTACCTTGTTTTGGTCATTTCCGGGTGTGAGGCTTGAGGTAACGATTACCTTTCACGTAACACATCATCTTCCTTTGAATGCCACACTGCCATTCTATCAATCACTGTTGACTTCCACAAACATATAACCTCTGAGCCGATACGTCTTAGACAAGAGTGTTAAGCTAAGAGGAGTTGCCTTTTCCATCACCAAACAGATGTACGTTTATAAAAGTCAACGATGAAATCTCAAGAATGCAATGTTAGACATCTGTCCATACAAGTTCATTCTGGGACTAAACGAACTGAAGGCACTCTCTTACCACAAACTATCGGGAATTATCCTTAGAATTAGTAGCGAGAAGTCCTTGTAACCCAAAGTGTTTTAGAAATAGGGACCACTGCTACATTAGTATTTGGGAGCTAAGCAGAATTATCAACAAACAGTCCTTTCATCCCAAAAATCCTTGGTCTTCATACTTCATTTTCTGTATCAAGCCTTCATTTTTTTCGAATTCATACGTTTGATCGAAGTGGTTTTCGGATAGAGATTTCCCCAAATCTGGCTCCGATTCCTTCAATCCAATCATTGATAAAAAGAGGTTTTTGTGAATAGTGAATCATTCTTAAATTGATTAAGTTCTTTTTATCAAAAATTCCCTTGGAGATATATATATATGTATATTTAAAATATTCTTCCCGGTATATACGGAATTATCAAACCTCTCTTATCAAATTTTTGATTACTTAAAACCCTTTTTAAATTCCAAATCATTTCATCTTTTCTTAGGAAAACATTCCAAATCATTTATTTAAATCTTAGCAATGACTTCTTAATTCAAAACTCATACTTTTGATTTAGTTGAAACCATGTTATAGGATATTAATTCACAACCAATCATTATTAAGTCAGCAGAATCTATAAAAGTCATCTAGTTCTACGAAATATCAATTCACGTATTTAACAAATACTATGGGTGGAATAATGGCGAAATCACCTTTCAAATTCCATGAATAATACGACTTCCCTCTTCGGGCTTTAACATCGAATACCGAAGATCATCTCTATAAAATCGAAATTGTATTTAATTTTGGAAATTTTAAATTTTTTATACTTAACTCGTTTCCGACATGTTAACCTTATCTATCCCTTGCCCAGGAAAGTGGCCAGGTGAGCCAGGGCACTGGTTGCTTCTAAACATCTCCTTAGTTTAAGCACTTCACATCCGGATCTCACAAATAGAAAAATCCCATCCGCTCGTCGACTTTTAGAGCCAAGATTAAACCGCTATTTGTAATAACGTTTTCTTTAATTCATTTATTTGATCTTTCTTCAATAAGCTAGAAATCTTCGAAATTATTATAAAAATCTAATTGTTCATTTGGAAACATTTACAAAAGATTTAGATAAAAATTGATAAGTTTAAAACCATATTTCAAAAGTAATAGAAAAGTGCTGTGGAAAAGTGCTTTTAAGCTATATTGATCAAAATGACTTTTTATTATCTGAAAATTTACTTTTATTACTCAAATCGCTTTTGAAACATTTTAAAAGATTTATAAGATTTATTATATATTTTTAAACATTTTAAAACATCATTTTTAAAGAAATCCAGTTTTGGATTTCGAACTGCAAAATCCAGATTTTTTCCAAAATTTATTTTACTCATATTTCAAAATCTAAATATCGAAATCTCAATTTTCTTTCTTCGTTAGAAAACTATGGATATAATAGTTTGAAAAATTCTTGTCTCAAAGAATTCTGAGTTATATTCCAACTTTTATATATTTTTTACTTTAATAGCGTGAAATCGCAAACTACCGATAAGCGACGCGCTTATTTTTAAGAAAATTTTCTATTTCTTTTCAAACTTCACCAAAACACTTTTAAATGCTCATAAAACATTTCAAATACATTGTAACCCGTGTATAATAAATTTAACAATTCCATATAAACCAGTTTATTAATTCAAGGAAAGTGATCTCCCTTTGTGTTTATCGACGTGTATATTTGTGACTTGCATATATATTCAATATTCATATGAAAACAACCAAACTTGATCAAAGCATATTAAACTTCTATTTGCAACATCATATCAGCATCCAACATATGGTATAATAGTTACATGAGTTCTCGCCTTCAATTTCTCTTCGAACTTGTTTTGAAAAAGTTTTAGCTTGGCCAAGCCTTCGTGTTCATAGCCTATAGTGGTGAAGAGGTGGAGCTCACGGCCTAGGGTGGTGAATGGTGGTGTCTTGGGTTTAGGATGTAGCGACCCGGATTTTACGTCGTTTGATTTTGAATATTTAAATGGTTTAAATATTTAATTTAGAATATAAATTGATTTTTTAATACGAATATTTTGGTTGAAATTGTAGAATGAATTTAAATTTCAACTATAACAATTTATCTTAATATCGAAATGGTGAATAACTAAAAATTGAGTTGAACATGAATCGAAACGAATTCTAATGTGAATGTAAATTTTATTTGAATTTTAATTGAGCTAGTAAAATTTTAAAATTGAAGTTTCAAGTGATTTCATAAATTTTTAAAATCGTCGATTTAATCGGTGCGTTAAAATAGAGATCCGGGGAATAGTCTCGAGATTCGACAAACCTAGTTCCATTGGATCGTAATAGTGATTTCAAATTTTGTAGTATTTGGATTTACTATTTGGTCATTCGAGCTGAGAACACATAGAATTGATTTAATTTAAAGTCATCGATTTAAAAAGATATGTTCTACATATGATTGAGTTAGGCCTCGAAACTAGTTATATTTGGTTCGGAATAGGGATATAACATTATGAATGTCTGGCGTCATGTCTCAATAAGAATTCAAAAATTTCACGGTTTATAATTCAAGATATTTTAGGAAATAAAATAAAAGAAGAAAAAAATCAAACCAAATTCTCGAGCCACCCTATTCTCGGAGAAGCCGACCTACCTTGTTCATATAGTCGCCCTTCACCATTTAAATCACATCCTTCCTTAAATCGATTCATTTAAATTGAAAAAAGTATCAGGCGATTTAATCGAAGTCACGGCGGCAAAGTTATGGCAAGTCGAAGGTGAAGCTAGGGATTAGAGATGCGAAGCACCATGGTGGAGCGGCCACTGGTTGTGGCGGCCGTCGAGTGCGATGACTATCGCGATGGGTTTCAAGGTGGTGGCGTGCGAGCTAGTGGCAGCAGCGTGATTTGGGTAAGTCACGGCAGCTCAAACGAGCACCTGAAGGAGATGGCCACGCATGGAGGTGAGGTTGTGAGCAAGGTCGGCGATGGGCGGCATGGGGGAGCGTGGGGTAGGCGAGATCAAGGTCGTAGTGGACTTTGATGGGTTGGAGCAACGGTAATGCTGAGGGGAATGTCGAGCATTTCGTTGTCAAGGACTGGACAATGTCGTGCTTTGAGAAAAGGGGGTTAAACGGTCAAGATTTTCATATTTCACTTCACTAAATGGTCCATTTCGTAACATTTTTTGGCTTTCAACTTGTAACGTTTATAATTGTTACCACTTTCTAACGGTTGTTTCCGTTACTAACATTTATCACGGATATTACCGTTACCAAATCTGGTAATTTCGTAAATAATTAAATGCAATATGTATAGGATTGTAATTTTATCTTCTGTTATAACTTACCTTATTTCTAATGGAAAAAATTTCATTCTTTCAACGTTTTTCCTCTTTCGTTCGTTTTAGGTTTATCGCCAATTTGTTCTACCACTGCCTTCCACTCCTCCACCGTCTTCCACCACCTCCGCTGTCTGCCGCCGTCGTTGCCTTTTGTTCTACCAATTTGACGAAGATGAAGGAGGATTAGGGTTGCGTTCTATTTCGGAAATCGACTGCAAACAAATTTTCAAATTCAAATTAGGTAATCACCTCAACTTTAATTTATTTTTTAAAATTGGCTTTTGTGCTAAATTAGGATTTAAAGTAGTTATGTATGGATTTTTAGGTTAAGTGTTTGATTCTGATCTTGGGTTTTCCTTTGCAATTGTGCAAATATATGTGCAATTTCGATATTACTACTTTAGAAATTAATTGCAGAAATATACTACTGGAAAGAAATTGTGTTTGGTAATGCACTAAGAAATGGGGATCTGTAATATGCATTTATATGGTACGTAGCACTCTAGATGAATTATTCGTAATTCAACTTTCATATTCGAAAAAATAATGATATATAAATGCTTACCTGAGGGGTCGAAATTTGAGTAGTATTACACTTGGATATATTGAGTCTACAGTCATTCCAGTCTATAGCTTTAGCAGAAGTCGGAACCAAAATGTTTTTATCTAGTGTCAAATTTGTAGTCAGGATAGGTTTGAAACAAACACAAATAATGAGATTTTCACTCATGTATTATATTTTTTATCCATTTTAAAATAGCATAATAGTAAATAAAATTGATAATCAAAATTTAATTTATGTTTTGAAATTGAATTTTAAACGAAATTTCCAGATTCACATATTAAAAATTACTTCTGTACTAATAAATTTGAGTTCTAATATAATCAAAATATAGGCTTGTTATAGTCACTTTCTGAACCACCACTTAGGGACTGCACTCAGTTTAGTATTAGCTATTAAATTTAATTTTAATATACAATAATTTTGGTGCTAGTAATCAGCTTTCATATACAATAAGACATAAACATGTATAAGTCGCAAAACGTGCAAAGATTACGCCATAAATATATGTGCTTACTGCTTACCTACCATGAATCATATGCTTAATTCAATATAAATAGTAGGGTGCGCAAGTTTCGAACAACATATTGTGTGAAGAAACACTGCATGTTTGAATCTTTATGTGTTAGATATGTTATGCAATATATGTTAGTCTTCGAATCCAGAATTTTGAATGCTTGCATACCAGGTTTGGATCAAAGAATTGTGAAGTGTAAGAAAGTGCGGATGGTTCGTTGAACCCCATAAAAAATGTATATTAATTTTAAACTACAAAAAAATTCTTATAAAGTGAAAATACAAACACACTTACATGAAGAGCTATAACCACAGAGTATTAGTTGTAAATTCGTTCTGCTCCAGTTATATCTTTTTTATAATTCAAAGTCGTAATCTTAGCCTCAAAATATCTGCAACTTGCTAATTCTAAAGTTAGTTTTTAGGTTTTCCTTTGAGGTTAAGTGTTATGTTTTTATCATCTTGCTAACTTCGATAGCAATTTCTCATTATATGTGCAGCTATCCAACTTTAGAAATAGAACATACAGAAAAACCAACTTATCATAAATAAATTATAATTTGGATAAATAATTAAACTTCGGTACTTCAAATTAAACTTGACATGCATGCCTATCATTTGATTTTGTAGTACCAGAAAAGACATGATTGTTTTATGGTGCTTCTATTTCTCTTTTTTCCTATTTTTGAATAAATAATTAACTTTAAAGATTTCCTATTTCTGGAGTAATGATAGGTAAACATGATTTGATAATCAAATTTGCAACTTCTCAATTTTTTCCAAGATTTACGTGAGTTATCTTATCACTTATAAGTTTGTGCTAAATCTTGTAGTACTTAATCATGTTCTAAGACTTGGGACATTCTCAATATTCAATTAGAATGTTCCTGTAACACCCGCTATTTTGTACTATTCGCATCCACATATGTCGGACTTGAATAATTCAAAATACCGAATTGTTAATTATAATTTGACAAAACTCAGATATACAGTAAATAAATAATCACAGAATCACATACAATGAGTAATAATATGCAGCGGAAGTAAAAGAGATAGTAGTTCATGAAGCTACTATATAAATATATAAGATACATCAGAGTTTACAGCAGAAGAGTAACACGATACATCAAATACAAATCAAAATACATCACTGGAATCATCGAATACTGAAAGCAGAATAGATGGCTGGATCTTCAAGCGAAGCTCCAACTCCAAAGGTGAGTCTCGAAAGTTGAACCACTCAGTCTGACCCGGGTGTAAAGCAAAACACAAAACACTCGAATCAGGATTAATATTCTTATATCAATAAATCCAACTCAAGTGAAATAGCAAAAGAAATACAAGTAACTCAAAGGATGTTGGAATAACCATCCTCTAAGGATCCGTTAAACTATCTACTATGTAGTAATATACGCTAAATAGGTAATGTCTATCAGTAATATAAAGTATCAAAATAGTGTTAAGGCGTTACCATTATCCCCCTTAACACATTTTATATAGATGTCATAGTCTATACAGCACTGTAAACTCCACCGTAAACTAGTGGGCTATCAGGGAGTACTCCATAGGTATAACACAAAACAAACTCGTAGTGGTCGCGTATATAGGGATACAAGTATGACAAGGCACATGAGGCAATACCCAAGGTAGTGAAACTACCGTTTGCCTGATCCGGACTAGTGAGAACGCATCGCCGCAACGATCGCAACACCGCGAAACAACACTCCTGAAATTCCGAGGGTGCACCAATCAATCACAAGTAATGAGTAGTAGTTACGAAGAAGTGTGTCCGCTCGAGGTGGCTAACCTCATTTGGCCCTGCACGGCTCCTGATTTTAGTCATTTTCAAATTTGACACAAGTGTCAAGGCTATCCATTATCGTTCTCTTTCTTCAGTCATCACGCACATCATTCCAACCACTTCATTTTGGATCATCACTCCGCGTATAGTTATTAAAGTGGTTTTCGGTTTAGACAGAGAGTATGTCCATAACCGATTCCGGTCTCTCTAATAACTTTCGTAATTATTACACCGATTGGTCGTTTAGTAATTTCAAAACTAAATCAATTTCAATTTCAATTTCAATTCGTAAATCAACATTTCCTTGTCTTTTTAAATCAATCTCCAAAATTTACGTTTCAAAACTTTCAAATTACCATTTCAAATTCTTATAATTCGATTTCAACTTTTATTTAAAACAATTCAAATATGGGTTCAAGTTCGTATGTAAATTTCATTTCGAAATCATTTAAATCAAATTAATTTACCGTTCAAATCAATTTATATTCATATATCGATTTCATTCAATATTCATTAAGTAAATTTGTCATTCAAAACAGCTTCTATTTAAATTCCAATTCATTTAAATCAATTACTTACATTCAACTTCATTATATCAAAACTTCTAATTGAAATAAATTAAATTTGTCAAATCAATTCTTTAAATTACAATTCTTGCGTTGATTTCGATAAATCTCATTTTATTTCTTGTTAAAGAAATTCGATTTTCACTTATTTATTGACTTCGTTGCAAATTTCAAACTCAATTAATAAAGAACTAAATTTCACATAATCGAGAAGTTTCGATTTCACTTATTAACTTACTTAAATATTTTTCCAAACTTCATAAATAAAGAAACCCCATTTCATTTATTAACGAAGATCAAATTCACTTAATCGAAAGTTCGATTTTCTCTTATCAAAGAATTCAATTTAATTCAATTATCAGATAATTCAATCTTATTCAATTATTTAATAATTTCAATCTTAATTGTTAATAGTTTCAAACCTTAATAATTACAAACTTGATTATCAATTCAAACTTAATTATTAAATCATTTCCACTTAATTATGAATTCAAACTTAATCATCAAATCATTTCAACTTAATTATAAATTCAACTCAATAATTTCAAACTTAATTATAATTTCAAACTTAATTATAATTTCAAACTTAATTATAATTTCAAATTTAATTATTAAATGATTTCAAACTTAATAATTTCAAAACTCAATTATTACTAATTCCAAATTATTTATTAATAATTCCAAATTATTTATTAATAATTCCAAATTTAATTATCAAATAATTAAATTTGAAACAACGTTCTTTCATCAATTACTACGTTAATATTTGTTTCAGATTTCAATCTTTACATTTTTCTTTCATAAAATTCAAATTTCAACTTCATTTCAAAACCTATTCTTTGCTCGAATAAAATCATTAACTTATTTTAAAATCAAATTATTGACCAATCAGATTTTATTTAATTCTCTATCCTAGGTCAAATTCATTCGGGTATATATCATTTCAACCCGATTCCAATTCCAATTCACAAATCAAAGCATAGTAAAGGAAACTTGCAGTGTGATAACAGGGATGGTGTCAAAGTAAATAAACAAGGAATAACAACAATCAAACACAATCGAATAGTCAATTCAAATAATCCCGAAATAATCGTATTAATTCACATTGTTGTTTGTGCGAATTAATATAATTATTTCTAGAATCTACACTATCATTTCATGTAGATTAAAGATTATTAAATTATTATTATTCTATGCAATTCTACACTTTACATCCATTATTCAATTTCATACTTCATCAATTAATACAACATAAATTCAAATGGTTCAAGGGAAATTAACTATTCCTACATGTCAAATAATTAACATTTACGGGGTCATATTTTTACAAATTTCACTAATCAAGTTCAACACATATGTCGATTCAAAATTTAACTATTCTACGTTAAATTCAATTGCATAATATTTATCGCTTTATACATTACAATTTAACATCCAATATAAACAACAACAATCAATCAATTATCAGTCAAACAGAATTATCATCATGTAAATAATAGATAATGGTGTCAGGTGTCAACCGTGAACTGATACATAAATAACAGTGCAATAAATAACAGCAATATATTTCAATTATCGTTTCAATTGAAATCAACTTTAATAAATAAAAGAATATTAATCGAGAGTGATTGCTCACCTTTCGAGGCTAGAGAGGATTGACGATGAATTGACTTGCAGATCCAAGCACAAATTCCAAATCAAAGCTAGATTGGCACGAATGGATGAAAACAGATCAGACCAGAACTGGAACGATGAAGATAAATGGTATAAACAAACTTATATCTATATATATGTGCATAACTATGTATACAACTATCTACGCATATCAAAATCATATTTTGTATTCAACGCAAATCAAATTTTAAATATATATGTATATTTTTCAAAACCTTGTTTAAAAATAAACATATATAATGAAACAAACACGTCCATATATAATTTCAAGTAAATATTTATATATGTATATACACACATACTTTATTATTATATTATATATGTACATTCAAAATCAAAATAAATTTGCTTTATTTTTAATATACTACCACCTTATAATATAAACCCACACATTAAAATAGAAATTTGCAGCATCATATATACCTCTTATACATACGTGTCATTTCTAACTATATGGAAACAATATATGCAGAAGAAAACATTTAAAATACGACTAAACACATGTATTCCTACACATCCAGGCAAATATGCAGACCATATATTTCAAAAATGAATATTATTATGTCATACATATAATACAAAAATCGACATACTTATTTTATTTTTTTACAACAAGAGGAGACTGTAAAGGTATGCAGCCTTGATTCCCGAGGTATGCACATTTGAATCATCCGAACACCTCAAAATATAAATACAATAAAGTACATATGCATGCATAACTTAAATTATTATATAAATATAAACTGCTATATTGACTATATTTATATACAAGTACTTGTATAAACACAACAGTTCATACCTAAGCTGGAAAGACTTATATGCATAACGTATAGTTTATACAAATCTTATACAAAATTATTATATTTTTCCTTCTTTCCTTTTTTTTTGCAACATAGTATATAATTTATATAACATAGAAAACCAAACTTATACATTATTGTTTTACATTTAACTAATCTTATATACGTGAGTTATTGGGAATATCAACAACATCTCGGTCTGGGCTCAACCTTCATTCTATATATATACAAACTTTCAACTGACATATATACTGACTCATATTAGTAACTTCATATGACTAAACATTACTTATATAATTTTGCAACCATCAGATTTGTAGACTAAACTAACCCATAGCAAAGATAAAGTACAAACATGTTGTGACCCAGTAAACTAACCAATGCAACCAACAGTTTATAAAGCTTCAGATAGAAAGAGGAAGGAAAGTATAACGCAAAGCTCAAATTTAAACAAGCATACACTAAAGAAAGAATAAGTAATATATATAAATAGTTACTAATTTGTTTTTGTTTTTTTTTTATAGAGACAGCGCATCCGGCGAAGGAGGCAAAGAGTTTGGGCGGCCAGACGTGGAGCTGCCGCTCGGTGATGTGGATGCGGACTGGGTGGAGGGAGGAAACGCGGAGGAACTTGTTGCATGAGTTGAGAAAGAGGACGGCGGTGATGATTGAAGAGGTGGAACTAGATGGGCAGGCTGCGGCCGTTGACTGCTAGCTTAGCAAGCACGATTGAAGGCTTCAGGGAATTACAACTCTCTATGTATTATCACAGTAGTTGGGGCTTTATGTATAAAAAAGCATGAAGGAAAGAAAATGGACAGGGGGAATGGAGCATGCATGAAGCTTGTCTGAGGAAGATAAATATATCTTATTTTTGTTTTCCTCTTTCTAGAGCAAATGAAAACTAAAGGCGCCAGACAAGGATATTAAATTTGCAGTGGGAAAGTTGTAAAGTCAAAAGTGAAACGTTCAAAATTGTAAATGCAACGTATAAATTTGCATTGGGAATAGCTGAAGGTAGGCTCGATAATCCAGGAAGTATTAAAGGCAGCCAACCATTGAAAGAATTTAAATAGACAAAGTAAACAAAAGGCTCCAATCGCGTACCGTACCATCGAACTGTTCAATCGCTTCGTCGCGCATCTAATCTCAAAACATAGAAATAAATATACCGCGGAGATCGGCACGATGAGATGATCAAAACGATATACAGATATCAGTGGTACGATTGAATTATAAAAATTCGAATTTTATAATAGCAGAAAATGCATTAAAAACGTTGAAAAATAAGATCGACGGAGCCAAAGATGGCCGAATTTGGAAAAACGACAAACTGACATCTTGCTCAGAAGATGTTTTAGAATTTTTTTATATAAAAATATTTTGGTTTTGAAAACGTTTTATTTTCATCGCTTTTTAACTGATTAAATTGAAGTAAATTTACGCACGAAATAAACTTTCATATTTTCGGACGAAAATTTACCAGTTGCTATGTTTAACTATACGCATTCTAAATATCAAATTCTTATTTTAAAATTTTATTTATTTATTTCTATTTAATTAAATTGCACAAATCCAGTAAATTAAATTAATTAAAACCGTTAAAATATCCGGGTTGTTACATTCTCCCCACTCAAAACTTTTCGTCCTCGAAAAGGAAGAATGTAGATGAATAGAAATTACTAGAAAGATAATAGATTTGAAAAACAAAATAAACAATTAATTTAACATATAAATTTCAATTTTTTGATAAATAAATATTCAACAATTGATTTTTAAATTCAAAGTTTCCATTAGATTGATTTAATTTCACATTTATTAATGTTAGATACAAAAAAAATTTCATTCAAAACGAAATTCAATTTAAATTCAATTAGTTCAAGATACTCTCTTAAGTTGATTTAATTCAATTTATTAACTTTCAAACAATTTTTTTTCTAACACACTTATTATTCTATTTATCTCCATAACATTTATAGTTAAAATTTAAGTGATCAACATTTATTATTTGCACTCACATTTTATTTATAAAGACAATTCATATTATATATTATCCAATTTTCTTAAATCAACAATTCCAAAATCATAAATTTGAATAGTTATTCATTATAATCATACTTTATTCGACAAATTTAATTTCTTCATTATTCTAAATTATTGTTAAATTTATTCTATTTAATATATCTTATCACATATATTAAGTATATTTACACTTATTATAACTACTCAAATTTATTAAAAATTCCTTTGATATCATTTTCTACTGTATAATATTCAATTTCATAGTTAATTTTTAAAATTTTGGTACGTTATACATAAAATGCAGTTGAGTATTATAAAATTTTACAATTCAGTTATTTCAAGTTAAGTATTTATATAAAAAGAATTTGGTTTTATTTATAATTGAAAATCATCTTTTACCCAAATTTAAAAATTAATTTCCGATTAACTTTAATAATTTAGAGATAATTATACACATACAATATATATCAAATCAGATTAAATTTAAAATAACATATCTATATAAATCAAATCATACTTAAGAATTTAAACAGATTTAATTTCCAAAACAAAACTGGAGCAAAGCTACAAATTGGTCTCTTACTTTCGAAACTCGAAATTGAATGTCGATGATGCAGCCGTCATCACCGAAATTATTTTCCAGCGCAAAAGAGAAGGGCTCTAATTTAAACATTCAAAATTCTTTGAATGATTTCTTTTTGAAAATATTTTAAATAATATACACATCAAAACTTTAAAACATAGTTTGAAATTACCGGAAATTAAATTCTCAAATTCAAATTTAAATTCACTTCAAATTCTAAATTAAATTATAACTAAATTTTATACATTCATTTATTTATTAATTCTGACAACATATTCATTATCAATTTAATTTCAGAAAATTTATACTTATATATAATAAAATCATTCAAAATTAATTTTATTTACCACATTTGAAAACAATATTGTGTCAGTTTGCTCTTTTCAAGTGTTTTGGAATTTCTATCGATAACGTTGTCAGACAAATCGATGGAAAATCCAAATCAACATCAACAACTCAAACAACACAATATATATGACACTTAAATATTAATTTACAAATACACTTCCTCTCTTGACGATATAATAATGGATTTTAAAATAAGTATAGAGATTCAAATTTGATATAAATCAAATCAAAGAGAATTTTGATTCGATAATAAGCTCGAATAGAAGATGAGATAATTCAATTAACGGAATCAAGAGATGGATAAGCTTATTTAAATCACGGGCAACCTTAACCGGATCGATTGTGACTTAAAGAATAAGATCGATGCAGAATTCCGAGGCAAATCGACATTCGATCTCGAGAAATAGAATTCAGGCATAGCGTAAGATAGATAGCATCGTAAACCGAAGATACAGAAGTCTACGGTAAATCGATGTCTATTGTAAATGAGTTTCATCCATTTACAAATAATTCGAGATTGGCGAAACCGCCGGTTCATTATAAAGATTATTCGAAGTGGAGTTATGGATACTCCAGAATTGAAAGAAGACGAATAGTGAGGGACAAGAATGAATTTCGAAACCGAGGGAACGTTCCAAAATTCAAAGGAATTGAGTCAAAAGGAAGAGATTGGAAACTCGAATGAGAGTGATTCTGTAAATACATTTACCATATATGCTGAGCTTTGCCTAGAACTACCAAAGCTCTGATACCAACTGTAACGACCCGCTATTTTGTACTATTCGCATCCACATATGTCGGACTTGAATAATTCAAAATACCGAATTGTTAATTATAATTTGACAAAACTCAGATATACAGTAAATAAATAATCACAGAATCACATACACAGAGTAATAATATGCAGCGGAAGTAAAAGAGATAGTAGTTCATGAAGCTACTATATAAATATATAAGATACATCAGAGTTTACAGCAGAAGAGTAACACGATACATCAAATACAAATCAAAATACATCACTGGAATCATCGAATACTGAAAGCAGAATAGATGGCTGGATCTTCAAGCAAAGCTCCAACTCCAAAGGTGAGTCTCGAAAGTTGAACCACTCAGTCTGACCCGGGCGTAAAGCAAAACACAAAACACTCGAGTCAGGATTAATATTCTTATATCAATAAATCCAACTCAAGTGAAATAGCAAATGAAATACAAGTAACTCAAAGGATGTTGGAATAACCATCCTCTAACGATCCGTTAAACTATCTACTATGTAGTAATATACGCTAAATAGATAATGTCTATCAGTAATATAAAGTATCAAAATAGTGTTAAGGCGTTACCATTATCCCCCTTAACACATTTTATATAGATGTCATAGTCTATACAGCACTGTAAACTCCACCGTAAACTAGTGGGCTATCAGGGAGTACTCCATAGGTATAACACAAAACAAACTCGTAGTGGTCGCGTATATAGGGATACAAGTATGACAAGGCACATGAGGCAATACCCAAGGTAGTGAAACTACCGTTTGCCTGATCCGGACTGGTGAGAACGCATCGCCGCAACGATCGCAACACCGCGAAACAACACTCCTGAAATACCGAGGGTGCACCAATCAATCACAAGTAATGACTAGTAGTTACGAAGAAGTGTGTTCGCTCGAGGTGGCTAACCTCATTTGGCCCGGCACGGCTCCTGATTTTAGTCATTTTCAAATTCGACACAAGTGTCAAGGCTATCCATTATCGTTCTCTTTCTTCAGTCATCACGCACATCATTCCAACCACTTCATTATGGATCATCACTCCGCGTATAGTTATTAAAGTGGTTTTCGATTTAGACTGAGAGTATGTTCATAACCGATTCCAGCCACTCTAATAACTTTCGTAATTATTACACCGATTGGTCGTTTAGCAATTTCAAAACTAAATCAATTTCAATTTCAATTTCAATTCGTAAATCAACATTTCCTTGTCTTTTTAAATCAATCTCCAAAATTTACGTTTCAAAACTTTCAAATTACCATTTCAAATTCTTATAATTCGATTTCAATTTTTATTTAAAACAATTCAAATATGGGTTCAAGTTCGTATATAAATTTCATTTCGAAATCATTTGAATCAAATTAATTTACCGTTCAAATCAATTTATATTCATATATCGATTTCATTCAATATTCATTAAGTAAATTTGTCATTCAAAACAGCTTCTATTTAAATTCCAATTCATTTAAATCAATTACTTACATTCAACTTCATTATATCAAAACATCTAATTGAAATAAATTAAATTTGTCAAATCAATTCTTTAAATTACAATTCTTACGTTGATTTCGATAAATCTCATTTTATTTCTTGTTAAAGAAATTCGATTTTCACTTATTTATTGACTTCGTTGCAAATTTCAAACTCAATTAATAAAGAACTAAATTTCACATAATCGAGAAGTTTCGATTTCACTTATTAACTTACTTAAATATTTTTCCAAACTTCGTAAATAAAGAAACCCCATTTCATTTATTAACGAAGATCAAATTCACTTAATCGAAAGTTCGATTTTCTCTTATCAAAGAATTCAATTTAATTCAATTATCAGATAATTCAATCTTATTCAATTATTTAATAATTTCAATCTTAATTGTCAATAGTTTCAAACCTTAATAATTACAAACTTGATTATCAATTCAAACTTAATTATTAAATCATTTCCACTTAATTATGAATTTAAACTTAATCATCAAATCATTTCAACTTAATTATAAATTCAACTTAATAATTTCAAACTTAATTATAATTTCAAACTTAATTATAATTTCAAACTTAATTATAATTTCAAACTTAATTATAATTTCAAATTTAATTATTAAATGATTTCAAACTTAATAATTTCAAAACTCAATTATTACTAATTCCAAATTATTTATTAATAATTCCAAATTTAATTATCAAATAATTAAATTTGAAACAACATTCTTTCATCAATTACTATGTTAATATTTGTTTCAAATTTCAATCTTTACATTTTCCTTTCATAAAATTCAAATTTCAACTTCATTTCAAAACCTATTCTTTGCTCGAATAAAATCATTAACTTATTTTAAAATCAAATTATTGACCAATCAGATTTTATTTAATTCTTTATCCTAGGTCAAATTCATTCGGGTATATATCATTTCAACCCGATTCCAATTCCAATTCACAAATCAAAGCATAGTAAAGGAAACTTGCAGTGTGATAACAGGGATGGTGTCAAAGTAAATAAACAAGGAATAACAACAATCAAACACAATCGAATAGTCAATTCAAATAATCCCGAAATAATCGTATTAATTCACATTGTTGTTTGTGCGAATTAATATAATTATTTCTAGAATCTACACTATCATTTCATGTAGATTAAAGATTATTACATTATTATTATTCTATGCAATTCTACACTTTACATCCATTATTCAATTTCATACTTCATCAATTAATGCAACATAAATTCAAATGGTTCAAGGGAAATTAACTATTCCTACATGTCAAATAATTAACATTTACGGGGTCATATTTTTATAAATTTTACTAATCAAGTTCAACACATATGTCAATTCAAAATTTAACTATTCTACGTTAAATTCAATTGCATAATATTTATCTCTTTATACATTACAATTCAACATCCAATATAAACAACAACAATCAATCAATTATCAGTCAAACAGAATTATCATCGTGTAAATAACAGATAATGGTGTCAGGTGTCAACCGTGAACTGATACATAAATAACAGTGCAATAAATAACAGCAACATATTTCAATTGTCGTTTCAATTGAAATCAAATTTAATAAATAAAAGAATGTTAATCGAGAGTGATTGCTCACCTTTCGAGGCTAGAGAGGATTGACAATGAATTGACTTGCAGATCCAAGCACAAATTCCAAATCAAAGCTAGATTGGCACGAATGGATGAAAACAGATCAGACCAGAACTGGAACGATGAAGATAAACGGTATAAACAAACTTATATCTATATATATGTGCATAACTATGTATACAACTATCTACGCATATCAAAATCATATTCTGTATTCAACGCAAATCAAATTTTAATATATATGTATATTTTTCAATACCTTCTTTAAAAATAAACATATATAATGAAACAAACACGTCCATATATAATTTCAAGTAAATATATATATGTATATACACACATACTTTATTATTATATTATATATGTACATTCAAAATCAAAATAAATTTGCTTTATTTTTAATATACTACCACCTTATAATATAAACCCACACATTAAAATAGAAATTTGCAGCATCATATATACCTCTTATACATATGTGTCATTTCTAACTATATGGAAACAATATATGCAGAAGAAAACATTTAAAATACGACTAAATACATGTATTCCTACACATCCAGGCAAATATGCAGACCATATATTTCAAAAATGAATATTATTATGTCATACATATAATACAAAAATCGACATACTTAATTATTATTTTTTACAACAAGAGGAGACTGTAAAGGTATAGGTATGCACATTTGAATCATCCGAACACCTTAAAATATATATACAATAAAGTACATATGCATGCATAACTTAAATTATTATATAAATATAAACTGCTATATTGATTATATTTATATACAAGTACTTATATAAACACAACAGTTCATACCTAAGCTGGAAAGACTTATATGCATAACGTATAGTTTATACAAATCTTATATAAAATTATTATATTTTTCCTTCTTTCCTTTTTTTTTGCAACATAGTATATAATTTATATAACATAGAAAACCAAACTTATACATTATTGTTTTACATTTAACTAATCTTATATACGTGAGTTATTGGGAATATCAACAACATCTCGGTCTGGGCTCAACCTTCATTCTATATATATACAAACTTTCAACTGACATATATACTGACTCATATTAGTAACTTCATATGACTAAACATTACTTATATAATTTTGCAACCATCAGATTTGTAGACTAAACTAACCCATAGCAAAGATAAAGTACAAACATGTTGTGACCCAGTAAACTAACCAATGCAACCAACAGTTTATAAAGCTTCAGATAGAAAGAGGAAGGAAAGTATAACGCAAAGCTCAAATTTAAACAAGCATACACTAAAGAAAGAACAAGTAATATATATAAATAGTTACTAATTTGTTTTTTTTTTTTTTATAGAGACAGCGCATCCGGCGAAGGAGGCAAAGAGTTTGGGCGGCCAGACGTGGAGCTGCCGCTTGGTGATGTGGATGCGGACTGGGTGGAGGGAGGAAACGCGGAGGAACTTGTTGCATGAGTTGAGAAAGAGGACGGCGGTGATGATTGAAGAGGTGGAACTAGATGGGCAGGCTGCGGCCGTTGACTGCTAGCTTAGCAAGCACGATTGAAGGCTTCAGGGAATTACAACTCTCTATGTATTATTACAGTAGTTGGGGCTTTATGTATAAAAAAGCATGGAGGAAAGAAAATGGACAGGGGGAATGGAGCATGCATGAAGCTTGTCTGAGGAAGATAAATATATCTTATTTTTGTTTTCCTCTTTCTAGAGCAAATGAAAACTAAAGGCGCCAGACAAGGATATTAAATTTGCGGTGGGAAAGTTGTAAAGTCAAAAGTGAAACGTTCAAAATTGTAAATGCAACGTATAAATTTGCATTGGGAATAGCTGAAGGTAGGCTCGATAATCCAGCAAGTATTAAAGGCAGCCAACCATTGAAAGAATTTAAATAGACAAAGTAAACAAAAGGCTCCAATCGCGTATCGTACCATCGAACTGTTCAATCGCTTCGTCGCGCATCTAATCTCAAAACACAGAAATAAATATACCGCGGAGATCGGCACGATGAGACGATCAAAACGATATACAGATATCAGTGGTACGATTGAATTATAAAAATTCGAATTTTATAATAGCAGAAAATGCATGAAAAACGTTGAAAAATAAGATCGACGGAGCCAAAGATGGCCGAATTTGGAAAAACGACAAACTGACATCTTGCTCAGAAGATGTTTTAGAATTTTTTTATATAAAAATATTTTGGTTTTGAAAACGTTTTATTTTCATCGCTTTTTAACTGATTAAATTGAAGTAAATTTACGCACGAAATAAACTTTCATATTTTCGGACGAAAATTTACCAGTTGCTATGTTTAACTATACGCATTCTAAATATCAAATTCTTATTTTAAAATTTTATTTATTTATTTCTATTTAATTAAATTGCACAAATCCAGTAAATTAAATTAATTAAAACCGTTAAAATATCCGGGTTGTTACATTCTCCCCACTCAAAACTTTTCGTCCTCGAAAAGGAAGAATGTAGATGAATAGAAATTACTAGAAAGATAATAGATTTGAAAAACAAAATAAACAATTAATTTAACATATAAATTTCAATTTTTTGATAAATAAATATTCAACAATTGATTTTTAAATTCAAAGTTTCCATTAGATTGATTTAATTTCACATTTATTAATGTTAGATACAAAAAAAATTTCATTCAAAACGAAATTCAATTTAAATTCAATTAGTTCAAGATACTCTCTTAAGTTGATTTAATTCAATTTATTAACTTTCAAACAATTTTTTTTCTAACACACTTATTATTCTATTTATCTCCATAACATTTATAGTTAAAATTTAAGTGATCAACATTTATTATTTGCACTCACATTTTATTTATAAAGACAATTCATATTATATATTATCCAATTTTCTTAAATCAACAATTCCAAAATCATAAATTTGAATAGTTATTCATTATAATCATACTTTATTCGACAAATTTAATTTCTTCATTATTCTAAATTATTGTTAAATTTATTCTATTTAATATATCTTATCACATATATTAAGTATATTTACACTTATTATAACTACTCAAATTTATTAAAAATTCCTTTGATATCATTTTCTACTGTATAATATTCAATTTCATAGTTAATTTTTAAAATTTTGGTACGTTATACATAAAATGCAGTTGAGTATTATAAAATTTTACGATTCAGTTATTTCAAGTTAAGTATTTATATAAAAAGAATTTGGTTTTATTTATAATTGAAAATCATCTTTTACCCAAATTTAAAAATTAATTTCCGATTAACTTTAATAATTTAGAGATAATTATACACATACAATATATATCAAATCAGATTAAATTTAAAATAACATATCTATATAAATCAAATCATACTTAAGAATTTAAACAGATTTAATTTCCAAAACAAAACTGGAGCAAAGCTACAAATTGGTCTCTTACTTTCGAAACTCGAAATTGAATGTCGATGATGCAGCCGTCATCACCGAAATTATTTTCCAGCGCAAAAGAGAAGGGCTCTAATTTAAACATTCAAAATTCTTTGAATGATTTCTTTTTGAAAATATTTTAAATAATATACACATCAAAACTTTAAAACATAGTTTGAAATTACCGGAAATTAAATTCTCAAATTCAAATTTAAATTCACTTCAAATTCTAAATTAAATTATAACTAAATTTTATACATTCATTTATTTATTAATTCTGACAACATATTCATTATCAATTTAATTTCAGAAAATTTATACTTATATATAATAAAATCATTCAAAATTAATTTTATTTACCACATTTGAAAACAATATTGTGTCAGTTTGCTCTTTTCAAGTGTTTTGGAATTTCTATCGATAACGTTGTCAGACAAATCGATGGAAAATCCAAATCAACATCAACAACTCAAACAACACAATATATATGACACTTAAATATTAATTTACAAATACACTTCCTCTCTTGACGATATAATAATGGATTTTAAAATAAGTATAGAGATTCAAATTTGATATAAATCAAATCAAAGAGAATTTTGATTCGATAATAAGCTCGAATAGAAGATGAGATAATTCAATTAACGGAATCAAGAGATGGATAAGCTTATTTAAATCACGGGCAACCTTAACCGGATCGATTGTGACTTAAAGAATAAGATCGATGCAGAATTCCGAGGCAAATCGACATTCGATCTCGAGAAATAGAATTCAGGCATAGCGTAAGATAGATAGCATCGTAAACCGAAGATACAGAAGTCTACGGTAAATCGATGTCTATTGTAAATGAGTTTCATCCATTTACAAATAATTCGAGATTGGCGAAACCGCCGGTTCATTATAAAGATTATTCGAAGTGGAGTTATGGATACTCCAGAATTGAAAGAAGACGAATAGTGAGGGACAAGAATGAATTTCGAAACCGAGGGAACGTTCCAAAATTCAAAGGAATTGAGTCAAAAGGAAGAGATTGGAAACTCGAATGAGAGTGATTCTGTAAATACATTTACCATATATGCTGAGCTTTGCCTAGAGCTACCAAAGCTCTGATACCAACTGTAACGACCCGCTATTTTGTACTATTCGCATCCACATATGTCGGACTTGAATAATTCAAAATACCGAATTGTTAATTATAATTTGACAAAACTCAGATATACAGTAAATAAATAATCACAGAATCACATACACAGAGTAATAATATGCAGCGGAAGTAAAAGAGATAGTAGTTCATGAAGCTACTATATAAATATATAAGATACATCAGAGTTTACAGCAGAAGAGTAACACGATACATCAAATACAAATCAAAATACATCACTGGAATCATCGAATACTGAAAGCAGAATAGATGGCTGGATCTTCAAGCAAAGCTCCAACTCCAAAGGTGAGTCTCGAAAGTTGAACCACTCAGTCTGACCCGGGCGTAAAGCAAAACACAAAACACTCGAGTCAGGATTAATATTCTTATATCAATAAATCCAACTCAAGTGAAATAGCAAATGAAATACAAGTAACTCAAAGGATGTTGGAATAACCATCCTCTAACGATCCGTTAAACTATCTACTATGTAGTAATATACGCTAAATAGATAATGTCTATCAGTAATATAAAGTATCAAAATAGTGTTAAGGCGTTACCATTATCCCCCTTAACACATTTTATATAGATGTCATAGTCTATACAGCACTGTAAACTCCACCGTAAACTAGTGGGCTATCAGGGAGTACTCCATAGGTATAACACAAAACAAACTCGTAGTGGTCGCGTATATAGGGATACAAGTATGACAAGGCACATGAGGCAATACCCAAGGTAGTGAAACTACCGTTTGCCTGATCCGGACTGGTGAGAACGCATCGCCGCAACGATCGCAACACCGCGAAACAACACTCCTGAAATACCGAGGGTGCACCAATCAATCACAAGTAATGACTAGTAGTTACGAAGAAGTGTGTTCGCTCGAGGTGGCTAACCTCATTTGGCCCGGCACGGCTCCTGATTTTAGTCATTTTCAAATTCGACACAAGTGTCAAGGCTATCCATTATCGTTCTCTTTCTTCAGTCATCACGCACATCATTCCAACCACTTCATTATGGATCATCACTCCGCGTATAGTTATTAAAGTGGTTTTCGATTTAGACTGAGAGTATGTTCATAACCGATTCCAGCCACTCTAATAACTTTCGTAATTATTACACCGATTGGTCGTTTAGCAATTTCAAAACTAAATCAATTTCAATTTCAATTTCAATTTCAATTCGTAAATCAACATTTCCTTGTCTTTTTAAATCAATCTCCAAAATTTACGTTTCAAAACTTTCAAATTACCATTTCAAATTCTTATAATTCGATTTCAATTTTTATTTAAAACAATTCAAATATGGATTCAAGTTCGTATATAAATTTCATTTCGAAATCATTTGAATCAAATTAATTTACCGTTCAAATCAATTTATATTCATATATCGATTTCATTCAATATTCATTAAGTAAATTTGTCATTCAAAACAGCTTCTATTTAAATTCCAATTCATTTAAATCAATTACTTACATTCAACTTCATTATATCAAAACATCTAATTGAAATAAATTAAATTTGTCAAATCAATTCTTTAAATTACAATTCTTACGTTGATTTCGATAAATCTCATTTTATTTCTTGTTAAAGAAATTCGATTTTCACTTATTTATTGACTTCGTTGCAAATTTCAAACTCAATTAATAAAGAACTAAATTTCACATAATCGAGAAGTTTCGATTTCACTTATTAACTTACTTAAATATTTTTCCAAACTTCGTAAATAAAGAAACCCCATTTCATTTATTAACGAAGATCAAATTCACTTAATCGAAAGTTCGATTTTCTCTTATCAAAGAATTCAATTTAATTCAATTATCAGATAATTCAATCTTATTCAATTATTTAATAATTTCAATCTTAATTGTCAATAGTTTCAAACCTTAATAATTACAAACTTGATTATCAATTCAAACTTAATTATTAAATCATTTCCACTTAATTATGAATTTAAACTTAATCATCAAATCATTTCAACTTAATTATAAATTCAACTTAATAATTTCAAACTTAATTATAATTTCAAACTTAATTATAATTTCAAACTTAATTATAATTTCAAACTTAATTATAATTTCAAATTTAATTATTAAATGATTTCAAACTTAATAATTTCAAAACTCAATTATTACTAATTCCAAATTATTTATTAATAATTCCAAATTTAATTATCAAATAATTAAATTTGAAACAACATTCTTTCATCAATTACTATGTTAATATTTGTTTCAAATTTCAATCTTTACATTTTCCTTTCATAAAATTCAAATTTCAACTTCATTTCAAAACCTATTCTTTGCTCGAATAAAATCATTAACTTATTTTAAAATCAAATTATTGACCAATCAGATTTTATTTAATTCTTTATCCTAGGTCAAATTCATTCGGGTATATATCATTTCAACCCGATTCCAATTCCAATTCACAAATCAAAGCATAGTAAAGGAAACTTGCAGTGTGATAACAGGGATGGTGTCAAAGTAAATAAACAAGGAATAACAACAATCAAACACAATCGAATAGTCAATTCAAATAATCCCGAAATAATCGTATTAATTCACATTGTTGTTTGTGCGAATTAATATAATTATTTCTAGAATCTACACTATCATTTCATGTAGATTAAAGATTATTACATTATTATTATTCTATGCAATTCTACACTTTACATCCATTATTCAATTTCATACTTCATCAATTAATGCAACATAAATTCAAATGGTTCAAGGGAAATTAACTATTCCTACATGTCAAATAATTAACATTTACGGGGTCATATTTTTATAAATTTTACTAATCAAGTTCAACACATATGTCAATTCAAAATTTAACTATTCTACGTTAAATTCAATTGCATAATATTTATCTCTTTATACATTACAATTCAACATCCAATATAAACAACAACAATCAATCAATTATCAGTCAAACAGAATTATCATCGTGTAAATAACAGATAATGGTGTCAGGTGTCAACCGTGAACTGATACATAAATAACAGTGCAATAAATAACAGCAACATATTTCAATTGTCGTTTCAATTGAAATCAAATTTAATAAATAAAAGAATGTTAATCGAGAGTGATTGCTCACCTTTCGAGGCTAGAGAGGATTGACAATGAATTGACTTGCAGATCCAAGCACAAATTCCAAATCAAAGCTAGATTGGCACGAATGGATGAAAACAGATCAGACCAGAACTGGAACGATGAAGATAAACGGTATAAACAAACTTATATCTATATATATGTGCATAACTATGTATACAACTATCTACGCATATCAAAATCATATTCTGTATTCAACGCAAATCAAATTTTAATATATATGTATATTTTTCAATACCTTCTTTAAAAATAAACATATATAATGAAACAAACACGTCCATATATAATTTCAAGTAAATATATATATGTATATACACACATACTTTATTATTATATTATATATGTACATTCAAAATCAAAATAAATTTGCTTTATTTTTAATATACTACCACCTTATAATATAAACCCACACATTAAAATAGAAATTTGCAGCATCATATATACCTCTTATACATATGTGTCATTTCTAACTATATGGAAACAATATATGCAGAAGAAAACATTTAAAATACGACTAAACACATGTATTCCTACACATCCAGGCAAATATGCAGACCATATATTTCAAAAATGAATATTATTATGTCATACATATAATACAAAAATCGACATACTTAATTATTATTTTTTACAACAAGAGGAGACTGTAAAGGTATGCAGCCTTGATTCCCGAGGTATGCACATTTGAATCATCCGAACACCTCAAAATATATATACAATAAAGTACATATGCATGCATAACTTAAATTATTATATAAATATAAACTGCTATATTGACTATATTTATATACAAGTACTTATATAAACACAACAGTTCATACCTAAGCTGGAAAGACTTATATGCATAACGTATAGTTTATACAAATCTTATATAAAATTATTATATTTTCCTTCTTTCCTTTTTTTTTTGCAACATAGTATATAATTTATATAACATAGAAAACCAAACTTATACATTATTGTTTTACATTTAACTAATCTTATATACGTGAGTTATTGGGAATATCAACAACATCTCGGTCTGGGCTCAACCTTCATTCTATATATATACAAACTTTCAACTGACATATATACTGACTCATATTAGTAACTTCATATGACTAAACATTACTTATATAATTTTGCAACCATCAGATTTGTAGACTAAACTAACCCATAGCAAAGATAAAGTACAAACATATTGTGACCCAGTAAACTAACCAATGCAACCAACAGTTTATAAAGCTTCAGATAGAAAGAGGAAGGAAAGAATAACGCAAAGCTCAAATTTAAACAAGCATACACTAAAGAAAGAACAAGTAATATATATAAATACTTACTAATTTGTTTATTTTTTTATAGAGACAGCGCATTCGGCGAAGGAGGCAAAGAGTTTGGGCGGCCGGACGTGGAGCTGCCGCTCGGTGATGTGGATGCAGACTGGGAGGAGGGAGGAAACGCGGAGGAAGTTGTTGCATGAGTTGAGAAAGAGGCCGGCGGTGATGATTGAAGAGGTGGAACTAGATGGGCAGGCTGCGGCCGTTGACTGCTAGCTTGGCAAGCACGATTGAAGGCTTCAGGGAATTACAACTCTCTATGTATTATTACAGTAGTTGGGGCTTTATGTATAAAAGAGCATGGATGAAAGAAAATGGACAGGGGGAATGAAGCATGCGTGAAGCTTGTCTGAGGAAGATAAATATATCTTATTTTTGTTTTCCTCTTTCGAGAGCTAATGAAAACGAAAGGCGCCAGACAAGGATATCAAATTTGCAGTGGGAAAGTTGTAAAGTCAAAAGTGAAACGTTCAAAATTGTAAATGCAACGTATAAATTTGCATTGGGAATAGCTGAAGGTAGGCTCGATAATCCAGGAAGTATTAAAGGCAGCCAACCGTTGAAAGAATTTAAATAGACAAAGTAAACAAAAGGCTCCAACCGCGTACCGTACCATCGAACTGTTCAATCGCTTCGTCGTGCATCCGATCTCAAAACACAGAAATAAATATACCGCGGAGATCGGCACGATGAGACGATCAAAACGATATACAGATATCAGTGGTACGATCGAATTATAAAAATTCGAATTTTATAATAGCAGAAAATGCATGAAAAACGTTGAAAAATAAGATCGACGGAGCCAAAGATGGCCGAATTTGAAAAAACGACAAACTGACATTTTGCTTAGAAGATGCTTTAGAATTTTTTTATGTAAAAATATTTTGGTTTTGAAAACGTTTTATTTTCATCGTTTTTAACTGATTAAATTGAAGCAAATTTACGCACGAAATAAACTTTCATATTTTCGGACGAAAATTTACCAGTTGCTATGTTTAACTATACGCATTCTAAATATCAAATTCTTATTTTAAAATTTTATTTATTTATTTCTATTTAATTAAATTGCACAAATCTTATTTTAAATCTTTAAAGGATATATGTTTACTAGATTCATTTTGTAATACTTTGGATGGTATTTTCCTAACATTCGAGATTCTTATCCAAACAATATAACTGTTATATACAATAATCTGATAATGCAAAAAAATATTAACACTATTCTTATGTTTTTATTTATGGACATAGAAGGCTATTATTGCACACATTTGAACATCATAGTATATGCTGCAACCATGCAATGCAGTTTTTAACTTGCAAAATAGTCATCTATTATATGATCCAAATAAAACTTCACCTTTATCAATCAAGTAAATATGTCAAAAGTCTAGAATATACATTATTCAAGCTCTTTTAGATTTCCACATATCCTCTACATTGATCCCTTGTCCTTTTATTCTCAAATGTAGGTTACTCTTTGATGAAAGAAACACTTTTTGGAGTGAATCTAAGTATCTTAAGCGTATAGTCAATACTTTGAATAATCTTGTTTATCATTACTTATGGTAATCATGTAATATCATCGATGAACTACCCGATATTTCTTAAACAATAATGTTGTTAATTTTTTATGAGTAACAGTAATACTATCATCCAAAATATTTCGAGTAGGTCTACTAATACATGTAATAGTTTTTTTGCTACCATTTGAATCTAAGGGATGAATCTATACAAAATCTACACCGAGATATAGCCTGGGGTTTGAATTATGGAAATATTTTGACCATTTGAAGTTAAAATGAAGTCAACAAAAAATTGTGTCATTTAATTTCATCGTTTGGTTTTTACATCAATCAATAATATAGCAAAAATAAGGACTATTTTCACTCTTCGATTCCAAGACCAGTTGGTAGTATAAAAATGATGATTCAATCTACCATCATTCTTTGTTTTATAAAACTGACCGCTAAATATTTCCAACTTGCACAAGTAGAGGTTAGCCTTTCTAGATCTAATTAAGCCATGACAAAGATGGATGAAAATTAAAGGAAGCAAGCAAGAAATTTCGCAAGTGATGAAGACCATGAAAGGAATTTGAATAAAACAAATGCAAAAGATTGATGCCATTGGTTATAGCTGTCATGGAAAGCTGTTTGAAATAGAATTCCGAAAATGATGCCCTGTTTATGAAAATGGTATGTCTTTAAATGCGTTGAAACCGAATTCCATTGGTAGCTAAAAAATAATTCCAAAAAATTTCAATCCAACAACACTTTAGAGTGGTTTAATTCTCTGAAACCCATAATGAAACCTTGTGATACCCACTTTGGGCACACACACCATTACCTATACCACTTTGTGGTATCCACCTCTTCGCACATAATTAGCATGCATATGATTAATTTTTTATGAAATAAATGTAGGGCCTGAGTGAAGAAAAATATTATAGGAAATGTAGATTACGGATCTTAAGGCAGAATTAACATTAGAGGGGGGGGGGGGGTTGAAAGTGTTTAAATAATTTTATGAATCTTTTTGACATCTTTTCAAATTAAACCCAAAGATATGTAGTTCACAAACACAGAGACAACCATAGAACCAGACACAGATACAAATAGTAAATAAAAGCAGTAAAGGAAAGAACACGCCAGAATTTTGTACTGGTTCGGAGTTACCCGACATCCAGTTCCACACAATTTCTTGTGCGGATTTCTTTTCAAATATAATATCAATATTACAACTCGATTTCAAGGCCACGAGATATACCTCTATTCTTCGATTCCAGGGCAAACTCTTTTGATTTAACCAGGCTATAAGATCACACAAATCATATACGGGCTACAATCACACCCAAATCATTTATGGGCCACAATCACACCGTTTCCAATCACACTGTAATAGAGAGAGAATCGATACACTTCAATCTTTCGATCTTTGATTATAAATGATCCCATAACTCTGAATACCACTGAGATCTTTGAGACAGTGTGGTAGAGAATCAAACTAGAGACTATCGAGTTTGATTAACTTAGGATTTCGGTAGAATTTAGTTAAAGAATTTTAAATACAAGAGAATATTTGAGTGGAGAAGAAGGAGTGAAGAAATGAGGAATAACTAACTTAAAATTCATTGAAAACAACTAGTATATATAGGAGAATAACAGGTCATGTCCATTTGTGAATGGTTATGATGAATAGACCTTCATTTGAAAATTTGAATTCTAAAATTTACGACTACCATGTCGACATGGAGCTATATGCATGCCCACATCCCCTAGTATTTTTTAAAAATTGATTTTTGTTCTAAAAGAGATTTTCTTCCTAAAGTTTGTTGAAACAACCTTAGAACTTTATAAACTATTTTGAATATACATTATGATTATAAAAACCTTTGGAAAGTGATCTTACGAAATATAAAAGTAATAAAAACTAAATATATAAATATTTTGAGATTATAGCCAAAACGTTAAAACCAGGAGATAGTTTAAAAACAAGAAATGATTTTGAAATTAATATGATTAAAAATAGTTTTTGAATTAAGGCTAAAATATTTAAACCGAGAGAGAGATGTCTTTTTTAAAAGGATAATTTTGAAAAAATCTAAAAATAAGTTATTTTGAAAATTTCGTGGATTTCATTCCATTAGAGAAGGCCATGGGTTCCATCCCATGAAAGAGGTCATGAGTTCCATCCCACTATTAAAGCGAGAAGATGATTCCATTCCACAATTAAAATCAGAATAATGATTTTAGTGATATTATGAAATTTTAACATAAATCTAAACTCTATCCCTTATCTTGATATCTTGAACTCTTAAACCCTTGATAATCTTGATACTCATGACTCTTTAGTCTTGATTTCTACAATCTTGAGTTCATTATTGTTGAATCTTTATACTGTATAGTCTTCGTTCTCAGTACCTGCATATATATATATATATATATATATATATATATATATATCCTGCATATACATATATTTAGAAAAAGATATTAGTATTTATATTTTACAACAAGTCCTAAGGTTGTTGTCATCAAAACCATCATCTCAGAAACTAAGAATCTCCCCCCTTTTAATGATAAAAACCTATCTTTATAAAATATACTCCACCAAACTCTAATTCTATTCTAACTCACCCTTATTCCAACAACCCCCCCCCCCCCCTTAATCTACTAACTCCCCTTAATCTAAGCCTAACCAATAGCCTAACTATCCTATTTTATAATTCTCCCCCTTTTTCATAAAAAAATTCTTAAACTAATTATGTGGAACTAAATGCTAATAACGAAGCATAATAAGCGAAACATAAATCTAATTTTATTACATAAGATGTTACATTACACATATATATGAAACGTAGACACAAATATATACAAGTATCCAAAATATAAAAACATTAATATAATAACAGTCTAATAAGAGTCCTTGACAATTGGTGACTTGTGAATTGAACAATTAGGGTAATGGAGACAAATTTTCCATGTTATTCGACCAAATTACCATTTTTGTCAAATCAGACTTCTCCAGCGCAAACAACGTTATCGTCCTTGTCCATTTGCACTTCTTCCACTTCTTCTTCTTCATCGTCCTCTAATGGATTATGAATATGTATGTTAGAGGAATCATCTTCAATCACAGTAGGGTCTGCATGATTATCCATTAGAAATTTTTTGCAAATTTATAAGAATCTTGCCTTGTTTCTCTTGTTCCTTTGCCATCCTTATTTGCATGACTTGTAATTCAATCAGCGTAGAGAATCCTCATAATTTCCTCGATCTTCATTACTCGAGCTAATATAGAACAATGGAATGGAACTGAATTAGGAGAAGGGAAGGAAATGGTTGTATTTTGGTTTGATTTAGAAGAGGAGGCCATTACTTTGTATTTTTACATAGAAAATGAAGTGAGAAGACAAATGAATTCGAAATATTATGGTTATATAACCACCAAACTAATTTTAGAGGGAAAATCAAAATTTTAAATCTTACCGTTGCATGTTGACATGGGAGGTAGGGCATGTCGACATCCCTTTGAAAATTTTGACAATTTTTTTCCTCTATTTGTTTAAATATTACTATATCTATATTCTATATCTCAGTTGTAGAAAAAATACCTAGTTCTCTTCTTAATTTAGTAAAGTTTGATTGATTCAAGGGTATGGTCAGAATATCTATTTGATTCTCAATGTTGATAAATTCAAGAGAAATAATCTCTTTACTTATATTATCTTTGAGAAAATGATATTTGATATCAATATGTTTGGTTCTGGTATGATGAGTAGGAATTTTGGATAAATTTATTGCACTTGTATTGTCATAATAAATTAGTGATTTTGAAATACTTAATCAAAAATCCTTTAGGGTCTGTTGCATACAGATAACTTGAGAACAACCAAAGCAGTAGAGATATATTATGTTTCAGTTGTTGATAGTGAGACAGTATTTTGCTTTTTACTAAACCAAGAAACCAGAGAATGCACTAAAAAGTGACAAGTTCCACTTGTACTTTTTCAGTTTGATTTACAACCAGCATAGTCAGCATCACAATATTAGATTAAATAAAATGGATTATTTTTAGGGTAAAATAGGCCATAGTCTAAAGTGTGTTTAACATATATTAGGATATATTTAACAGCTTTCAAATGAGTTTCTTTGGGTTGGGATTTGTATCTTGCACAGAGACAGACACTATGCATGATATCAGGCCTACTCGCAGTTATATAGAGTAGTGATCCAATCATTCCCCTGTATAGTTTTTGATCATCTTTTGACATGTCTTCTTTATTCTAAGCTTCATTGGTTGCCGTAGAAGTGGGTTTTCCACCCGCAGTGGTTATACCAAACTTACTAACTATATCCCTAGCATACTTTTCTTGACTTATGAAAATACCACCATCTAATTGTTTTATTAGCAATCCAAAAAAGAAAGTAAGTTCACCCATTGACTCGTCTCAAACTCTTTTATCATATTTCAGAAAACTCTTTGCTCATTTAATTATTTGTTAATCCAAAAATGATATCATCTACATAAATCTGTACTAATTAAATATCATTCCTGTTTCTTTTAATAAAAAGAGTATTATGTACTCTACAATTTCAAAATTTGATTACCATAGGTAATATCTTAGTTTGTCATACCAGGCTCTAGCAGCTTGTTTCAGCCCATATAAAGCTTTCTTTAATTTGTAAACATGATTTGGAATCTTTTCTTCTTTAAAAAGTGGAGGTTGTTCAACATAAACATCCTCTTTAACAAAACCATTTAAAAAGGCACTTTTGACATTCATTTGAAATAATTTGAAATTGTTGTGGTTTGCAAAAGCAAGTAGAATTCTAATGGCTTCTAATCTTGCTACGGGTGCAAAGGTCTCATCAGAGTTTATTCCTTCTTCTTGACAATAACTTGCGTAACTAACCGAACTTTATTTCTGACGACCTCGCCTTGTTTATTCATTTTATTTTTATAAACCCATTTAGTTCTTATTATAGTTTTTTCCATAGGTCTAGGAACATGTTCCCATACATCATTTATGGTGAATAGATTCAGTTCTTCTTGCATATCAAGAATGCATGAATCATCAGATGATGCTTCCTTTGGATTTTTGGGTTCAATAGTTGATATAAAAGCTACATTACTCATCTTGTTTAGTTGATTTCTAGTTCTAACAACATATTCAATATCTCCTAGTATGTTTTCTATAAGATGATCTTTTAAAAGCCAGATCCTTTTATTAGGATGAACAGTCTCACAATTTATTTCATTTGATTCATTATTTAAAGTAACAAAATCATCTTCATCATTTATTTGAACAAAATCTTTGAAATTTTCATCAAAAGATATATGCATTGTTTCTTCAATGGTGTTAGTTTTTAAATTAAAAAATTTGTATGCTTTACTTCTATTAGAATATCCGATAAGTATTCCTTTGTCGGATTTAGGATCAAATTTGTCCAAATTGTCCTTTGTATTTGGAATAAAGCATTTACTTCCAAAAACTTTAAAATAAGATATCTTTGGTTTCTTATTGAAAAGAAGTTCATATGGTGTTTTATTGGTCAGAGTTCTAATTAAAATCCTATTCAAAATGTTATAAGCTGTAGCGATTGCTTCAGCCCAAAAATTTCTTGGTAATTTACTATTTGAAAACATAGTTCTTGCACACTCTTGAACCATCCTATTTTTATGCTCTACTACTCCGTTTTGTTGTGGAGTTCTTCGAAAAGAAAATTTATGATTTATTCCTTCTTTATTACAGAAATTCTCAAAATTTTCATTTTCAAATTCTCCACCATGATCATTACGAATAATTTTGATTTTTAAAGAAATTTAATTTTGAATTCTTTTTGCAGAAGTTTTAAATAAATCAAAAGCATCACTTTTATGTTTCAGAAAAATTGTCCATGTAAATCTAGAATAAAAATTTACAATTACAAAAACATATTTACTATGATTTATTGACTAAATTTGAGATGGATTAAACAGATCTAAATGAAGTAACTCAAGAGGTTTCGAAGATGAAATCATATCTTTCAATTTGAATGAACTCTTCCTAAGTTTTCCTAATTGACAAGCATCATATATACTATCTACTTTAAAATCTATTTTAGGAAGACCTCTTACTAGATCAAGTTTTGAAAGTCTAGATAAGAGTTTGAAATTCAAATGCCCAAATCTTCTATGCTAAATCCAAGGGTCACTTGTATTAACCAAAAGACATAAGTTATCATTTGAGATTTTCATACTGAGAATATAAATATTTTTCCTTCCTAATTCCTTCAAAGATAATATTTGATTCATTATCTTCGATACGACACTTACCCTTTAAATTTAATTTTGTAGCCTTTGTCACATAGTTGACTTATGCTAAGTGTGTTTTTGATTCCTAACTAACAGAACATCAGAAATAGTAGGATTTTTAGAGTTACCGACATTACTGATGTCAATCACATATCCTTTTGAATTGTCTCCAAAGTTGACCAGTCCTACATCTTCATAAATTATGTCATTCAATATCTCCGGATTACCAGTCATGTGTCTTGAACATCCGTTATCAGGTATCTATTTGCTTTTCTTGATTTGCACCATTTGTCCATTGAGTGTTGATTCTTCAAAAGACATATAACACATATGTTCCTGCACAACACACAAATTCGGTAATTAATTTGATTTTATATAATAACAATATGCAGACTTGTGAGACAATGATGATCTAAGAAGTTTTGAACTAGTGTTACAGAATCTCCAAATATTGCTATTTTAAACCTTTTCAAATTCAAATTGTGACAACTTTGAAAACTTGCTCTGATACCAAATGTAGGAAATGCAGGTTACGATCTTAAGGAAGAATTAACACTAGAGGGGAGGGTGGGTGAATAGTGTTTAATTAATCTTATGAATCTTTTTGAAATCTTTTCAAATTAAACCAAATAGATGCAATCCACAAACACAGAGACAATCACAGAACCAGACATAGATGCAAATAGTAAATAAAAGCAGTAAAGGAAAGAACATATCGGAATTTTATACTAGTTTGGAGTTACCCTACATCCAGTCCCACACGATTTCTCATGTAGATTTCTTTTCAAATATAATATCGATATTACACCCTCGATTTTAAGGCCATGAGATACACCCTCCTATCTTCGAGTCCAGGGCAAACTCTTTTGATTTAACCAGGCTACAAGATCACCTAATTGATTTATGGACTACAATCACACCCAATTGATTTATGGGCCACAATCACACCGTTTCCAATCACACTATGATAGAGAGAGACTTGATACACTTAGATCTTTCGATCTTTGATTACAAATGATCCTATAATTCTAAATAGAACTGAGATCTTTGAGAGAGAGTGACAGAGAACAAAATAGAGACGATCGAGTTTAATTCACTTAGGATTTCGACATAATTTTGTTAAAGAATTTGAAATATAAGAGAATATTTTAGTGGAGAAGAAGGAGTGCAGAAATGAAGAAAAACTAACTTAAAATTCATTGAAAACAACTGGTATATATAAGAGAATAACAGTCGTGTCCATTCGTGAAAGGTTATGAAGAATAGACACTTCTTTTGAAATTTTGAATTTTAAAATCTATGCCTACCATGTCGACATGGGGGTATAGATATGTCAACATGGGGGTATAGATATGTCGACATCCCTTAGTATTTCTTGAAAATTGAATTTTGTTTTAAATGTGATTTTCTTTCTAAATTTTGTCGAAACAATCTTAGAACTTTGTAAACTATTTTGGATATATTTTATGATTATAAAAACCTTTGGAAAGTGATCTTACGAAATATAAAAGTAATAAAAACTAAATATATAAATATTCTGAGATTAAAGCTAAAACATAAGGAGATAGTTTAAAAACAAGAAATGATTTTGAAATTAATATGATTAAAAATAGTTTTTGAATTAAGGCTAAAATATTTAAACCAAGAGAGATGTCTTTTTTAGAAAGAAGTTTTGAAAAAAAATCTAAAAATAAGGCATTTTGGTAATTTTGTGGATTCCATTCCATAAGAGAAGATCGTGGAAAGGGGTCGTGGGTTCCATCCCACTATTAAAGCGAGAAGGTGGATTCCATTCCATAATTAAAATCAGAATAAAGATTTTAGTGCTATTACAAAGTTTTAACGTATATCTAGACTCCATTACTTATCTTGATATCTTGATAAGCTTGATACTCATGAGTCTTAAATCTTGATTTCTACAATCTTGAATTCGTCGGTCTTGAATCTTTATATTGTACACTCTTCATTTTTAGTACTACATACATACATATATATACATATATACATACATATATATATATATATATATATATATATATATATATCCTGCATATACATATATCTTGAAAAAGATATTAGTATTTATATTTTATAACAAGTCCTAAGGTTGTTGTCATCAAAACCACCCTCCCAGAAACTAACAAATATTACTTCGAGGAAAGTCACGTGCATCAAAACTAGATTTCATTACTACATTTATGATTCTCTGTTCACAATTACAAACTTTGGACTATGTAACTGATTTTAATCGATTTTTTTAATTGAACTCTAGCAACCAATGATATTTTATTTTTTTCAACCCTCAAATTTAGGCTTGATCTCTGAAACAACATTGTATTAAAGAAGTAATAAAAAATAATTCTCTTTAGATGCTAATTTCAATTAGTTAGAGGAATTTTTTCAACACTTATAATTAACTACAAATCAATTGTAATGGATTGTGGTTATTATAATTCTATCTATTAGATTTTGAAATTTATTATGATTAGTTTCATGTGGTACAATTTCTAATTATCATGATCAAAACTTATGTGTAAATATTTATGTTAATCAAATGGAGATATAAGTCATTGCCAATACCCTTTTTTATCTCAACACAATATCAAAGACTCGGAATTCATTTCCATTGATTATATGGCCACCGGGAAAAGTTATCAAATCACCATCCTAATTAAATAGACCCTCAAATCTTCTTGGGTGGTTTTTTCCTCTATTTTTTTTGAAACCACGTCGTCAAAAGTAATAAAAGCGGTCTAACATAAATATACAAGACCCAAATAATATCAGTTACCAAATTATATATATTTATAGTACTACATATAATTGTAAACATGTTAAACTACACATGGATGGCTTCTACGTATATGATAGGTAAAGAAACTATATATTTTTTTAGTTGTAAATCAAGACTGAAATTTGACTCTTTGGATATGAACTCCAAAGAGATGAATGTAGTACCTTATATTAAAATTATCACGTGAAATAATTTATTAGCTGGATAGTCTAACACCGGATGCTTTGAAAGAGGGTTGTATGGATAGATAAATTAGCCTCTTTTGATTGTTTTCTCAACTCTATACCAACAAAATTGACTGAAGTAGCAAAATCTTGTAAACACCATCAACCATTTTATTTAATCAAGTAGCAACCAGGTTTTGATATCTTTGGGGCTTTGTTTGTTAATCAGGTGTAGTTGTAGCTTAATGGTGTAAGGGAAACAATTTATTCGATTACCATATTGCATTCTTTGCATTTGTTGTCCTTGATCACTATAATTAATTTAGGTGAGATGTACACTTAATTTTGTTACATATTATCTTTTAATTCAATGTTTAGTTTTGTTGGAAGCTTTAGGATCAAACATCTTCGATTTTCAAAGTAAACTGATTTATAAAAATTAATTTATAAGCAAAATAATTTATTATACCAATTTATTGTCAGAAATTCTTTACCGTTATGAATACGATAAGGTGACTATCTACTTATAGGAAAATAGGTGTTATGAATGCGGTACCCTATATATCTCAATCAAGGGTGATATTGCACTGTATATATACATACATACACACAACATATATTTTTTGAAACTTGGTTAGTCATCATGAAATTTGCGAAACTGGGAATATTTAGTTGAGATAATCCATGGTCCCGACTCATCAACATAGTTATCATCATTGTTGTTGTTATTATGATCCCCGTCTTCTAAATTATTAATAGAAAAGAGTGGGAAGTTGAGGGTATTTCTTTACTTAATGATAAATTTGGACCTGAATTTGTTTCATGTATGGTCCATACCTACATTAATAGAAAATCAACAGCCTATCTGGTTGATTGAACTGGAAAAAAGGAAAATAGCTCTAGTAAAATTAGCCATTGGTCTATTTCATGTGAGTTCTAATTCATAAAGTTATTCGTACTTGCTAACTATAATTATTTAATTGCATTTTGCTGATGTGTAGTCATTAACAAAAAGTATGTGTCATTGGATATATCTTGTATACATTCATTAGTCTGTCTAATGTATTATTAGGTACTGTTAACGTTAATAAATAAATGGCTTGACATTTTCTATAGCTAATAGCAACATCTTTTCTGTAATTTATTATTTACCAATTTATTGTCAGAAATTCTTTACCGTTCGATCTTTCATGATTAATGATGAACAATTCAAGCAATATCCCAAGGATCACCAATACCGAATATTTCACAAACAAAGCTTAATATGATTTTTTTTGTTTAAGATGACGTACCTTGATTAACAGCGGAAGATGAAATGACTGTCATCTTCGACTTCTAATAACTACTCTTCTTCTCAGAATTCGGTTTCTCTCTCTAACCCTATTTCTTTATATATTTCTTGATGGAGAAGAGTACATCTATATCCTAGGAGAGAGAGGATCCAATCCTTTATATAACATTTAACTCTAAATCTGGTACGTCCATCATATACCAATTCAACGCTTAAGATTAATCACAGACCTAATGTTCTAATTATAAAACGATCTATTTATGACTTAATTAATCGGGTCACATTAAGATTAGAAACCGCATAACGTTAAAGGTAAATGAAACGTTCTATTTATGACCTAATTAATAGGGTCACATTAAGATTAGACTGCATAATGTTAAAAGTAAATGAAACGATTGCAGTTTCTAATAGCAGTTTTCTAACATTCTCCCACTTGACCCGATTATTTATAATATCAAGTGTTGAACATCATACTATGATAAATTGCTGAGAGTTATGGCGGTTGTGCATTATTAATTCAATGCATTCCCTTCCATATACTACAATACCAGCAATCCATCATTTTATACTCATAATTTATATAAATCAGCATAATGGTCCACATAATGTCTTATATCATAATGATTAACCATAATATCTTTATAAGACTCTTTCTTGTTTAAATTACATAAAGTACGTACTACCACATTAAAACAAGAGACACATAATTGTATATCAGAAATACACAAAGGAGCTCAGAATGTCACACATCAATTATTATTAATACAAACAAGACCCATTCTTTGAACATGTTCCTTAAACTGTCTTGGCTGCAACCCTTTCGTCAAAGGGTCTACAATCATAAGTTTTGTCCTAATGTGCATGATTGACACTCTTTGTTTCTGAACCTCATCTTTCACAACAAGATACTTCAGTTCCATATGTTTGGCACCTTTAAAGTACTTGTCGTTTTTTGAGAAAAACACTGCTGCAGAGTTATCACAATAAATTTTCAATGGCTTGCTAATAGTGTTGACAACTGGAAGTCCTGAAATAAAGTTCCACAATCATAATGCATGAATTATGGCTTCATAACATGCCACAAATTCTGCCTCCATAGTAGATGAAGCAACGATAGTTTGTTTCGCACTTTTCCATGATATGGCTCCTTGAGCAAACATAAACAGGCAACCAAAATTCAATTTTCTAGTATCGATGCATCCAGCAAAATCTGAATCGCTATATCCAATCACCTCCAATTCATTGGATCTACTATACATGAGCATGTAATCTTTCGTGCCTTATAAGTACCTTAACACTTTCTTTGCAACTTGCTAATGTTCCCTTCCTGAATTACTTTGATACCTCCCTAACATACCAACCGCAAAACTGATATCCGGTCTAGTACAGGTTTGAGCATACATTAGGCTACCAACTATAGATGCATATGGAATTGATTCCATTTCCTTTCATTCAACATCATTCTTAGGACATTGCATGAGATTGAATTCATCACCTTTCTGTACAGGAACTTTCCCAGGTGAACACTTACTTATTCCAAATCTCTCTAGAATCCTTTTGATATATCCTTTCTGAGACAATCCCAATATTCCTTGTGATCGATCATGAAATATTTCTATTCCGATCACATAGGATGCCTCTTCCATATCTTTCATTTCAAAGTTCATTGAGAGAAATTCCTTAGTCTCGTGCAATATGCTTAAATTATTTGTGTATTTGCAGCAAGTAAGATGTCATCAACATAAAGGACTAGATAGATAAACTTGCTCCCACTGATCTTTTGGTATAAATAGTGATCAACCGTATTTTCCTTAAAACCAAAAGATGTAATAATGGTATTGAACTTTATATACCATTGTCGGGATGCTTGTTTAAGCCCGTATATTGACTTCTTAAGTTTACACACCAATTGTTCTTTACCTTTTATAGAAAAACCCTCAAGTTGATCCACATAAACATCCTCATCAAGATCTCCATTCAGAAAGACTGTTTTCACATCCATTCGATGCAATTCCAAATCATAATGTGCTACTAATGCCATTATTATTCTTAGTGAGTCCTTTTTCGAAACAGGAGAAAATGTCTCCTTGTAATCAACACCATCTTTCTGAGTGTAACCCTTAGCAACAAGTCTAGCTTTATACCCTTCGACATTACCACTAGAGTCGTGTTTGGTTTTAAAAACCCATTTGCATCCGACTCTTTTACAGCCATGTGGTAACTCAAAGAGATCCCAAATTTCATTCTGTTGCACGGATTTTAGTTCTTCTTTCATGGTATTAATCCATTCCTTTGACTCTTTACTTTCTACAACATGTGAAAACGAAACCGTATCTTTATTGATTCCTACATCATAATCTGATTCTTGCATATAAACCACATAAACATTAGATATAGCTGACCTACGATCTCTTTGAGATCTTCTTAATGCTACTTGCTGTGGTTCATGCATATCAGCATTATGTAAGTCATTTTCTTCAGGAAGTACTTCTTCATTTATATGTTGTTCATCATCATGCTGTTCTCCAACAGCTGGAACAACATTTGGAGTAATAGTAGATGGAGGAACTATTCTAGGCAATGTAACATTTATCCTTGTTTCCTTTATTTCCACTATTTCTCTTCTAGTACTCCCACTGACTGCACCAATCTCAATGAATCTTGCATTACCAGTTTCTATAATTCTTGGACTATGATTAGGATAGTAAAACACATATCCTTTAGATTTTTCAAGGTAACCTAAAAATACCCATTAATCGTTCAAGAATCTAATTTCTTTTCATATGGATTATAAATTCTCGCTTCCGCTGGACAACCCCAAACATCCAGGTGTCTTAAGCTAGGTTTCCTATTAGTCCATGATTCAAAATGAGTCTTTTGAACAGCTTTACTAGGAACCCTATTCAACAAATAATTAGCAGTTTTAAGAGCATACGACCACAAATTTTTAGGTAGTGTAGAATCTGACATCATACTCCTAATCATATCTATTAACGTCCTATTGCGCCTTTCTGCTACACCATTTTGTTGTGGTGTACTTGACATTGTGTATTGTGCACATATGCCATGACTATCGAGGAATTTTACAAATGGACCTAGACACTGGCCTGACTCATTGTATTTGCCATAATATTCACCACCTCTAACAGACCTTATGATTTTCACCTTTTTGTCTAATTGCCTCTCAACTTCCTTTACAAACGTCTCAAGGACATTCATTGATTGAAATTTTTCATGAAGCAAATAGACATAACCATAGCGGGAAAATCGTCAATAAAAGTGATGAAATACTTTTCTCCATTAAAGGCTAGAGTGTCCATAGGTCTGCAAATATCAGTGTGTATTATTTTAAGAAGCTGGCTGCTTCTAGTGGCTCCTTTCTTATTATGTTTGGTTTGTTTACCTTTAATACAATCCACAAATAATTCTAGATCACTAAAGTTCAAATTTGACAATTTTCATTACTTACCAATCTCATCATTCTTTCTTTGGATAAGTGACCTAGTCTTTTATGCCATAAGAAAGCAGAATTTTCATTCAACATGCTACGTTTGCATCCAACATTATTTATTACATTTAGCAAGGAATTCGCATAAGTGTAATTCAGTTTCAATTTATATAAACCATCAATTAGAATACCAGAACCAACATTATCAGTATTCTTATATAAATCAAAACAAGCAGATCCAAACGTGCATCTAAAACCAGAAATATCCAACTTACTTACGAAAATAAGGTTTCTAGATAATGAAGGTACATAAAGGGTACTATATAAGTCTAATACATATCCACTTTCTAGAATTAGACGATAAGTCCCAATGCCTTCTATTGTGAATTTCATTCTGTTTCCCATAAAGAGAAAACAATCTTCATTTGGATTTATGGTTCGGATCATAAGAATTTCCTTTCTTTTCGAACCAAGCTATCCTTTTCGGACAGTCATTTTGATAATGTCCTTTCCTTTTACAAAAATGACATCGAACATACTTTAGTTCCTTCTTTTCCTTATCCTGCCCATTCTTAGCAGGTGCCTTTTTCTTCTTAAAACGACTTGACTTTCCATTCTTTTCTTTACCAGCTTTATTACTCACAAAACTTGCTGAGTGTTTCACTTAATTTTTCCAACGTCCTTCTTCCTAAAAAAGTCTACTGACCAATTCATTAACATTCCACTTATCCTTTGTAGTGCTATAGTTAATTTGAAAAGGTCCCTATTCAGAAGGTAGCGAGTTCAGGATAAACTGGACAAGAAAAGAATCCTCTACTATAAGTCTAAGGGAGTTTAACCTTGCTGCAAGATTAATCATCTCTATAATGTGCTCTTGCATAGTTAGCGACCCATCAAACTTCATGGTCGTGAGTTCTGCCATAAGAGTACCAGCGAGTGACTTATCAGCTGAACGAAAACACTCTTCCACAAACTACATATATTCCTTAGCAGTTTCTGTTTGTGGAATTGTTGACTTGATGTTGTTAGCAACAATCGTCTTAATATACATGAGGCTCAATCTGTTACTGCGTTTCCATGCTTTATGGTGTGAATTTTCTGTCTCAGTACTAGCTGTTGTAAGAGCAACGGGTTTATCCTCAAGGAGTGCCAAGTCAAGATCCTGAACACCTAAATGGAAATTGACTTGTTCTCTCATTTAGAAAAATTAACACCAGTGAACAATGTAACAGATGAAGCATGTGTATTCATGCGAACTACTGCAAATTGAAAAAATAACTTGAAATAACTATAATCTCATAGCTAACGCGATTCAGATATGTACATAATAGTATAATATAGCACTCATTTGGGTAGATACTATCTTTTACTTAACATAATTAAATGCCAAAACATAAGTAAGTAATAAATATATTCAATTAAATAAAACTGACATCTTTGGATGATCAATATTTATTTAATCAAGATATCTATTAAACCTCATCATGTCAACTAGTTATAGAACAAGACTTTCCTTTTGGTAAGTTCTCAGATTCTATCATTAGTGACGCCAGTTTTTTTTTAGGTATTATTATAAATGACAATTTCTATCAATAATCATTATGTCACTTATGCACTAAATGATTATTCTGATTTTGATCACTTTGGTTATTAACAAAATCATAAATCTCATATGCATAATTGACTTACAACACATACTTGATTAAACATCATGAGTAAAGCATAGAAATGATCTTTGCTTTGTTCCGAGTAAGAAGAGGGATGTTGGTGGTGCTTGGACCGATAATATGTTTTCTTCCGAGATGATGAGTCCCGGGAATGGTAATCCCTATCGCCATCACCGTCTCTATCCTAACGTCTTTCGGAACCTGAGTCCCGTCCAGAGCGATGGAAGATAGACGACCCGCGGAGACGATCAATTCCGTGTGTACACCCCATGTCACCTGCATAGAATTTAAAAAACAACGAATCAGCAAAGAGTGGTGTGATGACGGAAATTTAAGTGCAAGGTGAAGTGCATGTGTTTGTGTGTGTCCTAATGTTTCCCCCCAACGGACCAGTTTCTTTACTAGTGGGAGTTTTTTCTCCCTGAGTTTGGGCTTGAACGTCTACATCGCCTCTGATGGGCGAGTGAAGTTTAAGTGCATCTGGATCATCGAAATCATAGTTGAGTAAATCATCAGGCATCGAGAGGTTCGAGAGGCCCTTTAAAGAACTTTCTAAGCGTTGTGAGGAAGCCTCTTTCTCTGTTGGAATAAGAGTAACTTTAGAGGTTGCACCAACTTTTTCCCTCCTTATCTTGTACGTCAGTTTCTTTTTCCTCTTCAAAGGGGAGGATGACGTTTCGATGTCATGAACTTCAACTAATGGGTCCTGAGTATGACCAACGTTCTCATTTTGTGCTTCGGGTGTTTCATTTTCTTTGATTTCTCTTTCTTCTAGTGCGTTAGGAGCGTTGCATACTGAAGACTCAGCTTGTTTTTTTCCCTTTACCAGAGGCGGGTCTGGGTATGGAAACGCCCTGAGGAAGGCTTATCCGACGGCCTTCTGCCAACAGTCCAAACCTCGAAAGTGACTCATTTGAAATGAGAGTTCGGATGTCCCGTTCGTCGGCAGGAAGGGCTCTAATAGTTTCGACGGCTTCAGAATATCCACGGCCGTCAGGACGTGGATTGATACCTGAAAAGATGGAAAAGAGAGTTAGAAGAGGCATGGCTTTGATCAAGCATGAATATCGATACAGAGAAAAAACTTACTTCCTTCCACCCATCTCCTCATGAAACCAGGAGGGAAACACACATAAAACCATTCCTGTTTGTACAGGGCGAACTTGCTACATGCCCCAGTCAAGATCTGGCATTTGTAGTGCAGCTCAAGAAACATAAAAGAGGGGTTGTCTCTCCGCTTATTGATCATATATATATATATATATATATATATATATATGTGTATATATCTGATGTCACCCGGGGTTGGAGGCATGGAGAGGACATTCATGAAGAGGATGTAGGTACCGTAAATAAAGGCATGACCGTTCGGGTGCAGTTGTGACGGGGCAATGTCAATGTACTACAGCACGTCCCGAAAAAATAAGTTGAACGGTGGCACACTGCCAACCCAGCACATAAACTTATTACAAGCTGTATATCCAACTGGGGGCAAGTGTGGACGATCGTTCCCCGATGGAACTAATACGTCGTCGAAGGGGATTTCGTGAACGGAGCATATCCGACGGAGTGCACTTTCATTGATCTTCGAAGCATGTGAATCAACTGGGTTGTCCAAGAAAATTGATGCCTCTAGGGCGTCGAGAGCTAAGTTATAAGCAGGGGAAGTTGACGGGTTTGAAGTATCTGCGACTCCTTGTTTAGAAGACGGCCCAGGTCTATCTGAGATCGTGGCGGAGCTAGATTTCTTAGACATCTTTGGTAGAAATTGAATCTAGTAGAGTACATGTTTGAACTATACTTGAAAAACAATCGACGTTAGACTTAACAACACAAGTATTCCCCCCGTGTGGTGTGTGGACTAGTGTGATAATTCAAGTAAAAATGCCGAGAAATTGAAAGTCACGAAGTTAATGGCATAAAGTTGAGCTTCGAATCGTCGCCTTCGAAGACCGTTATCGTTGACCGTCTCCAAAAACCTACCCTATGGTGTTTTCAATTTTGGACTCAAACATTGACGCTATATGTTAAAGGAGATTATCTGTTTTTATCGATTTAGGTTCAGGCTTGTGATTACAGAAACTAGGAAGTTATCAGTCCAGATTAGTTCGATATGCTAGTTACTTAGGTCTTTGTCCTTGTTTTTGTCATAAGATTAGGAAAAGTAAATGTTGATCTGCCTAAGTATCGTTCGGCCAAATTATTGGTCAGCCTAAGTATCGTTCAGCCTAATTATCGTTCGGGCTAAACCTTGATCGGCCTAAGTGTCGTTCGGATAAACTAACGATCGACCTAAGCATCGTTTGACCTAAGTGTCGATCGGCATTCGTGCCATTCGGCTTAAGCACTGTTCGACCAAAATATCGCTCGGCATCCTGTCCATTCCCCGCTACCTTTCAATTTTTCCACTCCAATTTCATTCGGCATGGGGAGATTATGTTGAACCATGGCCATATCAACCTACACCAACATGCCTAATCTCTAACTCCATTCTCATGCTACTATAGGACCGCTCGGCATTGAAAGACCATGCCGAGCCGCTACAATGCACCTTCCTCCTTTTTCTTCTCTGATCCATCCACCTCGAAACCACCTAAGAGCATACTAAGTTCCATCCCTAGAACACGACCGAGCCTCAATTCATCACCCTTATTCACATGCCCCCTACTCTCTACGATCTATGAAAAGTTCACAAATTTGAGTAATATCTAATGTCTCTTAATTTGAGGGGGTGATCAAAAGCTTCTTACCGAAGAGTACGGAGAGAACTCAAGGATCTGTGGGTTAGGATTGAAGGTTGTTAAAACTTAACTTAGGAAAGGCGTGATGGATTTCAGAGAGGTAAGTTGCAAGTTCTTGAAAAATAATGGAGGTAAAAAGTGAAAAGAGAAGAAGAAGGAAAATGCCGACTTTTATAGGAGAAGAGGGGAAGTCGAAGAGACTATGACCGATAGAACCGGTCAAGGCTACATCGTTCGGCCTCAGCATACATGGAGCATTCGGCTCCGGCTATACTGTTCGGCATTAGCATAGTGTTCGGCACACATCACCTCACCTAGAAATCAAAGGAAGTCACCATTGAGGAAACTAAACCACAGCTCGGAGCAAAGCACATTGTTCACGTGATTCAAAGCGCACCACGTTCGACCACGTGATGCACTTTGGGGGGCAAGTGTTACCTGTAGATTGGACCAGGCAACTAAGTACTCGACATTAGCATACTATTCGGCATTTATGAGTCGTTTGGAATCCAGATTGTTCGGCATTAGAGAACGCTCGGCATTCAGGAACGCTCGGCATTTAGGAGTGTTCGGCATCCAGATCGTTCGGCATTAGAGAACGTTCGGCATTAAGGAACGCTCGGCATTTAGGAGCGTTCGGCATTAGAAAGCGCTCGGCTTCCAGAGTCGTCCGGCCCATATGATTCGTTCGACACTCAAGTTCGGTCGGCATCTATAGGACGTTCGGCATTGAGAGACATTCGGTATTGTATATCGTTCGGCATCTATGGACGTTCGGCATGGCACGGCATTCCATACTGCTCGGCATCCAAACCTTGTTTGGCACAAATACCTCGTTCAGCATTCAGGATGTTCGGCATCACTTTGTTCGGCATGATTCCATACTACTCGGCATTTAGGGTGTTCGACATTCAGGGTGTTCGGCATCTCTTCGTTCGGCATGAGAATGTCGTCCGACATTCAAGGTGTTAGGCATCACTTCGTTCGGCATGAGAATGTCGTTCGGCATTCAGGGTGTTCGGCATCACTTTGTTCGGCATGAGAATATCGTTCGGCATTCATGCCTTGCTCGGCAGTTTTGCCGTTCGGGCTCTCTGGGTCGGCACACAGAGATCACTCTATTTGGGCCGAGATACCAAGCTGCTAGGCCCACCAAGGAAGCCCAACCTACCTTCATCTATAAATAGAGAGGCAAGGGCACGGTGAAAGGGAACTTTTTTTGGAGAACACCGGGGAGGCTCTGCCGCATTTAGGACTCATTCAAGACTTATCTTTTTTGCTTAGCAATTGTATTCAATGTAATTGGTATACAGATTGTATCTGTAATCGATTATCGAGAAAAGCAATAAAGATTAACCTCAAAGTGGACGTAGGCAATTACGCCGAACCACTATAAATCTGGTGTTTGTATTTCTGCATATTATCCTCTGTTTAACTTTACTTTCTTCATTAATCTCTCTACACAATCTCTCTTAAGGGTGTTAGTGACCAATTCTGGTGCTAACATATATATGTAACATATATTTTTATGTATATGTAGGATTTTAACACTTTAAATGTTTTCGAATAACTTTTGTTCGTTATATCGTTGAAATCTGGCGAACCGATTATCGGTCACATTTTCACTTCATTTTAACATACACATATTTGTAAATAAAATTTAAAAATAAATTTCCCTTCATTTTAACCCAATTAAAATGATTACATTTCAATTATAAAATCATAAAATTTTATATTGAAAATTATTTACAAAAATCGCTATTATACCGATAAAGCGATATTGATTTTTACTTATATTTTCAAATCAAATATATATTTTTATAAACTATTATAAGTGATTTATTTTCACTTTATAATTAGTCAAAATGAATTATCATTATTTAAAATAATTATTTGGATAATTATTAAATCATTAAATTTCAATTTAAATTAAATAAATCAATGATCTAGATTCAATGTTATCTTATTGGAATAAATTTGGAGGAAAATATTCTTGTAAATATTTATTCAAAATAAGCTTACAATTACTTGAAATGATATTATCTGTATTATCATCTTTAATTAAAAATAAATTCATTTTATCAAAGTGATAAATTGACAGGTTGTTACGCTACTCGATTCAGGATTTGATCGTTAATCTCTTAACAAAGCATGCTTGTATTCATAAAAATGTATATTTTGAGGGCATGTGCTATCCATAATTTTCACAAGCGACGATTCGATGATACTGGACTGCAAAATGATGAAGAAATGGATACCAGACTCTTAAATGATCAAGTACAAGGTAATACTAGAAAAACAAGAAAAATGGTTAAGTGCGTCGATCGGCATCGATCCATGACATGGATCAATACCGATCCATCAAGACATTTATTTCTCAGTGAATTCTCATTTAAAGTTAGTATCGAGGCATGAAGCAAGGCTGAAGCATGAGTATTAATATATTGATGAGCAAAATAGAAAGAAAAAAAACATACTTCTATCGATCGGTACCAATTCATATAGTTGTTCAAATCTGATCCTATTATTTTTCTTGTTTATTTGGATCTTGATTGGAGATATTTTGGACGTTTATAGAAGATGATCTCACTCCGAGTCTCAAATTCAACCCTATGCACTTAAAATTCGGGTGTTCATGCATCAAGCAAAGGATTAAACTATTTTGTCGTCTAACGGTTTTTTTTTTTCATTTTGAATCTCCGATCCTACCTTAATTTCGAGATGATCATTGTATTTTTCTTTGAAATCTAGTGAAGAAAATCAATAATAAAAATATCTTAAAGTTGATGGAAACATATCCAAAACAGTGTAAATTTTGTTATCTTGTTTTTTCTAACATTTTCTTCTTATTGTTGCATATAATTACTGATACTTCATATCTAGACCTGTTCATCGTTATCTACATAAATCGAAGACTAAAACCTAACAAAATTTTCAGTTAACAATTAGATACCGTGTTGGTTCTCTATGGTCTCTTTGTGGTGTTAAACTAATTTTCCGACTAATAAGAGTTAATTTTATTTTATTTTAATTCCCAGTACGTGAAACGTATTAATCAATGATAACAAATACAAAATACAGATCAATCTTCTATCACTTTCACATACATCTTTCTATGCCTTTTTCATAACTCAAAAGAAGCATATCTTCCTCCATGAATTTTCCTCTTTGGTAATCCCATTTCAAAATACCCACAAAAAAAAAAGGCACATTTAGTCCAGGATGTGACATTCCAGTTTCACTTCTAATCCTTACCTAATCCAAAAAAAAAAAATAGTAAAAGAATCGCTGGCTGACGTCCCCTACCATGTGTGCACGTCATGTCATCCAGAAATCATCAAAAAAATTCATATAAAAACCAACACATGCCCTTTAATTACTCCACCAAAATCATTATTTTTTAGCAAATTCCCCCAGTCCAAAATGAGCCCACCACCACCAATCGACGATCATCAACCCTCCGTCGTTTCTGCACCGACCGTATTCACGGGAACTGAATATTCCTTAGTTCGCACAACCGTCGCTCTCTTCCTCTGGCTTGGTGCCATCCATTTCGTCGTCGTTCTCGTCCTGATGGCTCTTCTCTTCCTCCCCACTCCCGCCGCCATCATGTTCGTAGCTCAAATTCCCATACTTCGCTTCTTTCCACTAGCTATTTACGTTCCGTGCCATTTTTGTTTTGCAGGGTATTTGGCGTGCTACTGCTCTTTATGGTGATCCCTCTGAATGATAGGAGTAAATTGGGAAGAAAGTTAGCGAGGTTTGGTTTTTGCAGGAAAACCCCATGTTTATTTTCAAATTTATGCCATTTTGTTGTAAGTTCACAGTGAAATGATATACAGGTTTATTTGTAAATATGCATGTGGATATTTTCCAATCACTTTACACGTTGAAGACATAAAGGCATTTGATCCAAACAAAGCTTATGGTAGGAAAAGTTTTGATCTTTCCTTAAAGTATTTTGATCGCAGATTATCTGTACATTCAGTATAAGTTAGTAGCTGAGCTGATTTCAGCTATATTTTTTGGCAGATTGTCTTAAAATCATAATATCGATCGTTTTTGAGGAGAATTATTCCAATTTCCGTATGCTCTATACTTTTAGATGGTATTAACAGTTGAACTTTAAAAAAATTTCTAGTGTTCGGGTATGAGCCACATTCAGTGCTACCAATTGCCGTATGTGCCCTTGCTGACCTCACTGGATTCATGCCTCTGCCAAAGATCAAAGTTCTAGCAAGCAGTGCTGTAAGCTTTTCAATCGTTATTTTTATCAATTATATTTATGCTGAAATCATTAGTGAGGCTAGTGACTATATAACCTCCATTTTCCCGTTTACGATGGCTATAGGTCTTCTACACGCCGTTCTTGAGGCACATTTGGACGTGGTGTGGTTTGGCTCCGGCATCAAGGAAGAATTTCTACACTTATTTGGAAAAGGGATACAGCTGTATAATTGTGCCTGGTGGTGTTCGGGAAATTCTACATATGGATCATGATTCTGAGGTTTATTCTGAGCTTTTGGCCATTCACAACTAATTTAGTAAAACTATTTTGCCGATCTAACCCGTAGAAACGAACTCATCACAGTTTTTATTACCAAAACCATATCATTAAAGTCCGCGGGTGCGGCGCAGTGGAAAGGAGGCTTGGGTTTTGGTAAAAAGAACCAAATTCGATTCCTATCATGTTCTTCTCTATTCTATATAAATTTACCCGAGGGTAAGTGGGCTTGGATCAGCGGATAGCTTTACCTTACCCTCTTCAGGAGTTTACCGGCCTGCCGGGTTCTTCTGGGTTTAAAAAAAAAAACCATATCATTGAAATAATCTTTATTTTTTAAATTGCAAGTACCATCCTACAAGTACAACAATCATCTATGTGTTGATCACTATCTTGGTCTTGTTAACAAATATTTTTATCTGATTCAAATGTTGTTATTTTGCTTTTGCTTCTTACACAGTTCACCCATCGAGTTACAGACTAGTCGACAACAAAATCAGCATGTTTTTTTTTTTTTTTTTTTTTTTTTTTTTTTGAGGAAATGTATAACCATATTTCCTTTTGGCATGTGCAAGAAGCTTGGCCAATGGCCACATTGATTTTAACCTTTAATCCCGTTCATTTTCCCATCATTAATGTGGCCAATGGCCACATTAATTTTAACCTATAACTTGTACCAACTATATCGGTATAAGTAAAACCAGTTCATCTTGACTCTCTTATAAATCAGTAGTTAAAAGGGGCAAATGAGAAATGCTCTTTCTAGACAGTTTGAAAGTGGGTGCCTGTCCATTCTTTCTTTCTCTTTACCTAATATTAGGCTACCTAGAGTTCTTTAAAAGAGGTTTTCCCCTTGATTTCGATATAGATAGGCAGTTGAAAAGGAGGCTAAGTAACATCTGTTCTTTCTGGGCATTTTGAAAGTCGCCAGAGGATGTTAGCTTTCTGAAATCTGGAAAACTAGGATTGAGTAACGATTCACCTTAACTCTGATTCAAATTAGGAGTTGAAATAGACAAATGATACATGCTATTTTTAAACATTTTGGCACATGTAGAAAGGGTTATAGTTACTTACTATGAGCTAGTCCTTATAAGGTGTATATGCTCTCTTTCTTGTATTTTATTATATACCGTTTAATACACACACATAGTCCAGATAATATACCGGCCATCACTATTAATTGGTATCTTTCATGCACATTATTATCATTGGCTACTCAATACCGGTAAAATTATCTGCTATCACATTTAGTGATCTTTTTCTTTAGATCCAACTCTTCACGTTGTATTACATGTTATAAGGCTTTTACTCATTTCTCTGAATTAACATTGTGAAAAGAAAAATCAAACTTGTTTGCTTCCAGGTTGCCTTCCTTAAATCAAGAAAAGGTTTTGTGCGAATAGCCATAGAAAAGGGTGTGCCTCTTGTTCCTGTCTTTAGTTTTGGCCAGGTAACCCACAAACACATGCTCTGCGTCGTTCACTATAAATCATACAAACACTGGCACACATTATCCTTAACAGTTGCTGCTTTCAATTATATCAGAGTTATGTTTACAAATGGTGGAAGCCTAGTGGAGAACTTTTTGTTCAGATTGCAAGAGCAATAAAGTTCACTCCTATTGTCTTCTGGGGACGATTTGGGTATAATATAAAATCATATTTCTAAGCTTAAGTTCTTGCTAATAATAACAATTATGTCGTCTAAAGTTGATTGTGGTTTTTATCTGCATGCATTTAGGTCACCCATACCATTCAGGCAACCCATGCATGTTGTGGTTGGAAAACCCATTGAGCTCAAGAGAAATCCCCAACCCACAGTTGATGAGGTTTGTTTTTATTTACTTATTTAATTCATACAAAATACATCTCAAATTCCTACATACGATAGTTATATAAATTAGAAGGGCCAAAGGAAACATACACTTCTAAACAGTTTTAAACCTAATTACCGTATTGTATATATATGGAAGAAGTTAGCTCGTTACAACAGTGGTTAGCTGGTATCAGAAGCTCATAGTTCGTTAGGCTGAGTAGACGCAGACAAGGATAATGCCAGGTATTGGCTGAAAGGGATTTCACTATATATTCGTTGGACCAACTGAAGTAAATTCGTGAACGTCTATAGTTTTTTGATCGTTAACATAATATCAATCCATGTTGGAGTATAAGTTATTCTCATATTTACTATTTCAAGCTAAGGTGTTTTGATTCATGTCCCGCTGATTTCTCATGTTATCAGCTGACCTACTGAACTACCATCACCTAATGTCTTAACTGCTACAAAATTTGAGGTGGTTAGGCATGTCTAAAAAACAAAAATGCTTTTCCTTAAAATACACTTTCAAGATCTTAAAAAAGTAGTTATCTTTTGACCAAGTAAAGATAACAAACCACCACAAAGCACTACTTTGAAACAAACTTTAGTGCATCTGCAAAGATGTTAAAAAGATGTGAAATTTGGGTCAGTCGGTTTTGTTTCAAATGATAATGAGAAACTTAACTAGTGATTTCTCAATGTAGCAATCATACAACGTGGCAATAATCTACAATGAAAAATGAAGTTCATATGGCCTCATTAATTGTAGTATCACGCTGCATGATCTTTAGCAGTGTTAAGAAAGAACTCATTTCATTAAATTCAATCGTCTTCTAAACCAAGAAAAAACCATTTCTGTCATCCATTACATCTTCATCTCTAACATCTAGAATTCCAACTTCCAGCAATTCATTCGCAATTTGTATTCTTTTTGTATATATATGTTAAAACAATTTTTTTTTCTGTTCGCAAAACTTGTTATCATTTTTTAAAATAAGTCCACAACGTTACACAAAAGTCATATATGTGGTTCATACGTGAACCATGGAACAAATGTTTAAATAATAATTGAATGCATAAAATTTTGGTACAAGTAAATAAATATATATGTATAGATATATAATACTAGTGTCTTTAAAAATTATTTATATTTTAACATAAAATTGATTAGCCTTAAGGCCCTTAACGTAAATGACATAAGATAGATGGTGTAAAGCATGTCAGGTTAGTCGGCTTAGTAATATACTTGCTTGACAAACATCCAATCAAATTCTGATTGGTATTGTAGTTTACTTATGCTTTGATTTCTAAAATGCTTGCATTTACTCGATTATGAGAAAATTGGAATTTATTGAATCAGAAGTTTCATTTGATCTTGGAATTCCTTGGTATTTTGAAAATTAACTTAAAGCTAGGCATTTACATAAAGCTTGTTTTATAATTTTGAAGCAAAATATTTTAAGCAGTGTATCAGTAATGAATATATTAGAACAAACTATTTAGACATGTAAACGGTCGGATACAGATTCAGATAGTGCCATATATTGGGACGGGATTCTAATTCGAGATCACTCCATCAAAAACCCCAAAAGCACAGCGGAAGACGAGATCGTGGTAATCTCAATTCCAATCAATCCAATTCAAAAGCGGTCACAATCCCCAAACAAGCAATATAGAAATCAATGCAATAACGAAAAAATAAATCACACAGCGATTTATAGTCGTTCCACTAACGTTGTATTAGTGTACATCCACTTTAAGAGGATGAGAAGAATACAAGAGATTGATTATAATGATCAAAATTATTATAGAGATTGATTTGTGAAGAAGAGAATTGAAGAATAAAATTAGGTTTTAATAAACCCTAATTAGTGGAGGCTAATCTCTTGCAGTCACTTTTTATTGCTTGTAGATCTTGAACCTGAAGCTAGTTTATATAGAAGAATAGAAAACGTAGAACAAAATTGCCCCTGCAAATCTCACAAATCTTCACGTTAAGTTCATGTCTGAAAAACAGTCGGAAGCCGCTACAGACACTTGTCCACTATCTCGGGATAGGTTCCTTGAAGTGACGGACGTCTGTGGATTTCCACAAACGTCTGTCATAAGTCTCGGGTTCAGGTTTGCTGAAGCGACAGATGTCTGTGATTTTTACAAACGTCTATCAATATCTGGGGATGCAGGTTTGCTAAAGCGTTAGATGTCTGTTGATTTTCACAAACGTCTGTCGCTGTCATTTCAGCACTACATATTTTCCTTCATAACTTTCACCTCCGAACTTCGATTTGCAAACCGTTTTCTCTATTATGAAGCTACTTCCGACCTCTGTAATTCTTCATATAGTGTCGCCAAAATTTAACGCCATATCTGTATTTGTATCTAAAATCATTTTCAGATATCAGATATCCGCACTTGTGAATGTGAATGAATATCGGTTATTTATCAAGGTTATATGTCGCGTCTCGTATTGAGAATTTTACACACAATATCTCATATCGGACGAGATCTCCCTCGGGTGAGATGAGTGTATCTCGGGTGTATATCTCAGATTGACATTTCATATTTTAAAGTTAATCTTGGGACTATCTCGGGGTAACATAAATTTTGAAATTGACATTTTAAATATTTTTATATTTATTGTCATCCAAATATGAACTTTTTAATATACTTGATTATATAAGACAGTAGTATTATGTTTTCTTTTTAGAGTAGAGAGGCATCTGATTTAATTTTATTGATCGCATTGATTCCGCTCATTTGAATATTTAAAATAGAAAATATAAAATAATTTTTTATTTTCGCTTACGTGTTGCAACATAAAAAACATAATTAGAGGGCTAGTAAAATGTCATTAGAGTGCAATTATATTTATAAGAAAAATAAATATGTAAATAAAAAAACATAACTTCATATGAGATTTATATTTCATATGAGATTTATATTAAGATCCTTCCTTGGGTTTTGCTTGATCTAAATGAGAAGAGTGTCAAATAAGATTAAAATTAAATTTAATGTCTCGTTTCGCTAAATCCCGTCTCAGTCAAGTTCGAAAATGACATCTCGAGCGAGATCTCGGGTGAGATGATCGAGATTTGAAACAGTTTTATTTACCCGATATTTTTTGACCAATTTACATCTAATGAATCTAAACAAACAGATAGAAAATTTTAATTCATTATATCCGTTTTAGTACTAAAAATATAACAAATAATAAATACGCTAAGAAAAATAATTTTATGCAGCAAACATTGATTTTTATACACATTAATTTTTTAGCTAGATAAATAGTAAACGAAAATAATTTTATGTCCTAAAATACACAAAAAAACTGTAATCTTGATTAAAAACCGGATGAATGATTATCGGATGCGGATATAGCCATATCTGCATCCGTATCCATCTTTCGGATATTAACTAATTTTTCATATTTGAGATACGGTTACGGACGAGATTTATATTGAGATCCTTCCTCAGTTTTTGCTCGGTGGCTTAATATCCTAAAAGAGATGAGTGTCAAATAAATTAAAAATAAAATTTAATGTCTCGTTTCGCTAAATCTCGACTCATTCAAATTCGAAAATGAGATCTCGAGGGAAATTCGAGTGAGATGAACGAGATCCCTTTCAGTGCTATTTATCAAATATTCTTTGACCAATTTATAACTGATAAATCTAAACAAATAAATAGAAAATTTAATTTATTTTAGTACTAAGCAAATATTGATTTATATATATGTATATATTAATTTTTTGGCTAGATAAACAGTAAATGACAATAATTTTATGTCCTAAAATACACAAAAAACTATAATCTTGATAAAAAAATCGGATAGATGATTATCGGATGCGGATATAGTCATATCTGCATCCGTATCCATTTTTCGAATATTAACTAATTTTCATATTTGAGATAATGTTGCAGATGAATTTCAGATTTTTCCGGTACTCATTGACTGTTCTAAAATTATTAATATAGAAATGTAAAACATACTCAATATGTATGGCTTAAAACGATATTTTGAGCACTGAACTCTAACATTTTCTTACTAAGTTAGGTTTCATGTTTTTTTTAATATCCATTTCCTTTGGTAACCAAGAAAAGGAACGGTCATCAAAATATAAATAGGATCAACTCAAATGGGGATGGAGAAATCATACCAATGGAACTAGAATTTTGAAAGTGTTAAAATAAGACATTTTGGAACGTGATATCCAGTATGTGAAACTAGAAGGTGAGACTCCTATTCAAGCTTTCAGAAACCATGAATGAAACAAGGACCAAAATTGAACCAAAATTGCAAATTCATGTTTGTATTTGTCTAATAATGAGAACAATTTGTTTAAAAATAATCTCCAATTTCAAAGTAATTTTGAATACTAGTTAGCCATATATTGACAGATTACTGCATAAAGTATATAATTATACGGATAGATCAAGTCTTGAACAGGAATAAAATTTACAAGATATTGGTACCCCACTTTAAAATCTTACATTATGTTCACTCAAATAATGGTAAGATGAGGATTTATTTTCATTGATTGGTTGCGTTTTATGGATTAACATCATAATTATTAATTGTTAAAGAATATTGCAGAAGATCTCGCTATTTATTATTTCTCAATTGTCTTTGTATTTTCCCTAGTTATAACATTTTTCTAATATATGTTTACTTAGACTTCAAGTAATTTAAATATAAATACGAGTCATGTAATATTGAATTATCAATTCAGTCATTAGCAAAGAAGTCATTCACAAAGGTAGCCTTTAATGATTATTTGTTTTCTTCCTCTATTTCTCGATTTTCTTCTTTTCTATTTTGTCTTCTTTTATTCACTGATTTTAACATGGTATCATAGCTTTATTTTCAACATGGTATCGGAGTAGGGTTCAATCCCGTTATTTTTTCTCTCCGTTTCATCTAAAATCCATGCAATCTTCCCGTTCCCGATATTTCCGATCCTGATTGTTATTTTACTTTCAATTTCATAGAAATATTCTTACTCTTATTTTTCTTCTTTGGTTTTCGATTTTAAATCCATGATTCATTAATGTCGTCTTTTCATACAGTTGCCTACCAATTAAGATTAATATGATATTTGAAGATAATCTCTTTAGCAACACTTTAAATCACTGTTTCGCATCGTTGGATGGTTTTGGTCACATTGCCTATTTTAGATTTTATTTTTTTATCGTGTTTGTTTTGACAAACTCAGTTGTTATACATCTTGAGTGTAAGTGGCATGTTAAAGAGTATTGCAGATCTCACTATTTATTATTTACGGATTATATTTATATTTTCCCCAGTTATAATATTTTACTATTATATAATTATTTAGGCTTCATGTAATTTAGATATAAATATGAGTCGTGTGTTGATGAATTATCAATTCAATCATTACCAAAGATATAGTGTTTAATGGTTATTTGTTTTCTTCTTCGTTTCCCCCTTTTCTTCCGTTTTATTTGTTTTCTTTTATTCTAGAATTTTAACGCTGATGACGTACGATACATAATTTTCATGATGCAAAGTTTTTATGGAGCATTGACGCACGAGGCGGTAACTGGTGCACGTCCTTTCAATTTACTACGCATGTAATAAATTTTTTTATATACCACACATCATGATTAATTAAATTTAATTTGTATTTTTTACCCGTAGATCTCCAATTTTTCAAACCTTTTGTAAACATCATAAACATAGTGTCAAAAGCATAAAATGTCATTCAATTATATTACTACTAGAGTAAACAAAAGACGCCTTCATAATTATATTTGAGAAGAGATGAGAAATGCGGAAAAAATGATACAAAAATAATTTTCTTATAACCTTAATTTTCTTCTTCCAAATAATTAAATCCAAAACCTAAAACTAGTAGTTCCCTCTTAGCATAAAAGAAAAAGTGTTCCTTTGTTAATAACAATCAATTAATAGTGGTCATTGTTTTGTATATGAATACAAATAAATTGTTATATCAATTTAAGTGAATGGAATCTTCTCTTTTATTATAACATGCATGTTTATGAATGCAATATTATTTTGATAAGTTCAAATATACGCTTTTCAACATTTTATAATCACAACACTACATCTGAAGACAAAATCACATCACTCTTATATATAATTAATCTTACCTTAACCAAATCGCCTAATTACGCATATTCTTCAATCGAACATGCATTCATAATCCATTTATAATATTTACATTACCACAAAGGTTTCTCCGTAATTGTAGTTTTTTCTTGTATGTTCCGTCCTGATTCATACAAATTTGCATCTCCTGTTTGTATTTGTAAACTTCCTACATTCACTCATGTTTTCCCAAGCAATTCATATGAATTCTTGCTTCATCATTTTGTGCCTAGTACATCCCTATTTGCTTTTTAAACCCTTGTAACTTCCACTTGAGATGAAAAATTGCAACCCTTTCCAATCAAATTCCCTATTGAATAAGGTTATTTTTAATTTTTGGAACATGTCCAACTCTTGTGAGTTTCACAAACTTTCTATCAAACACCTTTAATCTAATTGAACTTGCGACTTTAATCTCCATGTTGGGACCATTAGCGGATTTCACTTGCTTCTCCACTCGTTATAGTTCATGAATGTCTCGTTTTGTTTGCATATATGGAAACACACTTAAATCAAACACACAACGCTTGCTTTTATTACACACAAGACATTGTCGTCAAGTTTTTACCAAACTTTTACCTCAGCAACATTTTTTCCTTCCTTTTTTTACACATATGATGATGTTATCAACTTTTTACCAAACTTCACCTCGTCGGCATTTTTTCCTTCTGTTTGTTGTTGGCCATCTTCTAGTGCCTTCATTTTCCATTTTCCGTTTTCAACTTGTTGCAGAATTTCGACAAACGGCTTGGTTTTTCACCGTAATAGCAAATGATATTTCATTCCATATTTAGGCTTGTTTCTTTACTCGCATAAATTCATCTGATCAATTGCCCATTTCCATTTCTTCCTTCCACATTTTCTTCCATCAAATTCATCTTTCTCGTCTCTTCATTAAATAGACTACTAATGAATAAGCTCATTGAAACAACTCCATCTTATAAACAGATGTTTTTCAATTATTTGGTAATAAACTTATTAACATTGGGATATGTGTTTCATCATCAATCTTGTAATTCACGACTATTAATTAATTCAAAATCGCTTAAATGTCATCAAGATGTTTGTTTAATTTATTCATCTTTCTTAAGTTTTAGATTTAGCACTCTTCTCATGAATGAAGTTTTGTTTGTTGCCAAGTTCTTTGCTTTAAATCCTCCAACTGTCAAATTGCATTAGTTGATGTTACATTGGTAACAAAAAAAGAGATCGTATTCTTCAAAAAGCATCAAACAACAACTGCGGTCTTCTTATCCAAAGCTACCTATTTTTCTTCTAAATCTCTTCCCTTCTTTTCCTACGGCTGCTGAAGATTGTTGGGATACGGAAAATGCTCCATTTTTTGCTTTTCAAAATCCCAACTCCTCCCACTAAGTTTTTCAACGCACATTTTATCCATAATCAAAATATCTTCAGACAAATTTGTATAGTAGGCTATAATATCATTTGTTAGAGTTATTCCAGTTCCCACACCATTATGTATGAGAAAAGATAAAATGTAAAGAAAAATGATACACAAATATTTTTATCATAACCTCATTTTTATTAATTTCTTCCATGAATGAAATGCACAATCCTTAATTTGAGTACCAAACTCAACTAAAAAAACCTAAAACAATAATTCTCTTTTGACCTAAAAAATGTGTTATGCCTCCATTTGTAACAATCAATTACTTGATGGTAAAGTCATCAGTCGTATGGTGACAAAATTGTTGCATTCAAAATAATGTAAAATCTTATTTTTTATCGTAATATGCATATCCATATATGCAATATCATTTTGGATAAGTCCAATTTTTTTTCCTTTTATAATTTTCTCTACAAATGGATTATGTATTACAAAGCACAATAATTACAACGTTAAACATAAGTTTACTTTCAAACTAAAGCTTGCAGCAGTTATGTTAATGTCGTATTACCTTTTTTGTTCTATCTTCTTTTAACAGTTATTTAACGTATTTTGATCGCATCGAACTACAAAAATCTTCAAATTATATCTTAAGTCAAATTATTATGCCATCGTATGAAAAAATAAAAACAAAAATATTATGTTTTGCATATATGACTAATATTATATTACCTTGTTTTAAGAACACTGCATATAGAAAAATAATTTTCAATACCAATAGTTTCATGTGTTTGTTTTCAAACATAGAATCTATAACTAAAACTGAAATAACAAATAAATTTGTAAACATAATAATATGATCTTAATTTTATGCACTTTTGGATTGTGAAAAAAGAACATTAAAAAAAGTGAAAAATAAAGAGATGCTTATGTTTGTACCATGCGCTATGTGCACCTTTGTGCCACATCCATCGTTAATGACCTCATGTGCGCCACATCGTAGAGCTGACAGGTGCAACTGCTGCCTCGTGTCTTTCATCGCTATGAATTACATCATCGCTGGCAAAATCCAGCTTTGGTTGAAACTCAATTAACCATTTCGATTCAGTTCAGGCATAACCCTTACAAAATAACCTCGAAATTTCAATTTTATGATTAGGTGGTGTGAAAGTAGTAATAATTATTAAAGAAAGAAGTGATAAAATAGAATAATCCTATTGGTAAAAGAGAAAAATTAAAAGTAAATTACCTAACACCTAGTCCTATCAAAAATTCCATAGACCAATCCAATTTACAATAATCAAACAGAATTATCAAGACTTCTTTTCTAAGCATTCAAGCTCCATGAAAATACAAACTGTTTGCAAATCTATTGTGACGGAATTCTAACACGAGACTATTCAAATCAAAACTCCAAAAGCACAGCAGAAGACAGATCATGGTAAGAAGTGTAAAAACAACCAATAACTCAATCTAAATCTCAACCAATCCAAACCTGATCACAAAACCAAACAAATAATATAGAAATCAAAGCAATAACGAAAAATAAATTACACAGCAATTTATAGTGGTTCCACTAACGTTGTGTTAGTGTACATACACATTAAAAGAGAGCTTTTATTAATATCGATGAGAAGAGTATAAGAGATTGATTACAATGATCAAAATTCTAATATGATTGATTTGTGGAGAAGAGAATTGAAGAAAATTAGGTTTTGATTAACCATAATTAGTGGAGGCTAAAACCCTTGCAGTCGCTTCCTATTGCATAGAAATATGGATCCATAAAATAGCTTATATAGGAGAATAGAAAACCTAGGCAAAATTCCGAAATTGCCCCTTCATATATCACAAATCTTCATACAAAGTCCAGGCCTGAAAGCAGGCGGAAGTCGCCACAGACGTCTGTCACTCTGGGGAAGACGTCTGTCCAACGTCTTGGAAAAAATTTTCCTAAGACATCAGACGTCTGTCCAAAGTGACAGACGTCTGTTCTTGCTCTTTAGAAAATTCTGCAGTAGACTCAGACGTTTGATCAAAACTTCAGGTGTCTGTGCTGAGTCTTTGGGACAGATTTGCTGAATCCTCAACGTCTAACCATTCTCTCAGACGTCTGTGCCAATTCTCTCAGCACCACTCCACCTTCTTCACTATAACTTCCTCTTCTTAGCTTCGATTTGTGAACCGTTTTCTTTGTCACCAAGCTACTTTTAACCCGTTTAATTTTCTTTATATAATGTCGTCAAAATTCAACACTTCACCTCGACACTATATCCATCTTCAACTTCAATGATACTATACCATCACAACAACCGATAGCACCAACTATCACCATTTCTACCTTCAACCAACGCAAATGCTTTTCCAACGAGCTCCGACAAAACCACCGCTCATTACACTCCATCAACGAGCTCAGGCAAAGCCCCCGTCCGTTAACAAAGTGTTGAAAACATACAAATCGTAAACCGTCTTACCAAACACTAAAGTGCTGAGGAGTGTAAACTAGCATTTACCAAGAAGATAGAATCTTAATCTCTCATCGATACCCTTCTCCAAGAAAATCAAGTTCGAGCAATGCTCGAACTTTCCAACAGGCAATGTCGTAGTGAACATATCCACTACGTTATCCTTTATGTGCACTTTTTGAAGATATACTTGCTTATCCTCATCCATGGCTACTAGAAATGACTCTTTCACTTCAATATGCTTAGTCTGTGAGCTAAACATCAAATTCTCTGCCAAGTAACTAGCACTCTAGCTATCACATCGGACATCAATGCTATCGTGCTCGAACCCTAAGTTACTCAACAATCGCTTCAAATAAAGTGCCTCCTTTGCCGCCTACACCGTGGCTATCAACTCCATCTCCGTAGTGGATAAAGCAACCATGGTCTACAATCTCGATGTCCAACTTAATGGCTGTACCCCTAAGTGTGAAGACATATTCAGAAGTTGATTTTCTTCGATCTCTATCACCGGCATAGTCCGAATCACAATAACCAACCAACTTGCAATTTTTCCATCCGTAAAAAATAAGACCATGAGATGATGTGCCTTTAAAGTATCTTAATATAAGCTTGTTGATTTCACCTTCTCCTTGGAAGCAATGAGCATGTCGTCCACGTACAAGAGTAAATACACCCAACAATCATTTTTCAACTTCTTGAAATATACACAAGCATCTTTGACGCTTCTATCAAAACCATTTTCAAGCATAAAATGATCAAATCTTTTGTACCATTGTTTAGGTGATTGCTTTAAATTATATAGTGATTTCTTTAGCTTGCAAACCAAATTTGACTTACCATCCACAATAAAACCTTCTGTTTGCTTCATGTAGATGTCTTCATCCAAGTCACTATGAAAGAAGGCGGTTTTCACATCAAGGTGCTTCGACTTTAAGTCTTGAATAACAACCATGGCAAGTAATATCCTGATAGAAGTATAGCGCACAATCGGTGCGAATATCTCAACATGCTTCTTCCCCTTCTTTTGTGCAAACCCCTTAACCACTAGCCTAGCTTTGTATCTTCCATCGTCCTTCACCTTTTATATCCATTTGCACCCAATAGCACGGTTTTCTTTAGGAAGTTGAACCAAATTTTAGGTTTGATTCTTAAACAATGATTGCATCTCTTCCTCTATGACATAAATTCATTTCGAGCTATCACTCGACTCCATGATGTCATCAAGATCCATCGGCTCATCTTGGACTACATGAAGAACATAGTTCAAATTATCATAAAAGTTAAGATAGTTTCAATCACCATATCTTTCGGGTGGTCTTATAGTAAGACGACCAACCTGACTAGTAATAGCATCACCCAAACTCCCTTCGGCTCCACCTTGAACCGAATCTTCTCTAGAATCATGCACATTACCAACACTACTAGAGACACCCTGTGGACTATGTGATGTTACATCAACGCTACCTCCTCGCAAACATCTCCAATTACTCTACTCTCTCTACTCCTTGGACAAAATGTGGGAATAATTTTCTTATCCTTTGATTCACCATGAACCAAGTCCGGAACATCCGATGAGCTTTTATTCTCCTTGAACAACGTTGATTCATCAAAAGTAACATGACGAAAATTCACTACCTACTTCGTTTTCAGATTCCAAATCCGATAGTCTTTTACTCCATCCGTATAACCAAGCAAAATCCCCTTGAAAGTTCTAGGTTCAAGCTTATCATTTTCTGGATCATTCACATAAACAGGACTAGCAAATACACAAAGATAACTCAAGTGAATGCTCCTTTTTTCCACACTTTCTCTGGAATTTTGTTACTAATAGCTGAGCATGGAATTCGATTAATAATATGCATTGCTGTTGACAAAGCTTCAGTCCAAAATCTCTTAGCCAAACCTGATGTCAATCTCAAGCATCGAGCTTTCTTTAGTAGAGTACGGTTCATCCTCTCCGCAGCACCACTCGACCGCGGATCTTACGATGTAGTAAGATACCTTCGAATATCATGATGCTTGCAAAACTTCAAGAATTCTCTGAAAACACTCCGCTATTGTCGGACCTTGTAACTTTCAAAGACTTGCCACTTTCATTCTCTATAAGAGCTTTCGATGCTTTAAACTTTGCCAATGCCTCCGACTTCGCCTTCATTACGCACACTTATACTTTTCGAGAAAAGTCATCTATGAAAGAAATATAATAGCGAGCTTCAATAAAAAGAAGCTACCGGTGCTGGTCTCCAAACATCCGTGTGAACATACTTAAGAACCCTTCTCGAATCATGTTTTCCCTCACTGAATGAGACTTTAGTTTGCTTTCCCATGACACATTCTTCTCAAAACTCTAATTCGTTTAAACTCTCTTCATCGATCATCTTCCTCTTTCGAAGAATATCCAAATTCCTCTCCGAGACATGACCTAACCTCAAATGTCGCAACCTAGTCGCATACAAGCCACAAGAACTATCAACTCCTACACAAATTTCACCTTCTACAGTCACTTCTTGAAGCAAATAAATACCACGAGTTCTACCACCCTTCATCACCACAAGCGTACCATTCGAAACCCGCAAGCTATCCACTCTTAATAGTGATTTTACAACCTAAAGAATTTAGCTGTCCAAAGAGATAAGAGACTTCTGAAGTCCTGTAACATAGCGCACATTAGTGGGAGTACAAACCAATCTGTCAATTTGCACGAAACTAATGCCTTTTGACTTACAAATAACCCCAATTTCCATAACAATTGAATTTCCTTCTCTCTCAACATAAGATGTAAAACAATATTTATTCGATGTCATATGATAAGACGCCATTGAATCGAGCATTCATTCACTACTTGAAACATCCGATGCTACCGCCTGCAACACATATACATCTCCCTCACCAACTCCACTCTCCACCGCTACTGAGGAAGATGTTACTACCTACTTTGCATTCTCCTTGTCCGGACACTCATTCTTCCAATGACCAGGCTTTTTACAAATATAGCACTTGTCTTTTCCTTCCGTCGATTTTCCTCTCCAAACGAGGTTCTTTGATTTAGAACGTCATCGATTCTCCTTCTTCACATACCTCTTCTTCTCCACAAATAAATCATGATCACTACTAGCACCACTACTTTTATCACCTAACTCCTTCATTTGATTCTGCAACCTCTCGCTAAGAAGGCCTGTTTTGACATCATCAAGAGTCAATGTATCTCGGCTATAGATCAAACTATTTGAGAAACTTGTATAGCGGTCCGGCAACGAACACAACAATATCATCGTCTTTTTCTCTCCCTCAATCTTTAAATTTACCACCATCATCTTCATTAGCAAATCATCAAAAGTATTCAAGTGCGCCTTTAGCGAAGTACCTTCCTTCATCTTATAAGTGAAGAACGTTCTCAATAAGATCAAAGATTAGTCAGTGAATTCTTCATATGCAACTCCAACTTGTCTAAAATACCTTGACGGTAGTCTCACCACTAATTTTAAAGATAACACTCTCCCCCATAGCAAGTTGAAGTGTAGCAAATGCCCACTCTTTCATTCTCTCTCTCAAACATCCAAGATATCTGTCAACAACAAATGTGTGTCACATATTACCCGATGCACCCGATTTCTTCTCAGAACCGCTTTCATCTTCCATTGCCATTTTTCAAAATAATTGTCATTCCACTTGTCTATAACCAATTGTGATCCTAAAGCCGCATACAAACCACGTACATAAGGAACTACACCACTTGGATTACCCATTGAGGAACTACTTGAGGTATTATTACAACTACCTAGCAACACCAATGCTCTGATACCAAATGTTGTGATGGAATTCTAACACGAGACCACTCAAATCAAAACCCCAAAAGCATAGCGGATGACGAGATCGTGGTACGAAGTGTGAAAACAACCAATCAATAACTCAATCTAAATCTCAACCAATCCAAATTCGATCACAAACCCAAACAAATAATATAGAAATACAAGCAATATAGAAAAATAGATCACATGGCGATTTATAGTGGTTCCATTAATGTTATGTTAGTGTACATCCATTTTAAGAGAGAAATTTTATTAATATCGATGAGAAGAGCACAAGAGATTGATTACAATGATCAAAATTCTAATAGAATTGATTTGTGGAGAAGAGAATTGAAAAAAATTAGGTTTTGATTAACCCTAATTAGTGGAGGCTAAAACCCTTGCATTCGCTTTCTGTTGCATAGAAATCTAGATTCAAAAAATAGCTTATATAGGAGAATAGAAAACCTAGGTAAAGTTCTGAAATTACCCCTTCATATATCACCAATTTTCATACAAAGCCTAGGCCTGGAAATATGCGGAAGTCGCCACAAACGTCTGTCATTATGGGACAGACGTCTGTCCAAGGTCCTAGAAGAATAGAAAACCTAGGCAAAGTGACAGACGTCTGTTCTTGCTCTTTGGAAAATTCTGCGGCAGACTCAGACGTCTGACCAAAACTTCAGACGTTTGTACTGAGTCTCTGGAACAGATTTGCTGAAGCCTAAGATGTCTGACAATTCTCTCAGACATCTGTGTTGAGTCTCTCGGCATCACTCCACCTTCTTCGCTCTAACTTCCTCCTCCGAGCTCTGATTTGCGAACTGTTTTTTCCATCACCAAACTACTTTCAACCCTTTCAATTCTCTCAATGTAGTATAGCTAAAATTCCACAAAGTCAAACCCAAAATTGAAGAACAAAACCAATCCTATATTAACCTTTACATTTTTTCCGCTTTGTGAGAGAGAAATGACCGTTGATATACTAAGTTGTAATTCGGGTTATAATATGTAAATTGGGTTAGGTGTTATATATATTGTTAAGAGTCGGATTTGAATTCAGTTTTAATCCTTTCATGGTTTTACTTTATATATTTTTATTTTTTTAAATTTCGCATCCAATAATTTTTTTTTGTGAATTTTTACAACTGTATTAGTAAATATTAACATAATTTCATGAGAAAAAGTATTGAAGTTTGCTGACAAAATCAGTTGAACCATACCAAATATGCAATATTATTTTCTTTTTTATATCGCTTCTCATTTTTCAAGTAACTAAAAAAATTGTATGAACATGAAATATTGTAAATAAATGGTCATATATGAGAGGTTTCTGATGATCCACCTTTGTGAAGATGATTGTGTTGAAAGTCGATTGTTTAAATCCTAATACACGTAGATGCACACGTCGAAGAAGCGGTAAGATCTATGTAAGGTGGTTATAGAGGTATTAGCTTCGATCTATTTCGATATCAAAGTGAGTGCTCTGTTTTGTTTGAATTAAGTATCACTTTTATTATAAAAAAATAAGAGTATACCTAGATACATACATGCATACATATCTACATGTGTACGTTCGCACACGCACCCCTATATATAAATATGTATCTATGGAGAAGGATTAACTCCTCTTATTTACCCTTTAATATTACACCCTCATCTCTGTGTTCAAAATCTTCGAAATAAAATAAAATTGTAGATCAACCTATTTTCCAGTTAGACTTCCTTCACAAAAGGTTGGAACATTTTAAAAAAATTGACTTCTTAAAACTACATTTTAAATTGATGCATAAAATTTGCATGCATCATTACTTAGTTGAGCTAATTTGTCGATTTGGCTCGCGAGCAAGTTCTCTATGCTCCAATCTAGGTTCACTTGTGTAACATTCCATCACTTTGTTGGACTTTGCTAGGACAAATTGGCTTTTAGTCATTTTGGGAAATTCATTTACCTTGACAAATCTTCTAAACGACGTGAACGGTGAGTATGCTAGGGTCCTCATAGAGGTGAATTTAAATCAAGTCCTGCCTTCTAACAATTTTGGTTCTCCTTTCAAAAAAAAAAAACGTTGGCCTATATTAACGTTTTGTATCATTCTAAGCTTGAAATTTGTGATATATGTAGTATATGATCATGTATGTATGTAATTTGTAATATATGTAGCCTACTAGAATCCATCAATCTTTTAAGGCGTCTAAATTTTTTTAAATGAGCCAAGATTACGTAGATATGATCTTATTATCATCAAAATCATGTATGTAAAATTTGAAAGTGTGAAACATCTAACCTATTTCGAATTGAGTCATTAATATTATTTATTTTAATCATGGATTGACACATGGATTTGAGTATGGTAGAAGTTTCATAAAAATATAACATTTTGTAAAGTCGATCTTGCTAATGATAATATCTTATGTACAAATTCGTTTCATTTCAGACATTTTACCAAAAAAAGGGTAAGAAGGAATTTTTGGGTGATAAATAAAATTATATTTACAAATTTTGGCTTATTTTAAAACTTTTAATTGTATAAAATAAATGGGAATTTCGATGAAGGATCTAGAACTTTTCCACACACGTACTAGCTTCGGCATTGTATTGCCAGTCTCCGTAAAAAAATTACTTAAAATATTCTTAACATATTCAAATGAAAATTTAAATCAACGGTTAAAATAATGTTTTTGATATTAACTTAATATTTTGAACATGTTAGAAGTAAGGGTGACCAATCTTTAGTTAAAACTAGATAAACCAACCATTTCATTTTGGTTGGTTTGGTTCATTTTTAAAGCTAAATTGACTTATAATCGGTCGTAAAATAATTTTATTTGATTATCAATTTAATCCATTTTTTCCCATATTATCAAATTAAGTGGTGTTTTAGTCGGTTAGTTCACTAAAATAAATAGTTTCTATCAAGGTTTTAAATCTCCTTCATCTCATCCAAGATAGAAATCCGAGATTTTCTTCGAAATTCCAGATTTGACAGCTTGGCATCAGAGTTTTAAATCTCATTCATTTCAACCAAGGTATCAAACCGAGATTTTATTCAAAATCCGAGATTTAAAACTTTGGTTTCAAGCTCCAAAATCGTAAAACCGGTTAAACCAATCGAACTTAACTCAATCAGTTTGATTCCAATTTCAAAGTTTGCTTTTGAGTTAATAGATTCTCAATCATTGGGGTCAAACCAAACGAATGTTCAACATTTTGAATAATCTCATTTTTGTGCATATGATGTTTGTAGCTATATTGAACGTGCCAAGTTTCATTTAATCCCGAATAGTATAGCCCTAAAAATCAGAGTGTAGCAAAAGACGGGAATAGCGGATCTTTGTCTCTCTTTGTATGCGTGTGTGTATGTGTATGTGTATTCGTGTGTGTGTATGTGTGCATGTATACATATGTACCCACAAATGCACGTTGCTTAGCTCTCTCCTGTTTTTAGTTCCCCTTGACCATTAAATATTAATGTGATGTAAAAAGGACAGAAATGATGATGTATGAATGTGTTAAACATTCACGTTATATGCTTAGTCTGGGACATGGATATTTAACATACAAGCATGTCTATTGCTAAAAGGTTAACATATAAGCATCTATGTTGTTAAACCAGGTTAGTTTTGCCACTACAGGCTTCAGGATAACATCTAATAAAATTAGACTTGTGAATATGGCAGATAAATGAAGTACATGCTCAGTTTATTTCGGCATTCGAAGATTTGTTTGAGAAATATAAAGCCAGAGCTGGTTATCCTCACCTCAAACTGAGAATTCTCTGATTCCATATGCTATTAGCTGCGTTGGCTGTTGTTCTACATTGAGTGTATTGCCTTCAGGCCTGAAGGAGTTGCTAGGAATTATATCATCATTTCTCAAATGGTATGCCGATTCAGATCCTTTCACATTCGAATGGTACAGGAGATGTTGTAATTATTATTTTTAACATGAAACAGTGAAATATATAAATCTACAGTATAATGTATATTAATCGGAAAAAGCATACATTACATTGTTAGGTAGCAAGCTGTTATCAGTCAATGGTGTTTACCTTTAGCAGGTTACTTGACAATACCATGTAAACATTGTTATATAGCAGGTTGTTAAAACATCCTCAGGTCTGGTTCTTTCAGATGCTAATCTGTTGCTAAATGCTAGCAAAATTTTGGTTAATTTCAAATAAGGCTGTCAACGTATATCCGAAAAATTCAAAATTCGTCCATATCAGTATTCGAAAAAGGGATATACGTTTGATATCTGGAAAAACAGATACATATGAGGATACGAAGACATCCATATTCAAAAACTATCCATTCGTTTTTTTTTTCAAGATTATTATTAAAATTGTGTATTTTAAAATATTGAAAGATATTTATTTATTGTTTTATTAAGTTAGAAGTTCATATTTATACATAGGTATCTTAGTACAACAAAATAGCATTTATTGTTTTATTAAGTTAAAATTTATATTATACGCACTAAATACATGTTAACTGTTCAAAGTTGTTTATTATCATCATTTATTTTTAACATTTCAGTTGTCAATGGGATTGAAAAAGTTCATTATGTACTATAAAATTCATTTTTTTTCTTAATTTATCGGCTATTAGTGATCTATCTGTATTCGTGGATGCGGATATCCGATATTTGAAAATAATTTCAGATATAGATACAAATATAACACTATGTATATCCAAAAGTATCGTTGACTGACCTAATTTCAAATAAGCAAGTCAACAAGTTTATCATCATGTTTGCAAAAGATATTGTTCTTTATGTTTGAAAAAGCTTTAGCCATTGAGACCGTGGCAGCTTTCTTTCAAAAACGCATTTTTATCTAACATCACTTTAATTATTTTCTTCTGGATATAAGAAAATTTATAAAGAAACAATTATTTTTAAATATTTGCAGTTTAGAATACAAATATGTAAAAGTTACGATTTTTCAACAAAAAAGATTGCTTGGAAATGACAAGAAAATAGCGTAGGTTTAAATTCTAGAAGGAACAAAGCAAAAAACGTAAAACAATTTCAAAACTTAAGAAGGGGCTACCGTCTAATAAGTTTGAACTGATTTCCACTTAGTTGCTAATGGTTTACCAGACGAAATAACATATTGGCTATTTGAGGATTTACAATTATAGTTATATCTACAAATATGTATGCACGTCCACCGGACGTGGACATAGAAGAATTTGAACATAGTTGGATATGAGCTTAAAAGTAGATTGTTGCTATCTTATCTTTTGTTCATTGCTTCAGAACAAATTCATTTCAGTTTAGATACACAGATTTTCGTAATAGGCGGTTGCTTCAGTATAATGCGTTGAATAGTTTATTTACGCAGCAAAAAAGAATCAGATAGCTACTCATATAGAATATAACATTTTATTCTTTTCATCTGTGACGTTAGCAAATATTTAAACAAATGAACTAAAAATGTATAGTTACAGTTAACCTGTTTAACTTATAAAAAAAAAAAAAAACATTTTCTCTCATCCTTTCCAGGGTTGAGACTGACGTCTTCACAAAAAGACTTATAGGTGGCGGAGTTAAAAATGTCTGTATATTCTAAATGGTTTTAGGTAAAAAAGAAATTGAATAGGATTATACCATTTATAATACAATAGGTATATTATAAATAAAGTAAGTGCAGGTGGTGACATTACGATGAACGAGTCATGTTTTGATTATAGGTGATAACAGTATGATGAATGACTCATGATTCTTGAAATATTAAGAAATCTGATAAGTAGAAACTGATACATCAACCTAAGCAGAGCAAGAGTAAGTGAAGACAACATAATATGCATTATCGAATGTATGATATTAAATTATTTCATAGTCCAAGAGCATGTTAATAAAACATCCTTGAAGACAACATTTTTAGTGTGAGTACTTTTATCCATCGAAGTTTTCCAGTTTTAACCAAATTTTTTGTTGTTTTTCCTGAAATTCCTCGTGATAAAGCAACTATAGCCGATCATGGTTGAGTACATGCTCCGGTGGATATATTTCAACATGTGGAATGATTTGTCCTTATGATTTATTAATTGTCAAAGCAAAAACTAATCTAATTGGAAACTGTTTACGAATTAAATTGAAGGGCATCTTAATATTTTCAGAAGGCTTCATTGGTATACATGAAATAAAAACACGTGTACTACGAAAATGACCGGACGAAATTTCAGCATCTATGAGATGTCTATGGAAGGCACGACATATTAATCGCATTCCGTTATATAATTCAATTCTTAGGTCAATGTTTCGTAGTAGCATTATTGAAGATCCTATTTTAAGCACTAATTTATGCGGTGGTAGACCGCGGAGCGAGAGAGTTTAAGAGCTTAGATTGGTACAAATTAGCTATATCGTCTTCTACTTTATTAAAAGAATAACAAACGTGCTCATCACCTGGAAACATTTTATGTATGTTATTAATCTCATCTGCAGTTCATTTCTTGTTGCTAATACTGCTTTATTCATTGTATAAGTGCTATCATTAGAATTATCACCTAGTTTGGAGAAGACATCACTAATTAAAGAGCATAATGAATTTGTATCCTTCCAAGTTATAACAATATCATTGGGTAGTTTATTAATGTTTTCTTGGATATAATTAAGGTTCGTTCCCATCCCCAATATGTAAAGAAAGTCAGCATACGATTGATCATGTCTTGCACGCATATTTTGTGTCAAATGAAATACCATAACGTTTGACCATAAACAAGGTCGCACCATACGCGCATTCAGTTGTTTGCACTCTAGTCCCTCTAGGAAAATGTACGACTTGATATAAATCGCCTCATAATACAACAATTTTTCCTCCAAACGACACATCTATATCAGTCAAGTCTCTTAATAATCTATCCAAAGCCTCAAATGCATAACGATGAGCCATAGTTTCTTCATCCAATAGTATAATAGTTGCCATGCGTAAAAGCTTTGCATGTCTGACTGTTTTGTAGTATAACATGTGGATGAAGAGTCTAAGCTAATTGAGATTTTAAACCGAGAAAGTGCAGTTTTGCCACCTGGTAAGCAATCGAAGATATGTCATAACTGGCAACTTCCAGTGCTATAAGACCTTGATTTCTTAAACGTACTAAATTGCTTTATATGAACATGTTTTCTCGGTAACCCCTGAATCATCAATGAAAAAACTTGAGTTGTTTTTGGTATATACTGAAAACATGATCATGTCAAATGCCTCCTTTTGTTCAGTAGTTAGACTATGTATTGATTCTAAATCTATTGATGGTAGATTGCTCATCTAAATTAGTGTTAAAGTAGCATAGTCTTGCAATGAATCTAGAGAGTTACGTGGGATGTCATAATAAAAAATGGTTCTATTATATCGTTTTAAATTATTATTAAGGTCAAAGAGACACTTATTTACTAGAAGAAGACGTTTAAGGATAATCTTCAAAAAAATAAGACCAGAACTCATCCTATAATTCACGTACTGTGCATGGTTCACAATATACAAAAATAGTAACAAATAAGCGTCTTAGAGTGGTATGCATATGAGTATTAGAGGCATCTCTTAAACTATCTTTAATACTGCTATCATTTTCTAGTAAACCTCTATATTCAGCTGCTTCTTTGAATGTGTTATAGTGAGTACCATTACCTGCACGAAGTGTGAGAAAGAAATCGGGCCTCTAACCTGGTTTACTAGTAACTATAATTAAAAGCGATCGCCTTCTACAAGAGATACGGTATAAATTCGACCAATCACCTTACGATAATTTAAATAAACGTTTCCATTTCTTTTGATTAGAATCCCACCAATATTTTTCAAGAAATTCATAGTATAAGTATTGTCGTGACCCTTCATCAATCAAATATTTGTTAAAAAAATTCAGTTAGCATAGTTTTAGTTCTATTTTCATTACCTAAAATAGAATCTGACCTCTCATCTGCATTAAATTGAACTTGTTGCATATTAGGAAGATGTATTTGTAGTTCTAGAACATACAAAGACATATTGCTAAGTGGAAACTTATATATCCTCCATAGTGCCTCTGGTGCACAAATCCATCGAGCATTGAAAAATTGAGAAATTTCATCATCATCATTTATTGTAATAGACCTGCTTATGGAGACCCGATCTGATATGTTGTACATATTTATACATATATTTTTATTGATTTAATACTTGAACAAATTTTGATGTTTATATGACAGCCATATTTCAAAAGTAAATATGGATTATAAGGAACTACCAAACAGTTGTCTGTTATATTGTTTGTATTTTGATTTTGCAACCCATTGCCACATCGTTTATAATGGGATATCAAACACTTCCTTTAAAAGTTAAAGGTGCAAAAGGTTTAGGAAATCCCTCGTTACATTGACTATTTCTCATACATACAGCATTGGGGTTGAAATGACCATGATGAATCATATGACTCATAACTGTTGTATATAAATCTAGTTCTAATTCTTTATTTGGAATTTCTTCTCTAACTATAGTATCATAACCATCAGGATTGTTAACTTTATAATTTTCATCAAGAATAATTAAGACATGTGAATGTGGTCACCCTTTTTTTTGGAACTCAATGACATGAACATGTGCAACAACTTTACCTATAACGTTTTTATTAAATATAAATCTTGTTTTAGTTATTCTAATTTATCATGGAATATCGTAGTGGTCAAATATGGTTTATCGTGTGCTTGTTGGAAGGATAGTAGCTCTTGTATAATTTCTACCCACTTAGGGTTACATGTCATAGAAATAAATAAATTAGGTTTTCCGTACCCTCTAACTATTGTCACTGCATCTTGGTACCGCTAATACATGTCTTGTGGACTACCAATATGAGGTGCAAGAAGGACTTTTCTCACTCCAATGTCTCCTGTGATTTTGAAGATGCACAATCAGTTTATATTATCATATTATTTAATAGGTTTAAGAAAAATAGCAATGAATACTTACTTCCAGTTGTCTCCTCACTTGTAAGAGCATCTTGTAAACCTTAATATAATTCAATCTAATAGTATCTTGATTATCAATTGAAGATACCTCAATGGCATAGTTTCAATTTTAACATAAGTATCAACAACATATTGTTGAAATAGGCCATAATGTAGTATAAGTGGCTTTTTTTAGGGCATATCTATATTAAAAAATCAGAATATTTAGCGGGAATGATAAAAATTTATAGTAGTTTTTAGGTAAAAACATGTAGGAAGTTAGTTATGACTAATATTTACTGTAGCTCTACAACTAATGGTGCATATTTTTGGATGTCTAGATCTCGCCCTTGTTCACCACGTGGAAGTAAAAGAAGATATTGTAATAGGTCATAAAATCCTATAGTGTTTGGAATTCATTGTATTTGTCATGTTCTTGTTTCAACTATGATATCCCCATCACTTAAATAAGAACAATCATCTCCAACAATGATACCTGCTACTTGTGGTGCAGTTGGTAATTCATAAAGGTGTCGATCTATTGTAATTTCTTTAAATTGAAGCCTATAGTTTTGTATATCAGCATGTTACCCCAACTGCCTTAATACATCTACATAAGGATTATATGTATCTGAAATTTTGTTTAAAGTTTGCAGTGTGTCCAGCCTTAATGCTTCACTGTCATGTCTCCGATGTTCAATCTCATAATTAGTATCATAGTTGTACATTTGTAAATATATTTCCATGCATAGGTATAATACTTCCAAATATATGATATATTGAACCTTGGGCGCGATAAGAATATATTCCGCCTCGTGCGTTTGCTAGATCTTGATCAATGGTAGCACCGATAGATGTAAATGCAAATTGTTATAAGATCTAATGTTTGTTTGGAAATCCATACCAACTTCACCTTCATCAATAAATAAACTTAAAAATTGTTAAGGTGCTGTAGGATGATGTATGTTAATTTTACCACTTGAGCACCAGTTTTCATATGTTTCATGAAAAAATATTTCTACATTACAGAATCAACAGTAGGTGGGGACTGGTAGTACCCGTGGAAGAAAATATCATCATGCAATAAAATTGGGACCATAATTATGATGTGTCAAATGGAAAATCGATTTATCATTTCTTTTGCATATTGACTGGGTGAAGTTTTTGAACAGTTGTCAGCACGGAATGGTTAATTTTTGTAGATGCCAAAAGCTAAGCGTTATAGATGCTGCAGTCATCTATAGTATTAACTTCTGGCGATAAAATATGGCAATGCTAATGGTATCATAATATCAAAAGCACATGAATATGAACATAATCTCAGATTTCAAAAAAACACTTTACTGATTACATGTCAAAACAATAATCCATATCCATGTTACATAATCCCATATTGTTTCCCAAGTAAAGGTTACATATAATCATTACAAAAATACGTCAAAAGAGACATACGACAATGCCTCATTGGTTGATCAAATTAATATAGTCATATCTGACTTAATACACAGTAGAACAAAACAATAAGCAACTCCTAATTAACTATCCACCAGCCACATACTCATCTTCAGATGCCTTATTCGCTAAAAGACCAAAACCTGAAAGCCTCAACCCTCGGCCTATTCAAATCAATTTTGATCACCCGAGAGTTTAAGGGGAAATAAAATCTTCGAGTCAGACATAAAGCCTGGTGTGAATAATTCTATTACATATCGATTTACTGATATTAAGTGAGACCACACCGCTTAGCGGAACAGGTTTCCCCTCACTCATATCCTCTTTAAAACATATATTTTACAAATCCTTTCATGCAACCAAACTGGTTAATCAAACTGATTATATCAAAATAACAATATCCTTTATGCTAATAAATGGACTATCTGTCCGTAAAACAGGTAATATGTGAACTATCAGCCCAATATAATAGTAAGGCCCGTTATGCTACAAATGGACTATCTGTCCATACAACTGGGCTGACTACTCGCAAACTGGACTAAGTGTCTGAATCATTTTCTTAGGGTTAACCACCCTTTAAATTTTCCTTGAAAACCTTTTCAAAATGATTTAGTCCTTCAAATCATATATATATATATATATATATATATATAAGGAAAATATATCCTTAGCTTTACTTTAAGCCATTTTGCCATGTTATATATATACTTTACTCAAAATAATATTGATTAGATTTAATAAGGAATGCTTGTCCTTCCAAAACAAGTTAAAACCCTTTTTAACTTGAAAATACTTAGGCTACATTAATACATGCGAGACATTTGTTTAAAACCGTTAAACAACCCTTTCGAAACCATAGAAGGTAACCCTTTCGAAACCACTGAAAGCACCTTTCGAGAACATTAGGAAAAATCTTTCCTTTCTTTTCTTTGAAGGCTTCAAAATATCAGACATCCTCCTTAAAACCTTTTTAATATTGCCTTTCGAAAACATAGAAAAAATCTTCCATTTCGACCCTGTCGAAACCCAGGGGAACCACCCCTTTCGAAACCATTCATTAAAACCTTTTGAAACAGCCAAAATTCAATCCTTTCGAAAGCACTTTGGGTTCAATTTAAAGCATGTGGAAACTATTCGAAACCATATAAAAATTTACCCCTTTGAAACCTTTGAAAAATGTCTCGGTCGAAACCATTTGGATCCTGTCTTCAAGTAGAGCAAAAGGATCAGAAGCCCATTATAGTTGAAAGCATCTGTTATGAAACCTTTTAAAATTATCTCTTTCGAAACCATTTTTGTTTTACTTTACTTATAGAAAAAATATCTTAAAAATTTTAAGTCAAAAGAAGCAGCTTTGAAACCATTTCCTAAGTAATGAAGTGATGGTGCCAAAACCATCCCTTTGAAAGCATTGGAGAAGTGACCAGATTTTTAGCAAGCAAAACAACCCTTTCAAAACCTTCTGGGTCGAAAGGTAAAAAGGCGGCAGCAAAAAGGTTTGGAATTGATAGAAAGTGATTACTTAAAAAAAGAGGCGCAACCCAATCGCAACCATTTCCTTTAAATCATTTGACCTGGTCGAAAGCTACTTTGTCGAAAGCCATTTAGTCAAAAGCAAGAAGGCGTTTGATTTAAAAAACAAAGGGCCGCCTCAACCCCATCAGAACTCCTGATTTCGACTTCATACCTTCCATCGACATCCAATTCACTACGTACCAGTAAACTGGCACCATATGCATTAGTTTCGACTATGTCGGAGGCGAAGATGAGGAGGTGGAATCTGGTGCCGACGGTGTCGAAACAGTGAAAAACATGTAGCTAATAGTTCTTTCCACCTGTGATTAGTTGCCTCTTTCTTTACCAATAAAAAGTACCACACTTTGTCAAAAGTGCTGCCGATTTTCTAGATTTTATAATTTAAATCATTTTACAAAAAGTCCCTTCCCCTCTTTTAACTATATAAAACATTTAAGTCCCATACCTTAAATAATTTTGTGTAGCCCTTAAAACATTAGGAAAAATCTACAAAAATTCTAGAAAATCTATTTTAATATGTTTTCCAACATATAAAAATTTCAGATCCCAATCTTTTATTATTTAACTGGAAATAATTATTAACCCAAATTTGCATTTTTTAACTAAAAATTCATATAAATCCCATATAATTTCAGAAAATTCTAAAAATTGAAAATCCTCTCCAAAATAATATTTATGATCTTCTTAAAAATTTGCAAGGCATTAGGATGTCATTTTATAGGGTTTTTGTAACGACCCAATTTTTCGACGCCCGAAAGTCGACATCAATACGTCCATTGTATCAAATGCCGCAAAATCGAATGTCGGAAAAACGAACCGTTAGGGTTAAGAAGAAGAAGATAGAAGACGAAACAGAAATAATAACAGAATCTCACATTTCGCAGCGGAACAACATATAATAGATAAATGAATAATCTTTAAAACAAAAGCACTATATCAGTTTATACATACATCACCAGAGTTTACAACGACACAATACGACATTGACAGTTATATAACTTGCCCACATGGAAAATTTACTTTGCACCAACCACATGCAGTGGACACTGCATAGTATAAGTGATGTGCTCCACCATCCAGCTTGCCTTCAGATCTCCTCAGCGTATCTTTTTTGGCTTCGCTCCAGAATAATGATAACCTGACTCTAGGCTGTCCGTGTGGAAAAATTATGGGCACCCAGAGTTTAGAAAGGAAATAATAAACTCCAGGTCAGTCATGAGACTGGTGTGAGATCTTAAAAACAGTTATTTTCACAAATAAAATAAAAAGAAATCCGCTATGCTTTTGGAAAATGAAACTACCATAAGGCCTCCCTCCACACACACAATGCAAATGCAGAATTATAGGATATTTCTCCTTATGATAGTCAAACACGCTTGATACGTAAAATATTTTTAATATTATCATTAATGCATAGTGTGGAAAGCATTTCGAAAGTGTAATATTAATCTTAGCCAACATACAACCATTATTGTATGCCTACTATAGCTACCATCTAAATAGTGGTGACCATCATAAGTAAATGGCAGGTTATACAACTAAAACCGTATAAGGCGCGTATTGGATGATTGGATTTCCAACAATGGTGTAACATCCCAAAATTTGTTAATTTAACTTATTTGAACTTTTGAAATTCAATTTAAAAAGTTTCAAAAGAAATAAAATATTATTAATACTAAATATTACAAAAATATGTGGATATAAATAAAGTATTTGGTAGTTTAAGCTTTAAATAAATAATAATAATTATTATAAAAAGACAAGAATTTGTGTTAAACATAAATATATAAGGTAACTCATATGGATACATAAGATAATTCTAGTAAAAATAACATATGAAATACATATAGATTTGCATGTGAATTATGTAAACAAGGAAATAATAAAACAAAAATGTATGCAAAAAGATAAAACAAAACAAAGATGTACATACAAAATTTGCATGTAAACAGGAATGGGAACATAAGCATTAAATGATATCATTTCAAGCACAAAAAAAAAATCATTTCAGCCTCCAAAAGAAAAATCTCTGGTCAAAGATGGAGGCAAGGAAAAAAATTTGGTCAAACAAAAAAAACAAAGAAGGGAAAAAACTGTACCAGTAAAGCCTCCCTTGTACAAACTATTTCCTTTATATATATACATCTACTTTATTTCATTTCGTTCATCAAAATATAGTAAACCAGAAAATAAGCATCATCATTCAATTCAACAAAGTAAGCAACATGATTCAAAGGCAGATTTAAAACTACAGATTTTCAAAACCAAAGCAGCTCTCTGTTCATAAACTTTTCAAGTGAGTAAACAAACTGTTTTAGAAATGTAAATTTGTATGTTTGATTCATGAATAACTTATGTTTTGCTGTATATTGAAAAAAAATTGTTCTGTATGTTTTCTGTGATATTGGAAATTTTTATATGGCTTGTTCTTCTATACTTTTGGTTTCAGAGCAAAGTAAATTAGAAACAATTTAATAAATCCTCACACAAACATTATAAACTTAGGATTTTAAACAAAATAAGTTTGTTTAAACTTAAATCACAGCCTAGAATTTGTTTGAAGCTTGATAGTGGAATATGGACTCTGTAAACTCAGTTTTACAGTAAAAAGAGAATCATATGATTAAATCAAATATTTTAAATTGTTGATTTGATTATATAACTTGAATGAACGTTCAAAGATAGGATTTTTAAAATTAATATGGTGATTTTTAGTTGCTTAGGCTAGGAGCAGTTCAGACTTGATCAAAATATGCTTTTTAACAATTTTCTGATGATCGATTCAGTTTTGGATGTTGAAATTTTGTGCGAAGTAGGTTTGTTCATCGACGATTTCAAGAAAATTGTCAAATGATTTTTCTATTGCATAAATTGAAAGAACGAGGTGAATTTAGGGTTTGTATTCGAGTTTTGGGCATGTCTAGAAACGAGGTGATTTCGCAGCCTCTGATGCGTCGAGTTGCACGTGCTCCAGGGGGATGGTAGTGTAGGGGGTTGACGTAGTGTGGACGGAGTTGGAGCTTCTCCGGTGATCTGAGCAACGGCAATGAGGTGTTTTTGTTGGTTGGGTCGAGTGCAGTTTTTCGAACGAACTACTTAATTTCGATTTGAAATTTTTGGTGTCGAATCAAATGTCGATTTCGAGTGTAGGTGAATTTTGCAACTTACCGAAGATACTGAAGTTCGCCGGAGAGGCGGCGTGACGCCGCACACGTGCACGACAACGAAGTGGTGTCAGGAAGTCAGCTGTGAACAACTCGAGTTGATACTCGAGAAAGATGACGTGTTGTTTCGGTTTGGAGCTCGAGTACGTGAGTATACTTCCTGTTATTTTAGTTTAAAACTTAAGTTTAACTTAAACTTTAACTGGAAAAAGAAGAAGAAGAAGAAACGAATGAGAGGGAAGATGAAAAACTCGGGAAATAAGTGGGAGGAACTCGGGTTTAACTTGAGTAAACGCAGGGATTTTCTCGGTGTAGTTTGAGACCTTCAGCTTAATAAAAGAATTGAAGTTATATCACCTTAAACAATTTTGAATATTAATGACTTAAATTAATTTTTGACAAATTAACCTAAGAACTTATTATAAGTTTCAAATTATTTAAGTAAATACTTAACAACGTTTTTAATCTTAATTAATACTTTAATTAAGTAGTTAACCTAAGTTAAGTATTAAATTTAATTGCCATTAAAGCTTTCAAGTTAGTAATAATAAGTTGATTTCAAAGTTTAAGGAAGATTTTAAAATGTTAATTAAGATAAAAAAATTATTATTAATTAATTGTTTAAAAAGGATAATTAAGAATGGTTAATTAATTTATGATTGTAATTAACTAAGTAATTAGAGATTTATCAATTTGTAATTAAAGATTGGTTAATTAATAATTAATTGTTTAATTTATTTGTAATTAAGAATTGTTGGTTTGATAATTAAAGTTAATTAATTTATAATTAGTAGTTAATTAAGATAATTAATTGAGGAATAATTAATAATTAAGTTAATTAAGATTTAATTAATTCCTAGTTAAGAATAATCAATCATTGATTTAAAATAATCAATAAAAATAGTTATGTGGTTAATTCATTTAAATCACATTCACCTTGATTGAAAATAATTAACTATTGTTGTACACTAGATTGATATTTCTGTTGTGGTTGTGATACCGTGTGATGTAAGTTGCTTTGTGCTGAATTATGATTTGTGATTTGTTTCTGTATTTATGTGAAAACCATTTTGCCTGTGAAATGGCATTTAAACTTCGATGCGACAGGGAGTCGGATTTCAGTTAGTCGTTCGAAATCCACATCGAACCCTGAATGTGAATCTTTGTAATTGATGCATCCACGTGTTTTAAAATTAAGCGCTCACTATTCGGTTTAGCCTGGAAAGGACCTTTGTGTCATATAACCCATTCCAAATAGTGTTACGTCGAAATGAATAGCATTTGAAGACGGTGGTTAAGACCGGGTGTCTTCGAAAATGATAGGATAACCTATCGAATGTCTCTGCACTGAGTTGCTCTGGTATAAAGATTTCCACATGTGATGGGGAGTCCGATCGGGATTATGGATACTCGGATTTGCAAGGGCTTCTTCCTTTATTGGACAAAGTGCCTTCGGTTCTGTTCGAACCCGGAACAGACTTGTATAGTTGTGTGTCTGGCACTACACTTTGAAATATAAAGCATCTTTATTTCAAATACATATCTGTTAGTGGCGGAGAATTTATTCTCTTAGCTTAACACCCTTCTCTGAGACGTATGAGCTCAGAGGTTATGTAGTTGAAGATTATCAGTGATATACTTCCAAATTGGTAGTGTGACATGCTAAGTGCTACTGTGTGTTGATGATCATTTGTTGATCATTTGTGATCAAAGCGCGGCTTTCGTGTAAAGCGTGGCTTTCGTGTAAAGCGTAGCTTTGTGGACGAGACCTCATCAGACCTCACACCCCGGAAATGGATGAAACAGGAAAGATGTGGCAAGGTTATGAGGGTCGCGCCCTTTAGGGTGTGTCGTTTCCTTCTGGAAAAAGGTAGTATCATGGTATGGAGCCCAGATACTTTACCTATGTGGTTGCTACAATCTCATTTACTATGTGGTTGTTTCTTTGTGGTAGAGGGCCCTCGGATAAAGGTCGTGAACGATGGCATACTCGAGTAGTAGTTGCCTAGTTCCAGAGGTAATCCGGCCTTGTGTTGGCAGAGAGCCGGGTAGGTTCTCGGGACGTCCTTCCAGAGGCGTACCCATGTGGCAGTAGGAAGTTCCTTACCCTGACCATTTGTTCGAAATCAAAAGAAACAATAAGAGCCCTTACGATTGCAATTTGTATAACCTGCCACCTCAGGTGACAGCTATAGTAGGCATAGTATAATGGTACCTATGCTAGCTAAGATTAATAGTATACTTTCGAAATGGCTTTCTACACTATGCACTAGTAATAATATCAAAGAATTTTTCTCGTATCAAGCATATTTGACTATCATAAGAAGAAATCTCCTCCAATTATGCGATTGCATTGTTTGTGTGGTGGGAGGTATTATGGTAGTTCATTTTCCAAAAGCATAAACAGTTTTCTTTTATAAATCTGTTTTATTTAAAAGCAACTATTTTTGTTTACTCATACCAGTCCCATGACTGACCCAGAGTTTATTGTTTTTTTTAAACTCTGGGTGCCCATCGTTTCCACATGGGCAGCCTGGTAGCAGGTTTCCATGTTCTGGTGTTAGCAGTATTTTGGTGGCTTTTACCTTGGATATATTTTAAAAGCTTTGGATATCAAGATGCTTAGTTTTTTAAAGTTCACTATCGCTTCATTCCTTTGAAATTTTTTGGCATATGATCACTTGTGGTTCTATTATGATGTTTTATTTGGAGTTGTGATATATGTATTATGATACTCTGATGTAGTAATGGATATTTTGATGATGTTGTATCTGTGATGTAATGCATGTTATTCATTTTGTTTCCGCTATTGTATATTCATCTAATGTTGTTATAAGCTCTATCCGACTGGAGTTCGATGTTTGAATTTTCGGCAGTCGAATACAAGTGAGATATTTAGTGTCAATTTTCGAACATTGGATTTCGGGTCGTGACATGTGGTATCAGAGCTGAAGGTTGAGTAAGAACTTTAGCTACGGAGTATAACACATTAGATGGCTCATTAGAGATCGGGTGAAGTATACCCTAGAATGAGTATAACTGAGACCGAAACCTCAAATTTTCTTGGTCTATTTCTTTTAACTGCTGATATTCCTTATGATATCTCGTCCGAATATCTAAACTATTTTCTTACTAATTACAGATAGTAAGAATAAGCGGACGAAGAGGAAGAGTTGGGGGACGATGAAATGCCACAGCACCTAGCCAAGTTTCTCCAATAGCAGAAGCAGCTTTATCTACTCAGCATCAGCCGAATCTGGCTGATTTATATAGGAGTTTCTCAAGGCTTGGTGGTAAGCCGTTCTCCGGCAAGGAGTCGATTGTTGAGGCCCAAGCATGGATCAGATCATGTGAAAGAATCTTTAGAGGGCTAAAGTTGTAAGACGATCAGATACGACTCATAGCTTCTTGGCAACTTCAAGAAGAAGCCTTAGCATGGTGGGAGACAGTTACTATAGATACGCCAGAAGACGAGTTTACTTGGGAGAGATTTAAAGAAGTATTTGAGAAGCGCTATATGCCATCAGCTGGAATTTCTCGAATGTACCGGTAATTCATGGACTTAAAGCAGGGAAGTTTGTCATTTGAGGAGTATCTAAAAAAATTCAATGAATTGTATCGTTTCGGTCCAGAATTGGTGAACACACCTTTAAAGAAGATTGAAAGGTTCATTCGTGGGATGAATAAGAAGTTCCACGAAAGGATGACCGGCGGCGTCAAAGAATCCTTTCAGATTTGGCTGATATGGGATACTGATATGCTACACTTGACATGCAAGAAGCCCTGGTGGAGAAAGGAAATTCGAGCAATCAAAATTGGAAGAAGAGGAAATTTAGAGGCAAGAAACCATGGCAGGTAAGGAGAAAAAGAAGAGCAATCAGGGAAGCACGGCAGAGAATGTCACTTGCTTCAATTGTCTAGAAAAAGGCCACTACTCAAACAGCTGCAAGAAGCCAAAGAGAGATCAATCCGTACAAGCAAAGCCCAGGGAATGTTATTATTGTCATAAATTGGGACACGAAGTTAAAGACTGCCCAGTCATGAAGCAAGCTCAGACAGCCATGGTGTACATAGTCAAAGACAAACCTGCATCTTCCAAAGCAGATAAGGGGAAAGGAGTTCTGGAAGGTAATCTTACTATTTATGATAGCATTGTTAGAGTTCTGTTTGACACGGACGCTACACACAGTTTTATCTCTCAGCAAGCTATAAATGAATTAAATCTGGAACCCGATTTTGTTGATGAGCCTATATGCGTAAAGAATCCAGTTGGAGGTCCCGTGAACCTTTGTCTTCGCGGTAGAGATGTTTCTATCTCATATTCTTGTTACCAATTCCCTATCAGTCTCTTCGTCCTTGATTTTAATGAGTTTGCAGTCTTACTCGGAATGGATTGGCTAGCAAAATACGAAGCCAAATTGGATTGCAATAATCGATTGATTTCAGTCAAAACCGAATTTGGAGATTTCATCGAGATTTCTTGTGAGGACCCTAGTCCTAAAAGAGAAGGGTTGATGTATAACTTGGGTTATCCCGAACCCAGTCTGGAGTCCATATCCATTGTTAGAGATTTCGTGGACGTGTTCGAAGAAGTGAAATCCTTACCTCCACACCATGAAATAGAATTCAGAATTGACCTAGTACCCAATGCTCGTCCTATCGTTCACGTAAGTCGCAGGATGACACCCAGGGAAAGGGTTGAATTAGTCAAGCAAACTGATGATTTGCTAAATAAAGGGTTAATTCGTCCTAGTGTTTCTGAATGGGGTTCAGCCGTCGTGTTTGTTGCTAAATCAGACGGATCTTTGAGATTGTGTGTGGATTACCGCGATCTCAATAAGCTGACTCTTAAGAATAAATTTCCTCTACCTAGAATTGACGATCAGTTTGATCAATTACACGGCGCTCGTTTCTTTTCAAAGATGGATCTAGCCCAGGGGTTCCATCAATTACGAATCGCCAAAGATTGTGTTCATTTGACCGCTTTTAGGGGTCCTAATATGTTCTACGAATGGTTAGTCATGCCTTTCGGGCTAACTAATGCTCCAGCATTCTTCGTAGATATTATGACTCGTGTGTTTCAGGAAGTATTGAATAAATTTGTGCTCATGTTTATTGATGATATTTTGGTCTATTCCAAGACATAAGAGGAACATGCCGACCACCTTAGAATCGTTTTGGAGATATTAAGGAGAAATATTCTATTCGCAAAATTTTCTAAATGCCAACTTAGGGTCAAAGAAGTTAAGTTTCTCGGCCATATTGTTAATAAAGAAGGAATTTCTGTTGATTCTAGCAAAATTTTCGCATTCTTGATTGGAGGAAACCCACTACCCTAAAAGAAGTTCGAAGCTTTTTGGGTTTAGCAGGTTATTATCGGAAGTTTATTCAGGACTTTTCTAAGATAGCTAGTCCGTTGACTAACTAACAATGAAGAATGCAAAATTCAATTGGACTCTGAAATGTGACGAAGCTTTTCAGGAGTTGAAGAAGAGATTAACCACCGCTCCTGTTCTCGCTATTATCAACGGGAACCAGGGATTATCTGTGTATACTGATGCTTGCGGTGATGGTTTGGGTGCGGTATTAATGCAGAATGGGAAGGTAATTGCCTATGCGAGTAGACAATTACGTCCTCATGAAAGAAATTATCCAACCCATGATTTGGAACTTTTAGCTGTTATCTTCGCTTTGAAAATATGGTGACATTATCTTCTGGGTAAAAAAAATCTTTTCAGCTTTCCTAACATTTTACGAATTTAATTTAACTTAACAATATACGTATTGAACTCTTTTTATTCTAGGTGAAAAATTCGAATTATTCACCGACCACAAATTTTTGAACTATCTCTTCACCCAGAAAGATTTAAATCTGCGACAACAACGCTGGTTGGAATTTCTGGCATCTTATGACCTAGACATTCTATATATGCCCGGAAAGGCCAATGTAGTTGCCGACGCCTTGAGTAGAACGCATGCTATTCTTGCTCACCTTGTCATTGCTCCTACTCTTCTTGAGAAAGTCGCTAGTAAAGAAAAAGAAGATGAGTTCCTTCATCAAATTTATGAGAAAATGCGTCGTGGTGAAAATACTACTTTTGAAGTCGACGACAATAAAGTTATAAGATTGAAAGGAAGAATCTGTGTGCCGGACATCCCTGATCTGAAACATGAAGTTTTAGATGAATGTCACAAATCTAAACTTTGCATCCATCCAGGATTCAATAAGATGTATAGAGATATGAAAAGAACTTTCTGGTGGAAGACAATAAAAAGGGACATATCTATATATGTGAGTCGCTATGCTACTTGCCAACAAATCAAAAGCAATCAAAAGAAAATGACGGGTTTACTTCAACCTTTAGAGGTACCCAAGTGGAAATGAGACCAAGTATCGATGGATTTCATCGACGGGTTGCCTCGTACGTGGAAGGGTAATGAAGCAATCTGGGTCATTGTGGACCGTTTGACTAAGACAACCCACTTTTTGCCAGTGAAATCTACTCGCACGGCAGCAAGTTTAGCCGAGGTATATGTGAAATAAATTGTTCATCTCCATGGTATTCCTAGTAATATAGTGAGTGATCGTGACACGATATTCACTAGTAGATTTTGGGAGGCATTTCAAGACGCATTAGGAACAAAACTGAATTTCAGCACTGCTTATCACCCACAGTCTGATGGGCAGACTGAGAGGATTAACCGAATCTTGGAAGACCTGTTGCGTGCTTGTATACTTGATTTTGGTGGTTCTTGGGAGGACCATTTGCATCTGGTCGAATTCTCATATAACAATGGCTATCAGGCCAGTATAGAGATGGCTCCTTTTGAAGCTTTATATGGTCGTCCGTGTCGATCACCTGCATGCTGGATTGAGGCAGGCGATAGACTCGTCCTTGGACTAGATATGATTAAAGAAGCCACAGAGAAAGTTGATTTTATACGGAAGAAATTGAAAACGGCTCAAAGTCGTCAAAAGAGTTTTTATGATCGCAGAAGAAGGTATTTGGAATTCCAGATTGGAGACTCTGTCTTTCTTGAAGTATCCCCTATGCGAGGAGTATTAAGGTATGGAAAGACCGGTAAACTGGCAGCATGATATATTGGTCCTTTTCCTATTCTGGAGAGGATCGGTTCTTTAGGCTATCGAGTGCAGTTGCCTAGTTGGTTATCTGACGTGCATGATGTGTTCCACATTTCTAATCTTCGGAAGTATGTGCACGATCCAGATAGTATTATTGAAGAAGTTGCTCAGTAGGATCTCGACATCACTCCTAATTTAACAGTTACAAGAGAACCAATAAAGATTGTAGATCATGATGAAAAGCAATTGAGAAACAAAGTTGTGAAACTAGTTAAAGTTCAGTGGAGTGGCGATCCAAAGGATTGCACTTGGGAAACTGAAGATAATATGCAGAAATCATATTCCAATTGCAGAGTGGATATCTCGGCTTAAGATGGTAAGCTATTTCCATATTCTTTTCTGAATTCGTATATTCTTTGTTTGCTTTTCTCTCTCTTTCAAATTTCGAGGACGAAATTTTCTTAAGGGGGGATATCTGTAACATCCCAAAATTTGTTAATTTAAATTTGGTAACTTATTTGAACTTTTGAAATTTAATTTGAAAAGTTTCAAAAGAAATAAAATATTATTAATATTAAATATTACAAAAATATGTGGATATAAATAAAGCATTTGGTAGTTTAAGCTTTAAATAAATAATAATAAAAATTATAAAAAAACAAGAATTTGTGTTAAACATAAATATATAAGGTAACTCATATGGATACATAAGATAATTCTTGTAAAAGTAACATATGAAATACATATAGATTTGCATGTGAATTATGTAAACAAGGAAATAATAAAACAAAAATGTATGCAAGAAGATAAAACAAAACAAAGATGTACATACAAAATTTGCATGTAAACAGGAATGGGAACATAAGCATTAAATGATATCATTTCAAGCACAAAAAAAATATCATTTCAGCCTCCAAAAGAAAAATCTCTGGTCAAAGATGGAGGCAAGGAAAAAAATCTGATCAAATAAAAAAATAAAGAAGGGAAAAAACTGTACCAGTAAAGCCTCCCCTGTACAAACTATTTCCTTTATATATATACATCTACTTTATTTCATTTCATTCATCAAAATATAGTAAACCAGAAAATAAGCATCATCATTCAATTCAATAAAGTAAGCAACGGGATTCAAAGGCAGATTTAAAACTATAGATTTTCAAAACCAAAGCAGCTCTCTGTTCATAAACTTTTAAAGTGAGTAAAAAAAGCTGTTTTAGAAATGTAAATTTGTATGTTTGATTCATGAATAACTTATGTTTTGCTGTATATTGAAAAAAAATAGTTCTTATGTTTTCTATGACACTGGAAATTTTTATATGGCTTGTTCTTCTATACTTTTGGTTTCGGAGCAAAGTAACATAGAAATAATTTAATAAATCCTCACACAAACATTATAAACTTAGGATTTTAAACAAAATAAGTTTGTTTAAACTTAAATCAAAGCCTAGAATTTGTTTGAAGCTTGATAGTGGAATATGGACTCTGTAAACTCGGTTTTACAGTAAAAAGGGAATCATATGATTAAATCAAATATTTTAAATTGTTGATTTGATTATATAACTTGAATAAACGTTCAAAGATAGGATTTTTAAAATTAATATGGTGATTTTTAGTTGCTTGGGCTAGGAGCAGTTCAAAGTTGATCAAAATATGCTTTTTAACAATTTTCTGATGATTGATTCAATTTTAGATATTGAAATTTTGTGCGAAGTAGGTTTGTTCATCGATGATTTCAGGAAAATTGTCAAATGATTTTTCTATTGCATAAATTGAAAGAACGAGGTGAATTTAGGATTTGTATTCGAGTTTTGGACATGTCTGGAAACGAGGTGATTTCGCCACCTCTGATGCATCGAGTTGCACGTGCTCCAAGAGGACGGTAGTGTAGGGGGTTGACGTGGTGTGGACGGAGTTGAAGCTTCTCCGGTGGTCTGAGCAACGGTGACAAGGTGTTTTTGTTGGTTGGGTCGAGTGTAGTTTTTCGAACGAACTGCTTAATTTCAATTTGAAATTTTTAGTGTCGAATCAAGTGTCGATTTCAAGTGTAGGTGAATTTTGCGACTTGCCGAAGATACTGAAGTTCGTCGGAGTGGTGGCGCGACGCCGTTCACGTGCACGGCAACGAAGTGGTGTCAGGAAGTCAGCCTTGAACAACTCGAGTTGATACTCGAGAAAGATAATGCGTTGCTTCGGAGCTCGAGTACGTGAGTATACTTCCTGTTATTTTAGTTTAAAACTTAAGTTTAGCTTAAACTTTAACTGGAAAAAGAAGAAGAAGAAACGAATGAGAGGGAAGAAGAACAACTCGGGAAATAGGTGAGAGTAACTCGAGTTTAACTCGAGTAAATGTAGGGATTTTCTCGGTGTAGTTTGAGACCTTCAGCTTAATAAAAGAATTGAAGTTATATCACCTTAAACAATTTTGAATATTAATGACTTAAATTAATGTTTGACAAATTAAGCCAAGAAATTATTATAAGTTTCAAATTATTTAAGTAAATACCTAACAACATTTTTAATCTTAACTAATACTTTAATTAAGTAGTTAACCTAAGTTAAGTATTAAATTTAATTACCATTAAAGCTTTCAAGTTAGTAATAATAAATTGATTTCAAAGTTTAAGGAAGATTTTAAAATGTTAATTAAGATAAAAAAATTATTATTAATTAATTGTTTAAAAAGGATAATTAAGAATGTTAATTAATTTATGATTATAATTAACTAAGTAATTAGAGATTTATCAATTTGTAATTAAACATTGGTTGATTAATAATTAAATGTTTAATTTATTTGTAATTAAGAATTGTTAATTAGATATTTAAATTTAATTAATTTATAATTAGTATTTAATTAAGATAATTAATTGAGGAATAATTAATAATTAAGTTAATTAAGAGTTAATTAATTCCTAGTTAAGAATAATTAATCATTGATTTAAAATAATCAATAAAAATAGTTATGTGGTTAATTCATTTAAATCACATTCACCTTGATTGAAAATAATTAACTATTGTTATACACTGGATTGATATTTCTGTTGTGGTTGTGATACTGTGCGATGTAAGTTTCTTTGTGTTGAACTGTAATTTATGATTTGTTTCTGTATTTATGTGAAAACCCTTTTGCCCGTGAAACGACATTTAAACTTCGATGCGACAGGGAGTCGGATTTCAGTTAGTCTTAGTCATCCGAAACCCACATCGAACCCTGAATGTGATCTTTGTAATTGATACATCCACGTGTTTTAAAATTAAGCGCTCACTGTTCGGTTTAGCTGGAAAATGACCTTTGTGTCATATAACCCATTCCGAATAGTGATACGTCGAAATGAATAGCATTTGAAGGCGGTGGTGAAGACCGGGTGTCTTCGAAAACGATAGGATAACCTATCGAATGTCTCTGCACTGAGTTGCTCCCGTATAGAGATTTTCACATGTGATGGGGAGTCAGATCGGGATTGTGGATACCCGGATTTGCAAGGGCTTCTTCCTTTATTGGACGAAGTGCCTTCGGTTCTGTTTGAACCCGGAACAGACTTGTATGGTTGCGTGTCTGGCACTACACTTCGAAATATAAAGCAGATTTATTTCAAATACATATCTGTTGGTGGCGGAGAATTTATTCTCTTAGCTTAACACCGTTCTCTGAGACGTATGAGCTCAGAGGTTATGTAGTTGAAGGTTATCAGTGATATACTTCCAATTTGGTAGTGTGGCATGCTAAGTGCTGCTGTGTGTTGATGATCATTTGTTGATCATTTGTGATCAAAGCATGGCTTTCGTGTAAAGCGTAGCTTTGTGGACGAGACCTCATCGGACCTCACACCCCAGAAATGGTCGAAACAGGAAAGATGCGGCAAAGTTATGAGGGTCGCGCCCTTTAGGGTATGTCATTTCCTTCTGGAAAAAGGTAGTATCATGGTATGGAGCCCAGATACTTTACCTATGTTGTTGCTGCAATCTCATTTACTGTATGGTTGTTGCTTTATGGTAGAGGACCCTCGGATAAAGGTCGCAAATGAGCGGGGGGTGGCATACTCGAGTAGTAGTTACCTATTTACAAAGGTAACACGGTCTTGTGTTGGCAGAGAGTCGGATAGGTTCTCAGGACGTCCTTCCAGAGGTGTACCCATGTAGCAGTAGGAAGTTCCTTAGCCTGACCATTTGTTGGAAATCCATAGAAACAATACGAGCCCTTACGATTGCAATTTGTATAACCTGCAACCTCAAGTGACAGCTATAGTAGGCATAGTATAATGGTACCTTTGCTGGCTAAGATTAATAATATACTTTCGAAATGGCTTTCTACACTATGCACTAGTAATAATATCAAAGAATTTTTCTCGTATCAAGCATATTTAACTATCATAAGAAGAAATCTCCTCCAATTATGTGATTGCATTGTGTGTGTGGCGGGAGGTCTTATGGTAGTTTTATTTTCCAAAAGCATAAACGGTTTTCTTTTACAAATCTGTTTTATTTAAAAGCAACTATTTTTGTTTACTCATACCAGTCCCATGACTGACTCGGAGTTCATTGTTCTTTTCTAAACTCTGGGTGCCCATCATTTCCACACGGCCAGCCTAGTAGCAGGTGTCCGTGTTCTGGTGTTAGCAGTATTTTGGAGGCTTTTACCTTGGAGATATTTTGGAAGCTTTGGATCAAGGTGCTTAGTTTTTTGAAGTTCACTATAGCTTCATTCCTTTGATGACTTTTGGCATATGATCACTTGTGGTTCTATTATGATGTTTTATTTGGAGTTGTGATATATGTATTATGATACTCCGATGTAGTAATGGATATTATGATGATGTTGTATCTGTGATGTAATGCATGTTATTCATTTTGTTTCTGCTGTTTCATCTAATGTTGTTATAAGCTCCATCCGACTGGAGTTCGATGTTTGAATTTTCGGCAGTCGAATACAAGTGAGGTATTTAGTGTCAATTTTCGAACATTGGATTTCGGGTCATGACAAATGGTCAAGCAAAGGAACTTCCTACACCGAATGGAACGCCTCTGGAGGGACGCCCCCAAGAACTTAACCTCCCAACACAAGGCCGGGTTACCCCTGCCCGGAAGTAACACCTACAAATATGCCATCCCCGGTCGTTACCGACCTTTATTCCGGGATTCGCCAACAAATAGCAACAACCACACAGTTAAATATTTGGGCTCCATACCATGATACCACCTCTTATCCAGAAGAAAATGGACATACCCTAGGGGCGCGATCCCTAATAACCTTGCTGCAACATTCCTGTTTCGACCGTTACCGGGTTGTGAGGTTCGACGAAGTCTCGTCCACAATGCTATGCTTTTCACAAAACCATGCTTCGATCAACAAATGATCAGCAACACTCAGCAAGCCACACTACCAAATTGAGAGTATATCACTAATTACCATCAACTACATAACCTCTGAGCTCGTACGTCTCAGAGAAGGGTGTTAAGCTAAGAGAATAAATTCTTCGCCACTAAAAGAAATGTATTTGATACAAATCAGCTTTATATCTCAATGTGTAATGTCAGACATACAACCATACAAGTCCGTTCTGGGTTCAAATGGAACCGAAGGTACTTTCAAAGAAGACCTTGCAATCCAGACATCCATAATCCCGATCGGACTCCCCATCACATATGGAGATCTCTATACCGAAGCAACTCAGTGCAGAGTCATTCGACAGGTTACCTATCGTTCTCGAAAACACCCGGTCTTCACCACCGCCTTCAAATGCTTTCTATTTCGTCGTATCACTATTCGGAATGAGTTATATGACACAAAGTCCTCTCCCGGCTAAACCGAATAGTGAGCGCTTAATTTAAAAACACGTGGATATTTCAATCAAAAGATTCATCATCAAGATTCGATGTGGGTTTCGGATAACCATCTAGAATCCGACTCCCTGTCGCATCGAAATTCAAATGCCATTTAAAGGCCAATATTGATAGTTAGTTATTTAACTATCAATCAACATTCACAACAATCACCAGATTTAAGTAACTTTCCCAATTATTTATTTTCAAAATATCTTCGCAAGATATATTTTCACACTTCAACCATTTGAAAACAAATTTCAAATCACTTTTCACATTTCAATCCTTTTAACAAATTTCAAATCACTTTTCACATTTCAATCCTTTGAAAACAAATTTCAAATCACTTTCCTAACGTGGAATAAATTTTCAAATATTATTTATTTCCATCGAAAATTTACCGAGTTCGAATGCTTTAAAATAATTTAAAACACTTATCCAAAAATATATACTCGGAAACATTCAGAATAAAAACTATTTTAAAACACTTTATTTAAAACATTAGTTCTGAAAATATTATACTAATACCTCATTTAAAAATTCGAGTCCAAACTAATATAAAAACAAAATTATTAGATAAAATGTAATTGTTAAAATATCCATTTTCTACCAATTTAAATCTTTAAATGATCACTTCTATAATTAACTAAATAAATCCTTACTTTAAAGATTTGAAAACAATTTTCGAAAATAATTTCTCCAACAATTATACTTTAAAACCAATTTCTAGAACTTCTAATTTATATTTTAAAAGCTACATTGAAAATATAATCGACTTTTCAGGGAAAATACACTTTTCATTTCAAAATGGTTCATTTAATTCAATTAATAAATCCTTCTTGGTTTATTTTTATTCACATTCCAAATCCGCAAATTTTTTTCACACACTTTAAAAATAAACCAATATTTATTTTTAAACCAAATTTCCCTTTCCTTTATAAATTCCCATTGTGGATTTAAATTTTCAAATATCCACTGATATACGATTTTCAAATCGATTTCCAAATATTCACTTTCAAAGGCTAAATCAATTTTTCAAATTGATTTCCAAATTTATTTCAAACACCAAATTAGTTTCCAAATCGATTTCCCAAAATCATTTCAGACACCAAACTAATTTCCAAATTTGATTAGTAAATTTATTTCCTTTTAAAATAAATTCCTTTATCTCTTCTAAACTATTTAAAATCTGAATTTTAAATAAATTCTCCAACTTTTATTTATTAGAAACTTCTTCCCATATTTTGGAATTAATTCGATGAGATTTCAAAATCAATCTTTACCCATTTGAATTCCTTCTTTTAAATCTATCCAATTTTCAAAAATAAATTTTTCTATAAACTTCTACTTAAATTTCAAAAATCAGACTTTCTTTGTTCCTATATCCTACGATACCAAAAATATATTCGGCCAAATCATAGCCTTCCACAATTTCAATCACAAGTACAATCCCACACTGATTATAAATAAATCAACACAAAACACATGAAACAATTTCAAATGCTTGAGGAATCCAGTTGGATCCTTCCAACCTATTTTCCTGCATCCATAGATGTTAGCACAACAATTAAATAACAATTCCACTTCGAGGTGGAATATCGCGGTATATGGGATTAAATAATATTATTCGCTATTATGTGGCGCATAGGGTCTCATCCGCTATATAATGCGGGAAATAAATCACTCCAAATACATATATAATACTAATTACACTTTGAGGTGGAATATCGCGGTATTTGGGTTTATATAATATCCTCCGCTATTATGCGGCGCATAGGGTCTCATCCAATATAACTGATAATAATTAATCATCTAAGCAAATAATCGACAGTTTTAAATTTGGCTGTTTAAAATTAAACTGGAAATTCCAATTGAGTGAGAAGATCTCACATTTTTATTTGCAATCGGTCCCCATTCCGGCTTGATTTTCTTTGCAATTTTGACCTTGTATAAATAATCATATCATTTATTAATATTCGAATAAATCGAACAATTAATTTCCATTTAATAGATTTATTTAATTTAAACTAATAATTAAATTTCTTAAACCCATTTCCCTTTAATAAATTTAACTAACTAACAATTTTGATTTTAAATTAATACTTTTAATTTTAAAAATAATTAAAAATTTAAATTTAAAACTAAATTTACTTTAACAAATTATTCAACTAATAATTTAGTTTAAACCAATTTTTTTCTTTTTAAAATATCTTTTAGTAAAAATAATAATTAAATAGGTTAATCACCATAATATGTTATTATAAAATAAACTAGTAATTACAAATGGATGCTTGTATAATTATTTTTCAATGTAAAACCAAAAATAATTTTTAGATTTCAAAAACTAATTTTACGTAGAATTTTTAATAATTTAAAGTTTCTATTTTTCTTTCAAATCATACTTTTAAATCCTAAAATAAAAAGATTTTCTTTCAAAAACATAACTGTTTAATATAGCTTTCCTTAAAATTTTAGATACAATTTATTTTATTTTTAATTAACAGAAACAATGGATAACTTCCTTTATATATCTTTTTCAAATTATAAATTCATATATATATATATATATTATTAATATATAAATAAATAAATAAACAAATGAAAACTACCTCACTGCAACCTCGATACAAGCTCGAATAACACGCGATTCCAAAAACCCTACCCTGACTGTACGCGGGAGCGCCGTTCACCACACGTGCCACCACACCGAATGACGATGTGCTTGCCTACCTCGTCACACCCCCAATTCCTGCCGCCTTGCTCACGCCACCAGGCTTAGCTGCCCTTCCAACCTTGCGTGAAATTTCCTTTCGATCCCCCTCCAGGCGCCTACCACAACATCGCACGCGACTGAGCTCGATAGCTTCCACGATCTTATATCACAAAAACTAAGTCGCCATCAACGACGATCCATCGCGATTCAATTTGCGGTCCCCTCCTATTTTTCTCGTCTGCCATTTTTTTCTTTTATTTAATTCGAAGAGAATGGAATGATTAAAAAAGGAAGGAACGACGACCACCAATAATGTTGAATTGCTTTGATACGAACTACGGTCGTCATTGTTTTTAATTTGAATTGGAAAAAGAAATTTCGTTCGTTTTTTTTCTTCTTCTGCCATTTTGATTTTGACTGAAGAAAGATCTCATTTGCAATTTTAATTTGGAATAATTTTATTTTGAACTAAAGATGATCAAGCATTTTTAAAAATAAGAAGGAAACGTGTGTGGGATATGCAGAATAAGAGAAACACGTGGCTAAGAAGGTAAGCAACGTGTTAAACCTGTCTGGTAAAATATTATTATATTAAATATAAAAAAATAATATTTAATTCAAATTCAAAATTCGAATTGATTCCATAAACGCAACTTACAATCTTGAACCCCAATCTGGACGTGCCACCAGGCGTTTAATGTTATACACCCATTCTGAACGAAATGGAAAAGGTTCGAGTCCAAATTCGATCGTATGTAGAAGATAGCTTTTTAAACCCAGTTATTAAATATCGAATTTTCGATTTAAATTTCAGTGCGTTTATTGACTGAACAGCCAAACGATCACTCCAAACATAACGAAAATTAAAATCCGATAATAATACAATATTACGGATCCAATGGAACTGGTTTCATTGGATTCCAAGACTGTGCCTTGGAAGGCTATTTTCAAATATCGATTTAAACGATATAAATTCGAAACTGAATAAACCACTTTCAAATTCAAATTCTTAACACTTCCATTATCTTCAGTATTATCAATATAGATTTTTCAAGCCTTTGAAATATTTTAAATCAGCTTAAAACTGTAGATTTAATATTTTACCCAATCTTTAATAATTAAATTCAAAAATTAGATTGCCAAATTCATTCTGATATTTTAAATTCAAGTTGAACTACCATTCAAATATTTAAAATCAATTAAATATTCCATTTCAAATGTTCAAAATTTCTAGGTTGTCATAGTTTTCACCTTAAAACATATCATAAAATCAATATAAACATACATAAACCATCAACATGTATATATAATCATTCAATCATTCAAAATCATGGCAAATCAATGCAAAAATTCAAAAATCATCTAAAAACCAAAAATACAATCAAAATGAGATGTAAACATTATTCATATTCTTTCTTCCTCTCTTCCTTGTTAATGGTGGCCTGTTTCTCAACATATCAAAATTTGAAGACTACAGTTTTAAATCTATTTCATTAAAATTGTAGACTGGATTGAAATTGTAGACTTAAGCCTGTTTCTCAACACCATCAAAATTTGTAGACTTAAAACTACAAATCTAATCACATCAAAATCGTTGCCCAAATAATGGAAACCCAAAGTGGGTATCACAAAGTTTCATTATGGATACCCACTTTGGGCACCATAATTAAAACTACAAATCTAATCACATCAAAATTTTAAGTCTACATTAAATAACTCTCTGAAACCCATAATGAAACTTTGTGATACCCACTTTAGAGTGGGTTAACATATCTCAATTTTAAGTCTACAGTTTTAAGTCTACAGTTTTAACTTAGATTTTCATATCCCATTATTTCAATGAAAAATACAATCTTTCTTCCTCTCTTCCTTGTTAATGGTAGCCTGCTTCTTGTTTTAAAATTTTCAAAATGAAATGAACATGTATTCCTATATAAGGCCAAGGTTTGTAGGATATAGGAATAACCTCTTTCCTATTTTACCCCTCTTATGTTTCATTATATCTCTTTCTTAATTCATTGTTCAAATGGCACAACTACACCTTAATTAGAATCAAATATAAATCCCCTAACCAACACATTAATTTATTTAATTTAGATAATTAAATATTCTAAATAATATTACCAATAAATTGGGGTGCTATAGACTCCCCTCCTTCAAGAATTTCATCCTCGAAATTACGATAAGGTACATAACTGCCGAGCAAAGAAGTAAAACATGCCATCAAACAAATTAAGATAAGTATCTCTAATCCCGCTCTCAATCTCCCAAGTACAGTCCCTGTCATCATCGCCCCACTGGAATTTGACTAATCCGACCGTCTTGGTTCTAAGCCTTTTCTCATCTCGCACAACAATACAAACAGGCTTCCTCACTATAGTCAAATCCGGTTCTACCACTAAATCATATAGCACAGTTGGTGCAATAATAATCTCCAGGTCTCCAATACACTTTCTAAGATGAGAAATAAGGACAACATCGTGACTCCTGCCAAACTGCTTGGTAACTCATCTCTATATGCGAGTTTCCCGAACCTCTCAACAATGGGGGAAGGTCCAACTAATCTTGGTGCTAACTTCCTCGATTTTCCAAATCTAATCACATCCTTCATTGGTGACACTTTGACGAAATCTTGGTCTCCAACTGAGAACTCTAAATCTTTCTGTCACTTATCTGCATAACTCTTTTTCCTAGACTGAGCCTACTTCATTCTAGCCCGAAGGACCTCAATCTTTTCTACAGCTTCTCTGACTAAGTCTAGATAAAGAACCAACCAATCCTCAGTCTCTACCCAACATATGAGAGATTTGCATGGCCTTCCATACAAAGCTTAAAAAGGTGTCATCCCAATACTAGTCTAATAACGATTGTTCTACAAAAACTCGACTAAGTGCAGATGGTCTTTCCATGATCCCCCGAAATCTAATACACAGGCTCTTAACAAATTTTCCAATATTTTGTTAACTCTTTCCATTTTTCCATCCGTCTGTGGATGGTAAGCGGTACTCATCTTGAGCTTGGTTCCCAAAACTTTCTCTAAACTCTTATAGAATCCTCTAGTGCATAAAGGATCTCTGTCACTAACTATGGTACTAGGAATTCCATGCAGTCTGACCACATTCTTCATAAACAACTTTGCTAAAATATGTGCCGTTTTGGTTGACTTAACTGGAATGAAATGGGCACTCTTGATCAATCTGTCCACTATAACCCGTATACTATCATTCCTTCTGTTTGACCTTGACAATCCTTTAATAAAATCCATGGAAATTGAATCCCACTTCCATACTGAAATATGTAATGGCTGAAGCAACCCACTTGGTTTTCGGTGTTCGACTTTTTCCTGTTGGCAAATCATGCACTGCTTCACACAGAACCTAATATAATGCTTCACACCTTCCCAGAAGAAACTTCTCTTCATATCCCAATACATCTTAGTACCTCCTGGGAGAATAGAGAACTTTGAACGATGACATTCCTCTAAGACTTCTTTGCTTATTTTTCCTACACTCGGAACACTTAATCTCCCTTCCTTTCTCAACCTCCCATTCTAGTCATAACTGAAATCTTTCAAATCATCGCCCTCTGTTGCACTTTTTAACTTTCTGATCCATTTAGCTAACACTTGATCCTCTTCCTGCTTAGAAGTGATCCTTTCGATCATCATTGGTCGAACTTCCAAACAAGACAATACAACTGTATCTCTGCTAGACTCAGCCTCGGATCTCCACTGCACTCTGCAATCTGCTAATGCTTCCAAATCTTTCCACTCAGCAATCATCACCAGTACTACGTTCTGATGTTTCCTGCTAAGTGCAACTGCAACCTTATTGTCTTTCCCTGGTATGTGCTCAATCTCGGAATCATAAGCGGTAATAAACTCTAACCACCTTTCTTTTTCATGTTCAACTACTTCTAAGAGGACAAATATTTCAGTGACTTATGATATGTATATAACTCAAACCTTTCTCCGAAATGGTAATGTCTCCATACCTTCAAAGCTAAAATAACAGCGGCCAATTCTAAATCATGAATCAGATATCTGACCTCATGCGGTCTAAGCTGTCTAGAAGTATAGACAATCACTTTACCTCTCTACATCAGCACAACTCCTATTCCTGTTCTACATGCTTTGGTGTAAACCGCCAAATCTTTATTCCCTTTCGGAACAACTAACATAGGTGTGTGGGTCAATAAGTGTTTCAAACTCTGGAATTCTTCCTCACACTTATCGATCCACACAAACTTTACATCCTTTCTCATTAGCTTGGTCATTGGTGCCACTACCCACGAAGAATCCTTAATGAATCTCCGATAATAACATGCCAACCTAAGGAAACTCTTTATCTCCGTCACTATCTTGGGTCTCCTTCATCTATTTACTGCTTCAATCTTAGTTGGACCTACTAAGTATTCTTCTTTTGAGACCACATGACCTAGAAACTTCACTTCCTTCTTCTAGAAATGACACTTTGAAAAGTTCGCCTTGAACTGATGCTGCCTCAGTGTCTCAAGAACCACTCTAAGATGAACTTCATGCTCTCTTTCATCCTTAGAGTAAATCAAAATATCATCAATGAAAACGAATACGAATCCATCCAAGTGCTCTCGGAAAACCTGGTTCATCAAATCCATAAAGAAAGCTAGTGCATTAGTCAGTTCGGACGACATGGCTAGCCATTCGTATGATCCATACCTGGTCCTAATCGTTATCAAAGGTATACTATTCTCTGCTACTATGAGCTGATGGAAACCTGTCGCTAAATCCAACTACAAAAATACATTGGCTCCACTCGACTAGTCGAACAAATCATCAATCGTTGGCAATGGATATCGATTCCTTATCGTCCTCTCATTCAAATTACGATAATCGATACATAGCCTTAACGATCCATTCGGCTTCTTAGCAAATACTGTGGCTGCTCCCTAAGGCGAACTACTCGGCCTGATAAAACTCTTGCTTTCTAAATCCACCAGCTGCACCTTTAACCCCCTCATCTCTGTAGCGGTCATCCTACGTGGCATTCTACTCTCTAGTTCTGCTCCCAAAGCTAGATCTATTTGAAACTCAATGGCTCGTTTCAGCGGCAATCCAACTACAGTCTCAAAAACAACTACGAATTCTCTAACCACGAAAACTTGACTCAACTCATCATCCAATTCCATATCACCCAACAAAGCATACATCTCACAGCAAGATCCTTCTATGACATAAACAATCCGATCACTACAGTCAGGGTGTCTAAGTGATATTCCCCTATCCTGGAAAAATACCTAGAATCGTACTCACTTAACCCATCCATCCAAGGAATAATCCCGAACCCCACAAAATCAAACACATGCAAACTGCAAACAAAATTATGACCTAACAAACCAAACTCTAAATGGTCACACCTCGACCCTAGAGTTGCATACCCTCCTATTGGATTCGCAACCCGTAAGGAAGTAACTAAATAAGTGAGTTCTAGGTTAAGCTTATCTATCAAACATCTAGATATAAAATAATGCGATACACCAGTATCAAATAGAACGCTAACAGGCATACTATGAATATAAAGCGTGCATCGCAAGACTGCCTTTCCTTTCTCCTGGGCTGTTGGCTTAGAAGCAGTAGGTTCCAATGCATATACCTTGCCCTTACCATTCATTGCGGGCTCCTTGCACTGGCTCTTATAATGGCCAATCTGGTCATAGTTAAAGCACCTGACATTCTTCTTTCTAGCTTCCTTAGCCTTTACAGCAAGACACTCGTTGGCAAAGTGCCCCTTCTTATTGCACTTGAAACAGACAATCTCAGACTTCCTCTTCTCAGTTGCTCCTCCTTTTGAGCGCCTTTCTTAGGAAAGAACTTCCTCTTCTGATACTGCCCAACCTAGACTTCTTTAGCCTTACTCTTCTCTATAGAATCAAGAATCTCCTCATGCCTTAAGGCCATCTCCACAACAAAGTCAGAAGGATCTCTAATACGAGGTAATGTGGCCCTAGCTAACTCAGGCTTCAACCCCTTGATAAACTTCTCCTTCCCCTTCATGACTGTATCTACTGAAGCATAACCATATCTGGCCAACTCCTCAAACTTTATAGCATACTCCAGAACTGACATCTTCCCTTGCTCTAACTCATTAAACTTCCTAATCAGAGCTGAACGTGTCATTGCAGACATAAACCTCTCCAGGAACCATTCCTTGAAATCTGCCCATGACAAAGTTTCCTCGTCCACACCAGTAGTCACACCGTTCCACCAAAACAAAGCGGCTCCCTGAAGCTATCTGGATGCCAACCTCTTCTTCTTCTTCTCATTATTGAGCCCCAAATCTGCTAAAATCCTTTCGTAGTGCAGCGACCAATTCTCCACTTCTATAGCATCATCCTTCCCCAGAAAAGGCTTCCCTCCAAGCTTAGTGTATCTCTGCTCAGCTTAGCATAATGGTTAACTACCGGAACTTTGAAAACTCGTTCCTCTGTAGCATCTCTATCTACCATTCCAGCTGCAACTCCAGCTAGCATCGTATTCATGTAAAACTTATGTAAAGCCCCTATGTCCACTTGTGGGACTTCGGCACCTACATTCTCTACTTATGCCCCTCCTTGTGCTAGGTCTGGCATTTCCTTCAGTGCCTTCCCCTCCTGGGTTAACTCTTACTCTTATACCTTCCATATCTATATTCAAACCTGATGATATGCAGAAAAATAACCTAATAAGGATAGGAGACTAGAGATAAAGTGTATACTTATATATAGCAAATATAAGTATGTTACAATAGCGTTATCTCATACTCCAATCTTATTTCTAATTCCTTAGGATTGTGTTTTTAAAACCATTTTTAGTTTAAGTTTTGCATACACAATGCTCTGATACCAAGTTGTAACATTCCGTATCCAGAGGCCAAAAGATAAGCATTACAGATGTTGTAGTCATTTATAGTATTAACTTCTGATGACAAAATACGGCAATGCTAATAGTATCAATAATATCAGAACCACATGAATATAAATAGAATCTCAGATTTCAAAATAACACTTTACTGATTAAATTTCAAAACAATAATCCATATCTATGTTACAAATCCCATATTGTTCCCCAGGTAAAGGTTAAATATAATCATTACAAAAATACGCCAAGAGAGACATATGACGATGCCCCATTGGTTGTTCAAAGTAATATAGTCATATCTGACTTAATACACAATGGAACAAAAAAATAAGCAACTCCTAATTAGCTATCTACTAGACACCTGCTCATCTTCGGATGCCTTTTTCTCCAAAAGACTAAAACATGAAAATCTCAACCTTCAGCCTACTCAAATTAATTTTGAGCACCCGAAAGTTTAAGAGGAAACAAAAACTTCGAGTCAGGCATAAAGCCTAGTGTGAATAATTCTGCCACATCTTGATTTACTGATATTAAGTGAGACCACGTCGCTTAGCAGAACGGGTTTTCCCTCACTTATATCCTCGTTAAAACATATATTTTGCAAATCCTTTCCTGCAACCAAACTGTTTAATCAAACTGATTATATAAAAATAGAAATATCCTTTATGCTAATAAATGGACCACCATTTCATAAAACAGTAATATGTAAACTATCTGCCCACAATATAATAGCAAGATTCGTTAAGCTACAAATGGACTATCTATCCATACAACTACGCTGACTGCCCGTAGACTGGACTAACTGTCCGAATCATTTTTTTAGGGTTAACTACCCTTTAAATTTTCCTTGAAAACCTTCTCAAAATGATTTAGTCCTTCAAATCATATATATACAAGGAAAATATATCTTTAGCTTTACTCTAAGCCATTTTGCCATGTTATATATATACTTTACTCAAAATAATGTTGATGAGATTTAATGAGGATTAACTATCCTTTCAAAACATGTTAAACCCCTTTTGAACTTGAAAATACTTAGGCTACATTGCCTATTTAATACATTCGAGACCTTTGTTTAAAACCGTAAAACAACCCTTTCGAAACCAAGAAGGTAACCCCTTCGAAACTATTGAAAGACTCTTTCAAAAAAATTGGGAAAAACTTTTCCTTTCTTTTCTCCAAAAGCTTCAAAATATTAGACATTCTCCTTAAAACTTTTTAAATATTTCCTTTCAAAAAAATAACAAAAAGGTTTCGAAGCGATTACTTAAAGACAAAGGCGCAGCCAATCAAAACCGTTTCCGTTAAATCATTTGACTGGTCGAAAGATACTATGTCGAAAACCATTTAGTCGAAAGCAAGCAGGCGTATTTCTTTGATTTAAAAAACATAGGACTGCCTTATCCCCTTCAAAAGCCCTAGTTTGGACTCCATACCTTCCGCCTACATCCAATTCCATACGTATCAGTAAACTGATACCATGTGCATTGGTTTCTACTATGTCGAAGCCGAAGACGAGGCGAAACCTGGTGTCGAAATAGTGAAAAATATGTAGCTAATAGTTCTTTTCACCCAACCTGCCATACGTGTCTAATTGTGAGTGGTTGCCTCTTTCTTTATTAATAGAAAGTACTACACTTTGTCAAAAGTGCTGCCGACTTTCTAGATTTTATAGTTTAAATCATTTTACAAAAAGCCCTTTCTCCTCTTTTAATTATATAAAACATTTAAGTTCCACACCCTAATAATTTTATATAACCCTTCAAACACTTAGGAAAAATCTATAAAAATTCCAGAAAATCTATTTTAATACGTTCGAGTGAATATTTCAGTTGACATCAATGATGGTTGGATTACTACACGTTCTAATAAGTAAGAAATAACATAAAAAGTTACTATGATATTTTGTATCATTTTGTATTTGTATGTGAACAGACGAGGAAGGTGGAAACCCAAGCATGCATGCATAAATATTTAATAGATAACTTTTACATATAATCGACACGGTTGATAAATATAGCAAAAAATAAATGTTTGGTATTACCATAGTTTTCATGACCATACCGTGAGTTGAACCGTAGCAACTCAAAGTGTAAGGTTCTGATGGTCCGATCGGTCAAATAGTTAAAACCATTCATTTCTTTTTTGGTTGTTTATAAATCTTAATATGATTTGTTATTAGTGACCTAATAATGAAATGTTCATCCTTTTTCATAAAATTTCGTAAGCCAATGACAATAATGCAATTAGCATTTGATTATATATGCATATTCATTCCCATATGTAAGTTTGACCAAATTTGCTTTTCATTAATCAAAACTTATATAACAAATTTTCAATTAAGGTTCTAAACAGTAGCGCAATCTATAAAAGATTAATGTTAAAAAACTTGCTACAGTGGAGTTGGAAGAAAAGGAGACAAAGATTGGTTAAAATGTCTCACATGCTTGAATAAAGGTAAGTAGCTTATGCCTCCACCCTATATAAACATGGTAACTTCTCTCGTTATATACAGTTGGATTTGGATTGTATTCTAGTGGCTACTCCTTGTTAATGAAATGCTAAATTTTAAAGAAATTCAAAATTATTAACCCTTTTTTGTGAAAGAACCCACGATTTAGGCCGGTTCTTATTGTTTTGGGCCAGTTCTCGAATTGCAATGTTTTATCTTGCTCAGGGCCGCGATGCTTGCTGGCCCACGGCTAACCGTGGTAGGGCCGTAGGCTTGGCCTGGTTGTGAAAACGATGGGTATAATTAATTTGCAAAATAAAGTCAAACGTTCCATTAAGAAGTAAATCTGATAACTACGCAATTAAGTTTTATTTCGTACATTCCCTTCCCTTCAAAATTTAAAAATGTTTTCTGAGCTTGTAATATCAAACAATGAAATGATTTTTTTGGTTGCTAGAAAATTTTATATATATATATATATAGTTTACTTTTGTTGCAGCAAGAAAATTGGCAAATCTAACATGGGTATTCCCACTGTACATGAACCCCCGTATACAATACGACTTTGACTACCATTTATAATCTAAGAGGAGTTTTAAAAAATCAAGTGTATTAAGTATAGGAACTTTAGGCAAACAACGCTTGATGGTTTTATTTGATATTATTAGGGCATAACCTACAATGGCATGTTCAGTTGCTAAACAAGCCACGGAGAAATCAGTATGGTTTGTTGACTTCTCGGTGGCTAGTTTGAACTGATGTCATGGCTAGTGAACTGAACAGGGGGCGGCGAAGTCTTCGCCATTATAAAACATATCCATTGGGACACAATGACTATCATCCACTTAATCCCACTCCATATATTCCACCACCCTTCTCCTTTTTTTACACCACCTCATCTTCGCTTCTTCTTCCTCGAATTTTGAAAATGTCTTCTTCATTTGAACTTTCCACCAAACAGTTGTTAGCAAGAAACCCATGTCCGCATACCCTTCCACCGGATTTTCCAACCAACGCCCATCACACCAACCACAAACACTTCGTCCATCACATGAGTATGGCTATTCATCGTACTCGAACTTCTCTTATAACCAACCTTATCAATCGTGCGCTCCCCCTAACTTTCCTCCAATTTAATCTACTACTCTACAACCATAGTAACAACAATGTCCTCCTTTAGACGCATAGGACGATCATTCGTCTTACATGTCTTTGATGATGCAAAACGATCAACTACAACATCATCATCTTAATGCGCTACAGTTAGAGATTCGTGATCGTATAGCAATACAAAATCTCCAAAGGCAATATTTTTTTGCACGCAAGACTCCTACTAATAAAGACACTGTTAGTTGTTCAGAGGAGAAGGAAGATGAAAACCAAGAAGGCGATGCAATAAATATGGAAGAATGCAATGAAGAAGCCATTGCAGAGATGCTTGCGCCCCTGAGCCTAGAATATAACAATAAGTGGAATTCCTTAAGTGACATCAGCAATTCCACAAACAGCTGCAATAACATTGACCATGGATTCCTACTATTCCTTCCTCCGTGTGCCCACAAATAGTCCACCAACTGGTCATGCAATTGAAAGTGTGTGGCTTGATCTTCTATATGTTGTATCATGGCAACATATTCCTCCATTGAATTAATGTTTCTCTTAGGTCTTTTATTAGAACCCTTAAACATGTTCGGGTAATTATTCCTTTGGTTTTTATACCTACCTCTTTCGGACTCTATAATCATATTATGAATTATTATACAAACATACATAATTTCTGATAGAACTCTTGCGTTATGAAATCGAGCAGGATTTCATAAAATTTGAAACCGTGCTTGTAAGACATCGAATGTACGTTGGAACACCTTTCTGTAGCTTGCCACTTTTTCAATGAAATAGCTCTCTTTTTCATTTATTGGGACCCTAAAGCCTTGTACTAGAGTTCTCCACTTTGGGTAAATTCCATCGACTAGGTAATACCCGGTTTGATGCTCGATATTACCAACTGTAACAACCCAATATTTTTGACATTATTTTATTTGAATTTATTTCATTTTGAAAATATTTTAGAACTTATTTACTTAAAATTTTGTTTTAAATTATTTTTATAGTGAAGTAGAAATTTTTCTAGGATTAATGGTAATTTATTTGAAATTTTCAGGTTCTGTTTCCCATTTTAAAGCAAATTCTTCAATTCTTTTGATGTTTCCTATGAATTTAATTATTTATCTCACTTTTAAAATGTTTTAAAAATCATTTTATTCCAAATTTTCTCTTATAATATCTTTAAATTGAAGTAAATAATTTTCCAAAGCCATTGGTGATTTTTTTGTAATTTCTGGACACTGTTTCCAATTTTTAAGCAATTTTTGTAATTCTTTTTCCATTTCTTTTAAATTTAAATATTTATTTTTATTCCTACCACTTTGTTTCAATTGTAAAGTATATTTCTGAGTTTATGTTGTTTATATAAATTTAAAAAGAAAAGGAATTGCCAAAGGTTTAAAAAGTTGCAAAACTTAAGTCTTTTCACCTTCAAAACTCTTCATTTTCGCAACTCCTCATTTATTTGCATTTTGGCCATACCTTACATTTCTTAGCCGTGTATTTTCTTTACCTTTCACGTGAAAAAAATTCTCAGCTCCTCATTTCTCACGGCTTCAACAAAATTTTGGTAATGGCCTCCATCTCTTTTTCCACTTTTCTTCCTGTTTCTATGCAAATTTTGCCTCGTTCTCTTCATTGTTTGGATCGGCCTCCCCTTTGTTCCACAGCCACCACCACCCTACATCACTTCCATGACATCACCACTAGCCACTCCTCTTATCTTGACCAAGGCCGAGCCCCTATGGTGATCCAAAACCCTCTAGAATGCAACCTATTGCCTAAAAACAATGCTAGTTGACCACCTTTGCTTCATCTCCTTCAACCACCACCCTAACCACCACCATAGCAGCCACCACCACCTCTGACTTGACCACCACACACCCCTCCAACCTCTTTCCAGTCATGGTGCACCCATAGGCCAAGCCCACTTCCCATGGCGAGCCCTTTGGCCAACCAAAACTCCACCATTTGCCTAAAACCCCTTCACCTTCTCATGTAGAAAACTCCACCTTGTTCATGCCTTGGACCTGACCCATGCTAGCCCAAACCTGAGCCAAAATTTGACCAAATCTGAATCAAACCATACCCTAGGCCGTGATAAAAGTTTGAGGAAGCAAGGCAAAAGGTTTGGAAATTCATATTCTCTTTTATTTCAAAGTTATTGCATTTTAAAGTTGTATTGAATTGTGTTTGTTTTGGGTTGTACACAAGAGTTGTAGCTTGGATACACTCTCCACTCAAGTCCGTAATCGTGTCATCGTGCTTTGTTTTCTGTTGTGCCTTTGGTTTTGAAACCTTCAGCAATTAGAGGTGAGTAAAGCTCACACGACATTTATACTTATGCAGTTGTAAAACAACAACAACTGAATGTGTAGAAAAATATTTATGATGTTATAACTGCCATGTGATTTTATATATATTTTAAACCTGTTAAATTGCATATCATCTCACCTGTTACATGTCATATCACTTGTTACTGTTGTATATTGTTAAGCAGTTCATTTATATCTGTTTATCACACTGCAAATTCCCTGTAGATTAGGTTCACTATGGGTTGAAATGATACATACCCGAACGGACTTTAGAATAAGGAAAAATCATTATAGGCCAAAATGATAGGCCTAAATGGTTTTCAAATTATTTATTTTGACTTGGGATTGCGGGTTTGAAATGATAGACCTGGATTTTTATTTGTAAACTGCGGATTGAAATGATATATATCCGTATCACTTGACCTAGGTTAGAAAACTACATATATGCCCGTGGTTATTTTTATAAATTTTCTGGAAATTTTTGAGGAGTTTTAAAAGTGAATATGTATATATATATATATATATATATATATGAAAATTTGATTTAAATTGGATTTTTAATTACTAAATATAGAAATTTGGAATTTTCTATAAGAAAAATGTTGGGAAAATGAATAGCTGCATTGAATTTTTGAAATATAACTTAAGTGGAAATTGGAATTTTGTTAAATAAAATTTAGTTATATAAATAAAAATTGGAAATTAAAATTTATTTGAAAAAAATGGAGGAAAATTTAAGTGTTAAGTTGTTTATTTAAAATGTGAAGAATTGAAAATTTTACACTTGAATTTATTAAAGGAAATTGTTGAAATTTGATTAATGATATGTAATGAACATTTTTAATGTTAAATTATGATTTTTAAAATATTTAAAGAGTTTAAAATGAAGTTTATTATTTGCTTGAAATACACTAAAAATCTGGAATTTACTTTTAATAGCATTCAGAAATGCTATAGTTTCTGAATTGAACTAAAATTGAGTAAAAAGAGCTATTACAACATTTCTGAAATGCTGTAGTTGTTGTAGTTGAACTTATAAGCTAAAATTGAACTCAGGTTTATTATAGCATTTCTGTAAAATGCTGTAGTGGTCTGTAGTCTTTGCTGACATCAGATAAAACCTTTGATTTGAAATCTGAGCTACCGCAGCATTTCTGGAAATGCTATCTTTGCTGTTTTAAACTAAAATTTAACTAAAACTGAGTTTTAACCGCAGTTTTTAAGTGCTGTGTTCGCTGAACGATTATTTTTCCAAGTATAACTTATAACAGTTTTGTTCTAAATGCTGTGAAAGGATGAAATTTTAATAATTATGGGTTTTGACTTAGTGAACAAACTCCGAATAACTTAAAACTTTGAAATTTGAATACTTGACTTGAAAGAATAATAACTTCACTTTTAAATGATTTAAATGAATGAAATAAATTGGAAAACGAATCATTTTAAAAGATGATTTGAATTGAAATAAATGAATGTTATCTTTGAACTCTAAAGGGTATTAAGTTTGTTATTTGAATCTGAATTTAAATAATGATTTAAAAGAGAAGTTTTGAAAGGATATGATATTTTGAAATATTGAAATGATTTGGAAATGATTTAATCTTTATTTGGTAAAGAATTGGGTTTTCAAAATGATATATTATTTTGAAGTATAAGTATTATTTTTAAAGTTATAACCACGGTTTATAATAATGATGGGTTGGCAAAGAGACTGGGATCAGATATGGATACACTCTCTATCGATACCGAAAACCATTTTGACAACCGTGTACATGGTGGAGATTCCAGAATGAAGTAGGATGGTGGCGACGTTCTTGAAATATATTACTTGGACCCGACTCCCGTGAGTTGGCATAAGGTGGCAGAAACAGCAGCGGTCTCGGGCCAAAAGGGGTAGCTCCTCTGGTCGGACGCATTTCTTCGATACCATTCTATTACTTGTGATTGTTTGGTGGCCACCCTCCGATTTGGGAATGTTTTGCGAGGTGGGCGTATGTGGCTGCTGCATTACCACCAGCCTGAGTGTTGTAATTGGTATATCTACCCTGGTATTGCCTTGTGTGCCGTGTCACCTACCATATCGAGCCTTACTACGAGTTTCTATTTGTGTCGTACCTATGCAGTGTCTTCTCGTAGTCTCACGATCAGGAGATATGCAAGTACCATATAGACTACTGGCATTATTTGTGTTAAGGTGGAAAATGTAAAGCCTTAACGCTATTTAAAAGTATGTTCATTTTACTGTTAGACATTATTATAATAGCGCAATATACTATATAGTAAATAGTTTAACGGATCCTTAGAGGATGGGCGGTCCCAAGCATCTTCTAAGTTATTTGTACCTTTACTACAGTTCACTTGAGTTGTTTTACATTGGATAAGTATATATGTCCTGAATCGAGTGTTTGTGTTTTATTTATGCTCGGGTCAGCCTGAGTTTATTCACAGATTTGGATTTCCACTCTCTGGAGGTCCGGAATCGCTGGAGATTTATCAGCCTATCTAGTTTTCAATATTTCAGTTCCGTTGTTCTATTGTCAGCTTTGTATTAGTGGACTTCTTTGTATTAGAGATTTAATGTCGTATTTACTTTCAGACAAATATTATGTATTTTGTATTTGGTTTTAAGACTTTGTGTTAGTAGCTTCATGAACTACTATGGTATTTATTTTCCGCTGCGAGATATTCTGATGCTCTATGTCTGTGATTCTGTGATTTGATTTTTCATTTGCTCCGAATTTTTATTACAATCTGTTATTTTGTACTATTCAAGTCCGACATGTGTGGATTATTGTCAATTTGAATAGTGGAAAATAATGGGTCGTTACAGTTGGTATCAGAGCTTTGGTTTTTAGACAATCCTTAGCCTACGGAGCAAAAACTCATTAGAGATAGGATAGAAATATCCTAGAATGAGTGAAATCAACTTCAGAATCATTTCTTTGTGAGAGAACATATTTCCAAAGTATGAAATGATTTTAGAATGATTTTTAAAGGTTTTTCAAAGATTATTTTGATATAAAATTTTTCTTGTTTTAAAACAATTTTTTTCTAAACTTCTTTCCTTTCGTATCTACCTTGTTAGAAATTTCTGTAATTAGGATGTTCATCCAAGTGAATTTATCTTGTCTTGTCTTATCTTTGTCTTATCTCTACCTTTGTCCTAATATTCATTCTTGAATTTTCAGGATGAATCGTAGAAATGCTAGAGGTCAGGGTCGTGGTGCTGCCCCAGTTCCAGCCCCAGCTCCTGTCCGTTTCACTGTTCTTTGCGAAGAATTTACTCAGCTTGGAGGAACCAAGTTCACTGGTTCTGAGTCTATCATTGAGGCTCAGCAATGGCTGAGGAGCATCGAGAGGATATTTACTGGTCTTGAGATTACTGATGCCCAGAAGCGTTAGTTAGCAGCATGGCAGTTGCAGGAGGCTGCCCAAGATTGGTGGGAGTCGGTTACGGCTAACACCGTCGAGGATGATCTTACTTGGGAACAGTTCAGGTATCTTCTTGTGTTTCTTTGAATTCTGTTTTCTATTTTTTCGTGCCTTTTCTAAGCTTATCTATCATTCTTCTCGGGGAGGCTTTCATTGCTAAGTGGATGCCCGAAGCCGGGAAATCCCAACTTTATAGGGAGTTCATAGATCTCAAGCAGGGAAGCATGTCTTTTTCAGAGTACGAGAGGAAGTTTAACGAACTTTCTAAGTTCGGACTGGTCTGATAGACGCTCTTTGAAGAAGAACGAGAAATTTATTGCTGGTGCTCGTCTCGAGTACTATAGTCGGCTCATTTCTCATGTTCATGGCACTTTCACCCAGCTTACGGATATGGCTCTTCGTTATGAGAACCTTACTTCTAATGCTTCAGTTGGTGCTCCTTCATCTCAGACTTCTTCCGCAAATTCTAAGAAGAGAAAGCTCAGTTTCCAGCAGCAGAAGAAGAATTGGCTCAAGAATCCTGGTTTGGGATCTTCATCATCTGCTCCAGCTCAGAGGCAGCCAGTTAACCTTTCTTCCATTACCTGCTTTAAGTGTGACCAGAAAGGACACTATGCGAATAGTTGTCCTGCTATTGTTGGTACTGCCATTCCTCCACCTGCTCAGGCAGTTAGGCGTGATCTTTGTCACATATGTCTCCAGCCTGGCCATTTTAGGAAGGATTGCCCTACCCAGCAGAAGGGTAAGCCTTCTGGTATATTTGCTGTCACCTCTGCCTCTTCTCCAGCACCTGCTCCTCCAGCTCCTAGTGATGACCAAGGTACTCTTCAGGGTTCTTTTTCTTTATTTCATCATCCTGTTCTTGTTCTATTTGATACTGATGCATCCCACAGTTTTATATCTGTGGTTTGTGTGATAAGTTTGAGCATCTACTTTCTCCTGAGTATGTTTCTGAATCCTTATGTGTTTCAAATCCAATTGGGGGTCCCACAAACCCTAATAGGATTTGTAAACAAGTGAAGCTTCTTTATTCTGATCATTTCTTCAGTGGAGATTTTTTATGTTTTGGGCTTCGATGCTTTTGATTTGTTGCTTGGTGGTGATTGGCTTGGTAGGCATGATGCTCATATCTCTTGTAAAGCCCGGTCTATTTATCTTGAGGATGATCTGGGTAATTCCTTTGTTATTCAGGGCCGCATGCCTCAGGATTTTGCTCATAGTTTTATTTATTCTCTGGATTCTGCTCCTGGGGATCTTCATTCGACCCGTGTGGTCAAACTCTTTCCAGATGTTTTTGGTGAAGTCACTGCTTTGCCTCCTAAGCGGGAGATAGATTTCCGCATTGATCTTATTCCTAGAGCTCGACCTGTTGTTCTTCCTCCTAGAAAAATGGCACCTCGTGAGAAGGTTGAGTTAAAAAAGCAAATTGAGGACTTGTTCTCCAAAGGTCTGATCAAACCTAGCTATTCAGAATGGAGAGCAGCGGTGGTTTTCGTCACCAAGTCGGATGGTTCTTCGAGGATGTGTGCTGACTATAGAGAGCTGAACAAGCTCACTATGAAAAACAGATATCCAATGCCTTGCATTAATGATATGTTTGGTCTACTTTATAGTGCTACTTGTTTCCCTCAGCTTGATCTTGCCACAGGTTTTCACCAGCTCAGAGTTGCTGAGGAAAGCATTCCCAAGACTGCTTTTCAGACTGAGAATGGGTTCTTTGAAAGGTTAGTCAAGCCTTTTGGTTTGACTAATGCTCCTGCTTTCTTTATTGATTTGATGAATCGTGTTTTTCATGATGTTCTTAATAAATTTGTTCTAGTCTTTTTCGATGATATTCTTGTCTTTTCTAAGACCAAGGCAGAGCATAAGTCGCACTTGAAATCGGTTCTGGAGATTCTTAGAATTCATTAATTGAAGGCTAAATTTTCTAAATGCCATTTCTAGAAGGATGAAGTCTGATTCCTTGGACATATTGTTTGTTGATCCAGCCAAGATCACTGCGATCAATGTAAGTCTTTTCTCTTTTCTTCGTCATTTAATTTTTCTATTTTTTCATGTTGTCTTATTTCTCCCTATTCTATTTTAGGATTGGGAAACTCCTAAGACTCCATCAGATATTCATAGTTTTCTAGGCCTTGCCGGTTATTACCGGAGATTCATCGAGAATTTTGCTCGGATTGTTGCACCTCTCACTGCTTTGACTCGTAAGAATGCAAAGTTTATCTGGGATAAGAAGTGTGAAGCTGCATTCGCTAAGTTAAAGAGCAAGCTAACTTCTGCACCAGTTCTTACCGTTCCGAACGGAAGTGAGGGATTGACGGTATATACTGATGCTTGTCGTGAGGGATTGTGTGCTATTCTCATGCAGGTGGTAAGGTCGTAGCCTATGCCAGCCGTCAGTTGAAAACCCATGAAGCTAATTATGCTACCCATGATTTAGAGTTGCTTGCTGTTGTCTTTGATTTGAAGCTTTGGAGGCATCATCCGCTTCGAACCAAGTTTGAGCTTTTCACCGATCATCAGTCTCTGAGATATATCTTCACCCAGAAGGATTTGAATCAGCGGCAAGTTCGTTGGCATCATCCGCTTGGAACCAAGTTTGAGCCGTCAGTTGAAAACCCATGAAGCTAATTATGCTACCCATGATTTAGAGTTGCTTGCTGTTGTCTTTGATTTGAAGCTTTGGAGGCAACATCCGCTTGGAACCAAGTTTGAGCTTTTCACCGATCATCAGTCTCTGAGATATATCTTCACCCAGAAGGATTTGAATCAGAGGCAAGTTCGTTTGCTTCAGTCTCTGGCTTCTTACGACCTTGATATTAGCTATACTCCCGGTAAAGCTAATGTTGTGCCCGATGCTCTGAGTCGGAAGAAGGCTTTGTTGTGTCAGCTTGTTGTTTCTTCTCCTCTTTTGGATCGTATCAAGGCTAAGCAGGATGAGGATATGATGCTTAGGCTTATTAAGGAGAGTGTTCGGAGCAGGGTTGGTGGTAGTAGTGGAGCTCAGATTGATGATAGTGGCATTTTGAGGATTAATGGCAGGATTTGTGTCCCGAATGTAGATGGGTTGAGGCAGGAGTTGCTTCGGGAGAATCATCGATTCAGACTTTCTACTCATCCTGGTGTGTCGAAGATGTATCAGGATATGAAGAGGCTTTATTGGTGGAGAGGGATGAAGCGGGATGTCACTATCTTTGTTAGTCGGTGTGCGACTTGTCAGCAAGTCAAGGCCAATCATAAGAAGACCCCTGATTTGTTGCAGCCCCTAGATATTCCCAATTGGAAGTGGGAACAGGTTTCCGTGGATTTCATTGATGGATTGACGAGGTCTAGGAAAGGCAATGAGAGTATCTGGGTTATTGTGGATAGGTGACCAAATCTACTCATTTTATTCCGGTCAAGTCTACCCGTTCTGCTTCTAGCTTGTCTGAGATCTACATGAGGGAGATTGTTCGTCTCCATGGTGTTCCTCTCAGTATTATTTGTGATTGTGATCCTATCTTTACCAACTAGTTCTGGAAAGATTTCCAGGAATCTTTGGGTACTCATCTGAATCTGAGCACTGCTTACCATCCGTAGATCGACGGTCAAGCGAAAAGAGTGAATCTGATACTCGAAGATCTTCTTCGTGCTTGTGTACTTGATTATGATGGATCTTGGGAAGATCATTTGCATCTTATCGAATTCACCTACAATAATAGTTATCAGGTATAATCTTATTTTCTGTTTTAAGCTTATCTTAATCTTTTATCCATCTCTTTCTATCTTTGAATTCAGGCCAGTATCAAGACGTCTCCATTTGCTGCTTTATATAGACGACCTTGTCGATATCCATCTTGTTGGATTGAATCCGGTAACCATCTGGTTCTTGGTCCTGATATGATTCTGGAAGCTTCTAAGAGAGTTGAGGAGATTAAGAGAAGGTTGAGGGTTGCTCAGGATAGACAGAAGAAGTATGCTGATAGGCGTAGGTGGAAGCTTGAGTTTGATGTTCGTGATCTGGTTTTCCTTAGGGTCTCTCCTTTAAGGAATGTTCTTCGCTTTGGTCGTAAAGGGAAGCTTTCTCCTAGGTTCATTGGTCCTTTCCGCATTGTAGAAAGAGTTGGTTCCTTGGCTTATCATCTGAAGTCACCCGAGAAGCTTTCTGGAGTGCATGATGTATTCCACGTCTCACATCTTCACCGGTATCTCCATGACCCATCTTTGTTTGTTCAGCCTCCTGCTCTTGACAGCTTGGATATTGAGCCTAATCTGACTGTCGAGAGGAAGCCACTTCGTATTGTCGACAGAGGTACGAAGTAGCTAAGTAGAAAATCTGTTAGTCTGGTCAAAGTACAGTGGAGTACTGACGACCGTGATTGTAATTGGGAGACGAGGAGAGCATTTGTGCTTCAAATCTGGAATTGTTTATTCCAGGTACTATTTTGTTTTTCTATCTTGTTTTTCTTATTTTCTTGTTTCCATTCTTTTCGAGGACGAAAAGGTTTGAGTGGGGGAGAGTGCAACAACCCAGTATTTTTGACATTATTTTATTTGAATTTATTTCATTTTGAAAATTTTTTAGAACTTATTTACTTAAAATTTTGTTTTAAATTATTTTTATAGTGAAGTATAAATTTTTCTAGAATTAATGGTAATTTATTTGAAATTTTCAGGTTCCGTTTCCTATTTTTAAGCAAATTCTTCAATTCTTTTGATATTTCCTATGAATTTAATTATTTATTTCACTTTGAAAATGTTTTAAAAATCATTTTATTCCAAATTTTGTCTTATAATATTTTTAAAATGAAGTAAATAATTTTCCAAAGCCATTGGTATTTTTTTTTTAATTTTTGGACACTGTTTCTAATTTTTAAGCAATTTATGTAATTCTTTTTCCATTTCTTCTAAATTTAAATATTTATTTTTATTTCCTACTACTCTGTTTCAGTTGTAAAGTATATTTCCGAGTTTATTTTCTTTATATATATTTAAAAAGAAAAGGAAATGCCGAAGGTTTAAAAAGTTGCAAAATTTAAGTCTTTTCACCTTCAAAACTCTTCATTTTCACAACTCCTCACTTATTTGCATTTTGGGCGTACATTACATTGCTTAGACGTGTATTTTCTTCACCTTTCATGTGAAAAAATCCTCAGCTCCTCATTTCTCACGACTTCAACAAAATTTTGGTAATGGCCTCCATCTCTTTTTCCACTTTTCTTCCTGTTTCTATGCAAATTTTGCCTTGTTCTCTTCATTGTTTGGATCGGCCTCCCCTTTATTCCACGGCCACCACCACCATACATCACTTCCATGACATCACCACCAGCCACTCCTCTGATCTTGACCAAGGCCGAGCCCCTATGGTGATCAAAACCCTCTAGAATGCAACCTATTGCCTAAAAACAATGCTAGGTGACCACCTTTGCTTCATCTCCTTCAACCACCACCCTAACCACCACCATAGCAGCCACCACCACCTCTGACCTGACCACCACACACCCCTCCAACCTCTGTCCAGTCATGGTGCACCAACTGACGGAGCCCACTTCCCATGGCCGAGCCCTTTGGCCAACCAAAACTCCACCATTTGCCTAAAACCCCTTCACCTTCTCATGTAGAAAACTCCACATTGTTCATGCCTTGAACCCGACCCATGCTAGCCAAACCTGAGCCAAAACTTGACCAAATCTGAACCAAACCATACCCTAGGCCATGATAAAAGTTTGAGGAAGCAAGGCAAAAAGTTTGGAAATTCATATTCTCTTTTATTTCGAAGTTATTGCATTTTAAAGTTGTATTGAATTGTGTTTGTTTTGATTGTTTGTTTTGGGTTGTAAACAAGAGTTGTAGCTTGGATTCGCTCTCCACTCAAGTCCGTAATCATGTCATCGTGCTTTGTTTTCTGTTGTGCCTTTGGTTTTGAAATCTTCTACAATCAGAGGTGAGTAAAGCTCACACGACATTTATACTTATGCAGTTGTAAAACAACAACAACAATTGAATGTGTAGAAAAATATTTATAATGTTATAACTGCCATGTGATTTTATATATATGTTAAACCTGTTAAATTGCATATCATCTCACCTGTTATATGTCATATCACTGTTGAATATGCGCTTATATGATATATTTTTTGATGATAATAAACATATATACGTTCGTTTAAATGTATGTGTTAATGTACTATTTTATTTTTCATAGATTAAATAAATATTTGCTGAATAAAATAAATAACACTGAATTTGAATTCAAACGAATATTTTTATCAAGTAAATATTTATTACAATTTTTGATAGTACAACTTCAAGCTCTCACTATAAATATACATTTTCTATTATAATACATTTCTGATTACATCACAATTCATTTTTACATTTTCACCTCACTACATATCACTCACACTCCTATTGATCTTCAACTTCATTCCAGTTAGAATCCAGCATCTGAGCAATCTGCAAAAATATTCACTAACGCAGTAAAATTGAAAAAGAAATATTTCTGCAATATAAAATAAAATATGATTTTTGAAAATAATATTTGCCTCAGTTATTTGGGTTGTTCGTCATCATTCATATTTGAATTCGTCATGCACGAACAACTTGTGACATACACAGTGTATCACTGTATATGCCACAAGGCCGTGTACACCGATATACACTTGATAATGCTACAGGGACAGGTGAGCACAAGGTCAAACCCAAATATAAAAAAAGACAGGTTCAACTTAGGTGCAATATAAATAGAATCTCGACTTCAGCACAAGGTCAAAACCGAGTTTTGAAACTGGATTCAACTCAAGTGAAATTTCAAAAATCAATATGAAATGATCAAGAATCCGATCAGAGACCACGTTCAAGGCACAGTGCACCACTGACCAGAATACAAAGGAGAACATGCATGAAGAACCAGAAGTACAAGTGCAGGCAAGTGCACAACTTTACAACAAACAAAGAAATGCACAAATCACACTCGAGTACACATACTCGAAGCACAGTGGCTCAACAACATCAAAATACACAGTCAAGACTAACTCCAGAGTGCAACAACCATTAAACAAACAAAGACCAGATGTACAAAATGACCAAGCTGCTGCATATCAGAGGTACAGACGACCAAATAGCCAACATGATCAAAGAAGCATAACTCAAACCACAAATGCCAACACAATAACAATGCTACAAGACCAACTCAATGCGATTCAAGAGTACACATGAATACATGAAGTAATGCAATGCTCAAAAGACATAGTACACAAGCTTGCAACTTCAATCCAAACCAAACACAATACAACTGAAATGCAAAAGGTCTCAAATTCAAGTACCAATGACACCAACATAAATGTTCACTGACTCGAAAAATGAGTCAGAGTACAATACAAACTCAACAAGCATACGAACAGCATGAACAAGACATGTACTCATGGGAAGTTACTCAAAACAGAGAGCACAAATGAAAACTACAGGTCTCAATATCAATGCAATGCAACTACGCCAGACATACAACAAAAAAAACATTCGAATGCATCAACTAATAAGCCATGGAGCAGTTTCAAAGTGTAGTGGGAAATCGAAAATTATCATGAAGCCATGGTTCAGTAGCAATTCAAAAATTGCCAGTAAGTCAATGATGAATCAATCGATCAAAATGACAGTGAAGCAGTTTGAATAAAGTTACAAAGAAATTCAATAAACAAGTCATAGCCAGTAGCCAAAGTATCAAATTATACAAAATTTATCAAGTCAGAGAAAATCACGGAGCCATAGTCAATCATCACAAATTCAAAGCCGAAGATTTTAAACCAAGTCAACCGAGCAATATCAAGAATATTCACATGTGAATTAGTCAGAATCAATCTCAAACATTCAAGCATCATCAAGTGGCCGAGGTGAATTATTGACAAATTCAAATGATTTTATACGAACGCAATTCAAGGAAATCGAACGCATATATAAACCCACAATCATCATCGGCTAAAAGCATCGAGTTCAAGAATATTAACTTAAAGCAATAAAGTAAAAATCACATACCAATTTGCAGTCGAACTCGATCAAATATAAGAAGTCGTGTTCAAATCGAAGATACGGTCGATTGCCGAAGCAAATCAGAGGAACAACGATTGCAATCAACCAACAAATCAGTCGACTTCATCAATTTCTCCAAAAACCCTAAATTAGATAGAAGGGAAGAAGCCCTAATTGAATTGCAATGAGAACTAGCCACCGAGCACAGGAAAAAGGAACGGGCCGAAGAATTAAAAGAAAAGAGATATAAATCGCCTTTTAATTTGGGCCGACCTGTTTTTTAAAAGGAGCCTTCTCTTTTAATATTTAAGGGCCTTTTAAATTAGGGTTTTTTATCATTTGTTTGCTTTTTAAATTTGTTTTTAAATTTTAAACCGTTATTTTTTCTAGTCGTGTGACTAGGGGACAAGCTACGTGGCGTAGCTTGAGAATTCGCAACTCAGTGGCTGAGTTGTGGCAGAGTTTTGAGCGTAGAGTTAGATTTAGTCAATAGCGGGTGTCGCGAGTTTACGTGTGTAAGCGAGGGACTATCTAATTTCTAGTAGAAACCTTGGGGGCAGCACTAGGCAGGGTTTTGCCGAAGCTGGGTAAATTCTGTGTCGTTCTATTTCTGGATTTATTATTCTGCTATTATCTGTGCTGCTATTGTTCTGTGATCTATGTTGAAATTATTTTATAAGGTTCCGCGATTAATTTTTATAATTTATACTATCACCCTATCCACCCCCCCTCTAGGGTGAAATCGATCCTACAAGTGGTATCAGAGCTAGGAACAAAAGCCGTTTTTGTTTTAAAAATTTGATTTTACAAAAACCAATTTTTGTTTTAAAAATTAAATTTTTTAAAATTGCTTCTTTTAATACTTCTTTTGCTGAGGGTCAATCCATATTTAGACCACCAATGTTCAATGGTGAATATGCTTATTGGAAAAATAGGATGGAAATTTTTCTAAAAACCATTGACACATGGAATATTGTTGAGACAGGTTATAGAATACCAACTATAACTGTAGATAATCAGGAAATAGAGAAACCAAAGGAACAATGGACAGAACTAGAAAATAAATTACAAAATACTAATGTTAAAGCTATGAATTCTATTATCTGTTCATTGGATCAATATGAATTTAATCGTGTCTCACATTGTCTAACTGCGTAGGAAATATGGCAGACTCTAGAAGTGACTCATGAAGGAACATCTCAAGTCAAAGAATCTCGCCTTGCCATGCTAAGCAGCGAATACGAGAACTTCACAATGGCGAAGGAAGAAAATGTCAAAGAGATGCATGGACGACTTTCCAATATCGTATACAAATCAAAAGCTCTTGGAAAATCATATACAGAGTTGGAGATAGTTCGAAAAATCCTTAGAGTCCTTCCATGAAATTGTGAAGCCAAAGTGACTGCCATTCAAGAATCAAAAGATTTGAAATAAATGAAAGTTGAAGAACTCATCGGAAATCTCACCACTTATGAGCCAGAAATGAAATTCAAGGAAGAGCGTGAAGGAGGAGATACTCGAAAGAAATCAATAGCTCCCAAAGGAACAACTGAAAGTGATGACGATGATGATGCAGCAGCAGAATTGGAGCTATTAATAAAGAAATTCAAAAGATGGAATTACAAATATGGAAATTCAGCTCGAATTCAAAAAGCGAAAAGCATAATAACCAAAGCACTAGACTACTCTGAAGAACAGAAGATCATCTGTCACAAGTGCAACCAACCCGGACACATCAAGCCCAATTGTCCTCAAAATCAACGCGACTTTAAAAAGAAATCAAAAGGAAAAGTTTTGCAGCCACGTGGAATACGAGTGATGAAGATAATCAAAGTTCTAGCAGTGAGAGTGAGAAAGCAGATATGTGCCTTCAAGGGAATATAACTGATAGCGACGATGACGAGCCAAGCGAGGTATCAAAACTTACTCACTCTGAATTACTAATTTATTCCCACGAAGTAAATGGCTGTTTGAATGACTTAGGGAAAAATATGCTAAACTTGAATCACAAAAGGTTACTTTGATAGAATTAAATAAACAACTTGACCAATTAGTTAAAACCTATCAAAGTAGGATCCCTAAGTGTGATAAGTGTCCAACATTCAAAGAAGAAATTAAAAAATCAGAAATCAGTATAAAATCACTTGAAAATGAAATTCTGATTTTAAAAGAGAATGAAAATACTAGGAGAGAGAATTCTATTAAAAAGTGCACATAGTTGTTAAACGAAAATGAATCTCTCAAAACACAAGTCCAACAATTGTCAACGACTTTAGATAAATTTTCAAAAAGTGAAAAATCGTTGAATATGCTATTAGGAAAGCAAACTGTTAATACGATTAGACAAGGACTTGGATATAATAATTCGAAAATTGTTGAAAGCAATATTAATCAAGTTAATTCTATGTGCACAATTTGTAGAAAATATGGACACAGTCACAATAATTGTTGATATAGACCCAAACATGTGAAAACTATACCGATTTGGGTTCCAAAAGGCACAAATATAAAATCTCTCAAAGTTAAACAAATTTGGGTGCCGAAGGGAACAATTATAAATAGTTTTGGGTCTCCACAAAATTATTCTTCTAATTATTCTGCCACTAACAACCATGGACCTATAAAAACAAATAGGTCACATAAATCTTTTCCCGTGTAGGTGTGGTGGCAGGCTAAGGAACAACAACAGTGTTCTCTGGATTTTGGCTGTTCCAGAAACACAACGGGCGACAAAGCAAAGTTCCTTAGCCTAGTATAAAGGTGACAGAATCACAATGGACAACAACGAAAAATTATCGTAAAGGTAAAACAGGTAAAGTTATATTTATTTGAACGATATATTAAATGTGATAATCTGCACCGTATTCAGAATTAAATCAGCCAATAATGAGATGATGAAAAGATGATGATTCTGACTTATACAACATAGTTGGCCAAATTATATTCTTATGCCAAAACACTAAAATTCTCTAGATTATTTTAATTACTTCATCTATATTAATTTGGATTAATAATAGTGTTTTGTTGGATGATACAATTGCTTATAATATGACTAACTCTATATTCACGGTTTCTGATTATTTACACGGCTTCATTCAAATTCAAGAGAATATCATTTAAATTGCTGTTAAAATTGAGTTTGAAATTTTTGGTGCACACTTCATGGTTTGGTCTATAAAATTCAATTGATGATAATTTTGAGTGAAAGAGAAATTCAGATGCAGATTACACTGGTAATCTAGTTGATAGAAAAATTACTATTGAAACGTGATTTTTGTTGAGACATTTGGTAACTGCATTATATTTCAAAGAAAATATCTGCATATTCTTCATTTCAAATAATTTTCAAATAGCAGAAAATTTTCTTTTAAAACCCCCTGGAGAAAATCATTTTTGACCATATTTTCAGATTAGTCATTTAAAAAAAAATTAATTTCATAATTAATTTTGAATTTGATTTTAACTGTATATTGACTAATCTGACTCCCAAATGATTATCGAAAAGAAAAATAGTGATTGAAAAAGTGATGAGTGTTGATATTTATCATGACTCGAGAAAGTATAATTTGAAATTTTCTTTAGAAATTTAAACAAGAGTTATAAAACTTTTTGTTGGTAATAATTCCATGACCATCTCTATATCTATCATATTTCTAGCGACCATCACTCATCAAAATTCTATATAGTTTGTCGATATGTGGTACTTTAAACAGGAATCGTTCGTTTTTCATTTTCACATTTTTTTTATAAAAAAAAAGGTAATAATAATAATAATAATAAATACCAAAGTATTCACTCTCATTTAAAAGTCCTCACGGTTATGCACGAGTGAATTACTTGGAATTTATTATGTGCTTCCATGCTCATTTAAAAGTCCTCACGGTTATGCATGTATGGAACGCATATCAAAAGTTGATTTTTAAAATAAACAAGTTGATTCTAATCCCATTTAAAAGTCCTCACGGTTATGCGTGGTTAGAAGATACTTGAATTCATTTTTTTTAAAATAAAAGTGGAATACTACTAATCTCATTTAAAAGTCCTAACGGTTATGGATGGTTAGTAGATATTCAAATTCCTGATATAAATATACCACAAATAGACACAACTGTATGGTTTCATATGATGACATCATTTCCATCATTCTAAAAGTGGAATATGCGCCTAACAAAATATTTATGATTTTTGTTTGATTTTTTTATTGAAATTTAATATTTATATTCAATTGAGTTTTAATGTTGAATTAATATCGATCACTTTATCTCTATTTTCTTTAACACTATTATTCTTTTGCTGATAACAAAAGGGTGAGAGAAAACTTAAGATTTTGTCAAATAAAATCAAGCAAAGGTCAAATAATTTTCTATTTGCATCGAGGCTCATTTGCATATTTTTATTTGTATGCATATATGTAGGGGGAGCTTTGTGTAGAGAGGAAGCATTTAAATAGGGGGAGCAAATTAGAGCATATCAATGATCAAATACATTTAACATATTCAAAATCTTAAATATATGTTTGTTATCATCAAAAGGGGGAGATTGTTAAATATGCAATTATATGATTTTTGTTTGATGATAATAAACATATATACATTCGTTTAAATGTATTTGTTAATGTACTATTTTATTTTTCATAGATTAAATAAATATTTGCTGAATAAAATAAATAACACTGAATTTGAATTCAAACGATTATTTTATTCAAATAAATATTTATTACAATTTTTGATAGTACAACTTCAAGCTCTCACTATAAATATACATTTTCTATTACAATACATTTCTGATTACATCACAATTCATTTTTACATTTTCACCTCACTACATATCACTCACGCTCGTATTGATCTTCAACTTCATTCCAGTTAGAATCCAGCATCTGAGCAATCTGCAAAAATATTCACTAACGCAGTAAAATTGAAAAAGAAATATTTCTGCAATATAAAATAAAATATGATTTTTGAAAATAATATTTGCCTCAATTATTTGGGTTGTTCGTCATCATTCATATTTGAATTCGTCATACACGAACAACTTGTGACATACACAGTGTATCACTGTATATGCCACAAGGCCATGTACACCGATATACACTTGATAATGCTACAGGGACAGGTGAGCACAAGGTCAAACCCAAATAAAAAAAAGACAGGTTCAACTCAGGTGCAATACAAATTGAATCTCGACTTCAGCACAAGGTCAAAACCGAGTTTTGAAACTGGATTCAACTCAAGTGAAATTTCAAAAATCAACATGAAATGATCAAGAATTAGATCAGAGACCACGTTCAAGGCACAGTGCACCACTGACCAAAATACAAAGGAGAACATGCATGAAGAACCAGAAGTACAAGTGCAGGCAAGTGCACAACTTCACAACAAACAAAGAAATGCACAGATCACACTCGAGTACACATACTCGAAGCACAGTGGCTCAACAACATCAAAATACACAGTCAAGACTAACTCCAGAGTGCAACAACCATTAAACAAACAAAGCCCAGAAGTACAAAATGACCAAGCTGCTGCATTTCAGAGGTGCAGAGGACCAAATAGCCAACATGATCAAAGAAGCTTAACTCAAACCACAAATGCCAACACAATAACAATGCTACAAGACCAACTCAATGCGACTCAAGGGTACACATGAATACATGAAGTAATGCAATGCTCAAAAGACATAGTACACAAGCCTGCAACTTCAATCCGAACCAAACACAATACAACTGAAATGCAAAAGGTCTCAAATTCAAGTACCAATGAAACCAACATAAATGTTCACTGACTCGAAAAATGAGTCAGAGTACAATACAAACTCAACAAGCATACGAACAGCATGAACAAGACATGTACTCATGGGAAGTTACTCAAAACAGAGAGCACAAATGAAGATTACAGGTCTCAATATCAATGCAATGCAACTACACCAGACATACAACAAAAAAAAAACATTCGAATGCATCAACTAATAAGCCAAGGAGCAGTTTCAAAGTGTAGTGGGAAATCGAAAATTATCAGTTGAAGCCATGGTTCAGTAGCAATTCAAAAATTGCCAGTAAGTCAATGATGAATCAATCGATCAAAATGACAGTGAAACAGTTTGAATAAAGTTACAAAGAAATTCAATAAACAAGTCATAGCCAGTAGCCAGAGTATCAAATTATACAAAATTTATCAAGTCAGAGAAAATCACGGAGCCATAGTCAATCATCACAAATTCAAAGCCGAAGATTTTAAACCAAGTCAACCGAGCAATATCAAGAATATTCACATGTGAATTAGTCAGAATCAATCTCAAACATTCAAGCATCATCAAGTGGCCGAGGTGAATTATTGACAAATTCAAATGATTTTATACGAACGCAATTCAAGGAAATCGAACGCATATATAAACCCACAATCATCATCGGCTAAAAGCATCGAGTTCAAGAATATTAACTTAAAGCAATAAAGTAAAAATCACATAACAATTTGCAGTCGAACTCGATCAAATATAAGAAGTCGTGTTCAAATCGAAGATACGGTCGATTGCCGAAGCAAATCAGAGAAACAGCGATTGCAATCAACCAACAAATCAGTCGACTTCATCAATTTCTCCAAAAACCCTAAATTAGATAGAAGGGAAGAAGCCCTAATTGAATTCCAACGAGAACTAGCCGCCGAGCACAGGAAAAAGGAACGGGCTGAAGAATTAAAAGAAAAGGGATATAAATCGCCTTTTAATTTGGGCCGGCCTTTTTTTTAAAAGGAGCCTTCTCTTTTAATATTTAAGGGCCTTTTAAATTAGGGTTTTTTATCATTTGTTTTCTTTTTAAATTTGTTTTTAAATTTTAAACTGTTATTTTTTCTAGTCGTGTGACTAGGGGACAAGCTACGTGGCGTAGCTTGAGAATTCGCAACTCAGTGGCTGAGTTGTGGCAGGGTTTTGAGCGTAGAGTTAGATTTAGTCAATAGCGGGTGTCGCAAGTTTACGTGTGTAAGCGAGGGACTATCTAATTTCTAGTAGAAACCTTAGGGCAGCACGTAGGAAGGGTTTTGCCAAAGCTGGGTAAATTCTGTGTCGTTCTATTTCTGCATTTACTATTCTGCTATTATCGTGCTGCTATTGTTCTGTGATCTGTGTTGAAATTATTTTATAAGCTTCCGCGATTAATTTTTATAATTTATACTATCACCCTATTCACCCCCCTCTAGGGTGAAATCGAGCCTACAATCACCTGTTACTGTTGTATATTGTTAAACTGTTCATTTATATCTGTTTATCACACTGCAAGTTCCCTGTAGATTAGGTTCACTATGGGTTGAAATGATACATACCCGAACAGACTTTAGAATAAGCAAAAATCGTTATGGGCCAAAATGATAAGCCTGAATGGTTTTTAAATTATTTATTTTGATTTGGGATTGCGGGTTTAAAATGATAGAACCCGGATTTTTATTCGTAAACTGCGGATTGAAATGATATATATCTGTATCACTTGACCTAGGTTAGAAAACTATATATAGGCCCGTAGTTATTTTTATAAATTTTCAGAAATTTTTTAAGTAATTTTAGAAGTTTATATATATGAAAATTTGTTTTAAATTGGATTTTAATTATTAAATATAGAAATTTTGAATTTTCTATAAGAAAAATGTTGGGAAAATGAATAGCTGCATTGAATTTTTGAAATATAACTTAAGTGGAAATTGGAATTATGTTAAATAAAATTTAGTTATATAGATAAAAATTCGAAATTAAAATCTATCTAAAAAAAATGGAGGAATATTTAAGTGTTAAGTTGTTTATTTAAAATGTGAAGAATTGAAAATTTTACACATGAATATATTAAAGGAAATTATTGAAATTTGATTAATGATATGTAATGAATATTTTTAATGTTAAATTACGATTTTTAAAATGTTTAAAGAGTTTAAAATGAAGTTTATTATTTGCTGGAAATACACTAAAAATCTGGAATTCACTTTTAATAGCATTCAGAAATGCTATATTTTCTGAATTGAACGAAAATTGAGTAAAAAGAGCTATTACAGCATTTCTGAAATACTATAGTTGTTGTAGTTGAACTTATAAGCTAAAATTGAACTCAGGTATATTATAGCATTTCTGTAAAATGCTGTAGTAGTCTGCATCGCTGCAATCAAATAAAACCTTTGATTTGAAATCTGAGCTACCGCAGCATTTCTGGAAATGCTGTCTTTGCTGTTTTAAACTAAAATTTAACTAAAACTGAGTTTTAACAGCAGTTTTTAAGTCCTGCCTTTACTGAATAAAAATGTTTCCAAGTATAACTTATAACAGTTTTGTTCTAAATGCCGTGAAAGGCTGAAAATTTAATAATTATGGGTTTGACTTAGTAAACAAACTCCGAATGACTTGAAACTTTGAAATTTGAATACTTGACTTGAAAGAATAATAACTTCACTTTTAAATGATTTAAATGAATGAAATAAATTTGAAAATGAATCATTTTAAAAGATGATTTGAATTGAAATAATTGAATGTTATCTTTGAACTTTAAAAGGGTATTATGTTTGATATTTGAGTTTGAATTTAAATAATGATTTAAAAGAGAAGTTTTGGAAGGATATGATATTTTCAAATATTGAAATGATTTGGAAATGATTTAATCTTTATTAGGTAAAAAATTGGGTTTTTGAAATGATATTTTATTTTGAAGTATAAGTATTATTTTTAAAGTTATAACCACGGGTTATAATAACGATGGGTTGATAAAGAGACCGGGATCGTATATGGACATACTCTTTATCGATGCCGAAAACCGCTTTGACAACCATGTATGCGGTGGAGATTGCAGAATGAAGTAGGATGGTGGCGACGTTCTTGAGGTATATTATGTGGACCCAACTCCCGTGAGTTGGCATAAGGTGGCAGAAACAGGAGCGGTCTCGGGCCAAAAAGGGTAGCTCCTCTGGTCGGACGCATTTCTTCAATACCATTCTATTACTTGTGATTGTTTGGTGGCCACCCTCCGATTTGGGAATGTGTTGCGAGGTGGGCGTATGTGGCTACCGCTTTACCACTAGCTCGAGTGTCGTAATTGGTATATCTACCTTGGCATTGCCTTGTGTGCCGTGTCACCTACCATATCGAGCCTTACTACGAGTTTCTATTTGTGTCGTACCTATGCAGTATCTTCTCGTAGTCTCCCGATCAGGAGATATGCAGGTACTGTATAGACTACTGGCATTATTTGTGTTAAGGTGGAAAATGTAAAGCCTTAACGCTATTTAAAAGTATGTTTATTTTACTGTTAGACATTATTATAATAGTGCAATATACTATATAGTAAATAGTTTAACGGATTCTTAGAGGTTGGGCGGTCCTGAGCATCTTCTAAGTTATTTGTACCTTTACTATAGTTCACTTGAGTTGGTTTACATTGGATAAGTATATATGTCCTGACTCGAGTGTTTGTGTTTTATTTACGCTCGGGTCAGCCTGAGTTTATTCACAGATTTGGATTTCCACTCTCTGGAGGTCTGGAATCGCTGGAGATTTATCAGCCTATCTAGTTATCTATATTTCAGTTCCGTTGTTCTGTTGTCAGCTTTGTACTAGTGGACTTCTTTGTATTTGGGATTTGATGTCGTATTTACTTTCAGACAGATATTATGTATTTTGTATTTGGTTTTAAGACTTTGTGTTAGTAGCTTCATGAACTGCTATGGTATTTATTTTCCGCTGCGAGATACTCTGATGCTCTGTGTCTGTGGTTCTGTGATTTGATTTTTCATTTGCTCCAAATTTTTATTACAATCTGTTATTTTGTACTATTCAAGTCCGACTTGTGTGGATTATTATCGATTTGAATAGTGGAAAATAAGGGGTCGTTACACCAACTTTATATGTAACATCCCGTTGAAAGTCTGTTAGAAAGTTCAAAGAATAGGCATGACTGTTTTAAAACATTTATGTCGTTTAACGAACCTGATACTCCAAAGAAAGCATGGCAAATCCATAAATTAGATCGCAAACTCTTCTAGGATCATTGTTGGCACCTTTTTGTGTCCTGTGAACATTCCTTTCCAACCTGTTGGACAGTTTTTCGATGCTTAATGCATGCAATCCAAACTTCCAGGCATACTTGGAAAACTATTAGCTTCTCCTCTGGTTAGTATTCTGTTTACATCATTTGGTCCCGCATTCTTAAGTATTCCTCGCCGAACTATTCGATCACTAATTTACAGAATTCCTTCATGAACTCTATTACTGTTGGTGATGAATTCTGAAATATTCATCCATCTGATCACCAGCTGTTCCATAGCTTAACATACGTAAAGTAGCCGAGATTTTGATGTGGGGAGAATGCCCAGGTTCTAGTGCTCCATTTAGCCTAGAAGTGAAATATGGGTTGTTTTCATGAAGTTTGAGATAAATTTTAGATAAAACATCTGGGCCCATCCAAAATCGACAGCGGAACAAATTTGTGTCGTAGGTTGGATTGTCAATGAAGTAGTCCTTCGTCAGCCTTTCATGTCCATCCTCATAGTCCCTCTTATACCGCCGGTCAATCCGTCCAAGTATACTACCACGATGAGTGCTCATACATCATTCGCCAAAAAAGCAATAATATCCTACTACTACTTGTTGAATTGAAACTCTAAAACTTCATCGTCCATTTCTTGTTCATTGTCATAGCTTTGTTTATGTCTTGTTTATACTGGTAGTATAGGTTAGGATCCATGGTTGTTAAGCAGTACGTAATTTGATTTATTGGTTTGTTTTAGTTTTTTGCAATTTGTGTTAGAGTAGATCTAAATGCAAGTATATATAAGTGTAGGAGGTAAAAGGATATGAAATACAAAAGGCAATGAATTACACAACATTGAATGGTTACGGTTTGCTCCATGTCGGTAGTACTTGATAAAGCTGCAGTGTACATTTGCAGAGACCACAATGACTATACTGTAGCTACAGTGTTGGAAAGGAAAAAGCAATAATGGATATAGTGTACGTTTGTAGAGATCATTGATTGAGTTATGGATGCACATTGTTGCTGTAGTGTTGGTAAGGACAAGGCAATAATGGCTACAGTGTACGTTTGCAGAGGTCATTGATTGAGTTACGGATGCACGGTGTGTGTTTTAGGAAGTCTTATCTCTTGTTCATATGGATGTTGTAGAAACCGTTGTTCGTATGGAGGTTGAATGTCCTCCTAGTGTCTTAGTTGGCTAAGGTACGGGAATTCATGACGGATGTCTTCTTGATACTCGATAAGCCAATCCTCATCAGTGCATGGACTTTCCAGAGGCACATAGCCTCCTATATCAGATATAATTGAAGAAGGCCATGATGGCATCGATGTGATGTGTAAATGAATGTGAGGAAGATGTAGATAGAAGTGAAGGAGTAGATGATTGTGAAGTGAAGCGGAAAATGCTAAACTGGTAATTATAAGAAGAGAGCAAGGAAAATTTCCAAACCTTATTCTCATTCATCTTACGTATATAAGTTTTTTTGAATATGTAATTCTGTAGTAAATTATGTTGGTTGTTTTGTAACTGTGGTAGATTTTAATCTGTATTTTCATAGTGAATGGTGTACCACTAGTTAGTTAGAATTTATGTTGTCTCGATCTTCAAGTTAGTTATGAATAAGGAAGTGGTACGTTTGTTTCCAATGAATGTAATTGTCTGTACTATTAGGTTATGGTAATATATATGCTTTTGGGAAAATATTTGTACAATTGCCAACAACATAGAAACATGAAAAATAATGACATCGATGCATAAATTGAATATAACAGATTTATCATACATAATAGCACATGAATAATAGCACCAACGACACAGAAACATAAATGATAATGATATCGATACATAAACCGAATATAGTAGATATCATACATCATAACAAAAGAATAAGTACATGAACAACATAGAAACACAAATGTAATACAATAAATAAGATCACACATCCATAGATGGACGTGTATGACGAAGACGATGCGTTTCATCATCATCATCTCCACCACCGCACGTGCCAGTTAAATGCTCATAGTACATCTGCATGTCAGAAACTCTCTTACACTCTTCCTCCAGCTGTGTCTACTGTCGTGCTACTGCCTTTGCCTTTCGACGTAGTTCACTATCATAGTAGCCTAGGCTACGCCTATGCTCTACATATCCTGTATGTCTGATCCACATATGCATATCGTATAGATCAGCATTAGATATCTAGGTCGGATCCTGGCACTGATCATGTGCTGAAGGATGAAACACGTCAACATAACGGTCTGATCCAATAGTAGGAACTGCCATGGTCCTTTCGAAGTGAGAAGCAGCCGACACGTGATTGGGTGCACGGTACCCGTGACTGGGGTAGGTAAGATCCTGGACACGCATATAGGAGCATGGAATTGGACATTTGGGGGTTGAAATTGAAGAAAATAGGGGTAGTGGAAGGAATTGGGTTTGCTGAAAATGGAGAAGGGAATGGGGAGAGAAGGGAAATGGCTCGGTGGTTGGTTGTAGCGTTTAGTTTATAACAGCGAAGAGTTTGTCGTTATATATTTATAACAGCGAACTATTCGCCAACATAAATTCGGTGATTTTTTTCCTCCTGATTCGTAGCTAGTTTGTGCATTATCTGGTTGCGGAGCTCGTTCGGTCAGTCCAAAAGTATGGGAGAGAGAGTGAACAGAATAAGCCACATTGTTGGTAATGGTCTGATGAACTTACTAATTTTTGGTAAATTTTGGGATATAATTTAGAAGGAACTTTGGCAAATAATGCTTAATGGTTTTATTTGATATTGTTTTCACCATCAGCATATCTAGAAATTACATGATTTTTGATGCTATGTAGCATCCAAAGGCAAATATATATTATATGTACATGCATATAGGTAACCATAGGAAATATTTACCTGTCAAATCTTGATTGCGTGTGTCTTCACTCAGTTGTGTTCTTCTGTTTGAATAGTTATTTCTCTTGTTTGTGCACGTTTAGCATGCTGACTAAGACATCGCCTTTGTCTTTGTTAGTGTTCCAGTAGACGGTGAGGAAAAACCGAAGATAGAACAAATAGTGATTAAGCTAAATGACTTATTTGGGAAAGCTATGCATAAGAGTACGGTGAAAGGATAAAAGATGTTCGATATAAATCTCTCATTCAAAAAGCTTGTAAAAATGGGGACTACAGTTCCTTTACCGTTTCTTCAGCCGCCTCTACATTCCTCCCCTTTCATCACCATAACTCTTCTCTCCCTCAAGCCTATTTTCTCCTTTCTTCCCTTCTAGCAACCATAGCCTTTTCCATTTTTACGACCTATGATATTATTTTCAACTTCCCACCTGCACCCTTGTCGCTGTCCAGTTTTCGCTTTATCACTTTCCAGATCTTCCCTAAAAAATTTCACGTTTCTTGTTTTTTTAATTTGGGTTTGGCTATCGAAGAAGCACATACTCTTCGGCTCATCTGTCTTGGTTTAGATTGACTCTTGGATTATCCGCTTGTGGGTGCTCGCTGGAGTTGTTTAGGTTTCGCAACTTGTTTCCACTCTTTGCATCTCACTTGCTCAGTTCCACTCTACGCTATCTGTCTTGAAGAAAGGGCTTTTGTATCCAACTTGTGTTCTTACCTTCCTACATTTTCATCTTTCCAATATGTCCTTGGTGATTGCAATGCAATAGAAGTGGCGCTTTTGGTCTTGATTGTCATGCTTTTAATTTGGGTTTTGGTCATTTATTTGTTAGGCTTTCTCGCATTATGGCACTTCCAGATCTGGCATTGGTGTGTTTCCGAGTTGTAACAACCCTGTATTTAGTGATTATATCTATTTGTATATTTCAATTATTTTAAATTGAATTGTTGATTTAAAAACTTTATTATATTTACTAAAATGAATAAATTTTGTTATTTTAAAAATAACTTTTGACTTTTATGTGAAGTATAATTTCAAACAAGAATAAAAGAATCTTTTCTAGAAAATGCGGATTTTTGTCAATCTAGTCAAACTTTGACTTTTAAATATAAAATTTAAATATTTGAATTTATTAAAATAAATTAAATTTCAAGAATACTGCTTTTTGTTTTGTTGAAATTCGATTTATATTGTGAAAGTTATGCTTTTTACAATATTGTATGTAAATTGATTTATTTAATAAAATTGTCTGTTTTAATTTATATAAATAATATTTTTATTTATTGAATCATGTTCTAATATGTGTTATATGACATGTTAGGTATATATTTTATTTTAGAACATTTTTAAAAGTGATGTTATAATTTTCCAAAACTTATTGTATTTATTTTCAATTTTTATAACCTAGTTTCTATTTTAAAGCTATTTTCTTAATTTATTTATATTTATCTAAAATTTATTTATTTATTTTTATTCATACATTATTTTTTTGTGTTTTTATTTTTTTTATTTTCAATTTTCATTTGTTTAAAAATGTTCAAAGAATAAAAGAAAATTGAAGAGTTTTAAACCTTTCACTTGTCTTTGTCTTTTCACCCTTTACCTTTTCAATTCCAAACAACATTTGCATTTAATTTTAGCCGACCCTATTTTCTTCTTTTAGCCAAACATTTTCACTTTCTTTCACGTAGAAGAAAACTTCTCATCTCAAAATTTTCGGCCATCAATTTCTGAAGCAAAGTTTGGTAATGATTTTTTCACTTTTTCTTACATTCTTTCTTGTTTTATTAATTTTATTTCCCTTGCTTCACCTTCTAGGTTCGGTCACTTGCTCCTCCATCACCATAGCCGTGCGTTATAAACCATATGGCTGAGCATTTGATAGGTGAAAGCAAGTGCAAGTGGTTTGGTTCTTTGTTATGCATAAATTCTAGACTTGTTTAATGATATATTGGTATTGTATATTTATGTGCTTTATATTGTTTTTTTGATATGTAACAAGACAACTATTTTGGCTCTCGCCTCACTTGATTCCATAGTCGTTCCTTCGTGCTTTCCGTGTATTTTTTGTGTGTCTGAATCTGTTATCTCCAGCTTGTAGAGGTCAGTATTTCTCACCAGACATTTTGTACTTATATAATTAGTAAATTGACACCCTGTGAATCTGTAGATATTATTATCATGTTATAACTGTCTATGTTATGATCATATGATGTTCACCCTGTTTATCACCTGTCATATCATCTGTTACTGTTATATAATGTTATTCTGTTTATTTATATCAGTTTATCACACTGCAAGTTTCCTGTAGAATAAAATTCTTATGGATTGAAACGATACACACCCGAACGAACTTTAGAATAGGAAAAAATCGTTATGGACTGAAATGATAGGCCTGAACAATTTTTACTAATTTTTATTTGCATGGGATTGCGGGTTTGAAATGATAAAACCTGGATTTTTTCTTTGTAAATTACGGATTGAAATGATATATTATCCGTATCACTTGACCTAAGATAGAAAATTATATACAGACCCGCGGTTAAATTTTTTTTTTTTAAATTTTAAAGTATTTTTAAAATGTAAATATTATGATATTTTGATTTAAATTTAATGTAAAAATGATTTTTATAAAATATTAGTGATTTTCTACAAGTTAAATAAGTGAAATAAATAAATGGTAGAGTAGAATTTGAAATATAAATTAATTTTGGAATTTATGATTTTGTTTATAAATGTAGCTTAAATTAAGTAAGAAAAAATGATAATTTGATTTTAATCTTAATTTAAAATGATTTTATGAAGTGTTATTGATTTTCTATAAATAAAAAATAGCTAAATAAATAAATGTTTATAATTGAAATTTGAATTATAACTTAACTTGGAAAAATGAAGTGTGTTTTAAAAATGAAAGTTAAGTTAAGAAAATAAAATGGAATTTAAATTTAATTTATGAAATGGTAAATTTAATTAAAATGTAAAGTTAACGAAATTTTATAAAATTGTGCATTAATTTAATAAGTAAATTAATTATTAAAAATTGATTTTTTATGAAAATCTCACTTTATAAAAATCATAAATTAATGGGTATTTAAATGATTGTTTTTAAAGTGAGAAAATATAATTTTTATAAGTTAAAAATGGTTTAAATTAAAGTTTAATTGTTAATGAAATTGTATTGGCAATTTGGAATTTAATTAATAGTATTTCAGGAATGCTGTCATTTCCGAAGTAAAGGATATTACAGTATTTCTAAGTGTTGTAGTTGATACAAATGAACTATAAGGCTAAAATGAACTAAGGGCCATTACAGCACTTTATGAGTGCTGTAGTCGCAAAATTAAACCAAAACCTATTACAGCAGTTTGAAATGTCATCTTTGTTAAATTGAATTATTTTCAAATGTAACTTACCGTAGCATTTTCTAAATGTTGCGAAAGTTGAAATTTCGTTGTTTTAATCAATTTAAGTGAATAAATGAATTGTGAAAAGATTAATTTTTTTTTTGGAATTTGAATATTTGATTTTAAATATAATAACTTCATTTTAATTGGTTTTAAATGGAATAATTGATTTGAAATATAAACCATCTTTAAATGTGATTTGGAATGGTATTTAAATTAAACAAAAATGAATGAGGTTTTGGAAGGATATGATATTTTAATATTTTAAATGAATTTGAAATGATATTGAATTTTGGAATGATATTTGATTTCGAAGTATAAAATACTATTTTGGAATTTTAACCACGGGATGTATTTAATTTATGGTTTAACTGATCCTTAGAGGATGGGTGATCCCAGGCATCCTTTAAGTTATTGTGCATTACTACTACAGTTCACTTGAGTTGGTTAACATTATATAAGCATGTATGTCCTGACTCGAGTGTTTTGTATTTTACTTTACGCTCGGGTCAGCCTGAGTATTTTAGCTTAGCTTTGGATTTCTTTTCTGGAGCTAGGAATCGCTGGAGATTCTGCTTGTTTAGTTATCTATTCCCTTTCAGTTTCAGTTTTTCTATTTCAGTTCTGCTATTTATAAACTTTTATGTATTTGAGATTTCTATTGTATATGTTTTCCAGACTGATATTGTGTATTTGTTTTGAGATTTTGTTATGGTAGCTTCATGAACTACTATGGTATTTTAATTTCCGCTGCGAGTTATTATGATATATCTATGCCTGTGATTCTGTGATTGTTTTTCATTTGCTCCAAATTTATTTACAATGCGGTATTTTGAGCAATTCAAGTCCGACATGTGTGGATGCGAATGGCTGAAAATATCGGGTTGTTACACGAGTCGTTTGGGTTTCGAGGTTGGTGGTATAAGCTACTTTTGCCATTTTTGTTGAGATTTTATGCAATGAGAGTCACAACTTTGTATTTTCATTCCCTTTATTTCAGCGCTTTTGGGATTGCTTTGGCAAGATGAAGTGTTTCTATTTGTTAGTGAATGTCGAGCCTTATGGATAAGTTGTTGGATGTGGCGATGGTTGTGTGAATTCTTTCTATGTTATGGCGTTTGTTATCGGCGTTTTTTGGTATCGTGTTGTTCATGTTTGGTTGTCGTTTCATGTTGAGATGGTGGGGATCATGTTTATGGTAGTTGTAATTGTTGATGCTTATGTCTTCTTTTGGGATTTTTTGCTCTAGTTGCCTTTTATGTGATGTTGCCTTGGTTGCAGCCGTGGCAGTGTCTTATTGCAATGTTTCATTGGTCATTGGTTTTGAATATCAAATGTGTGTTTTGTAATTGTTTGTTTGGGCTAGAGTGTTTATGCTATTGTGTTTGCAAAGTCAGATAGATATTGTGATGTTGTTTGTAGTGCCACAGTGTTATGTAGTTGTGCACTTTAGACCATTACCAACAATGTGGCTTGTTCAGTTCACTCTTTTTCATACTTTTGAACTGACCGAACGAGCTCTGCAACCAGATAAGATACAAACTAGTCACGGACCAAGAGAAAAAAATTCACTGGGTTTATAACGGCGAAGAGTTCGCCGTTATAAATTTATAACGACGAACTCTTTGCCGTTATAAACCAAACCCTACAACCAGCCACTGAGCCCTTTCCCATCTCCCCTCATTCCCTTCTCTATTTTCAATAAACCTAATTCATTCCACCCCCTTCTTTTCTTCAATTTCAACCCCTAAACGTTCAATTCTGTGCTCCTATACACAAATTAAAGCCTGTTTTTGAGATCTATATCCATAGAAATGTCTAGATTATTCAAAGTTTTTGTGAAAAAGTTCATGCATCGAGAAAGTAGCAGTGGTAGCGGCAACGGTGGCAGTGGAGATAACTTTAGAGAAGGTCATATTACCGTGCAGTACGGTCGTGAACACGAAATAGAATATTTGCTCGAGGCTGCTGAAAATATCGAGCAATACGAAGGCAAAGACGAAGACGATCGCCGCGGTCGCGGAGGCCGTAGAGGTGATCTACCAGGTAGGACGCGGAGGGGTGTAGGGAAGACTTCCGCTAGAATCGCCGAGCTTGATGGATTTCATGATCCAAACCTCAGCGCAGTGAAATTGCCTATGCTTTCTAACTTTCGTGCGCTTCCAAAAGGCGAAGTACATGTTAGCACACAGATGAGTTTGGCTGTAAGTATTTCTTTATATGATTAACATAATTGCAATATGTTATTAGTTTAAATTTATAACTATGATTTTATTTGACATAAACAGTCGCAGAATATACGTTCGAGGGTTCTTTAGCGAACACTCTTAGATATTTTCATATGAATTTGGCAAATTAAGATAAAGTCGTAGCATTTTTACGTGGGCTTGGATTCCATAATTTCTTAAGTAACCTAACGAACCATTTAATTAGAAAACTAGTTAATTTGTCACTCCGTAATTTAACCTGTTATGTACTCTACAATTCTAGGAATCCACCATGTTATAAAAGTGATGTGCAATTGTGCACAACTATTGCTTTATGGTGGTGTAATATCACTCTCACATTCCACTTTCCTTTCGGTAAGCTAGGAATTACACTGCTTGATTTCTCTGTGCCTATGGACATTAGCATTGAAGTGGCCGCTTTTCCATCGCTTCCATACGATGATGCTCGATGGTGTGATCTGGTACTTGTTCATGATCTTCTACCACACTTTGATGCTTCTCCTGCATCATATCAGGTCGGAGGCACTATTAGAGTCAGCACTATTCGTGCTGCAATGGACAACATACTCAGTCATTACTCTCATGATGATGATTTGGAGCTTGTGAGATTATTTGTTCTATACTTCCTGAGTAACTTATTTTGTAGCACCTCGAGCAGTAGTTAAGAAATTGGGTTTACTGAGGTAGCATCTCATTTGGATTTCGATGGTGCTGTTCTATATGACTGGGGTATGACTATTCTTGTGTACTCGTACATATATCTTGATGTATAATGCACCATTATAGACGCACAAGTTTCATTATTTAGCTTCTAGAAGTTTCTACAGTACTGGTATTTTGAGTAGTCTAGGAATTTTCATTTTGTCACTTTGACTTCAGACGTGTCTACCTTTTCCCTTTGTTTTTCATTTTGGTGGGCAGACAATAGAGGGCCCAAGGATAATGAATTCTATCATATTTATTCGGTTGCCCACAACCAAATCGGTTTGAGGATGTATAACCATCGGATTATATGGCATCCATTTCATGATCGTGTATCGATCGGCCTTGATTTTATAGAGATTTCTGAGACGCTTGTCGGGCGGAGATTTCCACTCCTATCTTATCCCTCAGTATTTGGTGCATATTGGTATCTTGGTGAGAGTTGTTGGAGATATTTGTTTGATTTTGATGCTATTCCGATGATCCACACCATCATACCTATCGCTGTATGATTTATCCTTTAGAGCAGCTAGACCTGACGAGAGCTAGAAGTTGGTAGCTGGTCAAGACATTTGTTATTACTGGTCCATCATACGTTGACTTCTGGCATAGATTTTACAGTGCGTTCGGTGATATCGTTACCCATGCAGCGACGTTAGTTTTAGTCGGTCCATCTGCTATACGCCACGACATACATCCCTCAGTTGTCGAAGATCTTACCTAGCCCAGTCAAGGGTACCATGCACCTGATCACATGTCTGCTGCTTTTCACTTCGAATGGACCATAACAGTTCGTATTATTAGACTAGACCATTATGTTGATGTGTTTCATCCTCTAGTGCACAACCAGTACCTGGATCCGACCCAGATACCTTACGCTGATCTATATGATATGCAGACGGGGATCATACATATAGGATTTGTAGAGCATAAGCATAGACTAGACTACTATGATATGAAATACGTAATCAGACAGAGGCAGCAGCACGACTGCAGGCACAACTGAAGGAAGAGCGTAATGAGATTTGTTGACATGCAGAGGTACTATGAGCATTTAACTGGTGCAAGCGGTGGTGGAGATGATGATGAGGCATGTCATCATCATACACGTCCACGTACGGATGGGTGATCTTATTTAATGTATTTCATTTATGTTTCTATGTTGTTTGTGTACTTATTCTCATGTTTTGATGTATGATATAACTATTGTATTCGGCTTATGTATCGATGTCATTATCATTTATGTTTCTATGTCGTTGGTTTGATTATTCATGTACTGTGATGTATGATATATCTGATGTGTTCAGTTTATGCTTCGATGTCATTATTTTCCATGTTTCTATGTTATTAGAAACTGTACAGATATTTTCCCAATAGATTACCATAACCTAATAGTACAGATAATTACATTCATTGGAAACAAACATATGACTTCCTTATCCATAGCTAACTTGAAGATTGAGGTAACATAAATTCTAACTAACTAGTGGTACACCATTTACTACAAAAATACAGATTACAATCTCCCACAGTTACAAAAGAACCTATATAATTTACTACAAAATTACATATTCAAAACAACTAGTACAGGTAAGATGAATGAGAATATAGTTTGGATATTTCCCATGCTGTCTTCTTCTTATAATTACCAGTTTGGCTTTTTCCGCTTCACTTCTATATACACATATAGCAGTTTACATCTACTTCTTCACAATCATCTACTCTTTCTTCACTTCTATCTACATCTTCCTCGCGTTTATTTACACCTCACACTGATGCCATCCTGGCCTTCTTCTATTATATCTGATATAGGAGGTTATGTGCCATTGGAAATTTCATGCATCGATGAGGATTGGCTTATCAAATATCAAGAGAAGCACTATGAGGACATCCGCCGTGAGTTCCCAGATCTTAGCCAACTAAAACTCCAAGAGGACTTTCATCCTCCATATGTAAAACAGGTTGTACAACATCCATATAAACAAGACACAAGATTTCCTACAAATACATATGAACGCTGGGAAGTTCGTAAAGAATGGATTCAGATGGAGCAAGAAGTTAACTCTCCTCCATTATTATATTTTTTTCATGCAGTGTTAGTTATATATTCGGTCATGCGAAGCAGAAATGACATTGGATGGCACCGTTACAGATGCCATAACTTTCCAATTAGTTATGGTTCCCTCGTCGAGGGAGTGTGTTAAATGATCCATAAAATACAGGGAGTCAAAAGTTGATCGGGTCATTGAAAAACATTATCTCATTCTATCTCGATTATAATTCTCCAATACCTCCTGCAAGTGCTAGTGAGTGTAACAAATGTACTTCAAGTATCCAAATTTCATTTCCTCAGCCTACATTCTGGATGGTTGTTACAAGCTTCATTGTTGGTGACCCAAAAATATTCATCGGCCTCCTCTTCTATGTGCCTTGTATCAGCCTGTATATAGGCTTTAATCAACACCAAATAATCATGGGGAGCCCATGTCTAATTTGCCATTTGGAATCCTATGAATCTCTCATAACAATCTTAGTGTATAAATAGTAATCATGTGGATTGCAATTGTAGCGACGTGGAGCTAACTGAAACCAATAAATGGCCTCTACAAATGTACACTGTAGCCATTATGGTCTTGTTCTTTCCAACACTATAGCTACACTGTGCATCCGTAACTCAATCAATGACCCTTGCAAACATACACTGTAGCTAATATTATCATGTCCTTTCCAACACTGTAGTTACAATGTACATTCGTAACTTAAACGATGACCTCTATAAACGTACACTGTAGCCATTATTGCCTTGTCATTTCCAACACTGTAGATGCACTGTGCATCCGTAACTCAATCAATGACCACTGCGAATGTACACTAGCCATCATTACCTTATCCTTTTCAACCTATAGCCATTATGGCCATTGCAAATGTACATTGTAACTTTGTCAGGTACTACCAACGTGGAGCAAACCGTAACCATTCAATGTTTTGTGATTCATTGTCTTTTGTATTCCATATCCTTTTACCTCCTACACTTATATATGCTTGCATTCTGATCTGCTCCAACACACAATTGCAAAAAACGAAAACAAACCAATAAATCAAATTACTTACTGCTCTCTGCTCCAACACACAATTGCAAAAAACGAAAACAAACCAATAAATCAAATTACTTACTGCTCAACAACTATGGATCCTAACCTATACTACCCGTACAAACAAGACATAAACCAAAGCTATGACAATGAACAAGAAATGGACAATGAACTAGGCCATAGTGATGTATTTATATGTCATTGCCTTTAAATACATCGTGATGGCATGACTTCAAGTTGTGTATTTATTATCACATCACACGATTATTTCATGCACACAACTTAAATTACGAAATTACCTGCACATGATTATATGCAAGCAAGCTATTGCTTAACATGTAACAAAACACAAATATAATTTGTACATGCCAAAAAACGAAACGAAACATGCAACTATGCATGATATGATGTACTACTGCAAGTGTTATCCAATGTGTAACCTCTATTCATCTCTGCTTGTGCATGCACCACCCTGCATAAATAATTTGTGTATAGATATCTATGGTTGCCTACTTAGCATGCATGTATATTTCATAGTGTACATGTGCTATTATATTTCAATCTAGTGGTGAGCCATGTGAGCATACCCTTATTGAATTTTTTTATGAGAAAGAGGGAGCGAATATATGAAGGAGGCTTTTTTGTTGTTGAAAACTTTTCTTTTATTGATGGAAAATTTCTTGCTTGATACAAAACGATGAGAGGGCTCTTCTATTTATAGGACTCCAGAGACTATTATAGAAACATGACTCTCTAAACAATTCTAGAAACATGACTCTGTACATAATTCTTATTTCCACTAGGAAATTCAAGAACTCTCAACAAACTACAGTAAATGCAAGAAGACTTTTGAAACTATAATAACAAGAATCTTCTAGAAATTAACCGTAACAAATCCAGCTTAATATTTCAACACCTCCTTTAAAATTATTTTGTGACTCCAAGTAGATTCCTCGGCCTAACAAAATACACGTGCTTAAGAGGCTTGGTGAAGATATTGGTTACTTGATCAAGCATCCTTATGTACTCTAATTGCACATCTTTTTTGTGACTCACTCTCTAATATAGTGATAACATGTATCAATATGCTTGCTTTGATCATGAAAGACTAGATTCTTTGACAAAGCAATTGCTGACTTGTTGTCCACGAAAACCTTAGTTAGCTCCTCTTGTTGTAATTTCAACTCCTTTAGCAAATTTCGTAACCAAATTGAATGGAAAACACATGAAGTAGCAGCTACGTACTTCGCTTCGCATGTGGAAAGAGTGACAATCGACTGTTTTTTCGACATCCAAGTGAAGGCTATGTCTTCTATGTAGAGTACGAAGCTACTATTGATTTTTAGTCATCCATATCTCCACTACAATCGCTATCGCTATATCCAGCAAGTTCGTAATTATCATAAACAAAGTAGTACATGTATCGACTCCCAACTCCTACCGCATATAGAATGTCGGGTCTTGTGCACATTAAATATCGCAAGCTTCCAGCCAAGCTCTTGAATAGTGTTGATTCCACCTTTTCTCCTTCCTCATGCCTTGATAACTTGATTCCACATTCAATTGGCATGCAAACTGGATTAGAGTCATCCATATTGAAATTCTTCAATACTTTCTAAGCATAACCTTCTTGAGTTATTAGGATGCCTTTATGTTCTTGTTTCACTTCAATGCCAAGGTAATAAGACATGAGCCCAATATCATTCATCTCAAACTCCTTCGTCATCTCTTTCTTAAACTCTTTAAACATGCTTGGATTGCTACCTTTGGATATCAAGTCATCTACATACAAGCATATGATAAATGTATCACCATTTTGGATTTTAATATGGAGCGCATGCTCAGATGGACATTTGATGATGTTTATTTCTTAGACGTACTTATCAATTCAAGCATTCTATGCTCTTGGAGCTTGTTTCAACCCATAAAGTGCCTTCTTTAGCTTCAATACCTTGTCTTCTTTTCTCGTGACTTTGTAGTCTTGTGGTTGCTCGGTATAAATTTCTTCTTCAAGACTAGGCAGATTTCACATCCATTTGATATATCTTCCAATTATTTTGAGCTGCTAAAGAAATTATTAGTCTAATAGTTTTTAGTCGAGCGACTGGAGCGAATACCTCATCATAGTCAATGCCAGCTCTTTGACTATAGACTTTTACCACCAATCTTGCTTACATTTTTCAACTTCTCCTTTGGTTTTTTTCTTTACTTTGTATACCCACTTCATACCAATTGCCTTGTGTTCTTTTGGAAGTGAAGCTGACTCCCATGTGTCATTCTCCTTAATGGCCTTGATTTCTTCGTCCATAGCATGTTTCCACTTGTTCTTTTGCAAAGCTTCTTGGAAGTTTATAGGCTCACGGTCCGAATAAGACAAAAGAGGGTAAAATTGTCTTGATTTTCTATTACCTCGTAAATATCATATAGGCGTTTAAAGTGTGGAGCCCTTTCACTTGAGCTCTCATCTTCTTGACAACTTGTGGTTAGTGAAGCTAGTAGAGAAGTGGGCTCCTCGCTTGATTGTTCGATCTTTAGTTGTTGCATTTCATCTCCTTCAACGTATAGAAAGAAGTTGTAATTGTCACAATGATCTCCATTCCCATTCTCCTACTTCATCGAAAACAATATCTCTACCAGTTATTGTCTTCCTCGTATTGGGATGATAAAGCTTATAGCCTTTAGAGTTGGTGTCGTAACAAATGAAAATATACTTCTCAATTTTTTCATCTAATTTGCTTCACATCTCGTCCGGTATATTTACATGAGTTGTTTGCGCCAAAACTGGTCACAAACACCCAATTGCAGATGAAAGCACTCGTTCACATTCACATATTATAGAAAGCGAGTGTGTAGAGAATATAAATGTGAAGAACACTCATAATTTAAAAGGAAAGCAATGAAAACACAAGATTTATGTGGTTCGGCGTTGTTGCCTACATCAACTTTGAAGAGTTGTTATTTTATTGATGATTCTCTACTGATTTACAAGAGTAAAATTGATAGTATCCAAGTTACAATGGAGTTCACCAGAGTAACGGTATAGAAGAGCCAAAAGTCCTCTTTTCTGAAGCCCTTGGATTGTTATTTATAGGTATAGGCTGCAAATATCTTGCTCAGATCTCAAAAGTATCCTTCCCTCACATGGGTGGGCCCACGTGATGGATCCCCTGACATTTTGACTGGATCCATGATTGATACGTACCAAATTTATATCGATCCAAAGTTGCCCTTTTCGGATTGGGATCGACTATGGATATTCTTGAGGTTGTACGCAAGCTCCTGTGAAAATTTGGTGGTATTTGGACTTGTGGATTGTGAGATATGATCGATGCATGTTTGGATCTTCAATGTGGAAATGAGTTTCATGATCGATACATAACAAATTCGTATCGATTCAAAATTGCTCTTTTTGGGTTGTGATCAATCATGGACATTCTTGAGGTCGTACGCAAGCTTCTAGAAAATTTAATGGCATTTGGACTTGTAGATTGTGAAATATGATCGATGCAAGTTTGGATCTTCAATGTGCCAGCGAGTTTGAGAAGTGAGTTTGTAAGGTGAATTTATGAAGCGAGTTTGGAAAGCCAGTTTGGGAAGCGAGTTTGTGAAGCGAGTTTAGGAAGCGAGTTTGTGAAGCGAGTTTGTGAACCGGGTTTGTGAAGCGAGTATGTGAAGCGAGTTTGGGAAGCGAGTTTGTGAAGCGAGTTGTAAAGGTTTTCTTAATTTGATCGGTCAATATCTTGAGCATACGAACTCCAACTAGCTTGAAATTTGGAAAATTGGCATTCACAACTTTGCTGGTCATACCATATAGATTGTAGCTCAATGCAGACTCGGGAAAATTTTACCAGTATCCATAGTGAACCTATGCAGCCGATCTTCGGGACAAACTATCCTTAGTTTCCTGTTAGTTCCTTGGTGTCATGGGCTTGCCAAAAGGTGGGATAACATTTTAAAACATTTGTTCGTTGATTATGCTATATTTTAGTCTCACGATCATGCTTACCATCTATGAAATTGTAGCTTTGATCATCATGCAGTCGATTGGGTTAGATCCGCCTGTATGTTGCCTTGCCAAAAGGCGGGTTAACACTTTTCCTCCAAAACATGCCTTGATATAGGTGTGATTTGTAGTGCTATAAGCAGCATGTTCATATCTTGTTGATGACTTGTAAAGAGATTGATAATCTCACCTAATTATGAATGGCGATCGTTCGACATCGGATTGCCATTTGAGGCCATATATGAATGTTTGAGGTCAGGTGCCATTTGATACGAACGTGGCCGTTCGTGGTCGGGTGTCATTCGAGGCGAATTATGACCGTTCGAGGAGAATGGTGACAGTACGAGGTCGGGTGCCGTTTGGGGCGAATTGTGACCGTTCGCGGTCGGATGCTGTTCAAGGTGAATTGTGACCGTTCGTGATCGGGTGCTCGGGGGAGGGGGGACTTTAATTTTATATTTCACGTTTGAGTGAGTTTCTGAATCATTTGTTATGGAAGTTCATTGCATGTTAAAGCATGCCTAAGAACCTTTCACAATCCCATACATGTGTAAGTGACTTATCCATTATGGAATATGAATACCAAAATTACATTCAAATGAGTATTACAATATAAATGTCCAAATCAATCAAGTTCAAGTGCAAAAGAAAAAAACAAAAGCAAAACAGACGCGTCAAAGTGCAAACACCCCCACTGTCGTAGTTCACAATCGTCTCAGAGCATGCTTGAGGACCGTTCGTGACCCTCTACATGTGTAAGCGACTTAACAACGCTAGTGCAGAGTTTGCAACGTATTCATCATTATTTCAATCAATTAACGACAAGCTTATGCCTTGATCCTGAGCCGTCCCCAGTTGATGCAGATGGAGGATGACGGCTGCTCCTGTTCCGCCGTCGTTTCTCGCCTTTTCACATACTGCAGTAGCAATCCCTTCTGGATATGCCCTTCAACTTCATCCCTCAAATTCCTGTAATCATTCGTACTATGTCCGCTTAGTCGTGGAATAAGCAGTACTTGTCTGATTTCTTTTCATTGTTGATTGGACCCCTTCTCGATGGCTTCCGGTAGGGAACCTGCCCCCGGTATCTTGATATATTTGCCCCAAAGTCTCGCTCAACTCCGAATAAGAGGTGAATCTTGGCTCCTTTCGTGGCCACATTAACTCGTCAAAACTATTCACTGCCTTTTGTTTTCCTTTGTCCTTATTTTAATCTTTTCTAGACAGGTCTCCGCCTTTAGCCGTACAAACTTCAACTTCATCTCCTTCTTCTCTCTCAGCCTTCGCATCCTTCTACCGTAGAAACCTTTTTGCTTCATGGTAGAACTCTCCCAGATCCATGGATGGATCCCTTGTCAGTGAATTCTTGAATTATGTGCCATCAGCTATTCTAGACACAGCTGCCATCAAAATCATGGATGGATCTTGTAACGATTTGCGACTTTTCGACGATCGAAAACCGACATCAATACGTCCACTGTATCAACTGCCGAGAAATCGAATGACGGAAAACCGTTCCGTTATGGTTAAAGAAGAAGAAAAGGATAGAAGAAGAGAGAGGAAGAAAGAAAGAAAAAGAAAACAACAGAGACAATGACAGAACAATATCAGAATCTCACAATCGCAACGGAACAACATATAATAGATAAATGAATAATCTTTGAACAAAAAACTATATCAGTTATTACATTACATCACATCACATCACATTACATCATCAGAGTGTACAACAACAAACAACGACAAATAGCGGAAAAGAAATACTATATACTAGTGAATACGCCATGCCATCCAGCTTGCCTTCAGTAAATCCTGAATTCCAGAATATCCTGATAAACCCGACTCTTGACTACCCATGTGGAAATTGGTGGGCACATAGAGTTTAGGAAGGAAAACAATAAACTCCGAGTCAGTCATGTGACTGGTGTGAGAACTAAAACAGTTTATTTTTAAAACAAAGTACAGGATAATTTTAAAATAGATTCACAATGCTTTTTAGAAAATGAGACTACCATAAGGCCTTCCGCACACACACACAATGCAAACGCAGAATCGGAGGAGATTTCTCCTTATGATAGTCAAAGATGCTTGATACGCATTAAAAAGAAACATTTGATATTATTACTAGTGCATACTGTAGGAAAAAATTATTTCGAAAGTAAAGATATAAATCTAAGCCAGCATAGGCATTCCCCACTTATGCCTACTATAGCTACCATCCAAACAGTGGTGACCACCATAAGTGAATGATAGGCTCTACAACTAAAACCGTACAAGATCGTATTGTTTCTTTGGATTTCCAACAAATGGTCAGGCCAAGGAACTTCCCATTGCCACATGGGTACGCCTCTGGAAAGACGACCCGAGAACCTAACCGGATCTCTGCCAATACAAGGCCGGATTACCCTTCAAACTGTGTAACTACTGACACGAATATGTCATTCCCCGATCGTAACCGATCTATATCCGAGGATTCTCAATTCCAACAACCACAAAGTAATAAATTTGCAGCAACAACATAGGTTAAGTATCTGGGCTCCATACCTTGATACCACCTCTATCCAGAAGGAATGGCATACACTAAAGGGGCGCTACCCCCTAATAACCTTGCTGCATCCTTCCTGTTTTGACCATTTCCGGGGTGTGAGGTCCGACGAAGTCTCGTCCACAAAGCCACGCTTTATACAAAAGCCATGCTTTGATCATCAAATACTCAACAGCACTTCGTATGCCACATTACCAATTTGGGAATGTATCACTAGTAACCATCAACTACATGACCTCTGAGCTCGTACGTCTCAAAGAAGGGTGTTAAGCTAAAAGAATAAATTCTCCGCCACCAATAGAAATATATTTGATAGAAACCAGCTTTACATCGCAAATTGTAATGTCAGACACACAATCCATACAAGTATGTTCCGGGCTCGAACAGAACCGAAGGCACTTCCAAAGAAGCCCTTGAAATCCGGATATTCACTAATCACGTCCGGACTTCCCGTCACTAAGGGTGATAAAACCTCTATATCGGAGATCAGCCGATGCAGAGTCATTCGACTGTAATCCTTCCGTTTTCAAAAATATTCGGTCTTCAACACCGGTCTTCAAATGCAATCCATAACGACGTATCACATATTCGGAATGGGTTATACGACCCCAAGGTCCTTTCCCGGCTAACCCGAATAGTGAGCGCTTATTTTGAAAATAAGTGTAGCATTCAAATTCAAGCAAATCACAACAAATACCCATTTAAAGGTAAATATTGATAGTCGGTTATTTAACTATCAATAGGTATGCTCAACATCACCAGATTCCAAATAATTTTCCAAATTATTTACTTTCCAAAATATCTTTACAAGATATATATTTTCCACACTTCAACATTTGAAAACAAATTTTCAAATCACTTTTCACCTTTACCACTTTTGAAAACAAATTTCAATCATTTTCCTTACGCGGAAATACTTTCATTTCAAAATGGTTCATTTAAACCAATTAAATAAATCCTTACCGATTTACTTTATATTTACGTTCCAAATCCGTAAATTTATTCCCACACTTCAAAAATAAATCAACGTTTATTTTTAAACAAATTTCCCTTTCTTTTATAAATTCCATAGTGAATTTACAATTCCAAAATATCTATGAATATACGAATTTCCAGATCGATTTCTAATATTCATTTTCAATTTATCTTTAAAAGATAAAATCTCAAAATATTCACTTCATATTGGAAAACATTTCCATACTTATTTAATAATAAGTAATTCACAAATTCATTTATTTTCAACACTTGGAAAATATTCAATATACTTAAATCGAAATTAAGTATATATTTCATTCTTTAAAGGAAACGTTCTCTCAAACACATTTATTTGAGTCAAAACGAATGTTGCGTGAAACATCGTTAAGACGACCCAAAATCACTAGTATAGGGATTCGAAATCAAGATAGATATATAAATCCAAATACTATATAAAAAATTTCCTTTCGGAAATCATTTACTATAACAACAGTGTTATAGTCCACCATTTCCTTCTATTTCTCGAAAATGTCTATTTCAACAATGAATGTTGAAGTCTATGGTTTCGATACTTAATGCATTTTAAAACAACCTCAAATCGTTTTAAATTCTATTTAAAACATCACTTCCCCAAAGCATATCCATTTTATTTCATAATATATTCACGGTCCAAAAATCATGAATATACTTTATTTTCCCAATTCAATGTTTCTACACATTTATTAAAAGATTATCCACCGTCCAAAATCGTGGATAAAATTCCCAACCAAACTCTTATTATTACAACATTTAACTTTAAGGATAATTCGCTGTCCAAAATCACAAATATATCTCCTTTAATAGCTTTTATGTTCGATTTATTAAATTCAATTGATTTCGAATTTACAAACGATATTTATAAATCACATTTCTATTTATAAAACTTCGATTTATAAATCTCCTTTATTATCCAATTCAATTTATATAACTCAATTATATACCAGAAGTCCATATTATAAGTTAATAACTTATAATCCATTTATTTACAAAATCATTCTTTTAAAACTTCACAAATTATAAATCTTATTACTTATAAGATTTTATTTATAACATTATTTTCAACATTAGCAGAACTTCTTTTAGAATTCCATTATTTCGATTTATAAAATATATATTTTATAAATCTCATCTATAAACCATTTATCTTTATTCAAAAATCTCCACTAAAAATGTCAAATCTGATTTATAAGTTAATTACTCATAAATCTTTTATTTTACAACATCTATTCATTTTATAACTTCACAATTTATAAGTCTATAAATTTCGTTCACTTATGAAATCCATTTTTTTTCATTTTAACACTTATAAAAACTCGTCTTATAATTCCAATATTCTTAATTCATAAAATATCAATTTTGTATATCTTTTAATAAATCGTTCATAATAATTCAAAAATCCCAATTTAAATAAACCAATCCTTTTAATAATTTACAAAACGTTATTTAAAACTTGTATAACTCCCAAAATCATACTTAAGTACTATTTTCCAAACATATAATTTTTATAACAATAAAATTATAATGTTTATTTATTTTAACAATTCAAAATTTAATAAAACGTATACTTTCAAAAATCACTTTAAAAGTCTTTTTAAAATCAAAAATCATTATTTTAAAACTTCAAAAATGGATCTGATGATGCAAGAGCACCAAATAGTCAATTACGACAACAAAGACATCATATATCAGTATATAATAATCAACACATATCAAAATATCTGTAATCAAATAGTTACTGGTGAGGAATTCAGTTGGATCCCTCCAACCTGTTTCCCTACATCCACAGATGTTAGCACAATACCAATTTCGTTCCAATACGGAATATCGCGGTATATGGGTTCATAAAATATTATCCGCTGTTATGCGGAGCAATAGGGTCTCATCCGCTATATAATGCGAGAAAATCAACTCCAAGTACATATATAATATCAATTCCAATCAATTTGGAATTATCGCGGTATATGTTTTTAATAAATAACATCCGCTTAATAGACGGTGTATAATGTCTATTTCAATCAATAATAGATAATAATTTATCATCCAGGCATACAATCAACAATTTTAAATCTAACTATTTAAAATTTAAATCGAAACTATTCGATTGAGTGAGAAGAAAACATAAGTAGCGGCGGCTGCTAGATAGGGTTAGGGTTTTGCAATTTGTGAACAAAGGGGGGTCCTTTTATAGACAACCGACGAACACTATTCATCTCCAATTTTCCGAACTCCAAATCTCACGCGGTGACTGGCGTTTCTAGGGTTTACCCCACGTTCCGGACACAATGGAATAGGTTTTGGAAGCTAATTCGATCATCTGTGCGAGTTACGACAATAAACGATCAATTTAAATTAAATCGATTTAAACTAATTTCTACGCGTTTTGGCTTGCCCCGGACAAACGGTAAATTCGATTGACACGAAATTTGAAACCTTACAATAATATCACATTATGGATCCGATGAAACTAGTTTCGTAGAAATCTGAGATTGTTTGAAAAATGGCTATTTTAACTCGTCAATTAAATATTAAAATATTCAATTTTCACAAATCAACTTTAAATTCGATTTTAAAAGTTCTATAACATCATTCTACCTCCAATATGATATAATAAAATTTTACCAATCATTTTCAATCACATTAAATCAAATATTCAATTATTTCTGGAATTTCAATTATTAAATTATCAATTAAATTACCCAATTAAATCCAGATATTCGAAAAATAAATTATTCGGCTTATAAATTCGACTTATTAATATTTAAAATCAATTAAATATACAAATTTTAATTAACAGAAATTCTGTGTCGTTACAAACTTCCCCCCTTAAAAGAATTTCGTCCTCGAAATTACCAAGTAAGAAAAAGTTACAGAATCCATTAACTTTCCCAAAACAAACCATTCAAATTGGATTTTTTTCAAATCTCTTAAGTGTTTAACTTTTTCAAAATCCATAGTTAAACTTCTTTCAATAACTTTACTAAGTTTCCAAATCCAAACTTAGTTTTCAAAAATTTTCCAATTTTCTCAAAAATATTCTAACGCCTTAAATTTTCAGAAAAATTCACCAGAGTCTCCTTTGCACGGCTCGATCCGGAAAAAAAAATGACAGTATATATATACCACAAATATACATCTCATCAAGTAATGAGGCATCCCGCAGGGAAAAAAGTGTAAAAGTATGATATGTAATCTGAGATATGTACCTTAATTATTATTAGCGAGCGTATACGGCTAATATAGCGCGAAAGCGAGCTCCAAATGCAAAGCAATGCGCAATCCGCACCTACTAAATACTCAACAAACCATGAGAAACATGCATATGTGAAAATAATATCAATATACATCATATAGCAACATAACAACTACATGTGCCAACATTGCAATGCATTCAATCAACAAATGCAACCATCAAACAACTATCCAACCAATAAACATCCAACAATCAATGTCTATCCAAATCAATTCATAACCAAATCAATATTCTTTCATTTCTCATTAATATTCAATGAATTGGTTTTCCAATTTAAATCACATTTGATTTGTTGACATTGGATTTTATAAATATCCATTCATTCATTTTTTTTCAATTAGTTCATATTCACTAATTTACATTCACATTAGTTTACTTTCAATCCAAATCAATATTCAATTCTATTTAAGATTTACTTATCTTCCAATTTGATTTCAATTGCTTTAGCTTTTAATTTCATTAATTCAATTTCATTGACACTTAATGAATTATATACAATCATCCAACATTCATATAACAACCAATGTATATTCAGCATAACTAAATTATTAATTTTACATCCAATTTGGTTCAACACTTTTAATTCCAATTAGTTCATATTAAATTGATTTCCATTCAATTTATTCAATTTCTCAACTTCATTAGCTTCTAATGGATTGACACTTTCATCCATTATCTCATATCAATTTTATTTACATTCAATTGATTTACATTCAATCCATTTATAAATTCAATTGCTAATTTATTTAACAGTATAAAGTTGAATTTCATTTATATAACTCAAGTTCAAATTCTTAAAGGCTTCATTCCATCAATTCACTTATTAATTTACTTCGACACCAAAATCAATTTTATTCAACTTCACTTAAGTTATATTCCATTTCAAACATCATTTGTTTAACTTAACTTAAATTTTCACTTATAAATCCAATTCAGATTTCAATTCTAAAGTAAATTCTATTTAACTTTTACCAAAGCTAAATTTATTAACTCATATTATAAGTTCAAAACTTATTTCACTTATATCCATCAATTTCAATAGCTTATCTAATCCAAATCAATTTATTTGACTTTCGTTTAGTTAAATTTCAAATCACATGTCTTTGATGACAACTCAAATTTATTTCAACTTGGATTTTAATTTCAAATTTGTTTATCATAACAAAACTTCAATTTCAATTTACTTTAGTAGCAAAACCATCACACAGAAACTTGAAAATGCAACTGATGATGCTGCAGTCATCACCCTTATTATTTCCCAGTAATAGTAGTGAATTCAGTGCTTTATATTCTTTCAAAAAATTTCCTTTATAAATCATATTTATAAACATATTCATATAGTTTCACCTTTATATACAAGATTATTTCACAATAGTAAATCATATTAATTATAATTCCATACTTATAATTCTTCGCTTATACAATTATTCTTTTACAATAAGTTTTATTTAACATATTCAAACAACTTTTGTTAACTTGCATATATGTTGCATTTTCAACAACTAAACAATCAATCTATATACACTTTAATAATTCTGAAAAATTATTCCTTATATATAAAATATAATCAAGGTAAAATTATTTCATTTACCCTATTTTTAAAATGATATCGTGTCAAATTGTTCTGTACAAGTGTTTAGAGATCCCTATCAACAACGTTAATTACTCGTATTGACCAGAATCCATATACCACTCAACAAACCAATCATTACAATATAATTTTTTTTATATCTACTAACAAATACGCGCTCGTGTCTATTATTACACTCACATTCATTCTAGAGTACTACTGACTCCATCTCTAATGAGTAACACCCAACAGAGCCATGGTTGTCGCTTAACCATATGCTCTGATACCAAATGTAACGATTTGCGACTTTTCGACGCTCGAAAACTGACATCAATACGTCCACTGTATCAACTGCCGAGAAATCGAATGCCGGAAAACCGTTCCGTTATGGTTAAGGAAGAAGAAAAAGATATAAGAAGAGAGAGGAAGAAAGAAAGAAAAAGAAAACAACAGAAACAATGACAGAACAATACCAGAATCTCACAATCGCAGCGGAACAACATAAAATAGATAAATGAATAATCTTTAAACAAAAAACTATATCAGTTATTACATCACATCACATCACATTACATCATCAGAGTGTACAACAACAAACAACGACAAACAGCGGAAAAGAAATACTATATATTAGTGAATACGCCATGCCATCCAGCTTGCCTTCAGCAACTCCTGAATTCCAGAATATCCTGATAAACCTGACTCTTGACTACCCGTGTGGAAATTGGTGGGCACCCAGAGTTTAGGAAGGAAAACAATAAACTCCGAGTCAGTCATGTGACTGGTGTGAGAACTAAAACAGTTTATTTTTAAAACAAAGTACAAGATAATTTTAAAATAGATTCGCAATGCTTTTTAGAAAATGAGACTACCATAAGGCCTCCCGCATACACACACAATGCAAACGCAGAATCGAAGGAGATTTCTCCTTATGATAGTCAAAGATGCTTGATACGCATTAAAAAGAAACATTTGATATTATTACTAGTGCATAGTGTAGGAAAAAATCATTTTGAAAGTAAAGATATAAATCTTAGCCAGCATAGGCATTCCGCACTTATGCCTACTATAGTTATTTATCATCCAGGCATACAATCAACATTTTTAAATCTAACTATTTAAAATTTAAATCGAAACTATTCGATTGAGTGAGAAGTTCTCACCTTGCTTTCAATTCCGTTTTCAGCTTTTATTTCGAATAAAATTAAACACGCGTTTAATTTTACCCAAAATTCTCACTAACTCCAAACGACTCCAATCCAGTTCCAACGCGTAGTGCTTGACAAAACGAATCCAACGCAACTTGTTTCGTAATTTTTCGACCTCGTATGACAAAGTTATACACTTTTAAACATCGAACGGATTATAATATAAAACAATTTACAATTTTATTTTAAATTTTTACAACCTTCATCTCGGCCGTCCAATTCCTGCTTGCAAATCACGGCCCTTGCATGCATCTTCCCCATCTCCAGTTTCACGCACGAGGAAAGGAACCCACTGTCGCCATCTAGGGCTTGATGCCGCCCCGCCTGCGTCGCACTAAAGCTAGATCAGAGACCATCATCTCGTTGCCCATCGCGAGTGCCATCTTCAGCCAAATTGTCAAGAAGCTTGGCCGCACTATCCACGAGAAAACCACGAACGAACACGCGGCATTCAAATCCAAATCGTGGTCGATTCTCCAACTCATTTTTGATCTCAGCCATTAAGATTGAAGATCTCGACGTGCTCTCCATCTTTCATTTAGGAAGTTTGTTGAATCGTTGTATAGATTTGAAGAAATTAGGGGAAGAATGAGATTGATTTTCGGCCATTGAAAACATAAGTGGCGGCGGCTGCTAGATAGGGTTAGGGTTTTGCAATTTGTGAACAAAGGGGGGTCCTTTTATAGACAACCGACGAACACTATTCATCTCCAATTTTTCGAACTCCAAATCTCGCGCGGTGACTGGCGTTTCTAAGGTTTACCCCGCGTTCCGGAAACAATGGAATAGGTTTCGGAAGCTAATTCGATCATCTGTGCGAGTTACGACAATAAACGATCAATTTAAATTAAATCGATTTAAACTAATTTCTACGCGTTTTGGCTTGCTCCGGACAAACGGCAAATCCGATTGACACGAAATTTGAAACCTTACAATAATATCAGATTACGGATCCGATGAAACTAGTTTCGTCGAAATCCGAGAATGTTTGAAAAATGGCTATTTTAACTCGTCAATTAAATATTAAAATATTCAATTTTCACAAATTAACTTTAAATTCGATTTTAAAAGTTCTATAACATCATTCTACCTCCAATATGATATAATAAAATTTTACCAATCATTTTCAATCACATTGAATCAAATATTCAATTATTTCTGGAATTTCAATTATTAAATTATCAATTAAATTACCCAATTAAATCCAGATATTCGAAAAATAAATTATTCGACTTATAATTTGAATTATTAATATCTAAGATCAATTAAATATACAAATTTTAATTAACATAAATTCTGGGTCGTTACAGATCTTGGCAATCCATCGATGCTGCTACTACGTTAAATCGTGTAAAAAATATCCTTAGAGACTTTCCTCCTTTCTGTTTCAGCGTTGTCAAACTCATTACATTTTTGGGCCTTAATATATGAACTCTAAACTACCTCATGAACTTTTCAATCAACTCGGTCCACGTTCCAATCGATTCCGCTCTCCGGTTGCCTGAACCATAATGCTGCTATGTCTGTCAAATATAGTGGAAAGCATCGGCCCATGACTTCCTCTGATTCCCCAAGTACTTCCATATGCCGCATATACCTCGTCAGATGAACAACATGATCTATCCTCCCATCGTACGTCTCTAGTGCTGGTAGCTTGAATTCAGGTGGGTTCCTAGCCTGCCTGATTGCGAGAGCAAAGGGGCTCCTGTTCTCATCTTCCATATCTCTATTCACTTGTCCTCTCCTCATGGCTCATCTGATCATCTCCGCCAATCTGTCACTGTCATCAAAATTGGAGGTCCTTATCTGTTGCGTCCAATCTACCCCCGAGTTCACAAGGAAATTCTGGAATCTTCTCTTCTAGATGAGCATCCATTCCTCTATCAACGCCGTGTTGCACAGTTCTGCTTGATATCTTGCCTGGAATTAAATCAATATGCTCCAGGGGTGTTCCCCTAGCTCGTGACTCCTGATGGTTGTGCTCCATCCTGAATCCTGGTTGCTCCACGCTCTTGATTCCTATTTCCAACGCTTCATGTAGTTGCGTTTCCTTGATTTTGCACTCTAACTTGTCCAATCTGCTGGAGTAGGTTCTCCATCATCTCTTCTTGTCTTTTCAACATTCCTTCCTGCATGGTTTCCATCATCATCTCCATCTCAACTCGGGTGACGAAGACTGAGGCCTGATTCGCTCCAGAGGAAGCCTCCTGACTCCCCTCATGTTGACTCCTTTCTGCTCTTGGTTTCCTAGCTGATTGCTTCACCATAGCTTTCCAGATCTAATTCCTTAAGCATTTAGATTCAGAATCGAAGCTGTAGAATTCCCGAGTTCAACTCTCAATGAATGCAACAAAATGTTTGCGCCAAAACTGGTCACAAACACCCAATTGCAGATGAAAGCACTCGTTCACAATCACAGATTATAGATAGCGAGTGTGTAGATAATATAAATATGAAGAACACTCAAAATTTAAAAGGAAAGCAATAAAAACACAAGATTTATAGTGGTTCAACTTTGTAGCCTATATCCACTTTGAAGAGTTGTGGTTTTATTGATGATTCTCTACTGATTTACAAGAGTAAAATTGATAGTTTCTAAGTTACAATGGAGTTCAGTAGAGTAACGGCGTAGAAGAGCCAAAAATCCCCTTTTCTGAAGCCCTTGGACTACTATTTATAGGTGTAGGCTGCAAATATCTCGCTCAGATCTCAGAAGACTCCTTCTTTCACATGGGTGGGCCGACGTGATCAATCCCTTGATATTTCGACTCGATCCATGATCAATACGTACCAAATTCATATCGATCCAAAATTGCTCGTTTTGGGTTGGGATCGATCATGGACATTCTTGAGATTTTACACAAGCTCCTATGAAAATTTGGTGGCATTCGGACTTGCAGATTATGTGATATGATCGATGCAAGTTTGGATCTTCAATGTGGAAGTGAGTTCCATGATCGATACGTACCAAATTCATATCGATTTAAAATTTCTCCTTTTGGGTTGGGATCGATCATGGACATTCTTGAGGTTATAAGCAAGCTTCTGTCAAAATTGGTGGAATTTGGACTTGTAGATTGTGAGAGATGATCGATGCAAGTTTGGATCATCAATGTGCAAGCGAGTGTGTGAAGCGAGTTTGTGAAGCTAGTTTGTGAAGCGAGTTTGTGAAGCGAGTTTGGGAAGCGAGTTTGGGAAGCGAGTTTGGGAAGCGAGTTTGGGAAGCGAGTTGTAGAGGTTTTTCTTGATTTTGATTGGTCAATATCTCAAGCATACAAACTCCAATTGGCTTGAAATTTGGAATTTTGGATTTCACGGCTTTGCTAGTCATACCATATCAATTGTAGCTCGATCCAGACTCAGGAAAAATTTACTAGTATCCATAGTGAATCTGTGTGTAGCCGATCTTCGAGACAAACTGTCCTTAATTTCCAGTTAATTCCTTTGTGTCACGGGCTTGCCAAAAGGCAGGATAACGTTTCAAAATGTTTGTTCATCGACTATGCTATATTTTAGTCTAGTTATCATGCTTACCATCTGTGAAAATCTAGCTTTGAACATCATGCAGTCGATTGTGTTAAATCCGCTTGTATGTTGCCTTGCCAAAAGGCGAGTTAACATGAGCTATGCTTTCAAAGACCCTTAGATGAGAAATGCCAGGCTTCCTTCCACTCCATGCTTCTTGTGGTGTCTTTCCCCACACATTTCTTGTTGGAGATCGGTTTGATAGATAAACAACACATGCCACAGCTTCCACCCAAAATTCCTTTGGCAGCCTTTTACTTTTAAGCATGCTCCTTGCCATCTCAAGAATTGTCCTACTCTTCCTCTCTGCTACTCTATTTTGCTGGGGGGATCTAGGCACTGTCAACTGTCGTTTGATTCCATTATTTTTGGAAATTTTTTGATGTGAACTCTCATCCACGGTCAGATCTCATGTTTTTAATTATAAGGCCACTTTCCTTCTCAACTTGGGCCTTGAACTTCTTGAAGTTCTCAAAAACCTCTAATTTCTTCTTCAAAAGATACACCCATGTTTTTTTTGAAAAATCTCGATGAAAAGAAGTAAATAGTTATCTTACCAAGTGAACTTGGCTTGATTGGACCACACACGTCCGTATGTATGAGTTCCAACGGCTTGAGCTCTTGAGTATAACTCCTTTGAAAAGCCCATTTTGAATTGCTTTCCAAGTAAACATCCTTCGCACATTTGATTAGGATGGCTTATGCATGGTAATCCTCTTACCATTTCCTTCTTAGAGAGAAATTCTAGTCCCCTAAAGTTAAGATGTCCAAAACGAAAATGCCAAAGCCAAGAGGCATCTTTGTTGCACACCTTAAGGCATTGTGCGACATCATTTTGAATGTTGAGCACAAACATTCTATTCCTTGACGTTGGTACCTTAGCAATGAATTTACGTGCACCGTCTCTAATAGAAAGGTTATTATCCTTTAATCGAATATCATAACCTTTCTCTAAGAGTTGTCATAGGCTCAAAATGTTGCACTTTTTGTTTGGCACATAATAAACATTAGAAATGAGATGGTGCTCTCCATTCTCCAGTCGGATAAGAACCTTTCCTCTAACTTTCGCTGCTACTTTTTGATTCATTTCCAAATGCGGCGTTGCCCTTCACTGATTCATCAAGCTTCACAAACATGTTTTTTCTCCCACACATATGGGAGCTTGCACCGCTATCAAGGTACCATTCATTTTCCTCACGTTTTCATTTTCTTTGCGAGCCAATAGCAATGTACCATCATCTTGATTTTTTCTTCAACGTAATTGGTCTTCTCTTCAACTATATTGTTTCTTGAAGGTCCACATTCGGAAGCATAATGTCCAAATTTCTCACAATTGTAGCATTTAACGCACGACTTGTTATACCTTGAATTTCCTCTCCTACGACCTCTTGTTGAACTTTCTCCTCTTTTATTGTTGTTGATGTTTTTGTTTCATTGTTGGTTTTCTAACCTCGTCCATGTCCATATCCACGATCTCTTCCTTTTTCTTGGCTACAACTCTTTGTTAATGATGTGCACGTAAATGTGCATATTTTTACCACCATGTTTAATCTATTTAAATTCAATAAACAATCATATCGGTATTTTCACATATTTAAACCAAAATTCAAATTATTTTCGAAAACGTCACATATTCATCTCATATATGGGCAAAATGTTCATTTTTGTGCATAAATTATTTTGAGAAAATTTAATTGGAAATTTCTATATTATTTTATAGAAATTTGGCTTCATATACGAGTGGTTTAATGAAGATATATGCATGGACAAAGAAGATACAAAGGAATGAGATGGAAATAATTCAAACTGCTGATCATGGAGGACCCCACTTACCCACCTACCTTAATGTACACTTAGAAGCTAATGCACATGCTAAAAGGTCATTAAATCTTCATGCAAACTTAATGGATGATTATATGATGCTAATGATTACTTGGCCTCGGCACTTCCTAAGAGGGGATTTCGGGCAGTCCCTAAAAAAGTGTATTATGGTTTCATACATGTATAAATACCCCTTACGCTTAATGTAACCTCTCTTCTTCTTAGTCTCTCTTAGGTCCTCTTCTCTTTAGTTTTAGTTAGTTTTTAGCAAAAATAATAATATGAGAGCTCTCTTTCTTTTTTCCATGGCTACTAGCCATTTTCTTTTCATGTAGCTTTTTTATGCAATTTAATACATGTTCTTTTCCTTTTCTTGTTTATCTCCTTTCATATTGTAGTATAGATCTCTTTTATTTTATGTAAGTACAATAGTTTTTTCTTTTATTTTGCTCTCTTTTTCCTTTTGTTTGTTTAATGTTGCTTTCTACATTTGTTGATTTGATAACAAATATAAGAGGCTAATCGCTAAAATTTAGGGGTAATGAAGCTCTCTAGTATGTAGATGCAACATTTTGATGTTTATGCTCTCTTTTCGTGATTAATATGAAGTGGTTTAACTTGTAGTTTTTGATGTAAATTTGATAGCCGATATTATTGACACCAAATAGGCTATGTTTAAACAATCACAAACAATAATTACCTCTTCATGTACTATGATAATGGTAATGAAGTGATTGTTGAAATTAAAATTTGATGACCAGTATTTCTAAACAATAATTAATAGGCCATGCTTAAAATAGATTTTGCTTTCAACTTTGTTATCATATTTCATGAAAGATAAAAGTGTATTAGTAGTTGTGTTATAGTTTGATGGCTTATGTTGGACTAATTAATAGCACAAACATGTCATACTTATGATAAACACATCAACTAATTACACTAATGACAAGAAAGGAGAGATCCTAACTTCATTTTGTTGATTTATGTGATTTAGAGAGTGGATTTATCTCTAAATCGCCCTCAAACTCTCATATTTTTATCATTTTCTTTTGCTCATTTTTAGCTAATCACACTTTCAACTTTGGTTAATTTGATTGAATAGAGATTTAAAATCTAACAATTCCCAGCGAATCGATCCGTGCTCGCCGCAGACTACGATAATACGCCGTGCGCTTGCGGTATAAATTTTAGGGGGAATTAATTTAAAGGACAAAGATTTGTATATTTTTTGTCTCAAGGACACGACCTCAATATTTTTACCATAAGGACAAACATTCTTCTAAAAATTATTCATAAGGACAAACATTTTACAAAATTAGTCATAAGGACAACAAAACTGCTACCGAGCTAAAACTGATACCTAAAAACTGCTACCGATAACTACAAACTGATATCTAAAAACTGCTATCAATAATTAAAAACTGATATCTACAGAAAGTTGTCATTCAAGATAAAATATTGAAGGTCTGTCCTTGAAGCTAAAAAGCTGTGAAATTTTGTCCTTGACAATAATTTCCTGTAAATTTTATTATATATTTATCACAGGTTTTCTAATTCGATAAAATTTCCGTCGTTAAACAAGTTTTTGGCGTCGTTGTCATGGAGCAGTTTTGATTTTGATTTTCTATTCTTCGAATTATTTTTGGTTGATTTTATTGAGTGTTTTTATTTGTTTTGTGCGTTTGTTTGCGTTAAAAAAAATTATGCGTTTTATTTTTGTTAGCATCTGATTTGTGTGAATGCTGTTTTAGCTCTCTATTTTGCATTTGCATTCGCATATTTTGAAAAAAAATATACACAAACAAAAATTAGAAAAAATTAATTTCATTTTACATTTCTATTTTTCATTCACAATTTACATCAACAGTGAACTTTATTTAACTTCCTACATTCCTGTGTACTGTGCACATCCAAACCTCCTGTACAAATTGTCAAACTGTTCAAAGTCTCCACTGATTCTAGCAACAACTCTACACCAAAACTAACCCACTGTCAATTCACAAAACTATCAACACCGCTACAACTCCATAATATCACCTCTGTCATCAACCTAGTCAATCACCATACCATATCACCAGAACAACCTCCATCTAGTGCTATATCACCCCTTTACCTCATACGCTACCTTCCCTCCTCCTTGCATTCAGACATTCATACATTCAGATACTACCTTCATATCCTTTGCTCTGTCACATAGCTTTCTGCCAAACCATTGCATTTCCATCCTTTCACTTGACCACTGCTATACGCCATATCCCACTGCCATCTCCTCTGGCACATAACAACTGCACTTCTGCATCTACATACAACATCAACAACTTTATCTTCATTTTATCATACACCATCAACAGCACACTTCAAATATTACACTTCAAATACTTCTCATAATTGTAAATACTCCTGCTCCACCATTTCCTCTTCGCATACGTTTCCCAAACAAAAAAAAAAGTGAAAAAAACTCACTGCCTTACCACCACCTTGCAGTTCTCATTTTATTACAACCACTAATTCACATTTAGCCACTGCTCCTCCACCTTACATCCCTCAACAGTGCTGCCTATCCTCTACCTTACTATAACCACCTGATTCACTTCCTCTTTCGTTCGCTATCACCATCTGGCCATACCACTATCATCTGGTTATACTATCCTCGATTCCAATCTCCTGATACATCAACATCATTTAACCTGTTCCTCCAACTCACAACCATGAACATCATCAATCAACAGTACAATTCAACTCCGCCACTTCACCCTCCTCTGACCACAGATCAGTCACCATATACAAACTATTCCACATCACTACCACTAATCATACAACTGCCTCCCCACTGCTATATCTCCTCCCTCTAAACATCGGCACAACAACATTCATAGCAATCAAAATTTCAACAAACAGTGCTCATTCGCAGCTACATCTTCCACCCTGTGTACTGCTCCAGCCTCCTCCTTAACTTCATACTCCACCACATACAAGTATACAAGCTTCATCTCCAAAACATTGCCAAAGTACACTTCACCTACAAAACCTACCTCCTCCAAACCAGACAGCAAACACTACACTACCTGAAACCAGTTGCACGACAACCACTATTGCTCCAATCAAACTGCAATCATCCCCCTGTTCGACAACCAAATCTGCATACCTTCACTGTGCAGCAACCCCTTGCCTTCACTCCCCGTTATCTGCCTCTCTGCCCACCATCAACCTACAAATTCACTTCCTCTTCACTAGATAACAACATCACCAAATATCAACTACAACCCACAACTGTCACTGCTGTGACACCATGCCTACACTGCCATCCATCCACTCCTCTCCTTGAAATTACAATCCTTCCCATCAACTACTACAACTTCACATACAACCCTACGGCAACTACCTCACCTCAAAACTGCTATCAAAGCACCAAAACCAATTACAAGCATTATTCCCTGCTGCCTCAAACCAACATAAACCAAATATCACCAACAAATCGGAAAACAAAATTCAAAGAAGAAAAAAATCTCACTTTGTTCATCTTCGACCATCGCCTGAACAGCATCTACACCTCTGTGCATCGCGATTTCAAAACCAACGCTCCAGCATTCACCACCCATAAGCAACTACAAACACCTACAATCGAACTCCATCCCGCAACCCAAACCATTTTCCTCACCATCACCTCACGAACCCCACGATCGAATCGCCTCACTGCCAACTCGAACATCACGAACCATGAAATCTCCCTAATCGCACTCTACCACTTTTTCGAACTTTCAACTCATCGCCTCAAACCCGTTGCTCGTGAACTGCTAATCGAATTTGAACAAAATTGGAATCGAATGTGGAAAATTTAGAAATTTGGCGAATTTGGAATTCACTATTTTTGACGTGATTAAAAATATGAAGTCGAAGTTAAACAAAGATAAGGAGAGGAATTCGAATAGAAGATAAGGATGCTGGCACTTTGTTTTGGATTGATTTCAATGGGCCAGGCCCAAAATCAATTAAATTGTTATTTTTCTTTTCTTTTGTTACCTTTTGTAGTTCTTTTGTTTGAGTTTAAATTTTTTAAAAAAACAAAAAAAAAACAAGTTTCAATTGTTTCTAATAACATTTGTTTTGTTTTCATTTTGTTTTGTTCTGTTTTATCCTTAAAAAATAGTTTTGTTTTGATTTTAATCTGTTTTGTTTCAATTTGCTTTAAGTTCCATCCATCTTTGATGTGTGTGTGTGTGTATATAACAATAAAAAAATTATGTATATATCTTATTTCTATTTTCAGATTGCCAAAGCAGAAAATCAAGAGAAATTGCATTGCTTTGTTTGCTTGCGAAAAAGTCGCTGCTTAAAAAAAAATTGCTAATAATTTTGCACGCTCAAGTATCGTGCACTCATCTCCTGTTTTATTTGCTTTACATTGTGGGTTGCTTGAATTTGCATTTTTATATTAAAAAAATTTAAAGAAAAAAAATTCAAACACAAAAACAAAAATCCATTCGTAGTTGCATTGTTAATACACGTTTAATTTCAGTTTTGCATTTCATCTTAGATTTTGATTAGTAATAAAGATTAGACATCAATAACACTTAATTGTATATTGACAAGTTGTCTTCTTTGAACAACTTTATTCTTGGTGTCTAGGCTACAACAGAGCAATAACGAGTTATAAATATTATGGTGATTTGTAAATATTACATTGAATTATTTCCCTGAATATACTTAAACCTTCGGCTGCTACGGTGATTCGTGGTGCATCGATAAATCCTGTCCGTTACCTGGCTGAGAATTATCTTGTTGATCTAAGACAAAGTGTGATTATACAATTTTGCGTTTACTTAGAATAAATAATTTGTAAATATGCCCTTGCATTCATTTAGTTACACAGGTAATGCATATTAAAATAAAAAAAATAAAAAATTCAAAATAAAAAATAAAAAATAAGAAAAATTGTAAATACTATTTTTCCTTTGAATTTTTTTTATCAAAACCAGAAATCTAAAAAAATTTACTTAGTTTTTTTATAAAATCAAAAATCCAAAAAATATAAAATCTTTCCAAAAAGAAAAAAAATTGGAAATCCAAAAATAAAACAAAAAAAATCAATTTCCCTTTTGAAAAATAAATTATATTTGTAAATATTTTTCCTTTATAGAAAACCAAAAACATTCTTGAAAGTGTCTGAATTTCCATATTCACATAAATACTACGACAGTTGTGAAAATCAATATAATACATACGATTTCATTCCAAAATCATATGGATATTTTAACACAAACTATTGTTTAAAACGATTCGAATTTTGAACCACAAAATTTTCAAAATGATAACCAACCTTCAAATCTTGAAAATAACATTTCCTCTTTACTTGAAATCTCTACACAACAAAATCAAGTGATAAATGATTTGTGTAATTCTTATTTGTGTGATAACTTAATTCAAAATTTTCAAAGTAATAAAGATTTGAATTCACTTCAAAATGCAAACGATTTCGAGTATAACCCTTGCCAATTCAATTTTGGACTCCAAAATGAATTTCAAAATCAAAACGAAAATGTGATCCACTTTTCAAATAATTTTAGTAATGGGATAATCTCGACTACGATGCGAGTGAAAAAGTTTCTTCGTAACACGTCCGAGTCGAAAATTCTCAAGTTAATAATTATAAATTGGATTTATTGAACAAACGAACGAAATTTTCAATGAACTTACAGATTTATTGTTCGAAACCTTTATGAAATAAGGTGATAAACAAAATCAAATCCCAACGTGTGATGAGTCAAGTGATAATCCACCTTTTAACCAAATCGACGATTTTCAAACAACAACTTTTGAAAATGAAAATGATGATGATCTTTATGAAGTTTTTGAAAAGACGGTAATTGAAATGGATTTCGATTCTTTTGAGGGTGTGAAACTCGATCTTTCTTTTTCCGATTACGAAGATTTGAACACAACAACTTAGGGTTTTGAACTTGACACATGCAGTGAAGTTGTTGATAATTCAATAAAGGAAGACGAATTTAATGAACACGAATTTTTTGGAATTTTCGAAAACGAGTTGTTAAATTCTAAAGGGAAAAATTTAAATCGCTATTTTGATTTTGAAATCGATAATTCAAAAGAAATTTTCAATGATAAGCTTGAAATTCAATTTGGTGAAAATAAATTTGAACTACAACAAATCATTCTATCAACTCCAAAAATCATCGAAAATGAAACAACTCGTTCGATTTTCAATAAAACAGCATTTTTTTTCCAAATCAACATTCAACTTTAAAATCTTTAAAGGTTTGGTTTTTCATGCTTAAGGTGTGTCTCTCATAGTTGACAAGACAAATGAATCGGTCTTTGGAAGACCGTTTCATTTATTCTTTAACGGCATACATTCTAATGTGATGTAAATAATCATCTTTTCATGTAAATATAGGTCATGTTTTTTATTTTATTTTTCTCCTTCCACTTGGATTGACTGTGGGGACACAGTCAAAATAAAGTATGGGGGGAGGGGGAGATTCATCTTCATTTTTAATTTTTCATGGTTTATTTTACTTTTTCTTTTAAAACTCTGGAAAAGAAAAAAATCCCAATAACAAATTTTCTTTTGATTTATTTTTAAAGAAATACTATAGAATAGGTATAAGATTTTGGTTATTAAATTGAAATTATTGAAAATTTAGATGTCTTAACAATAATAAAAATGAAGTTTGATTACAAATGACAATGGTTTAACTAGTATATATGAATATTCATATGTGTTAATTATGAAATACATCCTAATTGAAAATCTTTGTTTTGAAAAGTGGTTGATTTAAAGTAAAGATATAATAAGTTTTTTCTAAGTTAAATGGTGCTAACATGATTTTTCAAAACTTTATTTTAAAAAAAAAAAAAATTCTTGTATGTAAGTTTAAATTTTTTTAATAAGCGCATAGAGTCATATGTTCACTCGCCATGCTCTGTACCCTTCTCACATAAGCCTGAAAAGCAGTGTACGATCGACATATCTGGCCTTAGTTTATGTGAGTTAGGTACGTGTATATAAAAAAATTATTTTATTAATAACGCCTACAGTCGATAAGTGTTCACACTTGTGTGTTCACTCGCCATGCTCTGTATTCCCCTCACATAAGACCGCAAGGCAGTGCACAGGTAATATATCTGGCCTCAGTTTATCTGAGTTAAGCATATTTAAATATTGTAAATATCAATAATGTTTAAAAAAAATAATGTAGAGAGAATAAGCAAATGAAATCCAAGCACCATTTAAACTTATTTGATTTGACTTGCTATTGAAAAGAAATGAAAATACTACTTTGATAAATTTTGATAATCAACTAAGAATCCATTTCATAATTACACTATGTTATCAACCAAAATAACAAGTTAAACTATTGTCTATTTATTAGGATAACTTGGTTTATGTTGGAAAATTTGAAGTAAATGACTTAAATTTTCAAAATAATGACCAACACTTATACTTAACTTATTCGTGTCAATTTAAAAGTAAATCATTCACTTGTAAATATTTTCAAAACTTGCATTCATATCATTGTAAATAAATCTTGCATTTAGGAACTTTTAATTTTGTATATATTTTCAATTTGCATTTGGATTTTGTGGGTAGTATCCACTGAAAACCCTCAAAAGACAACACTCGTCCTACTGGGGACATCCAGAGGTTTAACAGCTTGTTGCATACGCTCAATGCAAAAGTGCTCCCTACGAAAACAGATTTATCTTAGTTTTTCTTTATTCGAGGTTGAATAAAAAGATAAGTGTAGGGGTATTTGATGTGCACGCAAATGTGCATATTTTTACTACCATATTTAATCTATTTAAATCCAATAAAATGATCATATCGTGTATTTTTACATGTTTAAACCAAAATTCAAATTATTTTCAAAACGTCACATATTCGTCTCATATAGGAGAAAAATGGTCGTTTTTTTTGCATAAATTATTTTGAGAAAATTTAACTGGAAATTTCTATATTAATTTATAGGAATTTCACTTCATATACAAGTGATTTCATGAAGATATATACATGCACAAAGAAAATACAAAGGAACGGAGATGAAAATAATTCAAAGTGATGATCATGAAGGACCTCGCTTACCCACCTACCTTAATGTACATTTAAGAGCTAATGCATAAGCTAAAAGCCATTAAATTTTCATGCACACCTAATGGATGATTATATGATGCTAATGATTACTTGACCTCCACACTTCATAGGAGGGTACTTTGGGCATTCCCCAAAAAGTATATTTGGGTTTCAGACATATATAAATACCTCATATGCTTCATGTAACATCTCTTCTTCTTAGTCTCTCTTAGACCCTCTTCTCTTTGGTTTTAGTTAGTTTTTAGCAAAATAATAATAATAATATGAGAGCTCTCTTTCTTTTTTTCATAGCTACTTAGCCATTTTCTTTTCATGTAACTTTTTTATGCAATTTAATACATATTCTTTTCCTTTTCTTGTTTATCTCCTTTCATATTGTAGTGTATATCTCTTTTATTTTATGCAAGTAGAATAGTTTTTCCTTTCTTTTTGACCTCCTTTTCCTCTTGTTTGTTTAATGTTACTTTCTACATTTGTTGATTTGATAACAAATATGAGAGGCTAATCCCTACAATTTAGGGGTAATGAAGCTCTCTAGCATGTAGATGCAAAATTTTGATGTTTATGCTCTCTTTGTATGCTTAGTATGAAGTGGTTTAACTTGTTGTTTTTGATATGAATTTGATAGCCTATATTTTTGACACCAAATAGGCTATGCTCAAACAATCACAAATAATAGTTACATCTTCATCTACATATGATGAACGTAATGAAGTCATTGTTGAAATTAAAATTTGATGGCCTATATTTCTAAACAATAGTTAATAGGCCATGCTTAAGATAGAGTTTGCTTTCAACTTTGTTGTCATAGTTCATAAAAGATAAAAGTGTATTAGTGGTTGTGTTATAGTTTGATGACTTATGTTGAGCTAATTAATAGCATAAACAAGCCATATTTAAGATAAACACATCAACTAATTACACTAATACAAGAAAAGAGGGGATCATAACTTCATTTTGTTGATTTAAGTGATCTAGAAAGTGGATTTATCTCTAAATTGCCTACAAAATCTCATATTTTTATCATTTTCTTTTGCTCATTTTTCTACATTTTTAGCTAATAATACTTTCAACTTTAGTTAATATGATTGAATAGAAATTTAAAATCTAAAAATTCCCTACAGATCGACCTGTACTCGCTACGTACTACAATAGTACGCAATGCGCTTGCGTTATAAATTTTATTATAAATTTATCGGTGGTTTTCTAATTCGATAGAATTTCGATCGTTAAACAAGTGTTTGTAGCGTCTGAACCCAGATCACCTCTTTTATTGCTGTTGATATTGTTGTTTCATTGTTGAGCCTCCAACCTTGTCCATGTCCATATCCACGACCTCTTCCTTTTTTTGGACACAACCTCATCTTTGTTGACTTCGATTAATTTTTTCCTTTTTTGAATCAATCTGTGTTTTAAGATCTTGCTCACGGTCTCTTCCTTCTTCTTTTTTCTTCTTCATAAGCTTGCAATGAGGCTAGAAGTTCCTCTATTGCCATGGTCTTCAATTTTTTTGTTTTTTTAATGATGGTGATAATATGTTCGAACTTTGGATCTAATGATCTAAGAACCTTCTCCATAATTCTTACATCATCTAAGTTCTCACCATTTCTTTTTAGATTATTACTAACCACTAAAACTCTTAAGAAGTATCAGAAACAAGCTCACCTTCTTTCATATGCAAAGTTTCAAACTCTCCTCTTAAAGTTTGAAGACGTACCTTTTTGACTTGATTAGCTCCCTTATAAGATGTTTGAAGCTCCTCCCGTGCTTCTTGTGCTAACTTCGATCCTGAAACCTTCTCAAAAGTATCATCATCCAACGCTTGAAAGATTAGACCGAGAGCCTTCTTATCGCTCATCCTTGAATTTCTCAAACTATCCATTTGAGTTTGAGATAAGCTACCTTCATTTTCTTGTTCAGTGTAGCCTTTCCCTACTATATCCTACACATCATGTTCTCCAATGAGAGCCATCATCCTTAGGCTTCAATTGTCATAATTGTTCTCGGTGAATATTGGATCTTGTAAGGGAAAGCCGTTATTCGCTATCTCTATCTTTTTTTTGAAAGAATCATAAAGTTGTGATACCACTTTGTTGAATATGTTTTATTAGAAAGAGGAAGAAATAATAAAAAAAGATGTTTTTTGTGTTGAAAACATTTTTTTGATGGTTTCTTGCTTGATTTCTTGATATAAAATAATGAGAGAGCTCTTTTATTTATAGGACTTCATAAACTATTCTAGAAACACGACTCTCTAAACAATGCTAGAAACATGACTCCATACATAATTCTTGTTTCCACTAGAAAAATCGAGAGCTCTCAACAAGCTACTATAAACGTAAGAGGACTCTAGAAACTATAATAACAAGAAGCTTTCAGAAATTAACCATAACAAATCAAGTTTAATATTTCAGCAACCCTCACCCTATCCGACCGCTTGCGTGCCTCCATCCACTGTACTATTTCACACTATAACCAAATAACCACCCAAGACATCCAATCCACCATAACTCGTGCTAGGGCCAAGTACCTAATGTCAGTGAACACCGATTTCCTCCCTTCAATGTCATGGCCACGGCCGACATAGGCAGTGACCTGACATGGACCCAATGCAAACCCTGCCTCAGTTGCTACCCACAAAAAGCTCTCATCTATGACTCTTCCAAATCATCAACTTATACCTCTTTATCATGTAGCCCTCAGAGTTGCTCAACACTAACACTTGGTGATTGTGATTCGAGATCCAAGTGCCATCCTATTTGTTTGGTTGAAATCTTGCCTTTGTTATCTTACCGTTAACCCTTTAGGTCACTTGTCCATTGTACTTACAAAGATTCATTTTGTGGTAACTTGTGGTGCTATGAAGAGCTTTTTCAAAAACTTTTATTCTTTCTTCTAGTTCCAAGTTGTGATTGTGTTTCCTTCTTCCCTTCTTTGTTCGGTTTTGGTGTACTTATTTCTATACCGACTAGCATTTATCTTTGTCTAATTGCTGCAATGTGGTTTATAATTGCAATATACTATGTTAGGTAGCGTGTTTGGGCATGTTCTGGTTGTTGTTCAATATGTACTTGTTATTTGATTCAATTGTTTTTCTTGTCATTGGTTTGGGATTTTTGTGACATAAATGTAACCATATACGTTGCCAATGTACCATAAATGGTGCATGATCATGTTAATTGGGCTTTAATTTTCTTGGTTTTGCTATACATGGTATGGAATCACTTTTGATGAAAGTATGAAGCTTTGCTTCGGGTTGGAAATGATAATTTGGAAAGTGTTCTCACAAATGTAGTTATGCATTGTAGTATTACTTGGTTGAGCAATGTAATTCCTTCTCTTGTCAGGTGATATTGTAATTTCGGCCATGTGCAGTCATGTGAGTTATGAAGTGCGTTTGTTAAATTCTGATGCTAGATCTATTGTTAGGTATGTTTGAATCACTTTGCATATGGCGTACGTTTCATATTTCCTCTCTTCTAAGATAACTATGTAATAATATATGTGGATGGACCACTATAAAAATCGACAAAGTTGCTGAGGCAGCTTTATCTCACATCAACAACTTAGTTTTGCCTCATCAACTTTGTTATGGAGTGTGTTTAGTTTATAATCATTATTGTGTATTTATGAAAATGAGAAATAGCTCATAAATCTATACAACTTTGTAATAATATTAACAAAAATATGGAAAACATAGCATAATTTTCTTTATTTTGCAAGGATGGATGAAAATTATTATGGTGAGTTTGGAAAAAAAACATACATAACAATTGGAGTAGCTTTCAAACTTATTTAAAAAGATTCAAAAACATGTAAAGTGTGGTAAAAAAGGATGCATGTAGTAGGAGCATTAGTGCTTCCACGAGAAAATGCTAAATAGCCATATCACAATGTTCAATCTGCAAGAGGAATAAAAATTCAGGTAGGTGTAATAATACTACACATACAGACACACACACAAAGACACATATATATGTGTATGTAAGAAGTATATAAATTTTAGCCTACCACTTCAAGGGTAAAAAAAATCTCAATTATCATCTTGAAGACAATATGGAAAATGTTGGAGTTCATTAGGTTGTGGCACTTATACTTTATGGATGTAAGATTCTAATAATTTGTCATTGTTTTCCACGTTTTTTCATTAATTGGATAAGGAGGAAGATGAATGAATTGGTTCGGTTTGTAAATATTATTTGATCCATCCCGAGGAAGAGTAAGTTTTGAGATGTCGTCTAAAGCAACGGCCTTCCAATCATTAAGTGATTAAAGCTGCTTTGTTAGACATGTGCTTTTATATTTGAATTTCTTTATGGAAGAGGATAATGAAGGCGCTTTACCTTGTAGTAAAGATTTGCTCTACATGGCCAAAAATATTTGCTAACCGTGGGTAAAATACAAACTCATATTTGGGAAAAATGTAACAGTTTAGGAACTGATAATGTATGGCAGTATATAGTAAAAGGTAGAAGTACCTTTGTCATTTTGCAGTGGAATGTACAGGTTTACTGAAGCTTTGAGTGGAATGTACATGCTGGGAAAAGTGCACAGCCTTTTGTAGTGTAAAGAGAGATAAATACCTTTGAGAAGAATGAGTAGTACGAGGAAGTAATTTGAGTTTATATATACATTAATAAAAAAGTGGAGAAATGGTCACATTTATTTTGTTGTGGAGTGATAAGTAGGCCAATGTATGTGGAGAAATGGTCACATTTACTTTGTTGTGGAGCAACAAGTAGGCTAACATATATGGATAAAAAAGGGAAGATGCAAGTGGAACGACTTGGCTTGGTTAATTATCAAGACACATATCGGCTTGGGAAAACTTAATCAGGAGCAAGTGATACAAATGAGGGCCCTAATATATTTCATATGTTTACACAGTGTAGTATAGTTGCAGCGGTTATCAAGCTGATGTACCCTAAGAGCATTCCCAACGCTATGGGTTGCTATCAATCAATTCGACCATAGGCAACCAAAACCAACCCCCAATGGGGGAAGTCCTTAGCTGGCTAAGTTAAAGCCGAGTAAGGCATTAGCTATGGATTGTAATCCATAACTATTGCATTACAATCCACGAGACGCCGTGGATTGCAATCCAGAGCATAGACTTAGCCCGCTAAGTTTATGTAGGGGTAGCTAGCTATAATATGCCGCCTCCCCCATTTCCTCCATCACCATTCTTCCTCCTCTCCTAATTTCCACTCGAGAGAACTCGAGTAAATTTCAACAAAAAAATTAAACATAATGTGAAGAGCATGGAGGAGCATCCGAGGCAACAATAGTCGCAGCGGTGGAAACGTTCTGCATAGGTGTAGATTTTCAATGAAGATTCTGTATGCCGAAGAATATCTTTAATCAGGGTCTCCACAAATTAACTGAAACAAACATTTTTTCACCGATAGAAGAAATGGAATCAACGAACTACGAATTTATCCACTACAAAAGGTTACAGCTTCACTTCGTAAGATATTGTATAGAACTTTTGATGATTCACAAGATGACAAAGTGCGGATTAGAGACTCAACGACCATCTTATATATGATTTTTTTTTGCAAAACCGTTGTTTGTATATTTAGTGAAGAATATCTTTGGTCTCCAACTCCTCATGACATTGATAGATTATTAGCAATGAGATCTCAATATGGAATTTTAAATATGTTAGGTAGCTTAGATTGTATGCATTGGGAGTGGAAAAACTGTCTAGCTGCATTGGAGGGCCAATACAAAGGACATTGCAAAAAGGCAACTCTGGTATTGAAAATTGTTGCTTCATTCGATTTGTATATATGGCATCTTTTATTTGGAGCACCAAGTTCACTGAATGATATTAACTTTCTTCGACAATCATATTTATTTAACGACTTATGTAATGACATATCACCTCCATGCAATTATAAAATAGGAGACAAAGATCATTCCATGGGTTATTACCTGATAGATGGAATTTACCCAAATGGAAAACAACTGTGCAAGCATACAAAGACCAAATAATGCAAAAGAAGTCAAATTCACCAAACAACAAGGGAGTTTGAGGAAAGATACCGAACTAGCATTTGGAGTGCTTCAAGGTAGGTTTCATATAATAAGAAAAGAAGTATAATACCATGATCCGGCGGTATTTTCTGATATCATATATTGTTGTATTATTTTATATAATATGATTGTCGAAGAAGAACATGGTGGGTATGAGCTTCAACGGAGAAACTATCTAGACATAGCTGTGGTATTTCAAATAAACCTTGTAAGGATCCAAAAACTTTTGCCGAATCCTTGCAAAGAATATAAGACATTCGAGATCCACAAGCTCATGTTGATCTAAGAGAAGAAATAGTGGAACACTACTCAGAACGTATAGGAAACCATTTGTAGAAGTAATGTTTGGATAGTGTGTGTTTCACTTATCTATTGTAATAAGTTGTTGATGTGTTGTAGTAGTGTTTGTGCTTGAATTTTTGATATCTATTGTATTAAGTTGTTATCGACGTTTTGTAATAGTGTTTGTGTTTGAATTTGTTATATTTATTGTACTAAGTTATTATTGACGTGTTAATAATAAAACAACAGTGCGATTGACAAAATAAGAATGACAATAAACTATAACAATAGTAACAACAACAATGACAATAACAATGGCATTACCTATAACTACAACTAAAACAATAACAATCACAATAACAACAACACTAACAATGACACTACAACTAACAATAAAGAGAACAAATATAAGATGCAATGCTAAGATACATAGTATGAACCTAGTTTCCTACAAACCCTCATGACATCTATGGTACTCCTCAATTTGCTTCTCCATGTACAATCTTTGCACTGGATTGAGTTTGTTTCGGTTGTAACTTAAAGAAGCCATATCATCAGATCTTTATTGTCGAGCTAATTCTTGTTTTCTTAACTCTAACTCATCAATTCTTAACTTTAGTTTTTCATGATGACGTCGTTGTTTTTCCTTTACCCTCTCAAGTCTCTTCGCTTCTTTCGTTTCCATGTATAATTTATTTGGATCTTCAGCGGTCGCCATTCACTTACTAATATGTTCATAATGTGCATTGTAATCGATTTCGGTTTTTTCTTCCCCTTGTACTTCCTAGAGTCCTACCACCTGTACTAGTTGTGAATGGGGTGTCTTCATGTGGATTAGAACTACCAGGGCCGGACTCATCACTCATCTTTGTAGAAAGAAATCACATTACCTAGTGTTTTTATCACACTCGACTCCATTTTTCTTTTTTACAAGTATTTCATAGAAATGCTGCATGTTGAACGGTTGATTATGTTCAAACACATACACTGCATTTTCTTAATTAAGTTGTAGATGATGAAGTACTATAAGAAGAATAAAACATAAAACTTGATAATTTGAACTAAAAAATGAAAATCATTACAAGATCCATGTCGTTTGCCCCATTTTGTTGCCTTAAAAGCAGCCCGGACATTATTTGTTTCCAAGTTGACAAGCGTCATTTATTCTTTTCAAGATCGCTTTAAAGAATCAACAGTTCTTAGAAGACTATTTGGACTTTGATAGTTGTTCAAATTGCATATAGAATTCCAAAAAGAACTTTCACTTTGGCTCATACATTTCTTGTTGTCTCTAGAACACTCAACCTAACAAAATGCTAATTCAGCTTGCTCGTCCGGTGACCATTTTTAGGGCTTTTGGTCCCGCATTAGGAGATTCATTAATGTTGATTCTCATTGTTTGCTTTTCCCAATCTTGAGCGGAGGAAAAACTAGAATTCCTATAGACATTTTCTTCTTCGGCATTTTCATTGCCATTGAATTAGGTTTCTTGGTTTTCCTATCTGTTGTTTCCACATTGATTATTCAAATTTCTTGATAAATTTTGAGAATGATAAGGCAATACTGACCGCTGTTGTCTATTGGAAGATACATAGTTATGATCATAGTTATAGTTTTGTTCAAACGAACTATCCAGCAAATAATTCAAATTTTGAGAATTTGGGAATGGTTCGAATCTAGTTGAGAATGAAAGAAATTCTAATTTTGTTGTGGATGATACGAATTTGGAGCTTGTTGGGCAAAACCAAAATTTGAATTTTGATTTTGCTGTTGAGAATTTTGAGAATGATATTGAGTTTGACCATATTGAGAATTGAATGTATTCTGATTGAACTGAGTCAAATTATGATTATCATATCTGAGTTGAAATAGAAATTTAGAAGATAAAGATTTTTGAGATTTTCCTTTTGTATTTTTCGACATTAATGAGATTTTTGAAGATAATTTGTTGGAGTGAGTAAGAAATGTATAATAAATGGTGCAAGTAAATTTTTTTTAATTGGAAAGTTATATAGAGGAGGAAGGAGATGGAGAGGCAGCAGTCATTTAAATAACCATTTGCACTTAGCCGACTTTATCATAACCGACTAAGTGGCAATGGTAATTTAGATGGTCATTGTCATAAGGAAGGTTTAACCAAAAATAATTATTAACCCAAATTAGCATTTTCTTTACTTGAAAATTCATATAAATTCCACATAATGTCAGAAAATTCTAAAAATTGAAATCCATCTCCAAAATAATATTTACGATCTTCATAAAAATTCGCAAGGCAGTTGGATGTTATTCATTTTCATCTTAAAACATATCGTAAAATCAATATGAATACACATAAATCATCACCATTTATGTATAATCATTCCATCATTCAAAATCATGGCAAATCAACATAAAATATTCAGCAATCATCTAAAAAACCAAAAATACAGTCAAAATGAGATTTAAACATTGTTCACCTTAGCTTTAGCAATTAAGGATATTAGATTTGAATGAATTTGATGTTGATTAAGCTTCTCCTTTATCTTTCTTCCTTTCTTCCTTGTTAATAGTGGCCGACCTCTTGTTTTAAAATTTTCAAAATGAAATGAACGTGTATTCTAATACACGGCCAAGGTTTAGAGGATATAGGAATGGCTTCTTTCCTATTTTATCCCTCCTATATTTCGTTATATCTCTTTATTAATTCAATGTCTAAATGGCACGGCTACACCTTAATTAGAATCAAATTTCAATCCCCTAATCAATATATTATTTTATTTTATTTAGCTAATTAAATATTCTAAATAATATCACCAAAAATCTAGGGTGTTATAGGTAAATTAAGGAGAATATATATATATATATATATATGTATGTATGTATGTATGTATGTATGTATGTATACACATATACATACATACACACACGCACATATATGTATGTATATATGTATATACACATATACATACATACACACACGCACATATATGTATGTATATATGTATATGTGTGTGTGTGTGGAAAATACCTTTAACCTTTATGTTTGCAGTTGTTGTTCGAGTGAATATTTCAGTTGACTTCAATGATGGTTAGATTACCGAATGTTCTAATAAGTAAGAAATAACATAAACTATTACTAGGATATTTTATATCATTTTGTATTTGTATATGAACAAAAGAGGAAGATGGAAACCGAAGCATGCATGCATAAATATTTAGCAGATATTTATTACATATAATCAGTACGACTAATAAATATAGCAAAAAATAAATGCTTGGTATTATCATAGTTTTCATGACTAGACCGTGAGTTGAACCGTAACAACTCAAAGTTTAAGGTTCTGATGGTCCGATCGGTCGAACCGTTAAAACCATTCATTTCTTTTGTAGTTGTTTATAAATCTTAGTATGATTTGTTATTACTGATCTAACAATGAAATGTTCATCTTTTCTCACTAACTTTTTCCAAGCTAGTGTGAACAATGCAACTAGCATTTGATTATATATGCATATTCATTCCCATATGTTAATTTGACCAAAATTTGCTTTTCATTTATCAAAACTTAGTATAACAAATTGTCAGTTAAGGTTCTAAACAGTGGTGCAATCTGTAAAAGATTAATGTTAAAAAACTTATTAGCGGAGTTGGAAGAAAAGGAGACAAAGATTGGTCTAAAATGTCTCACATGCTTGAATAATAGTAAATAGCTTATGCCTCCATCCTATATAAACATGGTAGCTTCTCTAGTTATATACAATTGGCTTTAGATTGTATTCCAGTGGCTACCCTTGTTAATGAAATACTAAATTTTATAGAAATTCAAAATTATTAATCGGTTTTTTATGCAAGAACCCACGATTTAGACCGGTTCTTACTGCTTTAGGCCAGTTCATGAATTGCAATGTTTTATCTTACTCTAGGCCGCGATGTTTGATGGCCTACGGTTGACCGTAGTTGGGGAATGGCTCGGCCTGGTGGTGAAAACTATGGGTATAATTAATTTGCAAAATAACGTTAAACGTTCCATTAAGAAGTCAATCTGATAACTATGCAACTAAATTTGATTTCGCACATTCCCTTCCCTACGAAATTTAAAAATATTTTCTCAGCTTGTAATATCCAACATGAGTTTTTTTAAGTTGTAAGGAAAAATTATATATATATATATATATATATATATATATATATAGTTAACTTTCATTGCAGCAAGAAGGTTGACAAATATAGCATGGGTATTCCTACTATACATGAACCCCTGTATACAATATGACTTTGTCTACCATATATAATCTGAAAGGAGTTTAAAAAAAAATCAAGTGTATTAAGTACATGAATTTTGGGAAAACAATGCTTGATGGTTTTATTTGATATTATTAGGGCATAACCTACAATGGCAGGTTCAGTTGCTAAACAGGCCAAGGAGCAACCGAGTATGGCTTGTTGACTTCTCGATGGCTAGTTTGAACAGATCACGTGGCTAGTGAACTAAACAGGAGCTGGTGAGTGTAGTGGCAAAGTCTTCGCCGTTATAAAACATAGCCGTTTTGGACACAACAACTATGTTCCGACGTTCCGCTTAATCCCCCTCTATATATTCCACCACCCTTCTCCTCCTTTCACACCACCTCATCCTCACTTCTTCCTTCTAAAATTTTGAAATTGTCTTCTTCATCCAAACGTTCCAACAAAAAAGTTGTTCGCAAGAAACCCATGTCCACATACCCTTACACCGGATTTTCCAATCAACGCCCACCACACCAACAACAAACACTTCATCCATCACATGAGCATGGCTATTCGTCGTATTCGAAACTTCTCTTATAGCCAACCTTACCAACCGCATTCTCCTCCTAGCTTTCCTCTCATTCAATCTACTTGTCCACAACCATATTACCAACAATGTTCTCCTTTAGATGCATACGACGATCATTTGTTATACATGTCTTTGATGATGCAAAACGATCAACTATAACATCATCATCTTAATGCGCAACAGTTAGAGATTCATGACCGTGAAGCAATGTAGAATCTCCAAAGGCAATATTTTTATGTGCGCAAGACTCCTGCTGATGAAGAAACTGCTAGTAATTCAGATGAGGAGGAAGATGAAAACCAAGAAGGCGATACTATAGATACCCAAAAATGCAATGAAGAAGCCCTACGGAGATGCTTACGCCCCGAGGCCAGAATATAACAAGAAGAAGTAGAAATCCTTAAGTAGCATTTTCGAAAAAGGGAACAGAGATTCAGTTGTAGCGGAGACAAACGCCGGCATACACGACATTGTCATGGAAAATGTCGAAGAGGAAGGAGTTGCAGCTAACGGTAGAAAAAAGCAAGTTAAGTTTACTTTTGAACAATATCTTTCACTTGCTAAATCATGGATACTCATTCCATAAGATAGTATTTCTAGCAATAACATGAAAGACTAGAAATTTTAGGAAAGAGTGGCAAATTTTTACAACACCTTGGAACCGTTGAAGAGAACATGGGGATCGCTCAGAAGAGGATATCGAGTTTTGAACTCCGCATGCCAAAAATATTTGGCAATACTTATCTGATTTCAAACTAGACAGTAAAGCAGTGCCGCTGCTTATGTCATTGTAAGTGAAATATTATTTTACACATTTCTTTGAAATGGTAACGTGTTTAACTATTTTTGTATCCTCACACCCTTTTGGATTTGTTCTACAGATTGAAGAATTGCATAAGGCTTATCAGCTGCAATACGGTCAACCATTCAAATTCCAAGAGTGCTTTGAACTTTTCTCTAATTTACCGAAATGGAAGAATCCTAACAATTTCATGTTCGAGAGACAAAATAAAGCCATAAGAATGATACTCTGATTCAAGTCCAGGAAGCGATCCAATTTCTCTAAAATGATATCCACTACTTGGAAACGGTGATGGATGTCCTCTTGGTAGAAATAAGTCAATTCAGTTGGAGCAGCGCAGTGCAGAATTTTCATGATTCGTAGGAACTGTAGAGATATCTCCTAGAGAAACAAAAGAGCATAAATCCAAATTTTCAGCACAAAGAACTCACAACGAAATGGAGTTTCAGAAGGCTATCATGGAAGATTGAGAGTTCAAAGACAAGCCCATAAGGAGAAGAAGCTTTGATGCGAGAGAAGAACTATATCAAACTGATGACTTGTGATTTCAGTAGGCTTTCTCCTTTGCAATAAGAACTAGTAACCGAGCAGTTGAAAACTTATAAGAAAGTTAGAGATAGTGGAAGCAGAAGCGGTACATACAGGGATGGGTTTTAGATGGGCAGTTGCATTGTACTTGGTTGGTGTTACTCTGTGTCGTCTGTTTTAGGTGTGTATTTATGTTGTATCTTTGTAGTATCTCTATGCATTGGTTGGTTTATGTGTGTATTTATGTTGTACTTGTTATAATATTATTGTACTTAACTGTATTTTGAAACTAAGGTCATACAACATTTTATTAAACAAGTTCAGGAATAATATTATGAAATGGTCAACATACAAACCTTAAAACATAATACAGTAAACACATTCGCAAACATACAACTTCATCAACAATTCCATAAACAGCTGCTATAAGTATGACTATGGATTCCTAATATTCCTTCCTTTGTGTGTCCACAAATGGTCCACCAACTGGTCACGCAATTGAAAATGTGCAGCTTGATCTTTAATATGTTGTACCATGGCAACATATTCCTAAATTGAATTAATGTTTTTCTCAGGTCTTTTGTTAGAACCCTTAAACATGTCCGGGTAATTTGTCCTTTATTTTTATACCCACCTCGTTCGGACTCTACAATCATATTATGAATTATTATACAAGCATACATAATTTTAGATTGAACTCTTGCATCATGAAATCGAGCAGGATTTCATAAAACCTAAAACCTTGCTTGTAAGACACTGAAATACGTCCGATGTCCTTTCTGTAGCTTGCCACTTTTTCAGTAAAATAGCTCTCTTTGTCATTTGTTGGGAGCCTAAAGCCTTGTATTAAAGTTCTCCAATTTGGGTAAATTCCATCGACTAGGTAATATCCAGTTTAATGCTCGACATTACCAACTTTATATATAGCTCCCGTTGAAAGTCCATTAGATAGTTCAAAGAATAGGTATGACTGTTTTAAAACATTTATGTCATGTAACGAACCTGGTACTCCAAAGAAAGCATGCCAAAGCCATAAATCATCGGTCGCAAACGCTTCTAGGATCATTGTTGGCACCTTTTTGTGTCCTATGAACATTCCTTTTCAACCCGTTGGATAGTTTTTCCATGCCCAATGCATGCAGTCCAAACTTTCAAGCATACCTTAAAAACCATTAGCTTCTCCTCTGGTTAGTATTCTGTTTACATCATTTGGTCCCGCATTCTTAAGTATTCCTCGCCGAACTATTCGATCACTAATTTACAGAATTCCTTCATGAACTCTATTACTGTTGGTGATGAATTCTGAAATATTCATCCATCTGATCACCAGCTGTTCCATAGCTTAACATACGTAAAGTAGCCGAGATTTTGATGTGGGGAGAATGCCCAGGTTCTAGTGCTCCATTTAGCCTAGAAGTGAAATATGGGTTGTTTTCATGAAGTTTGAGATAAATTTTAGATAAAACATCTGGGCCCATCCAAAATCGACAGCGGAACAAATTTGTGTCGTAGGTTGGATTGTCAATGAAGTAGTCCTTCATAGGCCTTTCGTGCCCATCCTCATAGTCCCTCTTATATCATCGGTTAATCCATCCAGGTATACTATCAGATGAGTGCTCGTACTTCCTTTACCAAAAAAGTACGAATATCATACTACACCTTGTTGAATTTGAAACTCTGCCATTTTATCATCCATTTCTTGTTTATTTTCGTAGCTTTGGTTTATGTCTTGTTTGTACTGGTAGTATAGGTTAGGATCCATGGTTGTTGAGCAGTGAGTTATTTGATTTATTGGTTTGTTTTAATTTTTTTTAATTGTGTGTTGGAGTAGATCAAAATGCAAGTATATATATAAGTGTAGGAGGTAAAAGGATATAAAATACAAAATATAATGAATCGCATAATATTGAATGGTTACAGTTTGCTTCATGTCCGTAGTACTTGATAAAGCTGTAGTATACGTTTGTAGAGGCCATAATGGCTATAGTGTAGCTACAATGTTGGAAAGGACAAAGTGATAATGGCTACAGTATACGTTTGCAGTGGTCATTGATTGAGTTATGGATGCACAGTGTAGCTACAGTGTTGAAAAGGGCAATGCAATAATGGCTACAGTGTACGTTTGCAAAGGTCATTGATTGAGTTACGGATGCATATTATGTGCTTGTAGGAAGTCTTATCTCTTGTTCATATAGATGTTGTACAAACTGTTGTTCATATGGAGTTTGATCGTCCTCTTGGAGTTTTAGTTGGCTAAGATTTGAGAATTCATGGTGGATGTCCTCGTAGTGCTGCTTTTAATACTCGATAAGCCAATCCTCAATGGCGCATGGACTTTCCAGAGGCACATAGGCTCCTATATCAGATATAATAGAAGAAGGCCATGATGGCATCACTGTGATGTGTAAATGAATGTGAGTAAGATATAGATAGAAGTGAAGGAGTGAATGATTGTGAAGAAGTAGATATAAATTGGTATATGTCTACGTAGAACTGAAGCGGAAAATGCCAAACCAGTATATAAGAAGAAGGGAGTAAGGAAAATATCCAAACCTTATTCTCATTCATCTTACCTATACTAGTTTTTCTGAATCTGTAATTCTGTAGTAAATTATATAGGTTCTTATGTAACTGTGGCAGGTTTTAATCTGTATTTTCGTAGTAAATAGTTTACCACTAGTTAGTTAGAATTTATGTTACCTCAATCTTCAAGTTAGCAGTGGATAAAGAAGTGGTATGTTTGTTGCCAATGAATATAATTGTCTGTACTATTAGGTTATGGTAATATATGCTTTTGGGTAAATATCTGTATAGTTGCCAACAACGTAGAAACATGAAAATTAATGACATCGATGTATAAACTGAATACAAAAGATATATCATACATCACAACACACGAATAATAACACCAATGACACAGAAACATAAATGATAATGACATCGATACATAAACCGAATATAGTAGATATATCATACATCAGAACAAAAGAATAAGTACACAAACAACCTAGAAACACAAATGAAATATAAAAAATAAGATCACCTATCCGTAGGTGGACGTGTATGACGACGACGACGTGTCTCATCATCATCATCTCCACTATCGCCCAGGCTAGCTAAATGCTTGTAGTACATCTGCATGTCAGAAAATCTCGTATGCTCTTCCTCCAGCTATGCCTACTGTTGTGATACTTCCTTTGCATGTCAACGTAGTTCACTATCATTGTAGTCCAGGCTACGCCTATGCTCTACATATACTGTATGTCTGATCCGCATATGCATATCGTATAGGTCAGCGTAAGATATCTAGGTCGGATCCGAGTACTGATCGTGTGCTAGAGGATGAAACACTCCAATATAACGATCTGGTACAATAGTAGAAACTGTCATGATTCATCCGAAGTGAGAAGCAGCCGACACGTGATCAGGTGCACGGTACCCTTGATTGGGCTTGGTAAGATCCTCGACAACCGAGGGATGTATGCTGTAACGTATAGCAGATGCACCGGCTAAATCTATCGTCGCTGCATGGTTCATGATATCACCGGATCCACCGTAAAATCTACGCCAGAAGTCAACGTATGATAGACCGGTTATAACAAAAGTTTTGGCCGGCCGCTAACCTCCTACTCTCTCTAGGTCTTGCTGCTCTGAAGAATAAATCATATAGCGATAGGTATGAGAGTGTGGATCAATAGGAATAACATCAAAGTCGTAAAACTATTTCCAACACCACCCACTAAGATACTAATATGCACTAAATACCGAGGGATAAGATAGGAGTGGAAATCTCCACCCGGCAAGTATCCTAACAATCTCTATATAATTAAGGTTAATCGATACAACTATCATGAAATGGATGCCATATAATATGATGTCTAAGCATCCTCAAATAGATTTGGTGTTGGGGAACCGAATAAACATGATGGGATTCATTATCGTTAGTGTTGGTTTTATACTACCATAAAGCAACAGCTGTGCACAATTGCACATCACCTTTTATAACATGGTGGATTCCTAGAATTGTAGAGTGCACAACAAGTTAAATTACGGAGTGATAAATTAACTGGTTTTTTAAGTAAATGGTTCATTAGATTATCTAAGAAATGATGGATCCAAGCCCATGTAAAAGTACTATGACTTTATCCTTATTTTCCAAATTCGTATGAAAATATATAAGCATGTTCGCTAAAGAACGCTGAGAATGCCCGCGACTGTTTAAGTCAAATAAAATCATACTTCTAAATTTAAACTAATAATGTGTTACAATTATTTTAATCATATAAAGAAGTACTTACAACCAAAATCGTATATGTGCCGACATGTACTTCGCCTTTTGGAAGCGCGTGAAAGTTAGAAAGCATAGGCAATTTTGCCATGCTAAGTTCGGATCCTAAAATCCATCAACCTCGACGACTCTAGTGGAAGTCTGCCACATACCCCTACGCGTCTTGCACGCTCGACCACCCCTGCGGCCGCCGCGACCGCGACGGCCGCCTTCGTCTTTGCCTCCGCCTTGCTTGATATTTTCAACGGCCTCGAGCAACTCTTTTATTCCATGTTCATGACCGTACTGCACAATAATATGACCTTCGCCAAAGCCGTTCCGCCGCCGCCGCCGCCGTCACCAGCACTGCTACTGTCTCCATGCATGAATCTTTCGTAAATTTTTTATAATGTAGACATTTCTGTGGGTGTAGATCTAAAAAAAGGCTTTAATTTGTCTACAGGAGCATGGAATTGAAAGTTTGGGGGTTGAAATTGAAGAAAATGGGGGTGGTGGAAGGAATCGGATTTGCTTAAAATGGAGAAGGTAATTTGGAGAGATGGGAAATGGCTTGGCAGCTGGTTGTAGTGTTTGATTTACGACGATAAAGAATTTGCCGTTATAAATTTATAACGGTGGCTCTTCGCCATTAAAACCCAGTGAATTTTTCCTCCTGGCCCGTAGCTAGTTTGTATCGAGTAGTAAACAAGCACACCTGCTTGCTCCTTGGATTGTTTAGCAACTGAACAAACCATTGTTGGTTATGCCCTTAAACTTATACGTTGAAGCTGCTGACGTATTTTTCCTCACACTTGCATTAATTATATTTATAAAAAGTGGACGAGCCACTATAAAAACCGGCTTGCCTAGCAAAAATAAAAATAAAATAAAATGATACAAAATGATAGAGTAATAGATGAAAGGAGAGCCTACTAGCAAGTATCTTATATATAGATAAAACCAATGGTTAGATTTTTTGTTGAAAATGAGTATGCGATCGTCATTGAAGAGTGGTAAAGATCCAAGAATTGTGTGATGTAAATTTGTAGTAATCACTAGTGCTACTCAGTTCAACTCATTTTATGTTACACATTTATTTGTTGTCGACTTAGAGATGTTCTTATAGTGGAGGTGAGTTTCACCATCATTTTTACTGCTTGTTTAACTATATTATTATAGCAGCATATTACATCCGTGAAGGTGGGAATGTCCAAATTTATTTGCATGGAGCTTTCAGGTTGTACAAATATGCTTCCAGGTTGTACAACTAGGCCATAGTGATGTGTGTTTATGTCATTACCTTTAAATATATAGCGATGACATGACTTCAAGTTGTGTATTTTTTATCACAGCACACGATTATTTCATGCGCACAATTTATATTACGAAATTACCTGCACATGATTATATGCAAGCAAGCTTGTTGCTTAACATGTAATAAAACACAAATATAATTTGTACATGCCAAAAAACGAAACGAAACGTGCAACTATATGTGATATGATGTACCACTGCAAGTGTTATCCAATGTGTTACCTCGATTCATCTCTGCTTGTGCATGCACCACCCTACATAAATAATTTGTGTATAGATGTCTATGGTTGCCTACTTAGCATGCATGCATATTTCATAGTGCATAAGTGCTATTATATTTCAGTTCAGTTGTGAGCCACACGAGCATACCCTTATTGAATATTTTTTATGAGAAAGAGGGAGAGAATATAAAAAGAAGGCTTTTTTATTGTTGAAAACTTTTCAATTTTTGATGACATATTCGTGCTTGATTGTTTGATACAAAATGATGTGAGAGCTCTTCTATTTATAGGACTGCAGAGACTATTCCAGAAACATGACTTTCTAAACAGTTCTAAAAATATGACTTCATACATAATTCTTATTTCTACTAGAAAATTCAAGAACTCCCAACAAACTACAGTAAATGCAAGAAGACTCTAGAAACTATAATAACAAGAAGCTTCTAGAAATTAACCATCACATATCCAGTTTAATATTTCAACACCCCCCTTTAAACTTGATTTGTGACTCCAAGCAGATACCTCAACCTGACAAAATTCTCATGCTTAAGAGGCTTGGTGAAGATATCGGCTATTCGATCATGCATCATTACGTACTCTAGTTACACATCCTTTTTGGTGACACACTCTCTAATATAGTGATAGCATGTATCAATATGCTTGCTTTGATCATGAAAGAGTGGATTCTTTGACAAAACAATTGCTGACTTATTATCCACAAAAATCTTGGTCGGCTCCTCTTGTGGTAATTTCAACTCTTTTAGCAAATTTCGTAACTAAATTGCATGGAAAACACATGAAATAGCAGCTACGTACTCCGCTTCGAATGTGGAAAGAGCGACAATCGACTGTCTTTTCGACATCCAAGTGAAGATTGTGTCTCTCATGTAGAATACGAAGCCACTAGTCCATTTTTGGTCATCCATATCTCCACTCCAATCACTATCGCTATATCCAACAAGTTCATAATTATCATAAACATAGTAGTACAAGCCAAAATTTGTTATGCCTTTAACATAGCGAAGAATCCTCTTTGCTGCCTTCAAATAAGTTGTTGCTGGATTCTCCATGTATCGAGTCACAACTCCTACTGCATATAGAATGTCGGGTCTTATGCACATTAAATATCGCAAGCTTCCAACCAAGCTCTTGAATAGTGTTGAGTTCACCTTTTCTCCTTCCTCATACCTTGATAACTTGATTCCACGTCTAATTGGCATGCAAACCGGATTAGAGCCATCCATCTTGAACTTTCTCAATACTTCCTTAGCATAACCTTCTTGAATGATTATGATGCCCTTATCTTCTTGTTTTACTTCAATGCCAAGGTAGTAAGACATCAGCCCAATATCAGTTATCTCAAACTCATTTGTCGTCTCTTTCTTAAACTCTTTAAACATGCTTGGATTGCTACCTATGAAGAAAAAGTCATCTACATACAAGCATACAATTGATGTATCACCATTTTGGATTTTTATATAGAGTGCATGCTCACATGGACATTTGATGAAGTTTCTTTCATGGAGGTATTTAACAATTCGAGCATTCCAAGCTCTTAGAGCCTGTTTCAACCCATAAAGTGTCTTCTTTAGCTTCAAGAACTTGTCTTCTTCTTCCTTGACTTTGTAGCCTAGTGGTTGCTCGATATAAATTTCTTCTTCAAGAACAGGCATATTTCACATCCATTTGATGTATCTTCCAATTGTTTTGAGCTTCTACAGAAGTTATTAGTCTAATAGTTTCTATCAAGCAACTGAAGCGAATGCCTCATCATAATCAATGCCAGCTCTTTAACTATAGACGTTTATCACCATTCTTGCCTTATATCTTTCGACTTCTGCTTTGGCATATTTCTTTTCTTTGTACACCCACTTCACACCAATTGTCTTGTGTTACTTTGGAAGTGAAGCTAACTTCTATATGTCATTCTTCTTGATGGCCTTGATTTCTTCGTCCATAGCACTTTTCCAATTGCTCTTTTGCCAAGCTTTTGGAAGTTTATAGGCTCACAATCCGAAAATAGACAAAAGAGAGTGAAATTGTCTTGATTTTCTATTACCTTGTAAATTTCTTGAAGGCTTTTAAAGTGTGGAGCCCTTTCACTTGAGCTCTCATCTTTTTGACGACTTGTGAATGGTGAAGCTAGTAGGGAAGTGGGCTCCTTGCTTAATTGTTCAATCCTTGGTTGTTGCATTTTATCTTCTTCAAGGCATGGAAAAAAATTGTCATTATGTGATCTCCATTCCCATTCTTCTTCTTCATTGAACACAATATCTCAACTATTTATTATCTTCCTCGTATCGGGATTTTAAAGCTTATAGCCTTTGGAGTTGGTGTCGTAACCAATGAAAATATACTTCTCACTTTTGTCATCCAATTTGATTCACTTCTCATTCGGTATATGTACATGATTTATGCTTTCAAAGACTCTTAGACGAGAAATACCATGCTTCCTACCACTCCATGCTTCTTGTGGTGTCTTTCCCCACACACTTCTTGTTGGAAACCACACATGCCACAACTTCCACCCAAAATTCATATGGCAGCCATTTACTTTTAAGCATGCTCCTCGCCATCTCAAGAATTGTCTTATTTTTCCTCTCTACTACTCCATTTTGCTAGGGGATCTAGGCACTGTCAACTGTCGTTTGATTCCATTATTTTCACAGTAGTTTTGAAATTCTTTTGATGTGAACTCTCTTCCACAGCCTGATCTCATGGTTTTAATCACAAGGCCACTTTCCTTCTCAACATGGGCCTTGAACTTTTTGAAGTTTTAAAAAACCTCTGATTCTTCTTCAAAAAATGCACCCATATTTTTCTTGAAAAATCATCGATGAAAAGAAGAAAATAGTTACTCTTACCATGTGCACTTAGCTTTATCAGACCATACACATCCTAATGTATGAGTTCCAACAACTTTAGCTCTTGAGTATAACTCCTTTGGAAAGCCCATTTTGAATTGCTTTCCAAGTAAACATCCTTCGCACGATTGATTAGGATGGCTTATGCATGATAATCCTCTTACCATTTCCTTCTTGGAGAGCAATTCTAGTCCTCTAAAGTTAAGATGTCCACAACGAAGATGCCAATGCTAAGAGGCATCTTTGTAGCACACCTTAAGACATCGTGCGACATCATTTTGAATGTTGAGCACAAACATTCTATTTCTTGACAATGATACCTTATCAATGAATTTACTTGCACCGTCTCTTATTGAAATGTTATTATCTTTTAATCGAATATCATAACATTTCTCTAAGAGTTGTCCTAGGCTCAAAACGTTGCTTTTCTTGTTTGGCACATAATAAACATTAAAAATGAATAGGTGCCCTCCATTCTTTAATCAGATATAATCAGATAAGAACCTTTCCTTTACCTTTCACTGCTATCTTTGATTCATCTCCAAATGCGGCGTTGTCCTTCATTGATTCATCAAGCTCCACAAACATGTTTTTTCTCCCATACATATGGTTGCTTGCACCGCTATCTAGGTACCATTGATTTTCCTCACCTTTTTTTTTTTCAAGCCAGTAGTAATGTACCATCCTCTTGATTTTTTCTACAATGTAATTGGTATTCTCTTCAACTTTAATGTTTTTTGGAGCTCCATATTCAGAAGCATAATGTCCAAATTTCTCATAATTACAGCCTTTAATGCGTGACATGTCATACCTTGAATTTTCTCTCCCAAGACCTCTATTTGAGCTTTCTCCTCTTTTATTGTTGTTTCATTTTTGGGCCTCCAAACTCGTCTATATGCATATCCATGACTTCTTCCTCTTTCTTGGTCACAGCCCCATCTTTCTTGGTTTCGATTAATTTCTTCATTTTTGAATCAATTCATGTCTTAAGAACTTACTCCACGGTCTCTTCCTTTTTTCTTTTCTTTTCTTCATATGCTTGCAATGAGCCTAAAAGTTCCTCTCTTGCCATGTCTTCAAGTTTTTCGTTTCTTTAATGATAGCGATAATATGTTCGAACTTTGGATCTAATGATCTAAGAATCTTCTTCATAATTCTTACATCATCTAACTTCTCATCATTTCTTTTTAGATTATTACTAACCACTAAAACCCTTGAGAAGTAATCAGAAACAAGCCCACCTTCTTTCATATGCAACGTTTCAAACTCACCCCTTAAAGTTTGACGACGTACCTTTTTGACTTGATCAACTCCCTTGTAAGATGTTCGAAGCTTCTCCCATGCTTCTTTTGTTGACTTCGATCCCGAAATCTTCTCAAAAGTATCATCATTCAATATTTGATAGATTAGACAGAGAGCCTTCTTGTCTCTCGTCCTTGAATTTCTCAAACTATCCCTTTGAGTTTGAGATAAGCTATCTTCATTTTCTTGTTCAGTATAGCCTTATAAGGGAAATCCGTTATTCGCCATATCTATCTTTTTTTTAAAAGAATCTTAAAGCTCTAATACCACTTTATAGAATTTTTTCATGAGAAAGAGGGAGTAAATATAAAAAATAGGTTTATTGGGTTGAAAAATTTTCTTTTATTGATGGTAAATTTCTTACTTGATTGCTTAATACAAAATGATGAAAGACTCTTCTATTTATATGTCTCCATAGACTATTTTAGAAACACGACTCTCTAAACAATTCTAGAAACATGACTCCATATATAATTCTTATTTCTACTAGAAAATTCAAGGGCTCTCAACAAACTATTATAAATGTAAGAAGACTCTAAAAATTATAATAACAGAAAGCTTCTAGAAATTAACCATAACAAATCAAGTTTAGTATTTCAATAACCCTCACCCTATCCGACTGCCTACGTGCCTCCATCCACCCTATTTCACGCTATAACCAAATAACCGCCCAAGAAATCCAGTCAACCATAACTCCTGCTAGGGCCAAGTACCTAATGTTAATGAACAACGGTTTCCTCCCTTCAACGTCATAGCCACAGCCGACATAGGAAGTGACCTAACATGGACCTAATGCAAACCCTGCCTCGGTTGCTTCCCATAAAAAGCTTCCATCCACGACTCTTCCAAATCATCAACTTACACCTCTTTATCATGTAGCCCTCAGAGTTGCTCAAATCTAACACTTGGTGATTGTGATTCGAGCCCCAAGTGCCAACCTGTTTGCTTGGTTGAAATCTTGCCTTCGTTATCTTACCGTTAACACTTTGGGTCACTTGTCGACTGTACTTATGAAGGGTTGCTTTACGTTTTGTGGTAACTTGTGGTGCTATGAAGAGCTTTTTCGAAAACCTTTCTTCTTGCTTCTAGTTCCCAGTTGTGCTTATGTTTCCTTCTTCCCTTCTTTTTTCGGTTTTGATGTGCTTCTTTCTATACCGACTAGCATTTATCTTTGTCTAGTTGCTGCAAGTGATTTATAGTTGCAATGTACCATGTTAAGTATCGGGTTTGGGCATGTGCTGGTAGCTGCATTGGAGGGACAATACACAGGACATTGCATAAAGGCAATTTTGGTATTGGAAGCTGTTGCTTCATTCGATTTGTATATATGGCATCCTTTATTAGGAGCACCAGGTTCACTGAATGATATTAACGTTATTTGACAGTCATATTTATTTAACAACTTATGTAATGAGATATCACCTCCATGCAATTATAAAATAGGAGACAAAGATCATCCCATGGGTTATTACCTGATAGATGGAATTTGCCCAAATGGAAAACACTTGTGCGAGCATACAAAAGACCGAATAACGCAAAAGAAGTCAAATTCACCAAAAAAACAAGAGAGTTTGAGGAAACATATCGAACGAGCATTTGAAGTGTTTCAAGATAGGTTTCATATATTAAGAAAAAAGTTATACTACTACGATCCGGTGGTATTTCTTATATCATATGTTGTTTTATTATTTTACATAATATGATTGTCGAAGAAGCACATGGTAGGTATGAGCTTCAACGGAGAAACTATCCAGGCGTAGCTGTGGTATTTCAAAAAAATCCTTATAAGAATCTAAATACTTTTGCCGAATACTTGCAAAGAATACAAGACATTCGAGATCCACTAGCTCATGTTGATCTAAGAGAAGAACTAGTGGAACACTACTCGGAACATATATGAAACCATTTGTAGAAGTAATGTTTGGATAGTGTGTGTTTCATTTATGTATTATAATAAGTTGTTGACCAGTTGTAGTAGTGTTTGTGCTTGAATTTTTAATATCTATTGCACTAAGTTGTTGTTGACGTTTTGTAATAGTATTTGCGTTTGAATTAGTTATATCTATTGTACCAAGTTATTATTGACGTGTCAATAATAACAACAGCAGTGAGATTAACAAAACAAGAATGACAATAAACTATAACAATAGCAATAATAACAACAATGACAATAACACTAGCATTACCAATAATTGCAACTAAAACAACAACAATCACAGTAAGAACAACACTAACAATGACACTACAACTAACATTTAAGAGAATAAACATAAGATGCAATACTAAGATACATAGTATGAACCTAGTTTCCTACAAACACTCATGACATCTTTGGTTCTCCTCAATTTGCTTCTCCATATACAATGTAACGACCTATATTTTCAACCATTCGCATCCATACATGCCGGATTTGAATTGCTCAAACTACCAGATTGTTAATTTATGTTTGGAAAAACTAAGCATATACAATAAATAAATAAATCACAGAATCATAAACACAAAGTTGCAGCGGAAATAAGAGAATAATAGTTCATGAAGCTACTATGTATATGACAGAGTTAAATAACATAAAATAGAAGTTTCAAATACAATAGTCAAATATAAGATCAGCATACATCACTAGAATCAACTGAATATCTAAAAGCTGGATTGATAGCTGGATCTCCAAGCGAAGCTCCAACTCCAAAGGTGGGTCTCAAAAGCTGTATCACTCGGTCTAACCCGAGCGTAAAGCAAAACACAAAACACTCGAGTCAGGATTAACATTCTTGTATCAATAAATCCAACTCAAGTGAAATAACAACTGAAATACAAGTAACTCAAAGGATGTTTGGGATAATCATCCTCTAAGGATCCGTTAAACTATCTACTATGTACTAATATACGCTATCATGATAATGTCTAAAGTAAAGTAAACTTACTTAAAAATAGCGTTAAGACTTTACATTTTCCACCTTAACACATAAATAGTGCCAATAGTCTATACAGTACCGTAATACCTCCAGATCGGGAGGCTACCAGAGGATACTCCATAGGTGCGACGCAAATCAAACTCGTAGTAAAGCTCGCTAGGGTAGGTGACATGACACAACTAGACAATGCCAGGGTAGATATACCAATTACGCATCTGGACTGGTGGTAACGCGTAGTAGCCACTACCGCCCACCTCGAGCCACACTCCCAAAAATCAAAGGTGCACCCAATCAATCACAAAGTAATAGAATGATATCGAAGAAGTGTGTCCGATCAGAGGAGCTACCTCATTAGCCTGGAATCGCTCCTGTTTTAGCCACCTTATGCCAACTCACGGGAGTTGGGTCCACGTATATACCTCAATAGGACGTTGTCACCATCCTACTTCATTCTGCAATCTCCACCGCGTACACGGTTGTTAAAGTGGTTTTCAAAGTTGGAAGAGAGTATGACAAGTTCCTATCCCGGTCTCTTTAACAATCAAATGTAATTATAACACCGCGGTCATTTCAAAATAATTTACACTTTAAAGCCAAAATAGCTTTGCCTTTTCAAAACCATATCAATACCATATCATTTCCATTTCAAAACCAAATACGATATAATTTCCATTACAAATATATCTGTTTCAAATATATCCATTTCCAAAATTTTAGTGCTTCAAAGTTATAACACTTTCTAAATCAAAACACTTTGTAAATCATAATACATCCCACTTAACCGATTTAAATATTAAAATAATATATATAATAAAATTGTTTTCCTCAAATTTCATAAATTAATTCCAAACCAACTCGAATTCCAAATTCAAATTTAATCAGATCTCAAATCATTAATTCCAATTTAGCTTCTAAATAAACCATTCAAAATTATATCGATTTCAAATACATATTTGAACCCCAAAATGAACCATTTCAACATATATATTTCGAAGTTTTAAATATTCTATAATTTCAAAACTAAATGTGATAATTTTATACATATCTTAGTTCAATTTACTATTATTTAGTTTTTAAATATTTACTTAATAAATCCAATATCATTTAAATAAAAAATTTAAACTTCAAATAACTGAATATTCCTTCAATTTATTTAAACTTGATATATTCATTTAAATCACTTTAAACAAAAATCAAGTTATAAAATCATATCCCTTTAAAATTCAAATTCCATAAGTTCCAAATTGATTTTAATTGAATATAATTCTTAATTAAATAAAATTTCAAATCAATCTCAAATCCATCATTTCAACCTTAATGTATTAAAATCATTATAAACTTTATATTAAAATATAATTTAAATAAATACTTAACCATATTATATTTTAATAAAATCAAACTTTATTATTAAACTTATTTTCATTAAAACAAATTTATACATAGCCTAAAATTTAAAATTTAACAATATATAAATAATATTTATATAATATCTAAAATCAATATTTTATAAAACCATACATTTATTTTCAAAACCATAGAAATCATTTCCACAATATTTATATATATAGACCAATGGTATCTGTATATAATTTTCTATCCTAAAGTCAAGTGATACGGATATTTATCATTTCAATCCGTAATTTAAATATAAATACGGGTATATATCATTTCAACCCGCAATCCCAAATTCAATTCATATGAAAATCGCTTGGGTTTATCATTTCAATCCATAACGATTTTCTCCTATTCTAAAGTCCGTTGGGTATGTATCATTTCAACCCATAGTGAATTCTATACTAACAGGAACTTGTAGAGTGATAACAGATATGATAATAATATAACAGGCATATGTCATCGATATAAATAACAGATAATGGTGTCAGATGTCATAGGTGGACAGATAGCATATAATGGCATATATATAAATGTAAATAACTAACAATATATTTCAATTGTCGTTTCAGTTGAAATCAAATTTAATAAATATAGAAACGTTAATCGTGAGTGATTGCTCATCTTTCGAGGCTAGAGTGATTGACAATGAAGCTGAGACGAGTTATGAATCCAAGCACGAATTCCAAAGCAAAGCTAGATCGGTACGAATTTAACGGACTAACTGATAAATAGGAATTGGTGAAATCAAATCAGAATTGGATTGATGAAGATAAATGGTATAAGTGAACTTATATATATATGTACACATGTATATATATATAACTATATATAACTATCATATTCTAAATTAAACCACCTATTAAATAATATATGTATATATATATATATTTCAAAAAACATTGTTCCAAATTAAAACACATATATTAATATATATATATATATATATATATATATTGTTTTCAAAGATCATAGTTTTAAATTAAGAACCATATAAAAAATCAAGTGTATTTTTGAAATTCATATATATAAAATACAAAATACTTATATAGATATACAACCATTCCACTTTATATAAACACTACATAAACAACAACAACAACAACAACCTATATAAGCTTGTCTATATCAGGTTCTACATGACAATTAAAATTTTTATATGTACAACCAAATTCTCTTACATGCACTAGAAATCAATAGGCAATGCATATAATATATTATAAACCTGCATATTAAGTGAATAATAGCTTACAAAACAATATATATATATATACACACAACATGGACCGAAAATTTCATATATATATATATATATCAATATATGTATAAACTATTTATAACCTGATATATGCAAACTAGTATAAACAAGTATATACCTTAAAACGTATAACATATATAACAAATAACTTATATATATCTTTTCAAATCAAAAGTTATAAACACACATTTTTATATACAACTAATATAAATATATATACACGAACAACCTTATGCATATAACTTATATAAAACAAATATATATAAAGTCATACCGGATATGTATCAGATATATTTTTATTTTATTTTAAAATATAACTCAGCAGTTTATATATAACTTATAATGCACTATATCAAAAATCATATTTCAGTTCAAACACGTATATACAAACTTATATGAACACACATGTAAACTAGTCCATTATATAACTTGTATCCAAAGCAAACTTACGTATATACAATATTTAAAATAATGTTATCGCAATACTGGTATAATAACATAGAAGAGTTGCTCAGGCCTACCAATACTAACTATGTGAACTACCATTATATATATATATATATATATATATATATATATATTCTATAACATATGCTCACAATTGTATTGACTCATGTGTCTAAAACTCACAGATCACATTTTTATATATAGACATATTTTTAAACCTGACATATAATATATTTCAAAGTGGAATGTAAGTATACCTATATATATAAATCATTAAACAATAGATATAAACATAACTAACCAATTTTATAACATGTGTAAACTTTATAACAGAACATATACATACATACCCTATATATATATATAAATTATTATACAATATATAAATATATATAACTTCAAAGCCAATACACTAACATAAAGCTATATCTTCTTTGTCATATAATATATAGAAATCAGCAGCATGAAATTTATACGACTAATATTTATATAAATAGTATGGTTGAATCAAAATGTATATCTTAAATCCTACATTACTACAAACAAAAAAATATATATTACAGATTAAAAAAGCTTGTACCAACCAACCTATATATATATATATATATATATATATATATATATATATTCAACTAATATAAGTAAACTGCACATAATATAATACTTACATATGTGTGTATTCATGGGAGAGGGAAACAAGCCTGTTGCCTTGCATGCGTGCTCGAGTAGGTTGGTCAGAGGTGCAACGGCAGCGGCCAAGGCGGAGCTTGGTTTGCTGGGGTGAGCACGGTTGTGTGCGAGGCCGAGTGAGAAGGGAGACATGGAGCGGCGGGTCGAGGAGATCTGGGCAAAGCTCACGCGCGTGGTTGCCTGGAAAGGGGGAGAAAAATGAAACGTGGCACGGCAAGGGAAGCACGGGCTACATGGATTTTGTAATTGAAACAGGCGAGAGGGGAAAAACTCGGTGAATCGGCAAAGGGCTGAGATTGTAGGAGGGACGGTCGAGCGAACAAGATGAAGGAGGGAGAGAAAGAAAAGCAAGTTGCAGAAAGTGAAATATAAAAGGCCTTAATAAAATATAATATAAATTTATATATTGAAGTAACGTGACCGGAAATGAAAGGGCAAACAACTCTGGAAATAACACAAGTCTAAAACTGAATTTCTGGGAATATAAATGGTTGGTGGCTATTGGGTTGATATACGGTGGAAATTGAATGGTCACTGGGAATTTGAAATGTTCTAAACCGTACCGATACTGCAAATTGTTTCATCAATCCCGCAGCGAACCAGACTTCAAAACATAGAATTGAATATACCGTAGAGATCAGCTCGACGAGATGATCAAAACGGTATACAGATGTTAGTGATACGATCATCCAATCAAAAGTTGATAATCGGTACCGAAAATGCTGCTATTTTGCCAGAAATAAGATAAACGGAGCAATAGCAGTCAAAATTTCGAGAAATGAAATATGATGTCTCACTCAGAAGATGATTTACAAATTTTCCATGTAAAAATATTTAGTTTTGAGAAACATTTTATTACCATTGATTTTTAACTTATTGGAATTTAATAGAATTACACCCAAAATAAAGTTCCATGCTTTCTGATGAAAATTTACCAGTTGCTATGTTAAAATAGACGCATTCCAAATATCATATTTTTATTTCAAAATTTAATTGTTTACAATTTCTCAAAATTTCAATTAAATATATTGTAAAACAAACAAAATTATTAAAATTTACCGGTCGTTACACTCTCCCACACTCAAAACTTTTACCCCCGAAAAGGAATGAGGTAGGAAAATAGAAACAACCAGAAAGAAATAGATTTGAAATATAAAATAAAGCAATTAATTTAAAACCATACAAATTTTAATTTTTATATAAATTAATATTCAACAATTTGGTTAATCCATTTGATTTCACTCAAGTTAATTCAATCCTTTACTATTTCTAAATTCATTATCCAATTATCTTTAATTAACAATTTCAAAAATCAAAAATTTGAATAGTCAATTATTATAATCACATTTTATTCAACAAATTTAATTCCTTTCTATTCCAAATTATTGTTAAATTTATTCCACTTAATATATCCTATTACATATATTAAGTATATCTACACTTATTATAACCACTCAAATTTATTTATAAATTCCTTAACATCATTTCACATTGTAAATTATTCAATTACCTATTCAACTTTTGTATGATTTAGGTAAGTATATATTGGAAAGTAATTGAGTATTATACAAGTAAAATTTAAATTTTCCCAATTCAATTATATATTCAAAATTTTAGCTTTACTTATAATTGAAATCATCCTTTAATAAAATTTAAGAATTAAATTTTCAATTCACCTCAAACAATTTAGAGGTAAATATATCTATATATATCAAATCAAATATATTTAATCATATACGTGTATAATATATAGATTATAGATCAAGTCATACTTTAGAAATTCAAATCAATCTATTTTTCAGAACAAAAGTGTAGCAAAGCTACAGAATGGTCTCTCCACTTTGAAACTCGAAAATGAATGTCGATAATGCTGCAGTCATCACCGAAATTATTTTCCAGCGACAAAAGAAGAGAGCACTAATTAAACATTTTTTCTAAAATTCTTTGAAAACAATTCTATTCGAAAATACTTTAAATAGTATACATTTTAGAACTTTAAAACTAAAGTTTGGAATTATGGGAAATTAAATTCTCAAATTCTGAACTTAAATTCATTTAGATTCCAATCAAATTATAAACCATATTTTATAAATTCATTTATGTTGACAAAGTCATTTTACAAATTAATTCAGTAAACTATTTAATTTCAGAAAAATTACTTATATAATATAATCATACAAATTTATTAAATTTTAAAAATAATTGTGTCGGTTTGTTCTATTCAAGTGTTTTGAAAATCCTATCGATAGCGTTGATCAAAAGAATCGATCGGAGACCCAAATTAACATCAACAACTCAAACAACACATTATAAAATAAAAAACATTTATATTAGTTACAAACACACTCCCTCACTTGATAATATAAAATGGATTTCAAAAAAATGATAGAGATTCAAATTTGGACTCAAATCAAAGAGAATTTTAATTCGAAGATAGGTTCGAAACAAAAATAAGATGATTAAATAACAAATAGAAAGATGTATAAGTTTATATAAATCGCGGGCACCTTAACCCGGTTGACCGTGATTTCAAAAATAAGATCGATGTAGAGTTCCGAGGCAAATCGACATTCGATCGTAAGAGATAGAATTCAGGCATAGCAGGAGATGGATAGCATCGTAAATCGGGGATACAGAAATCTTCGGTAAATCAATGCTATTGTAAAGAAGTTTCACTCCTTTACAAATCATTCGAAGATTGGCGAGACCGCCGACTTATTATAGAGATTATTCGAAGTGGAGTTATGGGATACTCTAGAGTCAGAAGAATACGAATTGGAAGAGGAAAGAATAGGTTTTGGAACCGAAGGGAAACATTCCAATGCTCAAAGGAAATCGAGTCAAAAGGGAAGAGATTCAAGCTCGAACGAAAGTGATTCTGTAAATAATTTACCATACATTCTAAGTTTACCTAGAGCCAAAGCTCTGATACCAACTATAACGACCCATATTTTCAACCATTCGCATCCATACATGCCAGATTTGAATTGCTCAAAATACCAGATTTTTGATCTATATTTGGCAAAACTCAGCATATACAGTAAATAAATAAATCATAGAATCATAAACCCAGTGTAATATAATAATAATGCAACGGAAACAAGAGAATAGTAGTTCATGAAGCTACTATATATATAACAGAGTTAAAAAAGATACAGTAGAAGTTTCAAATACAATAGTCAAATACAAGATCAGAATACATCACTAGAATCAACCGAATATCTGAAAGCTGGATAGATAGCTGGATCTCCAAGCGAAGCTCCAACTGTAAAGGTGAGTCTTAAAAGCTGTATCACTTAGTCTAACCTGAGCGTAAAGCAAAACACAAAACACTCGAGTCAGGATTAACATCCTTATATCAATAAATCCAACTCAAGTGAAATAACAACTGAAATACAAGTAACTCAAAGGATGTTTGGGATAATCATTCTCTAACGATAAACTATCTACTATGTAGTAATATACGCTATTATAATAATGTCTAAAGTAAAGTAAACTTACTTAAAAATAGCGTTAAGGCTTTACATTTTCCACCTTAACACATAAATAGTGCCAATAGTCTATACAGTACCATAATACCTCCAGATCGAAAGGCTACCAGAGGATACTTCATAGGTACGACACAAATCAAACTCGTAGTAAAGCTCGCTAGGGTAGGTGAAAGGACACAACTAGGCAATGCCAGGGTAGATATACCAATTACGCATCCGGACTGGTGGTAACGTGTAGCAGCCACTACCGCCCACCTCGAGTCACACTCCCAAAAATCAAAGGTGCACCCAATCAATCACAAAGTAATAGAATGACATCGAATAAGTGTGTCTGATAAGAGGAGCTACCTCATTGGCCCGAAATCACTCCTGTTTTAGCCACCTTATACCAACTCCCGGTAGTTGGATCCACGTATATACCTCAATAGGACGTCGCCACCATCCTACTTCATTCTGGAATCTCCACCGCATACACGGTTTTTAAAGTGGTTTTCGGAGTTGGCAGAGAGTATGACAACTTCCGATTCCGGTCACTTTAACAACCAAACGTTATTATAATACTGCGATCATTTCAAAATAATTTATACTTTAAAGCCAAAATACCATTGACTTTTCCAAACCATATCACTACGATATCATTTCCATTTCAAAACCAAATACGATATAATTTTCCATTTCAAATATATCTGTTTCAAATATATACATTTCCAAAATTTTAGTGCTTCAAAGTTATAACACTTTCTAAACCAAAACACTTTGGAAATCATAATACTTCCCACTTAACCGATTTAAATATTAAAATAATACATATAATAAAATTGTTTTCCTCAAATTTCATAAATTAATTCCAAATCAACTCGAATTCCAATTCAAATTTAATCAGATCTCAAATCATTAATTCCAATTTAGTTTCTAAATAAACCATTTAAAATTATATCGATTTCAAATACATATTTGAACCCCGAAATAAGCCATTTCAAAATATATATTTCGAAGCTTTAAATATTCTATAATTTCAAAACTAAATATGATAATTTTATACATTTCTTAATCCAATTTACTATTATTTAGTTTTGAAATATTTACTTAATAAATCCAATATCATTTAAATAAAACTTTTAAACTTCAAATAACTGAATATTCGTTTAATTTATTTAAACTTGATATATTCATTTAAATCACTTTAAACAAAAATCAAGTTATAAAATTATATCCCTTTAAAATTCAAATTCCATAAGTTCCAAATCGAATTTAATTGACTATAATTCTTAATTAAATGAAATTTCAAATCAATCTCAAATCCATCATTTCAACCTTCATTTATTAAAATCATTATAAACCTTACATTAAAATATAATTTAAATAAATACTTAACCATATTGTATTTTAATAAAACCAAATTTTATTATTAAACTTATTTTCATTAAAACAAATTTATACATAGCTTAAAATTTAAAATTTAACTCTATATAAATAATATTTATATAATATCTAAAATCAATATTTTATAAAACCATACATTTCTTTCCAAAGCCAAAGAAATCAATTCCAAAATATTTATATATATAAACCAACAATGTTTGTATATAATTTTCTATCCTATGCTCAAGTGATATGGATATTTACCATTTCAATCCGTAATTTAAATATAAATACGGGTATATGTCATTACAACCTGCAATCCCAAATTCAGTTCAAATGAAAATCGCTTGGGTTTATCATTTCAACCCATAACGATTTCTCCTATTCTAAAGTCCGTTCGGGTATGTATTATTTCAACCCATAGTGAATTCTATACTAACAGGGAACTTGCAGAGTGATAACATATATGATAATAATGTAACAGACATATATCATCAATATAAATAACATATAATGGTGTCAGATGTCATAGGTGAACAGATAGCATATAATGGCATATATATAACAATGTAAATAACTAACAGCAGCATATTTCAATTGTCGTTTCAATTGAAATCAAATTTAATAAATATAAGAATGTTAATCGTGAGTGATTGCTCACCTTTCGAGGCTAGAGAGATTGACAATAAAGTTGAGACGAGTTATGAATCCAAGCATGAATTCCAAAGCAAAACTAGATCGGTACGAATTCGACGGACAAACTGATAAATAGGAATTGGAGAAATCAAATCAGAATTGGATTGATGAAGATAAATGGTATAAGTGAACTTATATATATAACTATATATAACTATCATATTCTAAATTCAACCACCTATTAAATAATATATATATATATATATATATATATATATATATATATATATTTCAAAAATCATTGTTTCAAAATAAAACACATATATTAATATATATATATATATATATATATATAGTTTTCAAAGATCATAGTTTTAAATTAAGACCCATATACAAAATCAAATGTATTTTTGAAATTCATACATATAAAAGACAAAATACTTATATAAGTATACAACCATGCCACTTTATATATACACCATATAAACAACAACAACCTACATAAGCTTGTCTACAACAGATCCTACATGATAATTAAAAATTTTATATGTACAACCAAATGCCCTTACATACACTAGAAATCAATAGGAAACGCATATAATATATTATAAACCTGCATATAAAGTCAATTATAGCTTGCAAAACAATATATATGTACAACATAGACCGAAAATTTCATAAATATCAATATATGTATAAACTACCTATAACCTATAACCTGATATATGTAAACTAGTATAAACCATTATATACCTTAAAACGTATAACATATATAACAGATAGCTTATATATATCTTTTCAAATCAAAAGTTGTAAACCCACATTTTTTATACAACTAATATAAATATATGTACGAGCAACCTTATACGTATAGCCTATATAAAAAAAAAAAATATAAAGTCAGACCGGATATGTATCAAACATATTTTTTTTATTTTAAAATATAACTCAGCAGTTTATATATAACTTATAATGCACTATATCAAAAATCATATTTCAGTTCAAACACGTATATACAAACTTATATGAACACATATGTAAACTAGTCTATTATATAATTTATATCCTAAACAACCTTAGGTATATACAATATTTAAAATAATGTTATCGCAATATTGATATAACAACATAGAAGAGTTGCTCAGGCCTACCAATACTAAATATGTGAACTACAATTTTATATATAAACTATAACATGTGCTTACAATTGTATTGACATGTGATATATATATATATATATATATATATATATATATAGCTGGTTTAATGTATATATGAACTCATATGTCTGAAATTCACCGATCTCATATGTATAAACATATTTTTAAACCTGACATATAATATATTTCAAAGTGGAATGTAAGTATACCTATATATATAAATCATTAAACAACAGATATAAACATAACTAACCAATTTTATAACATGTGTAAACTTTATAACAGAACATATACATACATACCATATATATATAAATTATTATACAGTATATAAATATATATAACTTCAAAGCTAATACACTAACATAAAGCTATTTCTTCTTTGCCATATAATATATAGAAATCAGCAGCATGAAATTTATACGACGTACGTACGTACATACGTATGTATGTATGTATGTATGGTATCTTAAATCTTACATTACTACAAACAAAAACATATACAATACAGATTAAAAAAGCTTGTACAAACCAACCTATATATATATATATATATATATATATATATATATATTCAACTAATATAAGTAAACTACACATAATATAATACCTGCATATATGTGTATATTCATGGGAGAGGGAAACAAGCCTGCTGCCTTGCGTACATGCTCGAGTAGGTTGGTCAGAGGTGCAACGGCAGCGGACAGGGCGGAGTTTGGTTTGCTGGGGTGAGCACGGTTGCGTGCGAGGCCGAGAGAGGAGCGAAACATGGAGCGGTGGGTAGAGGAGATCTAGGCAAAGCTCACGCGCGTGGTTGCATGGAAAGGGGAGAAAAATGAAACGTGGCACGACGAGGGAAGCATGGTCTACATGGATTTTGTAGTTGAAGCAGGCGAGAGGGGAAAAACTCGGTGAATCGGCAGAGGGCTGAGATTGTAGGAGGGACGGTCGAGCGAACAAGATGAAGGAGGGAGAGAGAAAAGCAAGTTGCAGAAAGTGAAATATAAAAGGCTTTAATAAAATATAATATAAATTTATATATTGAAGTAACATGACCGGAAATGAAAGGACAAACAACTCTGGGAATAACAAAAGTCAAAAACTGAATTTTTGGGAATATAAATGGTGGGTGGCTATTGGGTTGATATATGGTGAAACCGAATGGTTACTGGGAATTTGAAATGTTCGAAACTGTACCGATACTATACATTGTTTCATCGATCCCGCAGCGAACCAAACTTCAAAACACAAAATTAAATATACCGTAGAGATCAGCTTGACGAGATGATCAAAACTATATACAGCTGTTAGTGGTACGATCATCCAATCAAAAGTCGATAATCGGTACCGAAAATGCTGCTATTTTGCCGAAAATAAGATAAATGGTGCAATAACAATCAAAATTTGAGAAACGAAATATGACGTCTCACTCAGAAGATGATTTACAAATTTTCTATGTAAAAATATTTAGTTTTGGAAAACATTTTATTACCATTTATTTTTAACTGATTGGAATTTAATAGAATTACACCCAAAATAAACTTCCATGCTTTTTGATGAAAATTTACCAGTTGCTATGCTAAAATAGATGCATTCCAAATATCAAATTTTTATTTCAAAATTTTATTGTTTACAATTTCTTAAAATTTGAATTAAATATATTGATAAAACAAATAAAATTATTAAAATTTACGGGTTGTTACATACAATCTTTACACTGGATTGAGTTCGTTTTGGTTGCAACTTAAAGGAGCCATATCATCGGATCTTTATTGCTAATTCTTGTTTTCTTAACTCTAACTCATCAATTCTTAACTTTTGTTTTTCATCGCGATGTCATTGTTTTTCTTTACCCTCTCAAGTTTCTTCACTTTTTTTGTTTCTGTATATAATTTATTTGCATCTTCAGCGGTCGTCATTCACTCACCAATATGTTCATAGTGTGTGCTGCAATCTGTGGCGGTTTTTTCTTCACCTTGTACTTTCCAGAGGCCTACCACCTGTACTAGTTGTGAGTGAGGTGTCTTCATGTGGATCAGAACTACCAGGGCCAGATTCATCACTCATCTTTCTTGAAAGAAAGCACATTATTGCACTTGACTCCATTTTTCTTTTTCTGTGAGTATTTCGTAGCAACGCTAAATGTTGAACGGTTGATTATGTTCGACTTGACTCCATTTTTCTTTTTCTGTGAGTATTTCGTAGCAACGCTAAATGTTGAACGGTTTTTTCTTCGCCTTGTACTTTCCAGAGGCCTACCACCTGTACTAGTTGTGAGTGAGGTGTCTTCATGTGGATCAGAACTACCAGGGCCAGATTCATCACTCATCTTTCTTGAAAGAAAGCACATTATTGCACTTGACTCCATTTTTCTTTTTCTGTGAGTATTTCGTAGCAACGCTAAATGTTGAACGGTTGATTATGTTCAAACACATACACTGCATTTGCTTAATTAAGTTGTAGATGATGAAGTACTATAAGAAGAATAAAACATAGAACTTGATAATTTGAACTAAAAATTTAAAATCATTACCAGATCCACGTCGTTTGCCCCATTTTGTTGTCTTGAATGCAGTTTGGCCATTATTTGTTTCGAATATTGACAAGCGAGATTTATTCTTTTTCAAGACCGCTTTAAAGAATCAACGTTCTTAGAAGACTATTTGGACTTTGATGGTTGTACAAATTGCGTATAGAATTCCAAAAATACTTTCACTTTGGCTCGTACCTTTCTTATTATCTCTAGAACATTTAACCTAACAGAATGCTAATTCAGCTTGTTCGTTCAATGAACATTTAACCATTTTTGGGGCCTTTGGTCCCGTACTAGAAGATTCATTAATATTGATTCTCAATGTTTGCTTTTCTCAAGCTTGAGTGGAGGACAAATTAGAATTCCTATAGACATTTTCTTCTTCGGCGATTTCGTTGTCATTGAATTAGGTTTGTTGGTTTTCCCATCTGTTGTTTCCACATTGATTATTCGAATTTCTTGATAAATTTTGAGAATGATAAGAAAATACCGACTGACGTTGTCTATTGGAAGATACGTAGTTTTGATCATAATTATAATTTTGTTGAAACGAACTATTATGTAAATAATTCAAATTTTGATAATTTTGGTAATGGTTCGAATCTAGTTGAGAATGAAGGAAATTCTAATTTTGTTGTGGATGATATGAATTTGGAGCTTGTTGGGAAAAACCAAAATTTGAATTTGATTCTGCTGTTGAGAATTTTGAGAATGATACTGATTTTAACCATACTCAGAACTGAACGTATTCTAATTGAATTGAGTTGGATTTTGATTATCTAATCTGAGTTGAAATAGAAATCTAGGAGATGAAGATTTTTAAGATTTTCCTTTTGGATTTTTCAAAATTAATGAGATAATTTGTTGAAAAGAGTAAGCAATGTATAATAAGTGGTGTAAATGAAATTTTGTAATTGGTAAGTTATATAGAGGAGGAAGGAGATGGGGAGGCAACCGTCGTTTAAATGACCGTTTGCACTTAGTCGGCTTTATTATAGTCGGTTAAGTGGCTACGGTCATTTAAATGGTTGTTGTCTTAAGAAAGGCTTAGCCGGCCATGATAAAGCCGACTAGGCTTAGCCAGATTTATTATGCCCGGCTAGGCCTTCATCCCTTTGGTTTTCTTTGGCAACTTTCCGGGTTGCCAAAGCAACCTAGAAGAACACAACCGACCCCCTGTTGGGGGGGTCGGTTGCTTCTCAGCGAACACTCCGTTGAAAATGCTTTAAGTGCCGATAGAAAGATGATGATCACATTAAATTCATGACAATATAAATACAAAAAGTGCGAATGATATTAAGCAAGAATAAAAAATTGGTACCCTTCTGGCCAAATTTATCTATGGCAAGAGAAAAATGGTGGCGAGTCGAGCTGCAGTAGAAGTAGGAGAATGTGCATCATTATCAACTTTGAACTAATGCAGTGGGATGGAGCCGAGTCATGGAAATAGAGCTGTTGGAGATGGATCATGGAACGAATAATCTTGTTTCTTATTTTCCTTCTAAGAGAGACAGTGCTTTGTACTATGGAGTTTAGTGAAATTTGAAAATAATTTCATCTAAACATATAACTGAGAATTGACTACCAATCAAGATATCAAGTTGAATATTTATTTAATCTCCTTGGATGCTGAACGACAAACTTATGAAGTACGCAAAATAAAAAGCTAGAAATTATCATATAACTTTAAGAGAATGGTTCATATATCATATTCATGTATATACACCATGAACCTATAGAAAGCGAGTATTATCATGAACAAAAATATGGTATTATTTGTATTTTTGGTTCTTAAATTTGCAAGACTACACCACGTTCTAATAATTGTGTGTATATATGGTCATGGCGAACAGTAGTATACAAGAGTCTGGGTGGAAGTGTTGTGCATAACCAACCATGTGTCAGTTTGTGTGAAAGTGTACCAAGTGTTTTGTGTAACATTATTGGTACTAGATAAATGTAAGCGAATAAGATGTTTACCGAACAGGAACCGCTATGGACAAGGAGTCTTCAGCGAAGGCAGATCTAGTCAGATCGCTTTATGAACATGAGTGCATAGGAGAAAAAAATTGGTTTTCGAATTTGTGCTTATATGTTGGGGCATAGGGGATAGAGCATCGAATACAGGAGCAACACCAACATCCGCTTCATCTAACATATCATCTTCATTGTTGCAAAAGGCTACAGGGCCCCAACTATCTGATAGGGTTGCATTAGGCGAGCTTGCGACAAGAGCTTGGAAGGAGTTGCGGATTTAAATGCTACATGCACTATTTTTGCGAAGCCAACCGCAGCAACGCATGGAGGAGGAGGCAGATGCAGATGCAATTAGTTTGGCATAAGCATGCATGTCTATGACAATGAGAGTTGGTTTTGGTCGATAGCTGCTGTATCAGAATGCGGTGAGGAAGAGGTGGGCGGTTGGTGAATACTAGCATTCAGTGGAAGAGGGGTGCAAAGGCTGAAAGAGCACAAAGATATATCGGGTTATATCGGGCCTATAATTTGAACTGTAGTATTGTAATAAACAATAAATGTAATTAAACAATGGAAATTTTTGATTATGCATAATATATGCTCTAACCCAAAACCTATAGCAAAAGAAATTGAAGTGGCTGATAATATATTGTCCGGAACAGAACAACTAAATAATGGGGAAATAAACAACTAAAAGAGAAAAGGTTGTACATTGGGCCAAAAAAAAAAAAATCACAGTATACAAATTCTTATATAATAAATGAAGCAGCCATAACAAAATGATAATTATGATAAAATTCAAGGTAACATGGTTACATTCAAAACATTTTTATCTACATTCACTTTTATGAGATTTAAATATCAAGGCATTTTATTCCAATGGAGGAATATTATAATATAAGATAGATAATGAGCTGTTTCAGCTTAATGTTTACAATATAGCCAGTAACTTGGGTCATTCAAGCTCCTATGAAAGCTGGTGCATTAATGCTCAAATACAGAGTAAATATTCCAATAAAAAAACATAAAAAACATAAAGCATTCAATCGTCCTTTATAATGCATCATCTAGTCTGATTTTAAATAACATTTCACTATAAGTAATACTGCTTAAATATACATTCTTATAATGTCATTCATAGGTATTATCTTCTCAAAAAATATTGACACATACACATTAAAATTAGTCAATGGTATTAAGGCCTTAGCATTATTCTAATTCTAGTTCCGGTTCATTCTAATTTTGGTGCTACTCCACCTGCATATGCCAAATTAATCGTGATTTCATAATGTTTGAAAAACTAATATGTTTATGCTAAATAGACAACTACCAATATAGACGACAGGAGAATAGATTTAATTTATGCAAACATATCGGCAGACAAATCATATTCACTTATAGTTTAATTCCAACATAAACCAACCCACAATTTATTTTCCTTGACGCCAAGTGAAGATAAGAAAATCAAGTGCTAATTTCTTTAAATACTGCAACAAAAGATTATAAACATATTCTATAATAACTCAAACTTTAGATTTGATGTGAGGTGGAAAAAAAAATTCATGTTTAGTACTAATTAGAACCAGTTAAACTAAGCATATATACATCTCTTTATGTATGTATTTAACAACCTATCATGCAATAGTTAATTTTTTATTGAATAGTCTATATTCAAATATTCGTAACATTTAATTTTTATCTATTGTACTAGTTATATATTAATGAAACCATTTTTAATATATAAGCAAAAGGTACAGTGAAAATATACTACTCAAAAACGGTAGATTGACGTAATATTACCTCTGGATTAATTTGGAAAACTCAAGGTATCAACATTGCCATTGGCAAATTCTAACCTCTTGTCCAACTCTTATCCACTTTGTCCAAACAACTCTACAAGTTAAAGATAGAAACTAAAAAAGAATATAGTAGACAATAATCTTCATCAACATAACATAACGAATGCGACAAACTACATATCATAACAAAGAAATTAAGTCCTGATATTTATATATTTCATGGATCCACTGAAAATCAATATTTGGTTTTACTCAATAAGTAGAAAGAGAAAATACCATGACTAATGATACTAAATTCTTCAACTGTCATCAGTGTAACAAACCCTTGTGCAATTCTCACGTTATAGCCAAATCATGGGGAAATTATAGCAAAAATTAATACCGAGGTAGTTTAAGATAGGAAATGTATTAGACTTACCTGCAAAAAATAGAACATTCAGCAATAGTTATTCGAAAAAAAAAAAAAAAAAAATTGGTGAAAGAAAAATAATTCAATCAAAAAGGGGAAAAACTGAAAACACCTAATTTTGAAGATTCACTTTAGATTTGGTCTTCCCTTCATTATGTTAAGCCAGTAACCAATTCGTTTTCAACTTTTAAATTTTATATCTCATAAAATGAAGAAAATAATGGAAAATTATTTAAGCAGTGACACAAACATGTGATCCAAAGGCAGAATGATCATTGCATTGGTTACGCATTAAACCTCAAAAATGGGCATTTTAGACAATCTAAAAACGCTTCGCTTTAACCTATTGACCTAAGTATTTGTTTTATATATACCAGTACGAATGGCACGGCGATGCACGTGAGCAAAGAAAATATAACTAATTTCTTGTTATCGTAGATATTATTGCGATCTTGGATGAAATCAAAAATATTTACAGTTCTTCTGACTACTTCTCCCAAATCAAACATTAAGTTTAAAGAAATGAAGTAAAATGGTATAGGGAAACCTCATAAATAGTATAAGAGATGTATAGCAAACCTGTAAAAAGTATGTACATCGAGTAGGGAGATCCATAATATGGACCATATAAAATTTTGAGTTTAAATAGTCCACTTAGATTTTATGATAGTGGAGACTTAGTTTTTTAATTATCACATTGCCAATGAATTAAATAAAATAAGCGATGTCTCAAGAAAAAGAAATTAAAAAAGCTATTGCTTTTTTATGCATGATACTATGATTTTTTGATGCATGATAATATTAATATGAATAACGTAAAACACACATCTCTATTGTAAGCAAAGTAAAATGTTGAAAAACTGTTATTCACAATAATGCAATTTATTCTTATCATCCTCACCAATACTCATTTTCAGGTGCTCGATCACCCTCAGTAGCCAATGGTTAGATTTTTCTAAAATACCAAATTTTTGATCAAATCTAAAATAATCGTTGCTCAAAATGTTGTAACGCAAACGTGTTGAATATATTTATTAAACCACAAAAATGATGAATGTGAAACATCTTAGATAAGACACTTTGCCTCATCTATAATAGCAATTAAATGCATGTTCATTATATAATCTTTTGTTATCTATAATATGCCTTTATTACATCTCTACCGCCCATATATTTGTTTTTTCTACAATGACTTTAGTTGCAAAAACAACATTTATATAAGATAGGAGCCAAAGATAAAAATGATATTAAAACTATATTATTTATTCTTATTTAACTAATTAGCATAAACTAAAGATGGAAACAAGAGTGATGGTGTCAGCGATAAAGGGGAAAAGGTCGTATAGCAAATTTGCCCTTGTTGTCCTTTTTAACGACTTGAATGATTCAACTTTCATGATCATCTGATCTATGACGAAGAAGCTTCAAATTGAAAATAAGAAGAAAAAAAGATTATGCGATAGTTTTATTGGATATCCTTGCGTCGCAGTTGCAAATAAAAATGACAGAAATATCCCTAACACTTAATACAAATTTAAAATGGTATTATGATAATTACAAAAGCTTCAAATTAGGGTATTCTCATTATATATAGATATATACACAAGTGTTACGGTACGCTCTTCGTGCGTGAATTGTTTTTATTATTAATTGTATATGTTTAAACCAGTCATAAAAAGATTTTTTATTTTCAAGTGATATTATATATTTGTAAAGAAGAATTTTGAATTTGTAAATGAAGTTTAATTTTAAATCCTATTTTTAGAAGCGTTTTAAATTTGTAAAGAATGTTTAATTGTTAGATCTTAATTTTAGAAGCGTTTGAATTTGTAAAAGAAGTTTAATATTATATTGTATTTTTAAGTGTTTAAAATTTGATAATATATAGAGGGACGTTTTTTATAGTTCACGTTGATACCAAAAAAGTGTGATACCTAAGCTATTACAATTATTATTAAAGATTATTATTATTATCGTCATCATGGTTTCTTTTTTATTTCTTTTTTATCTCTTTATCTATTTTTATTTTATTTTTATTCTATTTATTTATTTACTATTATTATTTGTTTAATTATTTTACTTTATTTTATGTTTATCTCTATTTCTATGTTCACCTTATATATATATTTAATATTGTTATTACTTTTAAATTGACTTTGTTTTTTAGTTTTGGGTTCCATATCTAGCCGACTCCAACTTGTTTGGGAATAATGGCTTAGTTGTTGTTGTTGATGATCATAGCAATATGGTAAAGATGTTCTTGTCCATTATACGTGCACGAGCGTTACGGCACACGCTTCGTGCGAGATGCAGAATGTTGAATTATTTTTCTACAAATTGTATTTATTTAATATGTTCAAAAGAAACGATTTCCATATATATTTAGTGATATTTTTATGTTGAACCATATGTAAGTAATTCGAAATTTTATTTCTAAGTTGCAATATCTAATTTCTTCTGAGTTTAAATTTTTATCAATATTATTAATTAATAAAAAAAATTTGTAAAGTAGATTATTTGCTAGATCCCATTTTTAAGTGATCAAGACTTAGTAAATATTTGTAGAGGAAATTTTGAATTGGCAAAAGAAGCTTAATTGGTAGATTCTAATTTTAAGCGATACTAGATTTTAATAATATATGTAGAGAGACATTTTTGGTATTTCATGCTAATACCAAAAAAGTATGACATCAAATATATAAATATATAAAGGGCAAATTTGAAAGTTCGCGGTGGACAAAAAGTTTGCGCTTCCAGACCAACTATTAATATATATATGTATGTATATATATATGTGTGTATATATATATATATATATATGCATGCTAATATTAAACTAACATTGTAAATGTATAATGCTTTATTCAACCTTACAATTAAGAATTCTTTAAATTAAATTATCATTTTTATCATATTCATTTTTACAGCTCAAAAGCATACTAAGTTAAACATTTTATTGTATTAATTTTTGTAGTTTAAAAAATTGCTAAATTTAATCAATATTGTACGAGTATAATATTATATTCATTTTTACAGTTCAAAAAATGCTAGTTACAATTACAACAAAAAGGGCTAAAACTTAGAGAAAGATAACCGCTGCTACCATTTACGCCTTTAACCAGTCAAATCATCGCTACCTCCATTACCTCGTCGTCACCTATAATCGTCATCTTCACTGCTATTTATATTCACCACCATCTTTTATGTTGATTTTGAGAGGATCATCATTGAGGCCAAGAAATAAAACGTTTGTCCTTGAAGCCAAAATTTTGTATGTGTTTTATCCTTGTGCCTATTTTCCTGTGTTATGCGTACATGCGTGTGTGTATGTTTTATCCTTGTGCTTATTTTCTTGTGTTATGCACATGCACGCGAACATGTGTGTATATACACACACATTATGATACATACATTAAGTTTAATGCATACCTACTTCATCTTAGAGCATCCACTAGAGGTCATTAGTGCTGCCACATGCCCATTTTGACTACTGACCTCTAGTGATATTCCTAAATGGAAAAGTTGAGTTATCCAATATTTATAATGCCAAATAACTCAACATCCATTTATAACCCCTTACATGGAAATCCTTATGGAGCTTAAAACTAAATCAAAGCCACCGGTTTGGGATAAAATGGTATATGATATCCGGCTTCTTCCTTCGTCGCCTCCTTCGTCTCTTTTTTCTGCCCAAGTGCCCATTCATACATTATAGTTTCCCTTAAATTTTCAATTTTAACCCATTTTCTTCCCTATTTTTGAAATAATTTAACCAAAACGAAAAGAATTTTGCGTGCTATTTGCAGTGGAGGTAGATCTTCCCAAAATGTTGGGGCAGCGGAGATGATGGTGGTGAAGCTCCTATCTCTAGTCCTTCAAGAAGGCACATAGGTTATGGAACAATGGTACCTCGGAGGCGGTGCGTGAGGTTTGTCTCTAAAGACTTTGCTTTGGCTTTGAATACTGATCAAAGCATATGACCAGACAAGGAGTTGATCAATTTTCATACTTTTCTCGATGAATAAGCGCAAGATTTTGCATATATCGACATCGTTGTAATAAATTTTTTATATTTAAACGCGACGATATTAATTGGCAGCAATTATTATAAATTGTTTACGTAGTTAACAAAATATGGTATATAGTGTATGGTTCTATATTTATGCTTGGTATAATATTGACATGGTAGTTTATAAATTATATAGTGTTACATCTAGGTCGTGAAGTTAATAGTCAAAATAATTTTCTTAATTGGCGAGAGAAGGGAAAACTCATGAATCTCTTGCATCGGTATTTTGTCTATATCGGGAGATCATAGCAGTCGATGTTGATTGATGTATTATCGAATTTTCAGTTGACATTGGCTTTTAGGATTTTTTTTTTAATAACTAATTACATATAAAACTGCATTGTATTTTGCTTAATAGTGCATGTTCCTCATTACAGGAATTCCATTGACTTGAAATTACGATGCATGATTGTGTGGTGCATTAGCTTTTTTGGTGGAAGACCACCCACGCATTTCTCTTTGCTTTTAGGGAGATGAGAATTAGTCCTTTAGAATTTGTTGTAATTACTAGTATTCGGTTGGGTTACACCTTCCTTTACCATATGATGAGAAGTGCCAAAGACATGGAAACCTGATCCATGTTTTTACCTAGTATTCCTAATTCGTCAAGCTTATCAGGAGCACTCAGATAGTAAGTTTCCTAAGGGTTATTTAAACAGTAAGTTTCCTAAGCGATAGTATTAGGAAATTACTTCGACAATACAACTTTGACAATGACTTGGAGATAGCTAGGCTATTTGTCTTGTGCATGATGAGAAAACTTTTATTTTCCAATCCATCCAACACACCGCCACTAGAACATATTGCGACATTTGCAGACTTGAACTTTCTTTCCCTATTCTTTATGACTAGGAATGGCTATCATGACCTACTTGTATAGATCACTGGACATACAGTGTGTGGTTACCATTCGTGGTACATCATTATATGGTTTTTGGGAGGTATACATTATTAGTGAGATGAGCATAGCCACAACTTGGCTCACACTACTAAAGACCACTAGTTAGCCTTATTCTTTCTCAGGATCGGTGCGATGGTCATTATAGAATAGACACAGAGTGTGTGGCAGTGAGGCTAGTCATGTTTTCGTGGTTTCATGGAACTAGATAGCATTACGACATACGCATTATGACATCATTTGGCAACCATATAATAGATCTTTAAATTTGATATATCCTAGTACTTAACACATTGCATTTTGTTGGGCAGACTGTTGCTATGGTATCATCTCCTCTCACTGCTGGTTGAATGTAGTACGATGGCGAGTGTTGTTAGCGCTATACATTCGGAGACATGGTTCCTTATGATCCGCATCCTCACACACCTTTTTTCAGAGTGTGTTACCCAGTTGCTTGACCCGGCTACAAGAGGAAAACATCGAGTTCCGTTTGGCCTACAAGTACCGCTCGGCCTAGGTATCGTTAGGCCTGACTGCATCGTTCGGCCTAGGTGCCGCTTGGCCTAGGTATCGTTCGGCCTAAGTGTCGTTCGACCTTAATATCGATTTGGCCTAACCGCATCGCTCGGCATCTCTAGTTCGAACTGCATCGCCTGACATGACCTAGCTTCGAGTCAACTACCCAAAGTTCACCATTCGGTCAATTACCGCTCGGTGTAAGATTTTTCCAACCTTAGAAGCACAAACATCTCAGTCATCGCCGCTCGGCATCTGTCGTTCGGCCAATGTCGTTCGGTAACCTTCTTTGGCAACATCATTTGGTAAAGTCTCTCGGCAAGGTCACTCGGCGACTGCTGTTCGGCATCTCTGGCTTGGTGCATACTAAAGGTGTTAATAAGTTGCCAAGCCCACAACAAAGTATGGGTGTTCGACATAACGTTGCTTCATGTCAACTCGCTACTTGCTTCGGTTCTCCCGAGGGCTTACTTCGAGTCACATGATGATCGACCAAATAATTCTCGACCAGCATTCCTCACTCGACAACTGCCGTTCGACATCCCTGGCTCGATGCGTAGAAACTACTTGCTATGGGTCGAAGTACATTGTTCCTGGGCCCGCGAAGGAAGTCCGGCCTATCTTCGCCTATAAATAGAAGGGCATGGGCATAGTGAAAGGGACCTTTTTTTTGAAAACACTAGGAAGACTGCCATTTCCAAGACTTATTCTTTCCTAGTTAGAACTTGTATTCAAATCATTGGTGTACGGATTTTATCTGTATCCAATTATTTGAAAGAGCAATAAAGATTAAACTCAAAGTGGACGTAGGCAGTTACGCCGAACCACTATAAATCTGGTGCTCTAGTTTTTGCAATTAATTCTACATATATTCCTCTATTTTAATTTACTATCTTCATTAATCTCTATACACAAATTCTTCTTTGGTTGTTAGTGACCAATTTTGGTGCTTTCACTGAGAGGGCGCATTCTCAGGTTATTAGGGTCTACTTTGTAGCTACTAGGTTGAAAAAATCCCTCGAAGGAGATCCAAGTCATTCATAGGAGGTCCGTTGATTCTACTTAGAGTTCTTACCAATAACTCTATAATGGGAAGACCTCAAACCAAATCAGCCTCACACAACGCGGACTTCAATGAGACTGATAGTGTCCAGCAAGTAGGACCCATCAATCAACAAGTTAATTCGGGTGTAGGGACTGCCTCTGCCCAAAACAAAGTGGAAGTTGTCACTAGAACAAAGTTCAATGACCTAATGAGAGAACTCATGGAAAGAAAGAGACAACTTAACGAACAGATTCAAGCTAACGCTAACCTTCTGACTCTGCTTACTCAATAATAACATCAGAATGTTGGAGGTAGCCCCGCACCTTATTTATCATCTGACAGCTCGACTTCGTTGGATGAACCTCCCAGGCGTAGACACTGCAGAACTAAAACGACACAAGTGTGTGTTGCTAATCGATCAACCAGTGATCACTTACATCTTGAAAACCACACTCAAGCTGGGACAGGAAACATAGGATCTAGAGCATGAGTGAAAGCCGGATAGCCGACTCACCAAGGTCCTAATGAAGCTGGTCCTCAGGATACACGTTTGGTAGACCGCCAACAGAGTAGACACCAACCAGAACAGTCTTGTAGGATAAATTCCAACCTGTCATCTTCCATACAAACCCGGACCTATCGGCTATGGTTAGACAGCTGATGAGAGAAAATCAAGGCTTGACTAATGATGATTGGAGGATATCCAGGAGTCATACTCCATTCAAAGATACTATTCTATAGGCCGAGTGCCCTAGGAAATTTAACGTGCCAAATGTTCTGGCCTACGAAGAGAAGAATGATCTTCGACCGCATGTGATAAGGTATGAATGGATGATGGACTTAGCTAGGGCAAATGATGCAACTAAGTGTAGATGCTTACCAATAACTCTATTTGGAATCGCTACTATGTGGTTCACCCTACTTCCTCCACGGTCTATCTCCAGCTTTGATGAATTAGCAATTAAATTTGTGGAATAGTTCAGGATTCATGCCACTCATCCCAAGGACGTGATGTCCTTGTCCAGTGTGATTCAGGCTCTAGGGGAGTCGTTAAAGGAGTACTTGCAGAGATTGCATGTTGCGGCTACTGAATTCGGCAACCCAAATGACCATGCCATTCTGATGGCTATAATGCGAGGGGTAGATCCAGATTTAGAGTTTGGCGATTGGCTGGCAGGAAGGCCTCCAACTACACTGGAACATTTTTATTCCAAGGTGCATCAATTCATAAGAAGAGAGGAAGCCAGGTGGACGAGGCAAGATAATGCAACATGGCTCGGCAAGGAAACTGTAAAGAGCAACATTGCTGTGAAGCAATCTGGTGATAACTCAAGGAAGGTCCAGGTCAATGTCCAGAATAAGCCAGGGCAATCTAAAGGGTCCGAAGGAGGAAATCCAGAAAGAAAAGGGAAGCAGGAAAGTGGAAACCAAGGATTCCATCTTACAATTTACACAATTCCCTGAATGCATCTCTGAAAAATATCTACCTATCAACTTGCAAATACTTTTCAATAAAAGAAAGCCATGCCCAAAAGATTCCACAGGGGAACAAAAGCAGACTGGGATGTATTGTCGCTTCCATGAGACTTACGGGCACAATACCAGGAGTGTAGAAACCTCCACAATGCCATAGAAAAGCTGATTCGATAGAAAAAGCTACAGGAGTTTGTCAAGAACCCACAAAAAGGTAGACAAGGAACATCAGACCCCAGTGCAGGCAAGATCCACGCCATCCAAAGGAACCTACTCGAACTGTAGGTAGACTAATCATAAACATGATGGTCGGTGGATCTCACCTTGCAAATAAGAATCGGCAGGAAATGGAGCGGTATGCTAATTCCCTAAGGCATGTGATTTCAAATGTTGTTCAAATACGGAGGATGGATCCCCGGCTAAGCGGCGGCGAACGATGACAGACGATATAGTATTTAGAAGCAGAGATGCTAATAAGGTGGAGGCTCCTCCCATTGACCCCTTGGTCATCTCCGCGACAATCGGGCCATTATTTATGAAAGGATTTTGATTGATTGTGGAAGTTCTATTAACATCATCTTCAAAAAAGCATATGACCAAATGAAGATGGAGACAAATGATTTAAAACCATCTAAAGCCATCTTTATGGCTTTAATGGTGCAGCAACCAATGTAGTGGGTTATGTTGAATTGTCAGTTGAACTTGGACAAGGTGAACGTAGGATTGTGAGAATCTTGCCTTTCATCATTTTGGATGTCGTTTCTTCATACAATGTGTTTCTTAGTCGATCAGCCCTAGTAGAGTTTAGGGCAGCTTTGGCCACTTGGTGTTTAACTGTGAAATTTCCGACTGACAAAGGAGTTGGTGTTTTGCATGGCGACCAAGCAATCGGCTGTGTGTGTTATGTGGCTGAGTTGAGAGAGGCCCAATGAAGAGAGAAATGAAAGGTTGCAGACAGCTCCGTTCACATCCGAGTCACTAAAAATTGACAAGTAGTGCCCGAGTCCTGGATCGGGCAACACGATTGGATCTATAGAGACATAGATCCAAGAGATGATGATGAGGAACCCAAGGAAGCAAAAGCAGCACCGGCTGAACTGATGATTGACATTCCAGTCAGCCGAGATGACCCATCGCGAGTACTTAAGGTTGGATCACAACTCAACCCCTCAATGACCAAGGATCTCACTGATTTCCTCCGAGCGAATCTGGATGTTTACGCTTGGACATTCTGATATGTGCAGGATTTCTCCCGCCATTACGAGTCATATGTTGAACATAGACCGAAGGTACGTACCAGTAAAGCAAAAAAGGAGAGGCATGGACCCAAAGAGGTCCACAGCTCTCAGAGAGGAGGTAGACAAACTCAAATCCAATGGGTTCGTCCACGATGCCCTCTACGTTGAACGGGTGTCTAACTCCGTGCTAGTGAGAAAAGAAAATGGGAAATGTAGAACTTGCGTAGATTACTTTGACTTGAACAAAGCATGCCCTAAGGATAGTTTCCCTTTACCCAGAATTGACCAGTTAGTCGACTCAACGGCGGGACATGAGTTATTGTCATTCATGGATGCATACTTAGGATATAATCAAATCCCGATGCACATTCCAGACCAATAACACACTAACTTTGTCACAGAGGTTGGGCTATATTGCTATGTGGTGATGCCTTTCGGACTGAGAAATGCGGGAGCAACTTATCAGTGTTTGGTGAATTAGATGTTTAAAGACCAGATTGGTAGAACAATGGAAGTCTATGTGGATGACATGTTCATGAAGTCCTGACAGTCAAACGACCACATTCGAGACTTAGCAGAAATGTTTGATATACTCAGATATTATGGAATGAAGATCAATCCTCTGAAGTGTTCCTTTGGCATTGCGTCGGGGGAGTTTTTGGGTTCCATTGTTAATTCATGGGGAATTGAAGCTAATCCAGAAAAGATTCAGGCTACTCGAGACATACAAGTGCCCAAAACTATAAAGCAAGTACAAAGTCTGAATGGAAAAGTAGACGCGCTGGGTCGATTCATATCCAGGGTGACAGATAAGTGTATTCCCTTCTTCGATGTAATAAAGAAGGAAAGAGAAATTTTAAATGGATGCCCAACTGTGAGGATGCATTCTGGGCTTTGATAAGGCATTTGGAAAGTCCTTCGGTACTGTCAAAGCCGGTAGATCATGAAGTGTTGTATGTGTACTTGGCCGTATCCCAACATGCTATTAGTACGACATTGGTTCACGAGGAGGGCCGAGTTCAAAAGCCATTGTACTATATCAGTAAACATTTAACGGGGATAGAGAGAAATTATCCTAAAATTGAAAACTGGCCTACTTCTTGTGATTGCATCGTGCAAGCTTCGTCCATACTTTCAGGCACACTCGATCAGTGTTTATACCGATCAACCCTTGCTACAGGTACTCCAACGACTAGAGACCTCTGGAAGGATGTTAAAATGGAATATCGAGCTGAGCCAGTTCGATATTACCTACTTTCCATGAAGGGCCATACCACGGCAGGTGCCGACGGACTTCATCGCTGAATTTACTGTATCAGGTGAACCTGACAATGATAATGTTATTCCCTCTATTTTATAGAAACTATACACCGATGAGGCATCCAATGAACATTGTTATGGGGCTGGTATAATTCTTGTGATCCCTGAAAACCGATCGATTTGTTACGCTTTGAAGCTCAATTTTCCAGCTACAAATAACGAGGTCGAGTATGAAGCATTGACTACTGGTTTAAACTTATTAGGGAACTTAGAGTAAAAACGATTGAAATCTTTTGTGACCGTAACTGGTGGCGTACCAGGTGTGGGGAGATTATCAAGTGAAGGGGCGAAGACTTGTTCCATACCTTGCTCGGGTTCAACAACTGTTGGTAGACCTAGAATATTACGATATTTTGCATGTCCCGCATGAACAAAATAGAGAATCCGATTCTTTGGCCAAATTTTCAAGTACTGGCGATGCACAATAGAGTATGAGTGAGATGGAGGAAGATTTCGTGTTTGAAACAGAAATCGAGAAGGAGTCATGGATAACCCTATTCAAATAATACTTGCTACACGGAGTCTTGCACGAAAGAAAGAGCGAAAGACGACAAGTCATTCATAAAGCTTCGCAATATGTAATGCAGGGTGGAATAATGTATCGAAAGGGGTTCTTAGTCCCCTTACTCCGGTGCATTGCCCATGGTGAGACAAAACGAGTCTTGAAGGAAGTTCATGAAGGAGAATGTGTACTAGGGGGCAAACACTAGAAAAAAGATCCTCCGCCATGGATACTATAGGCCAACTGTAAATCGGGATGCTGCAGACTACATAAAAAGGTATGACAAGTGTGAAAAATATGCGAAAATCCCAAGAGCTCCGCCAATGAAGCTCACACAAATGGTTAATCCCTGGCCGTTTGCAATATTGGGAATCGATATAATCGGTTCCTTACCATCTCCAAAGGTGGTGCAAAATACGCAATGGTTGCGGGCGATTACTTTACCAAGTGAACGAAAGTAGAGCCCTTAGCTACAATCACCACCAAAAAGGTCATTAATTTTGTTGTACGAAACATCATATGCCGTTTTGGCCTCCCGCGAACTATTATTATAGACAACGGAACTCGGTTTGAGAGTAGGGAGTTCAAATAATTTTGTCAAAAGTACGGCATTGAGAAAAGGTTTGCAGCGGTTGCTCATCCAAAAGCCAATGGACAAGTACAAGCCGTGAACAAAATAATCAAGTCCATAATGAAAAAACGTTTGGAATAAGCTAGAGGCAAGTGGGTGGATGAGCTTCCAGCAGCACTTTGGGTTACAGAACCACCCACAAGTCCACGACTGGCCACACTCCATTCGCATTGTCATATGGCACGGAAGACATTATACCCGTGAAACTTGTAGTTCCTTCACATCGGGTAACTCAATATGACCTTAAGATGAATTGGGATCTCTTGATGGAATCACTGTAATTCGTTGATGAAAAACATAAAGAAGCTGATTTAAGGGCAACCGCATACAGGCACCGCGTCGCTCGATATTATAATGAAAAAGTCCGACTGAGAATCTTTGATGTGAGCGATCTCGTTTTGAAGCAAGTTTTTCTAGTCCCATCGCATATGAATCCCACATGGGAAGGTCCATACGTCATTGAACAGAGGCTTGGAGAGGGAACTTTCAAGCTAGCGACCGTTGGTGGCGCGACACTCCCCCAAGCATGGAATAGCGAGCATCTACGACGTTATTATACTTAGTCTATTTATTTCGCATTTTAGTTGCAATTATTTCCAGTGTATTTTATGTTTCGTCGATTCTTACTTTCAGCATGTAATAAGACAATTTAGTTCATTTTCATTAATAAAGGCTTGAAGCCATCTTTTCCATGAACTATTGATGATTCCGTGTGTTGTAAATCTATGGAAAAAATTAAAGTTACATTATTCTATCTGGCGTATGGACGCACATAAATTGCTCAAAATATCCAATCCTGGAGTGCGGACTGGAGTAACCTAAGTTCCCAGAGTGCAGACTAGAGTACAAAAGACTTAAAATCTCTAAGTCTTTAGAGTGCAGACTGGAGTACTCTGAGTCTCCAGAGTGCGTACTAGAGTATAAAAAACTTAAAATTTCCAAATGCCCGGAGTGCGGACTGGATTATTCTGAGTCCTCGGAGTGCGGACTAGAGCATAAACGATTTAAAGTCTCGAAGTCCTTGGAGAACGGACTGGAGTATTCTGAGTCACCAGAGTGCGGACTAGAGTATAAACGATTAAAAATCTCCAAGTTCTCGGAGTGCAGATTGGAGTACTCTGAGTCACCAGAGTGTGGACTAGAGTATAAACGACTTAAAATCTCCAAGTTCTTGGAGTGCGGACTAAAGTACTCTGAGTCTCCAGAGTGCGGACTAGATATAAACAACTTAAAATCTCCAAGTCCCCGGAGTGCAGATTGGAGTACTCTAAGTCCCCAAAGTGCAGACCAGAGTATAAACGACTTAAAATCTTCAAGTCTCTAGAGTGCGGACTGGAGTACTCTGAGTCCCTAGAGTGCGGACTAGAATATAAACGACTTAAAATCTCCAAGTCCTCGGAGTGCGCACTGGAGTACTCTAAGTCCCTAGAGTGCGGCCTAGAGTATAAACGACTTAAAATATCCAAGTCCACGGAGTGCGGACTGGAGTACTCTGAGTCTCCTGAGTGCGGATTAGAGTATAAACGACTTAAAATCTCTAAGTCCCCAGAGTTCGGACAGGAGTACTCTGAGTCCTCAGAGTTCGGACTAGAGTATAAACGACTTTAAATCTCCATGTCCCCAAAATGAGGGCTGGAATACTCTAAGTCCCTAGAACGTGGACTAGATATAAGCAACTTCAAAATCTCTATGTCCTCGGAGTGCATACTAAATATTTTCTAAATACCCAAAGCGCGGAATCGAGTATCAACGATGCTCAAAAAATACCCAAGTCACATGGAAGTGAACTAAAGCTTGTGTAACTCACCAAATTCTGAGTTATGGTAACAAGTTAGACAATAAGCTGAAAAGCAAAGGTCATCAAAAAACAAAGAAATTGAGTTTTGTTCACAAATCCCAAAACAAAGTTCCACTATAATTTCTCGTGGACTCGGAGTCAAAAGTCTATTTACATTGGCTACGAAAATAAATAGAAATGATTACATAATCTAAACTTATTCTCGTTGAACGAGGCATGATAGTTACTTCTTTGATTTCTTCTCCCCCTTCGGTTTATCAGATGACTCCTCTTCTATGCTTTTTCACTTGGACGCTTTGCTTACAAGGGAAGTGACGTCCGAAGAAGGAAGAGGAACTTCCAATGGCCTGGACCCACCAGGGAGAATGACTTTCAAAGGTCTGTTCAAAAGATCATCTGGTTCCACTACTTGGGGATCGACTTTGATTTTAACTTTCTTCTTCTCCTCCATAAGTTACTCCTTCATGCTCAATTTTGAAGTGTGTCCGATGGCGCCCGTAATTTCAACCTCATCGTGTTCCTCGACAGGCGATGGATTTTCATATTTGTCTTCATTAAGCGCTTCTATCACTTGAGCGTCAGGACCGGGAGTCTCTCCTGTTTGAATTGCCTATCTCGTGATCTCCTCTTTCTTCGTGGCGATATCGCTCCTTGTAGTTAGCTCGAGATCAGAACGACCTACACGAAATCATAAAAGACAAATGTTAGAATACATTAACTACTCGTCGAAAACGACGGCCCTTTGAACTTTAAGAAGAAAAGTTATGTACCGGTTTCCAGCTGACTCTCAACTATCTGGGGAGTTTCACCTCTAGAATGGGAGATAGAACGTGAATATCAAGGCTAGGATCTTCCGGGTCATCGCCAATGTGTTTCTCAAAGGGGTCAAGTGATGGGCGGTCAGTCGGTTGAGTATGGGGAGAAACTGGAGACACGTTTTCGGACGGGCCGACAATGTCATTCTTTCCTTTCGACGAATAGGAGTCTCTGCCTTAAAGAGCCTTCATTGCAGACGAGTGCAAGGCTCATTCCCCCGAAGAAATTCTTTCACTAGAGCTTCTTCGTCAAACTCTTCAGTGCCCGACTCAACCTTTTTGATCTTTATCAAAGTCTCTCATGCTTCGACCAGAGATTCAAGGTAAACCTCACCAAGAAATGTTAGGTTGCGATGCATGAGAACTCAAGCATTTTACTCAGCTATGAACGGGTCGAACATGCACTTAATCTCCTCCCTACCTGCCTCAACAGCTACCTCGAGACGGGAATCAATCTCCACGAATGCAATTCTTTTGCCCTCCTCATGGGCTTCATCCTTCAGCATGTCAGCATTGGAGAGTTCTTCATCGAGCTTCTTTTTCAGGAGTCGTGTAGCAATAATCTCGTCGCATTATGATTGCGACTCCTCCTAAGCAGCTGTCTTTTCTTCTTTCTCTTTGAGAAGTAGCTCTTCCAACTCTTTGACCCGTTGAGTGAATGCATCTCTCTCCTTTTGAACAGAGTCTTTCTCTAGAGCTAAGGCGTTGCGGCGTTGAACCGCTTCATCGAGCTCTTTCTTATGTGTGGCCTCCAGATGATTAATTGCCTCAGCTGTGTCCTTAGCATTTTTCTGAGCTGTTTCAAGATGAGACTTGTATAAGGAAAGCTTTTCATCCTAGGCTTTGATAATGTCTTTATCAAGGGTGGCTTCGAGTTTCAGACGATCAATTTCATGTTGGCGTTCGATCGAGACTTCTGAAATTTTTTCAGCTAAATGAACGAATGCATCGTGTTGAACGTAGACATTATTGTTGCAAGCAATGGTACTTTGTTTAATGTGCCTCGGAATGTGATGAATCACTAGAAGAAGCTTCAGACCGTCGAAGCATATTTTAAGGAACATAGCCTCAAGCTCGGCCAGTTTTCCGCTATCAACGGATCATGTGCGGGACAGAAGAAATTTGTCTAAAGACTACGAGTTTTTTGTGAAGTTTTCGAGACTGCCTGGTGTTAGATGAACCTGAGTGTTGGTCTCCGGGAGTATTAGACTGGGACCCCTTTTGACCAAAATTTCTCCCTGCCTTGCTCTGGGTGAGAGGGAGGATCGTGATGGTATGAAGACTGATTGTAAGTTTTCCTTCGAGATGATGAGTCCTGGGAGCAATAGTCCCTATCACTATCGTCATCTCTATCCCGACATTTGCCGGAGCCCAAATCCCCGCCAGAATGATGAAAAATAAAGGACCCGCGAAGGCGGTCGAATCCATGAGAACGTTCCATATCACCTGCACAGAAACTATGTAAACACGAGTTATCCAGAATCACATTATGGCTGGAGTTTAAGTGCAAGATGAGGTGTAAGTATCATTGTGTGTGTCCTAGTGCTTCCCCTCGATGGACCAGTTTCTTTGGCTTTACTTATCAGAGTTTTTGCTCCTTGATTATGGGTTTGAACGCCTTCATCGCCTCTCGTGGGCGAACGGAGTTTTAGGGCTTCTGGATCATTGAAGCCCTAATTAAGCAAGTCTCGGGAATGGTGAGGTCAGATAAACCTTTCAGTGAACCTTCTAAGTGTTGTGGATATGGCTCTTTCTATACTGGAGTAATTGCGACCTTTGAGGTTCCACCTGCTATTTTTTCCTCAGCTTGTAAGCCAGTTTCTTTTTTCCCTTCGAAAGGTGACGCGTTACATCAGTGTCGCGTGCCTCAACCACTGGTTCTAGAGCAGGACTTATATTCTCACCCGGTGCTTCTGACACCTCAGTTTCTCTAATCTCGCCCTCCTTGGGTGTGTCGGGGGCACCACACACCAAAGGCCTAGCTTGCCTTTTGCCTTTTGCCTTTTTCCAAGGCAAGTCCAGTTGTAGGTACGTTGTGAGGAAGACTTATTCAGCAACCTTCCACCAAAAACCTAAATTTCAAGAGCGATTCATTGTAAATGATGGATCCGATGTCCCGGTCTTCTACGGGAACAACTCGAATAGCTTCGATGACCTCAGAGTACTCGGAGCCTTCGAGATGTGGGTTGATACCTATAAAAGTCGATAAAGGGTTTAGAAAGGATGCACTTTCTACCACATACAAGTATTGATCCAAAAAAGAAACATACTCCCTTCTAGTCATCTCCTTGCAAAGCCAGTGGGACAACGCATATAAAACCATTCTTGCTTATATTGGGCGAATTTGCTCCACGTCACTGTAAGGATTTGGCACTTGTTATGTGGTTCAAGGAATACGAAAGATGGCCTGTCAGACGGTCTCTTGAAACGATAAATATAGCAGATATCGTCGAGAGTAGGAAGCCTGAATAAAATTCTTATGAAAAGAATGCATGTGCCATATATGAACGCGTGACTGTTGGGATGTAATTGTGCTGGGGCAATCTCAATGTAATGCAACACATCGCGGTGGAAGGAGTTGAATGGTGGCACGCTACCAACCCAGCACATGAATTTATTGCAGGCAGTGTATCCGACTGGGGGCAGGTGAGGACGATCTTGTCCCGATGGAACTAGTACATCATCGAAAGGAATTCTGTGGATTGAACATAGTCGGCGAAGAGCGTTTTCATTGATTCTCGAAGCTTGAGAATAAACCGGATTGTCAAGGATGATTGGTGCATCTAGGGCATCTAGATCCGAGTCAACAGATGCAATTGTTGGACTCGGGATATTCTGTGCAGGAGTTATCAATGGATTTGAGGTTCCCACTAATTCCTGTTGAAAACTTGGCTCAGGTTTATCTGATACTGTGGCGGAGCTCGATTTTCTAGACATCTTCATTGAGCGTCGAATCTTGATAAATTTTTTTTTGAACTATACTTAAAAGACAATCAAAATTAGACATAACGACAAAGATTTCCCCCATGTGGTGTGTGGCCTAATGTGACAGTTCGTGCAAAGATTACAAACAAATTAGGGTCCTAAAGAGTAAAGTATAGCACGACAAGTGCCTTTTTTACACAGTTTTAAGTTCACGTTTATTATGATTTCAATCGTGGAGTTATTAGTCTTGATCAGTTCCATGTGCTTATGGACTTAGATTTGTGTCGTGGATTTATTGGTACATGGATAAGTGTGGAAATAAGCAGTAATATTTTGTTCTACGAGTTGAGGTAAGGTAAGGACGTCGATGCCGATCCCTATAATTAGGGTCGGTCGCCTATTTGAGTACATGTACGTCGAACAATAATGCCCTGCTCAGTTTCGGTCCTCAAAGCCTATCTCTTTCCTATCTTCTTCACTACTCACTGATCTACCCAGACCGAAACCATTGAGCCACTCACTCACCTCTCCAACGATTTCTTTCTTCACCGAACGGCCCACGAGGGATATACCGAGCCATGCTTGCTCAGTATGCCGAGCCACCCTCGTGGCCTCTGGTTGGGCTGTAATACTACACTCAAGTGGATAAACCACACTATCTCCCTCGATATCGAATGGCACAGGGCCACTGTCCCCGACTCTAGAAACCAATCATACCTACCAACCCACAAACTTCCTATCTCTCCCTAACAACAAGACGATTCACCTGACCAAGAAACCGACTTACTCCTTAGAGCTCTAACCGGCCCACACTCACTCTTGAATTTCCAAACCCCTCTTCTCTACATCCTTCTTCACCAAGGAACAACTCCTAACCTCCTCCTAAGGCCTTAACCTGGAGACTGCTTCTTATTCCTAATCCATCTCCCTTCTTCCTCTAGATCTATTCTCTACCTATCCCTACAACAACTAAAAGGGGAGACGGAGGGTTTGTCCACACAGGCACCAGAGTTTGATATACGTCAGGTTTGGAAATAAATTCATGCGTAGGAAAAAAGCTCGAAGTTTGCAGTAGCTTTGGAGTGTTGGACTGGAGGTTCGTTCATGTTAGTGGTTAATTAAAGTAGCGAGGTAGATAGTTCAAGTTTGATGGAAGGCGAGGTAGCAAGTAGGGCTGGGTGAGAAGTGGACTAGCGTTCTTAAGAAATTAAAGTAGAAGTAAGAAAAAGAAGAAAGAGCAAAGGCCGAAGCTTATATAGCGGAAGGAGGTAGGTGAACAGGCTATATCCTGTATAATCGGTCGGTGTGTGTTGGGAAGTCGGTTCTTAGACATGTGTATCCAAACACAAGTAAATTGAGTGCATGGCTCGGTATCAGTGTGCCAAACCATATCGTGTTTCTAAAGAGAATGAAATAAAATCAAGAACGAACAAGGCATGAGGAAGGTCCACCATATGTCAGCGTTCAAGTTATATACATTCGGCTTTTGAAAGTGAAAACTGGGCGCTAATTCAAACTGTGTCGTGTCATTCCACACAATACACTTTGGGAAGAAAATGTTACCCGGTTGCTTGGTCCGGCTACAGGAGGAAAATATTGAGTGTCGTTCGGCCTGCAAGTACCGCTCGACCTAGGTGCCGCTCGGCCTAGGTATCGTTCGGCCTAAGTGTCGTTTGGCCTTAATATCGACCCGGACTAACTACATCGCTCGACATCTCTTGTTCGCACTACATTACCCGGCATGACCTAGCTTCGAGTCAACTACCCAAAGTTCACCGTTCATTCAATTACCACTTGGTGTAAGATTGTTCCAATCTTAGAAGCGCAAACATCTCAATCATCGCCGCTTGGCATCTATCGTTTGGCCATTGCTGTTTGGTAACCTTCTTTGGCAACATCATTTGGCAAAGTCACTCGGCAAGGTCACTCGATGACTGCTATTCGGCATCTCTGGCTTGGTGCATACTAAAGGTATTAACAAGTTGTCAAGCCCACAACAAAGTAAGGGCATTCGGCATAACTTTGCTTCGAGTCAACTCGTTACTTGCTTTGGTTCTCTTGAGGGCTTACTTCGAGTCACTTAATGATCAACCAAATAATTCTCAACCGGCATTCTTCGTTGGGCAACTACTATTCGGCATTCCTAGCTCGGTGCGCAGAAACCACTTGCTACGGGCAAGTACCTTGTTCCTAGGCCCGTGAAGGAAGTCCGACCTATCTTCGTATATAAATAGAGAGGCAGGGGCACAGTGAAAGGGACCTTTTTTCGAGAACACTAGAGAGACTCTACCATTTTCAAGACTTGTTCTTTTTTAGTTAGAACTTGTATTTAAGTCGTTGGTGTACGGATTGTATCTGTATTCAATTATTTGAAAGAGCAATAAAGATTAACTCAAAGTGGATGTAGGCAGTTACGCCAAACCACTATAAATCTGATGTTCTAGTTCTTGCAATTAATTATACATGTATTCCTTTATATTAATTGACTATCTTCATTATCTCTCTACACAAATTCTTCTTTGGGTGTAAGTGACCAATTCTGGTGCTAACAGAATGTATTACATGTCCTCCTTAAAGCTTGTAGCCACAAACTGTTGGCGGAAATCTGGTTAGTTCATTATTCCTAACTTTGATTATCTTCAGGTTTGGCGTAGATTCTACAATCCACCATCCGTCGGGAGGCTGTCTGTTGTGCAGGACTTGTCTAAATCCACTCAAAAGTATGTTGCTCTATAACCTGAAATTCCATGTGGAGGAAATGGATGGTCTATTGTTATACCTACTTCATTCATCCAAGATTGGTAATTTGACATACCATGTCTATCGGTAACTTATTATCCAAATCCAGCATCATTTCCGTAAGTGGATTTATTTTGAATGCGGGTTGGTCTTAGCGATGTTACATATAGAAAGCATAGACACCATATAGAGGAGTACGAGCAAAGACTTATAGATCTGATGATACGTGTTTAGGATTTGACCATTAAGGATGAGCTCAGATACCACCATCAGAATAGACACATTTCTTTTCCAGATACGGCAGTTGATTTGGATGATGCTTTTGATTTCATGCATGCTGAGATAGTGGGGTCGAACTTGATGGCGAGACTCCATACTATGATAAAGACGATGATGATCAGGAGGATGATTGCGAGGATGATGATTAGTTGATTTATTTAGTTTGTTAGTTTGTTTCATTTACGCATTGTATTTGAGGATTGTTTCTTTTGTTCCTTGCATTGGACTATATTGTCTATGTACTTTTGTTGGACTATGTTGTAATGTATTGAACTCTGTTTTGCACTTATTTTGGACTATACCTTATGTTTTTCGTTTTGTATTTTGCTTGATATTTCATGCATGCCTATTTTTATATTTTGACATTTTTCTTCGATTGATATTGAAGTGCTACCAAATAATCTATATGTTTTATATTGTTACTATAGTCCTAAAATATAGAAAAAAGACTAAGTAGACAGGACAAGCAATATTGATCGCATATTACAAACTTTAATAAATACCTGAGTGGATAAGAAAAGGTAAATTAAATTCCCGAACATATAGTTCAAAGCTCAATAAAAATATGAGTGGGTAGGACAAGCTATAGTAAATATCTAAACATATAGTATAAACTCCAATATATATTCGAGTGAGAGGGACAAGGCATAGTAAATATCTGATCATAAGGTACAAACTCTAGTAAATATATGCCGGATAAATGATGAATATTTAGAGATATTTATACAACTCTATGAGATTACATATTGATGTTATTTTTGATACTCAAAACACACGACAAATATAAATATGAATCTAATGAAAATGTAATTTTGCTTCTTTTCTTCCTCCTTATCTTAGTCAACTTCTGGTGAAAGTCATATAAGTGAAGCTTGTCAACAAGTAATAATGTTTAAAGCACTAGAGCTTATTCAGTTACAAGAGATGGAGGAACCTTCCAATAAGATAGGCATGTTTTAAGGGTGTAAACATATTCGAAAAAAAGAAATTATCAACCTAAGCATGATCGAATATTGAAAAGTTAATTTAATGATGATCCATGATTTGACAAGTTAAAGTTATGATTAAGGTGTTGAATGTTTAGAAACATCTTTGAGAAAGTTATGACATGGTTGGTGGGAGAAAAATTCATATTTCACACAAAAGATATAATATGTATGGTTAATCGAGTCTTTCGCTGCATCAAAAAAATGACAAGTGCCTTATGAATGTTAGCTTTTAGGGAAAGCACTGATAGGCAGGACGATTACATCCAAATGAGAAATTCTACCATCAACAAATGCTTAAAGACTTTTGTAAACTAATGGTGATAGCATTAGGCATGCAGTATCTTAGAGTATCGAATGATGATGATATTAGTTGACTATTGACTATGCATGAATATTGTGGACTTATAGGTTTGTTGGGTAGCTTAAATTGTATGCATTGATGTCGGAAAAATTATCTAACTGCAATGTTAGGACAATACTTGGACATTACCACAATGCAACCATGATTTTTAAAGTTGTAGCTTTATTTGATTTATATATAGGGAACACATTTTCGGTATACCTAGGTCTTTAAACGACATTAATCTTCTCCATCATCTTACATATTTTGCTCCTTATCTAATGTTACAGCATCACTTTGTAATTACATGATGGATGATATGCAACACAACACAGGACACTGCCTTATTGATGAAATATATCTGACATGGAAAATGTAAGAATTCAAAAAGCCTCATATCGAGAAAGAAAGCAAATTTAGTGAACTATAAGCCAATTTAAGGAAAGAGTTAAGCTTGCTTTTAGAGTTCTATAAGGTAGATTCCAAATTCTAAGAAAGAAGGTGTGCTACCATCACACTGAAGTGATATCAGTCATAATATACCATTGTATAATACTTCACACCATGATTGTTGAAGAAGAGATGGGTGATTATAAACTACAGTTGGGCAATTAATCAGGACAAGCACATGCTTTTGAGACTCCTCTTTTTAAAGCACAAAACACTTTTTTCATAGTACATAAATAGAGTTACGGAGATTAGAGTTCCCAACTCATTTGCATTTTCGTAGAGAAATAACAAACCATTATCGTCATTTTGTAGGTAATAGTTGAGTACCAAGGATATAATCATTATGTATTTATTTTTCATCAATGGGGTTCGTACTAGTTGTGGGACTTATTATATTTATGTTATAATGTCAATGCATGAAATTGTTGAGCTTATGAATTATTATAGCATATAGGTTTGGAGGAACGTAATGAAGGCATAAAGTAAAACACATAATAACTATAGTAATTTCAAAACCAGATACATTGTGGTAATCATCAAATACATGATAAAGATTACCTAAAATACATGACAGTACAAATATAAAAATGGACGATAATTACCCATGAAGCATAATAGTAAACACATATATATGAACGTTATCTAAGTATTTTGGGTTCTTAGTTAGGATTATTAACTAGAAGTTCTAATCTTCTCACTCTCGATTGCATTTCAAACTCATACTCTTTACTAGTCAACAAAGTTATGGATCAATCAATTGGAAGTAACCACATCCATTCCAATTATCCCTACATGCGAAGTATCTTTGACCTGCATTTTCACATGATTCTGATAAGAGTAAGACCACTTCAACTCTACATTCACATCGCACTCTTCAACTTTGAAAGTTTTCATTTTTGGGGTTGTACCACCGATAATTGGATCGTTATCTAAGTTTGTGTTCGACATTGTTATGTTGATATTCTTGAGTGAAAATAAATTGAATGCTGATGTTGTTCCAAATCACATTTATAAAGAATGGGATTCGTACTTGGATTTGAATTTTACTTTTCTCATTAGATTCATTTTTTATCATTACCTTGATGTGACACTACTCTGCAAAATTCTCAGGATTCCACTTGTACTTAATGTTTTGAATGAACATTGAAAAGATTTTGATTTGATCGTTCAATGAAAAGATTTTACCTTTACCGTGTAGACACGAGTCAAGGAGCAGCATGATTCATAAAGTGATATGATCATTCACTGTATTGGAACTGAGCTAGCCTGCTATGGAAGTTATGAATGAATTTAAAAAAATCCTTATTGGATATTTATTGGGCATATGAAGTCTACATTATTTAGAAAATTTCTAAATTTCTTTTAAATAAAATCTATATTTTATATAAATTTATAAAATGATATAGTATTATTTAGTTATGTTATATTATACATAAATGTGTATCACACACACACACACACACACACACACACACACACATATGTGTGTGTGTGCGCGCACATGCGTAACATATCAATTTCTGTAAGGTATAACATGTTTCTTTATAGATGATGGGATTTACACTGTAAGGACACATTAGCCCATCCAATATTTTATATATATCCAAATGTATGTTTATATACTTTCACTTATATATATGTATATAAAATATTACAGATATATATAAACTATCATTTTAATTTTTGATTTGAATAATTCTATATATACACACATATATAATCATAAGTATAAAAATACTAACAACATATATAAATATCTATATAAATAAGTTCAAATCAATTATAAAATATATTAAATATAATAAAAAATTCATTTTGCTACAAGTTCGAAAATAGTACATGTATAACTTTTTAGATACACACACAAATGTATAAATACTTATATATATATATATATATATGTATGTTTATAATAATGAGTATATATTAGTATAAATAAAAATCACAAAATAATTTATAATACGTATATGTTTTTTTCCTTCAAAAAGAACATATGTGCATTGCTCTATTTCTTTTAATTTTAAATTTTTAAATATATATATATATATATTATAATAACAGCCATAAAAAATTATCAAAAGTAAAAAAAATCCAAAAACTGAATTTGAATTTTAATTTTCTAGTAAATCTTAGACGATAATATTTTATAATTTAATATAATTAGAAAACTCATTTTCAATTTTTGGTGTATATTTAAATATTTTATAAGTAAAAAAATTAATTTTTTTCGAGAATATAGTATGCATTAATCTAACTTTATAATATATAAAACTTAATTTTTAATATATATATACATATATTTTTAATTATTTATATGATTACTTAGTTTAAATATTATTTAAAATAATATATATACATATATAAATATTTCGCCTCTGCCGAAATATTACGCCAATTAAAAATTATGTATAAAATTATATTTTTATATTTTACATAATTATAAAGTAGTGTTTAAATTGTAAACTATAGGTATTATATTAATATCATATATTAAAATTGTATATTAAATTACTTAAAACAATAAAAAATGTTTTTATTATGGAGCCATGCTACATAGAGGTATACTTGCAAAAAATATTATATATTATTTTAAAACATATATATACACACACACAACCTATCAAAATTGTTACAATATATCTATATGTTGGAATCGTCACCTAATTAACAATATAATATATGAAATGAAAATTTTAAACGTATATTTATATTTATAAACATGTTAGGAATATACATTATAGCCCAAGCCTGTAAGCACACTTTGGAATGATGATATTTGCTCCTTGAACTGATTCCAATCCAGTAGATTGCTAGTCTTTGAACCGTTGGCCACCAGCTATCGAATAGCACTAGATTTGATTTGATTTGATTTGAACTTGAATTACGGAGGATGATGATGGTAGAATTTGGCCAACAATAGGTTAAGATGAAGGCTCCAAAAAGTAAATAGCGTCAGTGGGTTGAGATTCTTATGTAGATAACGAATGAAGATAAAAATTAGGATCTAAATCCATGTTTCTCTTACTCCTTCCTTCCTTCATATCCACTCAACCTAGCCTATTTTAACCATCAAGTGGCCACACCTACATGCCTTATCATCACCAAAAATATTAGCCTCATATATGAGCTTTAAACTAATTTGAAGTTCAAACAAATATTTTGCATTTAAATCCAATTTTTTAAATGCGTATTGATATCGTATATCGATTGATATATTTATAACTATTATAAATGCATTTAATAATTTTTATTCATCAAATTAAAATAAAATTGATATAATTAATATTTCATAAATATTAACTAATATAATTAATTTATAACAATTGCAAATTAATTAAATCATTTGATCAGAGGAGTATTTATCGTTTTGCTTGTGTGATCCGTCGGTAGTAAAATTGGTCAACGATTGATATCGAACTATTCGAATATTAATGTTCACACGTCACTTAGCAAGTGGTGTGATGTTTTTGGCAAAATTTATTGCTTACTTGGTTTCAGTAAAATCCAATTTTACATTCCTAAGCATTGCCCGGTTGTGAATACTATTTACATCAATTCTCTTCATCAAAACTATATCATTTTGGATTTATGGAATTTAGTGATGGCCAAAATTCCAATATCGTCCATATTCAACTGCATAGCCCAAACAAAAAGTCATTGGTTCAATAATAACAATTATTATTAACTGGAATGCTCTAGCCAGAGCTGTGCAGTTAAAGCCCGCAAAATCTCCGCTATAACACATAACACTCTTCGACTGCTACACTATTTTAATTTAGTGCTATTAAATAGTGCATCCACTTTTAGCCCCGCTATTTTCTGCTGCGTCCACTAAATCAAGAATTTTTAGCATTTATTTTAGCAAAAATAATATATAAAGGTTGATTTGACTGGTTCTTTTTTAACCAAATCAACAAATTTAGGGTAAAGACCTAAATTCAAGACATAAGTGCTTAGTATACGTTAGAAATTCATTACAATCACCAAATCTAGTTTGCATAAATCATGATATTCTTCGGTTTTGTTATATAAGATTAAACAATGTTTTATTTTTCTACAAAAATGGTGTGATAATGAGAATAAATTAACTTTAAATATTTAGCATTATATCTAGCGAAGCTTTTTTGCACCTCTGTTATTTTCCACTATATCTCCGCTATAACTTTTTGCACCTCCATTATAATAGTACCGCTATGTGCTTTAATCGCACATGGCCAGAGATTTTAATTTTGAGCCGGCTTCAATTAGTTGTAATCTAAGTAATTAATATCGGTGTCGGTTTCGTATCGATCAAGTATCGATCTGAGATATTTTTAAATTACGTGATTATATCGTGTAATATCAAGTATGCGTAAACAATGATGTACTTTGTTTCAATATTATGTTGATGTTAAGTATTTAAATACTTGGATAAATAATTCCAAATATTATTAAAGATAGGTTGCATATAGGTTACATATTATAATATATTTACTGAGATATTCTATTTCATACAAACCATAACATATGCTCATAGTTTATTATTTTCTTTGTTTTTATGCTATATTCATTGTTTTTTCAATCATCTATATCATTTCCTAAATTTTCCATATCTATAATTTCTTATTTTTGTTCTTACTTAATATACTGAATAAGAAATGTTAATTTAATACCATTTACTACTTTAGCTCATTCCTTATCGATATGTCAAATATATAAGTTGCCTAAGCTTCAACTTTTAATTCTGGATGCATGATAATAGCTAATAAAATGATTTTTCATGAGCTAACTTACTAATTAGAGATTATGAAACAAAAATACTTAAAAAAGAGCTATCTTATGATCATGTCTTTAGTGGTAAAGTCTTCAAGGAAAATAAAACATATAAAATAATGGAACAACTAGAGTTTTATTTTTTGAAAGATTAATGAGGAAGCCTAAAACTATATGGTTAAAAATAAAAAATTAGTGCATACGGAATCCTAATATAGTCTAAAAATTGTTATTCACTATATACAAAAAAATAAATAATGAAAATGTAAAGATGTTTATTTGTAAAGATATCATCTCCAAAACATATAATAATGAATGATATTCTTAAAAAATAATGGGTATTTTAGACTAAATATCAGATTGATATATTGACAAATATCGGGTGATATATTGGTAACGATATTTTAGAAAAATATCATCAAAGCAACGATATGAGATATATCGACGATATATAAGTGATACTGCTGATATTAACTACATAGGTTATGATGCTAATCTCATATGACTGAGAAGACGAATCCTCTTTTGAATAGTGTTTCACTTCCAACGCTTCCATTCGACCTGATTACAGTTGTTGGATGAGTGCCATGCTATGATTTAACTATAGTCAAAGCAAAGCTTTCACATTGAGGATCAACAGTACTCCTAAGTTAAGAGAACTATGTAATTTTATCACATCGATATTTTATGTTTGACTTTAGTTATATTAATCAATATAAAACATTGAGTGAGTCTTTCATAGTAATCAAACAACAACCAGTACGTAATCACTTGTTGCCTCCAACAACCATGAATAATACATTGCTCAACATTTGGGGAGTGTTATATAATGTAGTATCAATGGGTGTATCGATATACATTCTTGATACATCTTGTTTGAGAATATTTAAAATGGTATATTTATTTTCATTGTGAAAAATTACTAATGGTTGCAACATTTTGTAACTACTATCGCAAAATATATCATCTATAGATTTTCTATTAAATATACTTTTAATTAATGGCTAACTATATCAAGTATATAGTAGAAAGAAAATACTTTTTATTTCGAACAAGAATAGTTATCGAGTTAAATATATGTAACAATTTACATAGTTGCCCCTTGTGCATAACCCTAACTCTATCACACTGAACTGATCCCAACTTTACACTGTAGCGATAGTGTTGTATGTAGCTCGATAGACATAGTGATTTGATTAGTCACTGATAAGATTCGAAACGTTAACTATGGGCACAGGGATACGATGGGATAATGTGCAAGTTTATTTCCAATATTAATATTTGTAGTTTATTCTGCAACTTAAAAGCCACCAACTCTTAAAATGCCTATTTCTTGACAGTTGCTATGCTCTGATACCTATTAAAAGTAACTGCTATGCTATAGGATTGAATTGGCCAACGGTTGTAAACAATGTAAATGTAGTGGCAATGCGATATAAACTAAATTATCTACTTATGCCGAATATGAGTATAAAAATAACTAGTGCGGAAAATAATAATATCAATAAAGTAAACGACACTAAAGATTTTTATACTGGTTTGAACTTCCGTTCTATGTCTAGTCCCAGCCTACTTCTGGAATTAAACCAGCAACCCTCACTTAACCCGGAGGAATAGATTTACACCGCCTAAGCAACCGAACAGGACTTCTACCGCATAAGCAACCAAATAGGAATTCTACCGCCTGAGCAACCGAACATGACTTCTTTACAAATAACAAAAGTATCTAACTGTAGTATGCTCTTTAAATAGCATTGATAAGTCAATTAAGTACAATCTTCCTATAAACTTCTCCTTTATGATACATAGTGTAATGTGCTTTGAGAATTATAGAAGATAGAGTGATCAACGATCAGAGAATGTAAGCAGTTTGAGTTCAGTCTGAAAACATAGAATAGATAAGAATTCAAGAATATTAAAACCAGTTTCAGTGAATTGTTTGTTGAATTCTAAAATCCATTTATAGTGATTAAAAGGTTCAACTAAGATAAAAAAACTATATTGAAAATAAACAGACGCAGCCGTTGATTTTGAAAACGTTTCTCTTCGATGAGGAGAAATGTCTTTTCATAAAAAGCTGTTGGGTAATATTCAGCCATCTGAATAAATATTCAGCCGTCTGAATCAAATTAAAATGCAAACATCAAGGTTTTAGGCTATTCCTAGCCTTATTCAGCCGACTGAATATATTCATTCAGCCAGGTGAATATTGTGAAACAACATTTTTGTTTCATCATTCAACCGTCTGAATGATAATATTCCGCCGGCTGAATTCAGCCTATAACAAAGTTACCATAGCTCAAATGGCTAGTGCACTTGCCTTCTGAACCAGTTACCCGGGTTTTAGCCCTGCTCCATGCAATCTTTGAAAACTTGATTTTTCATTTAAAATATGACTGTACATGTGTGTATATCATTTTGAGAAGATTTTAACATTTGTAAACTCTAAACGCGACACTCTATGACTAATAATACTTTGTTTATCACCTTCGTCTTGTCTCTATCGTATATATCTCTTCTTGTATGTCCATATACGTACTTTCATCATTTTTTGTATAGTGTATCTTCATTTTGAACATATTTGTTTGTCTTTTTTTGATGCTCATGTACCTACAAATTAGCTTAGAGATTCTTTGGCCTAATTATATAGTTATTGTCATTAAAATCCAACAATTGAGGTTCTAACATTCTCCCTCTTTTTTACAATGACAACTATATTTTTTTTTAAAATATTCTTTCTATATATAAAACAATATTAATATATTTAAAGCTCCCCCTATGTATAACATCTCCCCCTAAGTATAATATCTCCCTCTATTAATATGCATATGAATTTCTCCCCCTTTATCATTATCAAAAAGAACGAGAGAATATAAGAAATTTTATAAAATATATTGTGAATTGTGGGATAAGCTTAATATTAATTATGAGGAAAAATAAAATAGATTTTACCATATTTGATGTATTCCATATTTCATTGTAAGCATGTAGTTCTATTAAACGTATGTCACATTCTTTAAAATTCCAAAATCTATTCTTTTCCTTTTGTTTCTCCGAGTACCTGCAATAAATAATAATCATTTTCGGTACCCACTTACTATGTTAGGGTCCGGAGGGTTAATCATTGGGTGAAAACCTTACCAAAATAGGTGTGGTTGTATCCACAAAAATAATCAAACAATTTTAAAATAACTGCTACTTATAATATAAGGTGTCAGAAAAAAATTAACAGTTAGAGCATGTGATACCCAAGTTTCGTATAGTTTCCTAATTTTTAGGAAACCATACACATTTGGGTATGGTTGAACGTTTATAGATATAGTTTTCATTACAAATCACGTTCATATTATAGTTGCTAATATAAAGTTGTTTATCATGATCAATCATATTAGTTGGAATCCATATCTTAAGACTATTAGTCATGAACTTAGTACTTGAAGAATAATGCCTATCATTTCTAAACAAAGTACTATTATGACCATAGCTGGTTTTAAAACTATCTTGGTTACTAGTACTAGCACTAAAATTAGTATACAAGAATGCATATCTAGTACTATTTTTACTTTTAGCTTGTTCATAGCCTAAACCTCTTTTATCATTGTGAGCTTTTGAATTTGTAACAAAGGAAGATAAGATATCTTTACCTTTGTTAAAATTTATGATCTTTGTATTTAATCTTTCAAAATTTGCTTTAGAATCACAAACTTCATTTTGAAAAATATAATTATTACCTTTTAAAATCTCACATTCTTTAGATAATTCTAAATTCTTTTTATTAAAGCTTCATTCTCTTTTTAAAGAGACAAAATTAAAGAATAAGAATTATTTAAAGAATTTTCCAAAAAAGTATTTTTATTTTGCAAAACATTGATTTTCTCCTAAAGATCATTTTTTTATCTTCTAACTACTCATTTTCTTTTTGTAGGAATTTTTTTTTGCAAAACAAGTTCTTCTACGGTATTTTCAAAACATTTAATTTTTTTTACCAAAAATTTATTTTCCTCTTTTAAATTGAAAATTTCTTGCTCACAATCTTTTAACTTAGCTAAAGCAATTCTATTAACTTTATTAAAAGTTTTATATTCTTTTAATAGTTCATCATGTGCAAACAGAAGATCTTTATATAAAGAATCTAAGCATACCGATTGTGTTCTAAGTTTAGCCATGAAGCATTTGTCTGTTTGCTCCTTTGATTTTTCTTTATTGCTTTCCCTTTTCTTATTGCCTTGACTAGATTTCTTTGCAGCCATTTATTCTAGGATGTTGTTACGATCTCTAAAATCCCAGGCTCTGATACCAATTGATAATCGCTATGCTCCGATACCAATTAAAAGAGACTGCTATGCTATAGGATCGAAATGGTCAATAGTTGTAAACAACGTAAATGTAGTGGCAATGCAATATAAACTAACTTATCTACTTATGCCGAATATGAGTATAAAAATAACTAGTGCAGAAAATAATAGTAGCAGTAAAGTAAATGACACCAGAGATTTTTATACTGGTTCGAACTCCCGTTCTACGTCCAGTCCTAGACTCCTTCTGGAATTAAACTAGCAATCCTCACTTAACCCGGAGGAATATATTTACACTGCTTGAGCAACCGAACATGACTTCTACCGCCTAAAAAACTGAATAGGACTTCTACCGCCTGAGCAACAGAACATTACTTCTTCACAAATAAAAAAAGTATCTGACTGTACTATACTCTTTAAATAGCACTGATAAGTCAATTAAGTGCAATCTTCTTATAATCTTCTCCTTCATGATATAGTGTAATGTTCTTTGAGAATTGTGGAAGATAGAGTGATCAACGATCAGAGAATGTAAGCAGTTTGAGTTCAGTTTGAAAATATAGAATAGATTTATAATTCAACAAACAGTTCACCGAAACTGATTTTAATATTCTTGAATTCTTATCTATTCTATATTTTCAAACTGAACTCAAACTGATTACATTCTCTGATCATTGATCACTCTATCTTTCACAATTCTCAAAGCATATTATATTATATATCATAGTGGAGAGGATTATAGGAAGATTTTACTTAATTGACTTATCAGTGCTATTTAAAGAGCATACTACAGTCAAATACTTTTGTTATTTGTAAAGAAGTCCTGTTCGATTACTCAGGTGATAGAAGCCCTATTCAGTTGCTTAGGTGGTAGAAGTCCTTTTTGGTTACTCAGGTGGTGTAAACCTATTCCTTCGGGTTAAGTGAGGGGTTGCTAGTTTAATTCTAGAAGGAGTCTAGGACTGGACGTAGAACGGAAGTTCGAACCAGTATAAAAATCTCTGGTGTCATTTACTTTACTGCTATTATTATTTTCCGCACTAGTTATTTTTATACTCATATTCGGCATAAGTAGATAACTTAGTTTATATCGCGCTGCCACTACATTTACATTGTTTACAACTGTTGGCCATTTGATCCTATAGCATAATAGTCACTTTTAATTGGTATCAGACCATAGCGACTGTCATTTCTCGCCTAAAAATATATACTTATATCGATCATTTTTATGGATCATCAAATCCTAACCCATTTCAACCCAGAACCCCAACTGCGGGGTACATTGATGTGGAAGAACGACATTACGAGTATTTGGGACAAAGAGAGCTTGAATCGGGGATGCAACAATTGGCAATAGACCATCAACAACAACTACTTATCCATGATACATAGGAATTACATCAAGTAGTACCACAAGTAGATAATAAGGTAAAGGTTGATGATGTACAATTCTTAAATACTATGCGCTTCTATGATTATGAATTACTGATTGTAGTTGTACTAAATAGGGAGAATGCTGGTTGATGATACTTTCGTTGCCTACTTTACCCTCCATGGATGTTGAATTTGGATGGTGGATAGATGACCAAGTACCATCTTGGGCTATAGCTTATACTTTGACTTGTAAGAAGAGATTAGGAAGCTTCATACCCAACTTAATGACGTTATGGACAAGAATTATCTTCTTTATAGTCATTCAACGTAGATGTTAGTCCACTACATTATTAACTAGTTTAGGTCATGTATATTTCATTTTCGTACGATCCTAAGGAGAAGTCATATCGATATTGCATATTATGCATCTGATCATTATCTTAGCATCTTAAGTTGAAGCCATATGTCGAAAAATTATAAAGGTCACATGTAACTTTAGAACTAAATAAAATTACTATAATACTTATTTAGCAAAATAGATTGAAAAATCAAACAACAAAAACACACGGATATAGAAATACCATATGGAAATACACTGAAACATATTTACCCTAAACGTGTATGCCAGCTGTATCGTAGAATGAATGCATCATGACCAACAAATTACGACTGGTAATCCAATATGTAACTCGAATCAAAAGTACATCAATTTGCTTGAAACGGGTCTTCATCTTCCACCTCTTGAATTTTGCAATACCTATCGTAAGTTGCCGTTAATTTTCTATAAGCTGCTTTGATTTCCAAAGATGTCTGCCTCCTTGTACACTAGATGATTATTGTAAACCTTATTGACTATGTTCCAAAACCCTTCATGACTTACATACATACCTCTACAGAAATTCAATTCATGCCTACGATCAGCTTCAACGTAGGATTTCACAAGTAGGGCTGCTGTAACACCCTTAACTTTATTGACATTATTCAAGAGGTTTAATTGGAATAAATTAAATAGAATAACGTAGATAAGGAGTTTGAGGTTGACTAATAAATTAAGTGGCCGTGCTTATTAAAACTAATGAACTTATATATATGGTTAGAAAATTAAACAAGGGCATTAGGGTAAATAACCACTCACATTTCCCACCCTTATACCTTCCTCATATGGTCATACATGTTCATTTCACCAAAAAAAATTATAATCGTGAGCAAGCAAGGTCGGTCATTAGGAAGAAGAGAAGAGGAAATCGACTTTAAAGCTTAGGATTCAAGCTAGAGAAATCAGTCTCAATCAAACTTCAATTTCATTATCCAATCTAAGGTGAATAATAATTTCTACATCTCTATTTTGATTTTAACATCATATGGTCTCAGATTTTAGGATAAATATGCTTTATGATATATTGGATGATGATATGCTTGATTTTGATTATATATGGATTAAACAAAGTTATTTAAAAAGTAGATATACATGGTTTTAGGGTAAAACAAAGATGAAATGATTTTTAAATACCATCTGAAATTTTAATGTTATAGAAAACATGATTTTGGAGATGGGTTTCAATTTTCTTAATTTTTAGAGTTTATACGGGTTTTATATAAATTTTCTAATAAAGAAAATGATTTATTACATTATAAATTAATTACGGCTAAATAAAGATTATTGGGGTTTGAAATTTTTTTATGTTCGAAAACATATTAAAATAGATTTTCTAGGATTTTTCCATATTTTTTCTAAGTGTTTGATGAATATATTAAATTATTTAAGGTATGCGACTTAAGTGTTTTATATATTTAATTAAGGAGAAGGAGCATTTTATAAAATAAAATAATTATTTAATTCTAAAAATTTGTGGCCGCATTTTTCTAAAAAGAAATTGTTAACCAATAAGAATTTGACAAACAAAGGCAAGTTAGTTAAAAAGTTATTTTTTAAAATCAAAAACAAAAAAAATCATACTTTTAGCATATTTCAGCCTTTATGGTAATAAACCTTCTGACCCAAACCTTCCGACTAAGTCGAAGGGTTACAGTTTCGATAAGGTCAAACCAATACATATGGTATCAAGTATCTTGGTACGTAATGAATTGGACAAGGTCGAAGGGTTCTTAGTTGAAAGGTTGATGGCAAAAAGAGGTTGGGATATATTTGTTTCATAAACCAAAAGCTTTCACCTACTTTGCCTTCGAATTTGAGCTTCTGACTTGGTTGCTTTCAACCAGGTCAAAGGTTTAAAAAGAAAGGTTTAAAACCATTCGACAAGTCGAAATGTTACTGTTGCTTTACCACTATTTTGTTTTGGAATCTTTCGACATAGTCGAAAGGTTACTGCCACTTATCATTGTTTTTTTGAACCTTCTGAAGCAGTCGAAAGGTTATAGCCTCTTTTTCCAACCTTTCAAAGTCGTTGCTTTCGACAAAGATGAAATGTTTACTTGTTTTAAAAACCAGCTGCTTCTCCCATTGCTTTCGAAAGGTATCAGTGCCTCCGACTTAGATGATTTTCCTTTGTTTTATAATTGAAATGTAACCCAAGATTTCGAAGAAGTTTCTTTTAAAATGCGAAGGTCTATTGTTTTAAATGAAATGTTTTAGAGCTTTTGAAGCAGACCTTTGGACAAGGTCGAAAGGTTGCTTCCATTGTAGTCGAAAGGTTTTAAAGGAGGACCTTCTGCATTTTTAACTTGAACCTAGTAAGTCTTAGAAATGTTTATATTTTAAGAGTTGAATGCTTTTGAAAGGTTTGAATTGTTGAATGGTTTCAATGGTTAGGTTTGGTTTTAAAATATTTGAAAACCCATACTTAATTTTTAAAGGAAAACCCACAGTTTATATAAGAAGTTTTGTAAGGGTTCAAAGTATGAAATTTTGAAGGAGTATTGCCTTGATAAAAATATAAGTTAAAGGTGTTAACAATGTTTTATGATACGTAGTTCAAGGACCTTGAACCCACAGGAGTGGTATTGTTAATTAATGTTATACTTCTTCAAATACGAGTATATTCACATCATAACCCATAACTGTACTTTAGGAAAAAGGGGTTGGAAGAACCAGAGGTTAACTCAAATAGTGAATATAAATTACTTAAACTCCTAAATGAGTAGAATTGCATCCACGGAGTCAGGGTGACCAAAAATATAGGATGCCTAAACTTTGTAGTTATTGGGGGTAAACCAAAAGGTTCATAGTAAACCCATGAAAACTATGATAAGGTAGTTATTGGTACATATAAAGAGGTTCATATTAAACCCATGAAAACTACGATAAGGTAGTTATTGGTGCATACTAAAAGGTTCATAGTTAATCCATAAAAACTATGCATAAGGACAGTTGGCACGGGCTAATTGGTTTGTGGTTAACCCATGAAAACTATATCTAGATTAAGAATTAACATCATTCAATAGGTTTCTAGTAAACACGTGACAACTAGGATAAGTAAGTGGCTAGTGGAAATATTAATAGGTTCCTTATTAACCCATGAAAACTAGGATGTGCAGTGAGTTACTGGATAAATCCATAGGTTCCTAATCAACCCATGGAAACTGGGATAAGTGACTAGTTATTAGAATGACTAATAGGTTCAGGAGGACCCATGAATTAATTAAGCTAACTGGCAGGAGCCTATAGGTTCTTAGTAATCCCATGAAAACTATGAATAGGACATGGTGTCTATTAGTTATACCAAGGTTATTAGTAAACATAAAAAAACTAAAAGGTTAATAGTGACCCTAGAAACTATAATAATGAAAGGGTGTCAGATTAAACTGGGAATGGAAAAATCTTATTTATTTTCAAGTATGCATATCATCGTAATGTTTTGAATTTATGTTTTAACCATTATGGATGCAGGAGCACAAAATTTGGTTTTATAAAGGTTTTAGGATACTAGTGAGGGAAAACTCGTTCCGCTTAGCGGCATATTCTCACTAGATATTTAAAAGGATCGAGATGTTAGATTATTATTCGTAGCAGGTTTTGTCTCTGACTTGAAGTTTTTTTCCCTTTAACTCTCGGGTACTTGATTGATTTTGAGTAGTTTGAGATTAAAGGTTCTTAGGTTTTCTTCTCTGACGAATAAAGCTTCCGAAGGCGTGCAGGAGGCAGATGGTTGTTTAGAGTTTTTCTTTAATGTTGTGTGTTTTGTTTGTAAAGGCAGATTTGTTAGCCTTACTATATTCTCTGATCAACCAAAAGGGCATCTTCATATGTCTCTCTTGGCGTATTTGTAACAAATATATTTTGTTGAACGTGGTTAACGTAATTTTAGGATTATGTAATGGACAAGAATTTTTTTTAGATAGAATGTTGAAATATTTTTTTGAATTGTTAATTTTTTTTCATATTTCTATGATCCTTATATCAATGTATCTAGCACTACTGTATTTGGTTGCCGAAGTTAATGACTATGTATGTCTACAGCATCCATAGCCATTAGTTTTGGGCCTCTAAGTAGGGGGATGTTACAAGTTAGTATCAGAGCATAGGTTTATGAAACTTTAAAAGAAAGTTAAACCTAAAAGCTTTTTCAAACATAATCCGATGAATTTAAAATTCATATCGAGGTTTGGGTTAACGCTATAGTAATGTATTTGTATTTGATATATAGGTATATGTCTAAGCACGTATTCCCCTCTCTCTTAGACCATTCTTCTGTATCTTTCTAAGGCTCGTATGCAGATATACGAGAAAGAGAATATGGAGGCAGGAAACGGAAGAGGAAATCTAGATGGAGGAAGCACCACAACCAGTGGAAATTCTCGAACTAATACTTGAAGAAACCAAGGTCGATTGGCTAATGCTAACCAAAATGCTGAGGCCAATGTAGATGTTGGAAATCTGCCAGTAGATGCAGGGATGGTGTATCAGTTGTTGGCTAATCTTTGGCAAGTAGGAGCTGCAGGGAATGTTGATGGTGCTAATCGTGTATTCCAGCTGGTTATAATTATGATAAGATGAGTGGAGACTATATCAATCTGGAAGGAAAGCCATTTGCTGGAATGGAAGATGTTGTTGATGTAGAGAATTCGATGTGGAACCGTGGAAGGATCTTTACAGACTTAGGCTTGAATGATAGAGAGAGGAGAAGGCTAGAATCTAGACAGCTGCAAGGGTTAGCGCTTCCTTGGTGGAACAGTGTGACGGTTGGAGAGTCAGAGGAAGAGTTGACGTGGGCTAACTTTATGAGAAGATTTGAGCAGAGGTTCTTATATGAGGTCGCCAAATCGATATTGACGAGGAAGTTCATGGATCTTGTCCAAGGACAAATGTTTGTGATCTAGTATGTTGCTAAGTTTGATGGAATATCTCGATATGGTTATGCTTTGGTTGACACTGATGTTAGAAGGAATGAGAGATTCATTAGAGGTTTGAGGCCATAGCTAGGCAGAATGGCTATGACTCATATTTGAGAGCCTTATCATGTGATGGTGGATACGACCATTCGGATATGCTTGCTATTTCAGGTTGGGAGAAGCCAGTTGAGTCCCAGGGTTTTTAAAGAAGAAAAAGGAAATTCTTTAAGAAGAAAGGAGCTTAGAAAGGGGAGGTCACTAAGAAGGTGAAGGTCGATTTAGTGTGTTATAAGTGTGATAAGAATGGGCACTATGCCCACGAATGTAGAATGGGTAAAGGAAAGAAGCCTGCTAAGAAGAAGAATGTGAAATGCTTCAACTGTGACCAAGTTGGGCATTATAAGAACTAGCGTCCAGAGCCGGTCAGGGCAGACAGAGGAAACGTGTTTTCTATTGGACCACCATCTTCTTCTAAACCCACTGAGTAGAGAGGGAAAATTGTGATGGAAGGTACGCTTTTGATTTAGAGTATACCTGTTAGGGTACTTTTTGATATCGGTGCATCGCGTTCATTTATATTTTAGTATTTGGTTGATAGGTTATGTATAGAACCCACATACCTTATTATTTCCTTAAAGGTTTTGAATCTAATAGGAGGGTATGCAACTCTTGGGATGAGATGCGACCAGTTAGAACTTGAGTTATTAGGTCATAATTTTGCATGCAGTTTGTATGTTTTTGATTTCGTAGATTTTGGAATCATCTTAGGTATGGATTGGTTGGGTAAGTATGAGGCTAGGATATTTTTCCAAGATCGGAAAATGCCATTGAGGCACCCAGATAGTCATAACTGAATCATTTTATCGGTGGAGAATTCCAGTAAGCGTGTTTTTGCTTTATGGAGCCATGGAGGTTAGAGAGGAGCTTTTTCAGGTTCATGTGGCAAGAGAGATTGCAGATGTATTTGAGCCGGTTACTGATTACCTTGAAACCAGATGTTGAGTTTCGAATAGACCTTATACAGAGAGCTCAACTTGTCAGTAGATCACCTAGCAGGATGACACCGACATAGATGAAAGGATTGAAGGTGCAATTAGTGGATATTGAGGAAATGAATTTTATTAGACCAAGCAGTTTGTCTTGGGGAGCAACTACAGTTTTTGTGAAGAAACCAGATGGGTCATTAAGGATGTGCATCGACTATCATAAGTTAAACGAGAGGACGATCAAAAATAGATACCCACTGCCAAGGATTGATGATCTATTTGATTAGTTGAGTGGAGCCAGAGTATTTTTTCAATTGGATTTGGCGACAGGGTTCCATCGGTTGAGAGCGGCAGATGATAGTATTCCTTTGACTGCATTCCAAACTAGGTATGGTTCATATGAGTGGTTAATAATGCCATTTGGATTTACAAATGCACCTACTTTCTTCGTTGATTTAATGAACCGGGTTTTCAGAGAGCACTTTGATAGGTTTGTGTTGGTGTTCATAGATAACATTTTGGTGTACTCTAAAGATGAAAGAGAGAATGAGATTCATCTCAGAGTGGTGTTGGAGACGCTAAGGCAGAATCAGCTGAAGGCGAAGTTTTCCAAGTATAATTTCTGGAAGAGAGAAGTTAAGTTTTTAGTCATGTGGTTTCAGAGAAAGGACTATCAGTTGATCTAGTTAATATCGAGGCGGTCAATAATTGGAAGAGACTAGAGAGGGTAATCAAGATCAAGAGTTTCTTGGACTTACTGGCTATTAATGGAGGTTCATCAAGGATTTCTCATGGATAGCAATGCCTTTGACTAAGTTGACTATGTAGGAGGTGAGGTTTGTTTGGTCCGACAAATATGAGAAAACCTTCCTTAAGTTAAAACATTTGGTAACCAATGCGTTAGTGTTAGTAGTTCCGGATGGTAACCAAGGGTTAGCAGTATACATTGATGCATGTGGGACTAGATAGGGAGCAGTAATGATGTCGATAGGCAAAGTTATCGCTTATGCATCTAGGTGCTTAGACCACACGAGGTAAAGTATCCTATTCATGACTTGGAGTTTAGCTATGGTGGTTTTTGCCTTGAAGATTTGGAGGCATTATCTTTTGGGAGAGAGATTTGAGTATGTATACTGTTCATAAGTCATTAGAGTATTTATTCTCCCAGAAAGAGTTGAATATGAGAAAACAGCGGTGGCTGGAGTTTTTTGGCTGCTTATGATTTTAGTATAGAGTATACTCCAAGAAAAGGAAATAAGGTAGGAGATGCTCTTAGTAGAAAACCAAAAAATGTGGTGTTAGCAATGTTGGCAGAATGGAAGCATCTAGAAGCTTAAGCAGTTGTGGGGTGAAGTTGAGATTTACTGCTAGTTCTAGTCAAGGTACCGCCATGATATCTTGTTTGGAAGTAGACTAATGCTGATTGAGAGGATAGCTTCTAAGCAAAGAGAAGATCCCATTTTAGCTGAGAGGATTAGAAAGCTGAGGTCGGATTAGAGATTGATGACCTAAAAGATTTTAATCTTGACCAAAGAGAATGATTGCGAAAGAAGGAACGGTTATGTGTTCCAGGTGTAGAGAACTTAAGAAGAGAAGTTTTAGAAGAATTTCATCGATCGAAATTTATGATTCTTCCTGGTGGAACCAAGATGTATCAAGATATGAAGATGAGCTTTTATTGGTCAGGCATGAAGAGGGGATGTTGGCTTGTGGGTTAGGCAGTGTATCAACAGTCAACAAGCGAAAGGCGAGCATCAGAAGCCAAATGGGTTACTTAGATATTCAAGTTTGGAAGTGGGATTCGATATCGATGGATTTTATAGATCGCTTGCCAAGGACAAATAGAGGAAATGAAAGTGTATGGGTTATAGTGGAAATGTTGAGCAAGAGTGCCTATTTCATTCCGGTAAAGTCAACCAGGACGACGCCTGTTTTAGCAAAATTGTTAATGAAGAACATAGTTAGAGTTCATGGGATTCCTAGTAGCATAGTTAGCGATAGAGATGCATTGTTCGCTAGCGAATTTTGGAGGAATATTTAAGAGGTATTAGGTGCCAAGTTCAAGATGAGTACAGCTTATCACCCACAGATGGATGGGCAGACGAAAAGAGTCAACAAGGTACTCGAAGATTTGTTAAGGGCTTGTGTATTGGACTTTGGTGGATCGTGGGAAGACCGTCTACATCCGATTAAGTTTTCCTATAATAATAGTTATCAGGATAGTATAGAATGATGCCTTTTGAAGCTTTGTATGGAAGGCCATGCAAATCGTCAGCATGTTGGTTTGAGACTGCAGACAGATTGGTCTTAGGTCCAGATTTGGTTAGAGAGGCATTAGAAAAGATTGAGTTAATCCTATGGTGGCTGAAAGAAGCTTAGTCTAGGTAGAAAAGTTATGCAGATAAAAGGCATAAGGACATAGAATTCTCAATAGGAGACAGGATTTTCATTAAAGTATCACCGATGATGGGAGTGGTACGATTTGAAAAGTCGGGAAAGTTGGCCCCGAGGTACGTTGGTCCATTTTAGATTATAGAAAGAATTGGAAAGCTCGCTTACAGAGTATAGTTGCCAAGCAATTTGGCAGGTGTCCACAATGTATTCCATGTTTCTCATCGTCGTAAGTATGTGCATGATCCAGAGGCTACTATTCCCAAGATAGAGTTGGAAGACTTGGTAGTACAGCCTGATTTGACTCTTGTTAGACAATCAGTTCGGGTTGTAGCAAGAGATAAGAAGAAATTGAAGACCAAGGCAGTCAAGTGGGTTAAAGTTCAGTGGAGCGACAATGAGAAAGACTGTAATTAGGGGATGGAGAACTGGATTCGAGAGGCTTATCTTGATCTATTATGATGGTATGTCTATAGTTGATTTACAAAGATTGGTTGATAGGAGATGTTACAAATGATTGTTATGTTTGCTAGTTAGTCCTTACTGAATTTCAAGGACGAAACTCTTCAAGGAGGGAAGCCTATAACACCCATAATTTTATTGATGTTATTTAGGAGATTTGATTAGAGTAAATTAAACAGAATAATGTAGACAAGGAGATTGAGGTTGATTAATTAACTAGTTGGTCAAGCTTATTAAAGCTAACGAACTTATATAAATGGTTAGGAAATTAAAAACAAAGGCATTAGGGTAAATAACCTCCCACATTTCCCACCCTTATAGCTTCCTCATTAGGTCATATACGTTCATTTTACTAAAACAAAAATTTATAATCCTGAGCAAGCAAGGCCGGACATTAGGCAGAAGAGAAGAGGAAATCAAATTAAAAGCTTAAGATTCAACCTAGAGAAATCAATCTCAATCAAACTTCAATTTCCTTATCCAATCTAAGGTGAATAATAATTTCTACATCTCTATTTTGATTTTAACATCATATGGTTTTGTATTATAGGATAAATCTGTTTTATGATATATTGGATAATGATATGCTTGATTTTTATTTATATATAGATTAAACAAGGTCGTTTATAAGTAGATATACATGGTTTCAGGGTAAAACCGAGATGAAATGTTTTTAAATTCCATGGCAAAATTTTATGTTATATAAAACATGATTTCGGAGAAGGGTTTCAATTTTCTTAATTTTTAGAGTTTATATAAATTTTATATAAATTTTCTAATGAATAAAATGATTTAATGGATTATAAATTAATTACGGCTAAAATAAAGATTATTTCGGTTTGGAATTTTTATATATTGGAAAACATATTAAAATAAATTTTTCCTAAGTGTTTTGATGAATATATAGAATTAATTAAGGTATGAGAACTAAATGTTTTATATATTTAATTAAGGAAAATGAGCATTTTATAAAATAAAATTATTATTTATTTCTAAAAATTTGCGGCAGCATTTTTTTGAAAAGAAATTGTTAGCCAATGAGAATTTGACAAACAAAGTCAGGTTAGTTGAAAAGTTATCTTTTTAAGTTAAAAACAAAGAAATCATACTTTTAGCATGTTTCTGCCTTTTACGGTAGTAAACCTTCCAACCCAAACCTCCTAGCTAAGTTGAATGGTTATAGCTTTCTACAAGGTCAAACAAATGAATATGGTATCAAGTATCTTGGTACATAATGAATTGGATAAGGTCGAAGAGTTCTTAGTCGAAAGGTAGATGGCCAAAGAGGTTAGGATATGTTTGTCTAATAAACCAAGTGCTTTCGCCTGCTTTGCTTTCGAATTAGAGCTTCCGACTTGGTTGCTTTCAACTAGGTCATTGGTTTAAAAAGAAAGGTTTTAAAACTTTCGACAAAGTCAAAAGTTTACTGTTGCTCTACCACTATTTTGTTTTGGAACCTTTTAATACTATCGAAATATTACTTTCACTTATCATTGTTTTGTTTTGAACCTTCCAACATAGTCGAAAGGTTATAGCCGCTTTTTCTAACCTTAAGAATTCGTTGCTTTCGACAAAGACGAAAGGTTGCTTGTTTTAAAACCTAACCGCTTCTCCCATTGCCTTCAAAAGGTATCAAAGCCTTTGACTTAGATGATTTTCTTTTGTTTAATAATTAAAATGTAACCCAAGCTTTCGAAGGAGTTGCTTTAAAAAGGTGGAGGTCTATTGTTTTAAATGAACTATTTTAGAGCTTTTGAAGCAAACCTTCCAACAAGGTCGAAAGGCTGCTTCCATTGTAGTCGAAAGGTTTTTAAGGAGGACCTTTCGCAAATTTTAACTTGAACCAATTAAGTCTTCAAAAGGTTTATATTTTAAGAGTTGAATGCTTTTGAAAGGTTTGAATTACTGAATGGTTTCAATGGTTACGTAAGGTTTGGTTTTAAAAGATTTGAAAACCCATACTCTAATTTTTAAAGGAAAATCCACGGCTTATATAAAAAAGTTTTGTAAGGGTTTTAAGTACGTAATTTTGAAGAAGTATTACCTTGATAAAAATATAAGTTAAAGGTGTTAAAAATGTTTTATGATACGTAGTTCAAGGACCTTAAACCCATAGGAGTGGTATTGTTAATTAATGTTATACTTCTTCAAATATGAGTATATTCACATGATAACCCATAACTGTATTTTGGGGAAAAAGGGTTGGAAGAAGCAGTAGGTTAACTCAAATAGTGAATACAAAATTACTTAAACTCCTGAATGAGCAGAATTGCAACCATCGAGTTAGGGTGACCAAAAATATAGGATGCGTAAACTTTGTAGTTATTGGAGGTAAACCAAAAGGTTCATAGTAAACCCATGAAAACTATGATAAAGTAGTTATTGATGCATACCAAGAGGTTCATAGTAAACCAATGAAAACTACGATAAGGTAGTTATTGGTGCATACCAAAGGTTCATAGTTAACCCATGAAAACTATGCATAAGGACAGTGGGCAGGGGCTAATTGGTTTGTGATGAACCCATGAAAACTATATCCGGATTAAGAATTGACATCATTTAATAGATTCCTAGTAAACCCATGAAAACTAGGATAAATAAGTGGCTAATGGAAGTATTAGTAGGTTCCAAGTCAACCCATGAAAACTAGGATGCGTAATGATTTACTGGATAAATCTATAGGTTCCTAGTCAACCCATAGAAAATAGGATAAGGTGATTAGTTATTAGAATGAATAATAGGTTCAGGAGGACCCATGAATTAATTAAGTTAACTGGCAATAGTCAATTTGTTCTTACTAATCCCATGAAAACTATGATTAGGACATGGTGTCTATTAGTTATACACAGGTTATTAGTAAACCAATGAAAACTAAAAGGTTAATAGTGACTCTATAAACTATAATAATGGCAGGGTGTTAGATTAAACTAAGAATGGAAAGATCTTATTATTTTCAAGTATGCATATCATCATAATGTTTTGAAATGTATATATTAACCATTGTGGATGCAGGAGCAAAGAATTTGGTTTTATAAAGGTTTTAGGATAATAGTGAGGGGAAAACCCGTTCTGCCAAGCGGCATTGTCTCTCTAGACATCTAAAATGATTGAGATGTTAAATTATTATTCATACCAGGCTTTATGTCTGACTCGAAGTTTTTGTTTTCCCTTTAAACTCTCGGGTACTCAATTGATTTTGAATAGTTTGAGATTTAAGCTTCTCAAGTTTTCTTCTCAAACGAATAAAGCTTCCGGGGGTGTGCAAGTGGCAAATGGTTATTTAGAGTTTTTCTTTTCGTTGTGTGTTTTGTTTGTAAAGGCAGTTTTATTAGCCTTACTATATTCTCTTATCAACCAAGGGGGCATCTTCATATGCCGCTCTTGGCATATTTATAATAATTATATTTTGCTGAATGTGGTTAACATAATTCAGAGATTATCTAATGGACAAGAAATGTTTTAGATAGAATGAGGAAATACATTTTTGAAATGTTAAATTTTTCCCATATTTTTGTGATTTGTGTATCAATGTATCTAGCACTACCATATTTGATCACCGAGTATTAATAACTATGGATGACTGTAGCATCCGTTGCCGTTAGTTTTGAACCTTAAAGTAGGGGGATGTTACAGCTGCCCAAATATTGGGTTGGGTCGGGTTGGATCCAATAGCTCACCCGACCTGTATAGGTATGGGCTAAAGATAGTTCACTCTGTACCTGATCCCATATGAGGTTAGGTATGAGTTAGGTTGAAGTATGTGTTGAGTTGGGTTAACTAGGGTTGGGTTATATAAACTTAATAATAAATTGAGAATTTGGAAAATTTATCAAAATAAAGTATCAAAATATTCAACTCCAAATAATATATTTTAGCTACCATAACGCCATAAAAAGAACTAATTCATCGCAACACATATTAAAAGAGTTTCAATCCAAAATATTTTAAAATCCTCTTAGAATATTCCTCAAAATTTCAGAATCAACCCTATGGGTGTTGACCACTCCAATGTTACTTGAATTTACATCGATATGTTTTTAAGTATATTTGTTCTAAAAAATGTATATCTTGTTCTATATTTTGACTGCACTAATTTTACATAGTTTGATACTAAACAAATTTCTTTAAGTGAGGTTAGGTTGGGTTAAAATAGGATCAGGTTGAATAAAATATCACATTTGATCTGTATATAGTGTGGGTTGTGAATCATAACCAGTATCCAACCTGGACTAGGATGGGTTGGGTCAGGTTTACATGATATGGGTCGGGTTAGTGGGTCGGGTCGGGTATAGGTTGTGTGTACCCATATTCACGAGTACCAGAAACTCTTTAGATGACCAAGTAATGTTGGACATTTAAGTAATTCTTAAGTTTATCTATTAGCTTTGTACAAAATTTTTTGTTCAAAATAACTTTTATAAGTAAAGTATATTATTTGGAGTCATTCATTGCACTGCCACAAATAGACAAATACCCAACTTTGGTCGATCGGAAGAGGACAATATTGTTATACAACCTGAAGATTTTAACTATTACTTATATAAAAAACATTAAACACACACTATATAAAAAAGAGACAAGACCTGTACTATATCACAAATCGAAAAAATTCTAACTTTACTAGTTAAGTAGAGAACGATAATATTAGACATAACAATAGAAAAACGTAACCATTAACCAGAAATCAGAATAATCTTCATTATAGCTTGCATAGGTTACAACCAAAATTAAATTTGTAATAAATTTATACAACGTTATATTAACCTATAAACATACATATCTGACTAACAGTTGGATGAACACTATAGACTAACATGATATTCTCTAATTTTTCTCTTCAGTCTCTCATATTATTTAGGTTCGAGCTTAGAGAGATTCCAATTTAACATGGTCGAAATGGATGCTCCTTTCATCATCCTCATTTTCTCGCTTTTGAGTTCCAAGTACCCTTCTTGCAAACAAATATCTACTCTTCTTTATTCTCCTTTCTTGACCTTGCGCTCATTCCATTTCTACAGTCTCCTCTTCTTCTTTTCTTCCTCCAACAATCTTGTGTCTTTATGTACTAAAGATATAAATTCAATTATTCTATCATAATGGGCGTTGTAATCAATTTTATTCTTCAATTTGTGTTTTTCTTCAACCCAATCTACATTATTACTATGAAATGGAGGGTTTTCTTGTTCTTCAACGGCCATTGGTACATCGAAATCTCCCGTGCTGGAATCAGGATTCATTCTTCTTAGTGCAAATTGAAATCTAATTGTTTCATTTTTATCATGCTCGATTTTTCTTCCTCTCTAAGGAGATTGTAGGCATGCTAAAGATTGAAAGCAACTCCCTTGTTTTGTTATACATAGGATTCATTAGCTTGTTCGAGATGAAAATTTAAATAAAATGTGAGGGGATTTTAGTAATAAATAATTTATAAAGATGGTAGATAGTAAAAACTGATAAGTTAACATCTACAACCCCACTTTGTTTTCTCGTCTCCATTACCGCTATGATCGCATTCCATTATTGGCATTCCATGTTCATACGTCTTCATTGAGTTTTAAAAGAAGCAACGGTTCTACGAATACTACTGGGTAGACGAGCAAGAAAAGGTTTAAAGTAGACGCCCAAAAAGAAAACTCAATTTTCTATACACCTTTCTTGTCATTAATAGAACGCTCTACCCAACAAATAGCAAGTTTCTCTTATTCGTCTTTTGACCATATCAGTTGATAAGAAGTAGAAATTTTATATGAAATTTCATCTACTTTAGGAATTGAGGACTCGTCTATGTTGAATCCTCATATGTTCGATCTCATTAAGTCCATTGGGATTGTTGACTTAAACTGTTGTTTCTATCCCATAACATTACATGTCACGATCCAAAATTCAACGTTCGAAAATTGACATCAAATACCTCACTTGTATTCGACTACATCGAACTCCAGTCGGATGGAGCTTATAACAACATTAGATGAATATAAAGCAGTGGAAATAAAATGAATATCATGCATCATATCACAGATACAACATCATAATAATATCTGTTACAACATCAGAGTACATAATACATGAATAACATCTTCAAATAGAATGACATAATAGAACAACTAGATATCATATGCCAAAAAGTCTTCAAAAGGATAGAGAATGATAATGAACACCTAACTAAGCACCTCGAGATCCAAAAGTTTCCAAAATGTCTCTAAGGTGTGAGCTTCCACAAACCAAAAATCTCCGAACCAAAATACTCCAAAATGTAGCTAGAGCCAAAATACAGAAAACCTGCTACTAGGCTGCCCGTGTAGAAATGGTGGGCACCTAGAGTTCAGAAAGGAAACAATAACTCCAGGTTAGTCATGGGACTGGTATGAGTAAACAAAGATAATTGCTTTTACATAAAACAGATTCATACAAGAAAAACCGGTATGCTTTTGGAAAATGAAACTACCATAAGACCTCCCACCACACACACAATGCAATTGCAGAATTGGGGAAGATTTCTTCTCATGATAGTCAAATATGCCTGATACGGGAAAAATTCTTGATATTATTACTAGTGCATAGTGCAGAAAGACATTTCGAAAGTAAAATATCAATCCTAGCCAACATACGACCAGTATCGTATGCCTACTATAGCTACCATCTAAACAGTGGGGCGCCACCATAAGTAAATGGCAGGTAATACAGCTAAAACGTATGGGGTTCATATTGGGAATTGGATTTCCAACAAATGGTCAGGCTAAGGAACTTCCTATGCCACATGGGTACGCCTCTGGCGGGACATTCCGAGAACCTACCCGGCTCTCTGCTAACACAAGGCCGTGTTACCTCTATAACTAGGTAACTACTGCTCGAGTATGCCACTCCCTGGTCCTTTGGGACCTTTATCCGAGGGCCCTCCATCACAAAGCAACAACCACATAGAATAATGAGATTGAAGCAACCACATAGGTAAGTATCTGGGCTCCATACCATGACACTACCTTTTTCCAGAAGGAAATGACATACCCTAAAGGGTGCGACCCTCATAACCTTGCCGCATCTTTCCTGTTTCGACCATTTCCGGGGTGTGAGGTCCGATGGGGTCTCGTCCACAAAGCTACGCTTTACACGAAAGCCATGTTTTGATCACAAATGATCATCGCTATACAGCAGCACTTAGCATGCCACACTGCCAAATTGGGAGTATATCGTTGATAACTTCAACTACATAACCTCTGAGCTCGTACGTCTCAGAGAAGGGTGTTAAACTAAGAGAATAAATTCTCCGCCACCAACAGATATGTATTTGAAAGAAATCGGCTTTATATCTCAAAGTGTAGTGTCAGACACACGACCATACAAGTCTGTTCCAGGTTCGAACAGAACCGAAGGCACTTCGTCCAATAAAGGAAGAAGCCCTTGCAAATCCGGGCGTCCACAATCCCGATCGGACTTCCCATCACTTAGAGAATCCCTATACCGGAGCAACTCGGTGCAGAGACAATCGATAGGTTATCCTATCGTTTTCGAAGACACCCGGTCTTCACCGTCGGTCTTCAAATGCAATCCATTCGTCGAATCACTATTCGGAATGGGTTATATGACACAAAGGTCCTCTCCCGGCTAATCTGAATTGTGAGCGCTCAAATTTAAAACATGTGGGTGTATCAATCACAAAGGTTCACATTCAAGGTTCAATGTGGGTTTCAGATAACAAACTGAAATCCGACTCCCTGTCACATCGAAGTTTAAATGCCATTTTACGGGCAAAAGGGGTTTCACAAACATATGGGAACAAATCAGAAATCACAATTCATCACAAAGCAATCACGACATCACAACAAAAATATCAATCCAATATAGAATATTTGATGATGGTCAATCATCGTTGATTCAAGTGATTGTGATTAAAGTGAATTAGCTATAAAATTGTCTTTATTAATCTTTTAAATTAATGGTAATTTAATTTTTAATATGAATTAATTTGATTGGCTTAATTAGTTGATTATTCTTTAGTTTATTGTTTTAATTTTTTAATTTTTTGGTGGTTAACTAATTAAGTTTAATTACCTTTATTCATTGGCTATTCTTTAAATAAATTATTTGTTTATAAAAATCATTACAAAGCATTAAATTGTTAATTACGATTTCAAGATAAATTTGTTTTTAAAGTTACACTTGGATATTTGCTTTACTTTCGAATTTGTCATTAAGCTAACTTTTAAAACAAACTTTTATTAATTTTAAAATATTCTTGAATTTCATAAATTATAATTACCATTTGTTTCATATTCTATTTACAAATATAAATAGTTTATTCAGAAAATAAATTTAACTTGTGTTTAAAATTTGGTTGAAAACTGGGTTTGTTGCTTTCATTCCTTCACCCGAGGCTTACTTCGAGTTTACCCCGAGACAAACACCCCTTTACTTCGGGTTTTACCCCAGAGTGACCCGTGTTGCAATTTTTTTTTCGAATTTTGCTTAAGGTTTAAAAACAACATGATAAACGCTAAGGCCACTCAAGTTTCTCTTCGAGTTCCCACGCGATTTCCCCCGTGCTGCGCTTCGAGTTACTCCTCGTCCTCCCCAACCCATTACACTGACACACCACCCATCCACGTGCACGTGCATGGCTATCTTCACCGCCGTTGGACGGTGCAACGGCCACCAACACGTCGACGTCAACCCCCCAAGACACCACGAACACCCGGATTTCGAATTTATTTCGAAACCACAAATCAAGCAACATGACCCAAAAAAAACATCAGGCACGCCATCAGATGCTCGCCTCGCACCGCCTCCCCAGGCCATTATCGGCCACCAAACTCAGTCCCTAGCCTTGTCATTGTGTCACGCTTCGATTCGCCCCGGTGGCATACAGTCCGATCGCTTGTGGGTGGTGCGGCAACGTCGTCTCTAACGTGAACAGAAAATAGGGTTTAAACCCTAGTTTGCTTTCAAATCAAAGATTTAAGGGTTTATAAATTAATTCAGTATTTTTCTGATGATTTCGAATATTAAATCATGCTTCCAGAACGATCTCGAGGTCCAAAATTCCATAGATCACTAGAATTACTCCCAAATTCATTTTCAGTTCAAACTCCATTTCCCAGAGGGATGTTCAATGAAAAAATTAAATTTTTGATTCTAAAATCATCACTTTTGAAGTAGATTCACATAGTTTTATAGGAATTAAGATATGCGAAATTCGAATTTCTGGAAAATTTGAATTGTTACCGTGTTTCATAATCTCTAGGAAGAAAACCATATAAAACTTACTTTAATTCATTACTGAAAATACAAGACAGGTTTAAACAATTTTTTTTACTTGTTTACATCTTTTCAGAAACAAGGAGAGAGAGAGATTTAAATTTCCTTTGATATGGATTATCCTATGAACCAAAGTTCAGATGCTACTGATGTGCACGTGAATGTTCATATTTTTACCACCATATTTATTCTATTTAAATTAAATAAATGATCATATTGGGTATTTTAACTTGTTTAAACCAAAATTCATATTATTTGAAATTGTCACATATTCATCTTCATCCAAGGGCAAAATGGTCATTTTTGTGCATATATTAATTTGAGAAAAATTAATTGAAAATTTGCATATATTTTTGTAGTAAATTGATCTCAAATAGAAGTGGTTTCATGAAGATATGCATGCAAAAAATTAATACAAAGGAATGAAGATGGAAATAATTCAAAGTGAAGAACATGGAGGACCCCACCTACCCACCTACCTTAATGTACAAATTAAAGGCTAATGCACATGCTTTTGGAGATAATGGCTTCGTGTACACTTAATGGGGGATTAAGACATGTTAATGATAACTTGGCCTCCACACTTCCTAAGGGGCATTTTGGGCATTCCCCAAAAAAATGAATTAGGGTTTTAACACTTGTATAAATACCCCTTATGTTTCATGTAGCCCTCTCCTCTTAGTTAGTTAGTTTTAGTTGAGAAAATAAATCAAATCTCTATTGCTTTCCATGGCTACTTAGCCATTTCTTCTCTTATGTAATTCTTTTTTATGCAATGTTAATTATTGTTTCTTTTTAATTACATGTTCATTTACTTTCATGTTGTAGTGTAGATCTCTTCTCCTTTATGCAAGTAGACTAGTTTTCTTTTCATTTGCTTTCTTTTTTCTTTCTTTTTTGCTTTCATGTTGTTGCTACACTTGTTCATATGATGACAAATATGAGAGGCTAAACCCCTTCAATTTAGGGGTAATGAAGCTCTCTAATCATGTAGCTTCAACTTAATTTGATGTTTATGCTCTCTTTTTATGCTTAATGAGAATGAATGAAGTGGTTTAATGATGTTGTTTAGCTTTGAATTTGATAGTCTATGTTGTTTATAACAAATAGGCTATGCTTAAACAAACAAAACACAAATTGCCTCTTCATCTACATATGATTATGGCAAAGAAGTGATTGTTGAAATTGAAATTTGATGGCTTATATTTCTAATTAATGGTTAATAGGCCATGCTTAAAATAAATTTTGCTTTCAACTTTGTTGTCATATTTTATGAGATTTAAAAGTGTATTAGTGGTTGTGTTATAGTTTGATGGTTTATATTGAGCTAATTAATAGCACAAATATACCATACTTATGATAAGCACATCAACTAATTCAATAATGACAAGAAAAGAGAGTTCATAACTTCATTTTGTTGATTTATGTGATCTAGAGAGTGGAAATTGCCTCTAAATTGTCTTAACACTCTCATATTTTTATCTATTTTCTTTTGTCATTTTTCTTCTTCTTTTTAGTTAATCACTCTTCCAACTTTGGTTAATTTGATTGAGTCGAATTTTAAAATCATCAATTCCCTGTGGATCGACCCGTTCGCCGCGTGCTACATTCATACACCGTGCGCTTGCGGTTATTTTTATCTCTAAATTCGTTCGACGGTTTTCTAATCCGATAGAAATTCCGTCGACGAACAAGTTTTTGGCGCCGTTGCAGGGGACTTGTTTTGATTTTGATTTTCTATTCTTGGGATTATTTTTGTGTGATTTTATTTGTGTTTTTATTTTGTGTGTTTGTTTGCATTTAAAAAAAAAATTGTTGTGTGTGTTGTTTGATTTTATTGTTTGCATTTTATTTGTTGTGTGTTGTTCATTTGCCTTGCATATATAAAAAAAAAAGGGGCACATACAATTTCAAAACCAAAAAAAAGTAAAAAAAAATCTATTTCACTTGCAATTTTTATTTACATTTTACATTGCTTTTCCCTTAATACAAAAAAGAAAAAAAAATTACACTGCACTGTGTTATACCCCTCACCCCTCTGTTGCACTCAAATACCAAAGCATTCCTCACTGTCCAAACTGAAAACTGCCTCTGTCAACCACACTTCATAACTGCTCCAGACCTTCCTCGATACCAACTGTCTTCTTGGCACATAACCACCCCACTGTCAATACTTCTCTGATTCACATTTTCATTTTTCCCTCCTCTGCCAACCTGCACATCAGTGCACTTCATCCCCTCCCTGCCATTCACTTAACGACTACAACTGCTCAACTTTCTTCCTTGCCACTATACCCCGTCTGCAATACACTCCCCTACACTGCCTTCATCGACCACTTCAAGCCATTCACTGTCCACTTCAAACAACCAGACCACCAAGCAGCAGCATCTACTCCACGTCTCTCCCTTCTCTTACCATCTTCACTTCCATCAAAAACCACTCCAAACCCATCAAACAATCCCTGCCTCGTCACCTTAACAGATCATCCCCTGCCTTTCACTGTCCTTCACCACTTTATCAGCCTGCCTACTTCTTCTTCCACATACATTACCCTACCAGACCATATCTCCATCCACTTCATCAAAACTGTGTGCATACAAACATTGTCTCCACCACCCATTCAACACACATTTCCACAATTCACATATCATAAACCACAACCCCAATCATCAAAAACAAAAAAAAGAACAAAAACTCACCTGTGCATACCATACGCCCACATACGACCACCGCAACCCAAACTTCACTGTCCTGCATTGCAACTAACCCACTCTGCTCATTACTGTTGCATACAAACAATCTACCTGCCTGATAGTTCATCCACAAATACCATCTAGCAGCAAACATCTTCACTGTTTCACTGCCACTTGCACTGCCGTTATCAATTAACACTCACCTGCCCTGCTACTGCTCACACACCTCAAACAGCAATCACCTCAAACACACTACCAATATTCAATCCCACTGCTCAACTGCTGTCACACCTCTCCTACCTTCAGCAAACGGCAATCACAGAGTGACCATCATCAATATCTCTTCCATCCACTTACACATCATCTCCAATTCTAGCCCCGATACGACATACCTGATATACTTGAACGAAACAAAAACCGCAACCAGAAAATCCCCAAATGTGAGCAATCGCGAACCTCCAATCTACAGTCCCCAAATCGCAACCAAAATTCGAACAGCTGCAGCTCCACTTCAATCACCAGAAATCGTGAACTCGAAACCTCATCCAAATCATCGTGAACCAAGCCGCAACCCTCATTCCAAAGCCACTGTTTCGCCTGCAAACAACCACGAGCATCTAAACGCTGTTGAACACCACAATCCTCAACCCTTCTACTCCTTCATGACAAAACAAAACTCACATTTATTTTCGATTTGTGATTAGAACAGAGGAAAGACATTCGAGTTTTTTTTTCCCCCATTGATTGGCGATTTGAACAGATAGAAAGAGAGTTGTTTTTGGTTTTGCATTAAAAAGTTGGCTATCTGGTGAAAAAGTCGAATTTGTGTTGAAGAGTGGCATTGGGCTTGCGATGGAATCGATTGGGCTGATTTTTTTTTTAATTTGCTTTCTTTTGTACATTTTTAGTCCATCCTTATTTTTTTCTATAGAAAAAAGAGAGAGAAATTTGCTTTGTTTTTCTTTGTTCTATTTGTTTTGATTTTTTTTTTAAGAAAAAAAACAAAAATAATCTTTGCTTTGAGTTTTCTCTCTTTCATTTGTTTTGTTTTGCTTCATTTGATTTTACTTGATTTATTTTATTTTAGGTTCTTCGTTGATAATTTTTTTTTTAAGTAAACCCCTACTTTTAAGTTTCCTTTCAAAAAAAAAACCAAAAAAAATATATTGTATATATCTTAGTTTTTAATTTTCAGGTTGCCAAAGCAGGAAATAAAGGAAGAATAGCTTGCTGAAAATTGCTTCCTTAGCTAGCCAAAATAAATTGCTCTGCTTGTTAAAAAATTCTGCTTTCATTTCTAGTTTTATTTGAATTGAATTGTTGGTTTCTTGCAGTTGCATTTTAAAAAAATAAAAAAAAATTCATTCGTAGTTGCATTGTTAATACACATTTACTTTCTGTTCTGCATTTCATCCTAGATTTTGATTAATAAAAACGGTTAGACATCGACAACACTTGATTGTATATCGACAATTTGTCTTCTTTGAACAATTTAATTTCTTGGTGTCTAGGCTACGGCAGAGTAATAACCATTTATAAATATTACGGTGATTCGTAAATATTATAGTGGTTGTTACTCTGAAGTTACTTAAACCTTCAGCTGCATTGCTACGGTGATTCGTGTGCACCAATAAATCCTGCCTGTTACCTGGCTGAGAACTATCTTGTTTATTTAAGACAGTTTGTGATTATACAATTTTGGGTTAACTTAGGATAAATTATTTGTAATTAGACCCCTGCATTCATTTAGTTGCATTAGTTCATGCATATTTAAAAAAAACAAAAAATTCAAAATTCAAAACTAAAAAAATTGTAAATATTCCTTTTCTTTTGAAATTTTTTTCTTTGAAATTTCAAAAAAAAATCCAAAAAAAATTAGAAAAACCAAAATTCGAAAAAAAATTTGAAAAAAAAATAAAAATCGATTTCCCTTTTCAAAAATAATTTTTTTTTGTAAATATTTTTCGTTTATAAAAAAAATTCTTGAAAATGTCTGAATATCCATATCCACTTGAATTTTACAATAGTTGTGAAAATCAATATAATCCATATTATTTCAGTCCAAATTCGTATGGATATTTTAACAACAACTATTTTGTAAATAATTCAAATTTCGAACAATAAAATTTTCGAAACGATGACCAACGTTCGACTCTTGAAAATAGCATCGAAATGATTTCATCTTTACTCGAACTTTCTACACGACAAAATCAAGAGATAAATGATTTATGTAATTCTGATTTGTGTAATAACTCGAGTCAAGGATTTCAAAATTTGAATTCAATTCAAAATTCAAACGATTACGATTATAACCCATGCCAATTTAATTTCGAACTCCAAAATGAATTCCAAACTCAATATGAAAATGGGAACAACTTTTCAAACGAATTTGGCAATGGGATAATCTTAACCATGTTACGAGTGAAAATTTTTGTTCTCAACAAATCCACATCGAAAATTCTCAATTTAATAACTATAAATTGGATTTTGTTGAACAAATGAATGAAATTTACAATGATCACACTGATTTGTTGTTTGAAACTTATATGAAACAACGTGAACAACAAAATCAAATCTCAACGTGTGATGAGTCAAGTGATAATCCACCTTTTACCCAAATTGACGATTTTCAAATAACAACTTTTGAATTTGATAATGACGATCTTAATCAAGTTGTTGAAAATATGGTAATTGAGTTGGATTTCAATTCTTTTGAGGGTGCGAAACTCGATTTAAACTTTGATCTTCCTTTTTCTGAAAATTTGAATACGACAACTTTAAAACTCGATTTACATGATGAAGTTGTTGATAATCCAACAAAGGATGTCGAATTTAACGAACATGAGTTTTATGGACTTTTTGAAAATGAGTTGTTAAATTTTGAAGGGGAAAATTTTGATCACCATTTTGATTTTGAAATCGATACTTTGAAAGAAATTGAACTTCAACCAATTTTTCGATCTACCCCAAAAATCATCGAAAATAAAACAACTCGTATGATTTTCAATAAAATGACTTTCGTTTTTCCAAATCGACAATTAACTTCAAATTTTTTTACGATTTGGTTTTTCGTGCTTAAGCTGTGTCTCACACATTTGACGAGACAAATGAATTGGTCTTTGGAAGACCGTTTCATTTACTTTTTGACTATATACTTTCTCATCTCTTGTAAATAGTAATCTTTCATGTAAATATAGGATTTTTATTTTATTTTTCTCCTTCCATTTGGGTTGACTGTGGGGACAGTCAAAAATCAAGTGTGGGGGGGGGGACTCATCTTCAATTTTTTTTCATGGTTTATTTTTGCTTTAAAATCAAAAAAAAATTAAAAAAATCCCAAAAACAAATTTCTTTTGATTTATTTTTAAAAGAAACACTATAAGATAAATATATGGCTTTGGTTTATTAAATTGAACTTTTTGAAAATTTATTGGTCTTAACAAAAATAAAAATGAAGTTTGATTACAAATAATAATGGTTTAACTAGTATCTAGGAAGATTCATATGTGTTAATTATGAAGTACATCCTAATTGAAAATCTTTGTTTTAAAAAGTGGTTAATTTAAAGTAAAGGATATAACATTTTTTTTGGTCTTCTAAGTTAAATGGTGCTAAGATGATTTTGCAAAACTCCATCTCAAAAAATATAAAAATAAAAAATAATAACATCCAAGTATTCACTCATTTAAAAGTCCTCACGGTTATGCATGGGTGATTACTTGGAATTTTTGATTATGTGATTTCATACTCGTTTAAAAGTCCTCACGGTTATGATGTATGGAATACATGTAAAAAAAAGACTTAATAAAAACCACCTACGGTCGATAGAGTATGCACGAAAGTGTGTGCACTCGCCATGCTCTGTACTCCCCTCACATAAGCCCGAAAGGCAGTGCATGGGTGGTATATATGGCCTCAGTTTATCTGAGCTAGGTGAGTAATTTTTCTTGCAAATAATGAGAGAGCAAGCAATTGAAATCCTAGCACTATTTTTACTTAGTTGATTTGATTTGTTATTGAAAAGAAATTAAAATACCACTTTGATAAACTTTGATAATCAACTAAGGATCCATTTCATAGTTACACTTTTGTTATTAACCAAAACAACGAGTTAAACTATAGTCTATTTGATATGATAACTTGATTTTTGTTGGAAATTTTGACGAGTAAATGACATAAATTTTCAAGATAATAACCAAAACCTATATTTAACTTATTCATGTCAATTTAAAAATAAATCCTTCATTTGTAAATATTTTCAAAATTTTGCATTCATCTCTTTGTAAATATATCTTGCATTTTGTAAATATTTTCATCCTGCATTTGGATTTTGTGGGTAGTATCCGCTGAAAACCCTCACGAGACAACACTCGTCCTACTGGGGACACCCAGAGGTTTAACGGCTTGTTGCATACGCTCAATGCAATCGTGCTTCCTACGAAAACGGATTTATCTTAGTTTTCCTTTATTCGAGGACGAATAAAAAGATAAGTGTTGGGGTATTTGATGTGCATGTGAATGTTCATATTTTTACCACCATATTTATTCTATTTAAATTAAATAAATGATCATATTGGGTATTTTAACTTGTTTAAACCAAAATTCATATTATTTGAAATTGTCACATATTCATCTTCATCCAAGGGCAAAATGGTCATTTTTGTGCATATATTAATTTGAGAAAAATTAATTGAAAATTTGCATATATTTTTGTAGTAAATTGATCTCAAATAGAAGTGGTTTCATGAAGATATGCATGCAAAAAATTAATACAAAGGAATGAAGATGGAAATAATTCAAAGTGAAGAACATGGAGGACCCCACCTACCCACCTACCTTAATGTACAAATTAAAGGCTAATGCACGTGCTTTTGGAGATAATGGCTTCATGTACACTTAATGGGGGATTAAGACATGTTAATGATAACTTGGCCTCCACACTTCCTAAGGGGCATTTTGGGCATTCCCCAAAAAAATGAATTAGGGTTTTAACACTTGTATAAATACCTCTTATGTTTCATGTAGCCCAATCCATCACACTGACACACCACCCATCCACGTGCACGTGCACGGCTATCTTCGCCGCTGTTGGACGGTGCTGCGGCCAGCAACACGTCGACGTCCACCCCCCCAAGACACCATGAACACCCGGATTTCGAATTTATTTCGAAACCATAAATCGAGCAACAGGCCAAAAAAAAACATCAGGCACGCCATCAGATATTCGCCTCGCGCCGCCTCCCCAGGCCATTATCGGCCACCAAACTCAGTCCCTAGCCTCGTCATTGTGTCACGCTTCGATTCGCCCCGATGGCATACGGTCCGATCGCTTATGGGTGGTGCGGCAACGTCGTCTCTAACGTGAACAGAAAATGGGATTTAAACCCTAGTTTGCTTTCAAATCAAAGATTTAAGGGTTTATAAATTAATTCAATATTTTTCTGATGATTTCGAATATTAAATCATGCTGCCACAATGATCTCGAGGTCCAAAATTCCATAGATCACTAGAATTACTCCCAAATTCATATTCAGTTCAACCTCCATTTCCCAGAGGGATGTTCAATGAAAAAAATTAAATTTTTGATTCTAAAATCATCACTTTTGAAGTGGATTCACATAGTATTATAGGAATTAAGATATGTGAAATTCGAATTTCTAGAAAATTTGAATTGTTACCGTGTTTCATAATCTCCAGGAAGAAAACCATATAAAACTTACTTTAATTCATTACTGAAAATACAAGACAGGTTTAAACAAAAAATTTACTTGTTTACATCTTTTCAGAAACAAGGAGAGAGAGAGATTTAAATTTCCTTTGATACGGATTACCATGTGAACCAAAGTTCAGATGTTACTGTGTTTTTTTCAAAGTTTTCCTAGTAAAGAACAGTGGCTTTGCTTTGATTAAATCTGAACCATGATGCATTGTTAAACATCCTTCTACCTATCTTTACAATTCGATTACTTTTCAAAAGAACTGGGGAGAGGGTTTTCTTTTTTTTTTCCTTTTTTTTGAATGACACTGTAACTCAAATTGTTTACAGGAAAAACAAAACACAACAAAGAAAAATAGGAAACAATGTTTCCAGAAAATCAAAACACAAGCCTATCATTCATTCAATTCAAAGCCATCACATTCATATAGGCATTCAAGCACAAAGAATTTGAATAAACATAGGTCTACTCACCTTTTTTTCCAAAAGATAGGAATGCTTCCTGACAGTTTCAAAACAGAGATGAAGCCTGAACCTCTTCTTCTTTTTTTTTCTATTTTAAATTATTTTAAATTTTAGATTTGCAATTTCATAGTTATAGATCTTTGTTTATTCCTGGTTGTATTCATTTACTTAATAAATCAATAACCAAATTTTTAATTCACTTACAGTTAAATTCTTTTTTTAATAGAGTAGAGAGCCTTTTTATTTTCTGCCACTAGAAAACCAAAATAGCTTTTAATTCTTAATTCTTCCTGCAAATAAAATTAGATATGGTTGTATTAAATCCCATGTTGTATTTATTTATTTTAATCATTAAAAAAACAAATCTTTTCCAGATTACTTACAGCTTGAAATTTTAACATAGAACTTTTTCCTGAAACTTGAAACCAACAATAGAGTAAAACTTTGATCTTGATTCTTCCTGCAACCAATTAAATATTGTTTAATTCTTGCTTCATTTTATATTACAACCTTAAATTCAAAATAAATAAATAAAGTTACTTGCCTTTTTAAATTTTATTTTCAGAAAGAAAAACTGCACTGCCTTAAAACCAGAAACCCCTCTGCTTCACAAATCTGCAGTTTTTGTTTTGAATTGATTGTTTACTTGATTTAAAAATCAAAATTTCATAAACTATAAATTTTAAAACAGAACTTACCTGAAAGTATCACAATACTGTTTGAAACACTTCAGATTTTACTTTGAAATTGAAGAAGACAGTTTCCTTTCTTTTCTTTTATTTTTTTCCTTTTTCTGAACTTTTCTTCTTGAATGTTGAAGTAAAGATTGCAAAATCTTTTGATTACTGAACATCAAGTGTTAGGGGATTTAAAAATTTGAATTTTATAAGGTGAAGAGTTTTCTTGAATTTTTTTATTTGAATATTTTATTAAGGAATTGATGCCTTATGCCATTTGTAAGAAGAGATCTTAAACCCTAGATTTTGTTAATTATTCAACTCTATTTTCCATGTATGTTTCAGCCTTTGATGTTTACAAAGCAAAAGAAAACTTTATAAATTTTATATCTATATCTTATACATTTTTAAAAATAAATGTATTTTTTTACTCTTTTGTGTGTGTATATATATATATATATATATATATATATATATATGTCTAACATGTACAATGTTGAAAGAATTAAACTATTATATATATATGTGTGTGTGTGTGTGTATTACATCTTCATAATTTTAAATGCTACTTACTTTTTAAAACATTTATTATAAGTTTAAGTTCAACCTTTAACTTTTTTTTTAAACTTGAAATATAAACACTAATGTCCATTTGTATATCCACCCTTATTTTGAACAAATTAAAATTAAAATTTTTAAGGTGTATTCAATGTTACTAATATATGTCATGTTCATATATATATAAGATTTTAAATCCAAATGACTTTTAAAACATTTAATATTTCAATATTTTCAACTCGAAATAAAATTAGAATTTATTCCATATATTATTTCCACTAATTTTATTTGTTTTAGATTTTCCTTCCAATTTATTCTCAAGTTAAACCCCAAGAGTTTAAATATATTATTTATTTTAATTAAAAAATTTGGGATGTTACATTACATGTTCCACAAAGCCTTCATGCTCACTTTGATTTTGATTGAAACCGCCGTCAACTGCTTCAAAATGAGATGTTGAACTTCTTCTATAGTTGTTATTTTGTGTTAAATTACCTCGCAAACTACCAGTAAAACTTGCGAACGATATCATGGGTTAATATCTATGCAGTGATTGCTAAATCAATCATTGAAGGCTTGACACATTTGCTGTGACTATTGCCGCAAACGAATTTTGGATTAGTAGTAAGAATTTTATTGATAATTCTTATTTCTCTATTGATTTGGCGATGTATCATCGTAAACATCTGAATTTTGATTACCTTCTTGAAATCTTTGAAATGGGAAGGACATCATGTTTTTTCCTATTTGGTTGTTGGACATTTTTGCAACTAAACTGATACCGATTTGCATGATTTAAGGGATGATAAATAAGAAATAAGGATAAAAATTTATATTCGAAAGAGAAATTTTGATCTAATTTCTATAAAGTAAGACAGTGGTCAAAAATATACTACATTACCTTATCTCACATCAATAATGTTTGATAAATAAGGAACGTTAATATTATTTTTACCATTGCATTGATTTACCTGGCATTATTAATACAGGTTATTTACCTGCAATTAATAATGCTGGATAAATCACTGACTAGTAGGATCGTCGAAGCAGCTTTGAAATTTTGTAGTGAGCTCAAGATTGGACTCACTGACCCCATTGGGGTCAGAGCCCTATTTGGGATGCTTTTACAAATAAAATAAAACATTAAAGAGCAAACGCATAGTCAGCCCATGTTTTCTATGAACAACTAGGTTAGCAAATAATAGTTATAATAATTGCCTTGGCTTTGATCACGAGTCAAACGACATTCAACTTTTAAATCACTAACATAAACTAATTCCTTTCCTTGTAAAATAATTGCTCAGTAATTTCCAGTGTGGGTTTCTTCGTCTCTGTTAAGATATTACAGTAATCGTAATCCATATTTGCAATCTGTTGCTACGTTGCCCTAGTTTCTCAAATCTGGTCAAACTGCTACTTTACTATCTCCAACTACTTCATGAATTGTGATTCGTGAAGCTAACTCACAATCGGTTTTGGGTATCAAACTTTATGCTTTATTTATAACCCATTAATCTCAAAATCATAGGTATGTTTAGAGTAGAACCTAATTCATAATCCTTAATTCCTCTTCTCTTGATAAATAACCGTTCAGCGTAGATTTGAGATTTCTTCTTTTGAATTCGTATAAAATGGTACATATAAATTTGACTTCTACATTCTTCAACAAGATGAACTATCATTTGAGATCAATTATCCTTGCATAAATGCCTTATTCTAGTCCCTTTGACAATGTCTTATCTAAATCACAAATATAAAATCTTTACATCTGTATTATATTCCCTATACCCAAACAACATTTTAGATGAATAATTTTCGTGTCTTTAGATCTGAATTGATAGTATGCTTATAACTTTTCTAGAGCATTCACTGTTAGGTCCATAATTTTTCTACTCATTAATTGAAATATTTCCTTCTCACTCGTGTAATAAATTTCGTCTCTCTCTTTATGTGTGTCCGGGCAATGATCAGCTACACCTCATTTCTGTTACACTTCCATTTCCATGTTTGAACCAGAAATTTTGATTTAAATAATATAATGTGATGGAAAAAGAGAGGAAATATATTATTTAAATAATATAATATGTGGTTGAAATTGAGGAGAATTGAGGTTCTGCAAGAATGAGATATGACCGATCCTTAGCCAATACACACACGCACATATATATGTATATATGCATATCAATTTATTTGTATGCTCTTATATCACGAGCTATACATTTTCAAAGGTAAGCAACTTTTGGAAAGACAAGTTTTTAGTTGGCATTTGATGTCCATGCTGTAATATATGTCCGTAGACAAGGTTTGAAACTCTAACCTTCGATTTTAAAGATCGAAGGTTAAAGATTCAAAACTTGTCTACACCTTATTTTTGCAACACCTTAAATCTCCAAGAATTCAACCAATAATTCCAATTTAAATAATCATATTTTCTCTCTCGTGCCACTTATATGATTACCTATATCGAAAATGTAGTTAAAATCGTGGGTATTTGAGGTGTAGCAAGAATGTGGTGTAGCTGATCTTAGCCCAATATATAATGTAAATTCAAAATATGTAAATATACACACCCATTTAAAAATTTGACTTGTTCATTTAATTTCCTATGATTTTAACCAAAATTTCTTAATTATGTCAAATTCGTACTGATTTACCATAATTTGTTTAATACATACATTATATAAATAAAAGGACTAAAAATTTATGTTTATATTAATAATTATAATACAAAATTAATTTGAAAACACATAAGTAAATATAAGTTAGTTTTTAAAAATTTAATACATAAAAAACTATTATATATATATATATAATTACACATATTATATCAAATTGTTAAAGATATATAAAACCATTTTAAAATTTTGAGTTTTTCAATTCTTAAGTTTGGTTGGAAATTATACAAATACTAAAATGACGTTTTAACATGTTTCTTAATTTAGATAATTTTGAGTGAGTGTGTGTGTGCATTTTTATTTATACATAAGATTGGACAATAAACATATATATATATATATATATATCCATTGTTATAATTGGAATCTAAAAAACATAAATGTACTTATTACGAAATAACAATGAAATTAAAATTATTTTCAAATTGTCTATCTTGTGAAATGCCCTATGAATGATGAACAAAACTCCTTAGATTTGATCAAAGCACCTCCAAAAATTGCAGTAGACTAGAGATGAATGTTGGATCATAGGTTTTGATTGCTGACAAGACACAACAATCCACGAATCTACGACTACGATAACATCCAGACTCATCGCTCAATATATGGTTTGTATAGTTATACATATTTTAAAAAGGGCCATCAAATATGTATATAGAGTCTAGTTTAATGCTTTGTTAAAATATTTCCTCAAGAATCATTATCAATATTCAAATAAACTTGCATGCATTTTTTAATCAAAATCAAGTTTTCAAAAAATGCATGAAACAGGGCTCGAACCCAGGTCACTAGTTTAGAAGGCAAGTGCTCTAACCAAATGAGCTGTGTGATTTTTGATTATCAATAGAATTCAGTCGACTGAACAAAATCGACCAGTCGACTGAATATCTATAAAACGACTTATTGTACATAGATATGCGCTGTTTTTTACTATCTTTGAATATTCAGTCGACTGACCGTTTTTCCCTAGTCGACTAAATTCTGCAACAGTCATTTTTTGTGAAAAGACACTTCCTTTTTTGAATAGCCTTCTTCCTCCCCAAGGGTTGCAACCATTGCTATTCGTAGAGACCTCTTCACCAGCAGTTGCAACTCCTTAACTACTATATATATGCATGAATTTCAAGATCAAATCACTTGACTAACTTCACTTACTTGCACATAATTGAATCATATTTTCTAAATCAACTACTCTCTTGAATTCATACATTCATTGCTTACAATCACAATTCTATATTTCTAAAGCAATTTGAAACTTCCTAATCTTCATATACACATAACTATACACATCATACTTGAGGGAAAGATTATAGGAAGGGTGTACTACAAGTGACAAATCTGTGTTATTAGAACACACAAGGTCAAGACAATCTACTTTGTAACCAAAGTCCTGTTCGGTTGCTCAGGCAGTAAAGTCCTGTTCTATTGCTCAGGTGGTAAAGTCGTGTTCGGTTGTTCGGGCAGTAAAAGTCCTTTTCGGCTGCTGAGGCAAAAATCCTATTCTTCTTCTCAGGTGTTTTTTACCTATTCCTCCGGGTTAAGTGAGGGTATTGTTAGTTAAAGCTAGAAGTTAGTCTGGGACTGGACGTAGGACAGTGCTCCGAACCAGTATAAAATATCTGGTGTCATTTTATTTACTGCATTTATATTCCGCATTATTTACTGTTTATACTCTGCATTACTGTTTATCTATATTATACGGTCCTATATACACTTTCATTTCGTATCAGAGCCTGGTATTCTAGAGATCGTAACAACATCCTAGAATAAATGGCTACAAAATGATCTAGTCAAGGCAATAAGAAGAGGAAGAGCAATAAAGAAAAATCAAAGAAGCAAACAAATAAATTCTTCATGGCAAAAGATAATGAGGTTAGTGACCTAACCTTTGATGATATGATAGAAATAAATTCAGAACTTCTATACACTTTAAAAAGTCTCAAAGGAAAATATAAGGAAGCTCTGAAAAATCAGAAGAAAGCAGTATTCGAAAGAGATATGATTAAAGACGAGAAGAAAATATTAGAAGAAGAACTTGAGAAAATTCAAGATTCACTCTCTGACAATTCTCAACTCGCTCTATTGAGTCTAGAAATAGAAGCTCAAAAAGAAAAGAATAATGCTCTAGCTTCTAAGAATCATGAGTTAAAAACAAAAATTAAAATTGTTGAGTTAGATAACACTAGTCTCAAAACTAAGCTTGATGACATTACTAAAAATATTTCCCATTTTAATAAAGGGAGAGAAAATTTATCCAGGATTATTGAAAATTCTCAACCTGCTTCAAATAAGAAGGGATTAGGTTATTCAAAAGCTCACAATGATAAAAGTGATTTAGGATATAATAAAACTAATTGTAGAAATAACACTAGATATGCTTTTATGTATAGTAAAAATAATAGTGCTAGTACTAACTTTCGAGTAAAGCCTAAATCCAATTCTTATAAAAATTCAAATACTACTATGACCTATAATTTTGATAATTTCTCTAGAAGTCCAAAATCACTAACAGAAAATATGAATAAAACTTATCTAAGTATTTGGGTTCCTGTTAATTGGAAAAATAGAGAAAAATACATTGATGATTATTTTGATATGGTAGTTAATAATGAAAATTATATTTATAAAGGTTCAACCATACCCAAATGGGTATGGTTTCCTAAAAATTAGAAAATTATAAGAACCTTGGGTATCACATGCTTTAAATGTTAATTTTTTTTATGATACCTTGCATTATAAGTAGTATTTATTTTGTTTTATATTGTTATATGTTAATACTTATTTAAAATATAATTTATATCAGCATATATACTCTCCTTTTTGTCGATGACAAAGAGGGAGAAAGATATTGCTCTCTAACACTATTTGCAGGAATAAACCATGCAAGCACGGATTAAGGGGGAGAAACGATTAATTATTTACAGCTTTATATAGCATAGATTCAGGGGGAGAAATCTATAGCACAATTACAAGAATATATTCAGTGAGAAAGATAAGATCAACAAAGCTTGTCAAAGATTTGTTCGTAGCAAATGAAGTTGTCATCATCAAAAAGGGAGAGAATGTTGGATCATAGGTTTTGATTGCTGACAAGACACAACAATCCATGAATGTACGACTACGATAACATCCAGACTCATCGGCTCAATATATGGTTTGTATAGTTATATATATTTTAAAAAGGGCCATCAAATATGTATATAGAGTCTAGTTTGGAGCTTTGTTAAAATCTTTCCTCAAGAATCATCATTCACATTCAAATAAACTTGCATGCATATTTTGATCAAAATCAAGTTTTCAAAAAATTCATGAAGCAGGGCTCAAACCCGAGTCACCAGTTTAGAAGGCAAGTGCTCTAACCAAATGAGCTGTGGTGATTTTTGATTATCAACAGAATTCAGTCGACTGAACAAAATCGACCAGTCGACTGAATATCTATAAAACAACTTATTGTACATAGATATGCACTGTTTTTTTTACTATCTTTAAATATTCAGTCGACTGACCGTTTTTCCCTAGTCGACTGAATTCTGCAATAGTCATTTTTTGTGAAAAGACACTTACTTTTCTGAATAGCCTTCTTCCTCTCCAAGGGTTGCAACCATTGATATTCGTAGAGATCTCTTCACCAGCAGTTGCAACTCCTTAACTACTATATATATGCATGAATTTCAAGATCAAATCACTTGACTAACTTCACTTACTTGCACATACTTGAATCATATTTTCTAAATCAACTACTCTCTTGAATTCATACATTCATTGCTTACGATCATAATGCTATATTTCTAAAGCAATTTGAAACTTCCTAATCTTCATATACACACAACTATACACATCATACTTGAGGAAAAGATTATAGGAAGGGTATACTATAAGTGACAAATCTGTGTTATTAGAACACACAAGGTCAAGAAAATCTACTTTGTAACCAAAGTCCTGTTCGGTTGCTCAGGCGGTAAAGTCCTATTCTGTTGCTCGGGTGGTAAAGTCCTGTTCGGTTGTTCAGGCGGTAAAATCCCTCTTCGGCTGCTGAGGCAAAAATCCTGTTCTGCTGCTCAGGTGTTTTTTTATCTATTCCTCCGGGTTAAGTGAGGGTATTGTTAGTTAAAGCCAGAAGTTAGTCTGGGACTGGACGTAGGACGGTGCTCCGAACCAGTATAAAATCTCTGGTGTCATTTTACTTACTGCGTTTATATTCCGCATTATTTACTGTTTATACTCTGCATTACTGTTTATCCATATTATACGGTCGTATATACACTTTCAATGAATGCCTCTCCTTATTTAAATTATTTGATTTAAATTTTATTTGGAAATAAAGAGGTAAAATATCATTGTTATTTGCGACAAGGTAGGTTGAAAGGGGAAAGAGAGTACTCAAAAAATGCGTGAAGAATTGAGGTTTAAATAGGCATTAAGATAAAGCGAAAGGTTGAGTCTCCTTTGTTTACTCTTTCCTTTCTACCAATTCCAGTTCAATTTGACCATTTAATACCCCACACCTTTTCTCTTTATGGCTGGCCATAGCATGGGCATAATGGGCTCAAAAATAATTTCCAGGCCCATTAATTATTTAATTCACTTGAATCAAATTTAAATATCCTATATCACATATCGACATGTATATATACAACTTTTATATATTTATATTATTAAATACTAAAGGCATTCAAATAAGTCAAATAAAATTTAATAAATGTTAATTATAATTAAAAAGAGTGGTAATTTGGAGCATTCATTATTATAGTTGTGCGGCTCGATGGTGTAAATTCAGTCGGTGATTAATATCAAATAATTCAAATATTAAGTTTCACACAGGTTACCTTAGCTATTGGTGCATGGTTTAGCCAAATTTATCGCATACATATTTTTCAATAAAAATCAAATTTCACTTTTTAGGCGGTACCTGGCAGTGTAATAACCTACACCCCTGGACGCACCGATCCAAAACCATAAAGTGGCTTACGAACTTCAGTTTTACCAAGATGTATGAATTGTTAGGTTTTTTAGAGTTACATGATACCAGTTACATGATAAGAAGATAAATATAATTTTGTTTAACATTATATACTTTAAGATCTCACAACAGAAGGAAGTAAAATACAAGTATTGAAAATGACCAAAAAAAGTAGTATTCTTAACATAAACGAGGTCCATACAAATAACTGAGGAATAGTGTCTCCAAATGGTAGTACAATATGAGTCTAACTAATCGATATAATATAATATAATATAAAATACATAGGGGAGTAACTACATATAAATATACTTCAGAGAGCCAAGTTACCTCCTCCACACATTATATTATAACCGAATCACCTACTTGAATATCATTCTGTAATAGAGATAAAGAGGGAAAAATGGAGGGGGTCAAATAAAGTCTGGTGAGTGAAACATATCATTAGTGGCTTGGTGTTAGCAAATAATTAAAGTGCAACTATTATCTATCAACCTAGGGGTGTTCATTTGTTCGTGTACCACATATGAGAAGTTATCAAATTAGATGCTATGGGGTAATCATCCTTAGCACACGTTAACTCAAATACAATCTATTACAATTTACACCCGAAGGCCGAACATCCAAAAACTAAGTAGACATAGCAATATCCCTAGTATATAGCCAAAAAAATAAATCGCCTATATATATTGAGTCAACATTCTCAATATTGAATTTCTTAAGCTACGCAAACATTGTGCAAATGTCGTAATGCTTAGGCACATGCCAAGTATACAACCTCAACGATTTATGGGCTACCAAAGCATTCTTGTATCATTATCGTTAGTAAATTTGTCCTACGCTCTATATCATTCAATTTGAAGTTAAATAAGTCGTTTAACATTACGATACCTATAGGTTCAACCACTACTCAGTCGTATAGACCTACTATAGCGGACGTCTCCATCACAATTCCCTACTGTTTAGCGTACTTAAACATGCAATCAAAAAGCACTACAATAATGATAAGATCATCTAGTTGTAACATTATCACATGCCTTATTGAGTACCACATTTTGCACCCAATGAAGTATCAACTTTGGTGCATCTCCAAGTGTGAAATCAATCCGCTTATTGCATAGTTTCATGAGACTATGTGAAATCACTTAAGTTAAGAAAATAGGAACAACTTTCCCCTATCCATCCTACTTGGCATACACCAAGCCCAAATTCAACCTCGGCTTGCTTCAGCTACTCAAATGTCTTAGTTTTGATTCAGACATCTGATCCTCTACATAAAAATTTGGCTACATGAATTCAAACATCTGATCCTGTATTCAGATTACTAACTTATATCCCAGACGTCTGAATTATGGTTCAAACGTCTAAATCAAGCAAAATTTGAATTGATTCCTTTTTATTTTCTATCGTTTGAAATTCAGACGTTTGATTATAAATTCTAACATTTGAATTTGTATTTCTTTGGTCAGGTAACTTATTCATTTTATTTATACTGTTCATCTTTTTCGCAGATTCAAGTAAACATTTTTAATTCATCTTTAACAAGTGTTTGATTATGGTTTTCACTTTGTTTATACATAACTCCAGGTAGTTTTTTTTACCCAACCAAGTAGCTTAATTGGTTAGGGGGAATACATGTAGGGCAGAACCAATTCAAAAGTCATTTGATGCGATGCCTAGGTTCGCATCCCATCACCTCTGCTATTTAGGTTGACACAAACAAATCCCTTAAGCCTGACAGATTAAAATTGTCATTAGTAATTGGGGGAGAAGCTTGTCAATTTCTCTTCAAAACTTCGACAAGGTATTTTAAAAAAAATCTAAGTAGTTTTACTCCATCAATTATATATAGCATTCTAATTCAATTACATATGCATACTTTAGTCGATTATCTATGTATGTTCAAAATTGATAGCATCAAATCTAGGTAAATCCAAAAGAATGTATTCATCTACTTCACATTTATCAAATCAATCCAAAAAAAAAATCGAATCTATAGAATAAGAGGCGATTTTAGTCAAATTTACCATTTTTCTTAATTTTATCGATTCAAAGTTATTAATTAGAGTTTTCTATCGTATGTAATCATGTTCACGTATCAAAATTTAGTGTTACTAATTTTATTAAAATTACCCGTTCAAAATCCAAAACACACATTTTAATTTAGACAGATGTATAAAAGAAATTTGAATACTTATTTCATAACACAAACACATCATAATAGTTCAACTCACCTTTCTACATTTTCCTTCTCTTAATCTGATTTGAATTAGGATCTCCTTTCCTCTATCTCTTGATTTGTTTATTCTTCTTCCTCTCTTTATCTTTCAATTGATTTTTTTAATAGAAGTTTGGAGAAGAGAACAAAAAAATGTTTAGATTTAAGAAGTTTTGAGGAAAAGGAAGGAGAATAGAATTTCTTAGTGGTGGATAGAGTTTTGATTGAAGACAGTTAATGGTTAGGTGTTTATTTTTAGTTGAAAATTAAGGTTATTAAGATTAATGTTGAAATTATCATTTATGAAAATGCCACCGGTCCGGTTTCCACTAGTTTTGATCTATTTTATCAAGTTTGACTATTGTCGATATTCGAATGCAATAGAATAGGCTCTAGAGCTTAATTCTAACGTTTGTTAAAACTTACTATTTACCCCTTTATGTAAAACTAAAAGTTTAACTTTTATTTATCTAAAAAAGGCTCAACGTCTAAAATCTTGATGAAAGCATCAGTTCAGTTAAAAGTAAAAGTAAAACTAGAAAATAGACAAGATCACATAGGAATTTTTATAGTGGTTCGGCTAATATCTAATCTACGTCCATTTTAATCAGCTTTATTAATTGTTCACTCTTCGGATTACAACTAGTTCCCTTAAATCTAGAGTTATAATGGAGTTTAGAATGTCTGTTGAAGAGAATAGAAATGAAGAAGGTTTGGCAGAGTTTTGGGGAGAAGAGCCAAAAAGATCCCATTTTAGTTGTAGGTTGGCTGGTATTTATAGAGAAACTGAAAGTATGGAGTCACAAGCCCACTTCCAATAAAAGTACATGAGGCGGTCCAAAGTCATGTAAGAAGAGTTAAGTGCACCCAAGCTAAATCTTAAACCAGAACTAAAGTCTATAGGTCGATACCGACCTATGGTGTTTGGTGCAAGTTGCACCACTTCATTTGATTTTCTTTTATTCCATCCTCTTGAGTTTCTTGAACCTCTTTTCCATCTTATTTGAGTTGATCCTTGTGATCTTTATGATAGTTGCATTCCTTATTTTCTTCTCTTTAATCCTTGGAATTGGCCATATGGGAAAACCACTTGATGTCGAGTCATTGGAGTAGAGTAGGAGTTGTATGAAGTTTGGGAAGTGAGACAAAGCAAGTTGATAGGTCGGTGCCGACCTATGATAACTCAGGTCCGAGTTATGGACTTAACCATTTTTCCACTCAACTCATTGGAGTTCAATTCTCTAATCTTCTAATTGTGTCTCCAAGTTCATGAAAAATTCCATCTTCGCTTTGATCTTCTAAGTCCGTTTGAAACCTGCTTTGGCTCAAAAGTGGGTTAACATTTCCCCCTAAAGTACACTTTTCAAAGGTAAGGTGTGCTTTGCTTAAGAACAAGTTCCAATAATAAATAATCATTCTCCAATAGTTGAGCTCTTTGCAGCTTCATTCAAGCTCTCTGGCTGTTTCAATCTTGATCAATCATCTAAAAGTATCATCTCTTAAATCCAAATCAGCCCGTGTCTATTTGGTTCTTATCTTTCTTCCTCCGATTGCAAGGCATTTAAACCCTTTTATTGAATCTCCATTCGCTCTAGAGCATGGTCTTGTCGGACCGCTCATCTTTCAATCTAGGACTTCATCTCCCTGGATTGTTCATCATCTACTCTAGGGTTAATTTTTTTGGTCTCTTGCCGAGTCTGATCCGCTTGCTCTCCAGCGAGAGGACCAAGCGACTAAGTAGGCCCATCCACTCACTTCCAAGTAACGGGATCTAATTTTCACCTTTTTGGGTCCTTGTTGAGCCCAACATACTTACTCTTTGACGAGGGGACTCAATGACAAGCTAGCCCATCCACTTACTCTCCGATAAGGTGATTTACTTCCTGCACACCTGCCCCGTCTCTTTGAATGGTGGCTTAGTGCGATCCATATCATATAAGAACATCTGCTTACTCTCCAGTGAGAGGACTTTCATCCTGCACTCCTATTACAGAATAAGGATGGAATATATAGCGATCAATATCGTACAATCCCATCTTGTCACTCTTCGATGAGGATACTTGCACCCTGCACCCCTGTCCCATCTCTCTAGACAGGACTTAATGCAATCAATATTAGTCATCATGTTCGCATGGATTTTTCTGAATTCAAACTAGAAGCAAACAAGCAAGCAGAAATCATAGATAGTCATTCTAGACGACCGACTCGAAGCGCGCCTAAGGTCCAATCTAGGTCTCGTACACGTGTAAGCGGTCCGAGTTATTGTTATACTAAATAACCATCACAAACATCTGACTCAGAACTTGCCTAAGGTCCAATCTAGGTCCCGTACATGTGTGAGCGGCATGCGATTATTATTGTCCTAATTATCTATATCAAGAAAAAGAAGATTGCGAGAGATGAACCTACCCCCGATCATGGGATTTTGAGTCTTGGACATCCTTGGTTATATCTTGATGTGTTCATTGCATTTGGTGATTGCTCCATCCACACCATTATAGCTCGGTCTTTTACATACTATTGCAGCTGGTTACTCTGAATCGGTTCTTTAATCAAGTCATGAAGGTGTCTGCACTCATTCATTTTGTGCCTCTCCAGCTCATGGAAGTTGCAGTATTTTCTAGATCTTTCTCCCGATCAATTTCCTATGTATCTAAAACACTAGCAAACAACACTAAAGCATAACATGAAAACATAGAGAATCACACATATGCAACCGGTCATAGATGTAATACATAGGATTATAACAATCAAACAAATTCTAATCTAAATCCAAGCAATCCACAAACGTATGAATATGAATAAGGTGAATTACAAAATCATTATTAAAACCACATTAGAATTAATGAGTTTAGTTCATAAACGTATGTTAACCTGTAATTAAAGTTAGAAAACGATTTAAGGCCAAAATCATGTTAAAACATGCAAATCTACTATATAAACATGCATAACATAGGGAGAAGTCAAAAACCACTCACCAATTATCCAAATAATCTAATTGTCCTCTAGATTCAAAATGGAAAGCAATAGAAAGTGGTGCAAATTAACCAAAATGATGATCTCTAGCCTCTACTTGACAATCACCTCTCTAATCGACGATTTAGCCAAGTGTAATAGTGAATTTGTGTGATTTTTGGTGAAATTAGAGTTAATAGAGGTTTAGAATTATTTTGGGAAGAAGGAAATAACTTATTTTAATTCCTACAACCTCGTACTTATAGGTATCTCAAATTGGTTAATGTGCCTAAATAAGAGTTTAGTTAATTACCCTCTAAAACCGACCAACATTAGGCAACGCTTAAAATAGTCATAACTTTCTAATGGTAAGTCTGCTTTTCTATTATGATCATTCTATGGAATGGAAAACCATCGTCCGAAAGCAATGGAATTTGTTTGAGACCCTAATTCGACTTATATCCAAAGTTTTTGCATAAATAAGTTTTTCAGGATCAAAATGGTCACATAGAAATTCAGCAAAAATCATAGATGTCCAAAATATCCTTAAGAGTCATATCCCAAAGTATAGAGTCATACGACCTCACATGAATAAAAAAATATTTTATGACCCTTCGATACGTAAAAATATGATTATTATACTCTCTCCTCTTTAGGAATTTTTCCCTCGAAATCCCTAAACAGGTCAAACTATAGGCATCCATAATTACTACGCATGCCTAACAATCATATGCAACCATCAACCATATCAAATATGCAACTAATAATATGTTTGAACCTGCCCTAACATGCAGAATACTAACATATAGAATATGATATACGATGATGAAAGTAGATATAATAAATGATGGGCCTTAATATTTAAAGAGCTCCAGATAAGTCGTCCTCGTGCTCTCCTTAGTTGCTCATTTACAATCATCATTGCTTTCGCTCTATTGCACCTTCACTAGCTTCATTGAATTTTTCATAAGCCATTTCGTATCGTGTCCAACAATGTGAATCGGCCTACAAGATCTTACTTGCTCTATCTCAACATCTTCATGTTGATCTGATGCAATCGTTGCGCCCGAGTCATGCACAAATTTCCGTTGATAATACATATGAAATACATTGTTCCCGTCCGCCATCTTTTGAGGTAATTTGACCCTATATTCTAGCATCCCAATCCTTTCTATCATTGAAAAAGGACCTATGAATATCGGCATCAACTTCTCCTTATTACCGAATCGAACAACATTTTTTAAAGGAGATGCCTTCATAAAAACCGTATCTCAAACAGAAAGTTCTAAATCTTTACGTCTCTTTCGGTGTAGCTTTTTTGCCGAACCTGAGCGGCTTTCATTCGTTGCCAAATGATCTTAATTTTTTCTTAAGTCTCTCTACTCATATCTGGCTCACGCATCAGTTTCTCGCTCGCATCCCATCAACATAAAGGAGCATTACATGGTCAACCATACAATGCTTCATAAGGAGCCATACCAATATTAGATTGATCATTATTGTTTGAATGAAAACTCTAACAGTTATAGATGGTCATCCCATGATCCTCCAAAATCTATAATGCATGCTCTCAATAGATCTTCCAATATACAATTTACTTTCTCAGTCTTTCCATCCATTTGCAAGTGATTAACTGTACTGAGGTGTATCCCGGTCACTAATGCCACTTGTAGGCATTTCCAAAACACACTGGTAACTAATGAGTCTCGATCGCTCACAATGCCCTTTGGCACACCATAAATCGTACTATCCACTTTACACATAACTCTGCCAACTTGGATGTCATTCTATTCAACTTGACATTTATAAACCTAGTGCTCCTGGTCAATCAATCAACTACGACTCAAATGCTATCATACCCTACTCGAGTCATCGGTAGTCCATCAACAAAATCCATCGATAGTTGATCCTATTTCAACTCAAGAACATCTAAAGGTTGAAACAATCTACTGAGTTTCTTCTGCTCTACCTTCATCAATTAGCAGTCCATACATTTCAAGATGAATATCCCAAATTCTCTCTTCATGCCTTCGCAATAATTATTCTATTTCATATCCTAATATAACTTATTACCTCTGGAATGTATAGTTAACCTAGAATGGTTGCATTCTCGTAGTACTTCGTCTCGTAATCCATCAATATCAAGAACATATAGTCTTCCATCCTTATGGAGCCAACCTTCTCAATCGAATCTGTATTGCTTTATATCTTTATACTCTATTCCTTCCTTAGTTTTTCTATAATCTTTACTAGCCTAGCATCCCGCTTCTAGCTACTACAGATCCTTTCAATCATAGTAGAGCTAATTGATAAACATGCCAACATTTTTGGCTCCAACTCATAATGAAGTCAGAGTCATATCCAACAATATATTCAATCTGCTTCCATTTCAAGAACATTGCTCCTAAACTAGCATTTTTTCTACTCAATGCATTAGTGATTTCTTTACCAAACGTATAAATACTGAAATCATAGGAGGATAATAATTCTAACCACCGTTGCTGCCGAAGGTTGAGATCCTTTTAAGAGAAAATGTACTTTAAGGATTTATTGTCCGTAAATAGCTCGAACCTTTCTCTTAGTAGGTAATGTCTCCACACCTTTAAAGCAAAAACTATCGCCACCAGTTCCAAATTATGAGTCAGATATTTCCTTTCGTATAGTTTTAACTGCCAACTAGCATGCACAACCTTTTCCTTCTGCATCAATACCACATGCATACATACTGTCACTTCTCATTTCCACGTGGAATGGTCAATTTCATCAACCGCTCTTTCAGATTCACAAATGCAGGCTCGCACTTTGCATCCCAAACAAAAGTCCAATTCTTCTACATCAAATTGGCCAATGGTACTGCTATCTTTAAGAAGTCTTTAATGAAACGCCTATAGTATCTTACAAATCCTAGGAAACTCCTCACGCCCATAGCATTCTTGGGCTAACCCCAATTCCGAACCGTTGCCACCTTCATAGGGTCCATTGCAATTCCTTATCTGAAGATGACATGACCCAAGAATCTCATCTGCTCCCCAGAAGTGGCACTTTGAAAACACTGCCTTTAACTTATGCCTCTTCAATATCTCAAGCATAGTCCTTAAAGTGTGTTTTGTGTTCCTCCTTTGTCCTAGAATAAATCGAGTATCAACCACAAAAGCAAGTATGAACTTGGTCAGCTGGTCTATGAGTACCCGATTCATGAGATTTACAAAGTGTATTGGAGCATAGATCAGCCCAAATGGCATCACCAATCACACATAAAAACCAAACTGCGTACGAAATATAATAATATGCATGCTTTCCTTTGTTTGCACCAATTGGTGGAATTTCATTACAAAATCTAGTTGAGAGAACACCTTTGCACCATGGAGCTAATTGAACAAATCATCAATATGAGGGAGTGGATACTTGTACTTCCTTGTCACTTTATTCAGCTTATGATAATCCACATATAACCTCAAAGAGTCATCCGCCTTGTTAGCGAATACCACTAGTGCACCCCACTCGGATATACTTCTTCGAATTAACCCTCCCTTTAATAGGTCATTCACTTGAACCTCTAATTCCTTTTTCTCTCTGGGTTCTATACACCTTAAAGGCATAATATTGGCCTAGCATCCTTCATCAAGTCTATCCTAAACTCAAACTCTTGATGCGGTGGTAATCTGATCACTTCCTCAAATACATCCGGATACTTTCTAATGGTGGGCATGGATGACAATCCCTTCTGTGGAACCTTAAGCCAATATAGAGAGCTGGCCACAATCTCATCCTCTAGTAGGCAGCCAATCACTACCGTCCACCCTTCCACATATTCGATTGTTACTAACAGCTTCTTGCAATCTATTATTGCCGCATACCTCTTTAGCCAGTCCATTCTCAAGATAATCTCGAACCCAACAAAATGCATGATAAATAAATCATAAAAAAAGAGCATCCATGACTCGATAAGGCTAAATCATGACAGCCTATGCACAAGCTAGTAGAGCCTCCTATAAGGTCTATCATAACCAAGGGTTGGTCTACTATCTCAGGTCTCAATCCCAGTCTATCAACTAGGTCAATGGATATGAATGAATGTGAAGCCTAGGTATCAAATAAAACTTATATGGGAACATCATAAATAGAAAGCTTACCTTGAATAATGACTCCCTTCCCCTTCTCCATCGTTGAGGGAGCACTCAATGAAGTCGAAATAGCATCCAAAGCATATGTCTTCACAACTTGCTTCCCTTAAATCGGTTCTAGACAATTCTTTTACAAATGCCCCGACATATGTTCATCGACGGAAATTCTATTGGTTTAGAAAACCGTCGAGCGAATTTAAACTAAAAATAACCGCAAGCACACGGTGTACTATTGAAGTACGTGGCGAATACGGGTCGATCCATAGGGAGTTGATGATTTTTAAAAATGCTATTCAATCAAATTATACCAACTTGGAATAAAAGCTAAGCTAGAGAATTATTGAATTAACTAACTAACTAAAAGAAAAGTGAAGCAAATATAAGAGTTAAGTGATAATTTAGAGGATAAATCAACTCTCTAGATCATGTATTTCAACACATATGAAATCATGATATCTCTTTTATGGTCATTAGTGCTTATCATAAGTATGGCAAATTTGTGCTATTGATTAGCCAACATAAGCCATCAAACTATAACACATCCCTTAAAGCACTAACTAACTTTCATGAAACTTGACAAATAAAATGAAAATGAAATCTATTTTAAATATGGCCTATTAACTATTGATTAGAAATATAGACCACCAAATTTGAATTTCAAATCACTTTCTTATGCCATAATCATATTTTGATGAAGAGGCATTTGTTTTAGTGATTGTTTAAGCATAACCTATTTGGTGTCAACAATATAGGCTATCAAATTCAAAGCAAGAACAATAAATAAAAGACTTCACTGATCATTATTAAGCACAAAAAGAGTGCATGAATTAACAATTAGTTGAAGCTAGAGCTTCGTTACCCCTAAATTGAAGGGGTTTTGGCCTCTCATATTTGTTATTTGTTTAACAAATGTAGCTTGCAACATGAAAAAATGGAAAAAAGAGCAAAGTTAAATGAAAAACTATTATACTTGCATAAAATAAAAGAGATCTACAACATGAAAGGAAATAATCAAGAAAAGGAAAGTAACATGTACTAAATTGCATAACGAAATTACATGAAAAGAAAATGGCTAAATAGCCATGAAAAAGAAGAGAAGAGCTTTGATTTATTTCCTAAGCTAAAAACTAACTATGAGAGACTAAGGAAGATGAGGGTTGCACGAAACATAAGAGGTATATATACATGTGTTAAACCCTAATTCATATTTTTAGGGAATGCCCAAAATGCACTTGAGATAGTGTGGTAGCCAAGTTATCATTAGTTTCAATAATCCCTCACTTAAATGTACATGAAGCTTTAATAGCCTTTTAGCATGTGCATTAACTCCTAATTCAAAATAAAGGTAAGTGGGTAGGGTCCTTCATGATCTTGGTTTTGAGTTATTTACATCTTCATTTGTTCTCTTCACTCTTATGCATGCATACATCTTCATAAACCACTTGAAAATTCACTAAATTTCCTACAAATAACATAGAAAATTCCAAGCAAATTTTCACAATTTAATAAATGCACAAAAATGACCATTTTGCCCATATATGAAGATGAATATGTGACGATTTGAAATAATTTTAATTTTGGTTTAAGCAAGTTAAAATACCCAATATGATCATTTATTTAATTTAAGTAGATTAAATATGGTGGTAAAAATATGCACATTTACGTGCACATCAAATACCCCCACACTTATCTTTTTATTCATCCTCGAATAAAGGAAAAAAACTAAGATAAATCCGTTTTCATGGGGAGCACGATTGTATTGAGCGTATGCAATAAGCCGTTCAACCCCTGGGTGTCCCTAGTAAGACGAGGGTTGTCTCATGAGGGTTTTCAGCGGATACTACCCACAAAATCCAAATGCAGGATGGAAATATTTACAAAATGCAAGATTTATTTACAAAAAGATGAATGCGAATTTTTGAAAATATTTACAATGAATGATTTACTTTTAATTCGACACAAATAGGTTAAATATAAGTTTTGGCCATTATCTTGAAAATTTAAGTCATCTACTTGTCAAAATTTCCAATATAAATCAAGTTATCATAACCGGTAGACTATAGTTTGACTCGTTATTTCTATTGATAACAAATTATAATTATGAAATAGATCCTTAGTTGATTATCAAAGTTTATCAAAGCGGTATTTTCATTTCAGTTCAAGAAGAGTCAAATAAAATAAGTTAAAATAATGCTTGGATTTCATTTGCTTACTCTCTATTTTTTTTGAAAAATTTATTTATATTTACAGTATTTACATGTGTCTAACTAAGAAAACGGAGGTCAGATATATTATCCATGCACTGCCTTGCGGACTTATGTAAGGGGAATACAGAGCTTGGTGAGTGAACACATAAGTGTGAAAACTTATCGACTGTAGACGTTATTAAAAAGAATTTTTTATATACATACACCTAGCTCAGATAAACTGAGGCTAGATATACCGATCATGCATTGCCTTTCGAGCTTACGTGAGAAAGATACAGAGCATGACTAGTGTACACATGTCAACCCTAGGTGTTAATAGAAAATATTTACATATATAATTTTTTTTTGAAAAGTGAGTTTTGCAAAATCATCTTAGAACCATCAAACTTAGAAGGCAAAAAAATGTTGTATCCTTTACTTTAAATTTACCACTTTTTAAAACAAAGATTTTCAATTAGAATGTATTTCATAATTAACACGTATGAATCTTCCTGTGTGCTAGTTAAACCATCATTATTTGTAATCAAACTTCATTTTTATTTTTGTTAAGACAAATAAACTTTCAAAATTTCAATTTAATAAGCCAAAGCCATATATTTATCATATAGTGTTTCTTTAAAAATAAATAAAAAATGCTTAAAAAAATTGTTTTTTGTTTTTGAGATATTTTTTATTTTGCAAAGAAAAAGTAAAAAATAAATCATCACAAATAAAAAGTGAAGATGAGTCTCCCTCACACTCTATTTTGACTGTGTCCCCACTGTAAACCCAAGTGGAAGAAGAAAAATAAAACATAACCTTTATTTAAATGAAAATGAAAAGATGATTATTTACACGACATCAAAACGTATGCCATTAAAGAGCAATTGAAATAGTCTTTTAAAGACCGACTCATTTGTCTCGTCATATATGCGAGACACAACTTAAGCGCAGAAAACCAAACAATAAAAGATTTCGAAGTTGAACGTTGATTTGGAAAACGATTGTCGTTTTATTAAAAATTGTACGAGTTGTTTTATTTTCGATGATTTTTGGGGTAGATATAACAATTGATTGAAATTCAAGTTTATTTTCACCAAATTGAAATTCAAGTTTTCCATTGAAAACTTCTTCAAAATTATCTAATTCAAAATCAAAATGGTGATGTAAATCTTCCCCGTCAGAATCTAAAAACTCATCATCCAAAAATCCAAATAATTCGTGTTCATTAAATTCATCTTTCTTTATTGGATTATCAACAACTTTATTACATATGTCAAGTTCAAAATTCAAAGTTGTGTTCAAAATTTCAAAATTTGAAAAAGGTAGATCGAATCTTAAATCGAGTATCTCATCCTCAAAAGAATTGAAATCCAACTCAATTGCTATATTTTCAACAACTTCTTGAAGATCATCATTTTTCAGTTTCAATAGTTGTTGTTTGAAAATCGTCGATTTTGGTAAAAGATGGATTATCATTTGACTCGTCACATGTTGGGATCTGGTTTTGTTTCTCACGTTATTTCATATATGTTTTGAACAACAAATCCATGTGATCATTGTAGATTTCATCCATTTGTTCAACAAAATCCAATTTATAGTTATTAACTTGAGAATTTTCAATTTGGATTTGTTGAGAACAAAAATTTTCACTTGTATTGTAGTTGAGATTATTACCTTTGCCAAATTCGTTTGAAAAGTTGTTTCCATTTTCATTATGAGTTTGAAATTTATTTTGGAGTTCGAAATTGAATTGGCATGGGTTATAATCGAAATCGTTCAAAATTTGAATTGAATTCAAATTTTGAAATCCTTGACTCGAGTTATTACACAAATAAGAATTATACAAATCATTTATCATTTGATTTTGTTGTATAGAGATTTCAAGTAGAGATGAAATGCTATTTTCAAGATTCGAGGGTTGGTCATCATTTTGAAAATTTTGTTGTTCAAAATTCGAATTGTTTAAAGAATAGCTATCGTTAAAATATCCATATGAATTTGGAGTGAAATCATAAGGATTATATTGATTTTCATAACTATTGTAAAATTCAAGTGAATATGGAAATTCGGACATTTTCAAGAATGTTTTTGTTTTTTTTTCTTTTTTTTTAAAAGGAAAAATATTTACAAATAAAATTTATTTTTTAAAAGGGAAATTGATTTTTTTTTTCAAATATTTTCTTTGTTTTTGAAAAGGTTAATATTTGTTTGGATTTTGGTTTTTTCTAATTTTTTTTGGATTTTTAAAATTTCAGAGAAAAGGAATATATACAATTTTTTAGCTTTTGATTTTTTTTAAATATGCATGAACTAGTGCAACTACATGAATGCAAGGGTTAATTACAAATGATTTATCCTAAGTTAACCCAAAATTGTATAATCACGCATTGTCTTAGATAAACAAGATAGTTCTCAGCTAAGTAACAGGTAGGATTTATCGGTGCACCACGAATCACCGTAGTAATGCAACCGAAGGTTTAAGTACCTTTAGAGAAAAAATTCAGTATAATATTTACGAATCACCATAATATTTACAACTGATTATTGCTCTGCCGTAGCCTAGACACCAAGAAAGTAAATTTTTCAAAGAAGGCAACTTGTCAATATACAATTAAGGGTTATCGATGTCCAAACGTTATTACTAATCACAATTCTAAGATGAAATGCAAAACTGAAATTAAACGTGAATTACTAATGCAATTATGAATGAAATTTGTTTTTGGTTAAATTTTTTTAATGCAAATGCAAGCTACTAATAATGCAAGGTAAATAAAAACAATAAATAAGGGTTAGAAGCAAAAAAGTAATTTATAAGCAAGGAGACAATTTTTTTTGGGCAAGCGAAGCAAGACAAACAACTCTTCCAATCTGCTTTGGCAATCTAAAAACACACACAAACACTGTTTTTCTTTTTATTTTAATTTTTTTTCTAAAAATGAAATTTTGGTTTCAAAATAAACAAAAATAAACCCTTTTTTTTATTACTACCTTGTTTTCTTTTTCCCTGTTGTTTTTTAGAAATTTTTTTGAAAAGAAAAAAAATACTTGCATCACAATAACTTTTTTTGTGAAGCTTAGTAAAAACAAGGAAAACAACAATCACACACCCTATCTATTGTTCAATTCACCAAGGCCCGGCCTAATTATCAGAGCAGCTAAAAGAAATTATCAAAGAAGCTCGGCCCAATTACTTCGTCCTAAACGGAAATATCAGAGAAGCTAAAAAAAACTATTCTTCTAATCGATTAGCAGAAATTATCTACCAAAAAAAATGCCATCTTCCACTCGATTTCTTCACGAAAAGTCGGTCAGTCAAATTCACAAATAATTCAACTCCAACTCCCAAATCCCTCAGTTTCAAAATCAATTCGAACGTCTTGTGATAGCCTTGGTCTGGCGATGGGGGATTTCGAAGTGGCTGAAGTCAACTGGGTTGGAGGGTGGTCGAATTCGGTTCAGGGTCGAAAATGATGAAGTGGAGGATGTTTGGAAGAGGTGAATTGTTGGCAGATATGAAACTGTTCAAGGTAGTGGGTTATTTGGGGTTTGAAGAAAACTGTAAGCCATGAAATGAAAAAAGAGAATCGAAAATTGTAAAAGAAATGTGAAATGTAAATGAAAGTGGAATAATTATTTCTTTTGCAATTTAAATTGTGTGTTTTTTCTTTTTTTTCAAAATGAACAAATCGCTAAAAACAACAACAAACGCACAAACAAAATGCAAATGAATCAAACAACAAATACAATATAATTTTTTTTTAAATAAATGCAAGCACACACAAAACAAACACATGTAAAAATCAAACAAAATAATTTGAAGAATAGAAATAAAAATCAAAGCAAACTCTCTGGCAACGACGCCAAAAACTTGGTCGTCGACGGAAATTCTATTGGTTTAGAAAACCGTCGAACGAATTTAAATTAAAAATAACCGCAAGCGCACGACGTACTATTGAAGTCCGTGGCGAATACGGTCGATCCACAGGGAATTGATGATTTTTAAAAAAGCTATCAATCAAATCATACCAATTTGGAATGAAAGTTAAGCTAGAGAATTAGAGAATTAACTAACTAACTAAAAGAAAAGTGAAGAAAATATAAGAGGTAAGTGACAATTTAGAGAATAAATCCACTCTCTAGATCATGTAGTTCAACACATATGCATTCTCTCTTTTATGGTCATTGGCGCTTTAAATGATGTGCTTATCATAAGTATGACATATTTTTGCCATTGATTAGCCAACATAGCCATCAAACTATAACACGTCCCTCAAAGCACTTACTAACTTTCATGAAACTTGACAAAGAAAATGAAATCTATTTTAAATATGGCCTATTAACTATTGATTAGAAATATAGACCATCAAATTTGAATTTCAAATCACTTTCTTACGTCATAATCATATTTTGATGAAGAGACATTGGTGTTAATGATTATTTAAGCATAGCCTATTTGGTGTCAACAATATAGGCTATCAAATTCAAAGTAAGAACAACAAATAAAACACTTCATTGATCATCATTAAGCACAAAAGGAGAGTACGAATTAACAAATAGTTGAAGCTACATAATTAGAGAGGTCATTAGTCCTAAATTGAAGGGGTTTAGTCTCTCATATTTGTTATTTGATTAAAAAATGTAGCTTGCAACATGAAAGGAAAAGAAAAGGAAAAGAGAGCAAAGTTAAATGAAAAACTATTCTAGTTGCATAAAATAAAAGAGATCTACACTACAACATGAAAGGAAATAAACAAGAAAATGAAAAGAACATGTATTAAATTGCATAAAAAAGTTACATGAAAAGAAAATGACTAAGTAGTCATGAAAAAGAAGAGAAGAACTTTGATTTATTTCCTAAGCTAAAAACTAACTAAGAGTGACTAGGGAAGAAGAGGGTTACATGAAACATAAGGGGTATATATACATGTGTTAAACCCTAATTCGTATTTTTGGAGAATGCCCAAAATGCCCTTGAGGTAGTGTAGTGGCCAAGTTATCATTAGTTTCAATAATCCCCCACTTAAATGTACATGAAGCTTTAATAGCCTTTTAGCATGTGCATTAGATCCTAATTGAAAATAAAGGTAAGTGGGTGGGAACCTCCATGGTCTTGGTTTTGAATTATTTCCATCTTCATTTATTATCTTCACTCTTATGCATATATATATCTTCATAAAACCACTTGAAAATTCACTAAATTTCCTACGAAACAACATAGAAAATTCCAAGCAAATTTTCACAATTTAATAACTGCATAAAAATGACAATTTTGCCTCTATATGAAGATGAATATGTGACGATTTGAAATAATTTAAATTTTTGTTCGGCAAGTTAAAATACTTGATATGATAATTTATTTAATTTAAATAGATTACATATGATGGTAAAAATATGCGCATTTACGTGCACATCAACATACCACAATTATTGCATTTCTTCTTCTCACTCACTTTGTAGTCTTTAATCATGTTACCCTTTTCCTTGCACGAATAGCAGATGGGTCCCCACTTAGCCTTCTTTTGAATAATTTTCCCTTGCTACCACTTCCATTTTCCTTTCCACTTTTTCTTGCCTCTACCACTTTGCTGCGATTTTGGCTCCTCCTTCTCAACAATGATAAATGACTTAATCTTCGGACATAGATTCTGAAGGTGAAGAGCTTTCTCAATAAGCTTCTCAAATGGCTCATCAATGTGATCCACCAACTTCTTTTCAAGATAATCATCTAAACTAGTAACAAATTTCTCATTCTTTCACAATGGAGTATTAATGAACGACATCCCATACCTTTTCAAAGAATCAAAATCAGTAACAAACATCTCCCTTTGCTTCAAATCAACGAATTTCTTAAACGATACTAAATTCTGAGCAACCAAGATAAATTTCTCCTTAAATCTAACTCTGAACTAATGCCAAGTAAACTAATTTTCGGGAGTAGCAATAGTAATGGTATTCCACCAATTCGTGGCCCACCCTTGAAGCTTTCTAAAGGTCAACTTTCTCTTTATGGCATCATCAATTTCTAGATCACCAAAAATATGTTTACAAGTATCCAACCAATCTTACATGTCTATGACTGACTAAGTTTCATGAAATCTTCTACCTCCCAAAGTAGAATAATTCTTGCTTAACTTAGAGAAATCAGCTCTTGGTGCTTACACAAGAGCACCTTCACCAACAACTATGTTAGGAGCATTCCTCATCATATTCTCCATCATAGCATTTAACATCGCTTGAAAATCAGGTGTAGCAGCTCCCGACCATGCTCCCCCTTAAACTCCTGAAGCAAGGTTCCTCAGAGTGTTTCTTATATGCTAGCTCATCCTTAATCTGTAAAAGAATGGTCAGTCTCTCATAAATAAAACTATATGTATGGCACTCATGTGCATGCGACTTATACTTTACTACTATATAGTTTTGAAAATTAAAATATATAACAAGTATGTACTCTTTCATGTGTATATATACTCTCGATGCAATCTAGATGATAATTCCTTTCCTATCTCCACTAGAGTACAACACCAACTTAGGTTATCGTGCAACCTAATTTTTGATATCAAATGTGACGACCGTCATATACCACCGGCACCCGAAATAATCATATAGTGCACTAGTGCCATGCCCGAATGATATAGGCATCATTAGGGTTGAAAAGAAAATGAACACATCATAACCTATCATATGTCTCAAGCGCATGGAATAAAATATAATATACATCATAGATATAAACAAGAGAGACAGTAATGACCAAGTGAACCAACTATCAAAACACAGATTCATAGAGTTATACACAAATGTAATAGAGCTTATACAATAGAACTAAACTCAACAAACTATCTCAAAACAAGAAAACAAGCAGTCACTGCAAAGGCTCTCCAGTGCTGTACAGTGGAATAAGCATAGGAATCCATATAAGTATAAAATATGAGATTGCTACATCTAGCTCGTCCTCCAAGTAGTTACTACGTTGCATCTAGACCTGTTATCTTATATATACATTTAAGAGTACCAAAGATAACAAGAAGCAAAAGATAAAACCTTAGATCAAAAAACAGTCTTATGTGAGCAGTAAATGAATCTCAAAATACTATATATGCAAATATAGTAAGGAACGCGGTATTCGAATCATACCAGAACTGTCCCTGCAACCAAAGAGCAAGCATATAATGACATAATATGCTACTCAACAAGTATAAAAAAGAACCCTACTCAGAATAGGATAACTGCTCTCCAGGTATTCTTTCTCCAATACTACCAATGATATCTCCAAGTGATAAAAAAACCAACCATAACATCCATCATACAGTCCTCATTATCACTCGACGTGCTTTGAATATATGATAACTTATAAAGCCTCCTTACTGTCAGGGACTAATAAAGTTCCTAGTTTTGAGTGTACTCTCACATCTCGTAGTCTAAACTAGACATTAGACTTAAAGCCGCTAGTTCAGGGTATTCAGATTATCTATACCGATCCATGAGCGTCCCTACTTATATCACTCTTGCTTCGAGTACAACAGAAAACACTTTGAGTACCAACGATTCCTTAGCACACACATCTGAACCCTTCCTTTGCTCAATTCAGATCCGAGCGCTTCCTTTTCTCAATCTAGTTTCCAGTATCCTCAAGGAACCCTTCCACATTTCCCTTTTCCACGGCACCCTCCATTATCGAGCCGCCATCTTCAAAACGTGCTCTCAACACGAGTTACCATTGAAGATTCAAAGCTTTTATCATGTTGTTACATTGCCATCCAACCTCATGTGAACGAGCCAACTCCTCCAACACAATCTACAGAGCTCCCACTCCCTCTCTTGGAAGTGTCAATCAATGTAGTTAAAGCACTTAGCAACTCTATAGCGGTGGATGTGTAAAAAAGTTATAGCGGAGATATAGCGGAAAATAGCGAAGGTGCAAAAAGTGTGATGACCCGCAAATCCATACCTTTTGAATCGACAATAATCCACACATGTCCGACCCAAAAAGCACAGGCTGACAGAAAGTCAAGAGAAAGAAAAGAAGAGAGAAGAAGAAAAGAGAAGAAAGAGAGAAGATAAACAAAAGAACAATACAGAATCTCACATTGCAGTGGAAAATATATAATATTATATTAATGATCTTTACAAAACAGAAACAATGCAACAATTATCAATCAATAGTTATCAGCCTGAACAGTTATAATAACCTATCCTTACAAATACCGATAATTAACAACAACTAAGCAACAATGCAGCGGATAATCAAGCGAATACAGATGTACGAAAATGAAGATCTCCAGCTCTTCTACTGAAGCTCCAAAAGCATCAAATCTAGACCTGTAAATATACTCTGTCTAACCCGAGCATTGAAAGGGAAGAACGCCTGGATCAGTCTGGTAAACCAGCGTGAGAAACACACTCAACTGAATTTATTAAATTACCAAACTTTTCCTTTATCAAAACAAGAGTATCTCGTAAGACAAGTCCACACATAAAAACGGACATGTTTTTACCTTACAACAACTAAAACATATCATATCAAATCCTCTTATATTATAGTAGTGTCTACTATATACAAATAATATTAATCATAGCCGAAATTGTTACATTGATTAAATTCCGGCATGTAGCCCAATTGGGTAATACAATCAAAATGGCAAGCACGTAGTGGAGTTTGGATTTCCATACAAATAACCAGGTGAAGGATCTACCTTCCGAAGGGGTACACCTCTAGATGGATGTCCTGAGGCACAGAACATCTACCCTCTACCAACACAAGACCGGCCCACCTCTTTAATTAGATGGTACCGAATATGTCATCCTCCGGTCGTTACCGACCTTACCGAGGGCCCTCTAGCATACAAACTACAATAATCAGATACATGACGTCATAGCGTGCAAAGATATATCTAGAAGAGGATGATCATACCCTAATGGGAGCGACCCACTTAGCCCTGCTGCATCTAACCCTGTTTTGGTCATTTTCGATTGATGAGGCTAGAGGAAACGGTTATCTTTCACAATCACATATCACATCACTTTGAATGCCACACGGCCATTTACATTGACTACTAATTGCCTTCCACAAAAATACAACCTTTAAGCTCATATGTCTCAAGGAGGGTGTTAAGCTAAGAGAAGTTGTCTTCTCCGCCACCACTGATGTACGTTTGTAAAAACCAATGTACGTAATCTACAGAAATGCAATGTCAGACAAATATCCATACAAGTTGTCTAGGAACAAGACAAACCGAAGGTACTTTCCTACCACATCCTGTCGGGAAATCCCTAGGATTAGTAGCGAATAGTCCTTGCATTGGATATTTCATAATGGAGAGACCACTGCTACTGGATGTATATTGGGATTTTAACCCCAAACGATCAACAAGCAGTCCCCCACTATGAAAATCCAAAATATCAATATCATCATAAGCAACCTGCACAATTCGTCGTATATACGTTGGTCCGAAGTGGTTTTCAGATGAATCTGATCCCGATCTCTTCGCACCAACAACGCAAAAGCGTTTCTCAACCTCACACAGAAACTAAGTCTCGTAGATTTATCACGTCTCCAATTTTCAACTTGCTATCCTTCGGGCCAAGAAGGAAGCTCGATAAATTGGAGTAATACTCCGCACTATACAAATCAACATCCTTAACATAAACGATAATCAAGCCTACACAGAAGGATACATACTAAGCGTACGACTAAATAGTTCCCACATCAAAGCAAGGAACTAAAATTTGGCTAATGTTTGATAGTCGGTTATTTAACTATCAAAGCAAACAAATAAATATTCAGCACCATAACAATCACTAAGCTCTTTTAATTAATCTTTTATTAATTAAACCATTTGTCAAATATTCACTTCAAATTATCTTTAAAAAGATATAATCTCAAAACATTTCAACTTCTATTTTGGAAAATATTTCCAAATACTTATTAATAATAAGTAATTCACAGTCAATTTATTTTCAACATTTGGAAAATATTCCATATACTTAATCAAGGTTAAGTATATATTTCATTCTATAAGGAAAACGTTCTCTTTAAATACATTTATTCGGGTCAAAATGAATGTTGCATAAAACATCATTACGACAACCCAAAATGACTAGTATAGGGATTCAAAAATAAGATAAATATATAAGTCCCATATACTATACAAAACATTTCCTTTCGAAAATCATTTACTATAACAACAGTGTTATAGTTCATCATTTCCTTATACTTTTTGAAAACGTCTATTTCAACAATGAATGTTAAAATCTATGGTTTCGATCCTTAATACATTTTAAAACATCTTCAAATCGTTTTAAATCCATTTAAAATATTACTTCCCAAAACATTTCTTTAATATATTATTCACTGTCCAAAATCGTGAATATAAATAGTTTACCAAATTCAATATTATTTCAACATTTAATTCAAAGGATAATTCACTGTCAAAAATCGTGAATAAATTTCCTTTAGATAAACTTCTATATTTAACTTATCAGAATCAATTGATTTTGTATTTATAATACAGTGTTTATAAATTTCATTTATATTTTATAAAAACTTCAATTTATAAATCTCCTTTGTTAACTGATTCCACATATATTTCAATTACATGCAAAAATCCAATTTATAAGTTAATAACTTATAAATCATTTATTTTACGAAATCATTCATTTTATAACTTCGTCAATTCGTAAATCTTATTCACTTATAAAATCCATTTATAACTTCATTTTAACATTTATAAAACTCCTTTATAATTCTAACACTTTGATTTATAAAATATCAATTTTAAAAATCTTATCTATAAACCATTTCTAATAAGTCAAAAATATTAATTTATACTATTTCATAAAATAGTTAATTTCATATTCCAAAAATCATATTCTGGTTTTATTTCACAAAAATCATAATTTTTATGACATAAAAATTATAACTTTCATTTATTAAAAATAAATCAATTCCTTAACAATTTAAAATCCAATGAAACATCTATTTCCAAAATCACTTGAAAATCCTTTTTAATTTGGAAATCATCACTTTAATATTCTTAAATTATCAAAAATAGGCCCAATGCTGCAACAGCACCAAGTACATCAATCACGGCATCCAAACAACATATATTATATGATAACAGCATATATCACAATATCTATAAACAAATCAATACTGGTGAGGAATCCAGTTGGATCCCTCCAATCTGTTACCTGCAACAAATATACATATAAGAATATGTGTACAATGTCCGCTTCAAGGCAGACGTGCGTACAAAGAGTCATCCGCTCATACACGAGAACATATAGGGTCATCTGCTCCACTAGGCCAGTATATATATCCTAATACCAATCAATATATCATATATCATCCAAACAATCATCAATCATCATATAATAAATTATTTCTCACTTATATAAAAATATCAGTGAGTCAGAAAGAGTGAGTTGTACTCACATTGATTGCAATAGCAGTTGCAGTATTTTGTTCCGAATAAAATTAAACGCACGTTTAATTTTACCCAAAATTTACACTAGCTCCAATCATCTCTAAACCAGCTCCATCGCGTAGTACTCGTCAATACGAACCCAACGTAATTCGTTTCGTACGAAACGGACCTCGTATGAAAAAGTTACGATATTTTAAATTTTATACAAATTTATATATAATTATTTACAATTTCTTTTTTATTTTGACCTTGATTCATCTGGACCATACATTTTGAATCCATCAAATCATGGCCGGTAGTTCCATCTTCTTCATCGTGCGTTTCCTAGGTTATTTACGAATGAGCAAAACCCATAGAACATGCACAAAGTTTGATGGCCGCACCCACCACGTTGATCACGATGACGATCTGACGCCACCATTCGAAAGCTTCTTTAACCACGTATGACCGCCCCAAGCACCTTGAAACTCGGCTCCATCTCATCATAGAAAATCGCGTTTGAATGTTGATCGTTTGAACGCCTATTGCCACCGTATGGATGTGAAATTCACATCACTCTCTACAATTTCTTAGTTGAAAGTATTTGATGATAGTGACTGGATTGAGAGAGAATAAGGGAAGAAGTTTCGAAATTCTCGGCCATTGATTTTGTACGTGGCTGCTAACCCTAGCCTGGGTTAGGGTTTGGTGAAAAATGAATAAAACAAGTCCTTTTATAGAAATGTTTCGACACTATTCATCGCTAAATTTTTCGAACTCGAAACAAAGCGTGCTGCCTGGCGTTTATAATGTTTTACCCCTATTGCGTACGCAATGGAATATATATCGAAAGCCAATTTGATCATATTTGAAAGATAGGTTTTCGAATCTACTATTTAAATATAAAATTCACTAAACGAATTTCTACGCGTTTTAGCTTGCCCCGAACAAACCGTAAATCCGATTGACACGAAATTTGAAATCTTACAATAATTTAACATTACGGATCCAATGAAACTAGTTTCATCGAAACCCAAGACTGTTTGAAAAATGGCTATTTTTACACGTCAATTAAATATTAAAATATTTAATTTCTTCAATTTTACTTTTAATTCGATTTTAAAAGTTCTCTAACATCATTTTAACTGAAATAAGATTTAATTCAACTTTATAAATCATTTTTCTCCACATTCAATCCAATTTTCAATTATTTACATAATTTCAAATATTAAACTAACAATTTAATTATCCAATTAAATCTAGATATTTGAAATAAAATCTATTCAGCTTATAAATTTAACTTTTTCATATTTAAAATCAATTAAATATACGAATTTCAAATGATAGAAATTCTAGGTCGTTACAAGCTTCGTTAGGTATAAAATCAAATATTCAAATTTAATTTATTATAATTATTATATCAATTGTGTAGAATAAAGTGATATTGTTTAATCTTATATAACAAAACTGAAGAATTTCATGATTTATGTAGACTGGATTTGGAGACTATTACAACTTCTAACTTATATTGAGCACTTGTGTCTTAAATTTAGCTTTTTACCTTAACTTTTTTGGTATGTTTTTATAGAGAACCAGTCAAATCAACCTTTGTATATTAATATTGCCAGCAAGCGTAGTAGAAAATAGTGGGCTTAAAGTGGATCTACTAATTAATAGAGCTAAATTGAAATAACGTAGCGGTCGTAGAGCGCTGTGGGCTATAGCGGGAATTTTGCGGGGTTATAGCGAGGCTTTAACTAAATAGGTCTCACTTCAATTTGGCTCATATAAACTACCTGGTTCCGAGTTAAAATGCCTCGGCACCGAGTCATATACTTGGCCAATTTTAGCTAGTCTTCTTCCTTGCTTCCAGTACTTCATTCCCAGATGCATTAAACCTTGACCCATCCTCCAAAACAACTCGACCACATTCTAAGGCATTAATATCCAAGTTTTATAATCAAGCTGGTATAGCATCCAATACTTAGCTAATCTCTAGAAACTTACATTGGTCTATCTCCTCTAGCCATTCTCTAAAGATTCCGAAAAGTCGCCAACCCATCTGACCAATTGGAATGACTCAGTATCAAGTTAAATAACTTGGTATTGAGTTGTATACTTAAACAATTTGGGCATGGGACTTTAGCTACTGGCTCCCTCCATGCTCCAAGACCTCTCTTCTAAGTTTCATCCAATTTCGACCATCTTTACCTTCGATTCATTCAATTTACCAACCAATTCCCTATGTACCTAAACACTAGCAAACAACATCAAAGCGCAACATACAAACATAGAGAATCATACATATGCAACCAATTATACAAGTAATACATAGGATTATAGCAATCAAGAAAATTCTAATCTAAATCCAAGCAATCCATAAACATATGAATATAAATAAGGCGAATTACAAAATCATTATTAAAACCACATTAGAATTCATGAATTTAGGTCATAAACATATGTTAACATGTGACTAAATTTAGAAAAGGTTTTAAGGTCAAAATCATGTTAAAACATGTAATTTTACTGTATAAACATGCAGAACATAGTGAGAAGTCAAAAACCACTCACCAGTTATCCAAATCACCAGTTCCCCACTATATCCAAGATGGAAAGAATAGAAAGTGACACAAATCAATCAAAATGATGATCTCTATCTTCTATTTGATAATTACCTCTCTAATTTATTGTTTGGCTATGATTAACAAAGAATTTGTGTGACTTTTAATGAAATTAAGCTTAATGGGGATTTAGAACTATTTTAGGAAAGAGGAAAATAACCTATTTCAATACCTATAGCCTACTATTTATAGAAATCTCAAAATGGGTTATTGGGCCTAGATTGGAGTTTAATTAAATACCTTCTAAACTGCCAACAGCAGCCAAAACTAAAAATAGTCAAGAATTTCTAATGGTAAGTCAAATTTTCTATTGTGACCACTTTACGAAAGCAATGGAAATGGTTTGAGACCCTAATTAGACTAGCATTAAAAGTTATAGACCAAAAAGGCACATAGAGATCCTGCAAAAAGCATACATGTCAAAAATGTCATTAAGAGTCATATTCTAAAATAAAAATGTGTGGAGTAGTACTAAATAGTGATACGACCTCACATGAATAAAATAAAAATGTTTTATGATCCTTTGATATGTAAAATATGGGTTGTTACATGAGCTATCAGTATAGAAGCTAACACCTCATGCGATTGCTTTAGGGAATATATGTAAATCAACATAACACATCTTTTGGGATTACGATAAACATCGAGTCTTTGTCTACTATAAGTACCCAATTGACTACCTTTCTACCACAAGTTAGTACTACTCCACACATAGTCATTCGGTCCTTCTCTATAATTAAACAAAAGCTAGATAATCATAAAATTAAAATATTGCAATTGAATTCGACGTCCAAAATATGCAATTTCAAACCCTTACTAATTGTGGATAAATGAATAGCCCTCAATTGGGTTAGGTATTATAATAGGGTCTGCAACTATACTTGTCCCTAAGTGCAATTCTTCTACTAGTTTACTTGAAATTAAAGAGTGTGATGCTTTGGTGTCAAATAAAATGCCAATAGATAAATCAGAGAGAGAGCTAACACACCTGCTATAATGACCTTCTTTCCCTTTTCCACATCTGTGGCTACGCTTGAGCTTGGAACAACATTAAGTGAATAATCCGGAACAACTAGGTAAATGTCTTTGGTGCCGTCGAAAACTCTCTCCTCATGTGCCCAAACTGATTGCCGTCGAAACATTTGATCTTAGTAATACTTGTCTTGAAACCCTCTATCAGATGCCCTTTTCCTTGGCACTTCTTACACTTAAACCTCGATTTCTTTATTCTACCTTGAGCTTCCATTCCACATTTGTTGTGATCCTGCTGAACTGGCTTCATTTCTACCTTCTTACTCCTTCCTTCCCAATTGAATTCAGCAAGGTCATCTTAGAAAAGCTCTCAAAGGTCGCTATAGTGGGTGCATGAATAAAATGGATATCCCTCAAACCTAGATTTAATCCTTTAGCAAACTTTATTGCCTTTTCTCTGGTATATTAATAAGGTCTAGGCCATATTTTGTCAACTGGTTAAACTCATTGATGTATTCCTTAACATTGCAGTCTCCTTGCTCCAAATGGATGAACTTCCCTAGCTCTAATCCCCATTTTGCCTCCGATATAAACTTAGTCTCAAAGCGTCACTTAAAATTAGTCCATGTAATTCCAACTTTATATGTTTTAGCAATAATAAGCTTCCACCATCCAATGCCTTTCCTTCAAAGTGCTACGAAGCCAATAGTCTCTTCGCTACATCCTCCACATCCTTCTTAGCAATATGATGTAATAATTCCTTGGCAATGTCCGTCTCTCGATAAATGATTCACTCTCAAAATATTTCTATCTGCCCAGACTTTAGAAATCCGTAGTGGATCTAGACCAACATGCAGTGGGATAAATGAGTAAATTACAATTGTTTTAGCCATTTTAATCTTTGTTGGACCTATGAAGTCAAAATTTATTTAGATATTATTTAAATTTATTATAAATAAAAAAAATATTTTATTTTATTTATAAATAAAGTTTTTTTTATTGTTTGATTTTATATTATATAAAATATACATAATATACACATATCCGTATGCGTACATGTGCAACAGAATAAAGTATACATAGTTTGATAAGCCTATATATTATTGCTAGGATTTACATCGCAATTGACTTATTAGCTTATCTATATACATGTGTTATGTGTGTGTATGTGTGTGTATTCATTTAAATAATATTACATACGTATGTATAGCTGTTATATTATAAAGTACTACTTATAAATAAAATTTATATAATACAATTATAAATATGTTGAATATATATATATATATACATATACATATACATATAAAACATAATTAGACTGCAATATGTTTTAAATATAAACATATAAAGTAGTGTTGAAAGTGTGTGTATATATATTTAATATTATATATGTGATTTGAATTATATATATAATGTATATATATTTAAATATATATTATATAATGTATATATATATCTTTATATTTAAATATATATATTTATAATTATATATATATAATGTATATATATTTAAATATATATATATATATATATTATATAATGTATATATGAATATATATTTAAATATATATATTATATAATGTATATATATTTAAATGCATATCTGTAAATATAATGTAAATAATATATATATATATATATATATATATGTAAGGACCTAGAATTTTAGTTATTTGAGTTTTAAATATTTAACAAAATTTAAATATTGAAAAGTTAATTTTATAGATTAAATAACTCGAATTTCAAATATAGCGATTTATTTGAAAATTTAACTGTTGAATTTAATAAGTAAAATTCTTTAAATAATTGAATTTTAGGTTTTATGCTCGATAAAAATAATTTCAAAGCTTCTTTAATTTCTTTTAATAAGAATGTAGATAATAAAACTTTTAAATTGGAATTAAAAGTTATTTACTCGATTTTTAAAATAACTCGTTTTAATTAACATATAAAAATAGCCTCCTAGGGCACCGTCTTGGATTTCGATGAAACTAATGTCATTAGGTGTGTAATATTAAATAATAGCATGCCATCAAATTTCAGGGCGATCAGATGTATCGTATAGCCGTGCGAGATCGAAAAGCGTAGAAATTAATATCGAAAAGAACATAATAATTGGGTTCAAAAAAGCTATCTTCTACATACGATCGAATTAAGGCTCGAAGCTTGTTCCATTAGGTTTGGAATAAGGGTATAACATATAGAACACTAGGCGGCACATCTCGATCATGGTTCGAAATTATATAGCTTGATATTTTAAAGAAATAAAAAGAAAATATATTGGTTTGAGCATACATATGCCTCATCCCCTCACCCCATACCCCTACCACATTCAAAAAAGACCCATACAGGCCATCCCCATCTGGCATGCTCCATCACCATCAAACCAGACCCTGCACACAAGCCCACACCCTCCCACGTTCTCAGCCATGCCTCATTATTGCTCACTACAGCCCCTTCCCATATATACATCGTTGCCTAACAACAAGTTGTTCTTCATCCTTCTTTTCACTTAGAGTAAAACACCAAAAAATCCATTTCACCTCTTCAAAATTCAGCGCACTCTAAACCATTCTCAATTAGCTGAAACTATCTGAAAAAAATTACTTGTCTACTCATCTAGTATTTTTAAAAATGGATGGATCAAGATTTTGTTGAGAAACGTTTGAGTTATCGTCATTAAACAGTAAGAAGGAAAATATGTTATAAACTTCAAAAATCGATAACTCCCTATTCGCTTAGGATAGAAAGGTGACTTATGCATCGTTGGGATCGTGAGATAGAGTAGTATCTTTGGTGCGAGTTCAGCGAAGTTTCATGTTCATGACTTGCAATTATCGGAGGCTAGGGTTTCATTTAGGTGGAGCTAAGAGTGTTGAGAGAGGAAAAGGGATGCACCGTTGGATTCAGGGAGGCGATGTGCTTCAGAAAGGTGAAGATCGTTGGATTTGATATCAAAAATGGTCGCGTCGACCTTGGTGGTGGAGCAGGCTGCAGGTGAACGGCGGCCTTCGACTGCGCTTTTGATGGGTTGGGCACGTAGAGTTCGGGAAGAGGGTAGCTATGGCAATGTCGGGTTTAGGATTTATGGCCCAGAACTCCGTATCCTTGGCGGAAATGTGTGACGCTCCATCTCTATACTCACGCTATCCAAGGACACTACGGAGTAATGCCGTCAACTAGCATGAAGAATAAGGCTGTTGAGGAGCGACCATCTGTCTAATTACTTTGTGCGAGCACCGATATATCAGATAATATAACATGCATTTCATTTCAAGAGGAAATCCAACACGCCGATACAAACTCAAAGCTACTACATAGTGGTTATGTGGTCTTTGAAAACAAATATAGAAATAAACATAACATAAATCAGTCACAGATATCCATATCACAAAGGCGGAAATAGATATGAAAATAACACATAGAAGTGTACATCAGAGTAGTGGTCAAACAAGATCCACAATATCACAAAAGAATAGATACAAATGCTAGACAAAAGACTATGTATACATTAAGGAGTCTCTATCTCAAATGTATAACAACAAAAACTACCAAGCTAATGTAGTTAGACAAAAGTCAGATGATGATCCCTGATAAGGAGTCAAGCAGAAGCACCTGTAACATCTCGGTCTGACCCGAATATTATTTAATAAGAAAATAATAAACAGATCAGTCTAGCTATAAATATAAGATAAAATGAGATACAATAAGAGATATGACGAAAACGTATGATAACAATAATGCCATACTATAAAAAGTATACATTTAACAACAATAAAAATCATACAATATCTCAAAAATCTCATAACATCAAAAAAATGTCATATTCTTTACCATATTCACCAAACCACAAATATTGGCTAACATATCAAAGGAAATTATAAAAATTGGTGTAACGCAAATTCTAGAAATCATCAATTAGAAATCCAAAAATCACAAAAAAGGGGAAGGCCTATCATAAACTAGAGCATGAAAACTCTCCAACACGTGTATCACAAACGGGACGCTATTCCATGGTCGCTAACCATAGAGCCGGTGCAACAACGTAATACAATGGTACGTCCGAGGAACCTAAAACTCGAATAGATCAGAACAATGATGTAGTACAACGGTATGCCCGATGAACCTGATAAGCCAATACAACAACGTAGTACAAAGGTACGTCCGATGAACCGAACTCCATAAAAGGGCATGGGTCGCTAGCCCATAAAAATTGAGTCGAAACTCCAAGAAACACATAGGTCGTTAGCTTATAATAGAAATGAGATGAAGCTCCATAAAACGAGGTACCGTCCCCTACGTGGACAAAGAGACATAGCATATCGCTAGTCTAAATCACAAAATGATCATCATCGATCATCACGAAGTGTCAATTACACTAAGCTAGCAAATAAATGAGTTTAGCTTCATGTCCGATAACCACTGGCTTAACTTAGATATTTACAAACGAATTGTAGATTACCACTCGAAAATTATCATAGGAGTTTCAATTAATCAAGTCCAAAAATTAACCGACGAAGTAAACACAAGCATTTCATACCACTGTTTTATTAAGTCGTTTGATTAGATTTCTCAAGCGAATGAGGTAAAGGTTTGTATATACTAATAGATTGGAAAACTGTTTTATAAACGAGTTTGATATTGAAAATAGAGTTGAAATCATCTTTGTGAAAGAGTTTGAATATTTATTACTAGTATAGAAACCTTTGTATTTTAAAGTGACAGATCACAAAAATGATTGTAAAAACAATCAATCGCCAAAATTCACATTCGAAGAAGTGAATCAAATCCATAGAAATCGATACCGAATCCATCAAGATGGATATTTCCAAAAATCCCAAAAAGAAGCCATCAAAGTCGAATAAATGATAACAACGGCTCGGATAATCATGAATCGATATAAATTGGAATCTCAAGCAAAATACGAAAATTGGGATGAAGTAAGCAGGTCAGTCGACTGGACACTGAGTTCAGTCGACTGGCCTAATGCTTGGAAAACTCTCGGGTTCCAGGTCAGTCGACTGGACTCAGAGAGCCAGTCGACTGGAACCTGTTTCCCAGTATTTCCAGTCTATCATAATGAAGGGCAAACTCTCAACAATTTTCGATCAGATGAGCAATGAGCGCTAGGGATTTTTGCCAATCGAGAACCCAGCCCTATAGGCTCTTCGATATACCACCAAAAGCATGTTCATACATCAAAACTAGGATTTTTAAAGTTGTTGACTTCAAAACACCAAAAATTGAAATGTTCACCAAATTAATTTAAACCAAAAGAAAATGAACATGAATAGATGTTAGGAATTCATACCTAACAATAATGATAGTTATAGACATGGATGTGAGATAGAAATCTCATCTTTTCTCAAAAACAATGAAGGAGAAGCTTGAAAACAAAGGAGGATCAACCACTCTTCAATCCCAACTCTAAGAGCTCCAATCTAAGACCATAAGCCAAAGTTTCCCAAATTAGGTTATAGGGAATTTCTGAAGTTGGAGAGAGATTGAGATGGAGAAGAAGAAGGAGATGCTTACCTAAGCTTCTCTTTGATTTTGGAGTTAGAACTTGAATTTTGCAAAGGAGCTAGGGCTTAGGAATTCTAATTTCCAATCTCTTCCCCCATTGTTCCTAAAGCTTGAAGTGTTAGAAAATAGAAATGAAATGGATGAAGAGGAGTGGGGGTGGAGCTAGAGTCTTAAGTTGGTGTTAATGGGCAGAAACCCAAACCCAAAGCCCTAAGTGAAAAGGTCGATATTCTAGCTAACTCCAAACATATCAATGTTTACACTCAAAAAGGTCGCAAACGTCATTTTAAACTCAATGGAAATGGTCTCGAGTCCTAATTTGACTGTTTTCCAAAAAATAGCTTTTCGGACTATATTTCGACTAACGACGCTATATTTAAATACACAATCGTAAAATATGCGGGTTGTTACAGACTCCCCTCCTTAAAGAAATTGCGTCCTCGCAATATTTAAGAAGAATATAAAATGTAACAACCATAAAAGCATATCAACACAAAAGAAATTTGAAATAAGAAGTTCACCTCAAAAAGCACGAGAAAGTAAGTCCGGATGTGATTGCCCGATGAATTCTTTAGATTCCCAAGTGCAATCCTTAGGATTTGAGGACTATTGAACTTTCACAAGAGGGACATCTTTATTTCAAAGGCGTTTAATCTCCGATGCAATGATACGAATAGGATGCTGCTCATAAGTCAAATTAGGCGAAACTTAAATATCTTCAACAACACCGGACTCAAGAATAGAATCAGAATCTCGAAGGCATTTCCGTAGTTGAGAGACGTGAAATACGTCATGAATGGTGGAAAACTGAGCTGGTAATAAAAGGCGATAAGCCACGGAACCAATGCGTTTGGTGATGGGAAATGGACCAATATATCGGGGTGCTAATTTTCCCGATCGACTGAAACGCACAACAGCCTTCATAGGTGAAACACGAATAAACACTAAATCTCCCACAGAAAATTCTAATTTCCTTCTTCGGTTATCGACATAGGATTTTTGCCTACTTTGAGCTTCTTTCATCCTATGGCGAATAAGGTCAGTCTTTTTCTGTGGAATCATGAATAAAATCAAGATCTAAAACCAGCTTCTCACCGGCCTCAAGCCAACAAGAAGGAGATCGGCATGGCCTTCCATAGAGTGCCTCGAAGGGTGCCATACCAATACTAGATTGTAAGCTATTATTGTCGGAAAATTCAACAAGAGAAATATGATCTTCCCAACTTTCACCAAAATAAGAACACATGCACGAAGAAGATCTTCAAGAGTTTAATTCACATGCTCGGTTTGTCCATCGGACTGAGGGTGATAAGCGGTGCTAAAATTAAGCTTCGTCCCTAAACCTTTTTGAGGACTCTTCCAAAATCCACTAGTAAACAATGGATCACGATCGCTAACAATAGAAGTAGGAACTCCATGTAATCTAACAATTTCTTTAACATATAGTTTGGCCAAAAGAGGTACGTTTCGATTCGAACGAACGGGAATAAAATGGGCGGATTTTGTTAGTCTGTCAACTATCACCCATAGGCTATCATGACCCGAACGAGAACGGGAAAGACCACCAATAAGTTCCATGGAAATTTGATCCCATTTCCAAATTGGAATGTCCAAAGGTTGCAATAACCCATCGGGCCTTTGATGCTCGGCCTTAACGAGTTGGCAAGTCATGCAACGCTTAACAAAGTTAGCAATATCGGATTTCATTCCATCCCAGTAATAAAGTCGCTTCATATCCTCGTACATTTTACTACTACCGGGATGAATGGTAAATTTAAAACGATGAGAATCTTCTAAAATATCTTTACGAAGATCACTAATATTTGGCATTATAAGTCTACCAAATTTTCGAATACTGCCACGAGCATCAATATCAAAGTCTTTTAAACCTTCAATATCAATTTTGTCCCTACAACTTTGTCTAAGAAGAGCCAATTTGGGATCTAGCTTTTGAGCTTCAAGAATGCGGTCTAAAAGAGAAGGATGAGCCTCAAGGCTACATAAAACAAAAGATGAATATAAATTGGATTCACGATCTCGAATCTCACAAGTGGACAAAGTCTCAAGATCGTTCCATTCGGATATCATCATAGAAACAACCGCTTGTTACTTACGACTAAGGGCATCGGCAACATGATTCCCCCTTCCAAGAGTAGAATATCAAGATCATAAGATGCAAGGAATTTGAGCCAACGTTGTTGACGCAAATTAAGTTCCTTTTGAGAAAACAAATACTTCAAAGATTTATGATCGGTGTAGAGAACAAATTTTTCCCCCAAAAAGATAATGACGCCAAATTCTAAGGGCGAAAACACTAGCCACGAGCTCTAAATCATGAGTGGCATATCTAGTCTCGGTAGGCTTTAATTGCCTTGAAGCATAAGCAATAATACGATCTCTTTTCATAAGAACGGCTCCCAAACCAACACGACTAGCATCGGTATAAACAATAAAATCTTGGTTTCCTTCGGGAATCACAAGAATAGGAGCATCAGAAAGGAGTTCTTTTAATTTCTGAAAAGAAGCTTCACATTTTTCCGACCAAATGTATCTAACTCCTTTCTTTGTCAAGCTAGTAAGAGGCATGACAATTTTAGAAAAGTCCTTTATGAACCGAAGGTAATAACCCGCCAACCCAAGAAAGCTATGAATCTCCGTCACAAAAATCTCCGGTCTCTTCCAATCTTGAATCGCTTCAATCTTTGAAGGATCCACAGAAATTCCGGATTCAGAAATGATATGACCAAGAAATTTCACACGAGATTGCCAAAAGTGGCAATTAGAAATTTTTTCTTTCAATTGATTGCTCCTAAGAGTTTCAACACAATCCGAAGATGTTTTTCAAGATCTTCCTCGGTTTTAGAATAAACAAGAATATAATTTATAAAGATGAGAACAAATCGGTCGAGGAAGTCTTTGAAAACTCGATTCATAAGGTCAACGAAATAAGCCGGAGCATTCGTTAAACCAAATGGCATAACAAGCCATTCATACGATCCATAACGAGTACAGAATGATGTCAAAGGAATACTATCCCCTGTAATACGAAGCTGATGAAAACCGGTTGCTGAGTCTAACTATGAAAAGACTCTAGCAACGCTAAGTTGATCGAATAGATCATCAATCCGAGGTATAGGATATTTATTCTTGATAGTAAGATCATTAAGCTTGCGGTAGTCAACGCAAAGCCTAAGTGTACCATCAGATTTCTTCACAAAAATAGCAGAAGCTCCCCAAAGAGAGGAACTAGAACGAATAAATTGCTTCTCTTCCAATTCGGATAATTGTTTGCGCATCACCTCATTTTCTTTATTGGACATACGATAAGGAGGACGAGTAAGAGGTAAGCTCCAGGAATTAGATTAATTCTGAACTCAATGGCTCGCTTCGGGGGTAAGCCTAAAACAGGCTCAAATATATCGGGAAATTCCCAAACAATGTGAATGAGAGAAATAACATCTTCCTCATCATCATTATCGTCATCATGTGGATTTAAAGAATATAAAGATGCCGCCAAGTTGGAATCTGAATCTTTAAGAACAATAGAAATCTGCTTAACAGATTGAGGATGTCGAAGATGAATAGTCCGCTCAGGACACAAGATATTGGCTTCATAACGGTTATGCCAATCCATTTCCAAAATCATTCCGAAGCCTAAGTAACGCATGACATGCAAATCGGCTCGGAAAGAAAGATCACACAAAATAATCTCGACATCTTTAGCAAGCAAACTAAGTGTTGCAGATCCACCAACCGGATTCGCAATTCTCAAAGAAGTCATTAAAGCCATAACACTTAAAGAAAAAGTATCAACATGTTCTTTTGATATATAAGAATGGGATGCACCCGTATAAAAAAGAACTCGAATAGGTTGATCGCGGAACATAATAATGCCATCAACGACAGGATGAGAAATACCTTGACCGTAAGAAGTGTTACTAAGGGCTTGAAAAACATTTAGCCTTCCCTCCTTCTTGCCGTGAAGTCCGGGACATGAAGATATAAGATGATCCGAATTTTTGCAATAGCGACAAAAGAGAGGTTTCAGACATCTATTAGCATAATGGTCCTTAGAACCACAATTGTGGCATTGCCCACAAATAGGGGTAGGAGTCTTTGCTATCGAAGCTGTTTGCTTCCCTTTCTTGTTGTGATTTGAGCCTTTGAATTTAATAGGCCTTTTCTTGTGTTGTTGAAGCTTGGTTTGGTACCCACAACTTCAACATCACTTTCCCTATCGGCCTCTTCCAGTCGAAGAGCAATATCAATAAGCTGATCAAAAGAAACTTCTAATTTCAGAAGTAATGGCTTTTTGAGATTCTTATTCAAGCCATAGACAAACTTCTGATTTTTCTTCAATGGGGTATTTATATATTCAACCCGGTATTTAGAAAGAGATTCGAAAGATGCGACGTAGTCCATCACAGAAGATTCACCATGAACAAGGTCTATGAAACGCTGGGCCAAAGTTACCTTTTCAGCTTCTGTCACAAATTTTAATTCGAATCGTTCCTGGAATTGCTCCCAAGTAAGAACTGCTTTAATAATTTCAAAAGTCAGAAGCTCATACCAATCTAATGCTCTTTCTTGGAGCATACTAGAAGCCAATTGGACTCGATGAAGATCAATAATATTCATGCGAGAAAAGATGCGGTCACATGTTCTAAGCCAAGCTTGGACTTCGATAACTCCCTCGGAACCCCTGAACGGCTTTCTACCCAAATTTGTATAATCACTTCACAGGCGTGAAAATCCGAATTTTAGGTGAGTAGGCTCTGGAATGGGTCCAACAGCTTGAGCATTCTTTACAAGATCTAGAAGCTGTTGGGCAGACATAAATACTCCATCTTGAGGAGTAGCACTGGATTGACCGGCACTGGGAGCCAGGTCTAACCATTTCTCTTTTTAAGAAAGAAAGAAAGAAGAAGAAAAGGTTATTCTCAGAATGAATATCAAACAATAATGATTGACAAAACAAGGCATCACAAAGAAAATAGGATAGAACAGGCCAATGACTCGAATAAAACCCTAAGGCACGACTCCTAAGATGGACTTAGGACGATGATCCTTGTTAAATTATTCTACATTATTCCGAAGTTTGGCTTTGATACCAAGCTGTGACGCCCCACCTCTATACTCACGCTAGCCAAGGACACTACGGAGTAATGCCGTCAGCTAGCACGAAGAATAAGGCTGTTAAGGAGCGACCATCCGTGTAATTACTTTATGCGAGCACCGACATGTCACACAGTATAACATGCATTTCGTTTCAAGAGGAAATCCGACATGCCGATACAAACTCAAAGCTACTACAAAGTGGCTATGTAGTCTTCGGAAACAAATATAGAAATAAATATAACATAAATTAGTCATAGATATCCATATCACAAAGGTGGAAATAGATATGAAAATAACACATAGAAGTGTACATCAGAGTAGTGGTCAAACAAGATCCATAATATCACAAAAGAATAGATAAAAGTGCTAGAAAAAAGACTATGTATGCAACAAGAGTCTCTATCTCAAATGTATAACAACAAAAACTACCGATCTAATGTAGTGAGACAAAAGTCAGATGATGATCCCTGATAAGGAGTCAAGCAGAAGCACCTGTAATATTTCGGTCTGACCCAAGTATTATTTAATAAGAAAATAATAAACGGATCAATCTAGCTATAAATATCACATAAAATGAGATAGAATAAGAGATATGACGAAAACGTATGATAACAATAATGCCATACCATGAAAAGTATACATTTAACAACAACGAAAATCATACAATATCTCTAAAATCTCATAACAACAAAAAGAATGTCATATTCTTTACCATATTCACCAAACCACAAATCAATTATAAATCCAGAAATCACAAAAAAGGGGGAGGCCTATCATAAATGGGAGCATGAAAACTCTCCAACACGTGTATCACAAATGGAACGCTATCCCATGGTCGCTAACCATAGAGCCGGTGCAACTACGTAGTACAACGGTATGCCCGAGGAACCTGAAACTCGAATAGATCGAAAAAACGACGTAGTACAACGGTACGCCCGATGAATCTGATAAGTCGATACAACAGCGTAGTATAAAGGTACGTCCGATGAACCAAACTCCATAAAAGAGCATGAGTCGCTAGCCCATAAAAATTGAGTCGAAACTCCAAGAAACGCATAGGTCGTTAGCTTATAATAGAAATGAGACGAAGCTCCATAAAACAAGGTACTGTCCCCTACGTGGACAAAGAGACATAGCATATCGCTAGTCTAAATCACAAAATGGTCATCATCGATCATCAATAAATGTCAATTACACTAAGCTAGTAAATAAATGAGTTTAGCTTCATGTCTCATAACCACTGGCATAACTTCGATATTTACGAACAAATTATAGATTCCCACTCAAAAATTGTCACAGGAGTTTCAATCGATCAAGTCCAAAAATTAACCGACGAAGTAAACACAATTGTTTCATACCACTAGTTTTACTAAGCCGTTTGATTAGATTTCTCAAGCGAATGAGGTAAAGGTTTGTATATACTAATAGATTGGAAAACGTTTTATAAAATAGAGTTGAAATCATCTTTGTGAAAGAGTTTGAATATTTACTACTAGTATAGAAACCTTTGTATTTTAAAGTGACAAGTCACAAAAATGATTGTAAAAACAATCAATCACCAAAATTCACATTCGAAGAAGTGAATCAAATCCATAGAAATCAATACCGAATCCATCAAGATGGATATTCCCAAAAATCCTGAAAAAGAAGTCATCAAAGTCGAATAAATGATAACAACAACTCGGATAATCATGAATCGATATAAATTGGAATCTCAAGAAAAATAAGCAAATTGGGATGAAGCAAGCAGGTCAGTCGACTGGACACTAAGTTCAGTCGACTGGCCCAATGCCTGGAAAACTCTCGGGTTCCAGGTCAGTCGACTGGACCCAGAGAGCCAGTCGACTGGAACCTGTTTCCCAGTATTTCCAGCCTATCACAATGGAGGGAAAACTCTCAACAATTTGCAACCGGACGAGCAATGGGCGCTAGGGTTTTATGCCAATCGAGAACCCAGCCCTATAGGCTCTTCGATACACCACCAAAAACATGTTCATACATCAAAGCTAGGATTTTTAAAGTTTTTGACTTCAAAACACCAAAAATTGAAATGTTCACCAAATCAATTTAAATCAAAAGAAAATGAACATGAATAGATGTTAAGAATTCATACCTAACAATAATGATAGTTATAGACATGGACGTGAGATAAAAATCTCACCTTTTCTCAAAAACATTAAAGAAGAAGCTTGAAAACAAATGAGGATCAACCACTCTTCAATCACAACTCTAAAAGCTCTAATCTAAGATCATAAGCCAAAGTTTCCCAAATTAGGTTATAGGGAATTTCTGAAATTGGAGAGAGATTGAGATGGAGAAGAAGAAAAAAATGCTTACCTAAGCTTCTCTTTGATTTTGGAGTTAGAACTTGAATTTTGCAAAGGAGCTAGGGCTTAGGAATTCTAATTTCCAATGTCTTCCCCCATTATTCCTAAAGCTTGAAGTGTTAGGAAATAGAAATGAAATGGATGAAGAGGAGTGGGGGTGGAGCTAGAGTTTTAAGTTGGTGTTAATGGGCTGAAACACAAACCCAAAGCCCTAAGTGAAAAGGTCGAAATTCTAGCTAACTCCAAACATATCGATATTTATACTCAGAAAGGTCGCAAATGTCATTTTGAACACAATGGAAATGGTCTCGAGTCCTAATTTGACTGTTTGCAAAAAAATAGCTTTTCGTACTATAATCCGACCGACCATGCTATATTTAAATAAAATATTTAAATACACAATCGTAAAATATGCGGGTTGTTACAAAATGCATGGCCATGCATTGGGTTCTTTTGTGTGTGTACATGCAAGGCTCTATTGGGGGAGAAGGAGAGGTGGGGGCACAATTGTAAAATTAAGTTAGTTTTGCAATTAGTTTATTTGATCATTTAATTAAATCCGTTAACTTATAAATTGCATAACTCTCTCATACGAGGTCCAATCGAGACTAAACTTTTTGTATTGTGCTTGTAATGACGAAAGCTTCACAATGAAATTAATTTGGAAGAATTTGAAGAATGTTGAAATTTGGATTAAAATCGGACGTCGTTCGATTTTAGTTCCAAACCGGAACGCCTGAGTGACGATAGAAAATTTCGGTAAGTTACACTAACCTTTTTGGATAACTAGTATCATATATAGTTGATAAAAATTGTTAAATAATCGTTTGGATGAATTATTTTATTAATTGGCTGGTTTATATATATTCCCACCTATTAGGCAGATGAGACCCTATTACATTCTTGTGTAAAAGTTGATGACCCTTTGCATACGAATCCCTCCATAAGCGATTGATTTATATTTATGATTATATAACATTTATGATGCAAGGGAAAACAGGCTGAAGGGATCCAACAGGATTCCTCGCTATTGTTGAATCGCTTCAATAATATTTCTTTTTATGGATTATTGGAAATGAACGTAGTTGTGAACATTGTGATTAAAACATTGTTGTATGTTTGAAAACTAAAACCCAACAATGATAGAAAATCAATATCGATATTGGCTAAGCATTGTGTAGCTATTGGCCTTTAATCGGTATTATGGAATACTATAAATTGCCATTGAATTGGAATTGGTATTCGAGACAGAAAATGATTTTTTTTAAAAATCCAAAATTGGGTTTCGAGAATATTGCTTTAAAGATTATCTATTTATACTAATATTATTATAAAGTTAATTAATTATATTGTTTAAAGCTATTTAATTATAGTAATATTATTTTAAGGTTATTTAATTATATAATTACCGTTTTAAAGTTAATTAATTTTAGTTATATTATTTTAAAGTTATTTAAAATTATATTAGACTATTTTAAAGTTATTTGTTTATCACTAAAATTGTTTAAAGAATTTATCAAAATGTCAATAATTTGAAAGGTTGATTATTTTAAGAATAATTATGGTTTGAAATCGATGATAAAGATTATTTATAAGATTTGGAATAAATGTCTATTATTATGATAAAAATAAGGAGTTTTATTATTGTTACTTTTGAAATGATTGATAGTTATTATAGGATATTTTAAGATAGATAATTACTATTTATTTATAATATTATTTTAAATAAATATTTTATATGAAACAGTTTTCAAGTAAAGACTTTTAATTATTTATAAATGTTTTTGAGACCCATGAATGAAGTTGAAAGGCATGGATTTTTTAAAGGAGTTTATAAAACGGTTTGAAGACTTAAGGGAAGGGTAAGTACATGGTGAAAGAGCTTATAAATGGTTTAATATATTTATAAAGGCTTTGTAAATGATTTTAGAAATGTACAAAGAGGATTTATAAGTTATGGAAATGTATAAAGAAGTTTTATAAATGGTTTGAGAAGTTTTATAAAATTGTTTATAGATGATTAGAGAAATATAAGGAGTTATGAACGATTTAATCGAATAAATTGAAATCTTTCTCAGTTTGTAGATATACTTATACCGTTGAGACAAGTATATGAATAGTTTCTAAGTATTGAAAATATAGGGATTTGCGGGTATATCTTTGTAAAAGTATTACTATACAAGTAATTTACGAAGTGGATTTTATTTGAAAAGATTGATAAAAGAAGGCTAGTGTTTGCTTATATGCTGAACAAATGTTGATTTTTTCCTAAGGAATAAATCCTTGATTGAATGTATGTTTGCTGATAATTAAATAACCGACTATCGAAATTGGACCCAAACGTAGCTTTGGAAATATCTAGGAGAAACACGTGAGTTATATGTGTCTCCGATGATGCTGTGCTGTGCGTATAAATATCATTTCATTCTCCAAAGACAATGATAAGGAAATCCATCCACTAATGGTTAGGAGGTGATCCCCGATCTTATCTTTGACAATTTATTTCCTAAAGAACCGAGGTTGAGTTTACCGAAAATTATAGAACGTTATTTCAAAGAGATCAGGATCAGATCTGTTTTCAATGGTTGGATCAACGTGATAAGGGATTCTCGCTTTCTATTTGGTGGTAAGCAAGAGAATCTTACCCTTAAACGTCCCAGAGAGGTAGTATAAGGCGTTGATGGGTTAGTTTGCTAGTGCTTACATCGTGAGGTTGGCCGTAAAAGCAGATTCGAGGTAGCAGTGTATGCTGCAGTGGGGCTGGGATGGTTGAAAAGCCTACTGGTCGCCGCTGACCGGATGGTTGAAAAGCCTATAGTTCATTACATTTGTTATTAGAGCCGAAAGTTCAGAGAGAACTATAGAATGAGTTTGAGTGTGTGTATATATATGAGCTCGTATTTGTTATTAATATAAAAATGTTTTATATTATGTTGGTTGACCTATTGAGTGGCTTATGGATTTTGGTCAATACATGTAATTAACTTTATCGATAGGGATCTCTAAACACTTGAAAGGGTAATTCGACATGGTATTGTGTTGAAATTGGGTAAACAAATAATTTTACCTTGATTATATTTTTATATAAATGGATAATTTTTAGAAAATCATTATGCTATACTGGTGTGTTTGGTTATTAGAGAATGATAATATTTGGTTGTTACTATTTGTTGTTGTTTTGTTCTAATAAAAGTTGATATTATAGTGTAAGCAATATTAACAGTTAAGATATAGTTTTATGTAACCAAATAGAATCACATAGATATGATTTATAAATGTGATTTATAAATGGAAAGGAAATGATATTTCATAAATATATTATGAATATAATATATAAAGTGGAAATTAAGGGGCTTCCCTATCATACTTTCATATTGTAAAGCGGATCCCTGTCAAAATTTCATTTTAAATCCGGTCCCTATTTTCTCGAAACAAAGAAAAATTATTGCTGAAATGTCAGCAACTTTTATAAATAAGTGCTGATATTTCAGCAACTTTTCCTGTCAAAATTTCATTGTAATCCCTATTTTCTAGAAACAAAGAAAAATTATTGCTAAAATGTCAGTAACTTTTATAAATAAGTGCTGAAATTTCAGCAACTTTCATAAACTGTGTTCACAGTGTACATAAATGTTGCTGAAATGTCAGCAACTTTTATAAATAAGTGCTGATATTGAAAAATATTTTCGATGATGACTGCAGCATCGCCGACGTTTATTTTCGAGTTTTCAAGAGAGGAATTGCTACCACTAGGTTTTATTTCGACAAAACTAATTTTAGTTTTAAAGGTCAACAGTATGATTTGATATACTAAGGGAATTATTTACATATATTATTTCGAAATGATTTGAAATGAATAAGAATAAGGTGTTTGAACTCTAAAAATTTTCAATTAAGTGTTTATTGAAAATATGATAAAATAAGTCTTATAACTTATAAATTTTGAAAATTATTAAGTAAAACAAGGTTTTAAAATTTTTAAATATGAATGTTAAGAAAAAAATGAAATGAATCTTAACTTAAGTTATGTTAAATAAAATGAATTCTGAGAAGAAAATTTAGCTTGAGTTAGGCTAAATGAAATGATTTTGGAAATAAAATTGATTGAGATTTGAAATGAATTGGTGGATGGACTAAATTAAATAAATTAGTGGGTTGAATATGGTTTCGGAATATGGTTGAAATATTGAGATTGAACAATGGAATTTAGTTAAATAAAATTGGATTTGACCTAAGATGGATATAAATTTAAGGTGTGAAGTGTTAGTAAACACAAAGAGTGATGTATGTAATGATTATAGACTTGAGTAAATTTTTATGAATGATTCACAAATGAAATCAATATGGAGTAAAACGTTGTTAAACATAAAAAGTAAATGGAATGATTTTAAGCGAAATTATTATTCAAAGGAATATACTAATTAAATAATGAATGTGGATATAGCAATGTGAATAATGATTGTGAATAATTGAATGTAAATGAAATGAATATAAATGAGAGAATTTGGGATAACTATGTAATTAAATGGAAATAAATATGTAAATTGAAAGTATATTTTTTTCGCATAACGGTTTGATTCAGATTCAAGCATAGGATCTCGAGATGATTTATATCAATCCGAGTTAGAATTTTTCACCTGAATCTTGACGACGAACACTGGTTATGGATTTTTGGTTTATTCTGGAATTCTCTATCATAGTATATGACTATGCAAGGATAATGACGGTTTCTAATCAAGGAATCAGATCTGAATCCGCACTGGGATGGTCGTGTGAACGATTCTAGTTCGATGGTGAGACTGTGTAATCGAGCGAGCGATTAGATTTGATTGTGCGTACGGATGATATGTATACATCGTACATGCTTAGCAAAACAAATGTTGAAAATTGAAATTGCAGAATAATATGATTATGAACTATATGTTGGGATATCATTAGTAAATAAGATGCAGGTATATAAAAGCAAAAGCTAGTTAATGTTTTCATTTCATAAGTAGAATTGGGTTTCCTAACTGAAAGGTACGTGCTTAAATCATAGTTGATTTGATGGTTTTTATAATTAAAGCACTTGGCTTTCGCTCTCTTTTGTTGATTTGGGCACGTAGTGGCGATACGTGGTTGTTCCGATCCAAAAGAGATGCTAGAGAAATTTTTTGAAAATTCAAAGAGTTAGAAATTTTGAAGGAATTCTTGATAACTAAAAAATTTGATTTTGAGTTATAACCTGAAATGATTGAATGGATAATATTAATTAGAATCTATGAATGAATTTGGAAACTTAGTAAAGAAAAAACAAGGTTTCAACAAATTGATTTTGGGAAGTTAAAGGCTTGATAGGATTTCGTAGGTTATTTCAACTAATTAGTTTTAAAAAGTAAGGGTTAGGGCATTTTCTACCTTGGCAATTTCGAGGACGAAATTCTTTTAAGGAGGCAAAATGTAAAGACCCAGAATTATAGTTATTTGAGTTTGAAATATCTAATAAATTTTAAATATTGAAAAGTTAAATTTATAGATTAAATAACTCGAATTTCAAATGTAGCAATTTATTTGATAATTTAATTGTTGAATTTAATAAGTAAATTCTTTAAATAATCGAATATTGGGTTTCAAGCTATATAAAAATAATTTCAAAGCTTATTTGATTTCTTTTAATAAGAACGTAGATAATAAAACTTTTAAATTGGATTTAAAAGTGATTTACTCGATTTATAAAATAACTTGTTTTAATTAACATATAAATATAGCCTCCCGAGGCACTGTCTCAGATTTCGACGAAACTAGTGTTATGGGTCCGTTATAATGAATAATAGTACGCCGTCAAATTTCAGGGCGATCAGATGTATTGTTTGGCTGTGCGAGATCGAAATGTGCATAAATTAATATTGAAAATGTAATATAATAATTTGGTTTAAAAAGCTATCTTTTGCATACGATCAAGTTAGGGCTCAAAACTAGTTCCATTGCGTTCAGAATAGGGGTATAACATATAGAACGCCATGTGGCACATCTCGATCGGGGTTTGAAATTATATAGCTTTATATTTAAAAAAAATAAAAATAAAATATATTTATTTGAACATACATATGCCTCATCCCATAAGCCCATACCCGTACCACGTTCAAAACAGACTCCTACATGCCATTCCGTCTGCATTGCTCTATTACCATCAAACTAGACACTGCACACAAGCCCACACTGTAACAACCCGGTACTTCGCATCAATTGATAATCGACATTTAACGATTTATATTGTTGCTAATTGCTGTTTGGAGTTTATTAAACCCGGATTAAATTCCTTTCAAAAATTTGATGAAAATGGTTGCGGGCTCCAATTGAATTTGGCCCACATTTTCATTCGTTTGTTTTGTGCCGTTCCATTTTTTTATTTCAAATTCGACCCGTTCCTTTTCATTATTCGTTCGTTCGAAAACCTAAGAGAAAATGGCGGCTTCCTGTTCTCTTTTTATTCCGTGTTCTTAAATTAGGGCTTTTGAAAAAATTCTTCGAAGTCGCGCCTCTGGTGTTCGATCGGTGGATATTCACGAATACCCTGGATCGATCGTTTCCTCGTCGCTCTCTTCGGCTGTGGATTGCGCGCATTGGACAAAGGTGAGTGACCATTCACTCACATCTAATTCGATGCTAAGGTGAGTGACATTCCTCACTCACATCCAATTTGTCTCCATGCTTTGGCAGTGTAAGTTCGTGTGAATGTTGATGATTTTATCTGACTTGGTTCGATTTTTACTTGCCTCGTCACCACGAATTTGCATTTGTTTTGACTTCGGCCATTTCTGATTTCATGAATTTCTGGCTTTGACTTGTACATTCGAATTTCTTTGATTTTGATAAAATGGATTCGCTATTGCTTGTTCAAAAACTATTACATTGTTTTAATCGGCTTTGAACTGTTACTTGACCTCGGCCATGTGTACATCTGAGTGTTGTTTGCATTGCATCACCACTGTTGAACTTATCTGGAGCATCGTTCATTTTTTATTTTTGTTGTTTTGCATTAAGCATGTGTTCATCTGCTGTTGCACCACTTGATGTCGTAGCCTGGGTCATTTGTTCCTGTAATATGTCACTGTATCATTATACAGTTTGCATTTGTTAGCTTGTGGTTCATGTTGTTTTATTGAGTCTGAGCTTTGAGATCATGTTCACTTGTTTGAGTCTGGTATCTTGATTCGTTATTGCCGTGTCTTTGATGTTGTACATTGTCATGTTGTCTTGGGTATTTGGTCTTGCCTGGTGTTCTGTAATCATTTATGCATTGATGCTATTCTCTGTTGCACTTGCTCATTTGAGTTTGCACAGCTTCATCACCACTTGTGTCTGCGTATACGTATATTCATGTATACTTGAGTCTTGTTCTTGGTCGTAGCTGGACTTGTTTCCTTGATCATTCACTGTTGCCTGGGTCTATACATTGATATTGGCTGCTGCAGTTTGTAATTCCATTTGAAATATCCCTCAATATATTTGTCGAACACTCGAGTTAGTACTGTGCGCATTGTTCTGATTCTATAGGAATTCACATCTGTACACTTGTTGGTGCATTGAACTCTGTAGACATATGCATTGACTTCGCCTCTGATTTGATTTTGAGCTGTTCAATATCTCGTGACCGTCACGGTATTGATTTCTTATTTCTGGCTATCTCGGCACTGATGTATCTCGTGACCATCACAGTTTCGATTTTGTTGACTTCGGGCACTTGATTTTTGATGTTGATTCTTTGGTCTGCATGTACATTTCTTCTGGCATCAAGTATAGTCTACATTGCATATAGATAATCTCGAGTTCATCCCTGTCTTCGGCTTTGACCTTTTATGATGATGTTGATTTCACTGTCATCTTGCTTTGTTCACTGTGACTTTGGTTCTTTATATTTTTTGAACTTGTTCATGTGATTCCAGGGTAGCATTTGGAATTGCTTCGACCACTGCCTTGCATTTCTCATATCTTTACCATTGATTGTTGCATTATGTGCACACTGTATTGATTTTTTTCTTCTCTCACCTCTTTGTTGGTATTACAATACTCTAGTAGTTGATGGACTTGTTGATGAATGGACTGGTTCGCTGTTGAGTTCATTTGCTCATTGCATTCATGTGTTTGCACTGTCCAGTATTTTACAAGTATATTTCATATACTTGTCGCCATTCACTTAAAATCAGTTGCATTTCTCTGATTCATTTCATGGTTGAACATTTGCCCTGTGACCTTGTACTGGCTGCAGTTCAGTTGCGGTCTGCCCTTGTGTTTGTGTGCTATGGTGCCATATCATTGGTGCTCTCACCTTCATTCGGTTGTGTCATCATGTTGTACAAGGCCTTGTGCACTTGCTCATTTGAGTTGTACTGCTTCTCGTTGCACCTCTGAATCATTTTGCCATGTGCAGTTTGTTATGTACATTCATTTGTGCACATATTTTACATTCATATTTGGTGGAAGTTTTAAACTGCTGCCTCTTGCTTAGTTTATTAGTTTGCACTGTGAATTCTTGTGTATTGACCTTTGTGCCTTGTTGCTATTTCTGTATATGCTGTTGTGGCGAGGCAGTGTACGCGTGCGTGCACTGCAGCCACACAGTATCGACATTTTGAATTGATATTTGAACCTTCATTGATTTTGGTTCGTTGATCTTTTGAGTACATCATCATGGTAGTGGCAAGGCAGTGCACGCAAGCGTGAACTGCAACCACACGGTATTGATTTTATTGATATTCTATTTTGTTTTGATTTATTGATCTTATGCATATTCCGTATGCTGTAGTGGCGAGGCAGTGCACGCGTGCGTGTACTGCAGCCCTACTCAAATTAATATTTTAATTGATATTTCAATGGTTTGAACTGTTTTGTTTATTCAATTCAATATTCTGAATTGCATTCTGATTTGGTTGAATTTGCTGATTTGTTGTTTAACACTGCTACGTGTTATATTTATCATTATCCAATTTCGTTATTTAAGGATCAGATGGACGAAATTTATTGTGACTATCGTCTATTGATTATTTTATTATTATTGCTTCTGTGCATTAATAACCGAGTTTGAATTAGACTGACCCGTGTATTATTTTCTTTTGAATGTAATACTCGGGTCAGACCCGAGTTATTTCAGGTTGTAGATATCTTGCTTTGAGTTGCTGTTTGAGCTATGAAGACTTTTCATATCTTTTGGAGTTGTCGTGTCATAGTATAGGTTGATATGTATTCATGTATAATAGTCGATAATGTACTTGTATATATTACTTCCAGTGTCGACAGTTGTAGTTGTATCATATGTATTGTATCACATGTATTGTAACTGACATCAGTTATTGTATATATGAGACTTTCCGTTTTATTTGTGTTCCGCATTTATATTATCTGTGTTATTATTATATTTACTGTCCTAAACTATTATGAACCATCGTAGTTCATTTTATACTGGAATTGGGGTATGTCGATGGGAGTAAATAAATCAGAGATGAAAAATGAAAATATATATACCACTCCTCTCGAGATAACCAATACTAGTGTAAGGCCTAACTACGGATGGCCGCTCCTCAACAGCCTTATTCTCCGCGCTAATTGACAACATTACACCATAGTGTTCTTGGCTAGTGTGGGTATAGAGGTGGGGCATCACAGCTTGGTATCAGAGCTTGGGGTTTAGGACAAATATAAAACATAACTCAGATGGAACATGTGTTACAACTATTTGTCGATGTTTTATCTCTCATCTTTGCCTATGATTATCTTTGCTTGTTAGGTATGAATTCCTAACGCTTATTTATGCGCATTTGATTTTGATTTCGTGAAAGTATTTTGGCTTCGGCCTCCGTTTGCTTTGCGAACTCAAGTTGAGTTTTTGATGATGAGGATTTTGTTCTTGTGTTTTCGGCTTTGAATTGATTTAGCCGATGTTGATTTTGTTCAAATCTCAGCGATTTTGAACTTGATATTTTGTGTTTTCCTCGGCATGATTTCCATTCGACTTCGGTCACTTTGTTTTCGTGAAATTACTAGTTTCTTGATTTCCAAGACTCTGACTTTGTTTGCCGTTGAATTCTTTGATGAGGATGTTGATTCGTTTTGTACTCGACCGTGGCCAATAATTGTTGACTTCGGCATTGACTTGATTTTTATTCTTGTTGAAGTCATTTATGCGTTTATGCTCGTTTTGCATTGTTTTTCCAATTGTTAATCGATTCTTCTTTTTCGATTAGTTGTTATCACCTTTGTCGACTTTGATAACTTCTATTTCTGGAATTTTTGAGTAATTCTACTTTGATGGATTTGGAATCAAATTCTTTCGATTTTATTCACGTCTTCGAATGCGAATTTTAGTGAATTGATTTGGTTTCCAAATTTAATCGATTCTTGTTGATTCCTTGATTTGTTGCTATCATTTATTAGCAACTTTGATGACATTTTGTTCGGGATTTTTGTGAACATACTTTTTGAAGGATTCAGTATCGATTTCTTTGGATTCTATTCACATCTTCGTATGTGAATTCTTGTGATTGATTGTTTCTACAATCATTTTTGTGATTTGTCACTTTAAAAATATAAAGGTTTTCTATATTAGTAGTAAATATCAAAACCCTTTTCTCCAAACGATTTCAAAACTATTTTACTACAAAGCTCTTTTCCTAAACCGTTTTCCAATCTACTAGTATATACAAACCTTTACCTCACTCGTATGAGAAATCTAATTAAATGACTTAGTAAAACGAGTGGTATGAAACGCTTGCGTTTACTTCGCCGGTTAGTTCTTGGACTTATTCGATTGAATCTTTTGTGACAATTTTCTAGTGAAGATCTACAGTTTGTTCGTAAATATTTGAGTTAAGCAAGTGGTTATGGGACATGAAGCTAAACTTTTATATTTACTAGCTTAGTGTAATTGACATTTCTCGTTGATCATGACGGTCATTTTATGATTTAGACTAGCAATTGTGCGATGTCTCTTTGTTTGCTTCCTGGTTAGGCTAGACACCAATTGTGTGATTCCATTCACACATACCTTTTTGCTTTTGGTTAGCCTAGACACCATTTGTGTGATTCCACTCACACATACCTTTTTGTTGCGAGGTTAGGCTAGACACCATTTGTGGGATTCTATTCATATATACCTTTTTGCTTTTTGGTTAGCCTAGACACCATTTGTGTGATTCCACTCACACATACTTTCTTTTTGTTTGCAAGGTTAGGCTAGACACCATTTGTGTGATTCCATTCACACATATCTTTATGCTTTTTGGTTAGCCTAGACACCATTTGTGTGATTCCACTCACACATGCTTTCTTTTTGTTTGCGAGGTTAGACTAGACACCATTTGTGTGATTCCACTCACACATACCTTTTTGATTTTTGGTTAGTCTAGACCTCGTCTGTGTGATTCCACTCACACGTACTTTCTTTTTGTTTGCGAGGTTAGACTAGACACCATTTGTGTGATTCCACTCACACATACCTTTTTGTTGCGAGGTTAGGCTAGACACCATTTGTGTGATTCCATTCACACATACCTTTTTTCTTTTTGGTTAGCCTAGACACCATTTGTGTGATTCCACTCACACATACTTTCTTTTTGTTTGCAAGGTTAGGCTAGACACCATTTGTGTGATTCCATTCACACATACCATTTTTCATTTTAGTTAGACTAGACACCATTTGTGTGATTCCACTCACACATACTTTCTTTTTGTTTGCGAGGTTAGACTAGACACCATTTGTGTGATTCCACTCACACATACCTTTTTGATTTTTGGTTAGTCTAGACCTCATTTGTGTGATTCCACTCACACGTACTTTCTCTTTGTTTGCGAGGTTAGACTAGACACCACTTGTGTGATTCCACTCACACATACCTTTTTGATTTTTGGTTAGTCTAGACCATCATCTGGGTGATTCCGACTCACCCATATGGGGTAGCTCCCCATGGTCTTCGGACCGTCATGTGATAGGCCTCTTTCCCTTTTTCTGTGATTTCTGGATTTCTTGTGTATATTTCTAGGATTTGTGTTTTCTGGATTTCTTGTGATGATTTCTAGAATTTGTGCTTCACCAATTTCCGTGATTTCTATTGATAAGTTCTATCAATTTTTGTGCATTGGTGAATTCGTGTGTCGTTGACTTGTTATGAATACAAGTTTAGGGTATGATATCCCTTTCTATCTTTGAGAAGATTCTTGTGACATTTTTTTTGATGAATGAAAATTAATTGGTATTATATTTTGATGCCAATTATTTTGATGAGATTTTGACATATTAACTTCAGTAACCGTCAATCTCAAAATGGATTTTCAAGCGGTTATCCCGCGATGCTTATTTTGTTGTCCGTTTTTACGGTATTTTGAGAAGTGCAATTCCTTGTCGAAGTTGCTACTGATGTTGCTGTTTTAATCACGTGTTTTAAAAAAATTGTTTCAAAATAAAAATTGTTTCCAAAATTTTTACGGTTTACGCTTTCAAAAGAATGAGGAAGCGAATTAAACGTTTCAGTAAAATCGAGGACTATGACCCATTTCTTTTGGTGATTTGCTTAATTCCGGATTTGTTCGTTTGAGAATGTAAATTATTATTTTTATAAAATAAATGAAAATTGTTTTCAGAAGTTTTGCACTTTGCGCTTTCAAAAGAATGAGGAAGCGATTTAAACGTTTCAGAAAAATCGAGGACTATGACCCCTTTCTTTTACTGATTCGCTTAATTCCGGACTTGTCCGTTTGAGAATGTGAAACGTTATTTTTAGAATACACGATTTTGCACTTTCAAGGAAACGATGAAGTGAATTAAACGATTTAGTAAAACTCGTGGTTATAAGACATGTGTGTTTGCTATTTCGGTTAATTCCGGACTCGTTAATTGAAATATTTGTGTTTCTGATTATCGTTTTTGATAATCGGATATTTCTTGATTTTGATTATCGTTTTTGATAATCGAATATTTGTGATTTCTGGTTATCGTTTTTGATAATCGAATATTTGTGATTTCTGATTATCGTTTTTGATAATCGGATGTTTGTGATTTCTGATTTATCGTTTTTGATAATCAGATATTTGTTGTTTCTGATTATCGCTTGTGATAATTAGATATTTGAGATTTAATTATCGTTTTTGATAACTAAATATTTGTTGAATTGAGATTTAATTATCGTTTGTGATAATTAAATATTTGTGATTTAAGATTTGATTATCGTTATGATAATTGAATATTTGTTGATATGAAATTTGATTAACGTTGTGGTAATTCCTGATTATCGAATCGATAATTAGATATTGCTGTTTTGTAATTTCTGTATTCTGATTATCTATTTGATAATTAAATTTTGTAGAGAATTTGAGAATTTCTTTTATGAAATTAAAAGATTTCTTCGGTGTTTATATTGTACTACGCCGGTGTACCGGCTCAATTTTCTGCTATTCATGACGTTTTCCACGTCTTCCAATTACAGAAATGCCTTAGGGATTTTCGATTTTTACTTTTGAGCAACTATCTATTCACATCATTACTTCGGGGGTGTGGCACCTTCGAAATAAAGATGTTTTTCTTGCGGAAGTTCAATGGTTCTCAAATCCTAAGGATTGCACTTAGGAATCCAGAGAATTTATCGATCAAACACGTTCAGGCTTACTCTTTCAAGCTCTTTATGGTGAACTTCCTATTTCAAATTCTTCATCTTGTGATGATGTTCTTTATGGTTGTTACCATTTGTTAATTTATTCCTTATGATTGCGAGGACGCAATTTCTTAAAGGAGGGGAGTCTGTAACAACCTGGTATTTCGCATCAATTGATAATCGACATTTAACGATTAATATTGTTGCTAATTGCTGTTTGGAGTTTATAAAACCCGGATTAAATTTTGCGGGCTTCAATTGAATTTGGCCCACATTTTCATTCGTTTGTTTTGTGCCGTTCCCTTTTTTTTATTTCAAATTCGACCCGTTCCTTTTCATTATTCGTTCGTTCGAAAACCTAAGAGAAAATGGTGGCTTCCTGTTCTCTTTTTATTCCGTGTTCTTAAATTGGGGCTTCTAAAAAAATTCTTCGAAGTCGCGCCTCTAGTATTCGATCGGTGGATATTCACGAATACCCTGGATCGATCGTTTCCTCGTTGCTCTCTTCGGTCGTGGATTGCGCGCATTGGACAAAGGTGAGTGACCATTCACTCACATCTAATTCGATGCTAAGGTGAGTGAAATTCCTCACTCACATCTAATTTGTCTCCATGCTTTGGCAGTGTAATTTCGTGTGAATGTTGATGATTTTATCTGACTTGGTTCGATTTTTACTTGCCTCGTCACCACGAATTTGCATTTGTTTTGACTTCGGCCATTTCTGATTTCATGAATTTCTAGCTTTGACTTGTACATTCGAATTTCTTTGATTTTGATAAAATGGATTCGCTATTGCTTGTTCAAAAACTGTTACATTGTTTTAATCGGCTTTGAACTGTTACTTGGCCTCGGCCATGTGTTCATCTGAGTGTTGTTTGCATTGCATCACCACTGTTGAACTTATCTGGAGCATTGTTCATTTTTGATTTTTGTTGTTTTGCATTAAGCATGTGTTCATCTGATGTTGCACCACTTGATGTCGTAGCCTGGGTCATTTGTTCCTGTGATATGTCACTGTATCATTATACAGTTCGCATTTGTTAGCTTGTAGTTCATGTTGTTTTATTGAGTCTGAGCTTTGAGATCATGTTCACTTGTTTGAGTTTGGTATCTTGATTCGTTACTGCCGTGTCTTTGATGTTGTACACTGTCATGTTGTCTTGGGTATTTGGTCTTGCCTGGTGTTCTGTAGTCATTTATGCATTGATGCTATTCTCTGTTGCACTTGCTCATTTGAGTTTGCACTGCTTCATCACCACTTGTGTCTGCATATACGTATATTCATGTATACTTGAGTCTTGTTCTTGGTCGTAGCTGGACTTGTTTCCTTGATCATTCACTGTTGCCTGGGTTTATACATTGATATAGGCTGCTGCAGTTTGTAATTCCATTTTAAATATCCCTTAATATATTTGTCGAACACTCGAGTTAGTACCGTGCGCATTGTTCTGATTCTATAGGAATTCACATCTGTACACTTATTGGTGCACTGAACTTTATAGACATATGCATTGACTTCACCTTTGATTTGATTTTGAGCTGTTCAATATCTCATGACCATCACGGTATTGATTTCTTATTTCTGGCTACCTCGGCACTGATGTATCTCGTGACCATCACAGTTTTGATTTTGTTGACTTCGGGCACTTGATTTTTGATGTTGATTCTTTGGTCTGCATCTACATTTCTTCTGGCATCAAGTATAGTCTACATTGCATATAGACAATCTCGAGTTCATCCCTGTCTTCGGCTTTGACCTTTTCTAATGATGTTGATTTCACTGTCATCTTGCTTTGTTCACTGTGACTTTGGTTCTTTATATTGTTCGAACTTGTTCATGTGATTCCAGGGTAGCATTTGGAATTGCTTCGACCACTGTCTTGCATTTCTCATATCTTTACCATTGATTGTTGCATTATGTGCACACTGTATTGATTTTTTTTCTCACCTCTCTGTTGGTATTACAGTATTCTAGTAGTTGATGGACTTGTTGATGAATGGATTGGTTCGCTGTTGAGTTTATTTGCTCATTGCATTCATGTGTTTGCACTGTCCAGTATTTTACAAGTATATTTCATATACTTGTCGCCATTCACTTAAAATCAGTTGCATTTCTCTGATTCATTTCATGGTTGAACCTTTGCCTATGACCTTGTACTGGCTGCAGTTCAGTTGCGGACTATAACGACCCGCTATTTTGGGCTATTCGCATCCGCACATGTCGGACTTGAATAATTCAAAATACCGAATTGTTAATTTTTAAATTTGGAAAAACTCAGATATACAATAAATAATCACATAATCACAGACACAGAGTAGTAATATGCAGCGGAAGTAAAAGAGATAGTAGTTCATGAAGCTACTATATAAATATGTAAGATACATCAGAGTTAAATAAGTTACAACAGAAGTCTCGAATACAGCAGTCAAATATAAGAATCAGAATACATCACTGGAATCATCGAATATATGAAAGCTGGTTATATAGCTGGATCTCCAAGCGAAGCTCCAACTCCAAAGATAAGCCTCGAAAGCTGGTACTCTCAGTCTGACCCGAGCGTAAAGTAAAACACAAAACACTCGAGTCAGGATTAATATTCTCATATCAATAAATCCAACTCAAGTGAAATAACAATCGAAATACAAATAACTCAAAGGATGTTGGAATCACCATCCTCTAAGGATCCGTTAAACTATCTACTATGTAGTAGTGTACGCTAAATAGATAATGTCTATCAGTAATATAAAGTATCAAAATAGTGTTAAGGCGTTACCATTATCCACCTTAACACATTTTTATAAATGTTATAGTCTATACAGCACTGTAAACTCCACCGTAAACTGGTGGGATATCAGGGAGTACTCCATAGGTATAACACAAAACAAATTCGTAGTGATCGCGTATATAGGGATACAAGTATGACAAGGCACATGAGGCAATACCCAAGGTAGTGAAACTACCGTTTGCCTGATCCGGACTGGTGAGAACGCATCGCCGCAGCGATCGCAACACCGCGAAACAACACTCCTAAAATTCCGAGGGTGCACCAGTCAATCACAATTAATGAATAGTAGTTACGAAGAAGTGTGTTCGCTCGAGGTGGCTAACCCCATTTGGCCCGGCACGGCTCCTGATTTTAGTCATTTCCAATTTGACACAAGTGTCAAGGCTATCCATTATCGTTCACTTTCTTCAATCATCAACGTTCGTCATTCCAACCACTTCATTCTGGATCACAACTCCGCGTATAGTTATTAAAGTGGTTTTCGGTTTAGACAGAGAGTATGTCCATAACTGATTCCGGTCTCTTTAATAACTTTCGTAATTATTACACCGATTGGTCGTTTAATATATTTCAAAACCAATTCAATTTCAATTTCGATTAGGATTGGTAAACCAACATTTCATTTGTCCTTTCAAATCAATTTCCAAAATTTACGTTCAAACTTCCAAATTACCATTTCAAAATCTTATAATTCAATTTCAGTTTTTATTTAAACAATTCAAATATTGATTCAAGTTCGTATATAAGTCTCCTTCCGAAATCATTTAAATTAATTTAATTTAACATTCGAATCAATTCAAATCCATTGATCGGTTTCATTCAATGTTCATTAAGTAAATTTGTCACTGAAAACAATTTCCATTTAATTTCCAATTCATTAAATCAATCACTTACGTTCAACTTCATTATATCAACTTATAAATTGAATTCAATTAGATTCGTCAAATCAATTCTTTAAATTACACGTCTTACGTTAATTTCAATAAATCACATTCATTTCAATAAATCACATTTTATTTCTTGTTAAAGAAGTTCAATTTTCACTTATTATTTAACTTCGTTACAAATTTCAAACTTAATTAATAAAGAACTAAATTTCACATAATCGAGAAGTTTCGATTTCACTTATTTACTTACTTAAATATTTTTCCAAACTTCATAAATAAAGAAACCCCATTTCATTTATTAATGAAGATCAAATTCACTTAATCAAAAGTTCGATTTTCTCTTATCAAAGAATTCAATTTTATTCAATTATCAAATAATTTAATCTTATTCAATTATTTAATAATTCCAATCTTAATTATTAATAATTTCAAAACTTAATAATTAGCAACTTGATTATCAATTCAAACTTAATTATTAAATCATTTCCACTTAATTATGAATTCAAACTTAATCATCAAATCATTTCAACTTACTCATAAATTCAACTTAATAATTTCAAACTTAATTATAATTTCAAACTTAATTATAATTTCAAATTTAATTATTAAATGATTTCAAACTTAATAATTTCAAACTCAATTATTACTAATTCCAAATTATTTATTTATAATTTCAAATTTAATTATTATATAATTGAATTTCAAACAACGTTCTTTCATCAATTTCTACGTTAATTTTTGTTTCAGATTTCAATCTTACATTTTCCTTTCATAAATTCAAATTCCAACTTCATTCAAAACCATATTATTTATTCAAATAAAATCTTTATTTTATTTTAAACCAAATTTTAACCAATCGGGTTTATTTAATTTTCTATCCTAAGTCAAGTTTATTTGGGTATTTATCATTTCAACCCGATTCCAATTCCAATTCAAAAATAAAACATAACAAAGGGAACTTGCAGTGTGATAACTGGGATGGTGTCAAAGTAAATAAACAAGCAATAACAACAAACAAACACAATCCAATAATCAATTCAAATAATCCCGAAATAATCATATTAATTCACATTATTGTTTGTGCAAATTAATATAATTATTTCTAGAATCCACACTATCATTTCATGTAGATTAAAGATTATTATAATAATCATCCTATGCAATTCTACACTTTACATCAATTATTCAATTTCATATTACATCAACCTATACAATCATACATTCAATGTTCAAGGTGTAATTAACCAATTCTACGTGTCAATTTTTGTCTAACATTTAAAGGTCGTATTACACAAATTTAACTAAGCAAATTCAACACATATGTCGATTCAAAATTTTAAATATCCTGCGTCAAATTCAATTTCATAATATTTATCACTTATTCATTATAATTTAGCATCCAATATAAACAACAATCAATCAATCAATTATCAACCAAACTGGATTTATTATTGCATACATAACAGATAACGGTGTCAGATGTCAAAGGTGAACTGATACATAAATAACAGTGCAATAAATAACAGCAGTATATTTCAATTGTCGTTCCAATTGGAATCAAATTTAATAAATAAAAGAATATTAATCGTGAGAGATTGCTCACCTTCCGGGCTAGAGAATAGAAAAGAACACGATGCCCATATGGATCCGGATACGGTCACGCATACTAAGGAAAGCAAAAGGCTGCTGCGATACATTTCAAACAATGGCGGGACAAAAGCAAAGTACGATAGACACGAGTTGGCGACAAATCTGATAGATAAGAAAGAGACGGAATCAAATTTAAAATTGGATCGACGAAGATAGTTGACATAAGTGAACCTTATATATAACCATAAATGGCTAACCGCATATAACCCATAATTATAAACAAACAACTAACTTTCAAAATCTGTATATAGACATATATAATTAAGCCAAAATCACAACTTTAAAACTTCACCAATACATATATAACTATGTAGAGTTAACGATTAAATTAAACTTATATTAAAATAAATATCTATACATATCAATTTTATAAATTTTAGCTTCATACAAAATTAGTCCTTGTATATAAATTTTACCTTTCTTTATCTAACAGCACAACTAATTTGAACGACAATACATATATGCTAATATCACTTTAATACATACAGCCGCAAGCATAACTAAAGCGATTTCTTAATATTATATGTATAAACCACTCTTCAAAATTTTATAAATTGATAGTTATATTCTATAGACATCTACATTTTTTTATAAGCTAATTCATCGTGTAAGGTATTTGTAGAGAGATAACGTGCTTTCAGACACATATGAAATTTAGGCTGGAATTTTATACTTTGGTTCTGTAACTAAATTATATATATCCTTGTTACATACATTAGTTAACATAACTTCTTATATTTAAAATCAAGACCAACCCAAAATAATATAACTTATATACTGACTAAAAAAAAAATCTGTAACTCGCTATATAAACTAAATAACACTTAAGAAAATATAACCGTACTATACATATAAATTTTTTATAAACTTCTTTAATTGCAAACTCACCTAGATTGTATATGAGCTAATATATTTAAAGAATGACATAACATATGAAACCACATATGTACAAAATAATGTATATTTATGCTAAAATTGATATATAAAATATGTAGACTTTATACGTACAGCTATACAGACTTATATATTTTCACACAATTTATGTAAACTAATATATGCAAAGTTTAACAAAAATCTAACATATATATAGCTTAGAATAAAACAAACTGTACTAACCCATTTAGTAACCACTGTACAAAAATATAAACACTCTAATTCATTTCATAGACGTACGTACTGCTATGCAACTAGAATAAGCTAACTAACATATATGAATACTTGTTTCTAACTTAAGTAAACTTTCTAAATATAATAGTTTAAACATCCAACCCATATATACTCACACAGACATGTAGAGATGGAAGGTCGGCGGTGCAGCTGGGAAGCGGAGATTGGAGGAGGCGGAGAGGCGAGCACGGTTGGGTCAAGCAAAAGTGTGGAGGGGGAACTGCGGCGGGCGGTGGTGCTGCGACAGTGGTGACCAAGGACGGCCGATTTGGTTCAGTGAACTGGGCTTGGGTGGGAGCCAGTGGAACCGGAGGCTAGTCCGGAGAAGGAGGGGAAGAACGGCGGGGTGAGGTGCCGATCTAAGGTGTGATGGCAGGGGCTTCGTTCGTGTGTTCGGTGACAGGGAAAGTGGTGTTAGTTGAGGGGATATGGGCGGTTATGCTCTTCCCGCGGAGGAGGAAGTTCGGAGGTGGCTCACGTGCTGAAACACGACAGTGGGCGGAGCACGGAGGCGTGAAGGATTGGTGTGCGTTGAGGTTGAGGTTGTGCACGCGGTTGAGAAGAATGGTGGAAAATGGCCTTTGCGTGCATGATGGTTAGTTGTGGTGGAGAAGATGAAATAGAGCATGCACAGGTTTCAAAATATGTACATTTTAGTTGAAATGCAAAACCACTTTTTATTTATAACTTTGTTACTTTATACTCAAACAAGAAAGGCACTACTGACAAAATAATGGAAAATGAAGAGTTTGACAAAGTTAAGGACAAAGTCTTTCAGAATATAACATAAGTATAAATTTTTTTCAAAAGCAATGTTAATAACGAAGTGAAATAAATGAATAGCCTGGAAGGGACCGAAGAATAATAAATAGAAGTTATGAACAACAGCTGTAATTCTGGAAATTTTAAAAGACCATCGGCTGTTCAGTTCAAACGGTGGAAGCTAAAAGTTCTTTTTTTTTCATTATCGATACGGATAACGGTTTAACGGAATTTTTCCATGTATCGATCATCGAAACACAGAAATAAATATACCGTAGCGATCAGCACGGCGAGACGATCGAAACGGTATACCGATATCAATGATACGATTTAATTATAAAAATTTGAATTTTCAACTGGAGGAAAATGCAAGAAAAACGCAGAAAAATAAGATCGACGGAGCTAAAAAAGTCCGAATTTGGAAAAGCAACAAACTGACAACTTGCTCAAAAAATGGTTTAGAATTTTTCTATGCAAAAATATTTTGGTTTTGAAAATGTTTTATTTTCATCGCTTTTTAACTGATTCTATTGAAGTAAATTTACGCGCGAAATAAACTTTCGTATTTTCCAACGAAAATTTACCAGTTGCTATGTTTAACTAGACGCATTCCAAATATCAAATTTGTATTTCAAAATTTTATCGTTTAAAATTCCATAAAATTTTTTTTTAAATACGTTACTAAAACCGTTAAAATTTACGGGTCGTTACATTCTCCCCCACTCAAAACTTTTCGTCCCCGAAAAGGAAGTAGGTAGGAGAATAGAGATAATTAAAAGAGAATAAACTTGTATTACATTAATAATTAATTTAAACCATATGAATTTCAATTTAACTAAATTTATATTCAAAAATTTGTTTTTAAAATCAAGGTTTTCATAAAATTGACTTGATTTCTCATTTATTAATGTTAGATACAAAAGGTTTCTTTCAAAACGAAATTAAACTTAAATTCAATTAATTCAAGATACTCCTCCAGTTGATTTAATTTCAATTTACTAATTTTCGAAACAAAATTTTTCTATTAATCACATCTATTGTTTATCCAACTTGTCATTCTATTTATTTCCATAAACATTTTAAAGTTTTAAATTTAAGTGAATAACATTTATTATATGCACTCACATTTTATTTATAAAGACAATTTATATAATATATTATCTAATTTTCTTAAATTAACAATTTCAAAGATCATAAATTTGAATAGTCATTTATTATAATCATACCTTCTTTTGACAAATTTAATTCTTCTTTATTCCAAATTATTATTAAATTTATTCTACTTAATATATCTTATCACATATATATTAAGTATGTTTACTTTTGTTATAACTACTCAAATTTGTTTATAAATTCCCTTGATATCATTTATATTGTATAATATTCAATTACATAATTAAATTTTGAAAATTTAGGTAAGTTATATATAATGCAATTGAGTATTATCCAATAAAATTTTACAATTTGCTTATTTCAAATTAATTATTTTAGTCAAAACTTTTTTTTTTTTTGAAAATCATCTTCCAATCAAAATTTTAAGAATTAATTTACGATTAACTTCAAACCATTTTATAACTAAAATAAGTATATATATATATATACATAATATCAAATCAAATTTAAAATCTTCAATATATATAAAAACTCAAGTCATGTTTAGAAGTTCAAATCAATTTTTCAAACAAAAGTGTAGCAGGGCTACAGAATAGTCGCTCCACTTCGAAACCCGAAAATGAATATCGATGATGCGGCCGTCATCATTGAAATTATTTTCCAGCGATAAAGAGGAGCACTGATTTTAAGCTTTAAAAATTCTTTGAATGATTCTATTTGAAAATATTTTAAGTACTATACACCTTTTAAAGTTTGAAATCACCGGAAATTAAATTCTCAGATTAAATACATTTCAAATTCCAAATCAAATTATAACCAAATTTTATAAATTTATTTATTTATTTTATGAAGTAGTCAATGATTTATAAACAATAAATGAAAATCAAATTTTCACATTTCGGACAACAGATTCATTAACATTTTAATCTCAGAAAATTTATACTTATAAATAATATAATCATTCAAAATAATTTTATTATCCAAATTCGAAAATACTATTGTGTCAGTTTGCTCTGTTAAAGTGTTTTGGAAATCCTATCGATAGCGTTGATCAGACGAATCGATCGAAAACCCAAATCAACATCAACAACTCAAAAAACACAAGATTCATAAAACATTTTAAATTTTAATTTTCAAATGCACTTCCTCGCTCGACGATACAAGGATGGATTTCAAAATAAGTATAGAGATTTAATTGATGGAAATCAAATCAAAGAGAATTCTGATTCGAAAGAAAAGATAAGATGATTCAATTTACAGTATCGGGAGATGAATAGGCTTATTCAATTTGCGGGCAACCTTAACCTGGTCGACCGTAACTTCAAGAAGAAGATCGATGTTGAATTCCGAGGAAAATCAACATCAGATCAAAATAGATAGAATTCAGGCATAGTAGGAGATAGATCGCATCGTAAACCGAGGATATAGAAATCTCCAGTAAATCGATGTCTATTGTAAAGGAGTTTCACCCATTTACAAATAATTCGAAGATTGGCGAGACCGCCGGTTCATTGTAAGAGTCATTCGAAGTGGAGTTATGGGATGCTCCAGGATTGAAAGAAGACGAATAGTGAGGGACAAGAATGAATTTCAAAACCGTGTGAACGTTCCAAAATTCAAAGGAATTGAGTCAAAAGGAAGAGATTGAAACTCGAGTGGGAGTGATTCTGTAAATACATTACCATATATGCTAAGTTCTGCCTAGAGCTACCAAAAGCTCTGATACCAACTATAACGACCCGCTATTTTGGGCTATTCGCATCCGCACATGTCGGACTTGAATAATTCAAAATACCGAATTGTTAATTTTTAAATTTGGCAAAACTCAGATATACAATAAATAATCACATAATCACAGACACAGAGTAGTAATATGCAGCGGAAGTAAAAGAGATAGTAGTTCATGAAGCTACTATATAAATATGTAAGATACATCAGAGTTAAATAAGTTACAACAGAAGTCTCGAATACAGCAGTCAAATATAAGAATCAGAATACATCACTGGAATCATCGAATATATGAAAGCTGGTTATATAGCTGGATCTCCAAGCGAAGCTCCAACTCCAAAGATAAGCCTCGAAAGCTGGTACTCTCAGTCTGACCCGAGCGTAAAGTAAAACACAAAACACTCGAGTCAGGATTAATATTCTCATATCAATAAATCCAACTCAAGTGAAATAACAATCGAAATACAAATAACTCAAAGGATGTTGGAATCACCATCCTCTAAGGATCCGTTAAACTATCTACTATGTAGTAGTGTACGCTAAATAGATAATGTCTATCAGTAATATAAAGTATCAAAATAGTGTTAAGGCGTTACCATTATCCACCTTAACACATTTTTATAAATGTTATAGTCTATACAGCACTGTAAACTCCACCGTAAACTGGTGGGATATCAGGGAGTACTCCATAGGTATAACACAAAACAAATTCGTAGTGATCGCGTATATAGGGATACAAGTATGACAAGGCACATGAGGCAATACCCAAGGTAGTGAAACTACCGTTTGCCTGATCCGGACTGGTGAGAACGCATCGCCGCAGCGATCGCAACACCGCGAAACAACACTCCTAAAATTCCGAGGGTGCACCAGTCAATCACAATTAATGAATAGTAGTTACGAAGAAGTGTGTTCGCTCGAGGTGGCTAACCCCATTTGGCCCGGCACGGCTCCTGATTTTAGTCATTTCCAATTTGACACAAGTGTCAAGGCTATCCATTATCGTTCACTTTCTTCAATCATCAACGTTCGTCATTCCAACCACTTCATTCTGGATCACAACTCCGCGTATAGTTATTAAAGTGGTTTTCGGTTTAGACAGAGAGTATGTCCATAACTGATTCCGGTCTCTTTAATAACTTTCGTAATTATTACACCGATTGGTCGTTTAATATATTTCAAAACCAATTCAATTTCAATTTCGATTAGGATTGGTAAACCAACATTTCATTTGTCCTTTCAAATCAATTTCCAAAATTTACGTTCAAACTTCCAAATTACCATTTCAAAATCTTATAATTCAATTTCAGTTTTTATTTAAACAATTCAAATATTGATTCAAGTTCGTATATAAGTCTCCTTCCGAAATCATTTAAATTAATTTAATTTAACATTCGAATCAATTCAAATCCATTGATCGGTTTCATTCAATGTTCATTAAGTAAATTTGTCACTGAAAACAATTTCCATTTAATTTCCAATTCATTAAATCAATCACTTACGTTCAACTTCATTATATCAACTTATAAATTGAATTCAATTAGATTCGTCAAATCAATTCTTTAAATTACACGTCTTACGTTAATTTCAATAAATCACATTCATTTCAATAAATCACATTTTATTTCTTGTTAAAGAAGTTCAATTTTCACTTATTATTTAACTTCGTTACAAATTTCAAACTTAATTAATAAAGAACTAAATTTCACATAATCGAGAAGTTTCGATTTCACTTATTTACTTACTTAAATATTTTTCCAAACTTCATAAATAAAGAAACCCCATTTCATTTATTAATGAAGATCAAATTCACTTAATCAAAAGTTCGATTTTCTCTTATCAAAGAATTCAATTTTATTCAATTATCAAATAATTTAATCTTATTCAATTATTTAATAATTCCAATCTTAATTATTAATAATTTCAAAACTTAATAATTAGCAACTTGATTATCAATTCAAACTTAATTATTAAATCATTTCCACTTAATTATGAATTCAAACTTAATCATCAAATCATTTCAACTTACTCATAAATTCAACTTAATAATTTCAAACTTAATTATAATTTCAAACTTAATTATAATTTCAAATTTAATTATTAAATGATTTCAAACTTAATAATTTCAAACTCAATTATTACTAATTCCAAATTATTTATTTATAATTTCAAATTTAATTATTATATAATTGAATTTCAAACAACGTTCTTTCATCAATTTCTACGTTAATTTTTGTTTCAGATTTCAATCTTACATTTTCCTTTCATAAATTCAAATTCCAACTTCATTCAAAACCATATTATTTATTCAAATAAAATCTTTATTTTATTTTAAACCAAATTTTAACCAATCGGGTTTATTTAATTTTCTATCCTAAGTCAAGTTTATTTGGGTATTTATCATTTCAACCCGATTCCAATTCCAATTCAAAAATAAAACATAACAAAGGGAACTTGCAGTGTGATAACTGGGATGGTGTCAAAGTAAATAAACAAGCAATAACAACAAACAAACACAATCCAATAATCAATTCAAATAATCCCGAAATAATCATATTAATTCACATTGTTGTTTTTGCAAATTAATATAATTATTTCTAGAATCCACACTATCATTTCATGTAGATTAAAGATTATTATAATAATCATCCTATGCAATTCTACACTTTACATCAATTATTCAATTTCATATTACATCAACCTATACAATCATACATTCAATGTTCAAGGTGTAATTAACCAATTCTACGTGTCAATTTTTGTCTAACATTTAAAGGTCGTATTACACAAATTTAACTAAGCAAATTCAACACATATGTCGATTCAAAATTTTAAATATCCTGCGTCAAATTCAATTTCATAATATTTATCACTTATTCATTATAATTTAGCATCCAATATAAACAACAATCAATCAATCAATTATCAACCAAACTGGATTTATTATTGCATACATAACAGATAACGGTGTCAGATGTCAAAGGTGAACTGATACATAAATAACAGTGCAATAAATAACAGCAGTATATTTCAATTGTCGTTCCAATTGGAATCAAATTTAATAAATAAAAGAATATTAATCGTGAGAGATTGCTCACCTTCCGGGCTAGAGAATAGAAAAGAACACGATGCCCATATGGATCCGGATACGGTCACGCATACTAAGGAAAGCAAAAGGCTGCTGCGATACATTTCAAACAATGGCGAGACAAAAGCAAAGTACGATAGACACGAGTTGGCGACAAATCTGATAGATATGAAAGAGACGGAATCAAATTTAAAATTGGATCGACGAAGATAGTTGACATAAGTGAACCTTATATATAACCATAAATGGCTAACCGCATATAACCCATAATTATAAACAAACAACTAACTTTCAAAATCTGTATATAGACATATATAATTAAGCCAAAATCACAACTTTAAAACTTCACCAATACATATATAACTATGTAGAGTTAACAATTAAATTAAACTTATATTAAAATAAATATCTATACATATCAATTTTATAAATTTTAGCTTCATACAAAATTAGTCCTTGTATATAAATTTTACCTTTCTTTATCTAACAGCACAACTAATTTGAACGACAATACATATATGCTAATATCACTTTAATACATACAGCCGCAAGCATAACTAAAGCGATTTCTTAATATTATATGTATAAACCACTCTTCAAAATTTTATAAATTGATAGTTATATTCTATAGACATCTATATTTTTTTATAAGCTAATTCATCGTGTAAGGTATTTGTAGATAGATAACGTGCTTTCAGACACATAAGAAATTTAGGCTGGAATTTTATACTTTGGTTCTGTAACTAAATTATATATATCCTTGTTACATACATTAGTTAACATAACTTCTTATATTTAAAATCAAGACCAACCCAAAATAATATAACTTATATACTGACTAAAAAAAAAAATCTGTAACTCGCTATATAAACTAAATAACACTTAAGAAAATATAACCGTACTATACATATAAATTTTTTTATAAACTTCTTTAATTGCAAACTCACCTAGATTGTATATGAGCTAATATATTTAAAGAATGACATAACATATGAAACCACATATGTACAAAATAATGTATATTTATGCTAAAATTGATATATAAAATATGTAGACTTTATACGTACAGCTATACAGACTTATATATTTTCACACAATTTATGTAAACTAATATATGCAAAGTTTAACAAAAATCTAACATATATATAGCTTAGAATAAAACAAGCTGTACTAACCCATTTAGTAACCACTGTACAAAAATATAAACACTCTAATTCATTTCATAGACGTACGTACTGCTATGCAACTAGAATAAGCTAACTAACATATATGAATACTTGTTTCTAACTTAAGTAAACTTTCTAAATATAATAGTTTAAACATCCAACCCATATATACTCACACAGACATGTAGAGATGGAAGGTCGGCGGTGCAGCTGGGAAGCGGAGATTGGAGGAGGCGGAGAGGCGAGCACGGTTGCGTCAAGCAAAAGTGTGGAGGGGGAACTGCGGCGGGCGGTGGTGCTGCGACAGTGGTGACCAAGGACGGCCGATTTGGTTCAGTGAACTGGGCTTGGGTGGGAGCCAGTGGAACCGGAGGCTAGTCCGGAGAAGGAGGGGAAGAACGGCGGGGTGAGGTGCCGATCTAAGGTGTGATGGCAGGGGCTTCGTTCGTGTGTTCGGTGACAGGGAAAGTGGTGTTAGTTGAGGGGATATGGGCGGTTATGCTCTTCCCGCGGAGGAGGAAGTTCGGAGGTGGCTCACGTGCTGAAACACGGCAGTGGGCGGAGCACGGAGGCGTGAAGGATTGGTGTGCGTTGAGGTTGAGGTTGTGCACGCGGTTGAGAAGAATGGTGGAAAATGGCCTTTGCGTGCATGATGGTTAGTTGTGGTGGAGAAGATGAAATAGAGCATGCACAGGTTTCAAAATATGTACATTTTAGTTGAAATGCAAAACCACTTTTTATTTATAACTTTGTTACTTTATACTCAAACAAGAAAGGCACTACTGACAAAATAATGGAAAATGAAGAGTTTGACAAAGTTAAGGACAAAGTCTTTCAGAATATAACATAAGTATAAATTTTTTTCAAAAGCAATGTTAATAACGAAGTGAAATAAATGAATAGCCTGGAAGGGACCGAAGAATAATAAATAGAAGTTATGAACAACAGCTGTAATTCTGGAAATTTTAAAAGACCATCGGCTGTTCAGTTCAAACGGTGGAAGCTAAAAGTTCTTTTTTTTTCATTATCGATACGGATAACGGTTTAACGGAATTTTTCCATGTATCGATCATCGAAACACAGAAATAAATATACCGTAGCGATCAGCACGGCGAGATGATCGAAACGGTATACCGATATCAATGATACGATTTAATTATAAAAATTTGAATTTTCAACTGGAGGAAAATGCAAGAAAAACGCAGAAAAATAAGATCGACGGAGCTAAAAAAGTCCGAATTTGGAAAAGCAACAAACTGACAACTTGCTCAAAAAATGGTTTAGAATTTTTCTATGCAAAAATATTTTGGTTTTGAAAATGTTTTATTTTCATCGCTTTTTAACTGATTCTATTGAAGTAAATTTACGCGCGAAATAAACTTTCGTATTTTCCAACGAAAATTTACCAGTTGCTATGTTTAACTAGACGCATTCCAAATATCAAATTTGTATTTCAAAATTTTATCGTTTAAAATTCCATAAAATTTTTTTTTAAATACGTTACTAAAACCGTTAAAATTTACGGGTCGTTACACGGACTGCCCTTGTGTTTGTGTGCTGTGGTGCCATATCATTGGTGCTCTCACCTTCATTCGGTTGTGTCATCGTGTTGTACACGGCCTTGTGCACTTGCTCATTTGAGTTGTACTGCTTCTCGTTGCACCTCTGATTCATTTTGCCATGTGCAGTTTGTTATGTACATTCATTTGTGTACATATTTTTCATTCATATTTGGTGGAAGTTTTAAACTGCTGCCTCTTGCTTAGTTTATTAGTTTGCACTGTGAATTCTTGTGTATTGACCTTTGTGCCTTGTTGCTATTTCTGTATATGCTGTTGTGGCGAGGCAGTGTACGCGTGCGTGCACTGCAGCCACACAGTATCGACATTTTGAATTGATATTTGAACCTTCATTGATTTTGGTTCGTTGATCTTTTGAGTACATCATCATGGTAGTGGCAAGGCAGTGCACGCAAGCGTGAACTGCAGCCACACAATATTGATTTTATTGATATTCTATTTTGTTTTGATTTATTGATCTTTTGCATATTCCGTATGCTGTAGTGGCGAGGCAGTGCACGCGTGCGTGTACTGCAGCCCTACTCAAATTAATATTTTAATTGATATTTCAATGGTTTGAACTGTTTTTTTTATTCAATTCAATATTCTGAATTGCATTCTGATTTGGTTAAATTTGCCGATTTGTTGTTTAACACTGCTACGTGTTATATTTATCGTTATCCGATTTCTTTATTTAAGGATCGGATAGACGAAATTTATTGTGACTATCGTCTATTGATTATTTTATTATTATTGCTTCTGTGCATTAATAACTGAGTTTGAATTAGACTGACCCGTGTATTATTTTCTTTTGAATGTAATACTCGGGTCAGACCCGAGTTATTTCAGGTTGTAGATATCTTGCTTTGAGTTGCTGTTTGAGCTATGAAGACTTTTCATATCTTTTGGAGTTGTCGTGTCATAGTATAGGTTGATATGTATTCATGTATATTAGTCGATAATGTACTTGTATATATAACTTCCAGTGTCGACAGTTGTAGTTGTATCATATGTATTGTATCACATGTATTGTAACTGACATCAGTTATTGTATATATGAGACTTTCCGTTTTATCTGTGTTCCGCATTTATATTATCTGTGTTATTATTATATTTACTGTCCTAAACTATTATGAACCATCGTAGTTCATTTTATACTGGAATTGGGGTATGTCGATGGGAGTAAATAAATCAGAGATGAAAAATGAAAATATATATACCACTCCTCTCGAGATAACCAATACTAGTGTAAGGCCTAACTACGGATGGCCGCTCCTCAACAGCCTTATTCTCCATGCTAGTTGACAACATTACACCGTAGTGTTCTTGGCTAGCGTGGGTATAGAGGTGGGGCGTCACACACACCCTCCCACATTCTCAGCCATGCCTCATCATTGCTCACTGCAACCCCTTCCCATATATACATCATTACCTAACAATAAGTTTTTCTTCATCCTTCTTTTCACTTGCAGTAAAACACCAAAGATCCACTTCACCTCTTCAAAATTCAGCATACTCCAAACCATTCACAATTAGCTGAAACGATCTAAACAAAAGTTGTCCGTTAACTCATCTAATATTTTTAAAAATTGACGGATCGAGATTTCATTGAAAATGTTCTGTGATGACCCACATTACGAAAGGTTTAAATTGACAATAATACACACATGACCGACTTAAATAATCCATAACTTAGATAATCGATAGGATTAATTAAGAAATATAAGAAAGAAGGAGAAAACAAACACAGAATCTCGCAGTGGTTTGACAAATTATTATTATCAAATAAACAATTCATGAAGCTGTTTACTATACATTTGATTATAATTTATACAATGTTTATCAGAGTTATATGTACAACAGAAACAAAATATAATGTAGCAGAACAACATGATGCAGGGAATAATAACAGTAAAAATATATCAAATCTTCGTCTTCGTCCTCCAAAAAATGATCTTCAATGTGCTAAAATATTCAAGGCTGACCAAGCGTAATGAAAGGACAAAGCACTCGAGTCAGGACTAAAATATCCTTGTGTGAGTCAAATCATACCACATATAACATGAGTGTAATGGCATCAGAGATGTTTACGGGGTTTCACATCTCCTATCCAGTGTATAACGTGCGTGCAATAACTCAAGAGATGTTACGAGATTTTCCATCTCTTAAGAATCCAGCAAATCATTTATATATAGTAGATTACGCTATATATTTAATGTCCAATCAATAAAATTAATATTTTTCTTAGCTATAAGTCTTTACATTAATCCCTCTTAGCCTGTTTTTAAGCATTGTCATATAGTTTGCATATAACGCCCAGTAGCACATCGAGGGATAGGAATGCACCATGATACGACAACACTAAACCAAAATCGTAGTTCTCTCGTATAGGAATAAAAGTATGACAAGGTACATGATGCAATGCCCAAGGTAAGATACTACCAGTTAGGGTAGCAAGGCAGGTGTTAACGCATCGCAGCCACGATTGCGTACCACATCCATCCATCCCATATTGAGTGAAAGGGAGGTTATCCTGAAATCAAGGTGCACCAATCGAAACCAACAACAAGAGTAATCGTGTGGACCAAGTCCAAAGAAAATCGAAGAACATATGTCCACTAGAGGTAGCTAGCCTACTTGGCCCTGTCAAGCTGTCCTGTTTTAGTCATTTCAAATTAGCACAAATGTCGAGGTCTATCCATCGTCATTCTCTTTCTTCAAATCCAGCAAACAACACCAAAATCAACCACTACATTCTGGAGTCTCCTCTGCGTACATAGTTGTTAAAGTGGTTCCAATATTAACATAGAGCATGCCAATAAGAGTCCCCGGTCTCTTCAACAACCAAATCTCATTTTACACACCGGTCGGTACTTTTACATTTCAAAAGTGATTCATATTTGATATCAAAATATCATCTTTGCTTCAAAATCAATTTCATTTCAAAATTATCATATTTACTTAAATATGTCAATATTTGAAAGCATTTCATTCCAATATTTAAATTTTGCTTCCAAAAACATTTTGAATTTCCATTTGGGTTATAACTTCATTTTAACCCAATTCGCATTTAAACCAACGATTTAAATATAACATTCCAACCTTGATCAGTTTGAATTTTTAGAAAATAGTTTGAATTTTTTTAAATAGTTTAAGTAGTTAAATAGTTTAATATAAAATAGTTTGAGTATTGAAAATGATTTATATAGAAAAATAGTTTAGAAAATCAAAATAATTTAAATATTTAGAAAGATAGATTTTAAATTGTTCATATTAAAATAATTTATTTTAAAAATAATTTCAAATCAAACTGTCTCTTTCCATTTCAACAAATTTGGACCCAAGTCCAAATTCCAATCAAACTGATTCAAATTTGATTATTCCAATTTAACTCATTTTCAATCTCAATTTAATTCAAATCAACGCAATCTCGATTTTAATTCAAATCAATTTCAACTTCAATTTCAATTCGAATTAGTCTTAATATCGATTTCAATTCCAATTAATTTCAATTTTGATTTTCATTGATTCAATTCAAATGGTTTAAATTTCAATTGAATTCCCAACTTTTAACCATTTCAATTTATATAAAGTTCGAGGTCAATTTTAGAATATCAATTGAAATCATTTAATTCAAATTAAACTTCAATTTTCGAATTTTAGATTCAAATCTTTAGAGTAATTCAATTTCGAGCTCAAGTTTTAAATATCCATTTAAATTACCTTTACTTAAATAACTTCGAAGTTCAAGTATAAGTTTAAATCTTTTTAAAACAAATCAATTTTCAAAATTTAAATCATATTTCAATTATAACTTTGAAATCTCAAATTTCCTTTTTAAACAATTTCAGTTAACAAATTTTAGTTTCACATTTCAAAACTCAAATTCGAAATTAATTTAATTTCTATATCTCAATGCAATTCTATTTTTATAAATCTAAATCATTTGCATAAATTCAAATCCAAGAATTTAAAATCATTTAATTTAACCAATCCAGCGTTCGTATATAATTTTCTATTCTATGGCCAAGTGATCGATTGTTTCAATTTTTAATTCAGGGATGGATATATATCATTTTAATCCTAATCAAAGTGTCATATGTATATATCATTTCAACCTATTTCTTAGTTTATTCGAAATAATTCCAATAACTGTTTATATATTGTCAGAAAATTTATAGGGTGATAACATGATATATAAAATAAATAACATCCAAATCATTCAAAATATCAATCAATAGCATCCATCGCAGTCAACGTTCCAAAACAGTCAATATATCACAACAATTAACTATTTATCAATAACTGGAAATTTAACTAGCAGTTTAATTCTAGTTTCAATTTAAAACTGTCAATTTTAATTTTTAATAATCAATTCAGATGACAATTTAGATGTCAATTAAACTACCAAGTAATAGTCAATAAAATTAATTTACTTCATGATATCAATTTAACGAACATAAAATATTTTAGTACATTGTGAGCTATAATACACACACATTTGAAATTGAATATATTTCGGCTTCAAATAAATTCCAACTTGATTCCATGCTCTAGAAGACTTCGATATGAACGCAACTTGAAAGACGCACTCGAATCCGACCTTGTATGAACGATATATGAATAATTAATATACGATATAATTTAAACTTAATTAACCAAATAACTTACTAAATAAAAACAAACCTTCCTCACGCGTAGGCTCCAGGCATGCTCCCTCTTCCATCTGCTCGTTCGCGATTTTCGCCCTTTTTTTTCTTTTCTTTTTATATGTCGATCGAATCGCTTGAGCCTCCATCGCGCCGCCCTTCCCTCGCCCTAAGCTGCGCCCGTCATCTGCGGTGCCACGCGCGCAAAAACGAACTCACGTAACCGAAAGCAGCGACGAACCGAAGCACAAAACCTAGAAACTCGCAACGACCCGCCACTGCCACCTTCATCTCCTTCACACATAGGTTGGATGTACGAGTGGTCGAGGGGAAAAGCATATATATATATATATATATATATATATATATATTATAATAAGAAAATATCCAACTCGATCAACCCACGAAATTCCAAACTCGAAATGAAGCATGCCACTTAGCGTTTTATATATTATAACCCTATTCCAAACACAATGGAACAATCTAGAGGCCTAATTCGATCGTATGCAGAATATAGCTTTTCAAAATCAAATTATTTTAATTAAATTCTACGCGTTTCATGCTCGCACGACCAAATAATAAGTCCAATCACTACGAAAATTGAAATCAAATAATTACTCACTATTACGGATCTGATGAAACTAGTTTTGTCGTGATCCAAGACAGTGGCCAAAATGACTATTTTCACACGTTAACTAAGAGAAGAAATTTCAAAAATTAATTTTATCACTTTAAATTCAATTTTAAAAGTTTGCTATCATCATTTCCATTTGAATAAAATTTAAATCAACTTTTAAAATTATTTTTATTCATATTAAATTCAGTGTTCAATTATTTAGATAATTTCAATATAAATTTAAACAATTCAATTATCAAATAAATTACGTTAATAAATTATAAAATTTCAACCGAATTTTAATTATCAACAATTATTATATTTTCATTTAAATAATTCAACATTTATTATTCAAGTCTAGTTATTGATTATAACCACATTCAATATCTAAAATTTCATTTCGATGGTTGTTATCACCAAAATCTTCAAAATTGATTATTTCAAAATTTATTGAAGTTCATATCCAATAAATTACATAAATGAATCATTAAGTTTTTCTTTTTTAACCATTTTTATTCCATAATTATATTAAATTAATTTAAATTAGTTAAAAATACGGATTGTTACATGTTCGAGTTATCGTCACTGAACAGTAAGAAAGAAAATATGTTCATAAACTTCAAAAATCAATATCTCCCCATCCGCTTCGAATTGGAAGGTGCCGTATGCACTGTTGGGATCATGAGATCGAGTAGTATTTTTGGTGCGAGTTTGGCGAAGTTTCATGTTCAAATGATTGGAGGCTAGGGTTTCGATTAGGTGGAGCTAGGAGTGTTGAGAGAGGAAATAGGATGCGCCGTTGGATTCAGGGAGGCGATGTGCTTTAGGCAGTGAAGTTCAGTTAGATTCAATGTCAAAAATGGTCGCGTCGACCTTGATGGTGGAGCAGGTCGTGGGTGAACGAAGGCCTTCGACTGGAGTTTTGATGGGTCAGGCGCGTGGAGTTTGGGAAGAGGGTAGCCATGGCAATGTTGGATTTAGGTTTTATGACCCAGAACTTCGTATCCTTGGTGGAAATGCATGGCCGTGCATTGGGTTCTTTTGTGCGTTTACAGGCAAGGCTCTATTGGAAGAGAAGGAGAGGTGGGGGCATAGTTATAAATTTAAGTTTGTTTTGTAATTAGTTTATTTATTTAATTAATTAAATCCAATAATAACTCTCTTATACAAGGTCTGATCGAGACAAAATTTTTACGTTGCGCTTATAATGACGAAAGCTTCATAATGAAACTAGTTAGGAAGAATTTGGAGATTGTTGAAATTTGGATTAAAATTGGACATCGTTCAATTTTAGTTCCAAACCGAAATTCCTAGGCGATGACAGAAAATTTCGGTGAGTTACATTCACCTTTTAGGATAACTAGTATCTTATATAGTTGATAAAAATTGTTAAATAATTGTTTGGATGAATTATTATATTTATTGGCCAGTTTGGATATATTCCCTCCTATTGGGGTGGATGAGACCTTATTACATTCGCGTGTAAGAGCGGATGATCCTTTGCATACGAATCCCACCTCTAGCGATTGATTTATATTTATGATTATATAACATTTGTGATGCAGGGGGTAATAGGTTGGAGGGATCCAACAGGATTCCTCGCTATTGTTGAATTGTTTCAGTAATATTTCGTTATACGGATTGTTGAAAATGAACTTAGTTGCTAACATTGTGGTTAAAACATTGTTATATGTTTGAAAACTAAAACCCTGTAGTGATGTAAAATCAATATCAATATTGGTTAAGCATTGGGTAGCTATTTGCCTTTAATTGGTATTTTCGAATACTATAAATTGCCATTGAATTGGAATTGGTTTTTGAGGCAGAAAATGATTTTTTTAAATCCTAATTGGGTTTCGATAATATTTTGTTTTAAAGGTTATCTATTTAATTTAATATTATTTTAAAGTTAATTAATTATATTGTTTAAAGCTATTTAATTATAGTAATATTATTCTAAGGTTATTGAATTATATTAATATTGTTTTAAAGTTAATTAATTTTAGTTATATTATTTTAAAGTTGTTTAAAATTATATTAGTAATATTTTAAAGTTATTTGTTTATTGCTAAAATTGTTTAAAGAATTTATAACTTGTTAATAATTTGGAAGGTTGATTATTTTAAGAATAATTATGGTTTGAAATCGATAATAAGGATTATTTATAAGATTTGGAAATAAATATCCATTATTATAATAAAAATAAGGAGTTATTATTGTTACTTTTGAAATGATTGATAATTATTTTAGGATATTTCAAGATATATAATTACTATTTATTTATAACATTATTTTAAATAAATATTTTATATGAAACAGTTTTGAAGTAAAGACTTTTATTTATTTATAAATGTTTTTGAGGCCCATAAATAGAGATGAAAGGCTTGGATTTTATGAAGGAGTCTATAAAACGGTTTGAAGACTTAAGGGAAGGGTAATTACAAGGTGAAAGAGCTTATAAATGGTTTAATGAATTTATAAAGGTTTTGTAAATGATTTTAGAAATGTACAAAGAGGATTTATAAGTGATGGAAATGTATAAAGAAGTTTTATAAATGGTTTGAGAAGTTTTAGAAAATGATTTATAAATGATTAGAGGATTATAAGGAGTTATGAATGATTTTGAATTGAATAAAATGGAATCTTTCTAAGTGTATAGATATACTTATACCATTTAGATAAGTATATGGATTTTTTTGAGTATTGAAAATATAGGGATTTGTGGATATATCTTTGTAAAAGTATTACTATACAAGTAATTTACAAAGTGGGTTTTATTTAAAAAGATTGATAAAAGAAGGCTAGTGGTTGCTTATATGCTTAACAAATATTGATTTATTCCTATGGAATTAATCCCGATTGAATGTATGTTTATGGATAGTCAAATAACCGAATATTGAAATTGGACCCAAATGTAAAATTGGAAATATTTGGGAGAAACACGTGAGTTATATGGCACAATCATCTCCGATGCTGTTGTGCTATGCTTATAAACATCATTTCATTCTCCTTGGACAATGATAAGGAAATCCATCCACTAACGGTTAGAAGATAATCCCTGATCTTATCTTTGACTGTTTATTTCCTAAAGAACCCGGGTTGAGTTTACCGAAAATTATCGAACGTTGTTTTGAAGTGAGCGAGATCGGATCTGTTTCCACTGGTTGGATTAACGAGATAGGGGGTTCTCACTTTCTGTTTGGTGGCGAGCAAGAGACTCTCACCTCTACACATCCCGAAGACGTAGTTAAGGCCTTCATGGGTGGGTTTGCTAGGTTCTTACAATCTGAGGCTGGCCATAAAAGCAGATTTGAGGTACCGGTGTATGCCACGGTAGGGCTGGGATGGTTGAAAATCCTACCGGTCACCACTGACTGGATGGTTGAAAAGCCTATAGTTCGTTACATTTGGTACTAGAGCTGAAGGTTAAGAGAAAACCTTGGCTTAGATGGGATAACTCATTAGAGATAGTGTCAATAGCACCCTAGAATGAGTTTGAGTGTATGTATATATGAGCGCATATTTGTTAGTAAAATGAAAATGTTTTATATTATGTTGGTTGACCAATTGAGTGGCTTATGGATTCTGGTCAATATTAGTAATTAATGTTATTGATAGGGATCTCTAAACACTTGAAAGGGCATTTCGGCGTGGTATTGTTTTGAAATTGGATAAATGAAATAATTTTACCTTGGTTATATTTTATATACAAAAGGATAATTTTTCAGAAATGTGAGATGCAAGCATTTCAGCTATATTCATATTTTACTTTGACCCCTTAACATTATTATAATATAAATGGATTTCTTATAAAAATGTTTTGGTTATCTTAAGGTAAAAACCCGTCCGTATTTATATGCGACGTGGTCTTGTGAGATACTTTGATTTCAAAGATTTTATATAACTTTAAATCCAGTTGGATGTGTTTTTTTCACGTTGGTTTTCCAGACTGACTTGAATGTTATTTTATTAAAATGCTCGGGTCAGATTGAGGATATTACATATTTGTTTAGAGCTTTAAGAAATGAGTTGGAGTCCCAGAGATGTATTCACATGGATGGTTATTTTCCGCTATATCCATTGTTGTATTTATTAGCAATTGTAAGGACAGGTTGTTATAACTGTCCAGGCTAAAATAGGTTAGTATGCTCTGATTGATGCTTGTATATACACATATTACAGTTTTGCTTTTGTGTAAAGATTTATGGTGTGTTATGATTATTCATTCCGCTGTGAGATTCTATGTTGTTGAGTTTTCTTCTTATCTTCTTTCTTTTTTCTTTTTACTCTAAAATCGGGTTTTTCAGTATTCGATTGCTCGATATGTAATCTAGTGGATGTATTAGTGCCAATTTTGGAGGGTCAAAAATCAGTTTCATTATAATATACATACAATAAATGCTTTTGGCCTAAAAATATGTTGTTTTTTAGGTTTAAACTTATTTAACAATTAAAAACATTTTTTTATTAATTCTGTATGAAATAAGTTTTTTTTTTTAATTTTTGAAAAGAAATTGAAATCATATTTTGTATTAAAATTATGTATTTACATGTCACGTCATATTTATATATTATAGTACACAATAATTTTTAAAACATAAAAAATATATTTTAAATAATTTTTTTATTTCTAAAATCTTATACGAACAATTTTTTATGAAATACTGATCATATGTGATACAATATGTCTTTGAATTTGGTTTTGATAAAAAATATTTAATACTATACATAATTTATTTTTGAAAAAATGATTTTTTTTACTAATCTAGGCCGTGAGCGTCTATGCATGATTATAATTTTTAAACACACAATACATACATATATATATATATAACCATCCAATATGTTACAATACAAAATAGATATTGGTGATAAAGGATTCTACCTAAACTAATATACGATATGATAAATTTATTAAGCATTTGTGTAATTGTAATCATGTAAAATTACTTTTTCCATTATGCCTAGAATTCTCATCTTGAAATGTAGAACCAAAGTCCCTGAATCCAATTCCAAATTCAAAAGTTGCTAGCTCCTAAATATAGCTACCACCAACAATCGAATTATATTTAATTTGATGCGCTTAGGCTTGAAAATTTAAGGAGAAAAGGAGATTGATTTCAGCTAAAAATATAAGAGATGGATCTTCAAAATGTCACTCCAAAAGTAACGCTTAAAGGGATTAAATGAATGAGAGACTAGAGAAAAAAAATGAGAATCACGATCCTTGTTTCTTTCTTACCATTGTACTTTTTTTTGAATTCAAAATCCCCTTCGCTATGCTATCACATGACCGCCCTCTTTATCCCTATCATTGCCAAAAACAACAAGCCTTCAACGAGCCTCAACTTCAAAGTTGAACAATATTTAACATACTTAAATCAAATTTAAATGTGTATCGATACTACAAATAAGGAGACAATTCTCTCTTGAACAATATCTCACCTCCAATGTCTCCACTCGACCCAATTATAGTCGCTCGATGGCTGTCATGCAGCAATTTAACTATATTAAAGCAAAGTTTCTAGACTAAAGCTCAAAGTTGTAATGACCCAGTTTTTCAGCTGTCTAAATTTAGAATATTTAATTGAATTTAAATATCGGAAAATAAATATTATAAGTTGAATCAGTTAATTAATTGAATGTTGAATCTAATATGGATAAAAATAATTTACAACATGGTTTTAAATTCTATTTGAATTAGAATAGAATTAGTAAACTTTTAAAATTGAATTAAAAGTTAGTTTATAGAAACCGGAAATTTTAATATTTAATTAACTTGTAAAAGTATCCATTTTTCACAATGTCATGGATTTTGGCAAAACTAGTTTCATTCGATCCGTAATAGTGAGTTATTGTAAGATTTCAAATTTCATGTTAATCAGACTTACGGTTTGGTCATTCGAAGCTGAAATGCATAGAAATTATTATAGAAATTTTAATTAAAATAATTCGATTCCAGAATCTACCTTCCAAATACGATGGAATTGGCTCCCGATATATGTTCTATTGTGTTCGCAATAGGGGTAAAATATTATAAACGCCTGGCAGCATGCTTCGTTTGGAGTTCGAAAAAAATTGGGTGAACAGTGTTTTAGAACATTGCCTATATAAGGATCCCTATCCCAAACCCTAGCCCCACTAAGTTCACAGCCGCCTCTAACATACGAACGACCAGAGATGCTCCAACCTTCCTCCTCAATTTCTGGCAAACCAATCGATTATTACCCAAAACTTCCTAAATGAAAATGGCAGAGCTAGATGTGATCTATCCATCTATACAGTTGTGATTGCCTTAATTTCGTCGTAGGGGGCCAGATCTGGCCACGTGCATTCTATGTTTGGGGGCGTTTTCTGGTGTGATGGGAAGGTCGAGCTCGGCCAGGTGCCAAGCGTTGATGGAGTTGGGGACGAGCTTCGAAGTGGTTTTCCTTGATCACGTTCTAAGGCATGAGGGTGAGAGCGGCATGGAGGAGATCAAAACGTGATAGGTTTTCGAACATGACTTGGAACTGGAGCACGCAAACGAGAAGAAGAACATGTGCAGCCTTAATTCTCTGATGAAGTATGAACAGCCAGATTTAATTTTGGTATAAAAAAAAGATTTGTTTATAAAAATTGTATTCAAAACTCATAAAATATGTATCTTTCACATACATTGTCAGAATTGGATGAAACAAGCGACTGAATCGTCGCGACGAGCACTACGTTTTGAATTTTTTTTGAAGACGATTAGAGCTAACTAATTTTTTAGGTTAAATCGAACATTTGATTTAAAATTAAAAACTCAAAAGTGAGTGTTTTATAACGCCCACAAGTATTAGAATATTTTTATTCTGGTTAAATTTAAAATTATAAAATGATATGAATTTATTGATTGTTGTTTGATAAATTATCCTTTAAATTGTCATTGAATTAACCCAAAAAAACTATTAAAACTAACAACTAGATTTAAAATTGGAATTTAATTGTTAGCAAAACACCCGATGTTAATAACTATGATATTATTTTGAATTATTTTGGCTGTTTGGGTGATTGATTTTGATGGTTTCCAATTGGTTGAATTTAGATGAATGGATGTTTATTTATTTGATATATATTGTTATCACCCTGAAAATTCTTTACAGTATATAAATTGTAAATTGAATTATTTTGAATGAATTAAGAAATAGGTTGAAATGATATATACCTATGACACTATGATTTGGATTGAAATGATATATATCCATCCCTGAAATTAAATTGAAATAATTGGTCACTTGGCCATAGGACTGAAAATAATATATGGACACCGAATTGGTTAAATTAAATTATTTTTAAAAAATTGTTTTGGAATTTATTTAAATGATTTGATTTAAGAAATAAAATAAAATTTTAGAAATTGAATTATTTTAGAACTTAAGCTCGAAATGTTAAAATTTAAATTCGGTAAATGAAATTGTTTAAATAATCAAAGTTGAGATTTTGAAGTTATAATCGAAATATAATTTGAGTTTTGAAAATTAATTTTTTTAAAAAGATTGAACTTTTATTCGAACTTTGAATACTACTAAGTAAAAGAGATATAAAAACAATATTTTGAAACTGAGCATGCAATTGACTTATATTTAAAGATTGGGATTTTAAACTAAATATTGAATGATAAATTGATTTAACTGTTTTGAATCGATATTTGAAAAATCAAGCTCGAAATCGATATAAATTGAAATTGAAATTGAAATTGAAATTGAGTTAATTTGTTTTGAAGTGGAATTAAATTAATTTGAAATCGATGTTGAAATCGATTTGAATTGAAATTGATTTGAATTGAAATCGAAATCGAATCGATTGAATGGAAGTTGGAATTTATTTGAATTGAGAAGATTTGGAAATTTAATCAGTTTGACTTTTGAAACTATTTTCAAATAAATTATTTTAATATAAACTATTTAAAATCTACTTTTTACATATTCAATTTATTTTGATTTTCCAAACTATTTTATCTTATAGAACATTTTAAATACTTAAATTATTTTATATCAAACTATTTTAATTAATTAAATTATTTTAGAAAATTTAAATTTTACACTATTTTTATAAAATCCAAATTGGACAAAGGCTACAGTGTTTATTTTTAAATCAAGGATTTAAAATACGAATTAAATTAAATTAAAGTTATAACCCAAATGAAAATTCGGAGCAATGTTGAATTGGAGCTGAAATCGGGATATTAAGACCAACATGATTTCGAATTCAAATAATATATTTTGAGCAAATACGATGATTTTGAAATGGATTTGATTTTGGAGCGAATATGATATTTCTTTATCAAGTATAAACTATCTTCGAAATGGAAAAGTACCAAGTGGTGTGTAAAACGATGTTTGGTTGTTAAATAGACCGGGGACTCTTATTGGCATACTCTCTGTCAATATTGGAACTACTTTAACAACTGTGTACGTGGAGAGATGGTCCAAAATGAAGTGTTTGGATTTGGCATTGTTTGCTAGATTTTAAGAAAGAGAGCGATGAAGGATAGACCTCGACACTTGTGCCAATTTGAAATGGCTAAAACTGGACGGCTTGACAGGGCCAAGTGGGCTAATTACCCGAGCGGACATCCATTCTTTGATTTTCTTAGACTCGGTCCATATTATTTCTCTTGTTGTTGGTTTCGATTGGTGTACCTTGATTTGGGATAGCCTCCCTTTGATTCGATATGGGATGGATGGATGGACGCGATGGGCGGTCACGGCTATGATGTGTTGCTACCAGCCTACGACCCGAATTAGTAGTATCCTACCTTGGCATTGCCTCACGAGCCTTGTCATACTTTTATCCCTATACGAGACCACTACGATTTTGGTTTAGCGTTGTCGTATCACGGTGCATCCTTATCATCCGATGCTTTACTGGTGTTTTGTATGTAAAACTGTACGACAATGCTTAAAAACGCGTTAAGGGGGATCAATGTAAAGCCTAAATGCTATTTTGATATTTATTTATTGATTAGACATTATATACTTAACGTATTCTACTACATATAAATATTTTGATGGATCCTTAAGAGATGGAAAATCCCGTAACATCTCTTGTATTATTGCACGCACGTTATACATTGGATAGGAGTGAAAACCCATAAACATCTTTGACGTGACGACACTCATGTTTTATGTTATCGATTTGACTCACATAAGAATATTTTAGTCCTGACTTGAGTGCTTTGTCTTTTCATTACGCTTTGGTCAACCCTGAGTTTTCAGCTTATTGAAGATTTATTCTGAAGGACGAAGATGAAGATTTGCTACATTATTACTATTAATGTTCCTACATCATGTTGTCTACTGCATTGTTCATTTATCCATGAGGCATATATAACTCTGATAACTGTTGCATAGATTATAATCAAATGTATAGTATAAATAACTTCATGGACTGTTTATTTGATTATTATATTTTATCATTCGGCTGCGAGATTCTGTTTTTGTTTTCTTCTTCTTTTCTTATTTTTTTAATTAACCCCATTGATTATCTATGTTTCGGATTGTTTAAGTCGGACATGAATGGATTATTGTCGATTTAAATCTTCCAAAATGTGGGTCATCATAATGGGTATCAGAGCCTGGTTTAGCGATAACCTTGGCTTTGATGGGCTAACTCACTAGAGATAGGGTCATTAGTATCCTAGAATGAGTTTGATTGTAAGGATATATATGAGCGCCTATTTGTTAGTATAAATGTTTTATATTGTGTTGGTTTATTTGTTGACTGGCTTATGGATTCTAGTCAATACGAGTAATTAACTTTATTGATAGAAATTTCTAAACACTTGAACAGAGCAACCTGACATGATATTGTTTTGAAATTGGGTAAATGAAATAATTTTACCCTGATTATATTTATATATAAAGGAATAATTTTCAAAAATTATTATGGTATATAATGTATTTGGTTGTTAGGAACGATAATATTGATTATTATCTTTAATTGGTTGTTATGCCTTAATTGAAGATGTTGAAAATAAACAATGATAAAACATTTGTAAAATATTTTAAGGAGGTGAAATTATGTAAATATAATTTATAAATGTGACTTATAAATTAAAATGGATTTAGATTGAGAAGTTTTGAATCTAAGTCCCGGAGATTTTGAAATGTGTCTCAAAGTGTTTTGTAGAAAATAGTAATGATGGTATTATTTTGGAAGTAATTTTGAATAAGAATATTTAAAAATGGTTTTTAAAAGAGATAAAAGCACTGAATTCACTTTGGTCGCTGAAAAATAATTTCGGTGATGGCTGCAGCATCGTCGACGTTCATTTTCGAGTTTCCAAGGAGAAATTGCTACCAATTGGAATTTATTTTGAAAATCTAGTTTTGGTTTTGAAATTCAAAAGGATGATTTGATATACAAGTGGAATTTTATGTGTGTGTGTGTGTATATATATATATATATATATGATTTCAAAATTGATTTGAAATACTTTAGAACGAGGTGTTTAAACTCTGGGGTTTTCTTTTAAATGTTTTATCGAAAAGGAAAAAAATGAGAAAATAACTTTGATAACTTATGAAATTAGAAAAGTAGAAAGTAAAATCAATGATTAAAATTATTGAATATGAATGCAAGAAAAAAAATCTAACTATGGAATTAAACTTAGCTCACGTAAGTATAAATGATTTATGGAAAGAAAATTAGCCTAAGTTAGGTTAAATAAAATAAATTTTGGCAATGAATTAAGGAATAAACTAATTGTATTAATTAGTGGGTTGAACTTGATTTGGAATATGGTTAAAAATTAAACATATGAATTAAGTTAAATGGTATTGAAATTGAATTTGAATAGAAACGGATATAAACTTAGGCGTTGAAGTGGTAATAAACATAAGAAATTTTGTATAAAATGCTATAATTGACTTAAGAAAATTTTATGAGGAAAATTCTTAAGAAATAATTAGTATTGGAGAATATACTAAGTTAAATAATGAATGTGAATAAAGCAATATGAATAATGATTGTGGACAACTGATTGTAAATGAAATGAATGTGAATAAGAGGAAGTGGGTATCTATAAGAATCAATTGAAATGAATACGTAAGTTGTATGTATATTATATTATTCACATAACGATTTGATCTAGATTCGAGCAAAAAATTTCGAGGTAACTTATATCGATCCGAGCTAGGATTTTTCACTCGATTCTCGACGGCAACGCTGAATATGCATTTTTGATTTGATTCTGGAATTCTCTACCATAGTATATGGCTACGCAAGGAGAATAACGGTTCCTGATCAAGAAACCAAATTTGAGTTCGCACTAGAGAGTCGTGTGAACGATACTAGTTTGGAAGGGAAATTGTGTGATCAAGTAAGCGATCAGATTTGATATTTCGTACGGATGATATATGAACATCGTACAGGCTTAAGTAAAGAAAATATTAGAAATTGAAAATACAAAATATAAAATGATTTTAAATTATATGATTTGATATCTTTGGTAAATAAGATGCAGGTATTTAAAATCAAGAGAAAATTTGGATTGCCCGACAAAAAGGTACATGTTTATATTGTCATTTGATTTGATGGTTTTATGATTGAGCCACTTGGCTTTTGTTGGTTTGGGGCTCATAGTGGCATTTTGTAGTTGGTCCGATCTAGCCAGGTAAAGGAGACGCTGGCGAAATTTTTCAAAAATTTAAGGCGTTAGAATTTTTTTTGGTTGTTTATTGATAACTAAAAGCATGGTTTTTTGAGTTATAATTGGAAATGAGATTTGTTGGTGTTTGAAATGATGTTAGTTGATTTATGGAATGGTATTAGTAAATAACTAAGTATGAATTTAGAATACTTAGAAAAGTTTTTATAAAAAGTTGTAACTAATTGATTTTGTGTGTAACGGATGGGGATTTTCGACCCTTAAAAATCAACAACAATATGTTCACTGTATAAAATGTCGAGCAGCCGAGTGCCGGAAATACCAGTTCATTAGGGGTGAAGAAGAAAAAGGTAAAAGAAAATAAAGAAAACAATAACATAATCTCACAATCGTAGCGGAACAAAATATAAATAACAACAGATTTTATTACAAGAACTGTGCTGTTAATATACATACCATTATCAGAGTACAATACACACAATCAATCTAGACAGTTTACTAACTTGTCCTCATACAGCAGAAATATAAATCAAGTACGGAGATACGTCTCTATTCCTCCGGCTCGCCACCTGAGCTCTATAGCATTATATCCTGAATCTGTAATAATCGGCCTAACCCGAGCATTATAATAAAATAACACCCGAGTTAGTTTAGAAAACCAGCATGAGAAACACACTTAATTTGAATTTTTAGCTTTTAAAAATCCTTTGAAAACAAAGGTATCTCGTAAGACCACGTCACAAATAAACACAACGGGTTTTTACCTTACAACAACCAAAATAATTTTTATCTAAATCGTCCGATATTATAATAGTGTCTATAGAAAGTAAATAGAAAATAGCTGAAATACTTGCATCTCACGTTTCAGCATAGTTGAGGTAATCAAAACCGTACGACACTTATTAGAGAATGGATTTCATCGAATGACTGAGCCATTGGGATACCGCCCACCACAGTACACTAGAACAATGTATCGAGGACAACACCGGGATCTCCTGCTACACAAGACCGGCCTACCCCTAACCTGGATAGACCGAATATGTTATCACCCCAGGTGTTCCCACCCTTACCATCGAGCGCTCCTTCCATGCGCAACCATGTCCATAATATAAAGGTTTTCGAGGACTTCTAGAAAGGTGATAACATACCCTACTTGGGTGCGACCAACTTAGCCTTGCTGCATATCCCCTATTTTAGTCATTCTCGGTTGATGATGCTCTAGGCTAAGCATTAGCTTTCAAGAACAAATTTTACTTAGAATGCCCATCGACCTCCACCGACGATGTTCTGATAGCAGTCGTCCATACAAGTTGTCCTGAGAAGGACAGACCGAATCACCGTCCTCATCATCTTCACGATATTCATCTGATATGTTCAAACCGGATCGAAATGGTTTTCGGATAATTAAATTGATTTTGTTCTCTTTAAAACGATTAGCGAAATTGGCCAAAATTGATAGTCCGTTATTTAACTATCAATACACATCCATAAGAAATCGTCGGGCCTTATTATAATTTTTCCCAAAATTATTTCAAAATATCTTTATAAGATATTACTTCCGGTTCTTCAACATTAGAAAATAGTTTTCAAATCCTTATATATTAAATGGAATATTTCCACCCTTTTTCAACACTTAGAATATCTCTCCCCATTTCATTTTATATTCACACTTAGGAAGTATTTCATCTATTTCCCACCTCCTAATTCTCAAAATCATTAACGACTTTTATTTGTAAATTTCTTGACTAGTTTACAATGAATTCTATAAATTCTAGAATTCTTTAATTAATTTCTTTAATATTTTCAAAGCCAATTATACTTGCTTATAAACTCAATTCCCCTTTGTACTTTTTTATGAATTCTATTTCCATTTTTGAAGTTCACTTTTATTTAACCACTTTGGGGATTTTCTTACTCTTTCCTCTCAATTCTATTTTAAGAATTTTCTTATAAATCCCGTATACTGAATAACACCATTTTCAGACTCCCGAGAAGGTTTGTAAAATAAATTTAAAAAAAACATTTCAAAACTCTGTACGTATATATAATAGGTATTTAAAATAATAATAATTTATTTTAAGGCATGTTAAAGTAATTATCTAAAATATTGAAATACTATTTATAACATCATTTTTCCAAAGCAGGTTTTAAAAAATTAGGATTTTATTAAAACAAATATTGAGTATTTGAAAATGGTAATTTTAATACTAACCGACTTTAAATTACATAGTTTAATAAACAAAAATTTCCTTTTTAAAATTTAAAAAATTGAATATGGGTAACCAAATTTCCCATTTATAATCCCTCTCATTCCGGTCTCCTTAGCCATCTTCACTTTAAAAAAATAGAATCCACTACGTTTTCTCACTCTATTTCCATATTCAAATATAAATTCTTCCCATAAATTTATCATCCGATATCACTTTCCTTTATTTGTAAACTTCGTTTATAAATTTATTATAACTTCATTGAGTTTCATTAAAAATAATCTCGTTTATAAAATTCCATTTTATAAATTTAATCACTTATAAAATCCATTTATTTTTGCTAGTCTATTTTTAATATCGATTTAAACTTCTTTCTATATTTCCCCGAACATCACCTTAAAATCCAAACTTTAAAAATTCCTTTATAAAATTTATTTTAAAATCTCAATTTAGAAATTTTCCCGCATTTTTAATACGATCAAAAATCCATTATTGCTTATTCAAATCAACCCCTTTCAAATAATCCAAAGTTTTGATATATATATATATATATATATATATATATATATATATCAAAATCTCCTTTTAATTCCTTAAAAACTTAAAATAATATTTATGGTGTTTAATATACCCAAAATTAATTTCCATGCCATTATAATATTTAAAAAAATTACAACACATAATAATCCAGCATTTTATATATATGTGAAAAATACTAATGTATTTAAGGAATCCAGTTGGATTCCTCCAACCTGTTTCCCTGCATCCAGAGATGTTAGATAACAATAAAAAAGTACCAATCCCACTTTGAGGGTGATATCGTGGTATAAAGGGTTAACCGCTACTATGCGGGGAGCATAGGGTCTCATCCGCTATAATACGCGGGAATATCACTCCAACTACTAATATATATACTACTACATATATATATATATATATATATGTATAGTCATCCATCAGATAAATTATAAATTTATCAATCACTCAAGCATCCAATAATTTAAATTTAAACATTTAAATTTAAATATGGTAATCCAAATGAGTGAGAAATTCTCACCTTTATTTTCGAGTTTGTTAACCATTCCAAATTAATCCCAGTTTGTATATTCCTCATCCACGAATCCACAGCCATCTCGTTTTATTCGTTTTGAACCTTGAATAATTTTTATAAAATTTTATTAGCCATCTAAATTTTAAATCCCTAATTAACCAACAAAATATATAACTAATTTTTAGGTAAAATACCTCACTACCTCATCCATTTGACAACACCGGACATCACCTACTCCCCTCATCCGCACTGATATCACCACCATAACCCTAAACTTGCCAGCCACTTCACAGCCGTGATCCATCTCCAATCCCAGGCCCGAGTTGGCAAGACCACCAAACCATACCATCCTCTTAGCCTTCCAGCCTTGCCACTTCCCTATGCCGCGCCATCGTCCTGCCCTAATGTCGTAGCTTGACATTACCCATCGAAGCCTCCTCCTTCGTGCCTCCATCTAATCAACCGTGACCATGCCTCATCACTGACGTTGCCGCCAAACCCTAGTTCGACTTCTGCCTCGTACGCGACTTCACTCGGCCATAGGCGAACGCGACCTCCCTGTAGACTCCAAAATGTTGTAGCTAAGCACCTCGCCTCTTCCCTCACACGATACCTATCTGCGCTACCTCTCCTATTACCTCGATGACTCGAGCTCCCTAAACCCCTCATAGATAATCGCGATTTTAATCATGAGTTCCATGTATATATATGTGTGTGTGTGTAAATATATATATATATATATATATATATATATATATATATATATATATTTTACAGAACAATTTCATTTTCGATTAAGGGAGAAAGGGAAAAGAGGAACGCGGTTTTTATTTTGAAGACAGTGAGTATTTTTTCCCTTTTCGTTCGATTTGAACTGATGGAAATGGGAAGGAGCGACGTGAATTAAGAATAAAGGGTTGCATATTAGGGTAGGTGTACAATTTTTTGAGATGAGGGGGAAATAGTGTTGATGTGGAAATATTGTTCAAGTCAAATACATATATATTTATTATAAATTTAGATCATCTCGATTTCGTAGCTTAAAACTTCGAACTCCTATTGAGGCATACCGCTAGCATTTTGTAATGTTATACCCCTATTCCAAGCGCAATGGAAAAGGTTTCGAGTCTTAATTCGATCATATGGAGAAGATAGCTTTTTGGACCCAAGTATTATTTTAAATTTGGATATTACATTCAACGCATTTATATACCGTACGACCAAACGTTAACACAAATAGCTACAAAATTTGAAATCAGATAATAATACACTATCACAAATCAAATGGAACTTGTTTCGTCGAATTCTAAGACTGTGTCACGGATCGCTATTTTAAATGTCAGTTTGAACAAACTACTTTTAAAATTGAAAAGACCACTTTTAAATTCAATTTTAAAACTTTTATTATCTTTATTATTATTAATATAAATTTTACAAGCCTTTAAATAATTTTTATAAAGTTTAAACTCCAGATTCACTATTTTAACCAATATTCAATTATAAACTTCAATAATTAAGTTATCCGATAAATTTCTATATTAAAATTTTGAATTTATTTAATAAATAAACCCAAAATTTCATATTCAAAATCAATCTATAATTCAAATTCAACATTTAAAACCATTTTAATTTCAAACTCGAACAACGAAAAATTCGGGTCGTTACATTGTGAAAGTTAAACACTTAAACGAATTGATAATCTATTTCGACCAAAATTGTTTGGAAATTTAGTATAGTTGTTGTATTCTTCTTACTTAGTAATTCGGGGGAATAAAATTCTTTTAAGGGGGAATAATGTAACGACCCAGTTTTTCAGTCGTTTGAATTTAGAATATTTAACTGAATTTAAATATTGCAAAATGAATATTATAAGTTGAATGAGTTAATTAATTGAATATTGAATCTAATACGGATAAAAATAATTGATAACATTGTTTTATATTCTATTTGAATTAGAAGAGAATTAGTAAACTTTTAAAATTGAATTAAAAGTTAATTTATAGAAACTGGAAATTTAAATATTTAATTAACCTGTAAAAATCGCCATTTTTCACACTATCTCAGATTTCGACGAAACTATTTTCATTGGATCCGTAATAGTGACTTATTACAAGATTTCAAATTTCATGTAAATCGGACTTACAGTTTGGTCATGCGAAGTCGAAACACAGAAATTATTTAAGTCATTTTAATTAAAATTATGCGATTCAAAAACCTATGTGACGCCCCACCTCTATACCCACGTTAGCAAAGAGTATTGTATAGATAATATCGTCTGCTAACACGGAGAATAAGGCTGGATAGGAGCGACCATGTGTAATCTTACCTTAACTATTCACTAAACACGTCGAAAAGTAGAATCACAAACAGTTCGACGTATTCAATAAATATTTAAAGCAAGACTACAATGGCTATAGGATCTATCAGAACAGAATATAACAACTCAAATGTAATATACATCACAGAACAGTAAATCATCACATACACATATATAGATACTGTTATCCCGCTTTTTGGCAAAGCCGTGATACCAAAAGATTGGTCGAAAACGAAAGACAGTTCGTCTCAGAGATTGGTTATACTTCACTTTGCTATGGATATCGATGAATTTTGTCCGAGTCCGGATCAGGCCACAATTGATAGGACATGACAAGAAAGGTCGTAGGAGTCGTCATTTCAAATTTCAAGTCAATCCGAGTTCGTATGCTCAAGATATGATGGATTCAAATTGAGAAAGGTGGTCACTGTCTGTTTCGAACCCATCGCACTGGAGTACTTCGAACCCACCTAGTTCGAACCCATCCACGCCCTTGCCTTCGAAACCATGAAGTTCGAACCCAAGCCACGTTCGAACCCATCAGCTAGTACCTGCTTCGACTCCATCGCCTTCGAATCCACCACAATGCCCTACCTTCGAATCCATGACTTCACTCAGCTTCGCATCCTTACTTCGAACCCATGCAAGCCCTTAATTCGAATCCATCGAGCGACCCGGTTCGAACCGATCAAGTTCGAACCCATAGGGATTCCCTGATTCGAATCGGTCACGTTCGAAGCCAGGAATACTCCTTAGTTCGAATCCACCGAGTCAGTTGGTTTGGATGACGTGTTCGCCGTAGTTCACGGAGTAGAAGCGGTCCATTCGGAGATAAGTTAGGATCGATTCGAAAGATACGCGCCACGTCACTGCAAACCCACGTGCACTCATGGGTTCGAACTCATGGGTTCGAAGTCATGGGTTCGAAACACACAGCCAACCGAGAAAACACCATTTCGAACCGAGCATATCTCCTCAACCACACATCCAAATGCAACCAAATTTTCACAGTAGCTTCCATACAAGGTAAAGATTGTTTCTGCCAAGTTTCAGCTCGATTGGACCATTTCTTGATGGGTTCGAAATGACTTCGAATCGATGTCAGATCGAGGCGAAACTTGGCGGGGTCGGTCGCGTGGGCCCACTCACGTGCCAGAAGAGGTCTCCCGAAGTTTCAGCAAGATCTGGGCCTCCAACGCCTATAAATAGCACCCTGAAGCCTTCAGAAAAGGGGGCTTCCGAGAACTTCTGCCACTGAACGCTAAGACTCTGCCGGATTAACGTCTATTGATCAGAATCACTGTTGTATTCAGATTTCAAAGCTATCATCTACTGTAATCCATTGTAATCGATTGAATCGAGCAAAGCAATAAAGAGAAACCCTTCAAAGTGGACGTAGGCACGAACGCCGAACCACTATAAATCCTGTGTTTGTGATTGTTGCTTGTGAATTACTGTGATTTGTTACTTAGAGCTGAATTCTATATTGATTGTTGCTGAGTTCTGTGTTGATTATTATCGAGTTGAGTACGTAAACGGGTGCTTTCGTGATATTGGGTGTTTGTGACCAATTTTGGCGCAAACATTTTGGTGCTTTCACTGAGAAACTGAACTCAGGAGTTCTACCAGTTGATAATTGATTCAGAGAAAGTTTGAAAGTTTAGATTTGAGAAATTATGACGAGACAATCGAGTAGAAGGCCAAGGCCAGAGAGGAGTGAACAGCAGGGGAGTCAGGAGGCTTCCTCAGGAGGGAATCAAGCGTCGATCTTCATCACTAGGGATGAGATGGAGGCTATGATGAGAAGACAAGAAGAGATGATCCAGAACTTGCTTCAGCAAATTGGGCAACTTGGAGCATGTTGATCCAATCCCAGAGAGAGAGATAGGGGCCTCTGAGCAACCTGGTAAGGAATGAACGCTCATCCAGGGGGCAGGTAAAATTCCCTCCTGAACTCGGGGGGCAGGTCGAAAGCGATGAACAAGTCGCAAACCTCTCACTAGCACGGTCAGATCATTTACACATGTAAGCGATCGCGCACGATCCATAGGCATGCTCTGAATGACTACAGACCGCACCATAGTAAGAGTTTACGCGTTGACATCCTCGTCTTGCTGTGATCTTGACTCAAACATTCCTGTTGTGGAATTCGTATGATTATTGCTTTGATATTTGCAAATTTACTTGTATGCCCGTGGATCGCGAACGGTCCGCGAGCACCTCTTGCATGGCAGCGAACTGCCAAAGTCTTCGATTCGAAAACTCCCCCAAACAATAACTCCAGCACTGATAATATTAAGTCCCCCCCGGGCACACTCATTCGCCTCGAACGGCACCCGACTTCGAACAGTCACAATTCGTCTCGAACGGCACTCGACTTCGAACAGTCACAACTCAACACACCTCAAATGGCTCGATCGCGAACGGTCGTCACCTGAGGTCCAACACCCGACCGCGAACGGTCACAAATTCGCCTCGAACGGCACACGATCGCGAACGATCACTCTCTGCCTTGAACGGCAACGGCCGCGAACGGTCATGATTCACTAATTATAAAATCCGACCTCGAACGGTCACCATTCGCCTTGAACGGCACTTGGTCGCGAACGATCATCAATTGCCGCGAACGGCATCGACCGCGAACGGTCCCATTCAATCCTTTGCCATAAATAGCATCGACCGCGAATGGTCCTATTCTCATCATTTGCCGCGAACGGCATCGACCGCGAACGGTCCTATTCCATCCTATGCCGCGAACGGCACGGACCGCGAACGGTCCCAATTCACCTCAAACAGCATATGATCCCGAACGATCGATGCATGGATTTATACGCTCGACCGCGCACGGTCGCACTTCACCTCGAATGACTCGATCATGAACGATCGTCATTTGAAGTTAAGCGCTCGACCATGAACGACCGCGCTTCGTCCCAAATGGCTTGATCCCGAACGATCGTCATTTGAGGCCATATGAAAACTATCAAGTTCTTTGCAGGTTGATGATCGGATACGAACATCCAACTCGAGGCATTACAAAACACACCTTCCTACCGCAAGGCATGTTTTGGGGGGCAAAATGTTATCCCGCTTTTTGGCAAAGCCGTGATACCAAAAGATTGGTCGAAAACGAAAGACAGTTCGTCTCAGAGATTGGTTATACTTCACTTTGCTATGGATATCGATGAATTTTGTCCGAGTCCGGATCAGGCCACAATTGATAGGACATGACAAGAAAGGTCGTAGGAGTCGTCATTTGAAATTTCAAGTCAATCCGAGTTCGTATGCTCAAGATATGATGGATTCAAATTGAGAAAGGTGGTCACTGTCTGTTTCGAACCCATCGCACTGGAGTACTTCGAACCCACCTAGTTCGAACCCATCCACGCCCTTGCCTTCGAAACCATGAAGTTCGAACCCAAGCCACGTTCGAACCCATCAGCTAGTACCTGCTTCGACTCCATCGCCTTCGAATCCACCACAATGCCCTACCTTCGAATCCATGACTTCACTCAGCTTCGCATCCTTACTTCGAACCCATGCAAGCCCTTAATTCGAATCCATCGAGCGACCCGGTTCGAACCGATCAAGTTCGAACCCATAGGGATTCCCTGATTCGAATCGGTCACGTTCGAAGCCAGGAATACTCCTTAGTTCGAATCCACCGAGTCAGTTGGTTTGGATGACGTGTTCGCCGTAGTTCACGGAGTAGAAGCGGTCCATTCGGAGATAAGTTAGGATCGATTCGAAAGATACGCGCCACGTCACTGCAAACCCACGTGCACTCATGGGTTCGAAGTCATGGGTTCGAAGTCATGGGTTCGAAACACACAGCCAACCGAGAAAACACCATTTCGAACCGAGCATATTTCCTCAACCACACATCTAAATGCAACCAAATTTTCACAGTAGCTTCCATACAAGGTAAAGATTGTTCCTGCCAAGTTTCAGCTCGATTGGACCATTTCTTGATGGGTTCGAAATGACTTCGAATCGATGTCATATCGAGGCGAAACTTGGCGGGGTCGGTCGCGTGGGCCCACTCACGTGCCAGAAGAGGTCTCCCGAAGTTTCAGCAAGATCTGGGCCTCCAACGCCTATAAATAGCACCCTGAAGCCTTCAGAAAAGGGGGCTTCCGAGAACTTCTGCCATTGAACGCTGAGACTCTGCCAGATTAACGTCTATTGATCAGAATCACTGTTGTATTCAGATTTCAAAGCTATCATCTACTGTAATCCATTGTAATCGATTGAATCGAGCAAAGCAATAAAGAGAAACCCTTCAAAGTGGACGTAGGCACGAACGCCGAACCACTATAAATCCTGTGTTTGTGATTGTTGCTTGTGAATTACTGTGATTTGTTACTTAGAGCTGAATTCTATATTGATTGTTGCTGAGTTCTGTGTTGATTATTATCGAGTTGAGTACGTAAACGGGTGCTTTCGTGATATTGGGTGTTTGTGACCAATTTTGGCGCAAACAGATACATAAAATGGTATACAAAATGATACATATCAAGTGGTATAGCAAGCCACAATATACAGACGAGTTCACAAGAATACATATCAGAGTTACAACATATAAGGACTACAAGAAAGCTAAGACAAAAAGAAACTAGCGGAATAGTCCATGCGGAAGCGAAAGAGGCTAAGTCCAAAGCACCTAACCTGAAACATCTCGGTCTGACCCGAGTATAAAATACCCGGGTCAGTCTAGCTAAACAAATCAGTTAGATAAACTGAACAATCATAAACCTGCAAGGTTACAAAGTATAACAAATATCTCTAAAAGAGATAACACAATCATCGAAAAAAAGATGGATCATATGATAACAAGCCTCATATCATTGGCAACATATAGAAACAAAGGATAAGAATATCCCGAAATAAACCATAAGGCAAATAACAAATACCAATAAGGTATACAAGTTCCACAAGGTAAACGCTACTCATCATGCGGCTCAAAAAGACCAACACTGAAGGACGATACTAAGGGAATATAATATCAATGAAACATCACGAGCGGTGGTGAAGAAACCACTCCAATACCTCTTGAGCGGTGGTGAAGAAACCACTCCATTATCTCTTGAGCGGTGGTGAAGGAACCACTCCAATACCTCTTGAGCGGCAAGAAACCACTCCATTATCTCTTGATCGGTGGTGAAGAAACCACTCAAATATCTCTTGAGCGGTGGTGAAGAAACCACTCCAATATCTCTTGAGCGGTGGTGAAGAAACCACTCCGAAAGCAATACTAAAGGTAACCAACAATCCCAAATATCTCTCGGGTCGAGGCAAAGGACCAACTCCAAAAGCGATATTAAAGGCAACAAGCCAGAGGAGACAGTCCGAAGACACTATCCCAAAGGCAGCATGTGTCACAAACTCCCAGAAAGGAATCCGAAAAGTGGTAACGTGAGTCCCATAACCACCCGTTCGCACTAAACGGTTTACTATCCATTAGTTAATTTCACACTCGAAGCAGTACAAAGTTCACCTCATATCCTCAGTAAACCAAACCCGAAGGTCAAAACGATCAATTGAATAGGTCGGGGATTAATCGGAAAGATAAACGCACAGATTCATGGTCCGTGTTTTTCCAACCATTTAATCACCTTTCCACTTCGCTCGAAGTGCGAAATTGTGCGTGTGTTTAAATAGAATTTATAAATTGGAGAAACGAGCTTTTAATATGATTAGAAAGATTATTTTATAAAAACCCGTGGATGAAGTCAAAAATAAGTTATCAAAGTCAAAGATGCAATGACAACCACTAAAAAGCAACTTGAATCGATAAGGTTTGGAAAATCTATCAAAACGATCAAAAACAGGCAAAACAGGAAAAACAGCAGCAGGTCGGTCGGCCGCCTACAGGGCTCGGTCGACCGGACACTGTTCATAAAAACTCTTGGGAAGCAGGTCGGTCGACCGGACTTCTTGGGTCGGTCAGCCGAAGCCAATTTCCTGCACCCAAAACAGAAGCAAAGAAGTGGTCTGGAAGCAGGTCGGTCGACCGGAGCTTGCGCTCGGTCGGCCGAAGGCTGTTTTCCAGCACTTCTTGCCCTTATCAAATGAATTCCAAATCTTTTTCAAATCAAAGCAATAGCACATGAATATTTGTTAGGAAATCATACCCAACATCAATGATAGCAAGAGAGGTAGATGTGAGTTAAAAACTCACCTTTTTACACAAAAACAAAGGAGAAGAAGCACAATTGCAAGGAGAAGATCAACCAATCTCCACTTCAACTCAACAAGCTTCAATCTAAGATCAAAACAAGTATTTCCTAAATTTAGGTTTAGGAATTTCTGAGATTGAAGAGAGAAAGAGATAGAGAAGATGAAGAGGAGGCTTACCAATGGCTTCTACTTGATTTTGGAGCAAGGATTCAAGCTTTGCAAAGGAAACTAGGGCTTGGAATTTCCTAATTCTTTTTCTCTTCCCCCATTTCAGTTTTTACTTAAGAAATGAAATGAAATGAGAGTGAATGGAGAGGAGAGGGATGAAGTAGAGGGGTTAAGTGGGTTTAATTAGCTAGTGGGCTGAACCCAAACCCAAAACCCAACTAGAAAAAGTAGCCAATTACAACTTACTCCAAACATATCGAAGCTTATACTTAAAAAGATTGCAAACGACATTTTGAACTCAATGGAAGTGGTCTTGAGCTCCCATTCGACCGTTTGCAAAAAGTGACATTTCGGACCCCAAAATTCGAATAACGACGCCATATTTAAATCAAACATTTAAATATGTAATCGTTAAATAGGCGGGTTGTTACAACCTATCTTCCAAATGCGATAGAATACACTCCCGACATATGTTCCATTATGTTCGGAATAGAGGTAAAACATTATAAATGTCTGGCGGCATGCTTCGTTTGGAGTTCATAAAAATATTTGGGTGAATATGTTTTAGAACTGTGACGACCGCCCATGACTCCCGCACCAAAACAAGGAGATAATGCGTTGAAAGTGTGCCAGGCAGCCATGGACGATGGTCAGGGTAGAATAAGCATCGCAGAATCTATCGTATAACTCACAGCGCATGGATCAATTACAATAGAAATATATATAGTGAAGCTCCAAAATAGAATATCATCATATAGACATCATAGTAGTTTCATACAAGCATCTGAAAATCAGTACAATCAAGTCTCACTACAAGCACTCAGAGTAATCAACAAAACAGCGGAAATATCCAGTACATATTATTAAGAAAATAATACGCAAGCCTCCTGCTCGTCTTCGCCATCAGCACCGCCAAACACTAAGATCAACACCTGCCACCTGTCACTTAGTCTGCCCATCCCAAACATGGATGAACAGCCCAAGGTAATAAGAGGAGACATAAAACCTTGAGTCAGACAAAGTCTTAGTGAGCAGTAAATCAACAATCAAACATACCAAAGGAACATAAAGGATAAAAGGAATAGGAACCCAAATCATCCCACTCCACCTCTTTCTACAGTGATAGCCCCAGACACACACTAATAAGAAGCAAGCATAGCAACAGGTAACTAAAGTAAAGCGATAATCACTCGAGTCAAGGCCGATGTTTTCCAAATACAAACCCCCAAGGCCTAAACCAAGATCAGATAAGCACCCAGAAAACACCGCTCTTGAGACCGAATGATGATATAACCAACATCCATGACTCTGGCTATCACTATTATCATTGCCTTGATTTCATCGTTAGTTGAATGAACGGCACATTCTTTCATCCGTCAGTCAAGGGCTAATGGTAACCCCGGTTCTAGACATAACTCCGCACGTCATCGTGACCCGTGCCTAGGATATCAATGTTGCCCAGAGTACTAGCACGTCATCGTGACCCGTGCTTGGAACGTCATCGTGACCCGTTCCAACGTACCCTTGCTTTGAGTATGCTAGAACCTTCAACAACGATGAGATCTTAGCCTCCTAGTCATCCTCCTTGACGACTCTTTCCATACTAGCTCAAGCGCCTCTCAAGCTAACCATTATCCATCCCAACTCGGACCGCATCACCGAGTTATAACTTCGCACGTCGTCATGACCCGTGCTTGGAACGTCATCATGACCCGTCCCATCTCAACATATGCCTTGCCCCATCACATCATAGCAAAGTCCCATCTCAATATCATGCTTTGCCTTCTCGCATTATGGCAAGGTTCCACATCATCGAATCCATCCATATGAGCTTCCACATCCGCTTCATATGCTACAGGCAGCTTTCACCATTCAAGAGCCTTTCCACTTAGCTTTTGAATCACCATCGACCTTACTTGTCCAAGTCAAGTAATAGATCAACTAATCAATCAAATCAAACATTAATCCAAGCAATCAATCATTCAACAAGATCTACATAGAAAATCAAGTAATCAAACATGATCTAAATGGGCATTTATAATTACAATGGCAATTTCGTAAATAAATGAGCATAGATCTAACATACATGAATCATGGGTCTTTAGCATAGATCTAACAAATATAAATCATGGGTTCTGTCTCTACAACTAGATGAATGAACTTGCAAAGGTAAACATCTTCATAAGTAATGGATCTACACTTGGATCTAAGGAAGAATGCATAAAATCACTATCTACAACACTCCAACAAACCACCAATCCAATACACTCCTTTGGGTCCGCGTGAGAGATAACTACCACTCACCAAATCACCCAAACACTTCAAAAACAATCAACTCCAGATCTGGACAGCGAAGATCAAGGCTTGATCCGGCAAAATCTCGCTTCAATCGATGAAATCTCACTCGAACGGATGAAGATCTTCAACTTTGGCCCTTGAATCTTTGATCTTGATCTTCGATCTTGGATGGATGTTAGAACTAGATTGGAATGGAGAAAAGAAGATGAAGAAATGTTGAAGTCGAGATCTCAAAATGGCAGCACTCCGTCGCTTCAAAAATCGGTGCCAAAAAGTGAGCCAAAGCCCTCTATTTATAGGCTGGAACGCCCCTTAGGTCGCTCGCTTTTAGGTCGCTCACGACCTAACTATGGCCGACCTACGACCTAACAGCCCCACACGACCCAACGACCTAACCAACACGGCCTAACGACTTACGACCTAACAAGGGCCGCGACTTAACACTACAAGCAGCCTACAGACTCGAGTCAACGACTCAACAGGTATGCACGACTCACGACTCAAGCCCCTAACGACCTAAGACACAACGTCCCAGCACGCGCGACTCAACATGTTCGCGACCTAACTCGCACGCGAGTTACGACCTAGCTTCTTAACTATGTTGCTGACTCAACACAGGCACGACTCAACACAGGATCACACGACTTAACTATAAGACGACCTAAAACACACACGACTCAAGCCTTAGGTCGTTCACGACCTAACACTAAACCGACCCAACGACTCAACGAAGCCACGATCCATCACTAAGTCGTTCACACGACTCAGCGACCTAACTACAACACATACCATCCACTAGGTCGTTACTTCCTATAGGTCGCTACAACTATTAGGTCGCTCATTCCTCTAAGCCGCTCACCACTAGGTCGCTCCCCACTAGGTCGTTAGAATACTTAACCCGCTAACTACCTTAAGTCGCTCCTCCACTTTAGGTCGCTCAACACCTTAGGTCGCTAATCACCTTAACTCGTTAACCCGCTAGCTTCCTTAGGTCGTTCCAAAACTCCTCCGACCTAACTATCATACGACCTAAGTCCTTAGCTCGCTCTACCTCACTAAGTCGCTAGTATCTATAGGTCGCTCCAATTCTATAGGTCGCTAGCTTTCCCTAACTCGCTCACACGACCTAAACTACCAAACGACCCAAGCTTCCTACGACTTAAACACCACACGGGTTAACTTCCACACGACTTAAGCTTTGGTCGACTCAAACTCTAAACAACTTAACAACATCAACGACCTAAAGCATATAGTTTTACAATGTTTCGATCCGTAAAAATACGGGTCGTTACATTCTCTCCCCCTTAGGAATTTCGCCCTCGAAATTCCAAACAAACAAGAGCAACCAAAGTTATTCCGCATGCCTACCATCCATAGTAATCAACAAACCATGCATCCAATTTCTAGCCTAGCATGCAGAATTCTAAGACTAAGAACAAGCTACAAATTCGTGAGATGTCACGACACCTTAGGGCCATACCTCGAAGAGTTCAGGATGAGCTGCCTTCATCCTCTCTTCCTCCTCCCACGTACAGTCGTCAACATCATCACTCCATTGTATCTTGAGCAACGTAATCGCCTTCCTCCTAAGCTGTTTCGTGTCGGTTTCAACAACACGAAGCGGCTTACGAGGTCTCGTAACAACTGGATCAACCTCTAAATCTTCACAGCTATCAGCAGAAACCACTGTATTCGAGTCATGCACATATTTCCGTAGATAAGATACATGGAAAACATTGTGCACACCCGCCATCTTTTCCGGTAACTCCAATCTATAAGCGAGCTTTCCGATTCGCTCGATAATCGGGAATGGTCCAACAAATCTCGGAGTTAACTTTCCTTTCTTCCCGAATCTAATAACATTCTTAAATGGAGAAATCTTCACAAATACCATATCACCTATGTCGAATTCCAAATCCTTTCGACGATTATCGGCATAACTTTTCTGACGATCTTGGGCCGCTTTCATTCGTTGCCGAATGATCTCTATACAATCCGAAGTCTGTCGAATCATCTCTGGCCCAAGTATCAGCTTTTCTCCAGTCTCTAACCAACATGTCGGAGAGTTACACGGTCTCCCATATAATGCCTCATATGGTGCCATACCAATGCTCGACTGATAACTGTTATTATATGCAAACTCTACCAAATGAAGATGATCTTCCCATGATCCTCCGAAGTCCAGAACACAAGCTCTAAGAAGATCTTCCAAAACTCGATTGACTCTCTCAGTCTGACCATCTGTTTGCGGGTGATAAGCTGTACTCAAACACAACTCAGTTCCCAAAACTTCCTGGAAGCTCTTCCAAAATCAACTAGTGAACAATGGGTCTCGATCGCTCACTATACTCTTCGGAATACCATGGAATCGAACTATCCACTTAACATACAATTCAGCCAACTTCGATGCAGTCCTAGTTGATCGAACAGGAATAAATCTTGCACTCTTAGTCAAACGATCTACAATGACCCAAATCCCTTCATTTCCCGTTCTGGTTCTAGGTAAACCATCGATAAAATCCATCGATATTTGCTCCCACTTCCATGTAGGAACTTCTAACGGCTGAAGCAATCCACTGGGCTTCTTCTGCTCTGCTTTAACCAACTGGCAGTTCATACATTTGGAAATAAAATTTCCAACATCCTTCTTCATACCTTCCCAATAATAGGTTCTCTTCATATCCCGATACATCTTGTTTCCACCTGGATGAATCGTCAACTTCGAGTGATGACTTTCCCTCAGAACTTCATCTCTCAATCCATCAATATCGGGAACAACCAATCGTCCTTGCTTTCGAAGCCAACCCTCTCGATCGACCTCGAATCCCTTATCCTTCTCTGGGTCCAATCCGGATTCCAAATCACAGATGATCTTGACAAGCTTATCATCTCTCTTTTGGCTCTCGCCCATCCTTTCCACAAGAGTAGGTCTTATCGATAAGTTTGCCAACATCTCAGGTTCCAATTCACATCTAGGCCTGAAATCAAATCCAGCCAAATACTCGAGACTTTTCCATTCCGAAAACATGGCTCCCAATCCTGCATGTCTTCGACTTAACGCATCTGCCACTGCGTTACCTTTTCCCGGAGTATAGGCTATACCAAAATCATACGATGCTAGAAACTCTAGCCACCGTTGCTGTCGAAGATTCAAATCCTTTTGGGAGAAAAGATACTTCAATGACTTATGATCCGTAAACAACTCGAATCGAACTCCCAATAGATAATGTCTCCACATCTTCAAAGCAAACACAATTGCCGCTAACTCCAAATCATGAGTCGGATAATTCCTTTCATGCGGCTTCAGTTGTCGACTTGCATACGCAACAACTTTACCCTTCTGCATTAGCACTGCTCCCAGTCCGATACCACATGCATCGGTGTAAACCACCATCTCATCATTCCCACTTGGAATAGTCAAAACAGGAGCACTTGTCAGTCGCTCTTTTAGGATTACGAAAGCTTGCTCACACTTGTCATCCCATCTGAACACTTGGTTCTTCTTCGTTAATCCTGTTAATGGTGCAGCTATCTTGAAAAAGTCTTTGATAAACCGACGATAATATCCTGCTAATCCAAGAAAACTTCTCATATCAGATGCATTCTTAGGCCTAACCCAATCCTGGATTGCTGCCACCTTAGCGGGATCAACCGCTATTCCGTTTCCAGAGATAACATGGCCTAAGAACCTCATTCACTCTTCCAGAAGTGACACTTCGAAAACTTAGCCTTCAGCTGATGTTTCCGTAAGATTTCCAAAACAATTCTCAAGTGTGTCTTGTGTTCTTCCTCAGTTCTGGAATAAATCAGAATATCATCCACGAACACAAGCACGAACTTATTCAACTGATCTCTGAACACCCTATTCATAAGATCCACAAAATATGCTGGTGCATTGGTCAATCCAAACGGCATTACCAGCCACTCATAAAAGCCGGATGGTGTCCTGAAAGCAGTTTTCGGCACACTATCCTTCGCCATTCTCAACTGGTGAAATCCCGTTGCCAAATCCATCGGAGAAAACACCTTAGCCTCGTGGAGCTGATCAAACAAGTCATCTATTCTCGGCAATAGATACTTGTTCTTCTTAGTCACCTTATTCAACTCACGATAATCCACACACAACCTCAACGATCCATCCGCTTTGGTTGCAAACACAACTGGTGCACCCCATTCGGACACACTACGCCGAATGAATCCCTTCCGTAAAAGGTCATCAACTTGCACCCTCAACTCTTGCTGCTCCCTAGGCGCCATCCGCCTAAGAGGCATCACAACAGGTCTGGCTCCCTCAACTAGATCGATACGAAACTCGATCTCCCTATGCGGCGGTAACCCTTTGACCTCGTCAAAGACGTCCTCAAATCCATTCACAATAGGCACCGACGACAGTCCATCCCGTGGAACAACCAGCGAATACATGAAGCTCATGAAGACGCCTTCCTCGTGCTTACATCGTATCACAACCTTTCGCCCTTCCACATTTCCGACTGTCACCTCCAGCCTCTCACAATCAATCCTTGCCGCATACTTCCTAAGCCAGTCCATACCCAAAATAATTCCGAACCCCGTAAAGTTCAGAACAAAGCAATCACAAACAAACGAGCAATCATGACTCGACACAACTAGGCCACGGCATATCATACACAAACATGACGAACCCCCAACTGGATTAGTCACAACCAATGGCCTATCAACAATATCCGGTTTCAAACCTAACCGGCCTACCAAATCATCACAAACAAAAGAATGCGACGCTCCAGTATCAAACAACACTCTAACTGGAACACCACAAATAGAAAGAGTACCTTGAACCACCACACTCTTCCCCCTCTCTTCAGCAATAGGAGCTTTTGAAGACGACGGCACAGCTCCCAAAGCATGAGCTTGCACAACCTGCCTATCTTTCCTCGGTTCTGGACAGTCCTTCTTGATATGTCCCAGCTTATCACAGTTGTGGCACTTCAACTGCACCTTTGGATTCTTGCAATCCCGGGAGAGATGACCCTTCTGTCGGCAGTTGTAGCAAGTCACTTCGCCTTTCAACTTCTTCTGGCCATCCTTTCCTTTCTGTTGCTGCTGCTTCCTCTTCTTATTTCCACCCTGCTGTGGCTTAGACCCTTCCTTGGTTACAGCAACAACAGAACCTTCCCTGGGAAACAAACTCTCATGCCTAAGAGCTTTTTCCACAAGCTTCTCAAACGGATCGTCCAAATGATCCACTAACTGCCTTCCAAGATAAGCGTCCAAACCGGTCACAAACTTCTCGTTCTTCTGGTAGGGAGAATCAATATACGATCTGGCATACTTGGACAAAGCTTCGAACTCAGAAATATACTCAAGAACTGGTCTCCCACCTTGCTTGAGCTCCACAAACCTCTTAAACAAAACAGATTTCTGAGCCGTAGAGATGAACTTGGCTTCAAATCTGACTTGGAATTGCTCCCAAGTGATCCCTTCCTCTGGAGTATCGATGGTGATGGAATTCCACCAATCAGCAGCTCTTCCCTGAAGCTGTCTTGATGCAAGCTTCCTCTTGGTTGCATCCTCAATTCCCAAATCACCAAAAATCCTTTGACAAGCATCAATCCATCTCTGCACTTCAATGGTCGATTCCGTCCCCAAGAAAGCTTTTCCTCCAAGAGAAGTATAGTCCTTGCAAAGCTTAGCAAAATCCACTGGTCTTGGAGCTTGAACTTGAACTCCAACATCTACAGATGGCCCTGGAGCTGGTATCCTTCTCATGATCGAAGTCATCATCGCTTCGAACATAGTTCCATAATCAACAGCTTCTTCAGCAGCACGTCCTTCCCTTGCAGCTGGTCTCCCTCTTCGACTCATCCTTAATATCTGTAATAAGAATGATTAGAACACCTTAAGAAACAACTGCATAAGGAGTTCAAATCCTTTTAAACTACTATATTATATATAGTAATCATCCATCAAAATACAATTACGTCTCTCATACGCAGTTACGTCAGCGAGCGTTGGCTAAAAATCGATTAACCAAAGCTCTGATACCAAATGTGACGACCGCCCATGACTCCCGCACCAAAACAAGGAGATAATGCGCTGAAAGTGTGCCAGGCAGCCATGGACGATGGTCAGGGTAGAATAAGCATCGCAGAATCTATCGTATACTCACAGCGCATGGATCAATTACAATAGAAATATATATAGTGAAGCTCCAAAACAGAATATCATCATATAGACATCATAGTAGTTTTATACAAGCATCTGAAAATCAGTACAATCAAGCCTCACTACAAGCACTCAGAGTAATCAACAAAACAGCGGAAATATCCAGTACATATTATTAAGAAAATAATACGCAAGCCTCCTGCTCGTCTTCGCCATCAGCACCGCCAAACACTAAGATCAACACCTGCCACCTGTCACTTAGTCTGCCCATCCCAAACATGGATGAACAGCCCAAGGTAATAAGAGGAGACATAAAACCTTGAGTCAGACAAAGTCTTAGTGAGCAGTAAATCAACAATCAAACATACCAAAGGAACATAAAGGATAAAAGGAATAGGAACCCAAATCATCCCACTCCACCTCTTTCTACAGTGATAGCCCCAGACACACACTAATAAGAAGCAAGCATAGCAACAGGTAACTAAAGTAAAGCGATAATCACTCGAGTCAAGGTCGATGTTTTCCAAATACAAACCCCCAAGGCCTAAACCAAGATCAGATAAGCACCCAGAAAACACCGCTCTTGAGACCGAATGATGATATAACCAACATCCATGACTCTGGCTATCACTGTTATCATTGCCTTGATTTCATCGTTAGTTGAATGAACGGCACATTCTTTCATCCGTCAGTCAAGGGCTAATGGTAACCCCGGTTCTAGACATAACTCTGCACGTCATCGTGACCCGTGCCTAGGATATCAATGCTGCCCAGAGTACTAGCACGTCATCGTGACCCGTGCTTGGAACGTCATCGTGACCCGTTCCAACGTACCCTTGCTTTGAGTATGCTAGAACCTTCAACAACGATGAGATCTTAGCCTCCTAGTCATCCTCCTTGACGACTCTTTCCATACTAGCTCAAGCGCCTCTCAAGCTAACCATTATCCATCCCAACTCGGACCGCATCACCGAGTTATAACTTCGCACGTCGTCATGACCCGTGCTTGGAACGTCATCATGACCCGTCCCATCTCAACATATGCCTTGCCCCATCACATCATAGCAAAGTCCCATCTCAATATCATGCTTTGCCTTCTCGCATTATGGCAAGGTTCCACATCATCGAATCCATCCATATGAGCTTCCACATCCGCTTCATATGCTACAGGCAGCTTTCACCATTCAAGAGCCTTTCCACTTAGCTTTTGAATCACCATCGACCTTACTTGTCCAAGTCAAGTAATAGATCAACTAATCAATCAAATCAAACATTAATCCAAGCAATCAATCATTCAACAAGATCTACATAGAAAATCAAGTAATCAAACATGATCTAAATAGGCATTTATAATTACAATGGCAATTTCGTAAATAAATGAGCATAGATCTAACATACATGAATCATGGGTCTTTAGCATAGATCTAACAAATATAAATCATGGGTTTTGTCTCTACAACTAGATGAATGAACTTGCAAAGGTAAACATCTTCATAAGTAATGGATCTACACTTGGATCTAAGGAAGAATGCATAAAATCACTATCTACAACACTCCAACAAACCACCAATCCAATACACTCCTTTGGGTCCGCGTGAGAGATAACTACCACTCACCAAATCACCCAAACACTTCAAAAACAATCAACTCCAGATCTGGACAGCGAAGATCAAGGCTTGATCCGGCAAAATCTCGCTTCAATCGATGAAATCTCACTCGAACGGATGAAGATCTTCAACTTTGGTCCTTGAATCTTTGATCTTGATCTTCGATCTTGGATGGATGTTAGAACTAGATTGGAATGGAGAAAAGAAGATGAAGAAATGTTGAAGTCGAGATCTCAAAATGGCAGCACTCCGTCGCTTCAAAAACCGGTGCCAAAAAGTGAGCCAAAGCCCTCTATTTATAGGCTGGAACGCCCCTTAGGTCGCTCGCTTTTAGGTCGCTCACGACCTAACTATGGCCGACCTACGACCTAACAGCCCCACACGACCCAACGACCTAACCAACACGGCCTAACGACTTACGACCTAACAAGGGCCGCGACTTAACACTATAAGCAGCCTACAGACTCGAGTCAACGACTCAACAGGTATGCACGACTCACGACTCAAGCCCCTAACGACCTAAGACACAACGTCCCAACACACGCGACTCAACATGTTCGCGACCTAACTCGCACGCGAGTTACGACCTAGCGACTTAACTATGTTGCTGACTCAACACAGGCACGACTCAACACAGGATCACACGACTTAACTATAAGACGACCTAAAACACACACGACTCAAGCCTTAGGTCGTTCACGACCTAACACTAAACCGACCCAACGACTCAACGAAGCCACGACCCATCACTAAGTCGTTCACACAACTCAGCGACCTAACTACAACACATACCATCCACTAGGTCGTTACTTCCTATAGGTCGCTACAACTATTAGGTCGCTCATTCCTCTAAGCCGCTCACCACTAGGTCGCTCCCCACTAGGTCGTTAGAATCCTTAACCCGCTAACTACCTTAAGTCGCTCCTCCACTTTAGGTCGCTCAACACCTTAGGTCGCTAATCACCTTAACTCGTTAACCCGCTAGCTTCCTTAGGTCGTTCCAAAACTCCTCCGACCTAACTATCATACGACCTAAGTCCTTAGTTCGCTCTACCTCACTAAGTCGCTAGTATCTATAGGTCGCTAGCTTTCCCTAACTCGCTCACACGACCTAAACTACCAAACGACCCAAGCTTCCTACGACTTAAACACCACACGGGTTAACTTCCACACGACTTAAGCTTTGGTCGACTCAAACTCTAAACGACTTAACAACATCAACGACCTAAAGCATATAGTTTTACAATGTTTCGATCCGTAAAAATACGGGTCGTTACAAGAACGTTGCCTGTATAAAGACCGCTATCCCAAACCCTAGCCCCACTAAGCTCACAGCCGCCTCTAACATATGAATGGCCAGAGGTACCACAACTTTCCTCCTTAATTTCTCGCGAATCCATTGACTATTACCCAAAACTTCCTAAATGAAAATTGTAGAGCTAGATGACTATTCATCCATATGGTCGTGATCGCCTCAACTTCACCATAGGAGGTCAGATTTGGCCACGTGTGTTCCATGTTTGAGGGCATTTTCTGGTGATGGGAAGGTCGAGCTCAGCCAAGTGCAGGGTGTTGATGGTGTGGGGACGAGCTTCAAAGTGGTAGTCCTTGATCACGTTCTAGGGTACGAGGGTGGGAGTGGCATGAAGGAGATCGAAACGTGATGGGTTTTCGAACGCGATTTGGAACCGGAGCACGCAAACGAGAAGAAGAACACATGTAGCCTTGATTCTCTGATAAAGATTGAACGACCAGGTTTAATTTTGGGTATAATAAAAAGATTTGTTTATAAAAATTGTATTCAAAAATTATAAAATGTGTATTTTCACTTACGTTGTCAGAATTGGACGAAAAAAGTGGCGACGGAATCATGGCGACGAGCATTACATTTTGGAACTTATTCGGAGACGATTGGAGCTAATTAAAATTTTAGGTTAAATCGAACGTTGTTCGATTTGATTTAAAATTGAAAACTCAAAGGTGAGTGTTTTATAACGCTCACAAATATTAGTATATTTTTATGATAATTAAATTTAAAATTATAAAGTGATATGAGTTTGTTGATTATTGTTTGATAAATTGACCTTTAAATTATCATTTGAATTAACCTAAGGAAAAAAAATTAAAATTGACAGTTAGATTTGAAATTGGAATTTAATAGCCAGTAAAACACCCGATGTTAATAACTATGAAATTGTTGTGAATTATTTTGATTGTTTGGATGATTGATTGTGATCATTGCCAATTGGTTGATATTTGGATGAATGGATGTTTATTTATTTGATATATCTTATTATCACACTGTATTTTATTTATAGCATATAAACTATAAATTGAATTATTTTGAATAAATTAAGAAATAGGTTAAAATGATATATACCAATGATACTGTGATTTGGATTGAAATGATATGTATCCATCCTTGAAATTAAATTGAAATAACTGGTAACTTATCTATAGGACAAAAAATTATATATGGACACTAGATTGGTTAAATTTAATGGTTTTAAAAAAATTGATTTGAAATTTATTTAAATGATTTGATGTAAGAAATAAAATCAAATTTTAGAAATCGATTTATTTTTGAACTTAAGCTTGAAATGTTAAAATTTAAATTCGGTAAATGAAATTATTTAAACAATCCAAGTTGAGATTTTAAAGTTATAATTGAAATAGGATTTGAGTTTTTGAAAATTGATTTGTTTTAAGGTTGGCACTTCTTGAAGTATGACAATAAAGTTGGCACTTCTTGACCGAATTATTTTGACTGTTTGCATGGTTGATTGTGATGGTTGCCAATTGGTTGATATTTGGATGAATGGATGTTTATTTAGTTGATATATCTTGTTATCAACCTGTAAATTATTTACAGTATATAAACTTTAAATTGAATTATTTCAAATAAATCAAGATATAGGTTCAAATGAAAGATACCTATGATACTTTGATTTGGATTGAAATGAAATGTATCCATCCCTGAAATTAAATCGAAATAACTAGTCACTTAGCCATAGGATAGAAAATTATATACGAACACCGAATTAGTTAAATTAAATGGTTTTAAAAAAAGTTGATTTGAAATTTATTTAAATGATTTGATGTAAGAAATAAAATCAAATTTTATAAATCGAATTGTTTTCAAACTTGAGCTCGAAATGTTAAAATTTGAATTTGGTAAATGAAATTATTTAAACAATCGAAGTTGAGATTTTGAAGTTATATTTGATATATGATTTGAGTTTTCAAAAATTGATTTGTTTTAAAGTTTGCACTTCTTGAAGTATGACAATAAAGTTGGCACTTCTTGACCGAATTATTTTGACTGTTTGGACTGTTAATTGTGATGGTTGCCAATTGGTTGATATTTGGATGAATGGATGTTTATTTATTTGATATATCTTGTTATCACCCTGTAAATTATTTACACTATATAAACTGTAAATTGAATTATTTCTAATAAATTAAGAAATAGGTTGAAATGATATGTACCTATGACACTGTGATTTGGATTGAAATGATATATATCCATCCCTGAAATCAAATTGAAATAACAGATTACTTAGCCATAGGACAAAAAATTATATTTGGTCACCGGACTGGTTAAATTAAATGATTTTAAAAATTGAAATTTATTTAAATGATTTATTGGAAGAAATAAAATCAAATTTTATAAATCGAATTATTTTCGAACTTCAGCTCGAAATGGTTAAATTTAAATTCGGTAAATGAAATTATTTAAACAATAGAAGTTGAGATTTTGAAGTTATAGTCAAAATATATTTTGCATTTTCGGAAATTGATTTGTTTTAAAGCTGGCACTACTTGAAGTATGACCTGAACTGGTAGTATTCCAATAAATATTCCTTCATTATAAAGTTGGCCCTTCTTGAAAAAAAAATATTTCTCAGTATAACAGAATAGGAATTCATAAACAGACTTTATGAATTGCCTTATGTTTAAAACTTGTTAGGTATTAGTTGTTTGCGTCAAAATTGGTCACAAACCCCAAGTATCGTGAAAGCACCAAACAACGAATATAAATCAACAATATTCAAGCACAAGTCTCAGATCCAAGCAAACAACAAGCAGCAATCCAAAAATAACAATTAGAAACGCAAGATTTATAGTGGTTCGGCTATCTCCGGCCTACGTCCACTTCAAAGTTTTAACTTTTATTGATGTTCTTTGCTGGTTACAAGTGATTGCAGCAGTTACAAGAGAGAATTTCAAGTATAACAGCAGTAGTAAGGTATAGGATCGAATCCGGCAGAGTCTGGATGTTGAATGGCCAAAAGGTCCTTTTTCTATAGGCTTTAGGGGGATATTTATAGGCGTAGGAGGCTCAGATCTCGCTCAAATTCCAGAAGACTTTTTCTGGCACGTGAGCGGGCCCACGCGACCAATCTCAGAAAGTTTCGACTCGGTCGACGATCGATACGAAGCCATTTTGTATCGATTAAGATGACGCCCAATCGAGCTGAAATTTGGTGGAGACATTCTTCATCATGTATGCAAGCTCCTGTGAAAATTTCATGGAATTTGGATCAGTGGTTTGTGAGATATGGTCGATACGAAACAGGGTTCTTTGATGGCTGATTGGTTCGAATCGATCATTTCGATCGATGCCTTCGAACCGGTCTTCTCACGTGGATCTCTGATGACATGGCTCATGCTCTTCATCTCGATCCGGTCTTCACTCCGAGTTGACCGCGTCGACTCCATGCATTTCGCCCCATTCGTATCGTGGGATGACACATCATCTAGGCTTCGTTGACTCAATGGATTCGAAGAAAGCATCACTCATGGATTCGAATAGGTCATCGGCTATGGATTCGAAGAACAGTTCTATCGATCGACACGAAGTAGCAAAGCCTGATGGATACGAAGCAGTCATCATCTGATGGTTTCGAACTAGTAGAACCTGATGGGCTTGAGACAGATGGATGCGAAGGTGCCACACTCCAAACCGAGATGATGATGGTGGATTCGAAGGAAGGCTCAAACATGGATACGAAATGCTCTGTCCAGATGGGTTCGAAGGGAGGTTCCTTTCATGGATACGAAGTCCATCGATACGAATGTGATGGATTCGAACACTGCCGACTTGATCGATATGAAGTGATGGGACCTGATCGATGCAAATACGATCGATACGAACTGGACATATTTCAATGGATACGAAATCCATCGAGTCGAAACGGATGGATACAAAATGAGGCAACCTGATGGATACGAAAACATGGTCTTCCCCTTCAACTTACATCCATCATAACTTGAGCATACAAACTCGGATTAACTTGAAACTTGGAACGTCGGCTCTCTTGACTCTGCTTGCCTTGTCTTATTAATTATAGCCTGATCTGGGCTCGGACGAAATTCATCGATATCCATGGTTTACCTGCAATGCATAGTTGATATTCATGACTTGGTATTATTGATTTTCATTCAGTTTTGGGTATCTCGGCTTTGCTAAAAGTTGGGATAACATTAGTTACAGAACTTATGTTCAAAACATAAATAGGTCATCCAATAATGATCGCCCCTAAAATTCTTTTGGAACGATTCATGAAAGATTCCTCACGTGTAATTATTACGTGCAGTCTTTCGACTCGCACAACCTGCCGACTCCATGGTTTAGAATATGTTGGGGTTTTGTATAAATCCTTATCGTGTATGATTTTATAAATTATTCTTTAAATGAAATTAATTTCAACCTCGTGTACTACTCTTAAGTACATGACCTTGTAGAAAGAAGATGACTTAACTTTATTCACCATTAATCATACTTTGTTCAACAAAGTTTGATTACTCCTTATCGATTGATAATTATGTATGACAAGGAGGCATGAATTTTGAGATTAAATCTTTATTGATTTCCATGTATGTTTGGAACTCTTTCCAATATACTCGCCTATTCAATCAAATCGAATCAATTTTATTTTCTATTTCATATTATTTTATTTACTTTTATTTTATGCTGTGTAAGCTTATCATAGACATACTCCATGTGTATTAGATGTACATGTACATGTTGCTGATAACTCATAAGTGAATATAACGAAGAATATGGAATAGAACCATTTTGGTATTAATAAGCTTACAATTGCATACATCTATATGCATCAATCCAAATAGTTCATCAACTCTTATCAAGCTCCCACTGAATAAGCGCTTTGCCAGTAATTATTTCAGATATAGTTAACAAGTATCATATGATTCGTAATCATATAACAAATTATTTCTCAAAACTATAGCTTAGCCTGTGATTCTAAAATAATTGAAAATTAATTTTATGTACTTTCATATTTTCAAATGCATTACATTCTTTATGAAACAAATACCTTATTACAGTTTTATTTTATAACTAATATTCATAGTGAAATAAAACTATGCTTGTTTTTCAACCAACACTGAAAGACAATTATTATTTCATAAATAATGTTTGGTATTTTTATGAAAATAAATTTTGTAATTCGATGCAATTAATAAGTGTTATATGGTATGCTCCCACTATTTCCATTATTGTTATAATAATGGTATATAAAATATAAAGTTCCATTTAACCACTTAATATAGGCTATTTACTTCATTTATTCTAACTGGTTTACAATCAAGAATTTTCAAATACAATATATTAATTTGAATAGAAAATAATTTTCTACATGAAAATCCATTTTGAAAAAAATCGTGTTTCTCATTCCAATTTTAAATATCAATTATTACTTAACAATTTTCTTTTCCAGTGTTTCTTTATGAAGCAGAGCTGACCATTCACTCTTTTTTCCCAATCGTGCCTAAAGTTACATCTACTCTTATACATTCACTTTCCTTTCTAAACGGTCAAACCATTCAAAAGAAACTCTTACTACAATATAGAAAAGAACACTTAACAAAAATGCATTTGGTCATCCTTAATATTTAAGAATATTAAATTTATTGCACTTTACGTAAACTAATCAAACTGACATTTCAATGATCAAATTTTTATACCAATCTACTAGCTTTTTATTACACTTAATCACAACAAGATTATTATAGTAATTAATTGTATTGAATACATATATCACACTACAGATAACTACTTATTTCGAATGTATTCATTTCATCGAGTTTTCATGCATTACGAATTATAACAGTTCATCATATAACATTTATGTGTGGTCATATATGAACCAAATATCATTATTTTTGTATTACTTTTAGAAATTGAAAACTCATAGAATGCAACACATGGTCTTGGGCTAATAAACACATAAGTGACCATGTTACCAATGTATTCAATATTTGTATAATTAGGCGATTGCATGGGTTAACATGCAAAAATTTATTAGTAAGTACATCTTATATTTCAATTTGTTAATGCTAATTGAGTTCATTTATACATTTTAACTAACATAAAATTTGTCACTTATATTGGTTGCAAAAATTTATCGACGTAGATTGGTTTGATTTATACATCAAAGATGTCCATTAAATATTAGTAAGGTTAAACATTATTTTTCACTTTACTAATAAGCTCTGACTTGTATTTTACATTTCTCAAAACTCTAAGATGAAGCATAGAAGCTTCAACTTCACTAGTGGGTGATAGGACTCACCTGTATTGGGATTCTAACCTTGAGTTTGCTAAAAAGTTATAGCCCAATAAATGATGGATAACTCCTTATCATTTGTTTTATATACAATTCATAACATGTGGTTCATTGTCCTAATCTTATTTCGATCTTGAGTTTGCTCAATAAATCAAAAGAGATTATTCACTTGTACTTACCATTTTTTGATGGCCTAAGTATAATATATATATATATATATATGTCTTGAGCTTTTCTTAACAAATACATATAGTTATCTTACCTCGTATGTTCAATATGTTAATAATACTGCATATAACATCTCTAGATTTAGTTTTCCCCACTATCAGTGAGTATGCAAATAATTTATTAATATTCAAATGGTAGTGGACAACGTTTATACTAAAGATTCATAATCTTTAATATTTTTAATTGAGTGACATCAAATATGGAATAATGTTTTTCTTATGAAATACAGTCATGATTCAAGTGTCGAATACAACAGAAATCATGGTATATGTACTATGCGTATGTATTTATTCCTTAAGTCTAACTAAGTTTCTTATTGTTCCAATTTTAATTTATACATTCATATTATATAAGTACTAATTATAATATAACTTTATATTTTAATGATCTTATATATAACATTATATTAATTAAATCTTGTTTTCTTCATTTAATCAATAACATTTTAAATGATTTTATTCTAATCATTCTAAAAAAAATTAAATTGAATACGTACATTATAACATTTACAGTAATACTCATATATCTTATACACATGTCTTATATTATCAATTAACATTAATATATCTATTTAAAATAATTATAATTAATTTTGGAAACTATATAAATTACCTTAACATCTTAAGATAATCAAATACATCAATATATATATATGTATGTGTGTGTGTGTGTTATTTATTTTAATTAATTAACTACCTAATTTAGTTAATCTAATTAATTAATAATTATTTTCAAAAATAATTATTTTATTTTCAATACAATTTTGAAAATTATTATATGACATTTATAAAATCATACTTATTTTAAATTTAATCTTAAAATATTATTTATATTATTTTAGAATTAACCTTTTATATTTTATTTTAATTTCAAAATAAAATTTGAAAATTAGCCAAAGGCCCAAATTTGTTTTGGTCTTTGTATTAGGTATAAACTTTGGGTCTACCTCATCTTTTTAGGCTGGACCAGTAGCGAGGTAGGGCAGGTTACTTGATTATCCAAACCCAACCTTTGACACTAATTTTCTAGACATCCTACTATATGGGTATACTTTAACAAGTTAACTCTAATACTACTAATTTAAACCATATAGACCATATAGGTCTTATACTAACATTGCAACTGGGCCAAGATCCAGTAGGATAAATGAGTAAATTTCAATATTTTAGCATATGCATCATTATTGGGACTATGAAGTCTAAATTCATTTGGATTTTAACTAATTTATTTTAAATAGAATCAATATTTTATTTAATTTACAAATAAAGTTTTATTTATAGTACACTTTTGTGTTATTATAATATATGTGTATTATATACACATATATGTGTGCGTGCATGTGCAACATAATAAAGTGTGTATAGTTTGATATGTTCCTATATTGATGTTGGGATTTACACTGTAATGGATGCATTTCCCCTTTCTGTAATGTTGTCGTCTGTATATATATGTTCATTAAAATAATATGATAAATAAACACACACAGAGGCATATATATATATATATATATATATGTATATATATGTATATATATGTGTATATATAAAATTATTTATATTATAAAGCACTACTTATGAATAAAATTTATATTATACACTTATATATGTAACATAATTAAATTGCAAAATGTTTTAAATATAAATATACAAAGTAGTTTTAAATGTGTATGTATATAATATTATATGATATGTCAAATATATATATATATATATATATATATAATGAAATTTTAAGTATCATATATATAATGTTGTATATATATAGATATGTAATTTTAAATATACTATAATGTAAACAATAATAATAAATTATATTTATACATATAATAAATGCTTTCGTCCTAAAAAATTATTTTTATTTGGTTTAAACATATTTAACAAATAAAAACGTTTTTTAATTAGTTTCATATGGTGCAAGAAAAAAATTTAATTTTTGGAAACAAAGTGATAACATATTTTGTTTTAAAATCATATTCTTACATGTTATACTATTTATAACTTAATATATGTATTTACTGTATGTATAAATTATTTTTAAAATCAATAAAATATATTTTATAAACGCGAATCAAAAAAGAAAGTTTTTCTATTTTAGAAATCTTATATGAATAAATAAATTTAACTAAATGTAGATTATACTTAATATATATTATTTCTTGTGAATTTTATTTTACTAAAAATAAATTTAATAATGTATATTATTTATTTTTAAGAAGATAATTTTTTAAATTAGTCAAGGCCATGAGTGTCCATGCATGATTACAATTATTTTTATATGCAAACTTATATATGACCATCTAATATTTAACAATACAAAAATATACTAACTCATGATAAAAGATTTTATCTAAACCAATACATGATATGATAAATTTATTAAGCATTTATATGATTGTAATCAACTACAATCACCTTCACCATATGCCTAGAATTCACACATTAAACGAAGAATCAAGTTCATTGAATCCAATTCCAAATCCATAAGTTACAAGCTCGTGCATACAGCTACCACCGACAATCGAATTTTAATCAAATTTGTTTAGGCTTGAAAGTTCGAGGGCAAAGGGGGTTTGATTTTGGCTAGGAATAGGAAGAGATGGAAGCTCCAAAAATACATTCCAAAAGTTAGAGTTAAGGGGATTAAACAAAGGAGAGACTAGAGAATAAACGGAGGATCACGATCCTTGTTTTTTTCCCTTACCATTTCTCTTGTATTTTGAATTCAAAATCCCCTTTATCATGCTATCACTTGGCCGACCCTCCTCATCCCTATCATCGTCGAAAATAATAAGCCCTCCATGGGCTTTAAATTTACTTCAAGCCCGAATAAAATTTAACATACTAAAATACAATTTAAATGCGTATCGATATCATACATTGATAAGTTTATTTATAACTATTATATACACAATTTTTAATATTATTCAATACACATCAAATAAAATTATATAATTAATATTGCATAAGTGTTAATAAATTTAATTAGTTCAATTAATTTGTAACGATCATAACTTAATCAAATCAGATGGTAACAATAGTATTCAATATTTCGATTGTGTGACTATTAGGTGTAAATTCGGTCAACGGTTAATATCAAACAATTCAAATGTTAACATTGACTTGTCACTTAGCAGGTGGTGTGACATTGTGGCTAAATTTATCACTTACACGGCAATGGTAAATCCAATTTTACATTACAAATGTTTCAGTAGTGATAATTATTTACACTAATTCTCTTTATCAAAACTATATCACATGTTAGGCTTATGGAGTTTGGTAATGGTCAAAACTCCAATATCATCCCTATTCAACTCTATATTCCAAACATAAAACCCTTGGTTTAATAATAATAATTATTATTAACCGAAATGCTATAACCAATGATTTTAACTTTGAGTTGACTTTAGTTGACTATGGTACTAACCCCATTTAACAGATGAGACAATTCTCTCTTAAATTGTGTCTCATTTGTAGTGCATCCACTCAACCTAACTATAGTCGTTTGAAGGATATTGTGTCATGATTTAAATATAATCAAGGCGAAGTTTCCACGTTTATTCCCAAATCGTAAGAATTTTATAAAACTATCACATCAATAATTTCTGTTTGACACTCGTTATATCAACCAACATAAACTATCGAGTGAGTCATTCCATAGTTATCCAATGATTATTTGTACATAACCCTTTAATGCCTCAGCAGCTATGAGTAATATACTGCTTAACATTTGGAGAGCTTACATACTGCAGTCTCAATAGATATGTTGATATTCAACCTTGATACATCTTGACTAGGAATAAAATGGTTTGTTTATTATATTAAATATACTTTTAATTAAATTAAATAATTAATATAACATATTATATCAAGTATATAACAGAAAGAGAGCATCTTTTATTTTGAACAAGATTGGTTATCGAATTAGGCGTATGTAAGAATTACATAATTGCCTCTAGGGCATACCCATATCTCTACTAATCTTGACATAGCTTGGGAAAGTCCAAAGCAGGTGGAGGAGCTAGGGTTACACCTTTTGCTTGCATTACGGTTCATCCATTGGGTTAAATCCAATCAGGCCCCTAGCTTAATGATATTAACATAATCATACCAGGACGTTCACACACGGAACTTCATGTAACGACCCAGAATTTTTAATAATTAAAATTTGAATATTTAATTAATTTTAAATATTAATAAGTGAATTTATAAGTCAAATAAATTCTTATTTGAATTATTGGATTTAATTGGATAATTAAATCGATAATTTAATATGTTAAATTATGGAAATAATTGAAAATTGGGTTAAATATGATTGAAAATGATTTGTAAAATTTTATTTTATCATATGGGAGTTAGAACGATATTTTAGAACTTTTAAAATCGAATTAAAAGTTAATTTGTGAAAATTGAATATTTTAATAATTTAATCGACTAGTGAAAATAGTCAATTTTTGAACAGTCTCAGAATTGAACGAAACCAGTTCCATTGGATCCGTAATAGTTAGTTATTACCGGATTTCAAATTTCGTGTCAATCGGAGTTATCGTTTGATCGTGGCAGCTCGAAACGCATCGAATTATTTTTAATTTTAATTTGGCTAGTTAAAATAGCCATTTTTCAAAAAGTCTCGGATTTCGACGAAACTAGTTTCATCGGATCCGTAATGTGATATTATTGTAAGGTTTCAAATTTCAAGTCAATTGGATTTACCGTTTGTCCGGTACAAATTAAAACGCCTAGAAATCGACTTAAATCGGTTAAATTTAAATTGAACGTTTATAGCCATAACTCGCACATACTTCCGAATTAGCTTTCGAAACCTGTTCCATTGTGTCCGGAACGCGGGGTAAACCCTAGAAACGCTGGTTACGGCGCGTAAATCGGAGTTCGGAATTTCCGGGATGAATAGTGTTTCGTCGGTTACTTATAAATAGCCCTTCACTCTAAAAAAAATAAAAAAAATATATCTAAACCCTAATTCATAAAACCTAGCCGCCACCCTTGCTATGAATGGCCAGAATTTAATCCCTTTCTTCCCTCAATCACTCACAATCCGTTGACATTCACGCGAAGTGTTCAACAGCAACATTATAGAGCAAGGCGAGAGCTAGAGATCCATACGGTTGAGATGATGTTTAGTTGACCAGAGGAGGAGCTAGGGGGGCCGACGTTGGCCAGGTGCGCACGGTTTTGCGTGCAACATAGAGGGCCGAGCTCCACCCTAGTGTGGCCGTGCATAGGTGTTGGAAGGAGCTTCAAAACGCAAGTCCCTGATCGAAGTATCGTTGAGAGATGGAGTTGCATAATTAAACCCTAATTATCTAAATATGGGTTCGTGCAAAATACTGGGAACGAACGTGAGATTGGGGGAGGTGATGTTGTGCGGTCATGATGGGAGGATGGTGGATCTTGTGGCTGAGATTTGAGAAGGTTGAAAGATATAAATTTATATTGTAATTAGTTTATAAAAATCGTGTACAAACTTCAAATATTTGTAACTTTTTCATACGAGGTCGAAAACGCGCGAAACCAGTTGCGTTGGAATCGTATGGACGAGCACTACGTGATGGAGTTGGTTTGGAGTCGTTTGGAGTTAGTGAGAATTTTGGGTAAAATTAAACGCACGTTTAATTTTATTCGGAATAAATCGCTAAAACGGAATTTAAAATCAAGGTGAGAACTTCTCACTCAATCGAATCAGTTTCGATTTTATTTTAAATATTTAGATTTAAAATATTTGAATGCATGTTTGAATGTTGATTGATATCTATTGATTGTTAAAATAGACATTATACGCCGTTAGTAAGCGGATGTTATTTATTAAAAACATATACCGCGAATATTTCATAAACAGTGAAATTGGTATTATATATAATAGCAATATATATATATTGGCATATGTATATATTGGAGTTATTGATTTCCCGCATTTTTGTTTAGCGGATGAGACCCTATTACGCCGTCTATTAAGCGGATAATATTTTAAATCCCATATACCGCGATAATTTCGTACTGGAGCGAAATTGGTATTGTGCTAATGTTTGTGGATGCAGGAAAACAGGTTGGAGGGATCCAACTGGATTCCTCAACAGTATTTATTTGATTTCAGATATTTTGATATTTGATGGATTTTCATATCGATATATGATATCGTTGTTGTCGTGATTGACTATTTGGTGTGTAGCATCATTGGACCAAATTTTGGAACTTTAAAATGATTTTTAAAGTGATTTTTGAATATATACTATATGTTTAGAAATTGATCCATTTTAAATAAATAAACGTCGTAATTTTAATGTTATAAAAATTATGAAATTTTGAGAAATATAGTAAAAGGCTGATTTTTGAAAATATGGGTTATTAACTTTATAAAAAGAGTTTAATCGGGATTTTTGAATTTATTATAAAAAGTTGAAATAAAGGATTTATAAAATTTGATTATTTTATAAATCAAAATGATGAAATTATAAAGGAGATTAAAGATGTTTTAAAAGAATGATATAAATTGATTTATATAAAGGATTTATAAATTGATATTTATAAATTAAAACATTTGAAAGTTTTTATAAGTGTTAGAATGAACTGTGAATGAATTTCATAAATAGAAATGAAATTTATAGAATTATAAACGGTGAAGTTATAAAGAATTTTTATAAGCAGTAGATTTATAAAATTTATAAATTTATTAAAAGGATGGTTTTGGATAAATAATTGAATCTTATAAGTTATAAGATTTATAATTATGAAGTTCAAAGAAACGATTTTGTAAAATAATCGTTTTATAAGTATTTAACATATAATGTGAACTTTTGGTTTATAATTGAGTTATAGATTGAATAGGTTAATAAAGGAATTTATAAACGTTGTTCTATAAATTCGCAAACGACTTATTTTGATAAGTTAATTGTTATAACTTATAAATGGAGTTATATTCACGTTGTAGACAGTGAATAATCCTTTAAGTTAAAAATGAGTAGAAAGGATGAAATTTGTTAACAAAGTATATTCACGTTTTTGAATAGTGAATAATATGTTAAAGAAATTGTTTTAGGATGTGATGTTTTAAATAGAATTAAAATGATCTAACGATGTTTTAAATGCATTGAGATTCGAAACCATAGATTTCAACATTTATTGTTGAAATAGACGTTTTCAAGAAATAAAAGGGAATGGTGTACTATAACACTATTGTTATAGTAAATGATTTCCGAAAGGAAGTGTTTTGTATAGTATTGGGATTTATATATCTATTTTAATTTCGAATCCCTATACTAGTGATTTTAGGTTGTCGTAACGATGTTTTACGCAACATTCGTTTAGACCCAAATAAATATGTTTAAGAGAATGATTTCCTTAAAGAATGAAATATATACTAAATTTCGATTTGAGTATATTGAATATTTTCCAAGTGTTGAAAATAAATAAAATTTGTGAATTACTTATTAAATAAGTATGGAAATGTTTTCCAATATAAAGTGAATACTTTGAGAATTTATTTTTTTTGAAGATAAATTTAAATGAATAATTGAAATCGAATATTCATAGATATTTTGGAATTATAAATTCACTAAGGAATTTATAAAGGAAGTGGAATTTGTTTAAAAATAAATGTTGATTTATTTTTGAAGTGTGAAAATTTTATATCTTGTGAAGATATTTTGGAAAATAAATAATTTGGAAAATTATTTGGAATCTGGTGATGTGTGCATATCCATTGATAGTTCAATAACCGACTATCAATATTTCCCTTTGAATGGGTAATTGATGTGATTTGTTTGAATGTGAATGCCACACTTATTTTTGAATAAGCGCTCACTATTCGGGTTAACCAGGAAAGGACCATGGGGTCGTATAACCCATTCCGAATATGTGATACGTCGTTGTGAATTGCATTTGAAGACCGGTGTTGAAGACCGAGTATTTGCAAAAGCGATAGGATGACCTATCGATTGTCTCTGCACTGGGTAGCTCCTGGTATAGAGATTCCTTAAGTGATGGGAAATTCGATCGGGATTGTGAATACCCGGATTGCAAGGGCTTCGTAAGAAGTGCCTTCGGTTTTGTTCGAGCCCGGAACAAACTTGTATGGATTGTGTGTCTGACATTACAAGTTGAGATGTAAAGCCGATTTCTTTCAAATATATTTCTGTTGGTGGCGGAGAATTTATTCTTTTAGCTTAACACCCTTCTCTGAGACGTACGAGCTCAGAGGTTATATAGTTGAAGTTATCAGCGATATATTCCCAGTTTGGTAATGTGACATGCTGAGTGTTGCTGTAAATGATCATTGTGTTGATTATTTGTGATAGGATCATTTACTTGATCGTCTATCTTTGTGATCATCTCTATGATCATTTGTTGACCCAAAGCATGGCTTTTGTATAAAGTATGTTTTTGTGGACGTGACTTCGTCGAGCCTCACACCCCGTGAATGGTCAAAACAGGAAAGAAGCAGCAAGGTTATGAGGGGTAGCGCCCTTTAGGATGTGTCCATTTCCTTCTGGAAAAGGGTGGTATCATGGTATGGAGCCCAGATACTTACTCATGTTGAAAACACTTTGTTATGATTGTGTGAATTGATTACGAGCGCTCGGTAAAAAGGTCCCAAAGGACCGGGGGATGGCATATTCGGTCAGTTGTTACTCAGTTAGGGGTAACCCGGCCTTGTGTTGGTAGAGATCCGGTTTGGTTCTCGGGGATGTCCATCCAGAGGCATTCTCATGTGGCAATGGGAAGTTCCTTGGCCTGATCATTCGTTGGAAATCCAATTCCCAATACGAAACCTGTACGGTTTTAGTTGTATAACCTGCTATGGAATGTGGCGGTAACCTGCTATTGAACATAGTTAGCTATAGTAGGCATACGATAATGGTCGTATGTTGGCTAAGATTTATATTCTACTTTTGAAATGAATTTTTCTCTACACTATGCACTAGTAATAATATCAAATGTTCTTTTAAATGCGTATCAAGCATCTTTGACTATCATAAGGAGAAATCTCCTCCGATTCTGCGTTTGCATTGTGTCTGTGTGCGGGAGGCCTTATGGTAGTCTCATATTTAAAAGCATTGCGAATTGAATTTAAAAATATTCCTCTATTTTGATTTTAAAGATAAATAAACTGTTTTGAGTTCTCACACCAGTCACATGACTGACTTGGAGTTTATTGTTTCCCTTCCTGAACTCTGGGTGCCCACCAATTTCCACACGGGCAGTTACGAGTTAGGTTTATCAGGATATTCTGGATATTCTGGAGTTGCTGGAGGCAAGCTGGATGGCATGGCATATTACTTATATAGTATTTCTTTTTCCGCTGCACTGTTTGTTGTTGTTGTATACTCTGATGATATGATGAAATGAAATGTATAAAATGTAATAACTAATATAGTTCTTTGTTTAAAGATTATTCATTTATTATTATATGTTGTTCCGCTGCGAATTGTGAGATTTTGATGTTGTTGTGTTGTGTTCTGTTTCTTTCTGTTCTATTTTCTATTCTCTATTCTCTCTATTTTCTATCTTTTCTGTCTTCTTTTCTCTTCTTCTATCCTTTTTCTTTTTCTTAAAACCCTCAGTGTTCGGTTTTCCGTCGTTCGATTTCTCGGCAGTCGATAAGGTGAGTATCGATGTTGAATTTTCGAAAGACGAAGAATCGGGTCCTGACACTTCAGGTGCTTGCCCAAAGTATTTCCAATTTCATTGCTCTTATCATTTATCTATAATTAGGAATTATTATCAGCTTTTCTCAAATAGTGGTAAGTAGTACTAGAGTTTAAGGGGTGTGTTCGTGTTATACTTATATATATACGTTCTCTTAACATGTGCCCCTAAGGAATCCTGAAACTATTTGCTGATACCAGCTGTAACAATCCGCACCTCTAGACGTACCGATCCAAAACCCTAAGTGGCTTCTAAATTCAAGCCATATCAAGAAATACGAATTGTTAGGTTTTTAAAGTTACATGATATAAAGACAAATATAAATTTTTGAACATTCTACACTTTCAGATTTCACAATGAAATGAAATAATTATAAGTATCATGTTTCGCATATCATGAAGTGTGAACCTAGGTGTGTCTTTAAGTGTGAAACCAATTAGCTTGTTGCACAGTGCCATGCAGTTACGTGAACTACCATAAGTCAAGAAAATGGGAATAGTTTCCCATTCCATCCTACTTGGTTTGCACTGAGTCCAGGTTCAACTTAGGCTTGCTTTAGACACTTGGACATCTGCGTATTAATTCAAATGTCTGATCCCCCTATAAAAATTCGACTACAGTCATTCAAATGTTTGACCCTATATTCAAACATTTGACTTGGATTCCAAACGTATGAATAAGTGTTCAAATGTCTGAATCTAGCTAGTTTTGAACTAACTTCTTTCTATTTTGTATTTTCTGAAATTCAGACATCTGAATATGTATTTTCAGGTCTGGCAACTTATTCATTTCATTTATTTTGTTTGTCTTCTTTACAGATTCATGTATACATATTCAATTCATTTTGACAAGTTTTTGTTTATAATTTTCATTTTGTTTATACATAACTACAAGTTATTTTATTTCATAGATTGCATATAATATTCTAATTCAATTGCCTACATATACTTCGATCGATTATCTATGTATATTTAAAGTTGATTGAATTAAGTTTAGGTAAATCCAAAGGATGTATTTATCAACTTTTCATTGATCAAATCAGCCAAAATTATCAATCAAAAATCGTATCCATAGAATTAGAGGCAATTTATTGAATTTGTGGTTTTTCTTAATTTCATTGATTTAATGTTATTACTTAAGGTATTTTCGACATACATAATCATATATACAAAATCAAATTCAAATTTACTAATTTGCTTGAAACTACCCACTCGAAATCCAAAATGCATATGTTAATTTTGATTGATGTATAAAAGAAATCTAAATACTTGTTTCACAACATAAGCACATCATAATAGTTCCATTCACCCTTCTAGCTTTCCCTTCTGTTAACTTGATTCAAATTGGCGTCTCACTTCCTCTGTCCCTTGATTTGTTTTTTCTTCTTCCTCTCTTTCTCTTACAACTGATTTATTTTATTTTGTTTTTTATTTAGAAATTTGGTGAAGAGAATAAAAATATGTTTAGATTTGAGAAGTTTTGAGGAGACAGAAGGAGATTAGAATTTTTAGTGCCGATTAGGGTTTTGAATGAAGAGAGGTAAGAGTTAGTCTTTATTTATAATTGAAACTTAGGGCTATTAGGCTTATTCTTGAAAATATTATTTAGTGAAATGCCAACGGGTCTAGTTTCCGCTAATTTTGACCTCTTTATCAAATTCAATAAGTTATATATGTTTTTTGACTATAAATGACATTCCAAACGTGTAACGAACCAGATTTTTGATCCTCAAAAATTAAAACTAATACGTCCCTTGTATTCATGTGCCGAGCAATCGAATGCCAGAAAAATTGATCGTTATGGTGAGAGAAAGAACAAAGAGAGAAGAAGAAGGGAGAAGGAAACTACAATAATCACAGAATCTCACAATCGCAACAGAAAAATATATAAAATAATATCAACGAACATTACAAAATAGAATTGTAATAAACATACATCCATCATAGTATAACAATGAATCACTAATCATCAGTCTGGACAGTTATAATAACCTGTCCTCACAACTGCTGATAATTTATCAACAATGTAGTGGAAAAATAAACATGTACGTAAATACAGCCAGAAGGCCTCCAGTGTTGACACTTCAAAGCATCCAAATATGAATCTATAAATGTGCTCGATCTGACCTGAGCATTGAAAGCGAAGAACGCCTGGATCAGTCTTGTAAACCAGCATGAGCAGACACATCTCAACTGAATTTTAAAGTTATAAAACTTTCCTTTATCAAAACAAAGTTATCTCGTTAGACCATCCCTACACATAAACACGGACGGGTTTTTTACCTTACGATAACCAAACATTTCATATCAAATCCTATTATATTATAGTAGTGTCTAGTATACAAATAATATTAATCATAGCCGAAATTGTTACATTGATTTAATTCCATCATACACCCACATAGTGGGTTCTACAAATAAAATGGCAGGCACAAAGTGGATAATGGATTTCCATACAAATGACCGGTTGAAGGGACTACCTTTCAGCAGTACATCTCTAGAGAAATGTACCGAGGCCCAACCGATGGCCCTCTACCAACACAAGACCGTCCTACCTTTTACTAGATAGTACCGAATATGTCATCAACCCCGTCGTTACCGACCTATCCAAGGGCCCTCATCGCTTAAATCCACAATAATTTAAAACTCGAACATCATAGCGGGAATAAATATATCTAGAAGGGGATGATCATATTCCAATGGTTGCAAACCACATAGCATTGCTACATCTATCCTGTTTCGGTCATTTCCAGGTGTGAGGCCTAAGGTCACGTTTACCTTTCACATAGCACATCATATTTCCTCTTTGAATGCTACATCGTCATTCCATCATCACACAACTGATTTCTATAAACGTATAACTCCTGAGCTCATACGTCTTAAGAAAGGGTGTAAGCTAAGAGAAGTTTCCTTCTCCGCCACCAAACAGATAATACATTCACAGAGATTAATCAATGTAATTTAAAATGCAACGTCAGACATTCGTCAATACAAGTTGTCTAGAAACAGAACAAATTGAAGGCACCCATCCTACCATATCCTTTTGGGAATCACCCTTAGGATTAGTAGCAATTAGTCCTTGCATTAGATATTTCATAACGAAGAGACCACCACTACTATATGTATTGGGAGTTTATCCACAAATGATCAACAAGCAGTCCTCCATTACAAAAATCCTAAATATCAATGTCTTCCAACACCTACACATTCGAAGGCATATACGTTGGTCTGAAGTGGTTCTCGGGTAAATCCGACCTCGGTCTCTCTAGGTCAACAACGATGAAGAGGCCAACATTTGATAGTTGGTTATTTAATTATCAATGAAAATAATAATATTTAGCATATAAGCAATCACCAACCCATTTAATTCATTTTTGATTAATTAAACCAATTTCCCAAATATTTACTTCAAATTATCTTTAAAAAGATATATTCACAAAACCATTTTAAATCTTTGATAAATGATAAACATTTCCATATACTTATATTAATGGTATAAGTATATTCACAAATCATTTCATTTTCAACACCTGGAAAATATTTCCATATACTTATATCAATGGTAGAAGTATATTTAATAACACTACAATTTGAAGACACGCCAAATAGATTTCTGTAACCGTACAACTCCAAATTCCGTACACTTCTGGATGGGAGTTAAGTATGGGAAGCAATGATCCTACACCACCAAGCCTTTAGTACGATCATAAGAATTGATTCGTGTATTTCACGATGGAAGGTCAAAACATCATTTATTGGGTCAAAATGAATATTGTGTAAAACATCATTACGACAACCTAAAAACATCGATGTTGGATTATGATTAATATATATGTATATCTCATATACTATATAAAACATTTCCTTTCAGAAGTCATTGACTATAATAGCAGTGTTATAGTCCATGCCTTCTTTACTTCTCCGAAAACGTCTATTACAACAATAAATGTTGAAATCTATGTTTCTGACATATATCACATTTTTTAAAAATTTCAACTATTAAATTCCAAAACCATTACTTCATCAAAAACATTACTTTCAAAACAATCCTTTAAATAAAAATCCATATTTAAATCTCAACATAAGCCACTTCCATATTTATAAGACTATTTTGATAAATCTGACTTCAATTTTTATAAAACTTCCATTTTTTAATAACTCATTATTTACAAAATTCTATTTATAAATCCATTCTTTTATAGAACTAATTTTACTATCAAAATCCATTTCTAAATCCTCATTTTTTATAAATCAAATTTTATTTGCAAGATCCATTTATTTATAAACAAATTGATTTATATAATCCATCTATAAATATTTATAAATTCAATTTATATATCTATTTCTTTATTTATAAAATATCACTTCTATAAATCCTTTTTATATAAAACTGTTCCAAAAATCCTTATTTAAAATATTTCTTAAACAGTCAATTTATAAAATCAAAAAACATAAATTTTATTTGTTTGAAAACTAATTCATTTCTTTCGATAATTTAAAAATCACTGAAACATAGAAATACTTCCAAAATTACTTCAAAATCCTTTTTAAATCAAAATCATCATTTTTAGTATTTCAAAATACTAAAAATAAGGCCCAGTGCTACTAAAGCACAAAATAAGTCAAACAATATCAAAATCAATAACATGGCATCCAACACATCATATATCAGCACAAATACGAAAAATAAAATCAACAGTGTGAGAAATCCTATTGGATCCCTCCAACCTATCCCCCCGCATAACAAACAACATATAATCAAACAATATAAATCAACCTCTTCGAGGCGGGATTTGTATACAAATGGTCATCTATTCTTACACGGGAATGTAATAGGGTCTCATCCGCTCTAATGTGTGAGAATATATCCAAACCAACCAATATATAGTAAATCATCCAAACAAGCAACAAACAACATAAATAAAATTATAATATAAAATTATAAGCAAGCCAGAGAGGCGAGTTAACTCACGAAAATTCCAGAAATCGCTTAAGCGCTCTGGTTTGAATTAAAACTAAATGGACTTTCAGTTTCATACCAAACTTCCTACGAGCTTCAAATTCAACCAATCTAATCCATAGCATAATATTCGCTGATACGAACGCAATACAACTAGTGGTGCTCGATTTCGACCTCGTATGAGAAAGTTACCGATTTATTAACATATGATATAATTAATTTATAATTAACTAAATAATTTAACTTAAGTTTAAACTAAACCTTTTCTTCCATCTCCTTTGCTACCCCTAGGCACACGTGCATGATAATTTTTTTATTTTCTTTCAATCAAACGTGCAACAACCACCACGGCTCGCCGCCGACCCCCACCTGTCGCACGCCTCGCCGCCTACGCCATCTTCCACGTGCATGCATGCATGCACGAACTGAGAAACCTATGTTTTCTACAACTAAACGTGAGAGAATTTCTATCACCTCGGTCGACGATAGCTCGATCCAACCGGTAATGTGAAGACCCATCTCCTCAACTCTTGAAAATCAACACTAATACAATCATGGTATTCACGTGCCGTAAATCCAAGTGCTGGGGAGGGGGAAGCAGATTTTCAGGGGTAAAGTAGAGTAAAAGGTAGAAACACAAATTCTCACATTACGTTAAAATAGTTAGATAGTACATACAACTACCCTTACTAGGGTACATAAGAGTTTTGGTATGAACTAACCTAGCCAGGAACAATTAGAACTGCCTGCTTCCACAATTGCTGGTACAAACTAAACTTAGAACAACGGAAAAATAAAATAAATAAATATCATGTGCTCTGACTCCATGCTCCAAAAATCTCTTCCAGCATGCTTTCCTCACTCCAAATGGATCATGACTACTAGGCTGCCTGGAAAAATAGGGCACCTACAGTTTAAAGGGAAAACAAAATAAACTCAGGGTCAATCATGGGACTAGTGTGAGAACTCAAAACGCGTTGTTCTAAAACAAAAGGTATCTCATAAGACCATGTCGGACATAAATACGGAACAAGATTTTATCTTACAATAACCAAAACATTCTTACATAAAAATACCTTACATTATTTCCAATGACATGTCTTTGAAAATATTTGCAAGTAAACTTATCAATCTTTGCCGAAATTGTTACATTATTAAATTATGACATACTAACCTGACACGACCCGACCTTCCACTCCCGGAAAATCGCGTCATCTATTAAGAAAGAAAGGGATAGAAGAAAAAAGAAAGAAGAGAAAGAAGAAACAACACAAGAATCTCAACAGCGGAACGAATAAATTATATTAATAACCAAAGTATTACATAGTATACATTAAATATCAGAGATACACAACATATACATCACATATACTAGACAGTTATAAACACCTGTCTAGTATTTACAACTCAATCACAAACACAAACACTCAGAGATACCAACACAGCGGAAACTATATAACTATACGCAGAAGCCTCCTGCTCCATTGCTCCTCCACAATTCGTCAAAGCTATCCTGAATCCTAACCTGAATTCCCTTGGCTACTCATAAAAATTTGAGTACCCAAGAGTTAAAGAAAAACAGAAATAACTCCGGGTCAGACATGGGTCTGGTGTGAGTAACAGGTTAAAGTTGCTTAATTTTCAAAACCTTTTGAAAGAAAGTATCACGTAAGACTTCCCACACATAAACATGGAAAAGTTTTTACCTTACGCTAACCAAAACATTTGATAGGAAATTCTATGATATTATAATAGTGTCTAGGGTTTTCAAATAAATAAGAAATAGCCGAAATTGTTACATGATTAAATTCCAGCTACTAGCCACAAAAGTGGGTAATACAATCAAAACCGTTGGCACTTATTGGATTTTGGATTCCATACAATGGCAGGGCTACTGGGGTACCGCCCGTCACAGTACGTGGCCTAGATCACCGTACCGAGGATTACTCCCTTCATCCCCTGCAACACAAAGCCGGACCCATTCCTTACTGAATAGTTCCGAACAAGACAACCCCGCAGTTGGCCTAGGTTCCAACCGCCCACACAGCCGAAATATAAAGGGACCTCTAGACAGGGATAAATCTTGCTCTCCAGTGGGGGCTACCCACGAAGCTTTGCTGCACCTCCCCTGTTTTAGCCATTCCCGGTTGATGAGGCTTGAGGTTACGATTACCTTTAGAGAACACATCTCTTAGAATGCTCATCGTCCACCTGACGATGTTCTGAAAGCCTTCAATCCATACAAGTTCGTTCCGGGTTCGAACGAAACCGAAGGCATTATCTCGTTACACTCATATTGGAATCACCCTCAGAGTTAACGACGATAACCCTTGCACTCTGATTCACCATCTCGAATCTATAAGATCTATTCCGTCAAACTCATTACGGAATCACCCACAGAGTTATACTTGACGTATAGCCCTTACACCTCGAGTCTTCACTCGCTCCACTTGGATTAACGACCTAACGTTAATTGGAATCGATGTGGTTTTCGGATATCCAAATATGGAAACCCGATCCCGGTCTCATCGAAAACCAAAGCGTCTCTTTTATGTCCAAGTTGTTTTAAGTTTAAAACATTTCAATTCATTATCTAAATTTACACAAATAGATAATTCACAACAGATAATCAATCTTATCATTATCAACAGATAATTCATATCAAATCAGATAATCCATATTATCATCCAAAAGCAACCAATGCATCCATATCAAAATCACTACTCATCTCATAACTGAGATTACAAACCAGACTAGTCAACCAATACCAATCATCAAACATAAGCAAATGATCTAATGATCACACCTTCTATAATTAATTTAAAATGAATTAAATTAATTACTCAACTCTAATTAATTTAAAATGAATTAAATTAATTACTAAATCTCCAATTAATTTAAAATGAATTAAATTAATTACTTCATCATTAAAATCTTGCTTAACCTAATCTTCAATTGATTACAAATCAATTTATAAATCATCATTCAATTAATCATTACTGATTAACTATCTCTAATTACAATAAGTAATTAGCATTTAATATTGATCACACAAGTTAATTATATTAAACCCTACATATATATTAATCACCCTTGATTAATAACCATTCAGTAATTAACTACATTAATTACTCAATCCAATTAATTATTCTTAATTAATTATCTAAATTAATCCCCTTGATTAATTTAAGTAATTTAAATCCAAATTACTTCCATATCAAATATCTCTAATTACATCCTGTAATTATTAATTAATTACTTCCTTAAGTAATTACAAATTTCTAAATTACATAAAGTAATTATCAAACAATCCTCAAATGTTTAAATCAATTAAACTTAATTAATTAATCTAAGCAAATCACATTAACTTTAATTAATTACATTAAGTAATTAATTCTTTAATTACTTTCATTAAGTAATTAAACTTAAACCATTGATTATTAATAAATTAATCTAATTAATTTACAAAAATTAATCATATTAATTAATTGTTAATGACTTCATTAACATTTCTTAATTACTTAATTAAGAATTAACTTAAATTAATCATCATTAGTTATTAAGTAATTAATATTTAATTACTATTTAATTAATCTCTAATTATTAATTAACTAAGTGTTAATTAAAATCTAAATTAACCATTAATCACTTGATTAAATAAATCTTAATCATAAATTAAAATTTAGTTAACCATCCTTAATTATAGATTAATTAAACTTAATTAATTAATCTTAAATCAAATTAAAAATCATTAATTATTTAATTAAACTTCCATGTTATTAATTAATTAAATAATTAACATTCATCTTAATTACCTTAATAATTAATGAATCCAATCATTAAACTTAATTTATCTTTTAGATAAAACATTCCTTATTTAAATTATGCATTTAAAAACAAAATGTTTTTAAATTTTACTTTAAATTCCATTTAACATTTTCTTTTAACTCTAAACTCAAACTTATTTAAAATAAGATTCTAAAACAACTTAATCTTATATGTTTATAAGAAACATATACTTTGTTAATAAGTTTAAAAAGAATTTAAATTCAATTCAAATCAAATTCAAATCAATTTTAAAAATTACTTTAAACTTCAAAATTGAAAAATAGCTTCCATTCTCATTTTAGCTTTAAATTCTTTAAAACTCTTTCTATAATTTGCACCTTCAATTCAAATGAAAACCATTTGAAATCAATTTAAATTTAAATCTTTATTTTAAACTGAAGTTTAAAAATAGATTTAAAAACTCAGATTTAAAAACTTAAATTTGAATTCATTTTGAATTCCTAATTTAAATACTAAGCCTTCAATTCAATATGCAAAACAACAATGCATTTTATACTTGAGAGTTTAAAATTAAATTTAAATTTAAAAACTTAATTGGTTTCAAATTTCAGAAAATCAAAATTTGAATTCATATTCAAACTCCAATTTAAACTCAGTTTTAAATCTCCACTTAAAGATTTAAACTTACCTTTTTCATTTTAAAACAGAAACAGTTTCTGTTTATTAAAAAAAACTTAAACTTTTGAAATTCTGAATTTGAATAATTTCATAAGAACAGAATTTAAACTTGTTTAGATTCATTTTTATATTCAGTTTAAAATCCAATGTTAACATGGTAGTTTGTAATCAAATTTTAAAAACTGGAAATAATTTCCTGTTCTTCTCTTTTTTTTTAATTTTAAAACCAAATTTGAATCCTGTAGTTAAATTATTTCAACATCTGAATTCAAATATTTGAATTCATCTTCAGATTCAAATTTAAATCCTAAGCTAACATTTAGTTTAAATTTAAACTTAACTCTCAAATTTTAAAAAAAAACAACAGAACAGCTCTGTTATTAAAAAGCCTGCACATACACACAGAACTCCCTGATTTACTCCGAGTCAAAACTCCTCTTGCTCCGAGTTATTTCCCATTTTCCCCGAGTTCCACCCGAGTCAAAAATTCCTGCAACTCAACATCAACTTCAACCTGAAACATCAACCCCACCACCATCACAAACCTGCACACACACCCTTGTACATTCTCAAACCACCTCCGGCCACCCTGACCTTCATCTCCGACCATCCCCTAACTATCAGAGATTTTACTACAACATCAAAACCCCAGATCCCCTAAGATTAACTTGAATTTGAAATCAAGTTTTAAAACTAAAAACTGTAACAGTCTATTCCCACCTTCCTAAACCTGTCAACTCAAATCTCTCCACCTCTCGACCACCATCAACATCCAAACTCCCGTGGTAGCTTCATCACTTCACCATCTATCAATACCCACCACAGTTTTGAACTCGATGCACCCTTGAAACCACAGCACCCAAAATTTTATTTTTACAGTAACTAGGGTTCAACACCATTAAGTCCCCAAATCTAAATTCCAAATTTGAACTTCAGACCATATCAATAATTTTCCTATGATCATTGCTAGCTACATTCACTCCAGAATAAATTTTACTCAAATTCAATGCAAGGATCAATTTATCTTGATCAAAATGTATAATACAGTAAATTTCCAAAACTGCATTCTCTTTTATTTTTCTTTTCTTTTCTTAATACTGCAAACAAAATTTTTAGTTTTAAAATACTGGAATTCTCTTAATGATTCTGTTAGTAACCTTAAGCTATTCTAAAACATCAATTTATAACACTTGAAATTTTTACTAGGCAAAACTTGTTCTGTGTAACTTTATTTGTTCAAGTTACAGACAATCACAGTTCATATGCTATTAGACTCACACCATTCAAAGCAAACAAAATGTTCAAACATTTAATTTCAATTCAGCAAACAAGTTAAGGGAAATATTTAAGAATCAACATAAATCTGGAATTTTGAAGATCACATGTGCACAGTCATAATTCTGTACACAAACTCATACTTGTAGACACTTTCATATATATATATCTATTTATAATTTATAAGTATGCACACATATAATTATTCACTGCAACTTCATCTTATTTCAGATTTTAACATGCAACAACCTACTTAAATTTTTGAAAAGAGGAGTTACTCACCTTATTTATAAAATGCAGAGCACATTGTAGTTGCAGGTTCCAAATTATGACATGCAGACTCCCTCCTTGCTTTTAAATGATGCATGCAGGCCTTTCTTCAGATGCTTAGAAATGTAAAGCTTCAACTTGAAACTGCAGATGTCTTGCATGTTTCAGATCCAAGAAATGCAAACCTCCTTGCTTGCAAATTTCATGTATGCAGAGCTCAAATCTTAAAATTGCAGAGCTCTTTGACTTCATATGCAAAAACATGCAGGTCCTTTTTAATCTTTGATTGAAAATGAATATGCAGATTTTGTTCTCTTGCATTTCCAGATTGAAGATTAATGCATGCAGGCTTGTTTGAAAATTCATGTAGGCCTCAGCCTTTTTGATTTATACAAGCAGAGCTTTGATTCAATTTGCAAATGATATGCAGATGCCAAAGAAATGCAGAGCTTATACATAATGCAGGTTTGAGTTTGAAACGAGGAGTTGCATGCAGGTTATACTTGATGAAGGTTTGAAATGCAGATTTGAATATTTTGGGAAAGAGGAGTTTGCAGGTTTGTAATTTGGAATATGCAGATTTGTAGAAGTTGTATGCAGACTTGTATATAGTTTGTGAGAATGTAATTTCTGATTATAGATGTGAGGATGAAGTTTAGTTTTCTTTTTATTTAGGAATGAAACAAATGCATATGAATGAAGAACAAGTTCATATGAATGTAGATTTTCAGAAAATGAAATAAAAGAAAATAAAAATGAAATATTGACACTTGTAAACATAGAGACACTTGTCTTTTAAGCTTTAATATTTACATACACATGTCTTTATGAATTAAGTTAATGTTTAATTAGAGTTAAATAAGTATTAAGATTAGTTAATTAATTCCTATACAAAATTATGTGTTAAATAATTCTCTAAAGAAAAAGCAAAGCATTATTATTATAAATAGAATGATATACAAGTTATTCATTTTGAAAAGAAACTTTTTTTTTTTTTTAAAACAATTTATAAAAGAGCTTGTAACATAATTTAATATACAACTTGAATAAAAATTGAATTTTAAACTAATTAAAACATTTATCTCAAATTTAAAAACACATAGTTATTTAATTAAATATTTCTGAAAAGCTTAAATTAAAAATAAATCACCATTTCTATTTTCAAAACATAAAATTATGCTATACTAATTTAACTAAAACAAATTGTCTATTTAAAATATATACATAAATACATATACATTATTAAATAGAAAACAATTTATAATCTTATCTAAAATAATTTCACAAATTAAATAATTAAATAAAGAAGATTATTTAAATAAATATCAAATTTATTAACAAAATTATCAATTCAATATAAATTTAAATCCAGATTATTAAATTTATATTGTCCAAAATTCCGGGATGTTACAATCCTTCCCCCTTAAAAGAATTTCGTCCCCGAAATTTAAAACAAAGGCAATTTAATAATCTATTTATAGATTTTATTTTAAAACACAGCATATGTTAATCATATGCCAACAACCAAAGCAACCAATTCACACAATCAGAACAAATCTAATTATCCAAAAGAATTTTGGATAAAACCTTTACGAGTTTCCCCGGTATATATATCGGGATACTCGCTCTATAGAATACAATCAACCAATTCTGCTAAACTATAGAGCTCCTAACAACCATTCTATACAGAATATCATACTACAGACGAGTCTGACTCAGCAAACAAACCATCCTAAACTGCTGGTTCCACAACCAGGAATATCAAACACTGATCTAACCAAACACTGAAGAAACCAAAACACTTCGGAGCTAGCTTCCCAACTTACAGCTCCTTGTATCAGAGAAAAACTTAACCAAAATCAGATCTCCAATTCCAGAATCCAAATTTCTCTGCCTCTTATCCATAAAAACTCTTCGGACGATCCTGGGCTATCAACATCCATCTTGATCAGCTCAACTCTTGCTGATTCCATCAGAAACAGACTGAAGCAAAACAATCCAATGATCTCCTCAAGATCACTCAAAACCAAGAATACAAACCCTGCTTCTCAACAATAGAAGACAGAATAACTTCTTCTTCACATCCAGAAAAGAAAACAGAAACATTCCCAAAACAGCTTCCGCTGCACAACTCTGATCCGAAACAGAAGAAAATGCAGAAGAACACAAGCACAGACCAGACAACCAACACAGAAATATGGTTCCATATATCCATAAGAAAACTCAGATGTTCCTCCCAAACCTGAGTTGCTTCACCAACTTTTATCTCAAGGAACCATCCATCTACTAACTGAACCACCAGATCCAATCCTGGAAAGAAAACTCGATCTCCAGATGCAGACCATCTCTGACTTCCAGAAGATATCCAGACAATCTCCAACAAATCCAAAAGAAAACTCAACTACCGCAAGTCACTTTTGCGATCAACTCAGCCTACATCCAAAGAAAACTGCTCTCTCTCAACCCAATAGAACAGCTTATGCTGACTTAGTCAACTCACCAGAGAAACGGATCTACTCTGCTGCTTCTGAACTCCACTTCAGAGAAACTATCCAGCCAGAAGACTCCCAATCAACTCAGAACACTCTGCTAAACTTAGCCACATTACCGGCAGATTCACTTCTTATTCTTGTTCCAAAGAAACATCTTCAGAAATATCCATAGTCACTGCATCTCATCACGCAGCTACAACTTCCTGAGATATCAAGATATCATCACTTACTTGCTTCTGCCCAACCGACAGATCGAAACTAAATTCTGCACTTCAAAGATAAACTCCGAACCTTTACAGGTTACCTTCAGAGATCGATGAAGTACTTCATCACAACAGAACTTACTCGAGACGGTATTAGGTCTACAGTCTCGACAAATACACTTCCAACCTCATCCAACAAACTTCAACCAATGGTAGTCGTGTTACACACACTTCTACCTCATCCACCTTTATAACTTATATCGGATAAACCTGAACAGGTAATCCAACAAATAGGTAGAACCAATAAATATATATATATATATTAAAAATACAAATACGCTCTCTCAAGAAAGACACCACTACAGAGCCTAGGTATTCACTCAACCTAATGCTCCCTAAAGAAAGATGCACTTCAGAGCCTAGGTATTCACTCAGCCTAATGCTCTGATACCAAATGACACGACCCGACCTTCCACTCCCGGAAAATCGCGTCATCTATTAAGAAAGAAAGGGATAGAAGAAAAAAGAAAGAAGAGAAAGAAGAAACAACACAAGAATCTCAACAGCGGAACGAATAAATTATATTAATAACCAAAGTATTACATAGTATACATTAAATATCAGAGATACACAACATATACATCACATATACTAGACAGTTATAAACACCTGTCTAGTATTTACAACTCAATCACAAACACAAACACTCAGAGATACCAACACAGCGGAAACTATATAACTATACGCAGAAGCCTCCTGCTCCATTGCTCCTCCACAATTCGTCAAAGCTATCCTGAATCCTAACCTGAATTCCCTTGGCTACTCATAAAAATTTGAGTACCCAAGAGTTAAAGAAAAACAGAAATAACTCCGGGTCAGACATGGGTCTGGTGTGAGTAACAGGTTAAAGTTGCTTAATTTTCAAAACCTTTTGAAAGAAAGTATCACGTAAGACTTCCCACACATAAACATGGAAAAGTTTTTACCTTACGCTAACCAAAACATTTGATAGGAAATTCTATGATATTATAATAGTGTCTAGGGTTTTCAAATAAATAAGAAATAGCCGAAATTGTTACATGATTAAATTCCAGCTACTAGCCACAAAAGTGGGTAATACAATCAAAACCGTTGGCACTTATTGGATTTTGGATTCCATACAATGGCAGGGCTACTGGGGTACCGCCCGTCACAGTACGTGGCCTAGATCACCGTACCGAGGATTACTCCCTTCATCCCCTGCAACACAAAGCCGGACCCATTCCTTACTGAATAGTTCCGAACAAGACAACCCCGCAGTTGGCCTAGGTTCCAACCGCCCACACAGCCGAAATATAAAGGGACCTCTAGACAGGGATAAATCTTGCTCTCCAGTGGGGGCTACCCACGAAGCTTTGCTGCACCTCCCCTGTTTTAGCCATTCCCGGTTGATGAGGCTTGAGGTTACGATTACCTTTAGAGAACACATCTCTTAGAATGCTCATCGTCCACCTGACGATGTTCTGAAAGCCTTCAATCCATACAAGTTCGTTCCGGGTTCGAACGAAACCGAAGGCATTATCTCGTTACACTCATATTGGAATCACCCTCAGAGTTAACGACGATAACCCTTGCACTCTGATTCACCATCTCGAATCTATAAGATCTATTCCGTCAAACTCATTACGGAATCACCCACAGAGTTATACTTGACGTATAGCCCTTACACCTCGAGTCTTCACTCGCTCCACTTGGATTAACGACCTAACGTTAATTGGAATCGATGTGGTTTTCGGATATCCAAATATGGAAACCCGATCCCGGTCTCATCGAAAACCAAAGCGTCTCTTTTATGTCCAAGTTGTTTTAAGTTTAAAACATTTCAATTCATTATCTAAATTTACACAAATAGATAATTCACAACAGATAATCAATCTTATCATTATCAACAGATAATTCATATCAAATCAGATAATCCATATTATCATCCAAAAGCAACCAATGCATCCATATCAAAATCACTACTCATCTCATAACTGAGATTACAAACCAGACTAGTCAACCAATACCAATCATCAAACATAAGCAAATGATCTAATGATCACACCTTCTATAATTAATTTAAAATGAATTAAATTAATTACTCAACTCTAATTAATTTAAAATGAATTAAATTAATTACTAAATCTCCAATTAATTTAAAATGAATTAAATTAATTACTTCATCATTAAAATCTTGCTTAACCTAATCTTCAATTGATTACAAATCAATTTATAAATCATCATTCAATTAATCATTACTGATTAACTATCTCTAATTACAATAAGTAATTAGCATTTAATATTGATCACACAAGTTAATTATATTAAACCCTACATATATATTAATCACCCTTGATTAATAACCATTCAGTAATTAACTACATTAATTACTCAATCCAATTAATTATTCTTAATTAATTATCTAAATTAATCCCCTTGATTAATTTAAGTAATTTAAATCCAAATTACTTCCATATCAAATATCTCTAATTACATCCTGTAATTATTAATTAATTACTTCCTTAAGTAATTACAAATTTCTAAATTACATAAAGTAATTATCAAACAATCCTCAAATGTTTAAATCAATTAAACTTAATTAATTAATCTAAGCAAATCACATTAACTTTAATTAATTACATTAAGTAATTAATTCTTTAATTACTTTCATTAAGTAATTAAACTTAAACCATTGATTATTAATAAATTAATCTAATTAATTTACAAAAATTAATCATATTAATTAATTGTTAATGACTTCATTAACATTTCTTAATTACTTAATTAAGAATTAACTTAAATTAATCATCATTAGTTATTAAGTAATTAATATTTAATTACTATTTAATTAATCTCTAATTATTAATTAACTAAGTGTTAATTAAAATCTAAATTAACCATTAATCACTTGATTAAATAAATCTTAATCATAAATTAAAATTTAGTTAACCATCCTTAATTATAGATTAATTAAACTTAATTAATTAATCTTAAATCAAATTAAAAATCATTAATTATTTAATTAAACTTCCATGTTATTAATTAATTAAATAATTAACATTCATCTTAATTACCTTAATAATTAATGAATCCAATCATTAAACTTAATTTATCTTTTAGATAAAACATTCCTTATTTAAATTATGCATTTAAAAACAAAATGTTTTTAAATTTTACTTTAAATTCCATTTAACATTTTCTTTTAACTCTAAACTCAAACTTATTTAAAATAAGATTCTAAAACAACTTAATCTTATATGTTTATAAGAAACATATACTTTGTTAATAAGTTTAAAAAGAATTTAAATTCAATTCAAATCAAATTCAAATCAATTTTAAAAATTACTTTAAACTTCAAAATTGAAAAATAGCTTCCATTCTCATTTTAGCTTTAAATTCTTTAAAACTCTTTCTATAATTTGCACCTTCAATTCAAATGAAAACCATTTGAAATCAATTTAAATTTAAATCTTTATTTTAAACTGAAGTTTAAAAATAGATTTAAAAACTCAGATTTAAAAACTTAAATTTGAATTCATTTTGAATTCCTAATTTAAATACTAAGCCTTCAATTCAATATGCAAAACAACAATGCATTTTATACTTGAGAGTTTAAAATTAAATTTAAATTTAAAAACTTAATTGGTTTCAAATTTCAGAAAATCAAAATTTGAATTCATATTCAAACTCCAATTTAAACTCAGTTTTAAATCTCCACTTAAAGATTTAAACTTACCTTTTTCATTTTAAAACAGAAACAGTTTCTGTTTATTAAAAAAAACTTAAACTTTTGAAATTCTGAATTTGAATAATTTCATAAGAACAGAATTTAAACTTGTTTAGATTCATTTTTATATTCAGTTTAAAATCCAATGTTAACATGGTAGTTTGTAATCAAATTTTAAAAACTGGAAATAATTTCCTGTTCTTCTCTTTTTTTTTAATTTTAAAACCAAATTTGAATCCTGTAGTTAAATTATTTCAACATCTGAATTCAAATATTTGAATTCATCTTCAGATTCAAATTTAAATCCTAAGCTAACATTTAGTTTAAATTTAAACTTAACTCTCAAATTTTAAAAAAAAACAACAGAACAGCTCTGTTATTAAAAAGCCTGCACATACACACAGAACTCCCTGATTTACTCCGAGTCAAAACTCCTCTTGCTCCGAGTTATTTCCCATTTTCCCCGAGTTCCACCCGAGTCAAAAATTCCTGCAACTCAACATCAACTTCAACCTGAAACATCAACCCCACCACCATCACAAACCTGCACACACACCCTTGTACATTCTCAAACCACCTCCGGCCACCCTGACCTTCATCTCCGACCATCCCCTAACTATCAGAGATTTTACTACAACATCAAAACCCCAGATCCCCTAAGATTAACTTGAATTTGAAATCAAGTTTTAAAACTAAAAACTGTAACAGTCTATTCCCACCTTCCTAAACCTGTCAACTCAAATCTCTCCACCTCTCGACCACCATCAACATCCAAACTCCCGTGGTAGCTTCATCACTTCACCATCTATCAATACCCACCACAGTTTTGAACTCGATGCACCCTTGAAACCACAGCACCCAAAATTTTATTTTTACAGTAACTAGGGTTCAACACCATTAAGTCCCCAAATCTAAATTCCAAATTTGAACTTCAGACCATATCAATAATTTTCCTATGATCATTGCTAGCTACATTCACTCCAGAATAAATTTTACTCAAATTCAATGCAAGGATCAATTTATCTTGATCAAAATGTATAATACAGTAAATTTCCAAAACTGCATTCTCTTTTATTTTTCTTTTCTTTTCTTAATACTGCAAACAAAATTTTTAGTTTTAAAATACTGGAATTCTCTTAATGATTCTGTTAGTAACCTTAAGCTATTCTAAAACATCAATTTATAACACTTGAAATTTTTACTAGGCAAAACTTGTTCTGTGTAACTTTATTTGTTCAAGTTACAGACAATCACAGTTCATATGCTATTAGACTCACACCATTCAAAGCAAACAAAATGTTCAAACATTTAATTTCAATTCAGCAAACAAGTTAAGGGAAATATTTAAGAATCAACATAAATCTGGAATTTTGAAGATCACATGTGCACAGTCATAATTCTGTACACAAACTCATACTTGTAGACACTTTCATATATATATATCTATTTATAATTTATAAGTATGCACACATATAATTATTCACTGCAACTTCATCTTATTTCAGATTTTAACATGCAACAACCTACTTAAATTTTTGAAAAGAGGAGTTACTCACCTTATTTATAAAATGCAGAGCACATTGTAGTTGCAGGTTCCAAATTATGACATGCAGACTCCCTCCTTGCTTTTAAATGATGCATGCAGGCCTTTCTTCAGATGCTTAGAAATGTAAAGCTTCAACTTGAAACTGCAGATGTCTTGCATGTTTCAGATCCAAGAAATGCAAACCTCCTTGCTTGCAAATTTCATGTATGCAGAGCTCAAATCTTAAAATTGCAGAGCTCTTTGACTTCATATGCAAAAACATGCAGGTCCTTTTTAATCTTTGATTGAAAATGAATATGCAGATTTTGTTCTCTTGCATTTCCAGATTGAAGATTAATGCATGCAGGCTTGTTTGAAAATTCATGTAGGCCTCAGCCTTTTTGATTTATACAAGCAGAGCTTTGATTCAATTTGCAAATGATATGCAGATGCCAAAGAAATGCAGAGCTTATACATAATGCAGGTTTGAGTTTGAAACGAGGAGTTGCATGCAGGTTATACTTGATGAAGGTTTGAAATGCAGATTTGAATATTTTGGGAAAGAGGAGTTTGCAGGTTTGTAATTTGGAATATGCAGATTTGTAGAAGTTGTATGCAGACTTGTATATAGTTTGTGAGAATGTAATTTCTGATTATAGATGTGAGGATGAAGTTTAGTTTTCTTTTTATTTAGGAATGAAACAAATGCATATGAATGAAGAACAAGTTCATATGAATGTAGATTTTCAGAAAATGAAATAAAAGAAAATAAAAATGAAATATTGACACTTGTAAACATAGAGACACTTGTCTTTTAAGCTTTAATATTTACATACACATGTCTTTATGAATTAAGTTAATGTTTAATTAGAGTTAAATAAGTATTAAGATTAGTTAATTAATTCCTATACAAAATTATGTGTTAAATAATTCTCTAAAGAAAAAGCAAAGCATTATTATTATAAATAGAATGATATACAAGTTATTCATTTTGAAAAGAAACTTTTTTTTTTTTTTAAAACAATTTATAAAAGAGCTTGTAACATAATTTAATATACAACTTGAATAAAAATTGAATTTTAAACTAATTAAAACATTTATCTCAAATTTAAAAACACATAGTTATTTAATTAAATATTTCTGAAAAGCTTAAATTAAAAATAAATCACCATTTCTATTTTCAAAACATAAAATTATGCTATACTAATTTAACTAAAACAAATTGTCTATTTAAAATATATACATAAATACATATACATTATTAAATAGAAAACAATTTATAATCTTATCTAAAATAATTTCACAAATTAAATAATTAAATAAAGAAGATTATTTAAATAAATATCAAATTTATTAACAAAATTATCAATTCAATATAAATTTAAATCCAGATTATTAAATTTATATTGTCCAAAATTCCGGGATGTTACATAACCACAAATGCAGGTTCTACAAATAAAATGGCGGGAACTTATTAGAGAATGAGTTTCCATACAAATGACCAGGTGATGAGACTACCTTCCGGCAGTACATCTCTAGAGGAATGTACCGAGGCCCAACATATGGTCCTCTACCAATACAAGATCGGCCTACCTCTTCCTAGATAGTACCAAATATGTCCTCACCCCGGTCATTACCGACCTAACCGAGACAAATCTTAGCATACACCATAATAATTTAAAACCGAACATCATAGCGAGTCGAAATATATCTAGAAGGGGATGATCTTACCTAATGGTTGTGAACCACGTAGCCTTGCCGCATCTACCATATTTCGGCCATTTTCGGGTGTGAGGCTTGAGGTAACGGTTACCTTTCTTATTGCACACCATCTACCTTTGAATGCCACACTACCATCCCATGGTCAAACAACCGATTTCTACGAACGTATAACTACCGAGCTCATACGTCTTAGGAAAGGGTGTTTAGCTTAGAGAAGTTTCCTTCTCTGCTACCAAACAGATGATTCATATAGATCACTTATGTAACTAAGAATGCAACGTCGAACATTCGTCTATACAAGTTGTCCAGGTATAAGACAAACCGAAGGCACTCTCCTACTACATCATGTCGATAATTCATCCTTGGATTAGTAGCGATTGGTCCTTGCATCAGATATTTCATAACGAAGAAACTACCGCTACTATATGTATATTGGGAATTTATCCCTAAATGATAAATGATCAACAAGCAGTCCTTCATTATGAAAATCCCAAAAATCATATCCATGTCTTCACCTCGAATACGTAAATCAGTTCAAAGTGGTCTTTGGGTAGGAATCATCCAGATCCTACCTCGGTTCCTTCGAACCAATCATCGATAAAAAGATGTTTCTGTAAATAGAAAATCATCCTTTAATTGATTTAGTTCTTTTTATAAAAATCTCCTTTGGAGTATATATTCCTTAAAACATTCTTTCCATATATGTGGAATCATTAAACCTCTCTTATTACTGCTTCTGATTTCTTAAAATCTTTTTACACTTAACTCGTTTTCGACTTTTTGACCTTATCTACCCTCGCCCAAGGAAGAGGCCAGGTGAGCCAGGGCACTAGTTGCTCATGAACATCTTCTTAGTTTAAGCACCTCACATCCGAATCTCACGAAAATAAAAATCCAACGAAAATAAAAATCCAGTCTACTCGTTGGATTTTAGAGCCAAGATTAAACTACTTAATTTGTAATAGCTTTTATTTAAATCGTTTATTTAATTCTTTTACATAAACTATAAAACCTCCGAAAAATAATTAAAACACTTAATTATCCTTTTGAAAACATTTATAAGAGAATTGGGATAGAGTTTTGGGATCATTTTGAGGTATTTTACTATATATAACTATGTTTTATAATTTAATTTCTTTTTGAAAGAAATTTTGACATTATTTCTCTTAGGATGAAAGCAATTAAAGTGGAAGCAAAAGGTTAGGAATTTTAAGAAGATGGAAAATAAAGAGAAGAGAGTAGGGTATTTATAGGAAAAGAAGAGTATAAAGGTAGACATATACACATCACCTTTTGCACCACCATTTCAAGGCTTCTCCTACACACCTCCCCTCCTCCAAAGCATGGCTAGAGCCTCCCCCATGTGCACATCATTTCCAACTTCTCATATGTGCATATGTTGACTTATAAAAGATTAAGGAGTAAGTTTGCTTAAAATATCTTATGTATTTTAAATTATTTTCTTATACTTACTTATTTTCATGTATGTATGATTATGTGTATGTTATATGTATGCATATGTACATGTATATGTGTATGTAACATATCCCTACAACATTGCACAACTTTCACACGTTGTATCGTTAGAAATCCCGATTCCGATTTTCGGTCATATTTTCTCTTTTAAAATATTATGCATATTTTTGTAAACAAAATTTGAAAATAATTTCTTAACATTACTGATTAATAAAAATGATCACATTTTATTTATGAAGTCCTATAAATTAATATAAATAATCATTCACAAAATTATTTGTATTATCTATAAAGCTAAACGGTCATTTATTTAAAGCGATATATTTACGGGTCATTACAGACTTCCCTCCTTAAAAGAATTTCATCCTTGAAATTTAGAAAGAAGAAAGTAGCTCAAAAGGAAATATATTCGATATAATGAATATATACAAAAATATGGATAAGTGATTACACCATAGGCGGTGAGTACATTTCAACGACATGATTGATACTGCTCATTCTTCCATCCTAAATTCGAGATATGCATTTTTCACTCTATCTGCTGTTTCCCAAGTGCAATCCTCAGCATCTCCACTCCATTGATTTTTGACCAACCTAACTACCTTCCTCCTTAATCGTTTCTCATCACGATCAACGATTTGAATAGGTCATCTAATATCTACCAAATTCGGTTCCACCTCTAAGTCTTCCTGAGCAGCTATTTCTATGATTTGCTATGGGCTTCCTTTAGCTTCTTTCTAATCATATCGACCTTTTCTGAAGCTTCTTGTATCATCTCAGGACCAAGTACTAACCGATCTCCGATTTCGATCCAACATTCCGGTGACCTGCACGAACGACCATATAGAGCTTCATATAGTGCCATGTCGATACTAGCTTGATAACTATTGTTATAAGAGCACTCTTATAACGATCCCGGTTTTAAGCCAAATTAAATTTAGTAATTAATATAAATTTTTGGATTTAATGGTGAATTAATTTGAATTTTTTCCAAAATAAATAAGATATGTGTTGTTATAAATAGATCATAATCTGAAAATTTGATTTGAAATTCAAAAATAAATATCTTATAAATAAATTGCATTTAAAAACATTATATTTTAAATTAATAAAAATTTGTTTTCTAATTATATTAAATATGCATTTTTATTTGGAAGTTATATTTTAAATTTAATATAATAAATTTTCAAAAGCTATTTGAAGGTTAAATTCTATATTTTAAAGACTTATATATATATATATCCATATATGTGTTTATTTATTAATGTACAATTAAATTTTGAAATCAATTTTTTAAAGTTATAAATATTTATTAAATGGAAATGAATCAATTAATTTTAGAAAAACATAAATCATATAAAAACAATCTTAAAAATATAAATACATGCATTATACATATGTAAATATTTTAAACATAAGGTAAATAGAATAAAAAATTTAAAAGCATTTAATTACATGTAAAAGACATGTGTAAAGATTATAAACATGTAAATGAACAAATGTAAACTATATAACATAAGATTGAACAAGTGTAATCATTTTGTATCATGTATTAACAAATGTAAACCATGAAAACAAGAAATTAAACAAGTGTCATTTTCATTTTATATTTAAAAAATAATAAAAGATAAAATGAGAACAAAACTATATATATAAAAGAATAATAAAAGATAAAATGAGAACAAAGCTATCTATATAAAACTGTTCTCCTTCTTCTTCATTGTTGTTCATATTTATCAAAATCCATAAACCAGAAAATTAAAAAAAAAAACATGTTTAAATTCAAAACCTAAAAATAAAATTCAAAACAAACAAATCTGAAGCATCTCAACCTGAAGCAAGGGTTCAACTCAACACAATCAAATCCAAGCTTATCCTCTGTTCTCAATTTCCAGATCAACATCATAATCAAGCTTCAAATTCAATTAAAGTTCACTTTCCAGGATCAAAATCCAGTTAAAAAGAAATCATTTCCAGGTTTTTAAGCTTGTGTTCTCTGTCTTCCCATCCAGGTGAGCAAACTTTTTTTTTAAATCTCAAACCTATTTGCATGTGACAATATTTGAAGATATGATTGTGATAATGTTTGTGTGGATCTGAAATGTGCCTGCATATTGTGTATAAATACATTGATTGTTGTGTGCATGTTTGTTTACAGGCTATGTCTTTCTGTTTTAAACAATCATGGGCTAAAAATCATAAAAAAATTCAAATCCTCTTGCTCCGATCTGTTTTAGGTTATGATCTTTGAATGACAAAGGATTGTAACTATGTAGTATCAATTTTAAAAATAAATTCGAGTATTTAAATTAAGTATTTATTTCAGAAATGATATATAATAGTGATGATTTAAAATAAGCCCAAAATCGAATGTCTTGATTTTAAAGTTAATCATAGGAATGGATTCGTATTTCAAAATAATGATTTTTGATAATCATTTCAGAATTTTTAAGTTTATATTTGATGAGAAAATTTGAGTTGATCGAAATTGCTTAATTCGTCGATTCTCGGTGAACGACATGGAGTTGGGTGTCGAGGCTGTTGCTGGGGGAGGGTTGTAGGCTAAGGACCTCGGGAAAAAAGCTCGAAGATATTTTCGTTGATTAGAGTGGTAGGTCGATGATGATTTAGGGTTTTGTGTGCAGTTTTGGGTCGTCATGTTCAGGAGGCCATTACGTCGACTTGGATGATTGGGAGACGATCGCAGGAGGGGGAATGGGTGTATGGTTCGTCGACAAAACTCTGGTCACAGTGGCGAAGTTTCTGATGGTCGGAGGTGGCTACTCGAGGTGGATTTATGGATCGGGTTTTGGGTTTAGGATGGCCGTTGTGACGACCCGGAATTTTAGGCAATATCAATTTAATAAGCTATATTAATAATTAAATTGATTTTATAATTTTTCTTTGTAATTTTTAGTTTAAATTGGTAAATTTAATCTTTTAAACGTTAATAAATATTTATATGGCAATATTGATCAATATCTTTCGAACAATTTAAAATTGATAAGAATTATTTTTCAAAGCTAATAAAATTTTATTCTATTTATAATATATATTTGGTATATATATATTGTGGATAGAAAATCTTTTGTGTTAAATAAAAGATAAATTTTCAAATTGTAATATATATGTATGTATTTGTTATAATTTGGAGTTGTTTTGAAATTTAATATAATATATTTGTAATATATATATATATATATATATATATATATATATATATATATGAATATATTGTAATTTGAAGCTTTGTTTTAAACTCAATATTTTTCAAAAGATAATTTAAGATTAATTCAATTATTATCAAAATATAAGATAGTCGTTTATTTTAAATATGATAGTTTAAATAAAGTTTTATTTTGTTTTCTTTAAAGTGCTTAAATTAAAATGGTTATAAAAATATATGCATAAAGTTATAAATAAACTTTCTTTTTAAATATCGCTTAAATTGGAATAGTTGTAAACATAAATAAATAAATTACCAAATTCACATTTACATAAATATAAGTACAAATTCATATTTCACAATTTAAAAGAAAATATATAATACATTTATTTGATTTAAAACATAAGCTATTTATAAAACAAATGTTTATAAAATATCACACTTGTATGTTTATTAAAATTTAAAAGTTTATTTACATAAAAACATTTCATAAATACATATACAATTTAAACGATTTAATTTAATGAAGTTAACACTTGTAAATCAAAGATGAAACATCTTTAACACTTGTAAGCTAAAATAAATGTGTGATGACATTTGTTCAAATTTAGGAACAAGTGGCCTTCATTTTCTTTTATTTGAAATTTAAACATATAAAGAAATTTGTTTCCTCTTTCAATTTCCAAACTTTCTTCTTCTTAATTTCTTTCCTTCCTTCATTCTTTCAAATTAATGGAAAAAACAGAAATTATTCTCAAACCTGAAATTTAAAGCCAAAATCAAAATTAAAATCTGCAAAACAAAGTTTTTCATATCAATTAAAAACTGCAATTTGCAAACCTGTGACTCAAATGAAGATCAACAGCAAGTCAACATCAGTTTCAGCCTTTTAAACATCAAGTTGAAGGCATGCAAAGATTTTCATCAGCAAAGGAATCAAAGGCAATTTAAAACATTTTTCAGATTAAATATTCAAGGCCTGGAAAATTAATACCTGCTCTACTTTGTTCACTGCAAATTAAATGGTGAGTAAATCGTCATTTTAAAAACAGATTTGAACCTGTTATTTAACCTAGATATGTGTGATGATTTATACAGTAGTTTAGTTACAAATGTGTTGTGAGGATGATTGCATGTTTGAATACAAAGAAGATATATGGTGACTGTATAAATATGCTCTATCATTTACAGTTTTGATCATTCAATTTAATTCAAATCTTCCAATAACATTATTATTTGGCCTTGATGATTAAATAAAAGTTGTATGTTAATGTCTGATAGTAATTTTAAAAACAGTTTCTGTAAATTTAAATTTACAAATAATTTTCAAAAATGGAAAACACGGTGAAATACAGTTGCATGTCAAAAATCAACAATCATGTTTTCTGATTTGGATTTCATGAATGTGTTGGGGGTTAAAAATAATGATTTTTAATATACATATCATAATTTTTAGTTGAGAAATTCATGTGAATTCTGAAGTTGAACGAATTGGGTGTTTTGGTGGTTTGCCGTTGATCGGCGTGATGATCGGAGCTGAAATCTTGGTCGAAGCAAGCTTTTGTGATGCTGATGAGGGGAAAAATGATTTCGAATTTTTCGTATGGCCGATTTGATCTGAATTGATCGTAGTAGGGTTTGTCGTTAGTTTTATAGGCTTTTGTTATTACGACCGTCGCATCGTCAAAAACCATCGGGGACGTTCGCGTTAGGGGGGATGGAGGCTCGGGGTCGAGGTGTTTTAATGGTGAGGACGGCATGGGCTAACGGCGTCGTGATCATCGGCGTTGGGGGAATTTTGTGATCGAGGTTGTTTCAGATTTTCGAGCAGATGATCGAAACTTTGATGCGTGAGGTTGTGGTTCGATCTGGGTGTTCGGTCGAGGTCGTATGGGTTCATAGATATGTGGTTGATGGTCGCGACGACCTACGGTGGCCAGAGCTACCGGTGCACGTGCATCGTGCACGATTTGGGGACAGGTGAAGTTTTTGATTTGGGGAAGACGAGAGTGACTCGAAGTGGTGATCGCGTTTTTATAGTGACGACTCGAAGTAGTTGGATCTGGGTTTTGCTTCGGGGTAGGCACGAGTAGTTGAAGTGATCGACTCGAGTTTTAGGTGATGCTTTTCTGGTTAGTTCTGTGTAATAATATAAAGTTTACAGATTAAAACTTATTGTTGAAATAAATGAAATCAAGCATTAAATTATAAACAAGTTTCATAAAAGAAACAAATTTTCAACGTTAAAACTTGTTCTTTTGAAATAAATGTAAATCAAACTTTCAAAAGAGTAAATTGAATTTATTCTCAAATTTAAGATGTTTTTAGGTGATTTCTTTTGAAAGTAATTATCTTAAGTAAATTTTGAATTTCAATTTAAAAGAGTGTTTTGAATTTAAATATTGAATCAAAGTTTTAAGTAAAATTTTGAAGTAATGATTTAAAAACTAAGTTTCAGTTTATATTGAAAATAAAAAAGTTTAAATTACATAATTAAAGTATTTTAAATTTTAAATTGATTTCTAAATGCTTTATCTTCAAATAAGGCTATTATTATAATTTTGTAAACCAAATTAAATAATTTATCTTTAAGTTAATAAGATTTAATTTATTCAAATAATTTATTTATGAAGATAAATATGGTTAATTTATCTTTGTTATGAACTTAAGAATACTTAATTAAATATGATTTGTTTATAAGTAAAAGATTAATTAAGAATTTTTTTTTAAATATAAGAAGTTAACTAATTATTTAATTAATTTTAAATGATTAGTTAATTGTTGGTTAATTTTAAATAATCACTTAATTATGAATTAATTAAGTGTAATTACTTAATGAAGTAATTAATGGTTAATTATTGAATGTAATTAAGGAAAGAGGAAATTACTTATGGAAGTAATTAATGGAAATTACTTATGAAAGTAATTGAGTGAAGTGAATAAGGGTTAATCACTTGGAGTTATTATTTTAAGGATTAATTAAATATAATTGATTTGAAGTTAATTAAATTTAGAGTAATTAATTAAAGAATTAACGATTATTTGATGATGGAATTAATTACTTGTTAAGTAATTAACTAAGAGAGTAATCATATAATGGAAGTAATTAGAAGATAATTACTTATGTAAGTAATTAAGGGTTAATTACTTAGTTAATTAATTAATGTGATTAATTAAATAATGAATGTGATTAATTTAAGATTAATTACTAAGTGTAATTAATTAAAAATGTAATTAATTAATAAAGTAATTAATTAAGGATTATTTATTAATTGATTAATAATCACTTAATGAAGTAATTAAATATTAATTAATTAGATTAATTAATAAAAGGGTTAATATAATTAATTAAGAAGTTAATTAATTAAGATAAGTAATTACAAGTTGTTAATTACTATTTATGATTAATTAAGACTAATTAATGAGATGGTTAATTACAAGTTAATTATTTAATTAAAGGAATTATTAATTAATAAGGATCATTGGTTAATATAATTAATGAAATTAATCAAGGTTGATTAATAAAAATGATTAATTAAAAGTATGATTAATTAATTGTAATTAATTGAGGATTAATGCAATTAACCATAGTTGATTAATTAATGGAAGTAAATGAAGGATCATTAATTAATGATAGTACTTAAAGGTTAATTACTGTATATGGTTAAGGATAATTACTTGAATAAAATTAAAGGATGATTAATCATGGGAGATTAATTAAGAAAGATCATTAAGAGATCATTAATTAATTAATTCGTAATTAATTAATGTTGAGTAAGAAGGGTTAAGGTTAATTAAATTGGTTTACAGTTAATCAATTCTGCTCATGGATGATTGATTGATATTGGATGATTGATATTGGATGTTTGATGGATAATTTGGGTGTGATATCTCTGATATGTGATATGCTGCTTTGTGAGATAATTGGTTGATATGAATTATCTATTGTGATAATGTGATTCATCTATCTGTTTATGTTATTCTGAATATAAGTTAATTGTTTAAAATCCTTAAACAACTTGGACATTAAAATGGCGTTCGGTTTCAGTGAGACCGGGATCGGGTTTCCATATTTGGATAATCCGAAAACCACATCGATCCAAATTAAACGTTAGGTCGTGAATCCAAGTGGAGCTTAGTGGAGACTCGAAGTGTAAGAACTATTCGTTAGTATAACTCTGGGGGTGATTCCGTGATGAGTTTGACGGAGATAGTACTTACATGTTCGAGATGGTGATTCAGAGTGCAAGGGCTATGGTCGTTGACTCTGAGGGTGATTCCAAAATGAGTGCAATGAGATAGTGCCTTCGGTTTCGTTCGAACCCGGAACGAACTTATATGGATTGAATCCTTTCAGAACATCGTCAGGTGGACGATGAGCATTCTAAGATAGATGTGTTCTATAAAGGTAATCGCAGCCTCAAGCCTCATTAACCGGGAATGGCTAAAACAGGGGAGGTGCAGCAAGGCAAGGTGGGTAGCACCCATTTCAGGGTGAGGTCATCCCAGTCTAGATGTCCCTTTTATTTCGGCTTAGTGGGTGGTTGGTCGCGCCAACCACAGAGTGATCTTACTCGGGACTGTCCAGTAAGAGTCGTCCCAGCTTTGTGATGCAGGGGATTGGGAGTAATCCTCGGTGCAATGATCTAGACAACGTACTGTGACGGGCGGTACCCCGGTAGCCCTGCCATTGATGGAAACCCATTCTTCCTACAAAACCCTACGGTTTTGATTGTATTACCCACTTTTGTGGCTAGTAGCTGGAATTTAATGAATGTAACAATTTCGGCTATTTCTTATTCACTTAAAAACCCTAGGCACTATTATAATATCACTGGATTTCCTATCAAATGTTTTGGTTAGCGTAAGGTAAAAAGTTTTCCATGTTTATGTGTGGGAAGTCTAACGTGATACCTTTTCTTTTCAAAGGATTTTCTAAAGTTAAGCAATTTTAACCCGTTTACTCACACCAGACCCCTGTCTGACCCGAGTGTTTATTTTCTGTTTTATTAAACTCTTGGGTACTCATATTATGTATGAGTAGTCGAGGGATTTAGGTTTGCTTGACGAATTCTGGAGGAGTTTTGGAGCAGGAGGCTTCAGCGTGTAGATATATTATGGTTCCGCTGTGTTTGTGTGATATCCGTATCTTGTGATATCTTGAGTTATATAGTTAGACAGATGTTTATAACTGTCTAATACGTGTTGTATAAGTTGTGTACTCTGATGTATATGATACTATGTAATATTTTACGTGATATATTATATTTCATTCGTTCCGCTGTGAGTATCCGATGTTGTTGAGTTTCTTCTTATCTTTTCTTCTTCTATCCCTTTCTTTCTTAATTCATGATCCATTTTTCTAGAGATAGAAAAACGGGTTGTGACAGCTTGGTATCAGAGCCAGGTTGAATGAATACCTAGGCTCTGGAGTGGTGTCTTTCTTGAGAGAGCGTACTTGTACTTTTTATATATGACTATATATTTATATATCTACCTGATTTGTTGGGTTATCTGTTCGGATTTTTCCAACATAAGTTTTAAAGGTAGATGGAGCAGTGGTGTGTGTAACACGACTACCACTGATGGAAGAGGTCCATATGTTTGAGGTTGGAAGTATATTTGTCGAGACTGTAGACCTAATACTGTCTCAAGTGAGCTTTGCAGCTTGGAGTAAGAATTTCTCTGATCTCTGAAGGAAATCTTTTAAAAGATTCGAAGTCCATCTTTGAAGTGTAAGTTTGGATCTGTCGGAAGTACAGAAGCTTATGATGGTATCTTGATAACTGCGCGGTGAGATGCAGTATCCATGGATATTTCAGAAGATGTTTTCTCTTGAAGCAGTTTTAGAAGTGGTTGAGGAGCAGTCTTTATCTGCCGCAGGGAAGATTCGTCTGTGTAGAAGTTATCTGGATCTTTAGCAAGGAGGTTGGCTGGTTTGGAATATGAGACTAAGGTTTATGTGTTGCTTCGCTTCGGCATGGTATCATTTGTCATTCCTTAAAGTGAGCGAGATGTTGATGCTTGGTTTAGAGCCCAAATTTCTTGAGAGGATGTCTGCCATCTCGAAGGTCTTTTTTGAGAAGTTTGTTGATCATTTTGGTTTTCGAGAAGCCTTTGGATTAGAAGTCTTTGGTTAGCTGTGGTAACAGTGCAGCTTGGAAGTGTTTGGGTGCCGGCAAGAAGGTCTTTTAGCTTTGTAGTATCATCGAGGTAGAGTTTGGAAGTAGCAGTGTGTCCATTTCTCTGATAGTTTAGGAATCTTTGTGGTTCTTCTTTTAGCAGTCCGAGCAGATGGTGTATGTTATCCTAAAGAATCAACCTTGTTTGGAAAAGCTTAAAGCTGTTCTAATTGGTAAAGAGAGGATAATTTCTTTGGAATCCAAACTAGGTAGGATCGCAAAAGTGACTTGCGATTAGTTTGGGAATTTATCTTAGGCAATCTTTTGTTTGAGACTGAGGGTTCTCATGTGGAAGCAGAAGCTACTGATGTAATCAGAAGTTTGTCTGCATCTGGAGTTGAGTTCCATATTTTATGAATTCCAGAAGCGATACTGGTGGTTAGCCTGGTAGTAGGATGGTTCCTGGAGAAGAAAGAGTTGGTGTTGCAGCTCAGGAATTTTTGGATTTGGGTTAGTCAGATCTAGTTTTTGAGTTAGATTCTGCTATAAGGTTGTGACCGAGTCTGATGGGTCACCAAGATTTTATAGATTTGATGAACAAAGTTTCTCGGATATATTGGATAAGTTTGTACTCGTGTTCATCAACAGTATTCTCATCTATTTCAGAATCAGAGTTGTGCAGCAAAAGCGAGGTAGCAGTTGTGCGAGGAAGGAAGCAAGTTCAGTTTGCTATTGCTTGGGAAGTAGAGCTTGTTTTCTGGATTTTGATGGATCTTGGAAGACCTTTCTGTTGAAGAGGATCCAGAAACTAGTTTGCTTTGGTCTAGTTGTTTCTGGAAGCATCAGCATAGGTTGAGCTGATCAAGAAGATTGGCAGCCCAAGATTGTCTGTTGAGTTATGCAGATATGAGATAAGGAGTTTGGAATTCGAAGTTGAAGACTTCATTGTTATTAAGATTTCTCTGGTTAAGAAAGCAGTAATTGGGTAAGATTGGATAGCTAGTTCTGAGGCATTTGGGATTTCTTATCTGTGTTTTGATATGATAAGTTCTTTTGTCTATAAGATTGAATTGCCAGTTTGGATAGCTGGAGTTCATTGTATTTCACGTATCTCTGAGGGAGTACGTGTATGATTCATTGTTCGATGTAGAATCTGCAGTCCAGTTGGATTTGGAAGTTGTGCTAGACTTGAGTATAGTCTGATGTTCTGTCCAGATTGATGGATCTAGTGATGAGAGGAGCTCTGGGTTTTAGTGGTGTAGTTAGTTTAACTTTTGTAGAGCGAGTCTCCCAGTGATTTATGCTTGGGAAACTCTAGATAGTGCTAGTAAGATCTATCCTGATTTGTGTCAGGATAATTGGTTAGGTTTGTTTGTTGATTGGTTGCTATGGTTGTTAGTTACTGGATAATAGGAATGCTTTGCTGATTGAAATTGAAATCTTTGCTGGGTTATTAAATTATCTTTGCTTTTAAATTTCGGGGATGAAATTCTTTTAAGGGGGGAGGAATGTGACGACCCAGAATTTTAGGCAATATCAATTTAATAATCGGTATTAATAATTAAATTGATTTAATAATTTTTCTCTATAATTTTTAATTTAAATTTGTAATTGAATCTTTTAAAGGTTAATAAATATTTATATAGCAATATTGATCAATACCTTTCTAACAATTTAAAATTGATAAGAATTATTTTTCAAAGATAATAAAATTTTATTCTATTTATAATATATATATTTGGTGTATATATATTATGGATAGAAAATCTTTTGTTTTAAATAAAAGATAAAATTTCAAATTGTAATATATATGTATGTATATGTTATAATTTGGAGTTGTTTTGAAATTTAATATAATTTATTTATAATATATATATATATATATATGTATGTATGAATATATTGTAATTTGAAGCTTTGTTTTAAACTCAATATTTTTCAAAAGATAATTTAAGATTAATTCAATTGTTTTCAAAATATAAGATAATTGTTTATTTTAAATATGATAGTTTAAATAAAGTTTTATTTTGTTTTCTTTAAAGTGCTTAAATTAAAATGGTTATAAAAATATACGAATAAAGTTATAAATAAACTTTCTTTTTAAATATCTCTTAAATTGGAATAGTTGTAAACATAAATAAATAAATTACCAAATTCACATTTACATAAATATAAATACAAATTCATATTTCACAATTTAAAAGAAAATATATAATACATTTATTTGATTTAAAACATAAGCTATTTATAAAACAAATGTTTATAAAATATCCACTTGTATGTGTATTAAAATTTAAAAGTTTATTTACATAAAAACATTTCATAAATACATATACAATTGAATGATTTAATTTAATGAAGTTAACACTTGTAAATCAAAGATGAAACATCTTTAACACTTGTAAGCTAAAATAAATGTGTGATGACATTTGTTCAAATTTAGGAACTAGTGGCCTTCATTTTCTTTTATTTGAAATTTAAACATATGAAGAAATTTGTTTCCTCTTTCAATTTCCAAACTTTCTTCTTATTAATTTCTTTCCTTCCTTCATCCTTTCAAATTAATGGCAAAAACAGAAATTATTCTCAAACCTGAAATTTAAAGCCAAAAGCAAAATTAAAATATGCAAAACAAAGTTTTTCATATCAATTAAAAACTGCAATTTGCAAACCTGTGACTCAAACGAAGATCAACAGCAAGTCAACATCAGTTTCAACCTTTTAAACATCAAATTGAAGGCATGCAAAGATTTTCATCAGCAAAGGAATCAAAGGCAATTTAAAACATTTTTCAGATTAAATATTCAAGGCCTGGAAAACTAATACCTGCTCTGCTTTGTTCACTGCAAATTAAATGGTGAGTAAATCTTCATTTTAAAAACAGATTTTAACCTGTTATTTAACCTAGATATGTGTGATGATTTATACAGTAGTTTAGTTACAAATGTGTTGTGAAGATGATTGCATGTTTGAATACAAAGAAGATATATGGTGACTGTATAAATATGCTCTGTCATTTACAGTTTTGATCATTCAATTTAATTCAAATCTTCCAATAACATCATTATTTGGCCTTGTTGATTAAATGAAAGTTGTATGTTAAAGTTTGATAGTAATTTTAAAAATAATTTCTGTAAATTTAAATTTACAAATAATTTTCAAAAATGGAAAACAAAGTGAAATACAGTTGCATGTCAAAAATCAACAATCATGTTTTCTGATTTGGATTTCATGAATGTGTTAGGGCTTAAAAATTATGATTTTTAATATACATATCATAATTTTTAGTTGAGAAATCCGTGTGAATTTTGGAGTTGAACGAATTGGGTGTTTTGGTGGTTTGCCGTTGATCGGCGCGATGATCGGAGCTGAAATCTTGGTCGAAGCAAGCTTTTGTAATGTTGATGAGGGGAAAAATGATTTTGAATTTTTCGTATGGCCGATTTGATCTGAATTGATCATAGTAGGGTTTCGTCGTTAGTTTTATAGGCTTTTGTTTTTGCGACCGTCGCTTCGCAACTAGACCATCGAGGACGTTCGCGTTAAGGGGGATGGAGGCTCGGGGTCGAGGTGTTTCGATGGTGAGGACGACATGGGCTAACGGCGTCATGATCGTCGGCGTTGGGGGAATTTTGTGATCGAGGTTGTTTCAGATTTTCAAGCAGATGATCGAAACTTTGATGCGTGAGGTTGTGGTTCGATCTGTGTGTTCGATCGAGGTCGCATGGGTTCGTAGGTTTGTCGTTGATGGTCGCGACGACCTACGGTAGCCGGTGCTACCGGTGCACGTGCACCGTGCACGATTTCGGGACAAGTGAAGTTTTTGAGTTGGGGAAGACGAGAGTGACTCGAAGTGGTAATCGCGTTTTCATAGTGACGACTCGAAGTAGTTGGATCTGGGTTTTGCTTCGGGGTAGGCACGAGTAGTTGAAGTGATCGACTCGAGCTTTAGGTGATGCTTTTCTGGTTAGTTCTGTGTAATAATATAAAGTTTACATATTAAAACTTACTGTTGAAATAAATGAAATCAAGCATTAAATTATAAACAAGTTTTATAAAAGAAACAAATTTTCAAAGTTAAAACTTGTTCTTTTGAAATAAATGCAAATCAAACTTTCAAAAGAGTAAATTGAATTTATTCTCAAATTTAAGATGTTTTTAGGTGATTTCTTTTGAAAGTAATTATCTTAAGTAAATTTTGAATTTCAATTTAAAAGAGCGTTTTGAATTTAAATATTGAATCAAAGTTTTAAGTAAAATTTTAAAATAATGATTTTAAAACTAAGTTTCAATTTATATTGAAAATAAATAAGTTTAAATTAGATAATTAAAGTATTTTAAATTTTAAATTGATTTCTAAATGCTTTATCTTCAAATAAGGCTATTATTATAATTTTGTAAACCAAATTAAATAATTTATCTTTAAGTTAATAAGATTTAATTTATTCAAATAATTTGTTTATGAAGATAAATATGGTTAATTTATCTTTGTTATGAACTTAAGAATACTTAATTAAATATGATTTGTTTATAAGTAAAAAATTAATTAAGAAGTTAACAAATTATTTAATTAATTTTAAATGATTAATTAATTTTTGGTTAATTTTAAATAATCGCTTAATTATGAGTTAATTAAGTGTAATTACTTAATGAAGTAATTAATGGTTAATTATTGAATGTAATTAAGGAAAGAGGAAATTACTTATGGAAGTAATTAATGGAAATTACTTATGAAAGTAATTGAGTGAAGTGATTAAGGGTTAATCACTTGGTGTTATTATTTTAAGGATTAATTAAATATAATAGATTTGAAGTTAATTAATTTTAGAGTAATTAATTAAAGAATTAAGGATTATTTAATGATTGAATTAATTACTTGTTAAGTAATTAATTAAGAGAGTAATCATCTAATGGAAGTAATTAGAAGATAATTACTTATGTAAGTAATTAAGGGTTAATTACTTAGTTAATTTTAGTTAATTAATTAATGTGATTAATTAAGTAATGAATGTGATTAATTTAAGATAAATTAATTAAATAAAAATGTAATTAATTAATAAAATAATTAATTAAGGATTATTTATTAATTGATTAATAATCACTTAATGAAGTAATTAAAGATTAATTAATTAGATTAATTAATCAAAGGGTTAATATAATTAATTAAGAAGTTAATTAATTAAGATAAGTAATTACAAGTTGTTAATTACTATTTATGATTAATTAAGACTAATTAATGAGATGGTTAATTACAAGTTAATTATTTAATTAAAGGAATTATTAATTAATAAGGATCATTGGTTAATATAATTAATGAAATTAATCAAGGTTGATTATTAAAAATGATTAATTAAAAGTACGATTAATTAATTGTAATTAATTGAGGATTAATGCAATTAGTCATAGTTGATTAATTAATGGAAGTAAATGAAGGACCATTAATTAATGAAAGTAATTAAAGGTTAAGTACTGTATATGGTTAAGGATAATTACTTGAATAAAATTAAAGGATGATTAATCATGGGATATTAATTAAGAAAGATCATTAAGAGATCATTAATTAATTAATTCGTAATTAATTAATGTTGAGTAAGAAGAGTTAAGGTTAATTAAATTGATTTACAGTTAATAAATTTTGCTTATGGATGATTGATTGATATTGGATGATTGATATTGGATGTTTGATGGATAATTTGGGTGTGATATCTCTGATATGTGATATGCTGCTTTGTGAGATAATTGGTTGATATGAATTATCTATTGTGATAATGTGATTCATCTATCTGTTTATGTTATTCTGAATATAAGTTAATTGTTTAAAACCCTTAAACAACTTGGATATTAAAATGGCGTTTGGTTTCGGTGAGACCGGGATCGGGTTTCCATATTTGGATAATCCAAAAATGACATTGATCCAAATTAAATGTTAGGTCGTGAATCCAAGTGGAGCTTAGTGAAGACTCGAAGTGTAAGAACTATTCGTCAGTATAACTCTGGGGGTGATTCCGTGATGAGTTTGACGGAGATAGTACTTACAGGTTCGAGATGGTGATTCAGAGTGCAAGGGCTATGGTCGTTGACTCTGAGGGTGATTCCAAAATAAGTGCAACGAGATAGTGCCTTCAGTTTCGTTCGAACCCGGAACGAACTTATATGGATTGAATGCTTTCAGAACATCGTCAGGTGGACGATGATCATTCTAAGATAGATGTGTTCTATAAAGGTAATCGCAGCCTCAAGCGTCATCAACCGGGAATGGCTAAAACAGGGGAGGTGCAGAAAGGCTAGGTGGGTAGCATCCATTTCAGGGTGAGGTCATCCCTGTCTAGATGTCCCTTTTATTTCGTCTTAGTGGATGGTTGGTCGCGCCAACCATGGAGTGATCTTACTCGGGACTGTCCAGTAAGGAGTGGTCCCAACTTTGTGATGTAGGGGATTGGGAGTAATCCTCAGTGCAGTGATCTAGGCCACGTACTGTGACGGGCGGTACCCCGGTAGCCCTGCCATTGTTGGAAACCCATTCTTCCTACGAGACCCTACGGTTTTGATTGTATTACCCACTTTTGTGGCTAGTAGCTGGAATTTAATGAATGTAACAATTTCGGCTATTTCTTATTCACTTAAAAACCCTAGGCACTATTATAATATCACTGGATTTCCTATCAAATGTTTTGGTTAGCGTAAGGTAAAACTTTTCCATGTTTATGTGTGGGAAGTCTTACGTGATACCTTTTATTTTCAAAGGATTTTCTAAAGTTAAGCAATTTTAACCCGTTTACTCACACCAGACCCCTGTCTGACCCGAGTGTTTATTTTCTGTTTTATTAAACTCTTGGGTACTCATATTATGTATGAGTAGTCGAGGGATTCATGTTAGCTTGACGAATTCTAGAGGAGTTTTGGAGCAGGGGGCTTCAGCGTGTAGATATATTATGGTTCCGTTGTGTTTGTGTGATATCTGTATCTTGTGATATCTTGAGTTGTATAGTTAGACAGATGTTTATAACTGTCTAATATGTGTTGTATAAGTTGTGTACTCTGATGTATATGATACTATGTAATATTTTATGTGATATATTATATTTCATTCGTTCCGCTGTGAGTATCCGATGTTGTTGAGTTTCTTCTTTCTTATATTTTCTTCTTATATCCCTTTCTTTCTTAATTCATGATGCATTTTTCTAGAGATAGAAAAACGGGTTGTGACAGCTTGGTTTCAGAGCCAGCGTCGACCGAAGGTGGCCAGTTCGGCCGTGCACGTGCACGCAAACATGTGTGTGTCTGGTTTGTTTGAAGATCGAGGAAGAAGAAGAATAGCTCGAAGTTGATCTTGGGTTTTCGAATTTGGCTCAGGTTCGTTCTCTGAGGAACTCGTATGGGTTTTTATAACAGGTTTTAAAATATTAAACATAGCAAAAATTTAAAAGAAAAGGGGTAGCTCGATGCAAGGCTCAGCGGATTTGGTATTTGACTCGGGTTGAAACCCGAATTCGTCTCGGGTTTGTATTGAAAACAGTTTTTGATTTTTTTAAAATAAAAACAAAATTTTCAAAATCTAAATTTAATCAAGTTTTTATCACTTTCTTAATTAAAAATAAATGTTTTATACTAGTATTAGAATTAGTTAAAGTTTTAAATAAATTATTTCAAATTAATTAAGTTAAAGTGTTTTATTTCAATATTTTAAAAGAATTCTTAAGTTTATTTAAAATAAATTTAAATGGTATATTTTAGTAGTTAAAAGATGATGGGTTTAATTAACTTAAGAATTTTAAGTTAATTCATATGTTAAAATAAATTTAATTTTCAAAGGTTATTTAAAATAAGATTTAAATGATGATTATGTAATTGATTAAGATAAATGGGTTATCTTAAAGGATCATTAAGTTGAAATTTAATGGTAATTACTTAATTAAAGGTTAATTAAGTATTAATTAAGGATTAATTATTTTGTTAAGAGTTAATTAATTAATGATGAGTAATTAAAGGATGATTACTTAATGGAATCAGTTAGGTATAATTACTTAATGTAATTAATAAAAGATTATTACTTAATGTAATTAAGGGGAAATTACTTTGTGTAATTATATCAAAGGATAACTAATTAATTAAGATTAATTAATGTAGGTAATTGTGGGTAGTTAATTACTTAAAGATAATTACTTAATGAAAGTAATTAAGGATAATTAATTAATGATTAAAAGTTGATTAATCAAGTGATTAAAAAAATAATTAATTAAAAGATAATTTGTAATTAAAAGTTAATTAATTAAACATTAATTAATAATTAAGGGTTAATCACTTAATAATTAAAGGTTAATTAATTAATTAGAGGATGATTAATTAATGTAACTAATTAAGGTTAATTAATTAATATAATTAACTTAAGGTACTTAATTTATGTGATTAATAAAGAATAGTTAATTAGTTAAGGATAATTAATTATGATGGGTAATTAAGGTTGATTAATTAATTTCATTAATTAAAACAATAACAAATGGTTTGTGATTAGTTAATGTTAATTAACCAGGATTAATAATTAATCTGGTTTAAAATATTTATAATTAGGTGATTAAATTAATCTTTCTTATGAATGATTGTATTATATTGAATACCTTGAATTGTTTGATATCTCTGATGTGTAATGTTCTGTGATATGAATTGCTTTGGATTAAGCTGTGAACTGTGATTTATTTATCTATATTGAATTTACTTGTTAATCTATGAATAAAAGATAAGCGTTATAGGATTATACCACTTATCGATATTGTTGTGTTTGAATTGATGATGGTTGTAATATTTTATTGTTGTGTGCAAAAACCCCTGGACTACACTACACACACAAATATGGATTTCACAGGAAATTGGTAAAGTGACGGATTTTTGAATTTAATATTATTTTATTCAAAATGATAAAAGAATTTCAAAGTTGAATTTTGAATCCAAAATGGTTTGGAAGTGAAATTGGGTTTAATATGAAAGAAGTTTTGAAGTTAAAATTATTTTGAAGGGCTTGTTCAAGTTTTGAAATTAAAATAATATAATTTGAATTTGAATTCAAGATTTGGAAGTTGAATTCTATATACCTATGTTTATTTGGAATCTGTGGTTTAAAGGGGTTATATAGGTTTTATGATTTTAAACCATTTTAAAAATATTTTAAAAGAAATTATTTTGGAAATTTGAATTTAATTATAATAGAACTTGTCGAGAATACGGCAGTTCGCTGATTTTTCAATGTATACTTTAAAAAGCTATAACTTGAGTAAGTTTAATCGGATTTTCCCGAAACGAAAAAACATTTGTTTTCAAATGATAAATGCTTTCGTATAAAGAAAGGATTTTCAGTTTTTGTTGAAAGGATTTCAAGTTGGGTGTAAATCAAATTTGAATTGGAAATAGTTTTGAAAACTATGAATGAATCTTTTTCAAAGATTGGTGAACCTTGTTTTCAAATTGAAGAGGATCTTCAAGGGTGAATCTTTTATTTAAACCATTCAAAAGAAAAGGTTTGGGCCAAAAGTTGTGACTTAACTAAGATCCCAATATATTCATATGCTTTTTAAAACAAACGCTCATAATTCGGTTTAGCCAGGAGAGGACTTTATGTCATAAAACCCATTCCGAATAGTGATACGACGAAGTGGATAACATTAGAAGACGGCGGTGAAGATCGGGTATTCTCGAGAACGAAAGGATTACCCATCGAATGACTCTACACTGAGTTGTTTCGGTATAGAGATCTCCATATGTGATGGGGAGTTCGATCAAGATTGTGAATACCTGGATTTGCAAGGGCTTCTTTGAAGTGCCTTCGGTTCCATTTGGACCCAGGATGGACTTGTATGTATGTATGTATGTCTGACGTTACACTTTGAATTGTAAAGCTGGTTTCTATCAAATACGTTTCTGTTTTGTGGCGGAGAATTTATTCTCTTAGTTTAACATCCTTCTCTAAGACGTACGAGCTCAGAGATTATGTAGTTGATATTTACTAGTGATATATTATCAACTTGGTAATGTGGCATGCTAAGTACTGATCACTTGTTTATCAAAGCCTGGCTTTTGTGAAAGAGCGTAGCTTTGTGGACGAGACTTCGTCAAACCTCACAACCCGAAAATGGTCGAAACATGAAGGATGCAGTAAGGTTATGAGGGTCGCGCCCTTTAGAGTATGTGCATTTCCTTCTGGATAAAAAGTGGCATCATCGTATGGAGCCTAGAAATTTAACTTATGTGGTTGTTGGAATTTTTTGGTGTATAGGTACCTCGGATAAAGGTCGGTGACGAACGGGGGATGGCATACTCGTGACAGTTAGTTACCTAGTTACAGAGGTAACCCGACCTTGTGTTGGCAGAGAGCTGGTTAAGTTCTCGGGGCATCCCTCTAGAGGCGTACCCATTCGGTGAAGGAAGTTCCTTATCCTTGACCATTTATTGGAAATCCAATCACCCAATATGCGCCCTGTATGGTTTTAGTTGTAGAACCTGCCATTTAACATGGTAGATATGGTAGGCATACTATAATGGTACGTATAATGGCTAAGATTTATATTATACTTTCGAACCGTTTTCTGCACTATGCACTAATAATAATATCAAAAGGATTTTCGCCTATCAAGCATGTTTGACTATCATAAGGAGAAATCTCCTCCAATTGTGCGATCGCATTATGTGTGTGGCGGAAGGCCTTATGGTAGTTTCATTTTCCAAAAAGCATAGAGAATTTATTTTTAAATTCTTTTTGTTTTTTTGTACAAACAACTATTTTTGTTTTCTCACACCAGTCCCATGACTGACCTGGAGTTTATTGTTCCCTTTCTAAACTCTAGATGCCCATAATTTTCCACAAGGGCAACCTAGGGTCAGGTTATCAGAGAGTCAGCTTGTAGGCGTAATTCTTGGTAATATTTGGAGTCTTTGGATTGGCGATCGCATTGTGAACCTGTCACGACCCAAATTTCAGTGTTCGAAAATCGACATCCGTACTTCACTTGTACTCGAATGCCGCAGATTCAATCATTGAAATCCAATTCGTGTCGGAGCTTATAACACATTAAGTACAACAACACAACAGAACAAAAGATAATATCATTTATATACAACAGATACGTTATCTGATACAATAATGATACAACTTAGATATCGATACAAATATCAAAAACTAGATACAACAGCGGAAAGAGATAACATAAACCTGAACTTCTAAGAGAGATCTCCAACATTTGCATCTGCAACTCCATAACTAAAGCTCTAAAAACTCCAAAGACTAGATCCACCAACATGCTTTCCAAACGCGAAGCGAGAAACCCCCATCACGTTGTGCTAAGCAAGGTCAGCCATGTATGCTGAAGTGTAGCAAATGCGATCCCCAAATCCAAAGGCTTTGAAGGCTATCGAATATATAATTACTATTTGATTATCTAAATAACCCAATTCTAGACTGCCCGTGTGGAAAATTGTGGGCACCCAAAGTTTAGGAAGGGAACAACAAACTTCGGATCAGTCATGAGAATGGTATGAGCAAACAAAAACAGTTTATTTTTAAAACAAACAACAAAAGAATTTAAAACAGTTAAAACCACAATGCTTTTTGGAAAATGAAACTTCCATAAGGCTTCCCGCCACACACACAATGCAAGCACACACTTGGAGGAGATTTCTCCTTATGACAGTCAAAAATGCTTGATACGCGAAAACCATTTGATATTATTATTAGTGCACGGTGCAGAAAACATTTCGAAAGTATAATATTAATCTTAGCCAGCATAGGTACCATTATACTATGCCTACTATAGCTACCACCCGAGGTGGCAGGTTATACAACTGCAATCGTAAAGGGCTCGTATTGGATGATTGGATTTCCAACAAATGGTCAGGCAAATGAACTTTCTGGGCCACATAGGAATGCCTTTGGAGGGACGCCCCGAGAACCTACCCAGCTCTCTGCCAACACAAGGCCGGTTTACGTCCTTCCCGGGAGTAACACCTAAGATATGCTACCTCCGGTCGTTTGCGACCTTTATCCGAGAGCTCTCAACCACAACCATCACACCGTAATAGATTTACAGTGTCCACATGAGTTAAGTATCTGGGCTCCATACTATGGTACCACCCTTTTCCAGAAGGAATGGACATACCCTAGGGGCGCGACCCCTGCAACCTTGCCGCATGTTTCCTGTTTCGACCATTTTCGAAGTGTGAGGTCCTGACGCAGTCTCGTCCCCAAAGCTACGCTTTTTCACAAAGCCATGCTTTGATCAACAAATGATCAGCAGCACTTCGTATGCCACATTACCAAATTGGGAATGTATCACTAGTAACCATCAACTACATAACCTCTGAGCTCGTACGTCTCAGAGAAGGGTGTTAAGCTAAGAGAATAAATCTCCGCCACCAAATAGAAATGTATTTGATAGAAACCGACTTTACATCTCAAAGTATAATGTCAGACACACATTCGTACAAGTCTGTTCCAGGTTCGAACAGAACTGAAGGCACTTCCAAAGATGCCCTTGCAATCCGGGCATTCACAATCCCGATCGGACTCCCCATCACATATGGAGATCCCTATACCGTAGCTATTCAGTGCAGAGTCATTCGATAGGTTATCCTATCATTCTAGTAAATACCCGGTCTTCACCACCGGTCTTCAAATGCTATCCATAACGTCGTATCATTATTCGAAATGGGTTATATGACACAAGGTCCTCTCCCGGCTAAATCGAATAATGAGCGTAATATTTAAAAACATTTGGATATGGGATTTTAGTTAAGTCACAACTTTAAAACCCAAAACCTTTCTTTTAAAATGGTTTAGACAATTTACCATTTTTAAATCTTTTAACAAAAAGATTCACTTCGCAAAGTTCACCTATTTTCACAAAGATCCATTCACAGATTTCAAAATAATTTCCATTTCAAATTGGATTAACTCATCCAATCTTTAAATCAAAGATTCAATTTATAGCTTTCAAACCCGTTTCCGAAGGTTCATTCATAACTTGGAAAACCATTACATTTCAAATTTGAAATCCCTTTAACATAAATTGGAAATTCTGTCCATATATGAAAGCTTTTATTATTTGAAAACAAATAATTTTCGTTTAGGAAAAATCTGATTACATTTATACAAGTTAAAACTCTTAGGTTAAATTCAAATTCCCAAAACAATATCCTTTAAATGGTTTAAAACCCATATAAACTTGTATAACCTTTTTAAACAAAAATTTCAATATAGAATTCAATGTCAAATCTTGAATTCAAATTCAAATCAAACTACTTAAATCTCAAAACTTTATCAAGTTATTTAAAACAACTTTTATCTTCAAAACTCCTTTACAAAAGCTTTTCGCATTTTACCCAATTCTTATTTCAAAAACCATTTGGATTCAAAATTCAATTTTAAAACCATTTCAAAAATGTGACTTAACCAATTTCCTCTTGCAATCCATATTTGTGTGTGTAAGGTGTAGTCCAGGGGTTTTACACAATAGTGCAATATCAACAACCATCACAGATTCAAGTATAGCAGTATCGATAAGCGGTATAATCTATAACGCTTATCGTTCATTCACAGAATCACAGATAATATGTAAATGGATCAAAAGTAAATAAATAAATTATAGACAACTCAATTCACAGAACAGGATATCACAGATCAAAGAGAATAATCAATTCAAGGCATCACATACAATACAAACATTCATAAGCAATGCAAACATTCAAAAATCCTTTATAAGCAGGATTAATTTATTGTTTAATCCATAATTAATTCAAATTTAATTTCCCAATTAAATTAATTACTTATGAATTAATTACCCCATCCTGATTATAACTTAACCAAATTAATAAATTACTAATCCTGGTTAATTTACATTAATTAATTACAAACCATTTTAATTAATTAATTCTTAATCATTTATTAATTTACCTTAATTTATTTATTATCCTTAATTAATTAATTAACCCTTAATTAATTATCATTTAATTAATTTTTCTTAATTAATTATAATAAGTGATTATCCCTAATCACTTTCATTAATTAATTCTTTAATTAATTATCCTCAAATTAATTTATAAATTACCCACATTAATTATCCTTAATTAATTATAGTAATTATCTCTAATTACTTAATTAACCTTTACCATTAGTTAATTACTTTTAACTAAGTAATTATCTTTAAGTAATTAATTACCTTTAATTACTTATATAAATTAATATTCTAATTAATTAATTAATTATCCAGTTATGTTTATTAAGTAATTATATTTAAATTTAATTGCATAAAGTAATTATTCTTACTTAATTACCTAATCACATTCTTTAATTTATCAAAAAATTAATTAATTTTAAAGATAAACCCTTTTTATCTTTAATTAACCACTTAATTACAATATTTAAATCTTACTTTAATGAACCTTTGAAATAGAGTTATTTATTATCCCATATATTGACTAAAGACTTTAACTAAATTATCGATTAAACATTTTTTCTTTCTTAATCAATTAATTAATTACTCAAGTTAACTTTTTTTTTACAATTCTCATTTATTCAAACACTTGAATGAGTATCAATTATTACAAAAATGTTATTTAAGAAAACAAGTCAAAACTGGATTTGTTTAAATATTAAAACCTGATTTATTTTAGAATTTAAAACTGTCATAAACATAATCACCTAGACCCAAGGTAGCTTCGAGTAATTACTCGAGCCAAATGCCATTTTTCTCGAGCAAAACTTCGAGTCACTCACGACCCTACTTACTCTGAGTCAAACCCTCTTAATCTCGAACAAAATCCTAAGACTCCTTCATCTTCCCCAAACCTATCAGCAAAATGTATACACACTGACATGCATTTCCGTGCACAGGCGATTGGAGCCATTCTGATCGACTTCACCGTTGCCAACTCATCACCCACGACCTCCACTTACCTCGCAACCACCCAGATCGTCAAATTCAACAGAGGGTTGCAATTCGAACAATACAAACGACTACTTGAACAACCACTTATTCAAAAACCCATCGCGAATCAACACCTCCGATCACTGGTGAACTCGCTGCCGCGTCCAGGAATTCATCAGAGCCTCCTCTTCCTGTCCTCCCTGACCATTACCCACGTTCCCCCACGATGACGCATTTTCCCCAAAATCTTCATCGATCAAACTGGGTTATTAAACCCTAAACCAACGTCGATCGATCGCCACGATGCATTAAAATTTCCCTTACTATTTTTCCATTGATCAACATTCACCAAGCTACCATCGATGTTGAGTGTGATATCCCGGAATTTTTGGCAATATAAATTTAATAATCTGTATGGAAAATTAAATTAGTTTGATAATAATTGTTAATAAGATTTGAATTGATGTAATAATCTTCCTTTAAATAAATATTTAACTGATGATTTATCTTTAAAAAGCTAGTAGATTGTTTTCTAATAATATAGATAATATATATATGTGTGTGTATAATCTAAAGATCAGTTTTAAAATTTAATAAATAAGAATTTGTTTTAAAGCATGTTAAAAAAATAATAAAATTTGTTTAAATGATTTTAACTTACATTTAAATTTAACAAAGGTTGTTTTGTTTTTGTTTTAAATATAGTTGATAAAATAAGTAATTTATTTATGTAGTGATCATTTCATTTATGAATTAATAATGAGTTATTTTTAAACGATAACAATAATGTAATATCTTTACAATGGATTTTAAATAAATGGAAGTTATTATGTTAATTTTATGTATATACATATGTATTTTGGAAAGCTATGATTTATAAATTTAAAAGAAAAAATCTTTCAACAATGTTTAAAAATAAAACAAACGTTATAAATATGAAACATAAGTGTAAACCACATATATGATTATAAAAATTAGTCTGAATACATAAACTTAAGAAATTGTAATATTAACATAAGAATAAGAAATAATAAGTAAATAAGGAATAAACAAAGGCAATGACTAAAACAAATTTTATAATATGTATGTAAATTACAAAAGCAAGTATTCATGACTATAAAATAGATATGCAAGCTAAAGAGTAAACAAAATAAAATAAAATGCAAGTAGCTTGTAAAGTAAGATTCAGACAAATATGAACGTCAAATATGAAACAAACTAGGTTTATGTAAAATAAAATATAATACCGATAGCTTGTAGATTAAGACTCAGGCAAGAAATAAAAAGAAAATAAAATATGCAGGTTGCTTGTAAGAGAATGCAAAACAAAAATATCTATACATAAGAATGAGTAATAGGAGACATTAAGTACATTAGCATTAAATGACTCAATTTATTAGCAGCCACCTAAGTCATTTCGAAATCTTATAAGATCATTTCAGGCCCAAACAAATAAAATCTTACCTGATAAAAACAAAACACAATAATGGTATTTGCAAACTTGCTAACCCAGTTATCACCTACCTGCAAATAGCCTAAACCCAGGTATCACCTACCCTGTAAACTTCTTTGTATACATGCCTTCTTATTTAGTTCGTTCAACATAGCATATCAAACTTGAAACAAAGAATTATTGGCAAACACTTCCATCTATACAACTATAATAAAAATTACAACTGAACATAAGCAAGAAGATTTAAAAGAAGAACAAGCCTGTAGCTTCCCAAATAAATGTGCTCTATCCCTATTTCCAAAAGCAAGATGAATGGAAGGAAAAGCAAGAAAATCATTTTCCAGTTTCCAAAGTTCAACCTGTTTCAAACCAAAGGATGCTCTATTCATTTGTTTTTTTTTACAAGCAAGGTGAGTAACTTAAATTTTAAAATACTTAAGTATATATGTTGCTTAATTATTGTCTGAGATGTGTATATATCTTAATGCATTCTTGTGTATATGTGTTACTGCATGTATGTATGTTGATAAACCTGAAATCCACCTCTGTATTTAAGATTTAAGCTCATTCTTTACTTCCAAAAATCATTTCTGCTTGATCTACTGGTTGTTAGGACTTAATATCTTAACAAGATATGTTTATTTGATTTTAAAGCAAATTTTAAAATTTGTATCTAACTTAAATAAGGTAGAGTATGCTCTGAAACCCTTAAGTACAGTATAAAACTTGAGTTTTGTAAAAACTCAAAATTTATAATTCCAGGATTCAAGAAGATGAATCTAACACCTAATTAAAATACTGATTTTTAAAACTTAAATCACATTTTTTAGAAACGAATTGTGTGAGTAATTCTGGTTTGCACTATTTGGGATATTTTAAGGACCTCGTGTGACCTACTTAAACGGGGTGGTCGGAATTCTTCCTATAGGTGGGAGAGTGACCGGAGGTAATGGGAAATTTGGGTGGAGGATGATCAAAGGCAGGTGGAGAGTGCGGTGGTGGATTCTTGGATGGGAACCCTAGTTTTATTAGTTTGGGAAGATTCGATCTTTTCTCCCTTTATAGTTGATCGAGTTGCATGAGACTCTGGGAGGGGGTAGCTGGGTCAATGGCGAAGGGGTAGCAGGAGCTGTCGACTTTCAGGTGGTCGGAGTGGCGAGGGAGAACCGTTGACAGGGTTGGGTAGGGGTGGATTTTGTGTTTCCAGGTTTTGACTTGTACTGCTCCTTTTTGATTTGGGCGTGGTGATGAATTTTGGGTGGTCGTGCCATTGTCTGGAGGTAGTCGGCGATGTGTTGGAGTGCCAGAGGGTGGCCGGCGTTGGTTGGGGCCACGGTGCACGTGCACCGTGCCATTGAAGTGGTTGGGGTTCTTGTTTTTTTTTCTGTGCGCAGTTTCTTTTTGGAGCTGGGGAAACTCGGGTTATTCGAGTATGCGACTCGAAGCAGCAAGGCAAAAGACTCGAAGCACATCTTAGTTGACTCGAGTCAGTTGTTGTTCCAGGCTAATTGTAAACCTGTCAGCAAATTTGTTTTTAAACCAATTTAAGTGAAACGTTAAATTGTATACAAGATTTGAACAAAGTTTAAATCAGTTTGAAGTGTGAATTCAAACTTATTGTTGAATTCAAATCTGAAATGAGATAAAGGTTTCAAAATGATTAAATGTGGATTTTCAGGTTTACTAACCTGAAATTTTTCACATTTTAAAATCCAATTCAAAATTTGAAAATAGAAATTTAACAGAGGTTTAAATTCGAAGTTTAAAGTATAGGTTCAAATAGACTTTGGATCTAAGGTAAAATGAAAATGAATTTGAATTTTTAAGCAAGATTTTAAAACCAAGTTTTTCAAAAGCAAGTAAAAACCAAAGTTTTTAAATTTAAGGTTAAACCAATGAGTTCAAGTTTTCTCGAATTCAAACCTGACATTTGAATCAGTTTTTAAATTTAAATATATGAAACCAGTTTAAATAAAATAGTTTTGGAAAGTAAATTTGTTTCAAATAGAATTTGAATTTGGTAAATATTTAAAATAATCTCCTTTTGAATCTTGAATTCAAAATGGAATTTGAATCTAAATTTAAAAAGTGTAATGTTCTAATACACTTTTATATTACTTAAGTCATTAAATAAGAAATAAATTATCTTAAGAATAATTAAGGCATTAAATGATTTAATTAATAAGATAATAAAGGAATGGTAATTTATTAAATTTATAAATTAATAATTTAGATTAATTTATAGATAAAGATAAATTAAGAAGTAAATTAAGAGATGATATTAGTTAATAAAGAAAATTAACTACAGATTACTAATTAATTAATATGATTAATTTTTGATAAGTAATCAGATTAATTAGATAATCTATTGTAAATGGTTAAGCGTAATTACTTGATAAAAGTAAGTAAGAGATTAATTACTTATTGTAATTAATTTTGATAAATGATTTATTTAAGTTAATTAATTTAGTTTAATTAATTTAAGAAAATCATTTGATAAATTGATAAGTGAAATCACTTAGTGTATGCAGTGGAGCACAATTACTTAAGAAAGTAATTAATGTTAATTACTGAATGTAATTAATGAAAGATGATGTGTTAATAAAGTAATTTGGATAATTACTTTTGTAATTAATCAGAGGATTAATTAATGAAGATAATTAATTATGGGATAATTTATTTATTAATATAAATAATTAATAATAGTTAATTACTGGAATGTTATTAATCAAAGGTGATTGATACTTGTGTTTAATTAAAGACTAATCACTTAATGTAATTGAATTAAATAAAGTAATTTAATTTAAATATGAATTAGAGATCATTAATTAATATAATTAATGATGTAAATTGGTTAATTAAGGAATACTTAATAATGTGGTGGTTAATTTATGTAATTAATTAAGAATAAATGTAATCGATTATAAATGAAGTAATTAAATGTTAATTACTATAAATAATTTAGAACAATTAATTAATTTAAAGGCTAATTACCTATTGTAATTAGTGAATGATTAATCAAAGGTGTTTAATCAAGATGGATATTTAGAAGATGGTTAATTAATTTGATTTATAATTAATTAATGATTGTATAGGCAGGATTTATAGATAAAGAATTAATTTAATTTACTTTAAATTAATTAGAGATAGGAGTAGTTAATTTAATTCATTTTAAATTAATTACAAATTGTATGATTATAAATCATTGCTTATGGATGAATGATATTGATATTTCATTTGATGATTGTGATCTCAGATATGAGATGGGTAATATCTTGTGATATGGATGCTTGGTTTAAGTAGGATAATATTTAATTATCTGATGGATGATAATCTTGATTTTCTGTTTATGATGATGATGATTATCTATTGTGATGTTATGAATATTATATCTGTGTGTATGTTGATTATATTGAATTAAACTGTTAAGACTAAATAGACAACTTGGCCTTAAAAGACACGTTTTGGATTTCGATGAGACCGGGATCAGGTTTCCATATTAGGAATATCCGAAAACCACATCGATTCCAAATTAACGATAGGTCGTGAAATCTGAAGTGAAGATGGAGATTCAGAATGCAAGGTTTATCGTCGTTAACTCTGAGGGTGATTCCAAAATGAGTGTAACGAGATAATGCCTTCGGTTTCGTTCGAACCCGGAACGAACTTGTATGGATTGAATGCTTTCAACACATCGTCAGGTGGGCGATGAGCATTCTAAGAAATATGCTCTCTAAAGGTAATCGTAGCCTCAAGCCTCATCAACCGGGAATGGCTAAAACAGGGGAGGTGCAGCAAGGTTAGGTGGGTCATGCCCAAGCAAGACAAGGATATTCCCTTGTCTAGATGTCCCTTTATTTTTCGGCTGTGTGGGCGGTTGATTGCAACAACTGCCGGGGTTTATCTTGTTCGGGACTGTTCAGTAAGGAATGGTTCCGGCCTTGTGTTGCAGGGGGTCGGGAGTGATCCTCGGTACGTTGATCTAGGCCACGTACTGTGACGGGCGGTACCCCAGTAGCCCTGCCATTGTATGGAATCCACAATCCAATAAGTGCCAACGGTTTTGATTGTATTACCCACTTTTGTGGCTAGTAGCTGGAATTTAATAAATGTAACAATTTCGGCTATTTTCTATTTACTTGAAAACCCTAGACCTATTATAATATCACAGAATTTCCTATCAAATGTTTTGGTTAGCGTAAGGTAAAAACTTACCCATGTTTATTTGTGGGGAGTCTTACGTGATACCTTTTGTTTTCAAAAGATTTTTAAAGTTAAGCAACTTTAACTTGTTACTCATACCAGACCCATGTCTGACACGGAGTTTATTTTTGTTTTTCATAAACTCTCCGGTACCTAAATTTTTATGGGTAGCCAAGGGATTCAGGTTTGCTTTGACGAATTCTGGAGGAGCAACGGAGCAGGAGGCTTCGGCGTTGTTGATATATATATAGTTCCGCTGTGTTGGTATCTCTGAGTCTTATTGATTGAGTTGATTGTGTTATGTTGTATTAACTAGACAGGTGTTTATAACTGTCTAGTATGTGATGTATTCTCTATATAAGACTGATCATTGTTGTATACTATGTAAATATTTATGTGATTATTATAATTTATTCATTCCGCTGTGAGATTCTGATGTTGTTCTTTCTTCTCTATCTTTTCTATTTTCTCACCTCTTTCTTTCTTAAAGACGATACGTCTTTCTGGGCGTAGAAGGGCGGGTCGTCACATTGAGTACGATCCAAAGTTCGAAGTTGATCATCAGAGTTTTATGAAAATGCAGTTTCTGTTCAACAAACAATTTCTCATGATTTGCAAATCTAAAAATCTTGAAACAATTCTCTAAAATCATCATTTTGGAAATCAAAATTGGTTATGTAATCGAATTATGAAATTAAAACATTAAATTTTCGTATTTTATTTCAAAGCCTTACTGTAAATATTGTTTTTAGAAAAATTACTAAGTACAAACACCTGAAATGAATTTTAAAAATAATATTACATCCTTTTCCACCTTTCATCTTTAAGGATCCTAACCTATTACTGATTGTATGATGAGAATTTGAATTATCAAAATGGATTAAGCCTGTGAATTGTTTTTAAACAGAGAGATATGTCCTTGTAAACAAACATGCACACATCACATATATATTCAGACATGCACACCTATAAATATATATATATACACACATATATACATACATACATATATATATATATATCTAACATGCAGACATTTTAAAACAATCATACTTCAGAATTCAACCATAATATCAAATCGTATAAGCAGATACAAGTGAGTTTGCTCACCTGGTGGGTTGGACAGAGCAGAGAATAGTCTGGGAGTGTTCTTGCCTTTGAAAATTGATCTGGGCTTTGATGTTTTTGAATTAAATCTGAATCTGGTCTTATGTCGAACTTGAATTGCTTTTACTCTGTTCTGATTTCAGAAATGCTTCCAGGTTGTAAACTTTGATTCGTTTGTTTTTTGATCTGGTTAAACTGGAAGCTGATTTCCTTGAGTTTGATCTAGCTTTTAGTCTTTGATTTTATTTGCTTTTTGATTTCCAGGTTGTAGCCTGGTTTGAGATGATCTTTTTTTGATCATTTGATCTGAGATGATTAGATCAATAATCTGATTTTATTTTCTCCGATTTAAACTTACGGGTTCGTAAAAAAAAAAATTATGAGGATTTGCTTACTTTTGATTTTGATCTAGTTTTAGTTGTTTGAGATTTTTGTTTTTAGATATGAACATGAAGGTGAAAGAAAATGTTGAGAAAAGAATATGAGGAACTCTTGGAAAACAACCTGTTTATTTCTTTGTTCATTTTTTTCATGCATGTTTTTTTTTCTAATCTCAAATTAAAAGAAAAGTTTATTTCTTTTGCCACTTGTCACATAAATTTACAACTATATTTATTCCAAAAGATATATATACATATATGTGAGTTTTAAAACTTTCATTCTTATTTATATACATATATATGTTTAAATTACTTGTCCTTATATATCTTTCAAATAAAAATGCATATTTACAAAAATTAAGAAACAAGATTTTATTAATTTCAAATATACAGAAATTTTAAATTCAATATATTTACTAAATTTCAAAATCACACTTTATCTTGTACTTATACAATTTTTAAAACAAATGAATTGAGATCATTTTATTCGTTACTCATAAATAATTATATATATCCATATATATTAGTCCCTTGGAATATAAAGTTTAATAAATCCAATATTTATTTATAAGATATTTATCCTTGAATTTTTTTAAATCAAATTTCAAATTAAAAATAAATAAACATACATCTTATTAATTTTGAAAATTCAAACACAATTTATATTTTATTCCAAAATCTTCAAATTAATTCTCAATTAACTCATAATTTAACCACATTTTATATTAATTTCCAAATTAATTAGGCTTAAAAATCAGGAATGTTACAAATTCCCCCTTAGAAAATTTCATCCTCGAAATTTGCAAGACAGGAAGACAATCAAAAGAATATAGAAAGATTGAGAGATGAATCACCAGATCAAACCGAACATCTATTCGGCATTTGGCTTACCAAATCAGAATATCAACAATAGATACAAGAACGAATCTATTTAACACTTCACATGATATTCGGGTCATCCAGATCTACGAAGTAGTAAGGGCATTGGTCAGTTCGAAGGATAACCAACCGTATGTAGAATATGTCGGGCCCCAAAGAATAGACAAATATATGGATACAATTCCAAAAAATTTTAGTTTAGAAACCAAAGTATACCTATCAACCATAGCAACCAAGCAAACAATTCATCCAAACAAACAATTTTGACCTATCTGGAGTTTATGTCCCATACCAACTCATCTTTTGATTTAACCAGAATAATGATCTCTCACCAAAACTTTTCTCTCAAGCTGACATGAAACATCAAAGAACTGGAATTAAATGATGAACAAAAGAAATTGACAGAGAAAGATCATTCCTTAGTGTTACAGGTATTGACCATTTGTAGTGGTACTTCCCTGTCCCCTACCTCGTCCTCTTCTTGCACTCATACTTACTATCAGTGAATAGTAAGAGAATTTACTGAGGCATTCGAATGGATAACTCAGGGATACTCATTCTAGGGTATACTTTACCCTATCTCTAATGAGTTACCTAATGTGTTATACTCCTGAGCTAAAGTTTCAACCTTCAGCTCTGATACCTAGCTGTCACGACCCGAATTCCAGTGTTCGAAAATCGACATCCGTACTTCACTTGTACTCGAATGCCGCAGATTCAATCATTGAAATCCGATTCGTGCCGGAGCTTATAACACATTAAGTACAACAACACAACGGAAGAAAAAATAATATCATTTATATACAACAGATACGATATCTGATACAATAATGGTACAAATTAGATATCGATACAAATATCAAAGACTAGATACAGCCGCGAAAAGGGATAACATAAACTTGAACTTCTAAGAGAGAACTCCAACATTTGCATATGCAACTCCATAGCTAAAGCTCCAAAAACTCCAAAGACAAGATCAACCAACATGCTTTCCAAACGCGAAGCGAGAAACCCCCATCATGTTGTGCTAAGCAAGGTCAGCCATGAATGCTGAAGTGCAGCAAATGCGATCCCCAAACCCAAAGGCTTTGAAGGCTATCGAATCTATACCTACTATCTGATTATCTGAAAAACCCAACACTAGACTGCTCGTGTGGAGAATTGTGGGCACCCAGAGTTTAGGAAGGGAACAATAAACTCCGGGTCAGTCATGGGACTGGTATGAGCAAACAAAAACAGTTTATCTTTAAAACAAACAACAAAAGAATTTAAAACATTGAAAACTGCAATGCTTTTTGGAAAATGAAACTGCGATAAGGCCTCCCGCCACACACAATGCAAGCGTACACTAGGAGAAGATTTTTCCTTATGACAGTCAAAAATGCTTGATACGCGAAAACCATTTGATATTATTATTAGTGCATAGTGCAAAAAATAGTATAATATTAATCTTAGCCAGTGTAGGTACCATTATACTATGCCTACTATAGCTACCACCTGAGGTGGCAGGTTATACAACTGCAATCGTAAAGGGCTCATATTGGATAATTGGATTTCCAACAAATGGTCAGGAAAATGAACTTCCTGGGCCACATGGGAACGCCTCTGGAGGGACGCCTCGAGAACCTGCCCGGCTCTGTGCCAACACAAGACCGGTTTATGCCCTTCCCGGGAATAACACCTAAGATATGCCACCCCCGGTCGTTTGCGACCTTTATCCGAGAGCTCTCAACCACAACCATCACACCGTAATAGATTTACAGCGTCCACATGAGTTAAGCATCTGGGATCCATACCATGGTATCACCCTTTTCTAGAAGGAATGGACATACCCTAGGGGCGCGACCCCTGCAACCTTGCCGCATGTTTCCTGTTTCGACCATTTTCGAGGTGTGAGGTCCTGATGCAGTCTCGTCCACAAAGCTACGCGTTTTCACAAAGCCATGCTTTGATCAACAAATGATCAGCAGCACTTCGTATGCCACATTACCAAATTGGGAATGTATCACTAGTAACCATCAACTACATAACCTTTGAGCTCGTATGTCTCAGAGAAGGGTGTTAAGCTAAGAGAATAAATCTCCATCACCAAATAGAAATGTATTTGATAGAAATCGACTTTACATCTCAAAGTATAATGTCAGACACACATCCATACAAGTCTGTTCCAGGTTCGAACAGAACTGAAGGCACTTCCAAAGATGCCCTTGCAATCTGGGTATTCACAATTCCGATCGGACTCCCCATCACATATGGAGATCTCTATACCGTAGCTACTCAATGCAGAGTCATTCGATAGGTTATCCTATCGTTCTCGTAAATACCCAGTCTCCACCACCGATCTTCAAATGCTATCCATAACGTCGTATCATTATTCGAAATGGGTTATATGACACAAGGTCCTCTCCCGGCTAAACCGAATAATGAGCGCAATATTTAAAAACATATGGATATGGGATTTTAGTTAAGTCACAACTTTAAAATGAAAAACCTTTCTTTTCAAATCGTTTGAACTATTTACCATTTCCTAATCTTTTAACAAAAAGATTCACTTCACAAAGTTCACCCATTTTCACAAAGATCCATTCACAGATTTCAAAACAATTTCCATTTCAAATTGGATTAACTCACCCAATCTTTAAATCAAAGATTTAATTTATATCTTTCAAACTCATTTCCAAAGATTCATTCATAACTTGGAAAACCATTACATTTTAAATTTGAAATCCCTTTAACACAAATTGGAAATTCTTTCCTTATATGAAAGCTATTATTATTTGAAAACAAATAATTTTCGTTTAGGAAAAATCTGATTATATTTTTACAAGTTAAAACTCTTGGGTTAAATTCAAATTCCCAAAACAATATCCTTTAAATGGTTTAAAACCAATATAAACTTGTATAACCTTTTTAAACAAAAATTTCAATATAGAATTCAATTTCAAATCTTGAATTCAAATTCAAATCAAACAGCTTAAATCTCAAAACTTTATCAAGTTATTTAAAATAACTTTTATCTTTAAAACTCCTTTGCAAAAGATTTTCACATTTTACCCAATTCCATTTTTAAAAACCATTTGGATTCAAAATTCAACTTTAAAACCAATCCAAAAATATGTGACTTAACCAATTTCCTCGTGCAATCCATATTTGTGTGTGTAAGGTGTAGTCCAGGGGTTTTACACAATAGTGCAATATCATCAACCATCACAGATTCAAGTATAGCAGTATCGATAAGCGGTATAATCTATAACGTTATCGTTCATTCACAGATTCATAGATAATACGAAATGGATCACAGGTAAATAAATAAATTATACACAGCTCAATTCACAGAACATGATATCATAGATCAAAGAGAACAATCAATTCAAGGCATCACATACAATACAAACATTCGTAAGCAATGCAAGCATTAAAATCCTTTATAAGCAGGATTAATTTATAGTTTAATCCTTAATTAATTCAAATTTAATTTCCCAATTAAATTAGTTACTTATGAATTAATTACCTTATCCAGATTATAACTTAACTAAATTAATAAATTACTGATCCTGGTTAATTACATTAATCAATTACAAACCATTTTAATTAATTAATTCTTAATCATTTATTAATTTACTTAAATTATTAATTATCCTTAATTAATTAATTAACCCTTAATTAATTATCATTTAATTAATTTTTCTTAATTAATTATAATAAGTGATTATCCCTAATCACTTTCATTAATTAATCCTTTAATTAATTATCCTCAAATTGATTTATAAATTACCCAATTTAATTATCCTTAATTAATTATAGTAATTATCCTTAAATACTTATTTAACCTTAACCATTAGTTAATTACTTTTAACTAAGTAATTATCTTTAAGTAATTAATTACCTCTAATTACTTGTATAAATTAATTATCTGATTATGTTTATTAAGTAATTATCTTTGAATTTAATTGCACTCTTACTTAATTACCTAATCACATTCTTTTATTTATCAAAAACTTAATTAATTTTAAAGATAAACCCGTTTTATCTTTAATTAACCACTTAATTACAATATTTAAATCTTACTTTAATGAACCTTTGAAATAGAGTTATTTATTATCCCATACATTGACTAAAGACTTTGACTAAATTATCAATTAAACATTTTTTTCTTTCTTAATCAATTACTCAAGTTAGAACAATTTTACAATTCTCATTTATTCAAACACTTGAATGAGTATCAATTATTTACAAAATTTTATTTAAGAAAACAAGTCAAAATTGGATACGTTTAAATGTTAAAACCTGATTTATTTTAAAATTTAAAACTGTCATAAACATAATCACCTAGACCCAAGGTAGCTTCGAGTAATTACTCGAGCCAAATGCCATTTTTCCCGAGAAAAACTTCGGGTCACTCACGACCCTACTTACTCCGAGTCAAACCCTCTTAATCTCCAACAAAACCCCGAGACGCCTTCATCTTCCCCAAACCTATCAGCAAAACATATACACACTGACATGCATTTCCATGCACAAGCGATCGGAGCCATTCTGATCGACTTCACCGTTGCCAACTCATCACCCACGACCTCCACCTACCTCGCAAGCACCCAAATCATCAAAGTCAATAGAGGATCGCAATTCAACAGTACGAATGACTACCTGAACCAAAAATTATTCAAAAACCCGTCGCGAATCAACGCCTCCGATCACTGGTGAACTCACCGCCGCATCTAGGAGTTCATTAGAGCCTCCTCTTCCTGTCCCCTCGACCGATCACCCCACATTTCCCCACGATGACGCATTTTCTCCAAAATCTGCATCGATCAAACTGGGTTATTAAACCCTAAACCCACGTTGATCGATCGCCACGATGCATTAAAATTTCCCTTACTATTTTTCCATTGATCAACATTCACCAGGCTACATCGATGTTAAGTACGATCCAAAGTTCGACGTTGATCATCAGAGTTTTACAAAAATGCAATTTCTGTTCAACAAACAATTTCTCACGATTTGCAAAGCTAAAAATCTTGAAACAATTCTCTAAAATCATCATTTTGGAAATCGAAGTTGCTTATGTAATCGAATTATGAAATTAAAACATTAAATTTTCCTGTTTTATTTCAAAGCCTTAGTGTAAATATTGTTTTTAGAAAAATTACTAAGTATAAACACCTGAAATGATTTTTAAAAATAATATTACATCCTTTTCCACCTTTCATCTTCAAGGATCCTAAACTGTTACTGAATGTATGATGAGAATTTGAAATATCAAAATGGATTAAGCCTATGAATTGTTTTTAAACAGAGAGATATGTCCCAGTAAACAAACTTGCACACATCATATATATATTCAGACATGCACACCTATAAATATATATATATATATATATATATATATATATATATCCAACATGCAGACATTTTAAAACAATCACACTTCAGGTGTTAACCATAATATCAAAGCGTATAAGCAGATACAAGTGAGTTTGCTCACCTGATGGGTTGGACAGAGCAGAGAACAGTCTGGGAGTGTTCTTGCCTTTGAAAATTGATCTGGGCTTTGATGTCTTTGAGTTAAATCTAAATATGGTCTTGTGTTGAACTTGAATTGCTTTTATTCTGTTCTGATTTCAGAAATGCTTCCAGGTTGAAAACTTTGATTTGTTTGTGTTTTGATCTAGTTAAACTGGAAGTTGATTTGCTTGAGTTTGATCTTGCTTTCAGGCTTTGATTTTGTTTGCTTTTTGATTTCCAGGTTGTAGCTTGGTTTGAGATGATCTTTGTTTTGATCATTTGATCCGAGATGATCAGATCAATAATCTGATTTGATTTTCTCTGATTTAAACTTACAGGTTTGTAAAAATTTTTGTGAGGATTTGCTTACTTTGGATTTTTATCTAGTTTTAGTTGTTTGAGATTTTTGTTTTCAGATATGAACATGAAGATGAAAGAAAATGTTGAGAAAAGAATACGAGGAACTCTTGGAAAACAGCCTGTTTATTTCTTTGTTCATTTTTTTCATGCATGTTTTTTTTTTCTAATCTCAAATTAAAAGAAAAGTTTATTTCTTTTGCAACTTGTCTCATAAATTTACATTTTTTAATCTATATGGTTATTTGTTAAACACTTGTCAAAACACAAACTTTTATGTTTAAGTCCTTTCTCTTAAATTTATTTATACATTTTGTTTTTAAACCTTCATGCTAATATATTTATGATTAATGTTATATTCTTTTATATTTACAACTATATTTATTCCAAAAGATATATATACGTATATGTGAGTTTTAAAACTTTCATTCTTGTTTATATACATATATACATTTCAATTACTTGTCCTTATATATCTTTCAAATCAAAATGTGTATTTACAAAAATTAAGAAACAAGATTTTATTAGTTTCAAATATATGGAAATTTTAAATTCAATATATTTATTAAACTTCAAAATCACACTTTATCTTGTACTTATACAATTTAAAAAAAAGATTTGAAATCAATTTATTCATTACTCATAAATAATTATATATACCCATATATATTAGTTCCTTGGAATATAAAGTTTAATAAATCCAATATTTATTTATAAGATATTTATCCTTGAATTTTTTAAATCAAGTTCCGAATTAAAAATAAATAAACAAGCATCTTATTAATTTTGAAAATTCAAACACAATTTATATTTTATTCCCAAATCTTCAAATTAATTCTCAATTACAATTTAACCAAAGTTTTATATTAATTTCCAAATTAATTAGGATTAAAAATCGGTAATGTTACAGCACCGAGTTTGCTTAACTTCAGCTTGATGGTGGTTCTCGCTCCTGGTTTGGAGCTTTGGCATTGAAGATGTTGTTTTTCGCTGCTGTTGTCATCTTATTATTTCTGCAGTTGTATCTATCTCTGATAGTGTTGATCATTATATTTGTATCATTGTTGTATTAAATGTTGTGTATCCACAAAAGTTATTCTTTTGTTTTCGCTGTGTTGTTATCACCTTATGTTGTTATAAGCTCCAGCGAACCAGACTCAACATTTGAATCTGCGGCATTCAAATACAGATGAAGTATTTGGGTGTTGATTTTCGAACGCTGAATTCCGGATCCTTACAATTGGTATCAGAGCTGAAGGTTGAGTAAGAACTTTAGCTTAGGAGTATAACACATTTGGTGACTCATCATAGATAGGGATATAAATGCGTTAGAATGAGTAAATTCCCTAAGATATCTTGTCCGTATGCCTCAGTAAATTCTCTTACTATTCACTGATAGTAAGAATGAGTGCAAGAAGTGGATGAGATAGGGGACATGGGAGTACCACTTCAAACGGTCGATACCCTATAACAACAAGGAAACAACTTTTCCCCATCAATCTTCTTTTAATCATCATTTCAATTCTTTTGATGGCTTCCAGGCAGCTACAAGAAGAGGCTTTGGTGTGGTGGTGGCCCTGCGAATCATCGTAGAAAGTTCTTATTTCGTATTCTCTTCCTTAGTTTCTTATTAGCTTATTGTTTTTAACTTTAATAAATTTGAAATTTTAATTGAAATAAATTGGTTAACAAAATATGAAGTTAAATTAGATTGTAACCATTTGTCTGTTTTTGGCGTTTAGATATATATTCTACGAATTGTTAGTTAACCCTTCGGACTAACCAATGCCTCTGCATATTTTGTAGACTTGATGACCCATGCATTTCGTGAAATATTGAATAAGATCCTTTTCATTTTTATTGATGATATTCTAATCTACTCCAAATATAGAATAAATATTTCAGCTTGATCTAGAAAGTTATTATTCTGTGTGTTCATCTGTTCTTTGGTTGTCTCCCTGTCTAGCAAATTTCGGGGATGAAATTTTCTTAAGGGGGAATCAATAACGATCCCGGTTTTAAGTCAAATTAAATTTAGTAATTAATATAAAATTTTGGATTTAATCGTGAATTAATTTGAATTTTTATCAAAATAAATAAGATATGTGTTGTTATAAATAGATTGTAATTTGAAAATTTGATTTGAAATTCAAAAATAAATATCTTATAAATAAATTGGATTTGAAAACATTATAATTTAAATTAATAAAAATTTGTTTTCTAATTATATTAAGTATGCATTTTTATTTAGAAGTTATACTTTAAATTTAATATAATAAATTTTCAAAAGCTTTTTGAAGGTTAAATTCTATATTTTAAAGACTTGTATATATAATCTATATATGTGTTTATTTATTAATGTGCAATTAAATTTTGAAATCAATTTCTTTAAAGTTATAATATTTATAAAAAGTAAATGAACCAATTAATTTTAGAAAAACATAAACCATATAAAAAAAATCTTAAAAATATAAATACATGCATTATACATATGTAAATATTCTAAACATAAGGTAAATAGAATATAAATTTTTTAAAAGCATTTAATTACATGTAAAAGACATGTGTAAAGAAACATATAAATGAACAAATGTAAACTATATAACATAAGATTAAGCAAGTGTAATCATTTTATATCATGCATTAACAAATGTAAACCATGAAAACAAAAAATTAAATAAGTGTCATTTTCTTTTTATATTTAAAAAATAATAATAAAAGATAAAATGAGAACAAAGCTATATATACACAACTATTCTCCTACTTCTTCATTGTTGTTCATATTTTTCAAAATCCATAAACTAGAAAATTAAAACAAAACCTGTTTTCTCAAAACCTGAAAATAAAATTCAAAACAAACAAATTTGAAGCATCTCAACCTGAAGCAAGGGTTCAACTCAACATAATCAAATCCAAGCTTATCCTCTGTTCTCAATTTCCAGATCAACATCATAATCAAGCTTCAGATTCAATTAAAGTTCAGTTTCCAGGATCAAATTCCAGTTAAAAAAATCATTTCCAGGTTTTCAAGCCTGTGTTCTCTGTCTTCCCATCCAGGTGAGCAAACTTTTTTTTAAATCTCAAAACTATTTGCATGTGACAATATTTGAAGATATGATTGTGATAATGTTCGTTTGGATCTGAAATGTGCCTACAATTAATATCCTGAAGTAGATGCAGCGTTTTTGCCTCTGAAACTCTAACCGTGACCAAAAGTCGCTGCAGATCCACAAATTTTTTTTTTGAAATTGAAATTGGATTGGGAAGATTAGGGTTTGCAGCCATTGGAATGAGGAAGAGCATACGTACAAAATGAGGAATAAGCAATGACCTAAGGTTTATAACAACATATGTATAGGCAAAACAGAATAGAAAGAATGGGCTAGGTTGGATTTGGGTTTTGAACGATAATTGACCCGAAAAGCCCGTTTCGATTCCGGAACGGAAAAGGGTCAACCCATATATCAAAATATATGTTTCAAATAATTTTAAAATCGATGGAATAGGTTTCAAGTCCAAATTCTATCATATGAAGAAGTTATGCAAAATTCAGTTTATTTCAAATTGATTTCACTTAATTTCAATTTCACTTATTTCTAGACGTTTCAAGCCCGTACGATCAAACGACAAGCCCGATCGTTATGAAACTTGAAATCCTACAATAATTCACCGATACGGATCCGATGAAACTGGTTTCGTCGAAATCCGGGTCACTGGCCAAAATGGCTATTTTCCATTAATTAAATAAATTAATAATTAATTAATTAAATCCAATTTTTAAATTACAAATTGACAATTTTATCACCTTTATATTTCTTAAGCATTTACAAAAATTTAAACAAGTTTGGATGTAAATTAAAAGTTGATAAATCTATCAATTGCAGTGTTAATTTCTCCGCTTCATTATATTTAGAATTTATAAATTAAATTCTAAAAAACCTACTTATTATAATTTTAAGCCTTCTTATTCACATCTTTTACCAAAATAAGATTGCCACTACATTGGTTCTTGATTTATTACATTATTATCCTCAAATTCCATTTTAATTTCAATAACGTAGTATTTAAACGTTTTAATCCCATTTTATTTTGCAATAAATAACATTATTGAATTCTATACTTAAATTAAATTAATAAATCTTGCTTCCTATACTTAAATCAACCAATAGTCATATTATGGATGGATTAAACATTGGATGCAAAACTATTACATAAATTTCGTCATATTTCATCTAAATTCCATTTTAAAAGATTAAATTCATTTAATTGCAATTAATCCTTTTATTAAATTTTAAATTCCAATAAAATTAATAAAGCTTCATTCCCGATCCTTATAACTCAACAATTTGTCCAATATGAATAACCTTAACACGACTTACAAATATTACCTTAATTAACATCAACGTAATATTAAATTAGAATTGTTGTAACAAATTTCAAAGTTTAAATTTACAAGCAACCTACATAGGTAACATACAAAAATCGTTACCGTTAACCTTCAGTCACATTAATAGGCTTTTATTGCATACAAAACAATGTTACATTTATTTTCATAATGCTAATTTCATTTACTCTATCCGTTACTACATTTATATCCATTAAAGTAATATTTAATTACCTTTATTCGAAATAACCGTTTATTACCAATATACTCTTTATACTACTTGTATGGTTATTCTCCACAACAGTTACCATCCAACCTATTATTTAAAATTAAAGTCTCAAATAAATTTATTTATCTTGATTTCAATCTTTTATTACACTATTTATTACTTTACATAATAAAATAACATTTAAACTCAGCAATGTAATACTAAACTTCACTTTAAATCCAATTGATTACCAAATCAAAGTTTATACGTATTTCAAACAACTTATTATTATACTTACTCTCAGAACATTGGTTTTATTAAATGACCATTTATTAATATTTAATTTCCTTAATTTAATCCAATGCTTCATTTTTTCATATTTTCAATGTGTAGCTACGTAAACGTCTTCATTAATTCCATTGATTTGCATTAACTCCATTCCATAAATCTACATTCAATTACTACCTTTAAATAAGTTGACATTTCTATTAATTTCCATTCACACCTCCATTATTTTATATTAAAATCATTAAAGTAACGTTTATCAACAACACAAACATTATAAATACTTATCAACCTGCATCATCCCTATTACATAAATTTATGTTTTATCCCATTATAAATAAATGCGCACTTTAATTAATTCATATTTACATCCACTTGCGTATATAAAATTTTTGTAACCAAGTTATAACATTTACATTTTTCTTATTTTAATTTATTACCAAATCTTCATATTTACACTCAATTATAACTTTGCAATCTTAACAAATTCATAAATTGTCAATTGCCTAATATATACATTAATCAATTTAATACTTTCCTTTATTTCTCATATACAATTATATCCGGGTATAATCTTTTCACTACTTTCATTCATTAGAATTCTATTCAAATTTCAATTTCTTGCAATAACTCATTTATTATAAATTTGCATACCAATAAATTAGGTTCCAATAAATAGGATTTATTCAATTCAACCTTTTTAATTAAGTTTATTTTAATCAATACAATATTTCATAGGTTAATTCTTAACATTTACTTCATTAAAAATTATAACGATTATATTTCTTTATAAATTTAATTCCAAAATCTTATTAATATGACAAAATTTAATTACGAAATTCACGGGTCGTTACACTCTCCCCCACTCATAACTTTTCGTCCCCGAAAAGGAAAAAGAATGGAAAAGAAGAATTAAGAAATCAATATATCTTATTTAAAATATTAAATTTATAAACAAATAAATTTACAAAATTAATTAATTTAAATAAAATATACCGATTTATAACCATTAAATCTTTTTATACTCAATTTAATAAAGTTTGGAAAACATTTTCAAAATATTTCTAAGTCCAAAATTACAGAAAATTTTGGCAGTCTCCTTTATACGGAGAGTCTCGGAAGAAAATATAATATCAATATAACAATATACAACAAATATTTTCCAATATAATATATATCCCAACACGGGAAAACAATAGAATAACGATATAAACCGTAATCCGAAAACGTACCTATTAGTCGGGCAATTAACGCTTATTTTATGGAACCAAAAGCAGTAGGCATTGCTTCCATAACCTGTATTTCACTTATATAATCTAAAAAGGTTAACAAATATATAAAATGAAATATTAAAGTCGTTTCAACCTTAACAACAAATCAATACAACCAACAATCATTTGCAATCATCACATAGAATCAATACAAATCAATCATTCATTCATATCTAACAAAGCAAATAGTTGTTCGGGTTCAAACTTTAAATTGCAGAGAATGAAAAATAAACTATCAAGTGCATCATTTACTCAACAGTCTTAGATGAAACAAAATATGTTATTTATTCATCCAAACAATTTTAAATTTCCATACCCAAACAACCATAAGCTAAAACAACAACAATGATTAGTTTATTCTTATTAATTCTATTCATTTTCATTTATTGCCTACAATTATTCATCTCATATATTCAGGTCTTGTAAGTTTCTTTTTATTGCATTGCATTTATGCATTTCTCAATTTCATTCATTTATTTAATGCTTACATTTCTATTATATTTAATTATAGTAAAATTTTAATTACAACTTAAATTTATAACTTTATAACATCAATTCTTATAAATAAAGAATTTCATTAATTACCTTTATTACCGCAAATTTATTTATTGCATAATATCTATCACATTTTCTTATTAACGTTTCAACTTTTAATATTTGGTAAGTTATAAATATGCTTTTTAAGAATGTAATTGAAAGTTATACAAGTTTCCTCAATCCTTTTAAATTAATTAATGTTCAGTAATTATATCTTTTGTTTTATAAGTTACAATTTCAACTTTCTTGTTATTTCCTTTATAACCTATCCTTTAATTTCTTTTTATTTATAACTTAGCACTAAATCTCTTATTTCCTTTAGAGGTTTCAATTATTAATTACGTACGTTCAAATTCACTACAATAACTGAAATTATTAATTAATGGAAACTAAAGAATTTAAATACCGGGTTAATTTCAAATCATTTTAAAATAATAGATAAATGTATATACTTGCACTTTACATATCCAATTATATTTAAAACAATTTAACAAATTATATTTGGTTTATCAAACAAATCTGCAGTAAACCACTACAGTGGCCTTCCCACTTCGAAACTCGAAAATGAACATCGATGATGCGTGCACTCATCACCAAAATTATTTTCCAGCGACAAAGAGGGTAGTACAGAATTTTTTTTCTTTTCAACATTTCTTTTAAAACAATTATTTCAAATTATATTGAAATATTTATATCAGAAAATACTTCTAATACTATTATTACTATATTCCGAAATCATTTGAAAGGAATTTTTCAAAACCCCGGGACTTAAGTTCAAAATTTCCAATTTGATTTATTTTATTTTCAATCTTATTTCACTGTTATTTTCATTACCTAACAACCAATATAATCTTTATAAAAATTTACTTTGTTCATAGAAAATACAATAGGCAAAATTATTTCATTCACCTATATTCAAAACAAATATTATGTGGGTCTGTCCTATTAAGTGTTTAGAAATCCCTATTGATGTCATAGCGTTCCATGCACCAACCAGAATTTATATATACAAAATGAAACAAATTAACACAATAATAAAAGCTTTTTATAACACTAACAAGTACGCTCTCTCATATATACACTCAGCGACTCCCATAGGGTATTTCTACCCTATTAATAAAGAGTCAGACCCCACAAAGCTAAGGTTTATCGCTAAACCAAAGCTCTGATACTACATTGTAACATCCCGCCTTTTCGCACGCTTTAAATCGACACACATGCCAATTAAAACCATACGGAAGGGTGGATTTATTATGGGGTAAATAAGAAAAACGAGAAAGAAATAAAATAAAACAGAATCTCACAGCGGAAGGATAAAATATAATAATCAAATATACAGTTCATGAAGCTGTTTACAAAATATTTGATTTTACTTATAAAATATATATCAGAGTTGCACATACCAACGAATGAAATCGATGCAGCGGAATACAGTGTGTAGTGGAACAAATATAATAATAATAATAATAATAATGAAATCTTCATCTTCGTCCTCCAGAAATAAAGTCTTCGATCCTGAAATGCTCGAACTGACTCGAGCGAATTGAAAAGACAAAACACTCGAGTCAGACTAAAATATCTTATGTGAGTTAAATTAACAGAAATAAATATGAGTGCAGTAACTCAAGAGATGCTCGGGATTTACATCTCTTAAGGATCCGTTAAACTATTTACTATGTAGTATATTTCGCTATTATAATACTGTCTAATTGTAAAATAAACTTACTTTAAAATAGCGTTAAGGCTTTACATTTTCCACCTTAACACGTAATAGTGCCAATAGTCTATACAGTGCCTGCATATCTCCTGATCGGGAGACTACAAGAAGACACTCCATAGCTACGACACAAATAGAAACTCGTAGTAAAGGCTCGGTATGGTAGGTGACACGGCACAACTAGGCAATGCCAAGGTAGATATACCAATTACGCTTCTGAGTCGGTGGTAACGCGTAGCGCACAACTATCGCCCACCTCGAGCCACACCCACAAATAAAAAAAATCAAAAGTGGCCACCGAATCAATCCAAAAGTCAAAGTATAATATCGAAGGGATGTGTCCGATCAAAGGTGCGACCTCAATTAAACCGTCGATCGCTCCTGTTTTAGCCACCTTATGCCAACTCATGGGAGTTGGGTCCACGTATTTACCTCAACGAAAACGCCGCCACCATCCTACTTCATTCTGGAATCTTCACCGCGTATATGGTTGTTAAAGTGGTTTTCGGAGTTGGCAAAGAGTATGAAAACTTCCGATCCCGGTCTCTTCAACAACCAATCGTTATTATAACACCATGGTCTTTTCAAAATAGTTTATACTTTAAAACCAGAATATAATATCCCTTTTCAAAACCATATAAATACGATATCATTTCTATTTTAAAACCCAAATCAATATGATATCATTTTATTACACATATATCCTTTTCAAGAAATCTATATACCTTGAAATCTATGGCTTTGAACATAACTGAATATTTTTCAATGGTTTAAGTATTAAATTTCTTTATAAAATAAAATAGCTTCTTAATTTTCACAAATAAATTCCAAATACCGATTTGAACCTCCAAATAAAATAATTCAATTTCCATATATTACAAAGCGTTAAATATTCCACCATTTCAAAACTAATTCTTTGATAATTCCATATATATATCAAATTCAATTTTTAGTATTTAGATTTGAAATGTTTACTTAATAAATCAAACATCATTTAAGTAAAACCTTTAAGCTTCAAGCAACTGGATGTTCTTTAAATTTTATTTAACTTGATATATTCATTTACGTAAACTTGATATTTATTTAAATCTCTTTAACCCAAAATCAAGTTATAAAATCATGTCCTTTAAAAATCTCAATTTTTATTTAAATTTCTCATCCATTTTTATTCAAGTCAAATTCTTAAATCCTTCAATTCAAACAAACTTCATAATTATCTTCCAGGTTAATTTTAATTTAAGTCATCAATACTTTATATATACAATATCTTAAATAGGTACTTACCCATATAATAATAAAACAATCAAACTCCGTTATTCAACTTATTTTTATTAAACCAATTTATACATAGCTTAAATTCAAGAATTTAACTATATATATAAAATAATATTTATATAGTATCAAAATTAATATTTATTAAACCGTATATTTCTTTCCAAACTATAGAAAATCACCTTAAAATATTTTTATATATAGACCGCGGTGCCTGTATATAATTTTATGTCCTATGGTCAAGTGATACGGATATTTATCATTTCGATCCGTAATTTAAAAATAAAAATTTACGGTTATATATCGTTTCAAACCCCAATCTCGAAAGAAATGAAAATGCATAATAACTTGTAGTTTATAACAATATAAAATATAGCATCCATTCATCCAATATCAACCATCAACCGTTTATCGCAATCATCATCAAATTCAAACAATAGCATCAATATAGAACGGAAAGTAAACAACAGGTATTAAATAGTAGTTTATATTCAATAACAAATTTAATAACTGTTTAACCAGCAGTTTATATGCAATAATAAATAAATAAATTTAACTGGCAGTTTATATATGCAATGAATAATTAAATAACAATTTTAATAAATGCAATTAATCTGAGAGGATGATTAAAATACGCCAAACAATCATAGATAATTTTTAAATCACATCAAAATTTGATTTAACAAACATAAGAAATCTTAGAAGTTGTGAGTGGGTTAAAACACTCACTTTTTGAATTTAAATTGAATTAAAATCCAATTTAAACCCAAAAATTGAACAGTCTCCAAATTCGTCCAAACTAGTGCCAAAATGTTCGAAATTCTAATACGATCCCAGCAAAACAAACCGCGCATGAATCCAAGCTCGTATGAAAAAGTTAGTAAAATTAGAAGATTGAAAAATTCTGGTCCTAAGTCGACTTCGGGTTCAACTTCGGTCCACCGCCTCAATTCCCCGGTGCTTGCTTGGAGTTTTTGCCAAAACGACCCAGAGCAACTCGAGTAATTTTCTTCCTAACCCGAAGTAGATGCATCATTTTTGCCTCTGAAACTCGAAGCGCGACCAGAAGTTGCTGCAGATCCGCAAATTTTTTTTCTTCTAAAATTGAAATTGGATTGGGAAGATTAGGGTTTGCAGCCATTGGAATGAGGAAGAGCATACGTACAGAATGAGAAATAAGCAATGACCTAAGGTTTATAACAACATATATATAGGCAAATCAAAATAGAAAGAATGAGTTTGGTTGGATTTGGGTTTTGAACGATAATTGACCCGAAAAGCCCGTTTCGATTTCGGAACGGAAAAGGGTCAACCCATATATCAAAATATATGTTTTAAATGATTTTAAAATCGATGGAACAGGTTGCAAGTCCAAATTCCATCGTATGAAGAAGTTATGCAAAATTCGGTTTATTTCAAATTGATTTCACTTAATTTCAATTTCATTTATTTCTAGGCGTTTCAAGCCCGTACGATCATACGACAAGCCCGATCGTTATGAAACTTGAAATCCTAACTTAATTCACCGATACGGATCCGATGAAACTGGTTTCGTCGAAATTCGAGTCAGTGGCCAAAATGGCTATTTTTCCATTAATTAAATAAATTAATAATTAATTAATTAAATCCAATTTTTAAATTACAATTTTATAATTGAAAATTTTATCACCTTTATATTTCTTAAGCATTTACAAAAATTTAAACAAGTTTGGATGTAAATTAAAAGTTGATAAATCTATCAACTGCAGTGTTAATTTCTTCGCTCATTATATTTAGAATTTATAAATTAAATTCTCAAAAACCTATTTATTAAATTTTTAAGCCTTCTTATTCACATCTTTTACCAAAATAAGATTGCCACTACATTGGTTCATAATTTATTACATTATTATCCTCAAATTCCATTTTAATTACAATAATGTAGTATTTAAACGTTTTAATTCCATTTTATTTTGCAATAAATAACATTATTGAATTCTATACTTAAATTAAATTAATAAATCTTGCTTCCTATACTTAAATTAACCAATAGTCATATTATGGGTGGATTAAATATTATATGCAAATAGCCATTTATGGGTGGATTAAATATTACATAAATTTCAAATAGTTTTGCATCCAATGTTTAATCCATCCATAATATGACTATTGGTTGATTTAAGTACAGGAAGCAAGATTTATTAATTTAATTTAAGTATAGAATTCAATAATGTTATTTATTGCAAAATAAAATGGGATTAAAACGTTTAAATACTACATTATTGAAATTAAAATGGAATTTGAGGTTAATAATGTAATAAATCATGAACCAATGTAGTGGCAATCTTATTTTGGTAAAAGATGTGAATAAGAAGGCTTAAAATTATAATAAGTAGGTTTTTTAGAATTTAATTTATAAATTCTAAATATAATGAAGCGGAGAAATTAACACTGCAATTGATAGATTTATCATTTTTTAATTTACATCCAAACTTGTTTAAATTTTTGTAAATGCTTAAGCAATATAAAGGTGATAAAATTGTCAATTTGTAATTTAAAAATTGGATTTAATTAATTAATTATTAATTTATTTAATTAATGGAAAATAGCCATTTTGGCCAGTGACCCGGATTTCGACGAAACCAGTTTCATCGGATCCGTATCGGTGAATTATTGTAGGATTTCAAGTTTCATAACGATCGGGCTTGTCGTTTGATCGTACGGGCTTGAAACGCCTAGAAATAAATGAAATTGAAATTAAGTGAAATCAATTTGAAATAAACCGAATTTTGCATAACTTCTTCATACGATGGAATTTGGACTTGCAACCTGTTCCATCGATTTTAAAATCATTTAAAACATATATTTTGATATATGGGTTGACCCTTTTCCGTTCCGGAATCGAAACGGGCTTTTCGGGTCAATTATCGTTCAAAACCCAAATCCAACCTAGCCCATTCTTTCTATTCTGTTTTGCCTATACATATGTTGTTATAAACCTTAGGTCATTGCTTATTCCTCATTTTGTACATATGCTCTTCCTCATTCCAATGGCTGCAAACCCTAATCTTCCCAATCCAATTTCAATTTCAAAAAAAAAAATTGTGGATCTGCAACGACTTTTGGTCACGATTAGAGTTTCAGAGGCAAAAACGTTGCACCTACACTTAGTCGCGTCATTCGCCCTTGAGGAATCCATCATCCATTCGTACCTCATCACGTGTTGCCTAGGGTCAGTTTTCCCTTAGTAGGCTGGGATAGTCGGCATACTAAATTTCTTGGGACACTCTGCTTGTAGAATAATGTACGTAAAGGGAGTATGACTCCTGGACACTCCCCAGTCTTCATTGGTCAGGCCTTGGTTTTCTCTCATTAATTGCCTGACCATGGCTGATAAGTCTGGAGTTTGTATGGAGGATGGAAGGTTTGGTTCCGTTGCATGGGACCGTGCGGGTTGATGTCACGCCTGTTGGCGGTCGGCCAAACATGCGTCCTGAAGGCCGGCTTGATTTGGATCTTGGTGAGCTGGGCATCCGGTCTCATCACGTGCCTTATCCCTAGCGGATTGATCAGCGGCACCTGCCTGTGAAGCTTCTGTCTTGCGGCATCTACGCCTAGAAGGTTCATCAGCTGAAGTCGAGCTATCAGATGAAGAATAAGGAGCATGACTACTTTCGACATTCTGATGCGTCTGCTGGCAAGCTGAGTCATGAGATTAGTGTTGGCTTAAATCTGCTCAGCAAGTTGCCTTCTACTTTCCTTAAGTTATCTTATCAAGTCGTTGGACTCTCTTAGGGAAACGACCTTCGCTTGGTTCTGGGTGGAGGTTCCTACGCCTTGAATTGCTTGTTGGTTGCTAGGTTCTATCTGTTATACACTAGCGGTTTCGTTGACATCTGCATTGTGAGAGGCCAATCTAGTTCGTGGTCTCCCCATGGTAGAGTTGTCGGTTGTAACTCTGAGTAGAATCAACAGATGTATTGTGAATGATTTGGATCTCCTTCGTGGGATTTTTCAATCCAGTAGTTACAAAGTAGATCCTATCGCCTTGAGAAGTCGGTTCTCAGTAAAAGCACCAAAATGTTAGCAATGGAATCGGTCACTAACACCCTTAAGAGAGATTGTGTAGAGAGATTAATGAAGAAAGTAAAGGTAAACAGAGAACAGTACGCAAACTTAAATGCAGAAAATACGAACACCAGATTTATAGTGGTTCGGCGTAATTTCCTACGTCCACTTTGAGTTTAATCTTTATTGCTTATCTCACTAATCGATGACAGATACAATCCATAGCCTAATTACTTGAATACAATTGCTAAGCAAAAAAGATAAGTCCTGAATGAGTCTTGAATGCAGCAGAGTCTTCCCGGTGTTCTCGAAAAAAGGTCCCTTTCACTGTGCCTCTACCTCTCTATTTATAGACGAAGATGGGTTGGACTTCCCTGGTGGGCCTGGCAGCTAAATACCTCGGTCCAAAACGAGTGATCTCTGTGTTCCAAACCATAGATGTCGAACGGCAAAATGCCGAACGATATCTTCATGCCAAACGAAGTGATGTGCTGAGTGAAGAGTGCAGGCCGATCGATAACCGAAGCCGGTCGAGATTGGATGAATGCCGAACACCTCTGGATGCCGAACGATCTCGAATGCCAAACAAGGCATGAATGCCGAACACCTCTAGATGTCGAATGATCTCCAATGCTGATCGAGATTGGATAAATGCCGAACACCTCTGGATGCCGAACGATCTCGAATGCCGATCTTGAATGGATGAATACCGAACACCTCTAGATGCCGAATGATCTCGAATGCCGATCGAGGCATGAATGCCGAACGATCTCGTATGCCGATTGAACCAGTTTTTCCGAATGTTCCTGGTATTCGACCAAGTATGTTGTGCCGAACGCTCGGGATGCCGATCGGTATGCAAATGCCGAGCGTCTAGTTGCCTTTTCAAATCTCCAAGTAAAGTTATATTTTGAAAATACTCGGGGATTATAAAATTATTTTAAATCAAACAAATTTTAAACATTTATACTTTTAAAATTTCGACCTTTGAAATTACTTGAAAACTTGTTCCATACATATATTTTGGGAAACCTATTTAATAATTTATTATTCATAAATGATTTAAAATGTTCTATCATCATCCAAATTTGGCTTTTAAATAAACTTAAAAATTAACTTGTTTAATTTAAGTTAAATAAATTATAAAACATTTCAAAAACATTTATTATATAGAGAAAATAGTTTTAAACTTAAAAGAAAATTTGATTTTTATTTTAAAAACGGTTGAAATAAGCACCCGAGAAAATCTCTAGTGATACCCGAGCCAAATCTGGAATTCCCCGTGCAAAACCCGAAGTTCACTCTCCTCCGTTCCTTCCTCTTCCTTTTTCTTCTTTGTTTGTTTTTTGTTCTCTTAAAACCATTATGATACTTTCTAACAATCTTCAGGCATACTCGAGCCATTCGTCATCTTTCCCGGGTTTAACTTCGAGTGCATCACTTCCTCCCAAACCTAAATCCCACTGACACATCCCTGCCACTCGTGCCACTCGTGCACATGCACGAACAATCGCGGCGGCTCCGATCATTGCCACCACCCTTTACATTTCGACTACCACACCCACAAACACCACGAACACCCCGATTGACAAAGCTCACCAAAGATCGAAATCGAGCAAATCAGTTCAACCTGGAACCCAACCCATCAACCTGAATCCACCTCGTGTAGCTATTCCCGACCACCAGACAGTCTGAATATTGGACCATAGCTTCACTGCAACACCACGCATTGAATCCCTCTGGTCCGATTGCCTTCGTTGCCTCGACGCTGACGTAAACGACCCATTTCCATCACTGAACAACATTGGGTTAAAAACCCTAAATCGATGTCGTGACACCATCGTGATGATTAGAAAACTCCTTGATCATTTTTCCTTGAATCTCCACTGCCTAGGCCACCTTCACCATTAATTCTGAGGTCCACTATTTCTCCGATCGCCGAGAATTGCATAAAATCCTTTTCACGTTCAACTCACAAATTCTCCTAATACTCTTAACTACAATTCATGATTTTCTTTTTAAAAATCATAATTTCCAGAAGTAAAACATATTATATCAAGGAATCAAATAATTAAGATACTTGAATTTCGACATATATTTAGTTTTACTGTTTTATCTTCTTTTTCCAGATGATATTCAAAACCATCATTCTTAAATGTATTTTTAAATCTTAGTTTAGATTTAAAGACAAACATTATTTGAATTCCTAAACCTATAAGAGATGTGATGAGGAGATTTTGAATTTTCTATTTTGTTTAAACTCTGTTATGTGTAAACAGAGGCAAGTTTTGCTTGAAAACAGACATGCACATTTTAATTCACCCATATAAACACATATATACTTGCAAATATGTACACATACCATATTTTCAATCATCACCATCACAGACATAAAAGATTAAAAAAAACTGGTTTAAAAATTAAAGTTTGCTCACCTTGTTTAAAGCAGAGGAACAGATTTTTTTTGTTTGCCTGGAGATGATGATTTGAACTGAATATTAATTGCTTTGATTTCAGTTTTGATCTCTAAATCATAAGCTTCCTATGACGCCCCACCTCTATACTCACGCTAGCCAAGGACACTACGGAGTAATGCCGTCAACTAGCGTGAAGAATAAGGCTGTTGAGGAGCGACCATCCGTGTAATTGCTTTGTGCGAGCATCGATATGTCAGATAATATAACATGCACAAGAGGAAATCCGACATACTAATACAAACTCATAGCTACTACAAAGTGGCTAAGTGGTCTTCGGAAACAAGTATAGAAATAAGCATAACACAAATCAGCCACAGATATCCATATCATAAAGGCGGAAATAGATATGAATATAACACATAGAAGTGTATATCAGAGTAGTGGTCAAACAAGATCCACAATATCACAAAAGAATAGATACAAGTGCTACACAAAAGAATATGTATACATCAAGGAGTCTCTATCTCATATGTATAACAATAAAAACTACCAATCTCCCAGATGAGGAGTCAAGCAGAAGCACCTGTAACATCTCGGTCTGACCCGAGTATTATTTAATAAGAAAATAATAAACGAATCAGTCTAGCTATAAATATCAGATAAGAAGATAAAATAAGAGACATGACAAAAATGTATGATAATGATAATGCCATACGTGATAATACATTTGAAAATTAACCAAAAATCATACAATATCACAAGAATCTTCTCAAAGATCAAAAAGAATGTCATATTCTCTATTTTTATTCACCAAGTCACAAATATTGGCAAACATCTCAATGCCAATCATAAAAGTTGTTGAAATTCAAATTTACAAATGCACAAATATTGATAAAAATTATCAATGTAATCACAAAAATTGGTGAAACACAAATTCTAGAAATCATCAATGGAAATCCAGAAATCACAAGAAGGGGGGAGGCCTATCACAAAACAGGAGCAAGAAAACTCACCAACACGTGTAACACAAAACGGAACGCTATTACATGGTTGCTAACCATTAATTTTGAGCCGAGGCTCCACAAACGGCCCGAAGACTATGGGTCGCTACCCCACCAATTTTGAGCCGAAGCTCCACAGCGACGGGGTTTAGTCTCCCTCGCAGACAAAGAGACATCGTACATTGATGGCCTAAATCACAAAATGATCACATCGATCATCGAGAAGTGTCAATTACACTAAGCTAGTAAATAGATGAGTTTAGCATCATGTCCCATAACCACTTGCTTAACTTAAGTATTTACGAACAAATTGTAAATCTCCACTCGAAATTTGTCACAAGAGTTTCAATCAAACGAGTCTAAGAATTAACCAACAAAGTAAATGCAAGCGTTTCATACCACTTGTTTTGCAAAGTCATTTAATTGGATTTCTCGAACGAATGAGGTAAAGGTTTGTGTATACTAGTAGATTGAAAAAAATGGTTTTATAAACGAGTTTGATATTTAAAATAGAGTTGAAATCATCTTTGTGAAAGAGTTTGAATATTTACTACTAGTATAGAAACCTTTGTATTTAGAAGTGAAAAATCACAAAAATGATTGTAGAAACAACCAATCACCAAAGATTCACATTCGAAGGCGTGAATCAAAGCCATAGAAATCGATATCAAATCCATCAAATGGATATTCTCAAAAATTCCGAAAAGAAGTCATCAAAGTCAATAATAAATGATAACAAGAAATCGGATAATCATGAATCAATAAAAATTGGAATCTCAAGCAAAATAGGCTAAATATGCAAAATAGGCTGAATACAAGCAGGTCAGTCGACTGGCACTCTAAGAACAGTCGACTGGCCAATGTCTGGAAAAACTCTTGGGTTCCAGGTCAGTCGGCTGGACTCACAGGGTCAGTCGACTGGTGCCTGTTTTCCAACATTTCCAGCTTATCTAAATGAAGAGCTAACTCTAGCCAATTCATGAACGGACAAGCAATGGGCACTAGGGTTTATGCCAATCGACAACCCAGCCTTATAGGCTCTTCGATGCATCACCAAAAACATGTTCAAACAACAAAGCTATGATTTTTTAAAGATTTGACTTCAAAACACCAAAAATTAGAACATTCGTAAAACCAATTCAATCCAAAGCAAATGAACACGGAATAGAAGTTAGGAATTCATACCTAACAACAAAGATAGATAAAGACATCGATGTGAGATAAAAATATCACCTTTTACACAAAAATAAGGAAGAAGAAGCTATAGAGCAAGGCAAGAACAATCACTCTTCAATTCTAACCCAATAAGCTTGAATCTAAGCTTAAAAGAAAAACATCTCCTAAGGTAAGGTTTAGGAATTTTTGAAATTGAAGGGAGAATGAGTTGGAGAAGAAGAAGAGGATGCTTACCAATAGCTTCTCTTTGAATTTGGAGCTAGAACTTGGATTTGCAATGGAACTTGGGCTTAGGATTTTAAATTCCAATCTCCACCACCATTTTTGCTAAAGCTTGAGTTGTATTAGGAAATGAAGAGGAGAGGTGGTGGAGTTAGGATTATAAGATGAGTTTGGTTAGTGGGTTGAACCCCAAATCCAAACCCAAACCCCTAAGTGATAAGGTCAAAATTTTAGCTAGCTCCAAACATATCAATGCTTATACTCAAAAAGGTCGCAAATGCCATTTTGTACTCAATGGAAGTGGTCTCAAGTCCTAATTCGGCTGTTTGCAAAAGGTAGCTTTTCGGGACTTAAATCCGACCAACGATGCTATATTTAAATAAAATATTTAAATATATAATCGTAAAATATGCGGGTTAATACGGACTCCCTTCCTTAAAGAAATTGCGTCCTCGCAATACATAAGAAGAAACAATTAAAAGGTAACAACCATAAAATCATATCAACATAAAAGAAATTTGAAATAAGAAGTTCACCTCAAAGAGCACGAGAGAGTAAGTCCGAATGTGTTCGCTCGATGAATTCTCTAGATTCCCAAGAACAATCCTTATGATTTTAGGACCATTGAATTTTCACAAGAGAGACATCTTTATCTCGAAGGTGTTTAACCTCCGATGCAATAATATGAATAGGATGTTGCTCATAAGTCAAATTAGGCGAAACCTCAATTTCTTCCACAACACCGGGCTCAAGAATAGAATCGAAATCTCAAAGGAACTTCCATAATTGAGAAACGTGAAACACGTCACGAATAGCTGAAAACTGAGTCGGTAATAAGTGGCGATAAGCCACGGAACCAATACGTTCGGTGATGGAAAATGGACCAATATATCGAGATGCTAATTTTCCCGATCGACTGAAACGCACTACACCCTTCATGGGTGAAACACGAACAAACACCAAATCTCCCATAGAAAATTCTAATTTCCCTCTTCGGTTATCGGCATAGGATTTTTGCCTACGCCGAGCTTCTTTCATCCTATGACGAATAAGGTCAATCTTTTCCGTGGAATCACTAATAAAATCTGGACCTAAAACCAGCTTCTCACCAGCCTCAAGCCAACAAGAAGGAGATCAGCATGGCCTTCCATAAAGTGCCTCAAAAGGTTCCATACCAATGCTAGATTGGAAGCTATTATTATAGGAAAACTCAACAAGAGAAATATGATCTTCCCAACTTTCACCAAAATCAAGAACACATGCAAGAAGAAGATCTTCAAGAGTTTGATTCACACGCTCGGTTTGTCCATCGGACTGAGGATGATAAGCGGTACTAAAATTAAGCTTCGTTTCCAAAGCTTTTTGAAGACTCTTCCAAAATCCACTAGTAAGCTATGGATCACGATCGCTAATAATAGAAGTAGGAATTCCATGTAATCTAACATTTTCTTTAATAAAGAATTGGGCCAAAAGAGGCACGGTCTGATTGGACCGAACGGAAATAAAATGAGTGGATTTTGTAAGTCTATCAACAATCACCCATAGGCTATCATGGCTCGAACGAGACCAGGGAAGACCATCAGTAAAATCCATTGAAATTTGATCCCACTTCCAAATTGAAATGTTCAAAGGTTGCAATAACCCACCGGGGCTTTGATGCTCGGCCTTGACAAGTTGGCAAGTCATGCAATGCTTAATAAAGTTAGCAATATCAGATTTCATTCCATCCCAATAATAAAGTCGCTTCATATCCGCGTACATTTTACTACTACCGGGATGAATGGTAAATTTAGAACAGTGATAATCCTCTAAAATATCTCTACGAAGATTATCATTATTTGGCGCAATAAGTCTACCAAATTTCCGAATGTCGCCACGAGCATCAATATTGAAATCTTTCAAACCTTCAATATCAATTTTATCCCTATAATTTTGACTAAGAAGAGCTAATTCGGGATCTAACTTTTGAGTTTTAAGAATGCGGTCTAAAAGAGAAGGATGAGCCTCAAGGCTACACAAAACAAGAGATGAACATAAATTGGATTCACGATCTCGAATCTCACAAGTGGATAAAGTCTCGAGATCATTCCACTTGGATATCATCATAGAAACAACCGCTTGTTGCTTACGACTAAGGGCATCGGCAACACGATTTCCCTTTCCGGGAGTATAAAGAATATCAAGATCATAAGATGCAAGGAACTCGAGCCAATGTTGTTGACGCAAATTAAGTTCCTTTTGAGAAAATAAATATTTCAAAGATTTATGATCAGTGTAGAGAACAAATTTTTCTCCCAAAAGATAATGTCGCCAAATTCGAAGGGCGGAAACAATAGCTGCGAGCTCTAAATCATGAGTGGCATATCTAGTCTCGGCTAGCTTTAATTGCCTAGAAGCATAAGCAATAACACGTTCTCTTTGCATGAGAATGTCACCCAACCCGACACGACTAGCATCGGTATAAACAATAAAATCTTGGTTCCCTTCGGGAATCACAAGAATAGGATCATCAGAAAGGAGTTCTTTTAATTTTTGAAAAGAAGCTTCACATACGTCCGACCAAATGTATTTAACTCCTTTCTTTGTCAAGCCAGTAAGAGGCATGACAATTTTAGAAAAGTCCTTTATGAAACGACGGTAATAACCCACCAATCCAAGAAAACTACGAATTTCCGTCACACTCTCCGGTCTCTTCCAATTTTGAATCACTTCGATCTTTGAAGGATTCATGGAAATTCCAGATTCAGAAATGATATGACCGAGAAATTTCACAAGGGTGGCATTTAGAAAATTTTGCTTTCAATTGATCGCTCCGAAGAGTTTCCAACACAATCCCAAGATGCTTTTCATGCTCTTTCTTGGTTTTAGAATAAACAAGAATATCATCTATAAAGATGAGAACAAATTGATCGAGGAAGTCTTTGAAAACTCGATTCATAAGGTCAACGAAATAAGCCGGAGCATTCGTTAAACCAAATGGCATAACAAACCATTCATACGATCCATAACGAGTACAGAATGATGTCAAAGGAATGCTATCCTCTGCAATACGAAGCTGATGAAAACCGGTTGCTAAGTCTAACTGTGAAAAGACTCTAGCACCACTAAGCTGATCAAATAAATCATCAATCCGAGGTAAGGGATATTTATTCTTGATAGTAAGATCATTAAACTTGCAGTAGTCAACGCAAAGCCTAAGTGTACCATTGGATTTATTCACTAAAATAGCAGAAGCCCCCCAAGGAGAGGAACTAGAACGAATAAATTGCTTCTCTTCCAATTCGGATAATTGTTTTCGCATCTCCTCAATTTCTTTATTAGACATGCGATAAGGAGGACGAGTAATAGGTAAAGCTCCAGGAATTAGATTAATTCTGAACTCAATTGCTCGCTTAGGTGGTAATCCTAAAACGGGCTTAAATATGTCGAAAAATTCACGAACAACATGAATAAGAGAAATGACATCCTCATCATCATCATCATCATCATCATCATCATCATGAGGATTGAAAGAATACAAAGATGCTGTCAAATCCGAATCCTTAAGAACAATAGAAATCTGCTTAACAGATTGAGGATGTCGAAGATGAATAGTCTGCTCAGGACATAGGATATGTGCTTCATAACGGTTAAGCCAATCCATTCCCAAAGTCATTCCAAAGCCTAAGTAACGCATGACATGCAAATCGGCTCAGAAAGAAAAATCACATAAAATAATCTCGACATCTTTACAAAGCAAACTAAGTGTTGCAGATCCACCAACCGGATTCGCAATTCTCAATGAAGTCATTAAAGCCATAACACTTAAAGAAAAAGTATCAACAAGTTTTTTTGATATAAAAGAATGGGACGCACCCGTATAAAATGAACTTGAATAGGATGACCACGAAACATAATAATGCCATCTAGGATAGAATGAGAAATACCTTGACCACGAGAAGTGTTACTAGGGGCTTGCACCACATTAGGTTTCCCCTCCTTCTTGTTTTGAAGTTTGGGACATGCAGATATATAATGACCCGAACTTTTTCAATAGCGCCAAGCAAGGGGCTTTGAACACTTATTCGCATAATAGTCCTTAGAACCACAATTGTAGCATTTTCCACCACTAGAGGTAGGAGTCTTTGCTACCGGAGATGCTTGCCTCCCTTTCTTGTTGGGATAAGGACCTTTGAATTTGTTAGGCCTCTTGTTGTTGTTGAAGTTCGGTTTGGCACTCCCAACTTCAACATCACTTTCCTTATCTACCTCTTCAAGTCGAGGAGCGATATCAATAAGATGATCAAAAGAAACTTCCAATTTCAGAAGTAATGGCTTCTTGAGATTTTTGTTCAAGCCATAAACAAATCTCTGATTTTTCTTCAATGGTGTATTAATATACTCGACCCCATATTTAGAGAGTGACTCGAAAGAAGCGACATAATCTGCCACAGAGGATTCACCTTGAACAAGGTCTATGAAACGCCAGGCCAAAGTTACTTTTTCAGCCTCCGACACAAATTTTAATTCGAATCGTTCTCGGAATTGCTCCCAATTAAGATGCGTTTCGATAATTTCAGAAAGCAGAAGTTCATACCAATCTAATGCTCTTTCTTGGAGCATACTAGAAGCCGTTTGGACTCGATGAAAGTCAATAAGATTCATGCAAGAAAAGATGTGATCGCATGTTCTAAGCCAAGCTTGGACTTCGATAACGCCCTCGGAACCCCTGAACGGCTTTCCACCCAAATTTGAATAATCACTGCACAGGCATGCAAATCCGGATTTTGGGAGTGTAGGCTCGGGAATGGGATCGACAGCTTGAGCATTCTTTACAAGATCAAGAAGCTGTTGAGCTGACATAAATACTCCATCCCGAGGAGTAGCACTGGATTGACCGGCGCTGGGACGGCCTAGTCTAACCATTTCTCTTCATTAAGAAAGAAAGAAGAAGAAAATGTTATTCTCGGAATGAATATCAAATAATAATGATTGATAAAACAAGGCATTACAAAGAAAATAGGATAGAACAGGTCCAATGAATCGGATAAAATCCTAAGGCACGACTCCTAAGATGGACTTAGGACGATGATCCTTGCTATAATATTTCATATTGTTTCGAAGTTTGGCTCCGATACCAAGCTGTGACGCCCCACCTCTATACTCACACTAGTCAAGGACACTACGGAGTAATGCCGTCAACTAGAGCGAAGAATAAGGCTGTTGAGGAGCGACCATCCGTGTAATTGCTTTGTGCGAGCACCGATATGTCAGATAGTATAACATGCATAGGAGGAAATCCGACATAGCGATACAAATTCATAGCTGCTACATAGTGGCTATGTGGTCTTGGAAAACAAGTATAGAAATAAGCATAACACAAATCAGTCACAAATATCCATATCACAAAGGCGGAAATAGATATGAATATAACACATAGAAGTGTATATCGGAGTAGTGGTCAAACAAGATCCACAATATCACAAAAGAACAGATACAAGTGCTACACAAAAGAATATGTATACATCAAGGAGTCTCTATCTCATATGTATAACAACATAAACTACCAATCTAATGTAGTTAGCCAAAAGTTAGATAATACTCCCAGATGAGGAGTCAAGCAGAAGCACCTATAACATCTCGGTCTGACCCGAGTATTATTTAATAAGAAAATAAAAACGGATCAGTCTAGCTATAAATATCAGATAAGAAGAGATAAAATAAGAGACATGAAAAAAAGCATGATAATGATAATGATAATGCCAAACCGTGATAAGTATACATTTGAAAATTAACCAAAAATCATACAATATCACAAGAATCTTCTCAAAGATAAAAAAAGAATGTCATATTCTTTATTTTTATTCACCAAGTCACAAATATTGGCAAACTTCTCAATGCTAATCGTAAAAGTTATTGAAACTCAAATTCGCCAATGCACAAATATTGATAAAATTTATCAATGTAATCATAAAAATTGGTGACACACAAATTCTAGAAATCATCAATAGAAATCCAGAAATCACAAGAAAGGGGGAGGCCTATCACAAAACGGGAGCATGAAGACTCACCAACACGTGTATCACAAAAACGGAACGCTATTCCATGGTTGCTAACCATTAATTTTGAGCCGAGGCTCCATAAACGGACCGAAGACCATGGGTTGCTATCCCACCAATTTTGAGCCGAAGCTCCATAGAAACGGGGTTTAGTCTCCCTCGTAGAGAAAGAGATATCGCATATTGCTAGCCTAAATCACAAAATGATCATCATCGATCATCAAGAAGTGTCAATTACACTAAGCTAGTAAATAGATGAGTTTAGCGTCATGTCCCATAACCACTTGCTTAACTTAAGTATTTACAAACAAATTGTAAATCTCCACTCGAAAGTTGTCACAAGAGTTTCAATCGAACGAGTCTAAGAATTAATCGACAAAGTAAACGCAAGCGTTTCATACCACTTGTTTTGCAAAGTCGTTTAATTGGATTTCTCGAACGAATGAGGTAAAGGTTTGTGTATACTAGTAGATTGAAGAAACGGTTTTATAAACGAGTTTGATATCGAAAATAGAGTTGAAATCATCTTTGTGAAAGAGTTTGAATATTTACTGCTAGTATAGAAACCTTTGTATTTAGAAGTGACAAATCACAAAAATGATTGTAGAAACAATCAATCGCCAAAGATTCACATTCGAAGGTGTGAATCAAAGCCATAGAAATCAATATCAAATCCATCAAATGGATATTCTCAAAAATTCCGAAAAGAAGTCATCAAAGTCAATAATAAATGGTAACAAGAAATCGGATAATCATGAATCGATAAAAATTGGAATCTCAAGAAAAATAGGCTAAATAGGAAAAATAGACCGAATACAAGCAGGTCAGTCGACTGGCACTCTGTGAACAGTCGACTGGCCAATGTCTGGAAAAACTCTCGAGTTCCAGGTCAGTCGACTGGGCTCAGAGGGTCAATCGACTGGTGCCGGTTTTCCAGCATTTGCAGCCTATCTATATGAAGAGCAAACTCTAGCCAATTCACGACCGGATGAGCAATGAGCTCTAAGGGTTTATGCCAATCGACAACCCAGCCTTATAGGCTCTTCGATGCATCACCAAAAACATGTTCAAACAACAAAGCTAGGATTTTTTTAAAGATTTGACTTCAGAACACCAAAAATTGAAACATTCATAAAACCAATTCAATCCAAAGAAAATGAACACGGAATAGAAGTTAGGAATTCATTCCTAACAACAAAGATAGATATAGATATCGATGTGAGATAAAAATCTCACGTTCTACACAAAAACAAGGAAGAAGAAGCTATAGAGCAAGGCAAGAACAACCACTCTTCAATTCTAACCCAAGAAGCATGAATCTAAGCTTAAAAGGAAAACATTTCCTATGTTATGGTTTAAGAAAATTGAAGGGAAGAGGATGCTTACGAATAGCTTCTCTTTGAATTTGGAGCTAGAACTTGGACTTGCAATGGAACTAGGGCTTAGGATTTTAATTTCCAATCTCCACCACCTTTTTTGCTAAAGCTTGAGTTGTACTAGGAAATGAAGAGGAGAGGTGGTGGAGTTAGGATTATAAGATGAGTTTGGTTAGTGGGTTAAACCCCAAATCCAAACCCAAAGCCCTAAGTGATAAGGTCAAAATTTTAGCTAGCTCCAAACATATCAATGTTTATACTCAAAAAGGTCGCAAATGCCATTTTGGACTCAATGGAAGTGGTCTCGAGTCCTAATTTGGCCATTTGCAAAAAGTATCTTTTCGGACTTAAATCTGACCAACGATGCTATATTTAAATATACAAATCGTAAAATATGCAGGTTGTTACACTTCCAGTTTTGATTATCGATCTGGAGATGATTTCCTGAGTTTGATCTGAAGCTTGAATATTAAGTTGATCTTGAATTAAGCTAAATTGAGCTTGCTTGTAACTCCTTCAGTTTGCATTTGTTCTAGTTTTTTTTCTAAAGCTTCCAGGTTTGATTTTCAGAATTTGATTTTGAATCTGAAGCTTGTTTTGCTAATTCTCTGAATCTGCTTGAATTACTTGAACATGAGTTTGTTTTCTAGATTGAAAACTTGAATCCAGACTTGATTTCCAGGTTTAATCTTTTGCTTTCAAGTTTTGATTTTATTTGAGTTAAATTGATCTGGTTTGGTTTTTGATTTGTTTTATTTGTTTTCAGATATGAAAATGAAGATAAAAGAATAAGTTGAGAAAAGAATATGAGAAGCTTTTGAAAAATAGCCTGGTTTCTTTCTTTCTTTTACTAAAATTTAATTTTAAGAAAAATTTGCCACTTGTTTAACCATGATAAAACTAAGTATACACTTGTTAATTCCATTTATTGAAATGCTTACAAATGTTCAAATGTGTGTTAAAAGGTTTGCACTTGTAAATGTTTGTATATTTATGTTTAAATCCCTTGGTTTAAAATTTGTTTTTGTAAATTTGTTTTAACCCTTTATGTAAATAAAATTTCATATACAACATATGTTTTTATTTTTAAAATGTTTATATCTTCTTTTGTATTTATATTTACACAAATAAAAATCCTTATCTCAATTATTCTTCATATTACAATTTAATTTAGTTCAAGATTTTAATATACATATATTTTTATACATTTTACATTCATGCTTTCCTTATCATTTATTTTTGTACAACTTTTAACAGAAAAGAATGGTTAAAGAATCTTGATCACATATTAACAAAAAATCACTTTTATTATCAATATATTTATTTAATTTCAAATTCACATTTTATTTTTATACTTAGACAATTTCATAACAACTGATTTGAAATCAAATTATTCATTATTACAATTAACTATATATATGTATTATTTCTTTGAAATATAAAGTTTGATAAATTCAATATTTATTTATAATCAAATTCCAAATTAAAATCCATTTATTTAAATAAAGATGCATCTTATTTAATTATATCAGAAATCCAAATACAATTTTTATCTTCTAAGATGTTTAAATTTGAATCTTAATTTCAAGTTCTATTTCAATCTATTTTATATTAATTACCAAATATTTCAAAATTTAATCCCAAAGATTAAATTAATTATCAAATTATTCTTAGCTAAAATCCAAGAATGTTACAGATTCCCCCCTCCCCTTAGAAAATTTCGTCCTCGAAATTTGAAAGTAGGGAGACAACAAAGAATAAATGAACACACAAAGATAGAGAAACAATTTTCCAGGTTAAACTGAATATCTATTCTGCATTTGGTTTACCAAATCATAATATCAACAACAGACAGGAGAAAGAATCCATTTAACTCTCCACAAGATACTCGGGTTACCCAGATCTACGAAATATACAGGGGTATTGGTTAGTTTGAAGGGATAACTAGCCACTCATAGAACATATTTGGATCCAGAGAACAAACAGATATATGGATACAATCCCAAAACTTTTTAGTTTAGAAACTCATCAACCATAGCAACCAAAGCAAACAATTCATCCAAACAAACAGTTCTAACCCATCTGGAGTTTATGTCCCATGCAAATATATCAAAGCTTCTTCCCGGAGCTGCCAGGAGCCATCAAAGAATTGAAAAGAGATGATGAGCAAAGAAATTGATAGAAAATTGTTTCTGCTATTGCAGGGTATCGACCATTTGTAGTCTTATTCCCCTGTCCCCTACCTCGTTCTCTTCTTGCACTCATACTTACTATCAGTTAATAGTAACAGAATTTACTGAGGTACTCGGACGGGTATCTTAGGGATATACTTCACCCTATCTCTAATGAGTTATCTAATATGTTATGCTCCTGAGCTAAAGTTTCAACCTTCAGCTTTGATACCAAAATGTCACGGTCTAGGTCTTTGGCCATCCGACAGTGGGTAACCTCCACCGTGGCATGACACTGGTACCCTGCCCTTGCTTTTACGGCTAGCCTTTCGACTGTCACGCCTTCTGGCTAACCAACCCCTCGTAGAGGACGTGTAGGGGCAAGAGTCTCTTGCTCGCCACCAAACAAAAAGCGAGAACCGCCCATCAAGTTGCACAAAGCTAAACAAGGTCAGTTATGAGACTGGTATGAGCAAACAAAAACAGTTATCTTTTAAAACAAACAACAAAAGATTTTAAATGTTGAAATCCGCAATGTTTTTTTGAAAATGAAACTACCATAAGGCCTCCCGCCACACACACCATGCAATCGCACACTTGAGGGAGATTTCTCCTTATGATAGTCAAAAATGCTTACTACGCGAAATCCATTTGATATTATTATTAGTGCATAGTGCAGAAAACATTTGCAAGTATAATATTAATCTTAGCCAGCATACGTACCATTATAATATGCCTATTATAGCTACCATATTAAATGGGAGGTTCTACAGCTAAAACCATACAAGGCGCGTATTAGATGATTGGATTTCCAATAAATGGTCAGGCCAAGAAAATTTCCATTGCCACATGGGTACGCCTCTAGAGGGACGCCCCGAGAACTTACCCAGCTCTCTGCCAACACAACGCCGATTTACCCCCTTCCCAGGGGTAAAACCTAAGATATGACACCCTCGGTCATTTGCGACCTTTATCAGAGGATCCTCAACCACAAAGCAACATCACACGGTAATAAATATACAATGTCCACATGAGTAAGTATCTGGGCTCCATACCATGATACCACCCTTTTCCAGAAGGAATCGACATACCCTAGGGGTGCGACCCCTGAAACCTTGCCGCATCTTTCCTGTTTCGACCATTACCGGGTTGTGAGGCTCGATGAGGTCTCGTCCACAAAGCTGCACTTTTACACAAAGTCATGCTTTGGTCAACAAATGATCAGCAGCATTTCGTATGCCACATTACCAAATTGGGAATGTATCACTAGTAACCATCAACTACATAACCTCTGAGCTCGTACATCTCAGAGAAGGGTGTTAAGCTAAGAGAATAAATCTCCGCCACCAACAGAAAAGTATTTGATAGAAACCGGTTTTACATCGTAAAGTGTAATGTCAGACACACATTCATAGAAGTCTGTTCCGGGTTCGAACAGAACCGAAGGCACTTTCGAAGAAGCCCTTGCAAATCCGGATAATTCCTAACCACATCCGGACTCCCCATCACATATGGAGATCTCTATCCCGGAGACATTCGGTGCAATGACATTCGACGAGTTATCCTTCCGCTTTTGAAAATATGCGGTCTTCACCATCGGTCTTCAAATTCTATCCATAACGTCGTATCATTATTCAGAATGGGTTATATGACACAAGGTCCTCTCCCGGCTAAACCGAATAATGAGCGCAATATTTAAAAAAATATGGATATTGGGATTTCAGTTAAGTCACAACTTTAAAACCCAAAACTTTTCTTCAAATGGTTTAAACAAATTACCATTTGCAAATCTTTTAAACAAAAAGATTCAATTCACAAAGTTCACCCAGCTTTTCACAAAGACTCATTCACGTATTTCAAAACAATTTCCAATTCAATTTGGACTAACTCATTTAATCTTTAAATCAAAGATTCAATTGGTTTCAAACTCATTTCCAATTCAAATCTTTTATATATAAAAGATACACCGTTTAAAATCCTCTTCGATTTCAAAACAAAGTTTAACAATCTTTCACAAAGGTTCATTCATAACTTTCAAAACAATTCACAATTTCATTTAAAACTTGAAATCCTTCGACACAAATTGGAAATCCTTTCTTTAAATGAAGCCATTATTATTTGAAAACAAATAGTCTTCGTTTCGGAAAAATCCAATTATATTTGCACGAGTTAAAGACCTTGATTTAAATTCAAATTCCAAATCAATACCTTTAAAATGGTTTAACCCATATATAACTTATATAACACCTTTAAACCATAGTTTCCAATCATAGAATACAATTTCAAATTTGAATTCAAATTTAAATCAAATTATTTAAATTTAAAAACTTAATCAAGTAATTCAAAATAATTTTTATTTTTGAAACTCCTTTTCAAAAGCTGTCAATCCTATTTCCAAAACCATTTGGATACAAAAATTCAACTTTTAAAATCATTTCAAAAATCTGTGAGTTAACCAATTTCCTCGTGCAATCCATATTTGTGTGTGTATAGTGTGGTCCAGGGGTTTTATACACAATAGTGCAACATTAACAATCATCACAGATACACATAAAGAAATATAGATAAGCGGTATATTCCTATAATGCTTATCTTCATTTATAGATCACAGATAAATAATATAATTTCATTACAGATAAATAAATTACATCACAGATAATTATATACATTTCACAGCTCAATCACAAATCAGAATATCACAGATCAGATAGGATAATCAATTCAAGGCATTTCATGCAATACAATCATTCAATAAGCATTTATAAGCAAGATTAATTAATTGTTTTATCCTTAATTAATCTAATCTAATTTCCAATTAAATTAATTACTTATGAATTAATTACTCAATTATGATTATTTAATTACAAATAATTTGATATAAATTAATGAAATTAGTTAATCAATCTTAATTATCCATCTTGATTAATTATCCTTACCTTGATCAATCACATTAATTTAACATTTAAGTTAATTACAAATAAATTAACTTTTAATCATCTATTAATTTACCTTCAATCATAAATTAATAAATCTTCAACCATTAAGTAATTAACCTTTAATTACTTAAATTAAAAATTAATTTTTCTTTAACTAACAATTAATTAACCATAATTTGTCCTTAATTAAGTAATCATTCTTTAAGTAATTAATTACCCTTATAAATTAATCAACGTTTGATCACATTAAGTAATTTTATCCTCAAATTATTAGTCATAATCCCTTAATTAAATTAAGATCTCAATAAACCATTTATCTTTAATTATTATTTTCAATTACATCATTATATTTTGAAAATACTTGGGGATTATAAAATTATTTTAAATCAAACAAATTTTAAACATTTATACTTTTAAAATTTCAACCTTTGAAATTGCTTGAAAAATTGTTCCATACATATATTTTAGGAAACCTATTTAATAATTTGTTATTAACAATTGATTTAAAATGTTTTATCATCATCCAAATTTGGTTTTTAAATAAACATAAAAATTAACTTGTTTAATTTAAGTTAAATATATTATAACAACAGTTCGAAAACATTTATTATATAGAGAAAATAGTTTTAAACTTAAAAGAAAATTTGATTTTTATTTTAAAAAATGATGAAATAAGCACCCGAGAAAATCTCGAGTGAAACCCGAGCCAAATCTGGAATTCCCCGTGCAAAACCCCGAGTTCACCCTCCTCTGTTCCTTCCTCTTCCTTTTTCTTCTCTGCTTGTTTTTTCTTTTCTTAAAACCATTATGATACTTTCTAACAATCTTCAGGCATACTCGAGCCATTCGTCATCTTCCCCGGGTTTAACTTCGAGTGCATCACTTCCTCCAAAACCTAAATCCCACTGACATGTCCTTGCCACTCGTGCCACTCGTGCACATGCACGATCAATCACGGCGGCTCTGATCGTTGCCACCACCCTTGACATGTCGACTACCACACCTACAAACACCACGAACACCCTGATTGACAAAACTCACCAGAGATCGAAATCGAGCAAATCAGTTCAACCTGGAACCCAACCCATCAAACTGAATCCACCTCGTGTAGCTATTCCCGACCACCAAACAGTCTGAATCTTAGACCATAGCTTTACCGCAACACCACGCATTGAATCCCTCTGGTCCGATTGCCTTCCTTTCCTCGACGCTGACGTAAACAACCCATTTCCCTCATTAAACAACATTGGGTTGAAAACCCTAAATCGATGTCGTGACACCACAGTGGTGATCAGAAAACTCCTTGATCATTTTTCCTCGAATCTCCACTGCCTAGGCTACCTTCACCATTAATTCCAAGGTCCACTATTTCTCCGATCGCCGAGAATTGCATAAAATCCTTTTCACGTTCAACTCAGAAATTCTCTTGATACTCTTAACTAAAATTCATGATTTTCTTTTTAAAAATCATAATTTCCAGAAGCAAAACATATTATATCAAGGAATTAAATAATTAAGATACTTGAATTTCGACATATATTTAGTTTTGCTGTTTTATCTTCTTTTTCCAGATGATATTCAAAACCATCATTCTTAAATGTATTTTTAAATCTTAGTTTAGATTTAAACACAAACATTATTTGAATTCCTAAACCTATAAGAGATGTGATGAGGAGATTTTGAATTTTCTATTTTGTTTAAACTCTGTTATGTATAAATAGAGGCAAGTTTTGCTTGAAAACAGACATGCACATTTTAATTCACCCACATAAACACATATATACTTGCAAATATGTACACATTCATACCATATTTTCAATCATCACCATCATAGACATAAAAGATAAAAAAAACTGATTTAAAAATTAAAGTTTTCTCACCTTGTTTAAAGCAGAGGAACAGATTTTTTTTGTTTGCCTGGAGATGATGATTTGAACCGAAGCTTAATTGCTTTGATTTCAGTTTTGGTCTCTAGCTCATAAGCATCCAGGTTTGATTACTGATCTGGAGATGATTTCCTGAGTTTGATCTGAAGCTTGAATTTTAAGTTGATCTTGAATTAAGCTGAATTCTGCTTGCTTTTAACTCCTTCAGTTTGCATTTGTTCTAGTTTTTTTTTCTAAAGCTTCCAGGTTTGATTTTCAGAATTTGATTTTGAATCTGAAGCTTGTTTTGCTAATTCTCTGAATCTGTTTGAATTGCTTGAACATGAAGTTTGTTTTCCAGATTGAAAACTTGAATCTAGACTTGATTTCTAGGTTTAAGCTTTTGCTTTCAAGTTTTGATTTTATCTGAGTTAAATTGATCTGGTATTGTTTTTGATTTTTGTTGTTTGTTTTCAAATATGAAAATGAAGATAAAAGAATAAGTTGAGAAAAGAATAGAGAAGCTTTTGAAAAATAGCCTAGTTTCTTTCTTTCTTTTACTAAAATTTAATTTTAAGAAAAATTTGCCATTTTTTTAACCATGATAAAACCAAGTATACACTTGTTAATTCCATTTATTGAAATGCTTACAAATGTTCAAATGTGTGTTAAAAGGTTTGCACTTGTAAATGTTTGTATATTTATGTTTAAATCTCTTGGTTTAAAATTTATTTTTGTAAATTTGTTTTAACCCTTTATGTAAATAAAATTTCATATACAACATATGTTTTTATTTTTAAAATGTTTATATCTTCTTTTGTATTTATATTTACACAAATAAAAATCCTTATCTCAATTATTCTTCATATTACAATTTAATTTAGTTCAAGATTTTAATATACATATATTTTTATACATTTTACATTCATGCTTTCCTTATCATTTATTTTTGTACAACTTTTAACAGAAAAGAATGGTTAAAGAATCTTGATCACATATTAACAAAAAATCACTTTTATTCTCAATATATTTATTTAATTTCAAAATCACATTTTATTTTTATACTTAGACAGTTTCATAACAACTGATTTGAAATCAAATTATTCATTATTACAATTAACTATATATATGTATTATTTCTTTGAAATATAAAGTTTGATAAATCCAATATTTATTTATAATCAAATTCCAAATTAAAATCCATTTATTTAAATAAAGATGCATCTTATTTAATTATATCAGAAATCCAAATACAATTTTTATCTTCTAAGATGTTTAAATTTGAATCTTAATTTCAAGTTCTATTTTAATCTATTTTATATTAATTACCAAATATTTCAAAATTTAATCCCAAAGATTAAATTAATTATCAAATTATTCTTAGCTAAAATTCAAGAATGTTACACCACATATAGCTTAATTCTTATCATAACATGTAATTTGGAAAGCCTTTCAATATAGTCTTTCATTAACAAGACAAGTTCATCTACATGCATGTCCTTCATCATCTTTGTATTAAACAATTTCTAGATACTCTCGTACCTTACGAAACGAGGTTATTCCCCAAACAACACTTTGAGGCTATTGAAGATTTGATGTATTGCAATGGTTTTTCTACTGTAGACAACACGCAAACTTGGACAATTTCAGTATCTTCCACCCATTTGTTATAAGCAATTATTAATTGGAGATCCACATCTTCAATGCCTTTTTCCTTTAGAGTTTCTTGAATTCAAGACCACAAATGTGTAGTTTAGTGCTATTTTGATTAATCTTAACAAAGCTATGTAATTAGGTTTGGTGAGCTTGTCATTTTATGAAAATAACTTTTGCATGGACGTTATTCTCCAAATTTAGTTTAGGCAGATTAGGTTATTTATACAAAACAAATGTTCTTGTATTATTAGCAAGGTTAGGCACTATTTCATTTTACTAATAAGCACCTACTATATTTTTATATTTCAAACCCCTAACAGAAATATAGAAGTTTTTGATTTTTCTAGTGAGTGTTAGGACTCACTTGCCTTGGGATTCTGACTTTTATTTTTCTTAACAAATCATAGGTTCGCAAGATATGGATAATACCTTATCATTTGTATCATATACAACTCCTAACCTGTCATCTTTGTCATACTCCCATTTCGACCTCCAGTTTGTTCATTCAATCGAAAGATATTATTCACCCATACCTAACATTTCATAACGTACTAAGTATAATATTTGTATATTGATTTTGCTTAACAAATACGTATAATTATCTTACCTCATCTAGTTAATATAATAATAATAATACACATATCATCTCTAGCTTGAGTTTGATTAACAATTTGAGAGCATGCAATTAATTTATTAATATAAATGGTAGAGGACAACATCGATATTAGAGATTTATAATCTTAGTATATATTTATTTGATTGATATCGACTTATGCAATAATGTATTTTTTATGAAGTACCCTTGTGATTTAAATGTCAGATACACTCAAAATCATTGTGTACATACCAGATGTATATATTTATTCCTTAAATCTAATTTGGGTTTCTTATAGTTCCACTCTTTTTAATTAAATCATATTTAATTTAATTTTTGATTTTATTTTTATTAATTAAATTTTATTTTGTTAACTTTATTAATTATTTAATTAAAATTTTAATAAATTTAAATTTATTCATTTTAAACATTTTAAAATTGAATATTTCAATATACTATAACACTTATGGTAACGACATATATACGTATGTCATTATACATGTACATTATTTATTAATTAATATTTTATTAGTTTGATAATCAATTTTTTAACTAATTTATAATTAATTTCAAAATTTTATTATTATTGTTTACCTTATACATTTTAAGATAAATATACATTGTGGTATTGTTATATATGTTTTAAATTGCATAGCTAACCTTTAGTTAAATATTGGTTTAATCCGATTATTTTGTATAAAATTTCAAAATTAATTACTTAATTTTCCAAATTTGAAAATATTTTCGATTATTTAAATCTTTGTTGGGCCTATGAAGTGTAGTAATTTTTAGATCCAATCTAAAATATTTTCTATATAATCTATAGTTTACTTAATTTGTTTATAAATGGTTTTTATTTGATTATACAAGTTTTAATTTATAAGTGTATTAAATACACTTATGTACATTTAGTGCACATTCAACATATATGTAACAATCCGATATTTTCAGCCATTCGCATCTGCACATGTCGGACTTGAATTGCTCAAAATACCGCATTGTAAATAATTTGGAGCAAATGAAATACAATCACAGAATCACAGACACAGAAATATCAGAATAACTCACAGCGGAATATAAAATACATAGTAGTTCATGAAGCTACTACGGTAGAGTCTAAACCAAATACATAATACAGTCTGAAAACAACATAATAGAAATTCCAAATACATAGAAGTTCACTGATACATGAGATAAACTAGAACAGCTGAAACAGAAAGTAGATATAAATGTAGGTAAGCAGAAATTCCAGCAAAGAGCAACTCCAGAAAGAGAATCCAAAGCTGTGAATACTCAGGCTGACCCGAGCGTAAAGTAAAATACAAAACACTCGAGTCAGGACAATATGTACTTATATAATGTAAACCAACTCAAGTGAACTATAGTAGAAATGCACAATAGCTTAAAGGATGCTTGGGATCGCCCATCCTTTAAGAATCAGTTAAACTATAAATTAAATACATCCCGTGGTTAAAATTTCAAAATGGTATTTTATACTTCAAAATCAAATATCATTTCAAAATTCAATATCATTCAAAATCCATTTCAAAATATCAAAATATCATATCTTCCAAACCATATTCATTTTTATTTAATTTAAATACCATTACAAAACACATTTCAAAATAGTTTATATTTCGAAACAAATTACTTCATTTTAAATCAAAAAATGAAGTTATTATATTTAATAATTAAATTATTAAATTTCCAAAATTTTAGTCTTTCAAAATTCATTTATTCACTTAATTTATTAAAACAGATGAAAATTCAACTTTCGCAGCATTCAGAAATTGCTGCAGAAGTTACATTCAAAACAATTCAATTTAACAAAAGATAGCATTTAAAATGCTGTAATAGGATTACATTAGTTTCAGATAAAACTTAGTTAAATTCAACAATTATAACATTTACAAAAAAATTATAATAGCCTTTAATTAAACTTGGCCATTTGGTTCATTATTATCAACTACAGCATTTACAAATGTTGTATTATCATTTACATTAAAATTAATAGCATTTCAAAAATGCCGTTAATTAACTTCAAATATTCAGTATAATTTCACAAACAATTATATTTTTATTTAAATCATTTTGAACTTATAAAATCATATAATTTCACTTTTAAAACAATCATTCAAATACCCTTATATTCATGATTTTATAATGTTAAATCTCCATTCAAAAATCAAAATTTAATAATAATTCAATAATTAAATTCCAACATTAAATTTAAATTCATTAAATTAAATTTAACTTAACACTTAAGTTTAAAATTTTCAAATATAACTTAATTTCATTTTTATTTACTTAACTTAAAATTCACTTTTAAGCCAAATTCACAAATTTTCAATTTTAGTTATATTTCAAATTTTCAACTTAAATATTCATTCATTTCACATTTTAACTTTATTCAAAAATCATTAATATATTATAAAATCATTTTAAATTCATTTAATTCAAAGTATCATAAATTTATCATATTTTCATATTTAATTAAAATTCCATTTATCACTAAATTATAATTTCCAAAATAACTTACATTTCAGATTTTCTAACTTTACCATTTATTTGTTTCACTTATAAATTTTCAGAAAATCAATAATGCTTTACAAAAACCATTTTTAATCAAATTTAAATCAAAATATTATAATATTTACATTTCTAAAATATTTTAAAATTTAAAAAAAAAAACATATTTTAACAACGGGTCTGTATTTCATTTTCTAGCCTAGGTAAAGTAATACGGGTAATATATCATTTCAACCCGTAATTTACAAAGAAAACCCGGGTTTGATCATTTCAAACCCACAATCCCAAGTAAATGAAAATAATTGAAAATCATTCAGGTCTATCATTTCAGTCCATAATGGTTTTCTCCTATTCTAAAGTCCGTTCGGGTATGTATCATTTCAACCCATAGTGATACTAATCTAAAGGGAACTTGCAGTGTGATAAACTGATAAAAATAACAGAACAACATAATATAACAGTAATAGATGTTATAACAGGTGCTAAGCATGGTTGAACATCATATAATCATAATATAGCAGGTGTAACATGATAATGCATTTTACAGATTTAAAAGGGGTTAATTTACTAGTTATATATGTACATATTGTCTGGTGAGAATTACTCACTTGTCAAAAGCTGGAGATAGCCACTAAAGCGCACACACTGAAACTACGAAGGCACGATAACACGGAAACGACTTCAGAGTGGAGAGCCAAAGCTAATTTCCTTGATAACATTTAAACAAAACAATATAATATATATAAGTTTCAAAACCAAATAAACACTAAACAATGCCAGAAATTAATGCCCAAAACCAAATCAAATGCATTTCACTTGTTCTCAACTTCACATGGATCAACAAGGGATGGATTTAGCACGGTCATGGCATGCACTAAGGGTTGGGTTTGGTTAAAACAGGGTCGGACTACTTGGTTTGAATGGTGATGAAGTATGTGTGCAACAATTTGCATAACAAGGCAAATATCAACATTTCTACGCTATAACTTGGTTCGGCCAGGGGCTATATGGTCAGGTCCAGATGTCTAGGTTGTGGTGGATGATGTGGCAGAGGGTGGTGGTCAGGTCTGAGGTGGTGGTGGTGGAGGAAGTGGCGGAAAAATGTGGTTGAAGGTGGTGGTACCAAGTTTGGCTCGGTTTATATATGTAGTGATGGTTTATGTGGATTTTTGTGGTGGATAATCAATAAGGAGGCACGGCTTGAGGTTTGGACAAAGAGGAGGTGGTGATGGTGATGTTCTCAGGTGGTGATGGAGGCGGCAGGGCATGGAGAGGAGCATGGCTGAACCTATGATGAAGAAGAACAAGTGCAAATCTCAAATCAAAGGAGAATAAAAGTAAAAACAAATGAAAAGAAAATGAGTTTACCAAAAATTTCTCAAAGGCAATGGCCGAATTTTTTTCTTCAGGAATGAAAAACAATAATGTACATGAATGGAAATGGAGGTGGTCGGCTGAAAGTGTGAGTAGTAAAGGCCAATTGAATGAAAAGTTAGGTTAAATGTGAAAAGGTGGAAGATAAAAAGGCTTAGGAAAATCAAAAGTCATAACCTTTTCAAATTTCTTTTAATTTCTTTACATAAGTTTAAATAACTGAAAATAATTATAATTTTAGTTTAAATTTCAAAAATATAACAAAATATAAAATATAAATAAGTAATTAATAATTATATACGATAAAAATAAGAAAATAGCACAAAAATGAAAAGTAGTCCAGAAAATTTGAAAATAAACAGAATAAATTTTGGAAAACTTATATGGACTTGGAAAATATTTATAAATATAGATAATAAAATGAAATAAAATGCATTCAGAAAAATAAATAAATAAAATTTAATTAAATATAATTTAAATGAAGAAAATAGCAGAAAAATAGAAACTAGCCTTTAAAAATAGAAAATAAATGTAGTAAATTTTGGAAAAATTATAACAACGCTTTAAAATGTTTTAAAATAAAATATATATCTAACATGTCATATAACACATCTTAGAACATGATTTGACAAATAAAAATATTATTCATTTAAATTAAAATAGATAATTTTATTAAATAAATCAATTTACACATAACATTGTAAAAAGCATAACTTTCACAATATAAATCGGATTTCAACGAAACAAAAAGCAGTATTCTCAAAATTTGATATATTTTTATAATAAAAGATAAAATTCAAAAATTAAAATATTTAAATTTTAAATTAAAAAGTCAAAGTTTGACCAGATTGACCAAAAATCCACTTTTTCTGGAAATATCCTATTTATTCAAGTTTGAAATTATAATTCACACAAAAATCAAAATATACTCTTAAGATAACAAAATTTATTCATTTTAATAAATATATAAAGTTTTTAAATCAGGAGTTTCAAATTTAAAAAATTAAAATAAACAATTAAAAAAATCACAAAATACTGGGTTGTTACACTCTCCCTCACTCAAATCTTTTCGTCCTCGAAAAGAACGAACATGGAAAAATAAGGAAAAGCACGATAGACAACAAATTGTACCTGCAAACAAACAATTTCGGATCCGAAGCACGAATGCTCTCATCTATCTCCTAGGTACAATCCTAATCATCAGTACTTCACAGTACTTTGATCAGACCAACAGATTTCCTTTTTAGTTGCTTCGTACCTCTATCGACAATATGAAGTGGTTTACTCTCGACAGTCAGATATGGCTAAACATCCAAACTATCAAAAGCATAAGTCTGAACAATAAGAGGTGAGTCAAGAAGATGCTAGAGGAGATGTGAGACGTGGGATACATCATACACACCAGAAAGTTTCTCGGGCAAATCTAAACGATAAGCCAAAGAACCAGCTCTTTCCACAAATGCGAAAAGGATCTTCGAAGAGGAAAACGGTAGAAATAGCTAGAAAGGAGAATAGGTTGAAAGACAAGGATGAACCCTATTTTAAAACCATATACATTTTAAAAATTTATAACATTTTAAACATTTTATAATATGATAAATAGTCATTTGATTCAAATTTAATAGTTTGAAATAAACAATATTTAAAACAATTTAAATCATGATTAAAATATCCTTTATATAATACTTTACCAAAATACTTTTATAAGTCGATGTCTTAACAAGTTTACTTTTGTTCCTGTAGACTCTGGCTATGCGTTGATCAAGCGCAAAGCTAGAATTCTTCAGGTGCTTAATAGACTTGTTTCAACACCCAGTGAAAATAGTGTAAAACTCTTTTTAAAAAACAGATATGGAAAGTACAATCCAAACAAATCAACCAAACCAAAACAGTTGTCTAACCATGGATCGCAGATACACAATGGTTATGTCTGGATCACCCAGGAAACAATCCGTATCCGTAAGCTTTCTCAGCCCTGCGAGTTACGCCATGATGACTAGTAGAGTGCAGGATACACAATGGTTACACCTGGATCCCCCAGGAAACAATCCGTACCCATAGGCCAGCTCAGCCAGGCAGCTGCGCTATGCAGTCGCGCTCGTAAGACCACGGAGATCGCCGTGGAATTCGATGGACATTCGAGTATCATATCCGAAAAACCCAAATCAGAGAGAATAATATCGATAGAATGAATCCACAGTGTGGACACAAAGCGGATATCAAGCAGAAGGCACTTTCCAATCTTTACTTCGAAAATATGTATCATATAGTACCTTTCAAAATCACTTTCAAATATCATACTTATATAAAGTCCATTATATATAAGATTTCATTTCAAATCGAATACTTTCCAAAATCAATAGTATGTCAAGTCACACTTATAGAGACTTCGATTATATAAGACTTCACTTTACAAATTGAGTACCATTTCGAATCAACAGTTTCAAATCAATTTCATACTTATACAAATCATTTTATATAAGTTCGGTTACTCCCAAATCAAGTATTTGGTAAATCAAGGTTCTAACTTTCAAGCCATTCAATATCAATTCAGTTTCAAAATCATATATGATTTCACCAATCATTTCTTCCAAGTTACATATATTCAGTTTCAAAGTTTCTTAAAACAATAGATTTAGAAATTAATCCAAATTTCTAGATCAACAAAATTTAGTTCAAACAAATTCATTTCCATTTCAAACATATATTCACTTTTAAAAATCATAGTACTTTCAAAGTTATAAATCTTTCGAAACCAAAATACTTGAAATCATAACATTTCGAAATCATACATTTGAAAGCATAAAACATTCCTTTAATTCTTTACATTTCACAAATTTATTCAATTAAACCCAAATCTAAAATTTTCAATTTTAATTCAATTCAAACCATGATTTTCAATTCAATTTAGTTTTTCTACAACACCTTCAAACTATTTATTTCTATATGAAAATCCAATTTACCATTGGAAAGATTAATATTCTATATATATACTTTATTCAAAACATTTCAAATCTATATTTCTTACCAGTATAATTCAACATAGTCTTATTTATTTCACTCAAAAAACAGTTTCAACCAGTATATTACTTTATACTTTATACCAAACTAAACTTATATTCTTTATCAAATACTTTATACCTTTCAAAATTTCTTAGCTTTGAAAAGTTAACCTTGATTTGGAAGTGATCGAACCTTCAAAATAGTCGAAGAGATCATATTTTCAAAACCAAGAGTTGGAAATCACTAACACATCAGTAAATCAATTCCAATAGATAAGGTTATACCAAAACAAATCTGAATCTCGAGGACTGAACACCGGCTTACTTTAAATCATTTCAAATATATACATACATATATCTTTCGAATATCAAACCGTATTTCAAAAATCTGAAATCAAAATTTGGATTCACAAAATCACTCTCATAGCAAAGCTACTAGAGTGGCATCTCCCCCACTCAGAAACTCGAAAATCAATGTCGATGATGCATGCATTCATCACCGAATTTATTTTCTAGCGACATAAGTGGGTTCTGGTGTTTTATTTTCTTGAAACTTCTTTGAAATCTCTTCGAAATCATTGGAATTCATTCGAATACATTTGAAACATTTCTTATTCAGAAAATATCTTTAAATCATATTATTATTATTATTATTATTATATTTTCCAAACCTTGAAACCGACTTCAAAACACCGGAGTTCAATTCCTCGAAATTTAAATTCAAAACCTTTAAGTTATAAATGATTTTTTTATATAAGTCAAGTTGTTATAAAATTTTCAAAATTTTCAAATCCTTTCAAAGTTTCAAATTTCCTTTTTCAAAAGATATAAAAATCCTTATTGAAAACATTTCACTTATATATAAAATAGGGTCATCCTTATCAAAATAATAATTTTGATGTATGCACAATTTCAAAATACAACCAAACACAAATTTCCAAGGGATGATTCAAGGATGAATTTCCAACAAACAGATATTCAAATTTAGAGGAACTTTAATCAAACAGAATTCTGATTCGAAGATAAGCTCGAACGAAGATGAGATAATTTAATTACCAAGTAGAAAATAGATAAGCCTATATAAATCGTGGGCGACCTTAGCTGGTCAACCGTGACTTCAGGAATATATCTAATGCGGAAATCTAAGGCAAATCGACCTTCGATTGCCAGAGATAGAATCTGGGTAGAGCAGGAGATAGATAGCATCGTAAACTGAGGATATAGAAATCTCCTATGAATCAATGCCAAATATAAGGGAGTTTCATCCCTTTACAAATCATTCAAAGATTGGCGGAATCACCGATCTTTATAGAGGTCACTCCAAAGTGGAATTATGGAATGACCCAAAATCAATGGGGTAAAATAGGAGAGACAAGACTGGATTTCAGAACAAGTGAGAGCGTTCCAAAGTTCAAGGAATCCTAGTCGATAAGAATCCTAACCAAGAGATTTCTAACAAGGTGGATTCAGAAGGGATGAAGTTTAGAAAATCTTGGTTTCAAAATAAAAAAAATTATACCAAAAATAATCTTTGAAAATACTTTAAAATCATTTGGAAATTATTTTATACTTCGAAAATACGTTCTCTCACAAAGAAAGGATTCTGAGATTGATTTCACTCATTTTAGGGTATTTCTACCCTATCTCTAATGAGTTTTTGCTCCGCTGGCTAATGTTTCCTAAAACCAAAGCTTTGATACCAAATGTAACAACCCGATATTTTCAGCCATTCGCATCCACACATGCCGGACTTGAATTTCTCAAAATACTGCATTGTAAATAAATTTGGAGCAACTGAAATACAATTACAGAATCACAGACACAGAAATATCAGAATAACTCACAGCGGAATATAAAATACATAATAGTTCATGAAGCTACTACGGCAGAGTCTCAAACCAAATACATAATACAGTCTGAAAACAACATAATAGAAATCCAAAATACATAAAAGTTGACTAATACATGAGGTAAACTAGAACGGCTGAAACAGAAAGTATATATAAATGTAGATAAGCAGAAATTCCAGCAAAGACCAGCTCTAGCAAGAGAATCCAAAGCTGTGAATATACTCAGGCTGACCCGAGCATAAAGTAAAACACAAAACACTAGAGTCAGGACAATATATACTTATATATGTAAACCAACTCATGTGAACTGTAGTAAAAATGCACAATAACTTAAAGGATGCTTGGGATCGCCCATCCTTTAAGAATCAGTTAAACTATAAATTAAATACATCCCGTGGTTAAAATTTCAAAATGGTATTTTATACTTCAAAATCAAATATCATTTCAAAATTCAATATCATTCAAAATCCGTTTGAAAATATCAAAGTATCATATCTTCCAAACCACATTCATTTTTATTTAATTTAAATACCATTACAAAACACATTTCGAAATAGTTTATATTTCGAAACAAACTACCTCATTTTAAATCAAAAAATGAAGTTATTATACTTAATAATTAAATTATTAAATTTCCAAAATTTTAGTCTTTCAAAATTCATTTATTCACTTAATTTATTAAAACAGATGAAAATTCAACATTCGTAGCATTTAGAAATTGCTACAGAAGTTACGCCATGATGACTAGTAGAGTGCAGGATACACATTGGTTACGCCTGGATCCCCCAAGAAACAATCCGTATCCGTAAGCTTTCTCAGCCCTGCGAGTTACGCCATAATGACCAGTAGAGTGCAGGATACACAATGGTTACACCTGGATCCCCCAGGAAACAATCCGTACCCCTAGGCCCGCTCGGCCAGGCAGTTGCGCTATGCAGTCGCGCTCGTAAGACCACGGAGATCTCTATGGAATTCGATGGACACTCGAGTATCATATCCGGAAAACCCAAATCAGAGAGAATAATATCTATAGAATGAATCCACAGTGTGGCCACAAAGCGGATATCAAGCAGAAGGGACTTTCCATATCTTTACTTCGAAAATATGTATTATATAGTACCTTTCAAAATCACTTTCAAATATCATACTTATATAAAGTCCATTATATATAAGATTTCATTTCAAATTGAATACTTTCCAAAATCAATAGTATGTCAAATCACACTTATAGAGACCTCGATTATATAAGACTTCACTTTACAAATTGGGTACCATTTCGAATCAACAGTTTCAAATAAATTTCATACTTATACAAATCATTTTATATAAGATCGGTCACTCCCAAATCAAGTATTTGGTAAATCAAGGTTCTAATTTTCAAGCCATTCAATATCAATTCAGTTTCAAAATCATATATGATTTCACCAATCATTTCTTCCAAATTACATATATTCAGTTTCAAAGTTTCTTAAAACAATAGATTTAGAAAATAATCCCAATTTCTAGATGGGGATTTTAGGCTCAAGGAAAAAGTTGCAGAAAAATTTAGTTCTAAGGACAAGAAGTTTGCTTTTTAGGCTGAAGGACACTTTTTAGTGTAAATCACAGAATGATAGTTGTAACTATCATTTTCTACTTACACTAACAAATGTCCTTCAGACTAAAAACCAAACTTGCTGTCGCTAAGACTAAATTTTTTCACAACTTCTTCCTTACGTCTATTTTCCTGTTTCTAGATCAACAAAATTTAGGTCAAACAAATTCATTTCCATTTCAAACATATATTCACTTTCAAAAATCATAATACTTTCAAAGTTATAAATCTTTCGAAACCAAAATACTTGAAATCATTACATTTTGAAAAATCATAACATTTCGAAATCATACATTTGAAATCATAAAACATTCCTTTAATTCTTTACATTTCACAAATATATTCAATTAAACCCAAATCTAAAATTTTCAATTTTAATTCAATTCAAACCATCAGTTTCAATTCAATTTAGTTTTTCTACAACACCTACAAACTATTTATTTCTATATGAAAATCCAATTTACCATTGGAAAGATTAATATTCTATATATATACTTTATTCAAAACATTTCAAATCTATATTTCTTACCAGTATAATTCAACATAGTCTTATTTATTTCACTCAATAAAACCGTTTCAACCAGTATATTACTTTATACTTTATACCAAACTAAACTTATATTCTTTATCAAATACTTTATACCTTTCAAAATTTCTTAGCTTTGAAAAGTTAACCTTGATTTGGAAGTGATCGAACCTTCAAAATAGTCGAAGAGATCATATTTTCAAAACCAAGAGTTGGAAATCACCAACAAATCAGTAAATCAATTTCAATAGATAAGGTTATACCAAAACAAATCTGAATCTCGAGGACTGAACACCGGCTTACTTTAAATCGTTTCAAATATATATATATATACATACATATATCTTTCGAATATCAAACCGTACTTCAAAAATATGAAATCAAAATTTGGTTTCACAAAATCACTCTCATAGCAAAGCTACTAGAGTGGCATCTCCCCCACTCAGAAACTCGAAAATCAATGTCGATGATGCATGCATTCATCACCGAATTTATTTTCCAGTGACATAAGTGGGTTCTGGTCTTTTATTTTCTTGAAACTTCTTTGAAATCTCTTTGAAATCATTGGAATTCGTTCGAATACATTTGAAACATTTCTTATTCAGAAAATATCTTTAAATCATATTATTATTATATATAATTCAAATCTTAAAACCGACTTCAAAACACCGGAGTTCAATTCCTCGAAACTTAAATTCAAAACCTTTCAGTTATAAATCATTTTTTTCATATAAGTCAAGTTCTTATAAAATTTTCGAATCCTTTCAAAGTTTCAAATTTCCTTTTTCAAAAGATATAAAAATCCTTATTGAAAACATTTCACTTATATATATATAATAGGGTCATCCTTATCAAAATAATAATTTGATGTATGCACAATTTCAAAATACAACCAAACACAAAATTCCAAGTGATGATTCAAGGATGAATTTCCAACAAACAGATATTCAAATTTAGAGGAACTCTAATCAAACAGAATTATGATTCGAAGATAAGCTCGAACGAAGAAGAGATAATTTAATTACCAAGTAGAAGATGGATAAGCCTATATAAATCGCGGGCGACCTTAACTGGTCAACCGTGACTTCGGGAATATATCTAATGCGGAAATCTAAGGCAAATCGACCTTCGATTCCCAGAGATAGAATCTGGGTAGAGCAGGAGATAGATAGCATCGTAAACCGAGGATATAGAAATCTCCAGTGAATCAATGCCAAATATAAGGGAGTTTCACCCCTTTACAAACCATTCAAAGATTGGCGGAATCACCGATCTTTATAGAGGTCACTCCAAAGTGGAATTATGGAATGCCCCAAAATCAAAAGGGTAAAATAGGGGAGACAAGACTGGATTTCAGAACAAGTGGGAGCGTTCCAAAGTTCAAGGAATCCTAGTCGATAAGAATCCAAACCAAGAGATTTCTAACAAGTTGGATTCAGAAGGGATGAAGTTTAGAAAATCTTGGTTTCAAAATAAGAAATTTTTTATACCAAAAATTATCTTTGAAAATACTTTAAAATCATTTGGAAATCATTTTATACTTCGAAAATACGTTCTCTCACAAAGAAAGGATTCTGGGATTGATTTCACTCATTTTAAGGTATTTCTACCCTATCTCTAATGAGTTTTTGCTCTGCAGGCTAATGTTTGCCTAAAACCAAAACTCTGATACCAAATGTAACAACCTGATATTTTTCACCCATTCGCATCCACACATGCCGGACTTGAATTACTCAAAATACCGCATTGTAATAATTTTGGAGCAAATGAAATACAACTACAGAATCACAGACACAGAAATATCAGAATAACTCACAGCGGAATATAAAATACATAGTAGTTCACGAAGGTACTACGGCAGAGTCTCAAACCAAATACATAATACAGTCTGAAAAAAACATAATAGAAATCCAAAATACATAGAATTTCACGAATACATGAGATAAACTAGAACAGCAGAAACAGAAAGTAGATATAAATGTAGATAAGCAGAAATTCCAGCAACGACCATAACTCAAGTGAACTGTAGTAGAAATGCACAATAACTTAAAGGATGCTTGGGATCACCCATCCTTTAAGAATCAGTTAAACTATAAATTAAATACATCCCGTGGTTAAAATTTCAAAATGGTATTTTATACTTCAAAATTAAATATCATTTCAAAATTCAATATCATTCAAAATCCGTTTCAAAATATCGAAATATCATATCTTCCAAACCACATTCTTTTTTATTTAATTTAAATACCATTACAAAACACATTTCAAAATAGTTTATATTTCGAAACAAATTACTTCATTTTAAATCAAAAAATAAAGCTATTATATTTAATAATTAAATTATTAAATTGCCAAAATTTTAGTCTTTCAAAATTCATTTATTCACTTAATTTATTAAAACAGATGAAAATTCAACTTTCGCAGCATTTAGAAATTGCTACAGAAGTTACATTCAAAACAGTTCAATTTGACAAAAGATAGCATTTAAAAATGCTGTAATAGGGTTACATTAGTTTCAAATAAAATTTAGTTAAATTCAAAAATTAACATTTACAAAAATGCTATAATAGCCTAATTCAACATATCCATTTGGTTCATTATTATCAACTACAGCATTTACAAATGCTGTATTATCATTTACATTAGAATAATAGCATTTCAGAAATGCAGTTAATTAAATTCAAATATTCATTATAATTTCACAAACAATTATATTTTTATTTAAATCATTTTTAACTTATAAAATCATATAATTTCACTTTTAAAACAATCATTCAAATATCCTTATATTCATGATTTTATAAAGTTAAATCTCCATTCAAAAATCAAAATTTAATAATAATTCACTTATTAAATTCCAACATTAAATTTTAAATTCATTAAATTAAATTTAACTTAACACTTAAGTTTAAAATTTTCAAATATAATTTAATTTCGTTTTTATTTACTTAACTTAAAATTCACTTTTAAGCCAAATTTCCAATTTTAGTTATATTTCAAAATTTCAACTTAAATATTCAATCATTTCACATTTTAACTTTATTCAAAAATCATTAATATATTATAAAATCATTTTAAATTCATTTAATTCAAATTATCATAAATTTATCATATTTTCATATTTAATTTAAATTCCATTTATCACCAAATTATAATTTCCAAAATAACTTACATTTCAGATTTTCTAACTTTACCATTTATTTATTTCACTTATAAATTTTTAGAAAATCAATATTGCTTTACAAAACTCATTTTTAATCAAATTTAAATCAAAATATTTTAATATTTACATTTCTTAGATATTTTAAAAATTAGAAAAACATATTTTAACAACGGGTATGTATTTCATTTTCTATCCTAGGTAAAGTGATACGGGTAATATATCATTTCAACCCGTAATTTACAAAGAAAACCAGGGTTTGATCATTTCAAACCCACAATCCCAAGTAAATGAAAATAAATGAAAATCATTCAGGCCTATCATTTCAGCCCATAATGGTTTTCTCCTATTCTAAAGTCCGTTCGGGTATGTATTGTTTCAACCCATAGTGATACTAATCTAAAGGGAACTTGCAGTGTGATAAACTGATAAAAATAACAGAACAACATAATATAACAGTAATAGATGTTATAACAGGTGCTAAGCATGGGTGAATATCATATAATCATAATATAGCAGGTGTAACATGATAATGCATTTTACAGATTCAAAAGGGGTCAATTTACTAGTTATATATGTACATGTTGTCTGGTGAGAATAACTCACTTGTCAAAAGCTGGAGATAGCCACTAAAGCATACACACTGAAACTACGAAGGCACGATAACACGAAAACGGCTTGAGAGTGGAGAGCCATAGCTAATTGCCTTGATAACATTTAAACAAAACAATACAATATGTATAGGTTTCAAAACCAAATAAACACTAAACAATGCTAGAAATTAACGCCCAAAACCAAATCAAATGCATTGCACTTGTTCTCAACTTCACATGGATCAACAAGGGATGGATTTAGCACAGCCATGGAATGCACTAAAGGCTGGGTTTGGTTCAAACAGGGCTAGCCTACTTGGTTTGAATGGTGATGAAGTATATGTGTGCAACAATTTACATAACAAGGCAAATATCAACATTTCTATGCTATAACTTGGTTCGGCCAGAGGCTATATGGTCAGGTCCAGATGTCCAGGTGGTGGTGGATGATGTGGAAGAGGGTGGTGGTCAGGTCTTAGGTGGTGGAGGAAGTGGCGGCAAAAGGTTGTGGTACCAAGTTTGGCTCGGTTTATATATGTAGTGATGGTTTATGTGGATTTTGGTGGTGGATCATCAATAAGAAGGCACGGCTTGAGGTTTGGCCAGATAGGAGGTGATGATGGTGGTGTTCTCAGGTGATGATGGAGGCGGCAGGGCATGGAGAGGAGCATGGCTGAACCTATGATGAAGAAGAACAAGTGCAAAGCTCAAATCAAAGGAGAATAAAAGTAAAAACAAATGAAAAGAAAATGAGTTTACCAAAAATTTCTCAAAGGCAATGGCCAAAATTTTTTCTTCAGGAATGAGAAACAATAATGTACGTGAATGGAAATGGAGGTGGTCGGCTGAAAGTGTGAGTAGTAAAGGCCAATTGAATGAAAAGTTAGATTAAATGTGAAAAGGTGGAAAATAAAAAGGCTTAGGAAAATCAAAAGTCGTAACCTTTTCAAATTTCCTTTAATTTCTTTACATAAGTTTAAATAACTGAAAATAATTATAATTTCAGTTTAAATTTTGAAAAAATATCAAAATATAAATAAGTAATTAATAATTATATACGATAAAAATAAGAAAATAGCACAAAAACGAAAACTAGTCTAGAAAATTTGAAAATAAACAGAATAAATTTTGGAAAACTTATATGGACTTGGAAAATATTTATAAATAAATATAATAACATAAAACAAAATTCATTCACAAAAATAAATAAATAAAATTTAATTAAATAAAATTTAAATGAAGAAAATAGCAGAAAAATAGAAACTAGCCTTTAAAAATAGGAAATAAATGCAGTAAATTTTGGAAAATTATAACATCACTTTAAAATGTTTTAAAATAAAATATATATCTAACATGTCATATAACACATATTAGAACATGATTTGACAAATAAAAATATTATTCATATAAATTAAAATAGATAATTTTATTAAATAAATCAATTTACACATAATATTGTAAAAAGCATAACTTTCACAATATAAATCGAAATTCAACGAAACGAAAAGCAGTTCTCAAAATTTGATATATTTTCATAATAAAAGATAAAATTAAAAATTAAAATATTTAAATTTTAAATTAAAAAGTCAAAGTTTGACCAGATTGACCAAAAATCCACTTTTTCTGGAAATATCCTATTTATTCAGGTTTGAAATTATAATTCACACAAAAATCAAAATATACTCTTAAAATAAAAAAAATTATTCATTTTAATAAATATATAAAGTTTTTAAATTAGGAGTTTTAAATTTAAAAAATTTTAAAAAACAATTTAAAAAAATCACAAAATACTGGGTTGTTACACTCTCCCCCACTCAAATCTTTTCGTCCTCGAAAAGAACGAACAAGGAAAAATAATGAAAAGAACGATAGACAACAAATTATACCTGGAAACAAACAATTTCGGATTCGAAGCACGAATGATCTCCTCTGTCTCCCAGGTACAATCCTAATCATCAGTACTTCACAGTCTTTGATCAGACCAACAGATTTCCTTTCTAGCTGCTTCGTACCTCTGTCGACAATACGAAGTGGTTTACTCTCTAACGTCAGATAAGGCTAAACATCCAAACTATCAAAAGTAGAAGTCTGAACAATAAGAGGTGAGTCAAGAAGATACTAGAGGAGATGTGAGACGTGGGATATATCATGCACACCAGAAAGTTTCTCAGGCAAATCTAAACGAGATGCCAAAGAACCAACTCTTTCCAAAAATGCGAAAAGGATCTTCGAAGAGGAAAAAGGTAGAAATAGCTAGAAGGGAGAATATGTTGAAAGACAAGGATGAACCCTATTTTAAAACCATATACATTTTAAATATTTATAACATTTTAAACATTTTAGAATATGATAAATAGTCATTTGATTCAAATTTAATAGTTCGAAATAAGCAATATTTAAAAAAATTTAAATCATGATTAAAATATCCTTTATATAATACTTTACCAAAATATTTTATAACTCGATGTCTTAACAAGTTTATTTTTGTTCCTGTAGACTCTGGCTATGCGTTGATCAGGCGCAAAGCTAGAATTCTTCAGGTACTTAATAGACTAGTTTCAACACCCAGTGAAAATACTAGAAAACTCTTTTAAAAAAAGATATGGAATGTACAATCCAAACAAATCAACCAAGCCAAAACAGTTGTCTAAACATGGATCGCAGATACACATTGGTTACGCCTGGATCCCCTAAGAAACAATCTGTATCCGTAAGCTTTCTCAGCCCTGCGAGTTACGCCATGATGACTAGTAGAGTGCAGGATACACAATGGTTACACCTAGATCCCCCAGGAAACAATCCGTACCCCTAGGCCAGCTCAGCCAGGCAGTTGCGCTATTTAGTCGCGCTCGTAAGACCACGGAGATCGCCGTGGAATTCGTTGGACACTCAAGTATCATATCCGGAAAACCAAATCAGAGAGAATAATATCGATAGAATGAATCCACAGTGTGGCCACAAAGCGGATATCAAGCAGAAGGCACTTTCCATATCTTTACTTCGAAAATATGTATCATATAGTACCTTTCAAAATCACTTTCAAATATCATACTTATATAAAGTCCATTATATATAAGATTTCATTTCAAATCGAATACATTCCAAAATCAATAGTATGTCAAATCACACTTATAGAGACTTCGATTATATAAGACTTCACTTTACAAATTGAGTACCATTTCGAATCAAAAGTTTCAAATCAATTTCATACTTATACAAATCATTTTATATAAGTTCGGTTATTCCCAAATCAAGTATTTGGTAAATCAAGGTTCTAATTTCCAAGCCATTCAATATCAATTCAGTTTCAAAATCATATATGATTTCACCAATCATTTCTTCCAAATTACATATATTCAGTTTCAAAGTTTCTTAAAACAATAGATTTAGAAAATAATCCCAATTTCTACATCAACGAAATTTAGGTCAAACAAATTCATTTCCATTTCAAACATATATTCACTTTCAAAAGTCATAATACTTTCAAAGTTATAAATCTTTCGAAACCAAAATACTTGAAATCATTACATTTTGAAAAATCATAACATTTCGAAATCATACATTTGAAATCATAAAACATTCCTTTAATTCTTTACATTTCACAAATTTATTCAATTAAACCCAAATCTAAATTTTTTAATTTTAATTCAATTCAAACCATCAGTTTCAATTCAATTTAGTTTTTCTACAACACCTTCAAACTATTTATTTCTATATGAAAATCCAATTTACCATTGGAAAGATTAATATTCTATATATATACTTTATTCAAAACATTTCAAATCAATATTTCTTACCAGTATAATTCAACATAGTCTTATTTATTTCACTCAAAAAAACAGTTTCAACCAGTATATTACTTTATACTTTATACCAAACTAAACTTATATTCTTTATCAAATACTTTATACCTTTCAAAATTTCTTAGCTTTGAAAAGTTAACCTTGATTTGGAAGTGATCGAACCTTCAAAATAGTCGAAGAGATCATATTTTCAAAACCAAGAGTTGGAAATCACCAACAAATCAGCAAATCAGTTCCAATAGATAAGGTTATACCAAAACAAATCTGAATCTCGAGGACTGAACACCGGCTTACTTTAAATCATTTCATATATATATATATACATATATCTTTCGAATATCAAACCGACTTCAAAAATCTGAAATCAAAATTTGGTTTCACAAAATCACTCTCATAGCAAAGCTACTAGAGTGGCATCTCCCCCACTCAGAAACTCGAAAATCAATGTCGATGATGCATGCATTCATCACCGAATTTATTTTCCAGCGACATAAGTGGGTTCTGGTCTTTTATTTTCTTGAAACTTCTTTGAAATCTCTTCGAAATCATTGGAATTCTTTCGAATACATTTGAAACATTTCTTATTCAGAAAATATCTTTAAATCATATTATTATTATTATTATTATTATATATATTTCAAATCTTAAAACCTACTTCAAAACACCGAAGTTCAATTCCTCGAAATTTAAATTCAAAACCTTTCATTTATAAATCATTTTTTTATATAAGTCAAGTTCTTATAAAATTTTCAAAATTTTCAAATCCTTTCAAAGTTTCAAATTTCCTTTTTCAAAAGATATAAAAATCCTTATTGAAAACATTTCACTTATATATATAAAATAGGGTCGTCCTTATCAAAATAATAATTTGATGTATGCACAATTTCAAAATACAACCAAACACAAAATTCCAAGGGATGATTCAAGGAAGAATTTCCAACAAACAGATATTCAAATTTAGAGGAACTCTAATCAAACAGAATTCTGATTCGAAGATAAGCTCGAACGAAGATGAGATAATTTAATTACCAAGTAGAAGATGGATAAGCCAATATAAATCGCGGGCGACCTTAACTGGTCAACCGTGACTTCGAGAATATATCTAATGCGGAAATCTAAGGCAAATCGACCTTCGATTACCAGAGATAGAATCTGGGTAGAGCAGGAGATAGATAGCATCGTAAACCGAGGATATAGAAATCTCCGGTGAATCAGTGCCAAATATAAGGGAGTTTCACCCCTTTACAAACCATTCAAAGATTGGCGGAATTACCGATCTTTATAGAGGTCACTCCAAAGTGGAATTATGGAATGCCCCAAAATCAAAAGGGTAAAATAGGGGAGACAAGACTGGATTTCAGAACAAGTGGGAGCGTTCCAAAGTTCAAGGAATCCTAGTCGATAAGAATCCTAACCAAGATATTTCTAACAAGGTGGATTCAGAAGGGATGAAGTTTAGAAAATCTTGGTTTCAAAATAAGAAAATTTTTATACCAAAAATAATCTTTGAAAATACTTTAAAATCATTTGGAAATCATTTTATACTTCGAAAATACGTTCTCTCACAAAGAAAGGATTCTGAGATTGATTTCACTCATTTTAAGGTATTTCTACTCTATCTCTAATGCGTTTTTGCTCCGCAGGCTAATGTTTGCCTAAAACCAAAGCTCTGATACCAAATGTAACAAACCGATATTTTCAGCCATTCGCATCCACACATGTCGGACTTGAATTGCTCTAAATACCGCATTGTAAATAATTTTGGAGCAAATGAAATACAATTACAGAATCACAGACACAGAAATATCAGAATAACTCACAACGGAATATAAAATACATAGTAGTTCATGAAGCTACTACAGCAGAGTCTCAAACCAAATACATAATACAGTCTGAAAACAACATAATAGAAATCCAAAATACATAGAAGTTCACTAATACATGAGATAAACTAGAACAGCTGAAACAGAAAGTAGATATAAATGTAGATAAGCAGAAATTCCAACAAAGACCAGCTTCAGAAAGAGAATCCAAAGCTGTGAATACTCATGCTGACCCAAGCGTAAAGTAAAACATAAAACACTCGAGTCAGGACAATATATACTTATATATGTAAACCAACTCAAGTGAAATGTATTAGAAATGAAAAATAACTTAAAGGATGCTTGGGATCGCCCATCCTTTAAGAATCAGTTAAACTATAAATTAAATACATCCCGTGGTTAAAATTTCAAAATGGTATTTTATACTTCAAAATTAAATATCATTTCAAAATTCAATATCATTCAAAATCCGTTTCAAAATATCAAAATATCATATCTTCCAAACCATATTCATTTTTATTTAATTTAAATACCATTACAAAACACATTTCAAAATAGTTTATATTTCAAAACAAATTACTTCATTTTAAATCAAAAAATGAAGTTATTATATTTAATAATTAAATTATTAAATTTCCAAAATTTTAGTCTTTCAAAATTCATTTATTCACTTAATTTATTAAAACAGATGAAAATTCAACTTTCGCAGCATTTAGAAATTGTTATAGAAGTTACATTCAAAACGGTTCAATTTAACAAAAGATAGCATTTAAAAATGTTGTAATAGGGTTACATTAGTTTCAAATAAAACTTAGTTAAATTCAAAAATTATAACATTTACAAAAATGCTATAATAGCCTAATTAAACTTAGCCATTTGGTTCATTATTATCAACTATAGCATTTACAAATGTTGTATTATCATTTACATTAGAATTAATAGCATTTCAGAAATGCAGTTAATTAAATTCAAATATTTAGTATAATTTCACAAACAATTATATTTTTATTTAAATCATTATTAACTTATAAAATCATATAATTTCACTTTTAAAACAATCATTCAAATACCCTTATATTCATGATTTTATAATGTTAAATCTCCATTCAAAAATCAAAATTTAATAATAATTCACTTATTAAATTCCAACATTAAATTTTAAATTCATCAAATTAAATTTAACTTAACACTTAAGTTTAAAATTTTCAAATATAACTTAATTTCATTTTTATTTACTTAACTTAAAATTCACTTTTAAGCCAAATTTCCAATTTTAGTTGTATTTTAAAATTTCAACTTAAATATTCAATCATTTCATATTTTAACTTTATTCAAAAATCATTAATATATTATAAAACCATTTTAAATTCATTTAATTCAAAATATCATAAATTTATCATATTTTCATATTTAATTTAAATTCCATTTATCACCAAATTATAATTTCCAAAATAACTTACATTTCAGATTTTCTAACCTTACCATTTGTTATTTCACTTATAAATTTTCAGAAAATCAATATTGCTTTAAAAAAATCATTTTTAAATCAAAATATTTTAATATTTACATTTCTAAAATATTTTAAAAATTAGAAAAACATATTTTAACAATGGGTATGTATTTCATTTTCTATCCTAGGTAAAGTGATACGGGTAATATATCATTTCAACCCGTAATTTACAAAGCAAACCAGGGTTTGATCATTTCAAACCCACAATCCCAAGTAAATGAAAATAATTGAAAATCATTCAAGCCTATCATTTCAGCCCATAATGATTTTCTCCTATTCTAAAGTCCGTTCGGGTATGTATCATTTCAACCCATAGTGATTCTAATCTAAAGGAAACTTGCAGTTTGATAAACTGATAAAAATAACAGAACATCATAATATAACAGTAACAGATGTTATAATAGGTTTTTGAGCATGGGTGAACATCATATAACCATAATATAGCAGGTGTAACATGATAATGCATTTTACAAATTCAAAAGGGGTCAATTTACTAGTTATATATGTACATATTGTCTGGTGAGAATAACTCACTTGTCAAAAGCTGGAGATAGCCACTAAAGCACACACACTGAAACTACGAACGAACGATAACACGGAAACGACTTGAGAGTGGAGAGCCAAAGCTAATTGCCTTGATAACATTTAAACAAAACAATATAATATATATAAGTTTCAAAACAAAATAAACACTAAACAATGCTAGAAATTAATGCACAAAACCAAATCAAATGCATCGCACTTGTTCTCAACTTCACATGGATCAGCAAGGGATGGATTTAGCACGGCCATGGCATGCACTAAAGGCTGGGTTTGGTTCAAACAGGGTCGGCCTACTTGGTTTGAATGGTGATGAAGTATATGTGTGCAACAATTTACATAACAAGGCAAATATCAACATTTCTATGCTATAACATGGTTCGGCCAGAGGCTATATGGTCAGGTCCAGATGTCCAGGTGGTGGTGGATGATGTGGCAGAGGGTGGTGGTCAGGTCTGAGGTGGTGGAGGAAGTGGCGGCAAAAGGTGGTGGTACCAAGTTTGGCTCGGTTTATATATGTAGTGATGGTTTATGTGGATTTTGATGGTGGATCACCAATAAGGAGGCACGGCTTGAGGTTTGGCCAGAGAGGAGGTGGCGATGGTGGTGTTCTCAGGTGGTGATGGTGGTGTTCTCAGGTGGTGATGGAGGCGGCAGGGCATGGAGAGGAGCATGGCTGAACCTATGATGAAGAAGAACAAGTGCAAAGCTCAAATCAAAGGAGAATAAAAGTAAAAACAAATGAAAAGAAAATGAGTTTACCAAAAATTTCTCAAAGGAAATGGCCGAAATTTTTTCTTCAGGAATGAGAAACAATAATGTACGTGAATGGAAATGGAGGTGGTCGGATGAAAGTGTGAGTAGTAAAGGCCAATTGAATGAAAAGTTAGGTTAAATGTGAAAAGGTGGAAGATAAAAAGGCTCAGGAAAATCATAAGTCATAACCTTTTCAAATTTCTTTACATAAGTTTAAATAACTGAAAATAATTATAATTTCAGTTTGAATTTCGAAAATATAACAAAATATAAAATATAAATAAGTAATTAATAATTATATACGATAAAAATAAGAAAATAGCACAAAAACGAAAACTAGTCTAGAAAATTTGAAAATAAACGGAAAAATTTTGGAAAACTTATATGGACTTGGAAAATATTTATAAATAAAGATAATAAAATGAAATAAAATGCATTCACAAAAATAAATAAATAAAATTTAATTAAATAAAATTTAATTAAATATAATTTAAATGAAGAAAATAGCTGAAAAATAGAAACTAGCCTTTTAAAACAGGAAATAAATGCAATAAATTTTGAAAAATTATACATCACTTTAAAATGTTTTAAAATAAAATATATATCTAAAGTGTCATATAACACATATTATAACATGATTTTAAAAATAAAAATATTATTCATATAAATTAGAATAGATAATTTTATTAAATAAATCAATTTACACATAATATTGTAAAAAGCATAACTTTCACAATATAAATCGGATTTCAACGAAACAAAATGCAGTATTCTCAAAATTTGATATATTTTCATAATAAAATATAAAATTCAAAAATTTAAATTTTAGATTAAAAAGTCAAAGTTTGACCAGATTGACCAAAAATCCACTTTTTCTGGAAATATCCTATTTATTCAGGTTTGAAATTATAATTCACACAAAAATCAAAATATACTCTTAAAATAACAAAATTTATTCATTTTAATAAATATATAAAGTTTTTAAATCAGGAGTTTCAAATTTAAAAAATTAAAAAAAATCATAAAATACTAGATTGTTACAATATAAGAAGCGTACATGGCTAATGCTATAGTTTATAGGTATAGGAATTTACACTACAAAAGATATATTTATATTTTTATGTATACAATTGTTGTCTATGGTTTATTTTGAATAACATATATGTATACACACACATAAACACATATATGTTTATATAGTAATATTTGTCGTTGTTTTTATTTATTTAAATATGTTAACAAATTCAAAATAGTTTGAATTAATTCTAAAATATCTTTTGTTAGTTTTATTTTTGAAGTAAATCTAGAGCTAAATAAACATCCATTTTGAATTCTAATTATGAATATTTATATAGATTGATATAAATATAAATATATGGTCTGGCTATTTCGACATCAAAATAAACACAATTGATGACACAATATATTTGGACCGTTGGATCTCACTATGTTCACACATAGAGTTGAAATTAGTAAGCAAACTAGTGGTTAAGATTCATTATGTTACCATTTAATTTCCCAATAGATTTTCCCATGAATATATATAGTTTTTAATTAGAAATATGAATTTAAAAGGATTTTATAGTTTAAATTAAAATATATTTATTTATAGATTATAATCTAATATATTTGTTTATGCATGCATGTGTTGAAAAATTGTATTTTGTTTATTTAATTCTCGAAGAAAAATGATTTTGATCAAAACATTATTATGTCAAATATATATTGTTTAGGCACAATGTTTTCTAATATGTAAAATATTTAAAATAAAAGAATTTAAAAATATATTTATATTTAATAATTATAGAACAAAATAAAGATTAATATTATTAAATTTAAGCACATGTAAGTAAATATAAATTGATTTAAAAAAATTTAATATAGAGGACGATATATGAATAACAATGGAAGAGGAGAGTGGAATTGACGGTAATTAATGACTTGGAAGGGGAAAACCTCCCCTTTCCATTTTTTTGTTATGCCCTACCTACCGATTTTTCGCATGTTATTTTTCCCTCTTCTTTCCTATTTATCTTTCTCACTTAAAAGGCTTCTCTCCTTGTTAGATCCTAGTTTCCAGCCACCCTATGTGCTCCTCTTCCTTCAAGTGCATCTCATCTCTGTGCTAGATATCCAGATGAACCAGATCATTTTGAGTTTTGTGTTGGCTTGCCTTTTATGTTGTTATAATAATTATGGATGTGTTGCCTCTGCCTTGATCTTGATTCTTTTTCATGTGAGCGTTAGGTTAGCATTTGACATTGGATTAGGTGTTGTGCTTGTTATTTTGACGATGGGTTTATGTGGATCTGGTGGCACAAGTTGAGAAGCATGGCTCTTTTGGTGGGTTGTTAGTTATTCTCTTATGGTCACGTCATTGAACTGTGTGTGATTTCCTACATTTTAAAGTTTGCTGCCAAGTGCTTGCAAGGCCGCCTATTTACTCTTGCTCCCACATTCCCTCTTTCCCTCCTCTTCGATGATGCTCTTTGTGACTGGCTGCAGCTTTCTCGGATTTTTGATGAGGGTGTATTTTTGGTTGTTGCCAGTATTGTTTTTAGTAATTTAGGGCTATTATTCTCCTATTTCCAATATGATCTTTTGCTTAATGTTTTAGGTACTTTCTGCCCCGTAAGTTTGCTTCTCCTTCATGTTTGGTGCGTCTATTGTAAGGCGGTTGTATTAGGATTTTGCTTTGTAATTTTTGCTGGTTGCCCCATTTTGGTTATGGATTATCTTATGTCTAAGTGAACATACAGCTGTGTATGTTCTTATCAAAGTGCTAATGCAAATGTTTATGTATCCTAAGTGAATATGTTTATGTCATAGTTGTGCAAGCAAGTTGCTTGTCGTTGGGCTGTAATTGTGATAGCTGCTAAGGGCTTTCTTCCATATACCTGTAACAATTTGCATAATGGTACGACTATTATAATTCATTTTGTCTACACCAAATAATAATATTTTGTTTTGCCTGCAAAAATAAATTAAATATACAAAATAACTATTATATATAATACTATACATATCAAATTAAATTGTTAGAAACATTTCAAATCATTTAAAAAAATTGATATTTTTAAAATTCTTAAGTTGGCTGAAAATTATATGAATATTAAAATGAAGCTTTATATGTTTTTTTATTTAGATAAATTTGAATATATGTATGTATGCATGTGTATCTGTGCACAAACACATACATAAGATTGGACAACAAACACATACACAGAGATATAAATTCATCATAATAATTAGGATCTCAATGACATAGCTATAATGATCAACATATGTAATTATAAAATTATAATGAAATTAAAGTTACTACCAAATTCTGCATCCTATAAAATGCACCTTGAATGATGAGCTAACCACTTAGATCTAATCGAAACACCACCAGAGAGAAGAATACCTCTCCTTATATAAATTTATTTGATTTAAATTTGCTTTGGAAAAGAAGAGATAAATGCCCTTGTTATTTACAGCCATGTTTAGTTAGGAGGAGTAAGAGGGTAATCACAAAACTAATGAAAAGGTGAGGTTAAATAGGCAACAATGGAGATCTCTTCTCCATTGTTTACTCTTTCCTTTCCACCAACTGAAATCCATATTTAAACATTTAAAACCCCATACACCTTCTCTCTATGGCCGACCATGGCATCAGAACAATGGGCTTGTAAAGTGTCTGAACCCATTTGGCATTTAATTCAATCAAATTTAATTATTTATCAATATCGCATATCGATGAGTACATATACAACTTCTATATATGCATTTTATTAAATACCAATGGCATTCAGTAAATCAAATTAAAATTAATAATTGTTAATTAATTTAATTAATTTATAACATTTATAATATACTTAAATCAAGTGTTATTTTAGAGTATTCATCATTATGATTATGTGACTCAAAGGTATAAATTCAATCAACGGTATATTAAATACTAATGGCCTATACATTTTTCGATAAATCTAGTTTCACCTTTTTAAGTAGTACTTGGTAGTAATGATTAATTACACCAATTCTCTTCAATAAAACTTAATTACTTTAGGACTTATGAAATTTTATTTCGATCAAAATTCCAGCATCATCCACATTCAACTTGTTTAACCCAAACATAAAGTCCTCAGTTCACTAATAATAGTTATTATTAATCATACTGGTTTGGCCAGAACTTTGATTTTGAGTTGACTGTAGTTGACCATAGTGCTAACCTCATATAACTAAGGAAATAGATTCTCTATAAAATAATGTTTCACTTTCAATACTTCAACTCAGATCTAACTATAGTCGTTCAATGGACATCCTATAACAAAGTAGCTATAATCAAATTGGAGTCTCCATATTGAAGTTCAACAATACTCTCAAATTGAGAGAACCATGTAATATCGTTATTTGAAGATTCTTTGTTTGACCTTAATTATATTAACCAATAAAAAATTCTCGAGTGACTCATTCCATAGTTATTTAATAACATTTAATACGTAACACTTTGGTGCCCCCATCAGCCATGAGTAATACACTGCCCAATATCTAGAGGGCGTTAGGTATTGTAGTCTCTACGGATGTATCGATATTCTACCTCGAAATATTTTGACTAGGAATATTTAAAACAATACGTTATTTCTAATTTGATAAATTTCTCATGATTACCACACATTGAAAATACAATCAGAAAGCATATCTTTTAAGGATTTTCCATTTGATATTCTCAAATTAAATTGTTAATTTACATAACATGCTATGATAAGTATATAATAGAAAGAAAAACGCTTTACTTCAAACGAGATTTTATTATAAAGTTAATAATTCATAATCACATAATTGCCCTAGGGCATTCCTCTAACTCTATCATGGTATATGACAATACCACCATTAGTCATCAAAGTTTATATCATAATAAAATAGTTCAAGTTGCAATATAAATATACATAACCAAAATGAATAACTAATGCTTCTGCCTCATATACTTATCTCCTTTGGCTATTTTTCCAAAACCCTATTAATATCAAAGCCTTCAGCCCTCAGACTAGATGGGAGTTTAAAAGGGAAAATATAAACATCGATTCATATATAAACATATTAAGAATAGTATTATACATAATAATTCATAGACAGAAAATAATAAATAGCGAGAAAACATTGCAGAGCGGAATATTCTTTATATACTAAGGTCTCGATCTTAGATTTTATGTATAATCTTCTAGTTTTTATCTACCCGGTTTATTTTTGCATTTATATAAAGAAAATATGTTTTGGTTCCTCCTCATACATTTCATTCTTTTCACCGAGAGTCATTTTCAAACACCAAAAGTACCTACCATTCATACTTTGCCATTTTCTCACAAATATCGAAGGTCCCTACCATTCGTACCTAACATTTTTTTACTAGAAGTTATATATAAACATAATTATCGTCTATATACCTATAGATTACTCTTGGTATTTCATCTCTTACGATAACCCCAACATACTAATCACCTACAGAAACATATATACCATATATGTCTTTTATCATGTTTACATTTATAGGATTAATTTTACTATCCAGTGAGCATCCCCACTTCTAGCTAACCCATGCACTAATTATGGTCCACTCTTAGTGAATAGCCTATTCCCTTAGACTTCAATTATGTTACTTAGAGGAAAAGAACAAATGGTCCTTCTTATCAAGTTAATCTATCCTTGGGTCTTATAGTTCCTCTTAAACATTGAGTGTTCATTTATCTTGAATTTTTCTTGTCTCGATTGTTCGTATAGAGTTAATCTATATGCATTGACCATGCTATATAAGAGGATCATAAAAGAGTGATGGGATAGATCAAGTGCAGATGGACCATGCCTTGAACTCACTTCGGTCGCTAGAAAATAATTTCGGTGATGACTGTAGCATCATCGACATTCATTTTTGGGTTTCTAAGGGAGAAACTGCTAGCTGTGATGACCCACCTTTTTGGACGATTAAAGTCGACAATAAACCACACATGTCTAACTCAAATCGTTCAAAAAGGAGGATTGTCAATGAGATTTAATAAGAAAATAAGAGAAAAGAAGGAAAACAAAACAAAGAATCTCGCAGCGGAATGACAAAATATAGTAATCAAATAAACAGTTCAAGAAGATGTTTTACAACATACCTTTGATTACACAATTTTTAAAACATAAAAAGAGTACAATCAACTAACATACCAAAATAATGTAGTGGAATAATAATAGTAAATAGGTCTAGCAAACTCTATCTTCATCTTTAAGGAATGTTGTCTTCAAATACTGAAATACTCAGGTTGACCCGAGCATAATGAAAAGATAAAACACCCGAGTCATAATTAAAGGTTCTTATGTAAGTTAAATCAATAACACGTAAATATGAGTGTAATAGCTTCAAAGATGTTTATAGGATTTCCATCTACTATCAAGCGTACAACATGAGTGCAATAACTTAAGAGATGTTATAGGATTTTCCATCTCCTAAGGTTCCATCAAACTATCTATATCTAGTAAGTTATGCTATATATGTTCTGTCTATCGGTAAAGTAAAATATTAAAATAGCGTTAAGGCTTACATTGATCCCTCTTAACACATTTTGAAGCAGGTAGAGTCAATCGTTCCTTCTATTTAGGGTTACTCCCTAATCACAAGATATTCATTACATAGTTTATTCAAGTTCATTAAAGTTTTCTATGTATGTAATTTATTATATCCTGGCCTATCCCAGGTGATACCAAGGGTCCTTTATCAATATTTCATTACAAGCACAAATTATTTTCTCTTGACATACTTTGGGATATACCGAAGGTATCTCAATAAATAAAGTGCTATCTTATGGAGTCTTATCTCATCCTGCCGGAGAGGCTTGAAAATAACATGCAATCTCCTTTGGTTTCTATTGCTCCTTGCAGCATTTCCTTCACATTCAAACATCATGGTCATAGCTATAATGGCATACTACGGTCCTCATCTTCACCCCTTCTTCCTTTCTTGATTGTCTCTCAATCCATTGTATTTTCCTTTCAAGCGAACCTTGACTCGATTAAAGACAAAGCAACGTAATAATGATACTAACCTTCTTGGCACTTTTCGCTACATTCCTCAACCCATGATGTCTTGGGTTTCATTTTTAGGTTTTAATAATGATTAACAATCTGATCTAACCATTTATTTTACAGATATGTATTCTTACACTTTGCTTTATAATGTATAATACATTCTTAGGTTTCCAATTCTTATTGGATATTATAGTTACTATTCATACTTCAATTCAAGAAAAGCTTGTGAAGGAAATTTTCTGTAACACCCCTAATTTTTTGATAACATTATACAGAAGATATAATTAGAATACGTTAAATAGAAAAATGTGGAGTGATAAGGGGATTGAGATTGGTAAATGAATATAGGTGGCTGTGCTTAACAAAATTAGATGAACTTATAAAAGGTTAAGTGCTAACTATTAAACATAAGGGCATTAGGGTAAATAGTCCTCCATATTTCTCACCCTTATACTATTGCCCCATTTCCATACACGTTCATTTATCTTAAGCAAAACTAAAAATGTACGAAAGAAAATAGGAGCTGGCCATTAAGGAGGAAGAGGAAGAGAGAAATCAAAAATCTAAAGTTTAGGATTCAAGCTAGAAGAAATTAATCTCAATCAATCTCCAATTTTCTTATCCAAACTAAGGTGAATAATAATCACCACATCTCTATTTTTGATTTTATAATCATATGATTTCGAATTTAAAGGTAAATGTGTTTTTATGATATACTGGATGATAATATGCTTGATTTATAATTTATTTAAATTAAACAATATTGTTTTAAAAGAGATATCACAATTTTAGGGTAAAACCGAGGTTAAACGATTTCTAAAAGCCATCAAAAAATTATATGTTATGGAAAACATGATTTTGGAGTTGGGTTTCAATTTTAATAATTTTTCAAACCTTGGAGAATTAGTTATGAATTTTCAAAGAAAAATGTGGTTCTTTGGGTTCATATGGAAAATATATTAAGAATTTGGGTCGGAAATTTTGATATATTAGACAACAAGATTAAAGTGAATTTTTGGAATTTTTACGGAATTTTACTAAGTAATCATTAAAGGAAATTAAATTATTTTGAAAGGATGACCTAAATGATTCAATTGTTTTGTTAATAGTAAGGGCTTATTTGTCAAATGTTGTTTAGTTTTAGATCTGAGAAAATGCAGCAAAATTTAGCAAATTAATTGAAAGTTTAATGTAACCAATCATATGTTTACAAGTGGGAAAGTTAGTTACAAAAAGTTCACTTTAGTAAAATCAGCCTTTAGCTTAGCAAAAGTGGGTTCCACCTTCTTTAGAAGGACCCAGATCTTCCGCCTCCAGCCTAGTTGAAACCTTCTAGGTCGAGACCAGTAAACCAAAACACATGGTATCAGTTAGATGGTACGTAATGGATTGGAGAAAGGTGCAAGGTAGGGTGTCGAAACGTAGCTTCTGAAGGGGTTGGTTCCATTGTTTTGTTTTAAAAGAAACGTTTGCCAGTTTATAAAAAGGTTTCGAAGTTGTCAAAACCACTGGTCTTGAAATGGTATTTCTAAAGAAGCTTTCGAAGGAGAGCCACCGCCTTTGTTTCAAATAGTAGCTTCTGGAGGAGTTACATTGTTTTTAATTGAAGTTTTGGGAAGGAGTAGCTTCAACCAATTTGAAACCTTTCTATGATTTGATGCCTTTCAATGGTATGGAAGACATTAATGATGTCAAAAGGTTCCATTTGTTTTATAAAATAATAGCCACTCCTATTGCTTTCGAAAGGGGTTAGGGGTTTCGAAGGCAATAGTTTCAAAAGGGGTTTCAAAGCCAACCTTTAATGTTTTTACCCATATGTTTTAATGCTTTCGAAAGGATGGTTTGGGCACCACCAAATTTCCCCAATAATTTTATAAAATAAAGAATGGTTTCAAAAGAGATGCTTTTGCTTATGTTCACTTTGACCCAAAATGTTGTTTCAAAATATAAACCCAAATGGCTTTCGATAGGTATTGGCTTCGAAGGGTAACCTTCAACGATTTTGAAAGGGGGACTTTCAACAGTTTCGAAGGTGTCGAAAGGCTTTTTAAACCCAAACTCATTTTTAAAGGAAAAACTCATGGCTAAATAAAGAAGTTTTGAAATGACTTTAAATATGTAAATTTGAAGAAATATTCCTTGATAAAAATATAGGTTAAAGGGATTAACTATATGTTATATGAAAAGTATTTGAAGGAATTTAAACCCACAAGAGTGGTATTGTATGTTGTAATGTTTGCTTCTTCCAATATAAATATATTCACACGATAAAGGACCCATAACTGCATTTTAAGGATAAAGGGGTAGAAGAACTAGTAGGTTAACCCAGTAGTGGATAAGTTGATTAACTCCTTAATGAGTAGAAATTGCATCGAGGGAGTTAGGGAGACCAAAATATAGGATGCCTAAACCTTGAAGTTGTCTGGGATATATGTTCGTAGTAAACCTTGAAAACTATGATTAGGAATTTATTGGGGATAACCAACATGTTCATAGTAAACCCATGAAAACTATGCAGTAAGGATGGTTGGCGGGGCCAATTGGTAGTCATTGGCTCATGTACATCGTAGAATGGGATAAATGATGCAAACTAATATAAAAAACATCATATTCATTATGCACTAGAGCATTTAATACGTTATTATAACATGGTGGGCATTAAAGCATATTTAATGTTTTATTTTTTTGAACTAGATTTGAGTTCTAAGATATATTGTTGTTGTTATTATGAATAACATTTATTCTAACGTGGTATTTATTAAGTATATTTCATTATTAATTTGTGACAAAATTTATTTAATCTTATGTATTTAAAATAAGTAGTATATGTTAATTTAAATAACATTCATTAAATGTAACATTTAACAAAATAATTTTATTAATTTTGGGTAATATTTATTTAAATATAATATTTAATAAATTATATTTTATATATAGTTAAATAACCTTAAAAAATTAAATGATTATATAATTACATATATAATTATATATAGTTAAATAATCTATAATTTTTTGTGATTCAAATACGAACTTTTTAAATAACAAATAATTCCCTAATTTACAATGTCTATATAAGTACGTGATACACAAAAACTAATAGCAAAATGTCCAAGATTTTAATACAAAATGGTGCAAGTGGTGTGCAATTTCTATAATTTTACCTAATTAAATAATTAAATTTAAAAGAGAAAATTCTTTGCATAAAGGTAAAAATAATAAATTTTTACAAGAATTAGAACTAGGTCTTTGGACATATTCCATTGTGTCCAGGATGCTATTTACAATTAGAAAACATATATAGCGTGCTGTATTTGATAAACGCATCAAAGGGTAGAAAGGGTTAATCAAAATGGCATTTTCATAACATAATGATTTTGGCATTTCAGCCTAAATAAGTGTTATTTCTTACCTATGAATAGAAACGCAAACCAAATTTTCTAGTTCTACTTTAACCTAAATACCTTACCATTAATCCTTATCATATTCTTTATTAAATTTCCAAATAAACTCAAAGTAACTCCATATCAAATCAAAGAGCATTAATACAATATTACAAAGCAAGTAACTTTGAAGCAAATTAAGAAGAATCGGGAAGGAAATAGATAAGGAAAACAAAAAAGAAGAAGGATCCTCATTTGATTGGAAAGGATACGCGATTAATTAATGAGTGTGATTTCTTTTATTTAGGTGTTGTTATTCAGCCTTAGGAATAGGTCATTCTCTTGTGCATCGGGTCAGTCGGACTAAGAAATTATCAAAGTAGAAAGTTTATAGTGGTAATTGCCGAACTCATATGCCAAGCGTGATCAATGGATCAAGCCCAAAAATAGCAAATAATCTCCATGCAAGGGCCTACAAATCTCCTATCTCCTAAGCTACAAACCCAAAGGCCAAAGCACAAAAGAGTACCGCTCCCTAAACAGGGTTCGGTATCGATCCCTAATAATCTCCCTAAATGCTCATATGCCTCATGGTTAGTCAAGTTAGAGTGTTCACGACCGCTTTCATGCTATGAAGGATGGTTCACAAGTTCATGTTAACAATTATCATCAACACAGAAGTCAGACCTTATTGTCTCATCCTCGAACCAAGAAATTCACTCAGATCCAAGCCTTTAGCAAAGTGAATAAAACAAGAAAGATGAAAGCATGAACACATTGAGCTTGCACAAGATCAAAGAAGGGATTCATGAAATGACTTCATGGATTGGTACCAATCCGTGAAAATGGTTCAATACTTATCCTTGAATATTGCTGATGGAGCCACGATCTTCTTAGCACAACCCCTCCTCGATGTGGGGAATGTAGGCACAAATGTGCTGGAGAGGATTTCAGTAACTATAGCTATAAATAAAGGGATAATGGCATTGTTTTCGGAATCTTTTCTATTGTTTACAAATTTTCATATCATTCTTGTAATTCTATGGATCATCATCGATCAATATGAACAGTCTTGTAAATAGTCATCAGATTCATCAATAAAGTGGCGTGGAGTAGATGTAGATAATGATTAGCCAAACCACTATAAATCTTGTATGTTCAGTTTTTCCTCGTTTTAATTTACTTTCTTCATTTAATCTTCTACTTTTCATATTTGGGTGTTTGTGCCACTTTTTTCTATAAACATTTTTAGTGAGAACATATTTCTTAGGATAATCGAATCAATTATTTACTTTTGGATTACTTCAATCGACGAGGTCGATCCATTTGCTTTGATTTGGCAATCAAAAACTACTCAAATTTTAGAAGAATCCATCGAAGGATTAGTTAAAATATGGACCAACAAAAAGAATGATATGCAACTTCCAGACCTGGCACTAATTTTGAGAATGTTAGCTCTCACCATGTCTAAGAAGTTGCACGACCAAGTGCTGTCGAAATTAAGAACCCGTCACATGTGATGACGAGGGTCGGAATGGACCGGATGATGAAGTAAATTAATGACAAACTATAGGAAAGTCATGATGAGATGAGACAACAGATTCAAGAAAGTCCTATTTTACTGAATAGTATGACACGTAGTCGTAGGAGGAGCAAGAAGGCGTTGACTTTTTCGATTTGAAAGACAATTGTTATTCATCGTATGGTGAAAGGCACAGAGAGGGAAAAAAAGATGAAAAAAGGGAAAACAGGACTTCAAAAGAGAGATTAGAGATAGGACAAAATGGAGGTTTAAGGATCGGCGTCGAACCCTAAGTAAGAATCGGTACCGAACCATTAGTTCTTGATTTAGTGAAAGAACATGTTGATGTCTTGAATAATGATAATGATGGTAGGACTAGTCATGCTGCTAGTGGCCATAATGTTGGAGTTTAGGCGGCTGCCGTCGCTCCACTATGTAGAAACCGAAGTGATAGAACTACCAGATGAACAGTTCTCCTGGAGTGAGGAGAATCTATGTATCGCGGGACTAGCCGAGACCGTTTGCAAGGCTAAACACTCAGGGCAGACCATAATTTTCGCCATTCAGTATATCCTGTAGAGCCAGAGTACCTGGCGGAGATGGTAAGGAAATTGGTAAATGAGACTCAACATCGGAGTAATGATGAATGGGGCTCCTCTCCTAGTCGAAACCCGTTCATTGAACAAATATTACATTAGGAATATCCTAAAAGGTTTGTAATACCGACAATGTCATCCTATAATGGAAAGATAGCTTCGAGGCAGCACGTGATGAAGCATGATTAGCATATGGATTCGACCAGGGTGACTAATGCTGTCAAGTGGAATTGGGTATGGAACAAAGTGCTAAATCGAAAATGTATACCGACGAGGCATTTAACGAACGTTGCTCGGGGGCAGGTGTTGCCTTGGTGACCCCTGAGGAATGTTCAATTTGCTATGTCTTGAAACTTGATTTTTCCGTAACAAATAACGAAGATGAATCCAAGGCTCTAATTGTGGAACTCAACAATGCGAAAGAGTTGGGAATCAAAACTTTAAACATTTTATGTGATTCCTAACTATAGCTGTAACGACCAAGATTTTCGATCCTAGAAAATCGACACTAATACATCCTCGGTATTCACGTGCCACAAATCCAAGTGCCAGAAACCCCATTTGTTAGGGAAAAAGAAAATAAAGATAGAACATAATCTCACACGAACAGAGTAACATATAGTATTTTAACAATAATCTTTATAGCAGAATTTTTTTTAATACAATATTAGAGTTTAACCTAGATTCAACATGGACGGTTATAAACACCTGTCCTTACAAATGCTGCAAAATAATAACAAATGCAATAAATGCAACAGATAATAGAATACGTCCATACGTTGATGAAGATCTCCAAATCACCTTTGGAAACTCTAAGCGTCTTCAATTAAACCTGAAACTACTTGGATCTGACCTGAGTATTGAAAATACCTGGATTAGGCTTGACAAACCAACGTGAGATACTCGAACCACAAACATAAGACGGAGTCATAGATGTGTACTAAACAAAACCTTTGAAAATAATAGTATCTCATAAGACCACGTTGCACATAAATACGGACAGGTTTTTATCTTATTATGGCTTAAATACTTTATATTGACAATACTTTGATATTATCTTTAATGATATAGGTTTTGAAAACATTTTTCAAGTAAATATATATAAAAAAATGTATCAACACCCACACTATGTCTATGTAATATATTCAGACTAGGTCCACGAAATATACCTGGACAGAATATATGATACAAAAGGGGTAGCTGAAATGTTTGCAAAGCATTACAGCTATTTTGGGAATACAATCAAAACCGTAAAGCTCATATTCGGATTGGATCTCCAACTTGATAGGGAATTAGTGGCCTTTTCCTTTAATCCACGCATAACGAACATAGTTCCCTCGGTGCCTTACCGCTTTTCTTAAGCAAATCGCTTGGGACTACACTTGCTACACCACCAATATCCGGTAGCCTTATCACTTTTCATAAGCCAGCTACTATATTCAAATAAATGAGGCAATAAATGCCTTTATGGAAGCCTTCCCCAATGGGTCCTCCTACTGGACACCACCATATACATCAACCAATAGCCCGAATGTGTTCTTCAGACCACATAGTATCCTGTATCATTCATGGGATGTAAGGCTTGTGAGGCTATGCTCTAACTAACCAACTATTCCACTTTGGATGCCACACTGCCATTTCCATTTATCACTAATTGACTTCCATGAAAATACAACCTCCGAGCTCATATGTCTCAAAGAAAGGTGTTAAGCTAATAAGATTTGCCTCCTACGCCACCAATAGATGTACGTTTGTAAAAATCAACGTTCGTGATTTAGAAATGCAATGGCAGACACTCATCCATACAAGTTCATCTGGGATTGAACAAAACTGAAGGCACTCCTCCTATTATCATTAGTAGCGAGTAGTCCTTGCAATCTGAAGATTTCAAAACATGATAGGACCACTGCTATAATAAATGTCTCTATATTGGGAGCGACCCAGAGATTGTCAACAAGCAGTCCTTTCACCAGGAAGATCTTTGGTCTTCAATAATCATCATCTTCAACTTGTCTTCACTTCCGAACGTATACAGGTTCGAAGTGATTTTTAGATAGGATTTACCTAAATCCCACCCTCGTTCCTATGAACCAATCATCAATTAAAAAGATGTTAAGTTCATATGTGATTACCAATCATCATTCAATTTAATTCATCCATTTATTCATTCATAAATAACTCAGAGATACATATTATTTTAAATTATTCCATTTATCTTTTTTAGAGCATATGCAATCATTAAGCCTCATTTGTCATATCCTTTTGGTTAATTCAACCTTTTTGAATCAAGGAACAAGGAAAAATTCCAAAGCATTTTACCTTTCATTTAGGAAAACATTTCCAAATCATTTCATTTAAATCTATACAAAGATTTCTTAATCATAACTTTTAAAAAGGGTCAAAAAAATGTTATTTAGGTCAGTGTTTACAGCAAATCCAAAACAATTAATTTTAAGTATAGGAATAAAATTAATTCCAAATAATTAATTTTGCTTTTCAATACTTTACTTGATCTTTGTCAAGTATCTGGATCAACCTTTCGATCCGTTCCACCCTTTGTCTAAGAAGGAAACAAGGTTAGATGGATTTCTTCATCTTGTTAACTACCTTGTTTGCTTTCTAAGATCTCACAGGCGGGATAAGATGTACTCTTAGGTATACCGATAATACCTCATTCGCAACTTAAGTCTTCGATTTCAAACTTAAGTTATTTATCAGTAAACAATGAGGCCTTCCAAGTTGGGGAACTATTCCTTTCAGACCTTGGTTCGATAACATTCTTTATCCTTTAAATAACAGCCATTTCCATACCTCGAAGTCTAGTGCCACTTCTGAGTTTATTTTTAAATATTGTTCATTAATTAAACAATTCATTCGACTCCAAAATTTGACCATTTTTCTTAGTCCTTAGAATATTGCCACATAAATCTTAAAAATCATCATTAACTATTATGAAAACATTTGCTAAAGTATCGGGTCAAAAAACTTCATTTAATCTCTTTACTTCAAAATATGAATTTTCAATCGTTGGTGATTTTCAAGTCAATTTCCAAAACTATACTTTTTACTAATTATAAAACCATTTTTATCTTTCAAAACTTCATTAGTATATTAATAATGAATTTAGAAATTTATTTTATATTTTTAGAGTTATAAAACGTCACTTATAACATTTTGACCTTTAGTCTCTATAAAGCGACCTTTATGAAAGCTGATTTACTCATAACTTGTGATTTATAAATCTTGATTTTTCGGGTTCTTATGAAAGCTATTAAGTTTACGGAAAAAAAATTTCTGGTTTCAAGTTGTTCGGACTTGAAATGCATTCTACACTTCCGTTTGAAGTTACGGGCCGTGATGCGACGAACTGTCCTTATAGAAAGTGCTCAATTTAAATCGTTTGGGGAATTGTTACGGAACTTGTCCGAAACACTTCCAGACTATTTACAAATGATTATAGAACATTATAAACATTTATTTATTTTTTACTTTTTATAACTTCAAAATATTATTTTCCAATATTTTAACTTATATAATATTATATTGTTATAATATTATAAATAACTCTATATATGATTATAAAAATCATATTAAATTCCTTTCCAACTTATTTTTGACATAGAATTATTTTCTAAATTATTTAATTTATATTCCATATAATTTAAACAATATGCCTTTAACATTATAAAACTATATCAAAATGTTATCTTCTTTTCAAAATGAACCATTAATTCATTTCAAACCCTTTTTATTTATATTATGTGGCTAAGGATTTCCATACACCTGATTACTCTTTCTAATTCATTCATATTTAATTAACTAACCATATCCATTCACATTTCATATTGGATTATTAATAATTCATTGTAGTTTTGCAAACAAGTAATGATCCAAGGTTTCAACCAACCAATATGCATCTATATTATCAATCAAGCATATAACAATTATTTCATCATACATATCATTATTAAACAACTTATAATCAACTCATCATTATAAAGGAGCAACTTTTATCAATTATTTACTAATTAACTTGCATATATAATTTTAAAGATGATTTAAACTTTAAATAGAAGTCATTTTCTCGAGATCTCACCATCTTAGCTCCCTCCTTCTCCATAGCTTCTTCAGATGGTCCAATGGAGCTTCCGCCACATGAACTATCTTTGAAACTTCTCTCCTCCACTTTGAGTTTGGCCGTGACCTGTAAATGGGTGTAGACGAACTCCGTTGACAACGGGTATTAGCTAGATGGCTCTGGAATGCTTTAAGAAGCTTAGATCTATGGTCGGATCTAAGTTTTTAGGTAGATCCTAGATCCGAACTATTTTCTTTTGATTTTTCTTCTTCTTGGAAGCCATTAATGGAAGCTTGGAGAAGAAGAGAGAAGAAGAAATGAAAAGGCGAAAGTAAGAGAGAAGAAAGAGCGGTAGGGTATTTATAGACTTGAATATGAATGATATCATGATATTTTTATGACACTTCACATCACCATTACACCTTCTTCTCTCATCACATGGCCGGAAAGACCCCCTTCCATGTGCTCTCATGATGCATGTACTTAGGTATAAGAAGGTTGACTTAAGTTTGCTTAAGGATGAAGAAAACTAAAATATCTTAGATATTTTTAACATATGTATGTATATATTTATGTATATGTTATATGTATGTGCATGTGAGTACGTGATATGTATACATGCATATAAATATGTGTTAGTGTCATTTTTAACATTGCAACAACTTGAAGCGACTTTCGTTTGTTAAACCATTGAAAATCGGAAAGCCAATTCCCGGTATACATATACATGCAAACAAAATTTGAAAATAAATTTCTCATCATTATTAATTAATTAAAATGATCATATTTTATATATACAACCATTTAAATTAATATTAACAGTTGTTTACACAAATCGCTCTTATATTGATAAAGCGATATTAATTTTCTTATATTTTTAATTCAACATATATCTTCATAAAATTGTCATAAATTATTTATTATCACTTTGTAACTATTTAAAATAAATTATTATAGTTTAAAAATAATTATTTGAATAATTAAAATAATTATTAAATCATTAAATCTTGATAAATCAGTTATTAAATATAACGATAGTACTAATGATGTCATAAATACATTTAATTTTCCAAAAATAAAATAATTAATTTTATTTCATATTATTTTTCATTCATAAAAATAACTGTATGTATCTAGCTTCGTGCGCGATGTTTTACGATTTTAGAGTTGTTTATCGATAAAATGGTTTCCGGCCATTTTATCGATAAATTTCCAAAGGATATATTTTCGTAAATACTTATTCAAAATAAGATTACCGTTATTATTTATTGTTTGAAACATCATAATCTATATTAAAAAATATTATATTTGAGAAAAAATAAATATAATTTATCAAATTGATAAATTTGTAGGTCGCTATAGACTTCCCTCCTTAAAAGAATATCATCCCCGAAATTACACCCAAAACAAATCCCAGAGGTATTTGTCCAAAATATTTATTTTAAAACTTGCATTCATATGATGTATATAGATCATCATTATGCAATATCTAATTAGATCTACTATTCGAATCCACAACTTTACTTCCGAACTAGTATTGATCCTCCGATCCTCTAGTGTGGACTTTGATTAGGCTTCTCGGTCAAAAAAATTTATTTCCCTTATATAGCCCTCAACTATGATAAATCCTCTTTCGGACGGATGTAAACAACTCAACGTTTCGTACTCGAATCTTAGATCAAAATCATATGACGAAATGATCTACGTACCTCATATGTACTTATTAACATTCAAAAATCTTTATGAAAACTTTTCATAAAACTTTTATCTTTTAAAAATGCTTCTTTATATATATATTCACTCTAAATTTTTATTTCCAAATATTTTTCTTGCAGGAAAACATTTCATCTCAAATGAATCTTTTCAATTTAAAAGATAATTTAACTTTTAGTTTCGAAAATTACAATCAACTTCTCTTAATATAGTATATTCCTTTTTAACCAACTTATATATTAACCTATAAAATAATAATTAAACATTATCCTTTTAACTTAAGAAAAATTATATAGATCGAGTAACTCCAAAATAATACAAAGGAACTGGGTACTACCAATAGTATCATATGTCGCCTTAACAAGAAGGATAATACTTAAGAGAAGTGTTTACCGTCCGAACACATCTCCTGCCCATTTTTAGTTACTTTCGAGCCACTCGAACCGGTTAGCATTTGTGACTTTCTTACTTTTCAATTTTCTTATTTGAATTTTCTTTCCAAAAATCCATTAGCAATTATTTTGTTTATAAAACCCATTTTATAAATCCCTTTCATAAAATCATCTTATATTAAGTTACTTTCTTTTAAAATTTCATAATACCCAAAATTTAGCTTCTCAAAATATATGTAACATATCTTTCATATCCATTTTTTTCAAAATTGTTTTATTTGTGTAAAATAATTTTTCTACTATATGCTTATTTTATTATCTTATACGAATTCACTAACCTTAACCTCATATTATTATCAAAAATCTTATAGTCAAATTGTGAAACTTAATTCACAAGATGTTCGTTCAATCAACAAATGGTAATAATTGAATATTATCATTCTCTTAACCATCAACTAACACATAAAAATATCTTTATCTTTCAAAAGATATTTTATACTTAAAAGATAATCCTTTTAAAACACTGTGTCGGTTTGTCTTGTTTAAGTGTTTAGGAATCTTTATCGATAACGGTGATCAAGCGCATTGATCAGAATCTTTAACAACTCAATAGATAAATAATTACAGAACATTTTTATATTAAATAAAAAATATGCACTAATATATATAATACTCTCAAAACTCATAACAAGGCATTCCACTGCCTTATCTCTTAATGAGTTGCCCTACCAAACACTACAACAAAACCAACTTTCAACTGCATTTATTCTCAGCGTTTAAACCTTAAAAGCAGTAAAACTTAATTTGTATAAGTAAAATTTTGCATTCTAACGCTGAGAATACTGTTATGTTTTAAGGTCTATTATCTGCCACTTCTCTCGCAATGCTTTTGCAAAAAAAAAATTATTTTCCCTCTTCTATCCAAGCTGTCGCTTCCTCATCTCTCCCTCATTTCATTTTCCTTCATTTATAATTTCCTTCAAATTCCCCTATTCTTCCATTTTCCTTAGGTGGAGTTGATCATCACCGCCCTAATTCCTTGTTCATACTTTAGGTTGCCTTATTTCCCTGTATTTATGTTTATTTATTCATCAATTTTTAGGTTTATTTCATTTGTTTATTTCGATTTTCATGTTTCAAATACTCTACTTTATGGATTGCCCTAAGTCAAATTTTATTCGATCATCAATTGTCGGAACGACTTTCAAGAAAGTCAATGAAATCGAGCTGTTAACAAAGTGCGATTGTCGTAAGTAGCTTTAGGTGCTTCCGTAGATGAAACAAAATATGTGTTTATTTCACTAAATAAAGGTTAATGAGTTATCAGGTTACTAGTTCAGAAGCATGTTTACAGTTTTTTTAGTAAGAGTACTTCTATTGATTTTGTTTCATTGTTTCTCTTCAAATATGGTTTATTTTCAATTATTTTGCTCTATTGTACTAAATTTTTTCACACGCCATGAATATTCAATGAGTTCATAGACGTATTGAGTGCTCAAGTGTATTTAGTGCATTGCTTGTTTAGAAAATACCCATCAGTGGGTTTTTCTCCCATTGGAGTGCACTTATGGTTGTCAAAAGTTGTTCCATTCTCCTGTAATATAATTGTTTATTTAGTAAATCCCCAATATGATCTCTTATAAATTTTGTTTTTAAAGACATGGTTTTGCAAATATTGGGTTTATATGTGTGATACTGTAATATTTCTATGTAGGCATTAAGAGTCAAGAAAATATGTGATGGTTGTATGATCGATAATTGTTAGAACAAGACAGAACTTCGTACGATTAGTCAACTAGAAATGAACCTTTCAATGATTCAAACATCCAATCGTACTATGTATGTAGACAATTTGATAGCGGTTACCACTAGGAAGAATATAAAGCATCATTGTAGATTATTGAATGTCAAAAAGGTATTCCCTAGTGCTTATTTACATATGATAACCAAACTAAGCTAATGTGTACGATGGTTTATACTAATATCCTATAGACTAAGGTGCACTTGCATAAGTTATTCTTAGCTAATTAAGTGAGATCATTATTGTCTACATAGAGTTTTTCTAAGATGCACTTGCATGAGTTGTGGAATCATCATTTGGCATTTAAGGAATGGGTTAAATAGTTTAGTGATAATGGCATGATCCTATACTTATTTTGAAAGTCTATAAAAATATTCATCATGAAATTAGACAGAAATGATTTTTTTTTCTTTAGTTTAAACCATTGGATTGAAGTCCAATATATGATATTGTGCGATATATTAGACAAAAACAATTTTGTGCAATATTTTAGTTATATTAGTACTGAAAAATTTCAGTTTCAGTCATTAGATATTATGATCAAATAGTTTAATATTAAAAGGCGAAATTCCTTCTTTTTTAGTAATTCACTAGATGAAGCTATCCTTAGTTTTCTTAAAATTGCTAAACATATGCATAATGCCTATTAATTATCATTTGTACTTATTATAATCGTTATTCATACGTTAGGAAATCCTTTTATTTTTTTATTACCGTTTATTCATGCAGCTACTCTAGGACTTCTCAAAAAGTTCGTGATCATGAACTTCAGTACACATTTCAAGTACATCCCTTTTGTTTTGTTACAAATATCTGGTTATTATAAATTCAGCAGCCTATTTTTTGCAACATTACATTCTACAGACATAATTTATTGTGATATTAATAGGATGGTGGCATTCTTATTAGAACCTACGATATTGCCTGGAATAATTACAAATCACTACGGAGTAAACATTATCAAGATGTTTATGACAACATAAATGAAGAAGACAACTTGTGGGACTACATTTGTGCTTGATGAGGTTGACTTTTTGCTTCATTGTCCATTTAATTTGCAATATTGATTTGCATGTTGTTTTTGATACTTTCCCCCACCTTTTTCTGTTAACTGTCACTTATTTAGGAAGTCTATTCAAATTGCATGAACTGTCTTCGAACTACAGTGTACTATATGAAATAATTGTTTGAACTAGATTATATTTTATCTATTGTAATTTATAAAATATATGGTTTTACCTATAAATTAAGTTTGTAGCTCAAAGTTATTTCTTAATGCTTTACCATCAAAAAAATTTCTACCAGGAAGCATAATCATTAATGTCTAATTGTTATTCGTTTAACATAGTGCTCATGATCAAAACATATCATATTTTGTAAAAATTCAATAGCATCAAAAAGTATCATCTAAACTCATTTTATGGGAGACAGAATGAAATTTAATATGACTGAAAATAGTTGTCTCAATTTATTACCGGCTAACCAAGTGATTATTTGGCTTTTAAATTATAATCTCCTACAGCTCCCGCAGTCATTGCCAACAAATAAAATTTGGCCAGCTAGTATGTCTTTCCCCCTTCCACAACAATTTTTTTTGAAGAATATATCATATATGCAATCAAGTTTGCTATTTTAATACAAAATAGGTAACTGCTTATGAAGCCCACTCCATATTTGTGATCTATACATGATGTAACTTTTATCCAGGCATCATAACATGTACTTATTGAATATTTTCAGCTAACTATTATCTGTTTAAAGTATAGACATTGCTCAAATATTATTAATCTGGTAGTTCCTATAGTTTTGCCAAAGAAGATTTCTATCTATAGTTTATCCCACAGAAACATCCGGTACCAATAATTTTGTATTATAATTCATTGAAATTAACGTAGGGACATATCATTAAAAATCCCAAGACACAAAGGGGCATAAGCTTTATTCGAGATACCATGTTCTCATCGCGTTATCATAAGTGGCACACCCATACAAAATAATCTTAAGGTAGAGATGATTTATTAGATAGTATTATAATATTCCTCCCTGATATGTTCTTTAAGACTTATTATAAGTCTAATTATTTTACAGGAACTTTGGGCTCCGTTTTACTTCTGTTGCCCATCTATCTTGGGTGACAAGGATGAATGGGCACTTATCCTTTTATTTTGATGATTTTGGATCATCTTTTTCTTGGACTGAAAAAACATCATGCTTTTCATTTTTGCAGGTTCAAATGAAAATATGAAAGTAAGATCCTTCGTGGGAATGATAAGCATGCTACTAATTAGAAAAAATATGTTCGATCTACGCTTGCAAAGGTTTTCACTTAAACTTGAATTTCATGGTGAATATATATGTATCCTAGCTAACCTTTGTGCTAGGTTAGTTGCAATCCAAGTTTAGTTGTATTATAGTATTTAGAGTTCTACTTAGTAGAGAGTCTCAAAACACATTAGGCATTATTATGCTAGATTTTACTCAAATATTCATCAAAGTCATAGTTTTTATTGAAACTACAATGTAGAATTTGTAACTCGATATAATAGGGTTTGCATATTAATGAAAATAATTTACATTTATTTTCTACTTAGTTTCTGTTACTGCAAAAAAATATTCTCTAAAATTTTCATGCTAGGATGGTTGCAGTGGAATTTAATTAGATAATAAGATGCTATGGTATTACCGAGGAATTTACAACCCTCTCTTTCAGACGGTTATTTTTGTTCGAAGAAGATTGTAAGCTTTTGTCTAAACTATTTCATTTAGTATTTTTCATTTTGGAGTTTGCAAAGGAACATTAGATGCTTCAGATTCACTTTATTAGTCACATCTACTTAAGCGTCATTTGGAATAATAACATAAACTACAGCAACACCAATAAAATTGCTCTGTTTAACCAATAGTCCATTGTCTTTGATATAGCTAATCTTTTTAGTCTTTTTCATCAGTGATAATTTACACCTATTGCTCTTTCAATGTTATCATAAATAAATTACATCTATAGCTCCATTGGTAGACAATGCGATGACGTTGTTTTAATTGTAGGAGTTACTAGAGCGCACAAAAGCCATATTTCTAGCAACGTTTAAAGAGTGAGATGTTTGGTGAAGATGACTCAACTAAGGTTAAATTGTAAAAAAAGAATGAGTTGATTGTCTAGCCGAGGTTGACCAGTCTCAGGTATAACTTGTCTTGATTGTCATTTTTTGTGATATTGCATTTGTGCAGTATATTATTTTAAATTAAATTTAAAAAGGCAACTTTTTTGGCTTTAGATACAGAGACAACTTTATGAAGCTTTTTTGAAAAGTGATTGGGTCTGTTCTTCTCTGGATTGTGGCTCTCCATTAGCTGCATTAACAGTATGTTTCGTTCAAAGTTCAAACTTTAAAATATATAGATTGATAGCCTGATTGATATTTTTATTCATAACTTATTGAATTTACTGTTAGTAATATGGCATGAAAACTTGACTTCTTTCCTTTGAGGTTTATATTATTAATTTGTTGTTTTCTAGCCACATCATTATTTTTCTTTGGAATTAGTGCAGTTTAATCATTAAATATTCTGCTTGTCATTTTTTGTTATGAGATTAAATTTACCAAACATTCTCCATTCTTGAAGGTATTCTCGACTGTCATTTTAGAGTTTTCCTATTCAAACGTAAATGGTATTCTATACCCTTTTTAAAACTTTTATCCTTGCTTGCATTTATACTTTATTGTAACCATGAATTTGTGATGTATTACAGCTGTGAAGTGCATGTTCACCATAGTAAATATGGTTCACTCCCTGAGGGATATACTTATTACTTCATACCAATCTTTTAGATATTGAAGATAATTTATGATGATCCGCTTCTTCTAACCAAAAAAGCTGCTGAAGGTGTGCTGGAAGGATTGGATTCAATGTTAAATCATGAGGAACTTGGTTTGGTTGAAGAAATGGCAAAAAGGTTGGCCAATAATAATAGCAACGAGCTTCAACAATTGGATCACAACGAGTATTGCAAAATATGCTTCATAATGACTTTGCTTGTCAGATTACTATTCTTATTTTCCATAAGCAGCATGAAAGTCTAAAATTCAAATGCTAAACTTTTTCAATAAACAGGATAATTTGATCATCGAGGGGCACATTGTATTAATCTTCTCTCAAACATGGAAAAATGTTGAATCTTATCCAAGTATTATTCTGCCTCAATATGCATGCTTGTTTCATATTCATGTAAGGAAAAAAAATTCAGTTATTAACTAATTGTTTAGGCACTGTTCTATTAGTATAACTTTTCTTATCCCAGTCATAAATGAACCAAGTACTCCTTTTATCTAACTACAAGACTGGATACAGATCAAAATTCGATCCATTGACATGCCTCTACATTGAGTTACTTGCATATTAAATCATGAATCACAAATACAATGGATAGCTAAACTAGACAAGCTTAAACTTGGTTGATTGTACTATGGGGGTATGGAATTTTTCGTTGCTGTGCAACAGGTCAATAAATCGACAAGGGTTATGGCTATTTTTGTTATGTTAGAAATTTGAAGTTTGATGGATCTTTCTTTATACATTTCATTTTGAGTTTTGTAATTTCTATTAATTTACTACAGATATACACATTTTATTTCTAGTTGAATGAGCGTTAGCATGAATAAATCAAGTTCATCTCTATGACTTACCACATCAAAACAGTAGATTACTTTGGTGTTAGTTGTTCGCTCTCTTATGTGGAGGAGTTTTTTTTCATGCTCATAGGTTGATGTGTCATTTTTTATATACCTAACAGGTCTGTCTTGACTCAGAGCTAAATACTGGTTCCCACACGTGTACACAACTATATAAAATAACTGCTGCATTCACACACATACAAAATTTCTGAAATAGTCTCCTCGACTAAAATATGTACCTTTCTACAATCTCTGTGCATGCTCTTAGGAAGCCGAGCTAAATAGTACGTATTCTAGTTATGTCTAGGACAAAGAAACATATTTGATTAATCCAAATAAACATCGTCGAGTCCTTATATTATTATTATTCAACAGAACCAAAAGCCTTCTCATGTCCTTGGATTATTGGATCTTCATTTTGTTATGTTCTATTTGTTTTTGCATCTGTTACGTAGGAAGCAATCATTGCGCAGGATATAGGTTTTTACAGACTAATGGCACAACAAAAATTGTAGACAGAGAAAGCATAGTGAAGGCCCATATCATTTGCAATCTTATATTTCATTCAACTAAGTAGATCTAATCAATATTGTACCAATTGAATTTTCTTTTCAGGATTTTTAAGAGGGACGTGGAGCTCCTATATTTTTGTTGACCTCACAAGTTGGTGGACTTGGTCTTACTGTAACAAAAGAAGATCTTGTAATTATGGTTGATCTAGCATGGAACCCAAGGTTAGAGGAATTAGAAAAAATGATCAGTGGCATTTAGATAGCTTAGTCATATAGCTGCAAATGTTTTTTTTAACCTGATGCAAATACACATATGTATATTATTTCCTTTGCCTTCAGGTTGATGTTATAATATTGTCCCTTTTTCGTTATTGTGCAGTGCTAATAATAATGATAAACAATTTCTCCTATGATATTCATACGCAACAAAGTTTACCATTCATCTTTGTTTCGAAGCGAATTTTTAGAAATTTACACATCCCATTCATTTGCTAACATTTGTAAATTTAATAGTTTGTCCATGTATTTACTGTCTTTTTAGTTATTTCTGCTAAATTACATATTGTGGGTACATGCATACAGTTGATATGTTTGCTTTAGCGTTATTTGATTATTATTTTCATAGTATGGATAACTAATGTGTTGATCGTGCCTATCGAATCGGACAGGAGAAGGATGTCATTGTATACCGATTGATGACGTGCGGAATAATTTAAGAAAAGATATATATATAATGCAGGTATGAAAGTTTGCAACAAATCTAATGTAGAAATATGTCTATTTATTTGAATAATCTGATGTAATTACCTATTTAGTTGCTAAACATCCAAAAACCATGTAATTTGGTATTTGTATAAGCTACTCTGCTTATCTAAAAAAAGGCATTCTTGGAGTGTTAGATGATTTAAATGAGTTATATCCATTGTTAGTGAATTGAGAAAATGTCATATTTGTTGAAAAAGCTCTCATTTTTTAGTAGTCGGATGGGAACACTAGTCAATATGAATCAGTTCAAATAAGAAAAAATAAATTATTCAGAGTGGGTAATAAAGATCAAAGTGCACAAAACTAATTATTCAATTAGAAAGAACAAGTATAAACACACATCTTTTTGTTACAATAAATACAAAGACACACACACACACCTAGTATTCATTAATATGACCTTCAACCTAGGACCTTAGTTAATAAAACTTTGTTATAAAAATGCATAAAAGTGTTCATGTAACAGAACACGGCTTAGGTTATTGATTTTGTCCCCGTTGCTTTTGAATTTGTTAGCCACTCATTTAAGGGTTTTGTTGCCTTAGAAAATCATGGTTAAAATAAAAGAAGAAAAGGAAAATAGGGCAAATTTGATTAAAAAACAGCTTTTAGCTTTGCCTATTTCTGAAATAGTCATGGTTCTCCTCAAAGCAGAAATGTAATCGTGCATACTTGCAAATCATGTACAATTTAGTATCTCAGTTCAAATTTTTAAAAACCAAAGTCACAGGTCATAATTTTCAAAATTACACCCTAGGTTTCCTTGGTTCTAGCCATAAGTCTGAGCATTAAAGCAACAAACAGATATTAAATTTATCAGATTACAGTTGGAATAAGAACTTTCTTATAAGTACCAAACATTCTCGAATTAAATTTCAGCTTCTGTATATTTTGAGTTATTCTGGTTGGGCGTTCCAAAAGAATGTCTCTCCCTAATTACATTAATTAGCATGTTATTTGTTGCATATATGCATTAGATATTTGTTCATACTCCCAGTCTGTTGATAATATTAATGGTTTAACGCACTAAGTTTCTAAGCTTACAAAGTTAACGTTATCTATACTAAAGTTTTAAATACATCAACTGTTATTTTATGGCTCGTTCTGATCTTTTTACGAGTTGTAAAGAGATTTAAAGCATTCATCCTCCATCTTTGTATTGTTATGTAGTGATGTAGAATTATGCACATTAATTATACTATCATTTAAGATAATTCCATTACTTTTGCTTTACAGGTAGATAGATGACTTTGATGCAAAAAAAGGTTGCAATGAGTTATGGATCGAAGTTATTTTTACTGCTACAACTACTTTTTGGTATTAACATATGTACTACTTGCTTTTGTTTTGCTATTGCAACATGTTCTATATGTTGTTTATGAACTATTGATGATGAACCTTTTATGTTTGGTGTAAGAATATTATGTGTTTTGATTAAGAAATTTCATACGTTGGTTATCAAATATGTGTCCAAAATGTGGTATTGATACAATATGTTGATTTTGAAATGTGGTATTGATATAATATACTAATTTTGAAATGTGGTAATATACACATTGTGACTGATGTTTACTGAAATGAAATTTACAAAAAAAGTAGAAAAAGCCTAATTGACTTGGCTTTGTATATAATTTAACGTCGTTTCTAAAACGTTGTTAAAACATTCCACGGCATTTTTTAAACGCCACTGAATGTTTAAATAGAGTTTTAAAAATGTCGTTAAATTGTATCTAAAAACAAAACCAAATACAATTTAGCGGCGTTTTTAAAACGCTGATAAAACATTCCACGGTGTTTTTAAACGCCGTTGAATGTTTTAACAGCGTATTAGAATCGCCGTTGAATTGTTTTAACAATGTTGTTTAAAGATGCCGTTAGATTAGATCAAACGTTGTTAAATGATTTCATGACACCAAGGAAATGATGTAAAAAAGGACATTTAACGGCGTTTATTCCTTGTCATTGTATATCTCTGACATATAAGTGCATATCGATATACATCGTATGTAAAAACGCTGTTAATAGCTTTTATAGCTTTTTTGAAACGCTGTTAAAGGTCCTGTTTGTTGTAGTGAATGCCAAGGTTCTCTCTTAACCTTACGCTTTGATACCAAATGTAATAACCGAGATTTTCGACCCTCGGAAATCGACACTAATACATCCATTGTAATTATGTGCCGCAAATCGAAGTGCAAGAAACCTCGATTGTTAGGGAAAAGAAAATAAAGATAGAACATAATCTCTCATGAATGGAATAACATATACTATTTCAACAATAATCTTTATAGTGGAATTTTTTTAATACAATATTAGAGTTTAACCTAGATTCAGCCTGGACAGTTATAGACCCCCTGTCCTTGCAAATGCAGAAAAATAATAACAAATGCAATAGATGCAACTGATGATTGAATACGTCTATACGTAGATGAAGATCTCCATCTCTCCTCTAGAAACTCCAAGCGTCTTCAACTAAATCTGAAACTATTCAGATTTGACCCAAGTATTGAAAATACCTTGCTGGGCTTGATAAACTAGCATGAGATACTCGAACCATAAACATATGATGGAGTCATAGACGGGTACTGAACAAAACCTTTGAAAATAATAGTATCTCGTAAGATCATGCCGCACATAAATACGGACGGTTTTTATCTTACGATAACTAAATACTTTATACTGAAAACACTTTGATATTATCTTTAATGACATGGCTTTCGGAAATATTTTTCAAGTAAATATATATAAAACAGGTATCAACACCCAGACTAAGTCTATGGTAATATATTCAGACTAGGTCAATGGAATATATCTGGATGGAATATATGATACAAAAGGGGTAACTGAAATGTTTGCAAAGCAATACAGCTGTTTTGGGAATAAAATCAAAACCCTAAAGCACGTATTGGAATTGAATATCCAACATGATAGGGAACTAGTGGCCTTTTCCTTCAATCCACGCATCATAGTTTCCACGGTGCCTTAATTGCTTTTCTCAAACAAGTCACTTGGAGCTGCACTTGTTACACTACTAATATCTGATAGCCTTATCATTTTTTACAAGCCAGCTACTATATTCAAATAAATGGGGCAATAAATTCCATGAGGGATGCCTTCCCCAAATGGGTCCTCATACTGGACACCACCATATACATCAACCAATAGCACGAATGTGTTCTTCAGACTGCATAGTATCCTGTATCATTCCTAGGATGTAAGGCTCGTGAGGCTACGCTCTAACTAACCAACTTGTTCCACTTTTGATGCCACACTACAATTTTCGTTTATCACTAATAGACTTCCACAAAAATACAACCTCCGAGCCTGTTTGTCTCAAAGAAGGGCGTTAAGCTAATAGGGATAGCCTTCTACGCCACCAATAGATGTACGTTTGTAAAAATCAATGTTCATAATTTAGAAATGCAATGTCAGACACTCACCCATGCAAGTTCGTTCTTGGACTGAACAAAACCGAAGGAACTCCTCCTACCACCGTTAGTAGTGTGTAGTCCTTGCAATTCGAAGATTTCTAAATATGATAGGACCACTGCTATAATAAATGTCTCTATATTTGGAGCGACAAGAGAATGTCAAAAGGCAGTCCTTTCACTATGAAAATCTTTGGTCTTCAATAATAATCATCTTCAACATATCTTCACTTCTGAACATGTACAATGGTTCGAAATGGTTTTCGGATAGGAGTTACCCAAATGCGACCCTAGTTCTTTCGAACCAATCATCGATTACAAAGATGTTAAGTTCATATGTGATTACTAATCATTATTCAATTTAATTCATCCATTTATTTATTCATAAATATCTCAGAGATACATATTATTATAAATTATTCCATTTATCTTCTTTATAGTATATGGAATCATCAAGCGCCGTTTATCATATCCTTTTGGTTAATTAAACCTTTTTGAATCAAGTAATAATTCCAAACCATTTCACCATTTATTTAGGAAAACATTTCCAAATCATTTCATTTAAACCTTTACAAAGATTTCTTAATCTTAACTTTTAGAATAGGTCAGAAACAATGTTATTTAAGACATACTTTTTTGCAAACCTAAAACAATTAATTTTAAGTATAGGAATAAAAATATTCCAAATCATTCCGTTTTACTTTTCAACACTTTTACTTGATCTTTTTCAAGTATCCGGATCTACCTTTTGATTCAACACTTTTACTTGATCTTTTACAAGTATCCGGATCTACCTTTTGATTCTTTCCACCCCTCATCCAAGAAAGAAACCAGGTTAGATGGATTTCTCCATCTTATTAACTACCTTGTTTGCTTTCTCAGATCTCACGGGGGGGACATGATGTACTCTTAGGCATACAGCATACCTCTTTCTGTTATTTACTGTACTTCTCATTCAGATATAATACCTCATTCGCAACTTAAGTCTTCGATTTCAAATTTAAGTTATTTATCAATAAACAATGAGGCCTTCCAAGTTGGGGAATTATTCCTCTCAAACCTTGGTTTGATCACATTCCTTATCCTTTAAATAACAGCCATTTCCATACCTCGAAATCAAATGTCACTTCTGAGTTTATTTTCAAATATTGTTTACTATTTAAACAATTCATGCAACTCCAAAATTTGACCATTTTTCTAATCCTTAAAAAATTACCACATAAATCTTAAAAATCATCGTTAATTATTATGAAAGCATTTGCAAAAAAAACTTAGGTCTAAAAACTTCTTTTAATCTCTATATTTCAAAATATGATTTTTCAAATCTCTAGTGAATAGTGATTTTCAAGTCAATTTCCAAAACAAAACTTTTTACTAAATATAAACCCATTTTTGTCTTTCAAAAAACTTCATTATTATATTATTAATGAACTTATAAATTTATTTTACATTTTTTGGAGTAATAAAATGCCACTTACAGAATTTTGATCTTTAGTCGCTATAGAGCGACCTTTACGAAAACAGATTTTCTCATAACTTGATATTTATAAAACGTAGTCTTGATTTTTCAGATTCTATGAAAGCTATCAATTTTACAGACAAAACATTTTCAGTTTCAAGTTGTTCCAACTTGAAACGCATTTTACACTTCCGATTGAAATTACGGGTTGTGGCGTGGCATACTGCTGTTATGGAAAGTGCTCAATTTTAACCGTTTGGGGAATTTTGACAGAACTTGTCTGAAACACTTCCAAACTATTTATAAATGATTATAAAACATTATAAATATTTTTTTTTACTTTTTATAACTTTAAAATATTATTTTCCAATATTTTAACTTATATAGTATTATATTATTATAGTATTATAAATAACTCATATATGATTATAAAAGTCATATTAAATTCCTTTCTAACTTATTTTCGACATAGAAATTATTTTCTAAATTAATTAGTTTATATTCTATATAAGTTAAACAATATCCCTTTAACATTATCAAATCATATCAAAATGTTACCTTCTTTTCAAAATGAACCCATTACATCATTTCAAACCCTTTTTAGTTATATTCACTATACAAGGCTAAGGGTTTCTACACATCTAATTATCCTTTCAAATTCATTCATGGTTAATTAACTAACCATACCCATTCACATTTCACATTGGATTATTAATAATTCATTCTGGATAATTCATTGTTGTTTTGCAAACAATTAATCATCCAAGGTTATCAATCAACCAATATGCTTCCATATTACCAGCCAAGCACATAAACAATTATTTCATCATACATATCATTATTAAACAACTTATAATTAACTCATCATCATAAAGGAGTAACTTTTATCAAGTATTTACTGATTAACTTGCATAAATAATTTTAAAGATGATGTAAACTTTAAACAGAAGTCCTTTTCTCAAGATCTCACCATCTTAGCTCCCTCCTTCGTAGCTTCTCCACATGATACGATAGAGCTTCCACTACACGAACTAACTTTCAAACTCCTCTCCTCCGCTTTGAGTTCGACCATAACCTATAAATGGGTATAGACGAGCTCTGTTGATAATGGGGCTTCGCTAGATGACTCCGGAATGCTTCAATAAACTTAGATCTATGGTTTGATCTAAGTTTTTAGGTTGATCTGATTTTATTTTGAATTTTTTCCTTCTTGGAAGACATTAATGGAAGCTTGGAGAAAAAGAGAAAAAAAATGAGGAAATGAAATGAAATGGAGAAAACAAGAGGAGGAGAGAGAGAAAGGGTATTTATAAGCTTGAATATGGAAAATATCATGATATTTTTGTGATATTTCACTTCACAATTACACCTCCTTCTCTCATCACATAGCCAAAAAGACCCCCTCCCATGTGCTCTCATGATGCATGTACTTAGGTGTAAGAAGGTTGACTTAAGTTTGCTTAAGAATGAAGAAAACTGTATATATAGTTATATATATATATGTTATATGTATGTGCACATGAGTATGTGACATGTATACATGCATATAAATATGTGTTAGTGTCAATTTTAACATTGCAACAACTTGAAATGATTTTCGCTTGTTAAATGATTGAAAATCGAGAAGCCGATTCCCAGTCACATTTTCACTTTTTATTTAATATAAATATACATGTAAAAATGAAAATAAATTTCCCATCATTATTAATTAATTAAAATGATATTATTTTATTTATAAAACCATTTATATCAATATTAACAATTATTTACACAAACTGCTATTACACCGATAAAGTGATATCAATTTTCTTATATTTTTCAATTCAACATATATCTTCATAAAATTATTATAAATTATTTATTATCACTTTATAACTATTTGAAATGAATTATTATGATTTAAAAACAATTATTTTAATGATAAAATAATTATTGAATCAATTATTAAATATAACGGCATAACTGATGATGTCATAAATACATTTAATTTTCCAAAATAAAATAAATAATTTTATTTCATATTCTTGTTCAATTATAAAAATAAGTGTATGTATCAAGCTCCGTGCGTGTTGTGTTACAATTTTACAGTTGTTTACCGATACTGTTTATGACCATTTTATCGATAAATTTCCAAAGGAAATATTTTCGTAAATACTTGTTCAAAATAAGATTACCATTATTATTTATTGTTCAAAACATCATAATATATGTTAAAAAAATCTTATATTTGGATATTTTATAAATAAATATAATTTATGATATTGATAAATTTACGGGTCGTTATAATTGGTATGCCAGGTAAGGAAGGAATTTCAAGCGAAAGGAGCAAGGCTAGCTCCTTATGTGACCAAGGCCCTGGAGTTCTTGAGTGACATTAAATATTATATGATAGTGCATATTCCTAAAGAGAAGAATGCAAAAGCAAATTCGCTAGCCAAACTGGATAACTCTGGAGATGCACTACTCAAGGGCCTTGTTCCGGTGGAAGTGTCATCAGCTCCAAGCAACCACCATATGGATATTGATTGGATCTTGAAGGCTGAGTATGGAGAGGAGTCTTAGATGGTTCTGTTCAAGGATCAACAGATGAAAAGAGTCCTTCCCAATGGGAGAAATGAGCGAAAAAAGCTCCTTTATAAAGCCTCTCAATTTGTTATCCAAGAAGAAGCCATGTACAATAAAGGATTCTCAGTCCCCTAACTGCGATGTGTTGCCGAAAACGAAGCTAAAAGAATCCAAGAAGATGTCAATAAAAGGGCTTACGTTGACCATGCGAGGGGCAAACCTTAGAAAAGAAGATTCTTTGCTATGGGAATTTTGGTCAACCGTTAATCAAGATGCAACTGACTACACCAAGTGGTATGATTGATACCAGAGGTTCGCGAAGAATCTAAGAGCCTCGTCAATGGAGATTATGCAAATGGTCAGCCAGTGGCCATCTGCAGTCTAGGGAATTGATATCATTGGTGTTTTACCGATGTCTAAAGGTAATTTGAAATACGCCATCACTGTAGTTAATTACTCATGAAATGAGCCAAAGCGGAACTACTAGCAACGATCACCATAAAGAAAGTAAACAACTTTATAGTTAAGAACATAGTCTGCTAACTTGGGCTCCCACGAACAATCATCTTCGATAATAGATACCAATTCGATAGTGCTAAATTCAAAATCTTTTGCAACCACCATCGTATCGAGAAGATATTTACAATGGTAGATATCCACAAGTGAATGGATAGGTAGAATTTATGAACAAGATAATGAAGTCCATTCTCAAGAAGTGAATGGAAGGGACCAACGAAAAATGGTCGATGAAATGCCATTAGCACTTTAGGCTTACAGAATAACCCACAAATCCATTACCGTTCATATTTCATTTGCCTCAACCTATGCATTAGAGGCTATGGTTCCAATTGAATTGGAAGTACCTTCTCATCGATTAACTCATTACAACCCTATGACTAACGAGGAATTCCTATTGGAGTCGCGCGACATGATCAATGAGAAGCATGATAAAGCCGAGTTAAGGGCGGCCGCACATCGAAGACGAGTAGCTTGATATTACTAAAACCAGGTGCCGGACCTTTAAGATTTGCGATCTTGTCTTGAAACAAATCTTCCCTGGCCCCGTGAATATGTGCCTAAGTTGTGAAGGTCCGTATGTGATTGAGCATAAACTTGAAGATGGAATGTTCAGGCTGGCAATTGTGGATGGGATCTCAGCCTTGCAGGCATAGAATGACTAGCATTTATGATGCCATTTCACTTAAATATTTGATCAGCTCGAATGTAAAATAGAATCTATCATTTCTTATGAATATAAAATGAAATAACTTCTAAAATTTATGATTCTATCTTAACCTAACCATAAACTGTGAACCATGGAAAATGTGAATGAATAGGCATGTATATGATACAAATATACATGTACCTAGAGATAGGTGTTGACCAAATCTCTACAGCCCATGATCGGACCCAAAAAAATAAATCATTTCAAGTATCCAGAGATTGATGCATGTTAACTCCTCCGAACCATGACTTGGGGGTAGGAGTATAAACATCCAAGGGTAGAATGGGACAATTTTCCCTTGTGGCTCATGCCCAGAGTTTGGCAGGGCATTGTCAACATGCTTGGAGAATGGCAAGGTGAAAGATCAACGCTCGAAGATAGATGAGTTCTCATGCAAAAGTTCAGGAAACGTGTGACGACCCATCATTTTAAAAAATTCAAGTCGACAATAACCACCCATGTCAACCTTAAACAGTTCAAAAGGATGGATTATCAAGGGTTTTATTCTATAGAAAAAGATACAGAAGAACAAAATATAGAATCTCATTGTGGAATGAAAAAATATAATAAATACATAAACAGTTCATGAAGTTGTTTTACAATATACATTTGATTCACATTTTTCAATACATCAGAGGTTTATTTAGTTTTAACAGAAATATCAAATAGTACAACATAATAAAACTAGTAAATACAGTCTACAAATCCATCTTCATCTTGGAGAAACCAATGTCTTTGTAACATTGAAATAATCAGGCTGACCCGAGCGTAATGAAAAGACAAAACACTCGAGTCAGGAATAAAATTCCTCATGTAAGTTAAATCAAAATCAAATGAAAATGGGTGTAAATAACTTCAATTTTTACCTCGAATTTCACATAAGGGTTTCACAGTTTAGACTTCATTTCAGGGTTTAAATAATTTATCACCTTCAAATAGATCCGATATATTTCACAAAATTTACATGACTAATCTTCAAAGTTAAAAAATTTCAAATTATAAAATTATCAAAATAAAGTCAGTTTCCTTTTATCAAATATTATACGAATAAGTTATCACTGTAGGAAGATTTCACGTTACTTTACAAATTTATATAATCTCGATAATTCCTTTTTTAAAAGTATGAACATACCAAAATCACCGAATGGTTGAAATTCAAAATATCGGTTCTTTTGTGACCATTTTCTTTATTCAATAAAGTTGTGGAAAATTTTACAATCCTTTATTTTCTATTTTTAATAATATTATTAAAATTAGAATTTAAAAGTTTGTAAATGAATTTCAAATTTATTTTCAGAAGTCTGATTTAACTCAATTTACAAAATTTACTTCCTTTGTAAGCTATATAAATTTATAAAGGTTAAAAGTTAACTAAAAACTTTTGGGTTTAAAAATAAAATTCACCAACAATATTTAAATATTGTCAAACGACAATGAAATCACATTTCTGTCAAAACAGTCAACAATGCATCTAATAATTCTAACCGTCATCCATCACAATGTTAATATACAGCCAATCAAATATCATCCATCGCAATGTTAATCGTCATCCAAATCAATCAATTCAACCATATCACAAAAATCAATAGTTATCAAATGTCAGGGTGTTTAACTAAAATTAATATGCGATTTCAATATCAATGTAAGTAAATTTAAATATCAAATTTAACTATTAATTTTAACCGTCAAATTTAACTATTAAATTTAACCCAATCAATTCAAATTCAATCAATTCAAATTCAATCAATTAAATTTTCAGTCACTTCATAAATTGGTTTAGCTTCGGTAGGAAATTTAGTATTCCGTGAATAGTTTGAAACACCACCTTTCACGAATCTGAAAATTGCAGAAACATAAAGAAGGCGACATGCATGCGCTACGGACTCGGATTAGCGGGACACACACACACGAACGAAGCATTTACAACGAAAATGAACTGCTGCTGAGAACTCTTAGAACAAAGGACTTTGGGTTTGGCAACTGCAACTGGGCACCGGGTCCGACCAGCAAGCGGTGGATGATGGAGTTAGTCAGCGTAGCAGTTTGATGAAGGTGGTGACGTGTCAAGGCGAGGCTGCTTTGGTTTTGATGAATAGAAGAGGCAGTTTTGGTTCAGGCGGAGGGTGCTAGAGTTGGCGAAATCAGCACGATGATGGTAGGATGCACGATTGGATGGAGGGGTTCGCAAGCGGAGGCTTGGTGGAGTTTGGCGAGTGGGCAAACAAGGGCAGGCGGCTGAAGGCTTGACGATTGGCAGATCCGGTGAAGTAGCGGAGGCTGGAGGTAGGCAAACTTCAGGTAGAGGTAGGGCAGCGGCGTAGGCCAGGTGATGTGGAAAGACAAGCTTGGCGATTTTGGGTGAGCGGTTGAGGAGCTCGTGTGCGCTGATGTGGTGGAGGGTGACTCGGTTGGTCGAGGCTGGATCTGTGTAGAAGTGAACGGATGGCATGACGATGGTGGATGCGGACGCATCGGGCAGGTTGGCGAACAGAGGAAACTTCGAATTTTTTTTATTGGAGGCGGAGAGACTTGGTTAAAATGGTAAAGGCGGAATAAATGAAAGTTAATCTTCTGACATGTAGGTAGGCACGATATTATAAAAAGGGGTTTTTGGGCACAAGGAAGAAGTTGCAAAAAAAATTAGTCTTAGGGGCAGCAAGTTTGGTTTTTAGTCTGAAGGACACTTTGTAGTGTAAATCACGGAATGATAGATGTAGCTATCATTTTCTGTTTACACTATAAAGCGTCTTTCAGACTAAAATACAAACTTACCGTCCCTGAGACTAAATTTTTTTGTAACTTTTTCCTTGTGTCTATTTTCCTGTTATAAAAATGAAGGAATAATGTTTTATTTTTATATTTTATTATTAAAATTTATTGCTTCTGAAATTTCACACGAGGCCTGGCAGAGATATTTGCGCGATGGTAGGGATATTTGTGCGTGTATGGATGACGTGGCAACTCGAGTTCTCCTAAAGATTATATTTCTGCCGCTTAACACTGCGCATTGAATGTCAAAATACAAAAGTAAATATGTTACGGAGATCACCGCGATGCGATGAATCAAATGGTGTAATAAAATTTGTGTGATGATAATCGTGTCAAAAATCCATTGCTGTAGCCAATTAACCAGATTAGAACGTACCTCAAACGAAAAATCACGATAAATGGAGGTGGAAAGGTCAGAATTGGATGAAATGAACTTTGATGTTTCAATCAGAAAATTTTCTAGATCATTTTTTTGTAAAAATATTTACATAAAATATTTCAACACTACAATATTAACTGATTTTTGAATTAAAACTCAAAACCGATAAATTTATGTATTTCGCAATAATAAAATTTCTTTCACTAAATACATTTCAAAATTTAATTTTTTTTTCCATAACTAAATTTCACTATTTATTTTATTTTGAAATTATCATTTAATCTACTAAATCTAAATTCGTTAAAACCCTGATCATACAGCTTATTGGAATAAATTTTAAATAATAACATAAGCTTCTTTTAATAGACACTCATTCATTTGTTTTAACTTAACACTTACTATCTCGATTCGTGTTATAAATTTATTACAAACCATTATCATTACTTTCAATTTTAATATAAGTTACACCTTTTACTTATTACAATTGTCGTCATTTTAGAATTTCGATTAAATGTTATAACTCAAGTTCTTCTGTTATTTTCATACAACAATCTCTTATTTAAAATAAACATTATTAGTTCTATTTCTATTATTAACTGTTTACTACTAATATCATTCAATTTTATCTTTTCAATACAAGTTGGGATTTTTGCTGTGATTTAAGAATTCTAATACAAGCTTTCCTTAAATAAATCACAAAATTTTATTTCTATCCATCTTAATTCAACAAATATTTTAAATTTAATATTTTAAAATGGCCAAAATTTTAGGTCGTTACAAAACAGACAATTAAATCACCGTCTAAGATGATCAACTCTGATGGATTCCCAAAGTTAGGCATGATCAGATGCAAACATCCTGAGGAGGTATGTTCAAATCACTAGCCTTGGCAATCAACTTCGATTAATTCTAGAATTAGGCACAATCAGAACCGAATGTCCTGAAGAGGGATGTTAGAATTATTAGTCCAAGTAACGAAACTCGGTCGAAGCCTTTCTGTTAAATTTGGATATTTTTACTAGCCTTACTTTTCATTTCTACACACATATAATTGCATATCCCTTTGACCTAAGCTAATAAAATAGTTTCTTATATGCAGTCATTAATTTAATTTCAAAATCTTATCAAATTAGATATTTTTTAAAGTTTTGATTTCATAGTGCGTAGAAAGTTTAATCTTTATTTTAGTATTTTAATATATATATGTACAAATGTGCGTGCGTGCAAGGCCCGCACAAAAGTATGTATTTTATTAGTCAAAACAAAAAAGACTTGTGTGAATTCATAGTAAAAATATTTAATATGTCAATTAATCTAAATAGAAATAGAGAGAGAAATGAAAGATTTTTCTCTCTACATCTATAGCCCCATATTCCTGTAGTTAATTATTTGTGTTAAAAGAAAGAAATAAAATGTTTCTTTCTCTAAACTTTAACATGTTTATCTATCTACACACACACACAGTAATTATATGCTGCTCTTACCATTCAAACATGTGAATGTATCTGATACATTCATTATACTACATTCAAATTTAAATTTAAATTACAACTTCCTTTTAACTGTATTAAATGAAATATGATTTTATTTAAAACTTTATTAGATTGGATCTGATAAATCTTTAGACTTCATAGACTTAAAATGATCCAAAGTAGGAATTTATTTTGAAATCTACCTATTTCACCAGCTTTAGATTGGTCCGGTTTCAATAATGATATTAGATCTAAATAGTCTATGCGGTCTAAATTAATCGTGCTAGGGATAACCAATTAAGCTTACTTGTAATACCCCACTTCTATACCCATACTTCCAAAGGGAAGTACTAGGTAACCTTGTTTGGTAATATAGGGAATAAGGTTTGTTAGGAGCGACCATATGTGAATATTCCCTTGGGCTAACATCGGTGCATATCTCATGTTGAAAAATCTCTACAATAAATGTACACGGTATTAGCACAAAGCAATAAACATATGGGCTTACATGACAGAACCATATACAACATATATACATGAACGCGGATCATAATAAAAAATAGTATATACAAATTAATATTTATCTCAATATGACAACAATTACTAAGTCAAATTTACTATACATAACTCTTAGGCATATCACCAAAATAAATACAAGGTGACACATAATGGAACATATATAATCATCATCTCTGAATACAATACAATAAATGTACATTGTCTCTTCTGAAGCATAATCATCCAAATGGAAAATGCCCATGTATCAAAAAAGTCTCGGAGTGACCCGAGTATTATATAAATAATAAACGGGTCAGGCTATATCAAAATCTAAAGTGATAACATAACAATATGCATGGTAGTAAAAAGTAAAGTATGAATATGACTCAACGTAACATCTCACAAACATAATAATATACCATGCCACACATTACTACACCTAAGGAGTATATACAAGCGAGTAAGAATTATGACATCTATAAATCTGATGATAATAATATAATCCATCATAATCTCCAAATAATATGGATAAGCACATAACGTATCCACAAAACCATAATAAAGGAATGAATCCTAAATCAAGCTAAATCCATGGATCAATGACCAAAACATCAGTCTTGACTAGCAGTCTTGATGGAAGTAGGAATTTCTAACTGTCAAGCCCTTAAAGTAAAAATCAGGAAGGCATAATGCCAAACAAATAGTCAAAGCATCAAATTATGGCTTATAGCCCTAATGGAAGTAATAACTTCCGATTGCTAAGCCATAAAAGATAAATTAGGAAATAAGGAACCCAAATAGAACTAAATCAAAACTAAATATGAAAATCAATATCTAGAAATGCTATCTTGACTTTAAGTCCTAATGGAAGTGTAGACTCCGAATTGTTATTCCTAGGAGATAGCTAGAAATACAAATCCCATACAAAACACAATTCAAACAAATTATCAAAACAATATCTAATAATAATCTCAACCTCCAGTCCTAATGGAAGAGATAACTTCTTATTGTTAGGCCTTCAGAAATATCAAGAAAATTCAAACTCAATAAACATCAAAATCAATCAAATACCCAATTTGCAAATCATATATCTCGACCTCCAGTCCTTAGAGAGGTGAAACTCTCGATTGAGTGGTCCTAGGAGATAGAAACAACAAATCTGATAAAAGGAAGATCTATCAATGGTAGGCTTTTATGAAAGAATGACAAATAAGATCACAGCATGTCCATAATGTCATAAATAGACAACACGTAGTTGTCTCGATTTAGGGTAAATCAATTGACAAATGAACATGCAGCCAGTCTGTAATGTCAAACAATCATCATCTCTAATAAGGTGGTAATATCAAATATCTCAAATATATTATATCTACCTTTGTCATCCAGATGGGAGATTGACGTACCACAACATTGATCCAGGAAATGCTAATATGCATAGCATGTCAAAAACACGCTGCCGGACTATGATGAACATTGATCATGACTGCAACTCGTATCCATAGCCAGTGTCACCACATGCATTATCAACCTCGAAGCATCTGATTGCCATCACTTGACAACTGCTGGTTATGACCATCACCAATCATAATGCTGTCAGGCTCGAGTTTGAGCCCCTGCCTTCTTGATATCGACATCGCCTACATTGTGCGACATTGAATAACTTGTTCCATGCATCGCTTTTTTTAAAGTGACACGATTTAATAAATCCAGGAATCAAGGTAAAAAAATCTCAAATTGGATAGGGTATAGGATTGCATTGAGGAATGACGAAGAATGCTCTAGAAAGGAAGAGTTTAAGTGTAAGCAGGCTTGGCCTTGGTTTTGGGCTCTATTTGAATTCAAATTCAAACGATTTTTAATTTTTCATTCAATTTCATCTCTTTTCACAACTCCTTTTAATTACTTGGAAATGTAGAATCTAGATTAACCCTGGAGGGGGGCGAATAGGGTTATAGCAAATTTTCTCGAATTAAACACAAAAAACAAACTGCAGAGAAGTAAATATGCTGAAAAGTAAATCACACAAAAAATTTACCCAGCTTCGGCAACCCCTGCCTACTGCTGCATTCCCAAATTTCTATTAGAATTAAACAGTCTCCCTCTTACAAACACTCTAACAGACTCGCACACCCTGCTACCGCCTATAGGGTTTTGCAAACTCGCACACCCTGCTCACTGAACTAATTCTAACTAGGCAATCTGACACAACCTAAAACCTAGGTGGTGATTTCCCAAGATTTTAACCTTAAAAGAGAATTTAAAACAAACTTAAAAACAATTTAAAACTAAAACCCTAATTAAAAATAAAACCCCTTATAATAAACAAAACACCGCCCCCCTTTCATTTCTCTAGCCCGTTCTCTTTTCTCTGGCTTGTGAAGAAAATGGCGGCTTTGATTCTCTTTGCAACTGAAATTAGGGTTTCTGATAATTCAGCCCGAACCACTTTTAGTTCCTTTGTTCGTTTATGGTGGTCGTTCCTCTTGCAATTCAATTATGGCTTTCGTCCTTTGAACCAAATTAGGGCTTTGAAATTTGCGATCTGATTTATCTCTGGTTGATGATCTTTGCTTCTCTGGCGATCGTCTGAGAAAATTTCTTGGTACGTTGTTCGTACTTTTTGGTTTCTTAATTGATTGCTTGAGTTCGATTTTCTGATCGCTTGCCAATGATGAATTTTTGGTCTTTGCATATATATGAAATCGTCACTTTCCTATTTCTCGCTTTGTGATATTTTTGCGACTTGATGCGCACGGCTTTGATTCCGAAGCGTTCGATCTTTCCTTGATCGATACGGCTAAAAAACTTTCCTGTTTTATTTGGATTGACTATTTCAAAGATACGCACTTGAATTTTTTTCAGTATACATTCACGAATTCCCTTGTTGACTTTTGTATGCTTCCATGATTTCGACTTGGACTTGAGATCATTTCTGCACTGTTGAATTTCGTTCATCCACTGTGGCTTTCGACTTTACATTCTCTGATCTTTGAAACATTGTTTCTCTTCATTGTATATTGGTTTATTCACTACTGGTCTTTGTTCATGTTGGCACAGGATTTTGCTGCAATCTTCACTTCGAGTTACATACTCCTTGCAGTCTATTTGATCACTGCAGTTGCATTCACTTCATGTTTGCATTGTCATATTGTATACTTGGGCTTCACTGAATTTGTTATTGCATTCATGTTGTTGTCTGGACATTTGCCCGAGTCTCTGTTGCATGCATTGCTGTTGGGTTGTTGTTTGGTCTTGCATTTGGTTTGGAGTTGTTTCTTTGATAGTTACACTCTGGTTGTCATGCATATGAAGCAGTTTGCATTCTGGACATTTGCTGTAGTCTTCATTGTTGTGTCTGCATTGTGTATATTCATGATGCTTTGATTTTCATTTGGCTTCACTTGTGCACACTGTGTCATTTGAGTTGCTGTGTTGATCTTGTCACTATATCATGTTCGATACAGTTTGCATTTCAGTTGTTTGGTTGACGCACTTGAACTATACACTCGAGTCTGCATTTTTAATCTTCTGTTATCTTCGACTTCACTGTGAATTACGGCTTTGATTTTTTGGCCATCTTTGTTATTGTTACATGTTTGAACTGACTTGTATTCTTTGCATTGAGTACAGAATTTTCATTCACTTGTGTATATGAGCATATTGAAGTTGCTGACTACATGTTGCACTGATTTTCATTGTTGCTATTATCTTGTACAACTTGTATTTGCACTTGCTTTATTTGTAGTCTCTGGTATTCTTGTTGCTTCCTTGACCTTGTAGTTGTTCAATTGTCTTCTGTTCACCTGCATGTAGTTGGTTGTTTGTATGTTGGCAACTTGTATTTGTGATGCCTGTTTCATTAAGCTCGATCTTTGTTGCCTTGAATTGCTGGTTGCTTTGGGATTGAACTTGAGCTTTATACTGTTGATTGTTGCACTTGTGTTGCTCACCATGTTGCATTGTTGTTCACCTCTCTTGTATCATTGGTGTTTCTGTGTTCATGCTTGTGATATTCATGGTGCCACTGGTTTGGACCTGATTTTGTTTTAGCATACTTGGTGGTCATTTTGTACTTCTGGTCTTTGTTTGGTTCTTGATCATTTCATGTTGATTTTTGAAATTTCACTTGAGTTGAATCCAGTTTCAAAACTTGGGTTTGACCTTGTGCTCACCTGTCCCTATAGCATTATCAAGTGTATATCGGTGTGCACGGCCTTGTGGCATGTACAGTGATACACTGTGCATGTCACATTGTTCGTGTATGATGAATTCAAATATGAATGATGACGAACATTCCAAATAACTGAGGCAAATAATATTTTCAAAATCCATATTTTATTTTATATTGCAAAAATATTTCTTTTTCAATTTTACTGCGTTAGTGAACATTTTTGCAGATTGCTCATATGCTGGATTCTAACTGGAATGAAGTTGAAGATAAACTATGAGTGTGAGTGATATGTAGTGAGGAATTTATGTAAATTGAAATTGTGATGTATTGTAAACAAAATTGTATATGTATAGTGAGAGCTTGAATTTGTACTATTCAAAAATGTAATAAATATTTGTTTGAATAAAATTTCTGTTTGAATTCAAATTCTGTGTATTTAATTTTATTCAGCAAATATTTATTTAATCTATGAAAAATAAAATAGTACATTAACAAATACATTTAAACGAATGTATATATGTTTATTATCATCAAACAAAAATCATATAAGCGCATATTCAACGATCTCCCCCTTTTGATGATAACAAACATTTATTTAAGATTTTGAAATGTGTTAAATGTATTTGCTCTATAGATATATCCTAATTGCTCCCCCTATTTAAATGCTTCCTCTCTATACAAAGCTCCCCATACATATATGCATACAAATAAAAATATACAAATGAGCCTAGATGCAAATGGAAAATTATTTGACCTTTGCTTGATTTTATTTGACAAAATCTTAACTTTTCTCTCCCCCTTTTGTTATCAGCAAAAGAATAATAGTGTTAGAGAAAATAGAGATAAAGTGATCGATATTAATCATTAAAACTCAATTGAATATAAATATTAAATTTCAAAAAAAATCAAACAAAAATCATAACTACCCTCGTTAGGTGCATATTCCACTTTTAGAAGTAATGGAAATGATGTCATCATATAAAACCATACAGTTGTATCTGTTTGTGGTACACTTATATCAGGAATTTGAATATCTACTAATCATGCATAACTGTTAGGACTTTTAAATGAGATTATTAGTATTCCAATTTAATTTTAAAAATGAATTCAAGTATCTTCTAATCACGCATAACCGTGAGGATTTTTAAATGGGATTAGAATCAACTTGTTTATTTAATAAATTAATTTTGATATGCGTTCCATACATGCATAACCGTAAGGACTTTTAAATGAGCACGGAAGCACACAACAAATTCCAAGTAACTCACTCATGCATAACCGTGAGGACTTTTAAATGAGAGTGAATACTTTGGATTTTATTTTGTTTTATAAAATGAAAAACGAATGATTCCTATTTAAAGTACCACATAACAACAAACTATATTGAATTTTTGATGAGCGATGGTTGATAGAAATATGATAGACATAGAAATAGTTATGGAATCTTTACCCAACAAAAAGTTTTATAACTCTTGTTTGAATTTCTAAAGAAATTTTCTAAAATATACTGTCTTGAGTAATGTATGAAAAGTATCAACACTCATCACCTTTTTTTTATCACTATTTATCTTTTCGATAATTATTAGGGAGTTAGACTAGTTAAAATTGTCATTTAAATCAAATTCAAAAATAATTATGAAATCAATTTTTCACAATGACTAATCTGAAAATATGATTAAAAATGATTTTCTCGAGGGGGATATATGAGAAAATTTTCTGCTATTTGAAAATTATTTAAAATGAAAAATATGCAGATATTTTCTTTGAAAAACGATGCAGTTACTAAATGTCTCAAAAATCACGTTCAACTAGTAATTTTTCTATCAACTAGATTACCAGTGTAATTTGCATCTGAATTTCTTTTTCACTCAAAAATTATCATCAATTGAATTTGATCGACCAAACCATGAAGTGTGCATCAAAAATTTCAAACTCAATTTTAACAACAATTTAAATGACATTCTTTGAATTTGAATTGAAGCCATGTAAATAATCAGAAACTGTGAATATAGAGTTCGCCGTATTATAACCTAATGTATTATCATCCAACAAAACACTATGTTTAATCCAAACGTATATGTATGAAGTAATTCAAAGAATAGTGTTTTTGGCATAAATATAATTGGCCAACTATGTTGAACAAGTCAGAATCAAAATCATCATCTTTACAACATCTCAATATTGGCTGATTTCATTCAGAATACGGTGCAGATTATCACATTTAATATATCGATCAAATAAATATACCTTCACATGTTTTACCTTTACGATAATTTTTCATCGTTGCCCATTGTGATTCTATCACCTTTGTACTAGGCTAAGGAACTTTTGCTTTGTTGCCCGTTGTGTTTCTGGAACAGCCAAAATCCAGAGAACACTGTTGTTGTTCCTTAGCCTGCCACCATACCTACACGATGAAAGATTTTTGTGACCTATTTGTTTTTATAGGTCCATGATTGTTAGTGGCAGAAGTATTGTGAATAAACAATCCCTTTGGAACCCAAACTTGTTTTGTCCTTTTATTCTTGTTCCAATAGACATGAAATTTGTTTGTAGAATTCTTAGGAGCCCAAACTTGTATAAATTTTGTGTTCTTGTTCCTATGACTACAATTTTCAACACGATGTTCAATTATTTCACATCTAGCAAAGACACTCTTACCTTTTGCATTATCATCAACTTGTGTTTTCCCAAAGCCTAGTCATTTTCTGTTGTTAGCAAAAATTTGATTTCCCAATAACATGTTGAATGGTTTTTCTCCTCTTGAAAAGTTATTCAGAGATTTCTTAAGATTTTGGACTTTGGTTTTTAGTGTTGTGTTTTCAGTTACAAGTGAGGTGCATCTATTTATAAAATCCTTTTTCCTAGTGTCAATGGTTTCCTTAAGACTCAAGTTTTCTTTTTCAAGATTCTCAAAGCTATTCTTAAGTCTTGATAATTCTGAATCTAAAATTTTACAATTTTTACAGTCTAGGTTTTGAATATTTTCAAGTTTAGTTTCTAACCTAAAATTTTCATGAACAAGTTCTCTCCTATCAGATTTCAGTTTTTCAATTTTAGATTCAAGAGTATCAACTATTTTAGTAAGATCACAGCACATAAAAACAAGTTCTTTATAGAATAGTGACCTATCTCACTAGATTCCTCTGAGCTTGCTTCTGAATCTGATTTTTCCATATGACACAAGTTAGCCTCCTCTGAGCTACTACTCGAAACTTCCTCTCCTTATTCATCATCCCAAGTCGCTGCAAAGGCCTTCTTCTTCTTTTTCTTTCCTTTGTTGTTTTTGAGAAGTGGGCATTGTTGTTTGAAGTGGCCAGTTGCAGTTAAAGCACGTCAGTTCATTATCGGAATTATCAGAATCTTTTGGCCTATTACCACTTGTTTTCTTCTTGCGTGGCCTGAATCTTGACCATTTTCTAAGATTATTGACTGCCATTGCAAGCTCTTCAATTGGATCTTCTTCTTCTTCATCGCTCTCTTCTTTGCTCTTTAAGGCAATCGTCTTCTTCTTTGATTCAGAGTTGTTGCGTTCCTCCTTTGCTTTTAGCTCAAGCTCATATGTCATCAAGTTGCCGATCAACTCCTCCATGCTTAGTGTACTCAGATCTTTCGATTCTTGTATTGCCGTGACTTTTGCCTCAAAGCTCATCGGTAAGACTCGTAGCACCTTCCTCACAAGCTCTACCTCAGTGAATACCTTCCCAAGCGTTCTAGCATTGTATACCAAAGTTGAAAAGCGTCCAAACATGTCCTTTATGTTATCGCCTTTGTCCATCGCAAAGTTCTCGTATTCATTGCTGAATAGGGCTAGACGAGATTCCTTGACTTGAGAAGTTCCTTCATGTGTCACCTCCAACGTATGCCAAATTTCCTGTGCAGTTTTACAATGAGAAATTCTATTAAATTCAGTCTTATCAAGAGCACAGATCAAAGCATTCATGGCTTTAGAATTTGTAGTTTTTAATTTCTTATCGTTAGCATCCCACCTATCCTTAGGTTTAGGAATCTCAGTATCACCAACAGTTATAGTGGGAGATTTCAAGCCAGTTTCAATAATGTCCCAAACATCATAATCAACAGAACTAAGATAAATACCCATTCTAACTTTCCAATAAGCACAATCATTCCCATTAAACATGGGTGGCCTAGAAATAGATTGCCCCTCAGAAAAAGCATTATTTGGTGGATTCATGACTCTAGAGTTAAAGAAAAATACCTCGCTCGGATACCACTTGTAGGATCTAGATTAACCCGAGATGGGGGGTTGAATAGGGTTATAGCAAATTTTCTCGAATTAAACACAAAAAACAAACTGCAGAGAAGTAAATATGCTGAAAAGTAAATCACACAAAAAATTTACCCAGCTTCGGCAACCTCTGCCTACTGCTGCATTCCCAGATTTCTATTAGAATTAAACAGTCTCCCGCTTACAAACACTCTAACAGACTCGCACACCCTGCTACCGCCTATAGGGTTTTGCAAACTCGCACACCCTGCTACCGCCTATAGGGTTTTGCAAACTCGCACACTCTGCTCACTGAACTAATTCTAACTAGACAATCTGACACAACCTAAAACCTAGGTGGTGATTTACCAAGATTTGAACCTTACAAGAGAATTTAAAACAAACTTAAAAACAATTTAAAACTAAAACCCTAATTAAAAATAAAACCCCTTATAACAAACAAAACACCAGCCCCCTTTTATTTCCCTAGCCCGTTCTCTTTTCTCTGGCTTGTGAAGAAAATGGCGGCTTTGATTCTCTTTGCAACTGAAATTAGGGCTTCTGATAATTCAGCCCGAACCACTTTTAGTTCCTTCGTTCGTTTATGGTGGGCGTTCCTCTTGCAATTCAATTATGGCTTTCGTCCTTTGAACCAAATTAGGGCTTTGAAATTTGCGATCTGATTTATCTCTGGTTGATGATCTTTGCTTCTCTGGGATCGTCTGAGTAAATTTCTTGGTACGTTGTTCGTACTTTTTGGTTTCTTAATTGATTTCTTGAGTTCGATTTTCTGATCGCTTGCCAATGATGAATTTTTGGGCTTTGCATATATATGAAATCGTCACTTTCCTATTTCTCGCTTTGTGATATTTTTGCGACTTGATGCGCACGGCTTTGATTCCGAAGCGTTCGATCTTTCCTTGATCGATACGGCAAAAAAAAATTTCCTGTTTTATTTGGATTGACTATTTCAAAGACACGCACTTGAATTTTTTTCAGTATACATTCATGAATTCCCTTGTTGACTTTTGTATGCTTCCACGATTTTGACTTGGACTTGAGATCATTTCTGCACTGTTGAATTTCGTTCATCCACTGTGGCTTTCGACTTTACATTCTCTGATCTTTGAAACATTGTTTCTCTTCATTGTATATTGGTTTATTCACTACTGGTCTCTGTTCATGTTGGCACAGGATTTTGCTGCAATCTTCACTTCGAGTTACATACTCCTTGCAGTCTACTTGATCACTGCAGTTGCATTCACTTCATGTTTGCATTGTCATATTGTATACTTGGTCTTCACTGAATTGGTTATTGCATTCATGTTGTTGTCTGGACATTTGCCTGAGTCTCTTTTGCATGCATTGCTGTTGGGTTGTCGTTTGGTCTTGCATTTGGTCTGGAGTTGTTTCTTTGATAGTTACACTCTGGTTGTCATGCATATGAAGCAGTTTGCATTCTGGACATTTGCTGTAGTCTTCATTGTTGTGTCTGCATTGTGTATATTCATGATGCTTTGATTTTCATTTGGCTTCACTTGTGTACACTGTGTCATTTGAGTTGTTGTGTTGATCTTGTCACTATATCATGTTCGATACAGTTTGCATTTCAGTTGTTTGGTTGACGCACTTGAACTATACACTCGAGTCTGCATTTTTAATCTTCTGTTATCTTCGACTTCACTGTGAATTACGGCTTTGATTTTCTGGCCATCTTTGTTATTGTTACATGTTTGAACTGACTTGTATTCTTTGCATTGAGTACAGAATTTTCATTCACTTGTGTATATGAGCATATTGAAGTTGCTGACTACATGTTGCACTGATTTTCATTGTTGCTGTTATATTGTACAACTTGTATTTGCACTTGCTTTATTTGTAGTCTCTGGTATTCTTGTTGCTTCCCTGACCTTGTAGTTGTTCAATTGTCTTCTATTCACCTGCATGTAGTTGGTTGTTTGTATGTTGGCAACTTGTATTTGTGATGCCTATTTCATTAAGCTTGATCTCTGTTGCCTTGAATTGCTGGTTGCTTTGGGATTGAACTTGAGCTTTGTACTGTTGATTGTTGCACTTGTGTTGCTCACCATGTTGCATTGTTGTTCACCTCTCTTGTATCATTGGTGTTTCTGTGTTCATGCTTGTGATATTCATGTTGCCACTGGTTTGGACCTGATTTTGTTTTAGCATACTTGGTGGTCATTTTGTACTTCTCGTCTTTGTTTGGTTCTTGATCATTTCATGTTGATTTTTGAAATTTCACTTGAGTTGAATCCAGTTTCAAAACTTGGGTTTAACCTTGTGCTCGTGACGAAATTTTAAATATATTGCACCTGAGTTGAACCTGTCTTTATATTTAGGTTTGACCTTGTGCTCACCTGTCCCTGTAGCATTATCAAGTGTATATCGGTGTGCACGGCCTTGTGGCATGTACAGTGATACACTGTGCATGTCACATTGTTCGTGTATGATGAATTCAAATATGAATGATGACGAACATCCCAAATAACTGAGGCAAATAATATTTTCAAAATCCATATTTTATTTTATATTGCAAAAATATTTCTTTTTCAATTTTACTGCGTTAGTGAACATTTTTGCAGATTTCCCAGATGCTGGATTCTAACTGGAATGAAGTTGAAGATAAACTACGAGTGTGAGTGATATGTAGTGAGGAATTTATGTAAATTGAAATTGTGATGTATTGTAAACAAAATTGTATATGTATAGTGAGAGCTTGATTTGTACTATTCAAAAATGTAATAAATATTTGTTTGAATAAAATTTCTGTTTGAATTCAAATTCTGTGTATTTAATTTTATTCAGCAAATATTTATTTAATCTATGAAAAATAAAACGTTACATTAACAAATACATTTAAACGAATGTATATATGTTTATTATCATCAAACAAAAATCATATAAGCGCATATTCAATAGGAAATAAATTTCATTTCGATTAAAAAATAACTTAAATTCCATTTTGTTGAATATATTTTGGTAAACGCCCAATTAATGCAATTCAATGCCCGTTTATTAATTTTTCGTTGTTTTGATCATGTAAAAATTATTTACATTTAAAAAATATTTATATTCAATTCAAAACATTTTAGTCAATTTTAAATAAATTATTTGAAAAGAATTTATTAATTTAGTTCAGTTTATTAAATCGGAAACTTTTATCAAATAAACTTTGAATAGATAAGAAATCATTTTCAAAATAATAATTATCAAAATCGAATTCAAATATCTACTTTAATTAAATTTACCATTTTACGGCGTAGATATCAGGGTTATTACATTACCAGTTTAGTAAGGTTTCTATAAAAGTAATAAACTCGGGTTTGGTAATCAAGTACCTTACCCTTCCTAGATGTCGGTCTCGCTCGGAACGTAAAGTGAGCCCAAAAGCCCAAAGGTTACCCCTAATAGAAATGACCCAATTTCACTTGGGTCATGTGCTAATTTTCAAAATTCTTTTGAAAATTAAGTATACTTTTTTTAATGTAAAATTAAATTAAAAATAATAAATACATTATAAATGTAATAATGTGATCTCAAAATTATGTTGAAAATAAAATAAAATTTAAAAGTTAAATTTAAAAGTTAAATTTAAAATAAGAATTACATGATAATATGATTCTCAAAGTTGGCATTGAAAATAAAGTATATTATAAATGTTATAATACAATTTTCAAAAGTGCTTTAAAACTATAATAAACATATTTCAAAAGGTTTAATATTTATTAGTATGATTAATCAATTAAATAGTTAATCGATTAAAGTATAACATGTATAGTATCTGTAGATATACTCTACATTATCTTAAATTGTTTGAGATGATGTAGTATATATGTATATACAAAGAATTTTCAAAAATGATATTTAACTAAATTGTCTAATTAAATAAGTTAAATTAAAAGTCAATTAACAAATAATAAAATACATATATATTAATATGTATGTATAACCATAAATTTTATTGTATAAATGTTCAATTAAAACTATTTAGTTAGATAACATAAATTAAATAAAATGTAATTTAATTAAATAAGATTTAACTAATGTAATGTATATAAGGCTACTATATAAGTTAATTAAATTATAAAAGTTAATGATAATTAGACTTACATAATATAAATGGATCAAATCAAGTGAAGCGAAATAACCCAAATAGACTTAAGGGATGAATACATGCATATGGTACGTATATCTTGATTTTGATGTATCCAACACTTGAATCATAAGGGTATTTCATAAGAAATGCATTATTCCTTTTGATATCTCTTAATATAATATATTAATGATTATGAACCCATTATATAAATTTGTCCTTCACCGTTTATATATTAATATATTCCTTACATACTCTCTAGTTGTTGATATTCCTCAAGCCGAAGATGTTATGTGTAGTACTATTAGTATATTGACTAAAAAAAGGTAAGGTACATGCATGTATTTGTTGATATTCTGCAACGTACATGCATTATTCTGAGGTCGTCGCTAGATGGTGGGTATGAATGAATAATCTCTTCTAGTTTATTAATACTCCTCAAGGTAGATATAAGATTGGGACAAAGATCATGGGTTAGGAGTTCTATTTATTACAACTGGTAAAGTGTTATCTATTGCTTGTGGGTCTATGATTTGTTATATTCCTCATGGTCATAATAACAAGGCGAGTAAGTCCTATTGTAACGACCGAACTATACCATCGGCACCCAATATAAATAAATAATTCATTGCTATCGTGCCCAACCGATGTGGGATTCCAAGATTTAAAAGAGAATAACCCAATCACCAAACTGTCGTATATCTCATTAGCGTATCGAATAAAATATGATAATCACCATAGATATAAAATAGTAGATACAGTAATAACTGAGAGAGTCAAATATCACAGCACAGATTCACAGAGTTATATAACATAATAGTAGAGTTTATACAAATAGAAATAAACTCAAATAACTATCGCATAATAGAAAGCAAACACTGTCAAGGCTACATAGTATTGCATAATAGAATAGGAATAGTAATCCGTGTATAATATGAGAAAACTCCATCCTACTTGTCCTCTATACAGCTACTGCATCTCACCTAGACCCATTATCTAGTCTACTCATTTAAGAGTGCCTGAGATAATAAGAAGCAAAACATAAAATCATAAGTCAAGTAATAATCCAGTGTGGACGGTAAATGAACCATAAAATATCATACAAGTTGATAGTAAGGAATAAGAGCATAAGAGTCATACCTTATTTTCCCCTACAACCAAAGAGTTAGCACAAAACATCGATAATATGCAACTTTACTATCATCATTCAAATGTACTATGTCCTAAGTATAGTATCGGGTGTTTGGGTATCCACATCCTAAACACCTACATCCATTGACATCCCTAGATGTGGTAGACTATTAGGAAACAAACAAAGCAAACACAATATCCATCAAATAGTCGTCACTATCACTCAATGTGCTTGGATATAAGACAACTCGTATAGCATGATCATAAGCCGAAGGCCCAATCAAATCTTGGTTCCATAGTGCTTAATCCATACCACATCATAAGGCTAGGAAATAAACCTATAGTCATAAGTTCCAGTAATCCACGATCATAAATTTGGACATAGTCATAATCTTGTTTGCTGTCCCCACATACCTTTTCTATAGGAGCATATAGGAAACCTTCGAGTGTCTACGATCTCTTTCATGCACCTTTATAATAGAACACTATTCATTTTTCCATCCTACCCATATCCATAGTGGTACACAATCATAATCCCACTCAAATCATATCCATAGTGGATTACAATCATAATTCCACTCACAAGCCCTCCTCGTCCAACCCGCCCTTTTAGATCATCCTTCTTCAATCATAGGGCCACTATAATTGAAACCTCACTCCATCCACTATCGAGTTACCATTATTACAGCTCTGAAGCTATCATCATGCTACTACATCTCCATCAAACCCTAAGTGAACAAAAACCTTCACATGACTTGCAGAGCCCCTACACTTCTCTTAGAAGCACTCCGCTCCTCAACATTCATGTTGGTACCAAGTAAAAGCTGTCGGTACCATGGTGATTCTTCACTTCCTACTATGTAGAGTTATTTTTGGAACTTGAAGATGATTGCTTCGGATTGAGGTCGAGTTGTTTGGATGGATGGATTGGGGTTAGAATCATTTGGGAATGGAGTTCTAGAAGCATGGAAGGGAACCAAAGAAATTGATTAAGTAAATAATTCAGTGACAAGTCATTTTGACTTGGTCCTGAGTTATTTTTATGTGAGCTTTGGGGTTGAACTTTCATAAGGAGGAAATGGGTGACTTTGTAGATCGTGCTTAGGTGTTAGCCCATTCACATGACGGTCGATGGCGATGTAACAACATGATAAAAGCTAGAATCTTCGGATATTGGCTTGTTTTGAGAGTAGGTTCCGAAGATGGCGGCTTGACAATGGAGGGAGCCATGAAATGAAGGAAATTGGAAAGGTTCCTCGAGAATAATGGAAAATGGATTAGGCAAAGGAAGGGCTTAGATCCGAATGGAGAAAATGAGGGCTCAGATGTGTATGTGCTAAGGAATCCTTGATACTCGAGTGTTCTATTATACTCGAAGCAAGGTATTATAAATAGGTACACCTATGGAACAGTGAAAGGGCCTGAATACCCTGAACTAATGGAATTGACTTTGGGCTACATGACATGCATCCAGCTTTGGTCTACGGGATACGAGAGTACACTGAAAATTGGGATTTCCATTAGTCCCTGGTAGTAAGGAGACCATACGATTTATCATACATTCATGGCACATTGAGTGATAATAAGGATTATACGATGGATGCCATGATTGGTTTGTCACTTTCTTTATCACTCGAAGATATCACTGGTAGTTGGCATTAGAAATAAGAATACCTTGAAGAGCTTATCTTATTTTATTAGGGTACTTTTAAGTATTTGTTGAGTAGCGTATTATGTTGTTATATGCTAACTCTTTGGCTGCTGGGACAAGTCGGGTATAATTCGATACTGTGACGACCCAGAATTTTTAAGCTTTTAAAATCAGAATATTTAATTGATTTAAATATTCAATGGAATAATTTTAACTTGAATTCAAATATCACTAATTAATTGTTAATTAAATTATTGAATTAAATAATTTAAAAATCGGGTAAAATATGAAATATGGCATTTTATGCCTGTTAAGGCTTGTAAAATTTATATTGATAACACTGAAAATAATAGAAGTTGTAAAATTGAAATTAACAGTGGTTTGTTCAGTTTTAAAATTTTATTGTTTAAATTGAATTTAAAAATAGCCTTCTGGGGCACAGTCTCGGAATTCGACGAAACCAGTTCCATCGGGTCTGTAATATTGAATTATTACCGGATTCCAAATTTCGTAGCTTTCGGAATTAACGTGAGAGCGTATGATATATGAATGCATTGGAATTTGTACCGAGACAAAATTTAATTTAAATAAAACATACTTGCTTTCTTTAACCCGACAATAAGTACAACCCGCTACCCTTGTGTCTCCTTCGTAATCCCTTTCTCTTCTCTCCCCATCTTCTCAAATCATATGGTTAGGTCAAAAGAAAAAAATGACAGGTGATTAAAGTTGCGAATCCATGTCTTCCCTCCTCAAATTAAAACTGCGTATCTCCGTTCCTTCTTTGTTTTATAACTCTAAGCAGATTATCTCGTTCCCTTCATTTTTGCAGCTGAGCCTTCTTAAAATTGAATCTCGTTTCATCAAAAGGGGATAACATCGAAACACAATACAATAGGGGTCCGAACCCCTTTTCTTTTTTTTCAAAACCGCAAATCCTCGGTGAAAAAAAATGGCTCCATCGATCTCGGCCGAGAGCAAATCGAGGGGAGGTCGCGAGTCCATTTCAGGCTATCGCAGGGCGGCAGGAGGTGATGAGGAGGCGACTCGAACTCGCGATTAGGGTTTGGGAGTTGCGACCGTTGAGAGCAAGGCAGGCGCGCGGTTCTATGAAGGTCGGTATGGGTCGCGTCGTTCGCGTACGCGAGGAGCTTGGGAAGGTTTTCGATGGTGGCGGCTTCGATCATGCGCGGTAGGGTTGCGATGGCATGGTGGCCGTGGACAGAGAGGCGGCTGCGTTAGGGTTTCGGTGTCGAGTAGGGGTGTGCATCTGACAGTAAGTGAAACCTATTTTGATTTTAATTCGATTTTTGTGAATATGTTCAGAAAAAAAAGTTTACTGTCTAGTTTTAAAATTCTAGAGTTTACATATATATATATACAAGGAATTTATATAATTACAGTAAGGTATGTTATATATATATATATATAAGATTGTAGGTCATTTGGTATAAGGAATTTCAAAATAGGGAATAAAATAATATATGTATATAAAAATTTAGTTTCGAAGTCTCTGTGGATCTTTGGTATTATGCAGTTCAAAAGGAAACGAATTTACTTGTACACGTTCATAATTTACTAGGTTATTTTTTAAATAGTGTACTTTTGGAAAGTAATTTATTTAATTAACTTATTAAATTAACAGGTTGTTAAAATAATCTGTTAAAAGGGGAATTAGTTAAATTTAAATTTAATTGTTTAAAATGAAATTGATGGTTAATTTAATTATCAAATGGAAATTTAAATCGCTCAAATTTGACTCGAATATTAATAAAACATCTAATGATTTTACAAGGTCTGAAACCGAGAAATCAAATAAAGAATGAAGTGGATTGCAAATGTAAAGGGAAAGATGAGTTAATCTCACTCAGTTAAACTTAAATTTAAATGATAAAATTTAAATAATGGTTTGAATGGTTAAATTGATTGATGTGCTATGGTATGGTAATTTTGGCATTGGCATATTATATTGTACTAACATCTGTGGATGCAGGGAAAACAGGTTGGAGGGATCCAACTGGACCCTTCAACATTTGTTATATAATATTCTCTGTTGTGATTACTTGATATTCTATGATGAATATATTGGAATATTGAATGTTATGATTTGATTGGATATATTTGAGTATAATGAATTACCAAAAAATATGTAAATTGGATTTTTGAAAGAAAATAAAGGAAGTAAATTGTAAACGAGAAAATTAGAGAAAATTGAATAAATTAAGAATGAAATGAAAAGAGAATTGGAAGTATGTTAATTACTAATAAATAACTTCGAGTATGCAAAGAAAAAGGTTTGAATAAACAGTAATTAATGAATTATAAAATTATGTGAATATTAATTTAAACGAATAAAGAATTATTTAAAACTTAAAGTTTTAAATTTATTTAAAGGAATAAGAAGTAAATTGAGAAATCTAAATTGGAATTTCAATTAAAAGTATTTTAAATCATAATTAAGGAATAGAATATGAAATTAAAGGATTTTTGAATAAATGAAGTAAATTGGAAATCAATTTGGAAATTGATTTAAGTATTTGAAATTGGATATTTGGAAGAATAAATTCAAGGTGGAAATTTATTAAAGGAATGAGAAAAATTGTTTAAAATAAATAATGATTTATTTTTAAAGGTTGTGAAGAGAAGTATATTTCTCTGGATAGCCAAGTACGTTTTAAGTAAAATTTTAAATATAAGACAAAAGTTTAATGTTGTTTTTAAAAAGCATATTTTAGAAAATTTATTTTTTCTAAATGTTTAAAATTCTAAAGTAAATATTTGTTTTCTTTTTTTCGAATCTATTATTGTAATAATTATTTAAAGGTGCCTTAGTATGTTGTTTTAAAAAGTGAAAACTTAGTTTTATATTTTACAAAGTAACCTTATTTTCAAATATTCATATAGTATATATTTTAACAAAATTATTGAAGTAGTTTTTAACTTAAATATTTTAAAGTATATTTCAAAGTAAGCATTTTAAATTATTTTAAAAATCTAGTTTTGTGCTTGGTAATTCCAGTGGAAATAGAAATACTTGGAATTTATTCTGAGAAAGGCAGATAGTTTTGAAAACTGTTTTCAAGGAGTTTAAAAATGAAAATATATCTTAGGAAGATATTTTAGAGATAAATAAATAATTGGAAAATTATTTATTGTGTGATAGATGTTGTGAATATTAATTGATAGTTCAATCACCGACTATCAATATTGGACAAATACGTTGATCGTTTCGAAGAGATGGGGATCGAGATTTGTTTCCCGAAGATCACTTCGATCTGGTTTGTACGTTTCATGAAAACGAGTTTGGATTCGAAGATGGAGCAGTGAAGTGCAAAGGCTAGTCGCTACTAATCCCGAGGATATCTCCAAAATGGATGTAGTAGGAATAGTGCCTTCGGTTCCGTTCGAACCCGGAACGGACTTGTAAAGATGAATGCTTGCGAAACATCGTCAGGTGGACGATGGGCATTCTAAGGGATATGTTCTAAAAAGGTAACGCTTAGCCTCAAGCCTCATCAAATGGGAATGACTGAAAATCAGGGGTTATGCAGCAAGGCTAGGTGGGTAGCACCCAAGCAGGGTGAGGTCATTCTGTCCAGATGTCTCTTTTTATTTCGGCTTAGTGGGCGGTTGCTGATCCCAACCGCGGGGTGATCTCACTCGTGATTTTCCAGTAAGGGGTAGTCTCGGTCTTGTGTTGCAGGGGAGCGGGCGTACTCCTCGGTACGGTGATCTAGGCCCCGTACTGTAACAGGTGGTACCCCAGTGCCTAGTCATTAGTTGGAAATCCATTCTCCCTACGAGCCTTGTACGAGTTTTGTTTGTATTACCCACTCTGTGGCTAGTAGCTGGAATTTAATAGATGTAACAATTTCGGCTATTTTATAAGTATTTGTATGTAGATCCTATTATAATATCAGAGGATTTCTATAAAAATTGTTTTAGCTATCGTAAGGTAAAAACCCGACATGTTTATTTATGGCATGCTCTTACGAGATGCTTTTGTTTTCAAAAGGAATTTTGAAACTTTAATAATCAATTGAGTGTGATTTTCTCACGCTGGTATTCCAGACTGACTCGGGTGTTATTTAACTGTAGTGCTCGGGTCAGACCGAGTATTATAGGATATAGGAGATGCTGTGGAGCTCAGGAGACGAGCTGGATGACGATACGTACTCTCGTACTTGCTTTTATATATATATTCTGTTGTGCTGAGTTGTTGTGTATCCATTTGTATGATATTGATGTTGAGCTGTGATTAATGTACTATGATGATGTAATATATAAACAGAGATATTTGATTTTTATGTAAAGATCATTTATTATCTATTATATTTTATTCCGCTACGATGGTTAGATTCTGATGTTGTTCTCTATTCTCTTCTTCTACCTCCTCTTCTGTAACCCAAATGGTTCGTGTTTCTATGCAACTTGAGTTAATTGTTGTTGAATAGTGTTGACTCAAGGGGTACGGATTTGCGGGTTGTTACAGTTGGTATCAGAGCATAAGTTGGTGATAACCTTGGCTCTGGTGGGAATTACTCATTGAAATAGAGTCAATAGTACTCTAGATTGAGTTTGAGCGTATTAATAGATATGAGCGCGTATTTGTTAGTGAATATAAAATGATTTTATATTGTGTTGATTGGTTTATTGAGTAGTTTTTGGATTCTGGTCAATACGAGTAATTAACGTTATTGATAGGGATCTCTAAACACTTGAATAGAACAATTCGACACAGTATTGTTTTAAAGTGGGGTAAATGAAATAATTTTACCCAAATTATTTTTGTATATAAAAGATATCATTTTTGTAAAGTATTATAATATTTGGATGCTTGATTGTTAAGGAATGATAATATCGAATTATTAACACTATTGTGTAGAAATTAAATAAGAAATTGAAAACTTATAACCAAAGTTGAAGAATAGATTTATATAGCAAAATGGAATGTGAAATATAGATTATAAATGGAATTTATAAATTGAAATGAACCTCATATGCAAATGAGACTTGTAAATGTAAACTGTAAAGTTGATTATAATTTTGGAATAGAGTTTCAGAGAAACATTTGAAATTGAAATGAGATAAAGTTCCAGAGAATGTTTGAATATAGGTTTAAAGAAATTGCAATTTGGAATTTTTGGGGAAATTTAAAATCCTTTGGGTTTGAAAACAGTTTTCAAAGGGTTGGAGGAATAATATTAATATTTTGGAAATACTTTTGTGTTGAATTTGAAATCTTGTGAGATTTGGAAATTAAAAATATTTGAAATATTGTTAAAGAGATAAAAGCATTAAACTCTTTCGGTCGCTGGAAAATAATTCCGATGATGATCGCGACATCATCGGTGTTCATTTTCGAGTTTCCAAGAGAGGAATTACTACCTGAATATTTTAAATTGGAATTGTTTGCGAACTGGGTTTGGTTTTGAAATTCAAAAGGGATAATTGAATTTGCCAAAGGATTTTGGATGCGGTTGATTTCAAAAGTGATTTTGAAATTTTGGAAAATTGTTTAAACTCTGGAATCTTGTTTAAAATGTTTATAGAACTATATAAAATAAACTGAACTCAAGTAAAACGGTTAGAGTGATTTTTGAAATAAAAATCAAATATTGGGTAAAATTTTAAATAGACTACTTGATTAATTAATGGAATATGGAAATGGAACTCAAATTGGTTAATAAAAATTTGAGTTGTGAATAAATGATAGAATTGGAAAGTGAAGCTTGAGTTATTAATAGAAATTCAACTTAAAATTATAAGTGAACTAAATTTGAGTTGAAGTGAATGAAATAAAATCCTTATTCGAATAGAAATAGTTGGATAAGGATTAAATTGAATAAATAAACTTTGTTGCTTATCAAAAGAAATTTAAATGCTTGAAATAAAAGTATGTTTGGCTTAATAAAGGTAAGATCTTGAGTTAAAAGTGAAAGATAAATGTGATTGGGTGTAAATGAATGGAAGCGGGGGAAAATAAATGAGTGTGTGACTTATAAAATTTTAAAGGTGGAATAAATAAGTCAAAATAAAATATTTTGTAGCTTGGAAATGAAATAGACATCCAAACTTGAATTATAAAATTTGAATTGAACTCAATATATATATATATATATATATATATATATATAATGAAGTGATTTTGTAATAAAAATCAATATTTAGTTGAAAATGGAAGTAAACTAATTTGGGATAACTTAATAAGTTGAATTGAGAGTTAATAAACTTTGATTATGACATAGAACTGAGTTATAAATAATATTCAATACATATTGTCAGTAAACTAAATTGAAGTATTGTCGAATAAAAGAGTTAGATTATGGATTGAATTACAAATAAATTCAAGAGAGTGGAAATAAAATTTTGAATGGGCCTTATAATTAAATAAATGGATTCAGAAAAGAACTCTGAATGTGAACTAAAAATTTTCAAATGAATACATGAATAAACAAAGTGAGTTAAGTTAGTAAGTGAAATGGGTTTATTAAATAAAAATCAAATCAAGAATATAAATTGGAGATTGTTTATAAAAAAAATAAAAAAAATAAATAAATATAAACTTGGGTTATGAAGCTGAAAAAAAAATAACTTAAGCAAATAATTGAATGGAAGTTCGGCTTAAATAAATATGTTGAATGGTTGCTTAAGGGAGTGTTTACAAGCCGAATAAAATGGTTTGAATGAAACCAAGGTAAACATGACATTAAATGAAAATCTATGGTTTGTAAATAAAAACTGGAATGGAATTAAATATAAATTGAGTAGGAATCAATATTTAAAATGATTATAAAATTAAAGATATTGCTTATTTAAATAAATATCGTCGAGATTGCTTAACTTGGCCGTTCGACGTAAACGAAGGAAAATAAAATTCCATGGATCAATAAAAGTAAATAAAATTGAATTTTTTGAATCAACTATAATAAAATGAGTTGTTAGATTATAAATGAATTGAATGTGAGGAAATGAGTTAGAAATCATCTCAACCTGGATAGGATGATATAAAAATCGAGTAAAGCAACTGAATTAATTTTAAGACCTTACCAATTGTTTATAAAACTGATTTGTGTGTATTGTTTGTGTGTGTGTGTATATATATATATATATATAAAGTAGCAGAGATTGATTTTTGAAATCAATTAAATCAAAAATGAGTTGTTTAGACATAAATATGAATTGAAGATAAGTAAATGAGTTGTAACTCACTTGTGATGAATGAAAATGGTATATGAATCGGTTAAAAGCAAATTGAACTAGTTTGGAAACTATACAAATTACCTATGGAAGTATTTATAATGCATTACTTATGTTGTTGATATGTTGTAGCAGTTTAAATGAATGAAACGTTATAAATTTCATAGATATGTTACTTATGTGTTTAAATTGAGTAAGTACAGGCACCTGGAAGTCGTATGGCTGGATTTGGTCGCGCTAAATGCTAAATTAAATAAGCCGCTTGCTTAAAATGCTAAATAAGGTACACCTATGCAATAAAAATAGGAAATATGAACTGTTTTTGGTTTCTCCGACCGGGTGGGTCGATGTATATATATTTATATCTTTTGTCAAATTGCAAAGCTCCTCCGTACAAAGGAGACTCTGCCAAAAAATTTCGAAAATTTTGGGAGTTAGAAATTTTTTGAATCTTTTGAAAATTTCCACTAACGAGAAATGGTTTAAACTTGTTAAGCAAATAGAATTATAATTGAATGTTGAAACCTAATTTAAATTGTATATGTAAAGTACGATGATCTAAAGATATTGTTCAAAGAAATTGAAGATGAAAAAAAGTTTGCAAACTAACTTTTATTTGAGATATAAAAATAAATTAGTAAGTAAAAGAATAAAGGAAATGGTTAATTAAATATGGATTGAGATAGGGTGAATCAAAATTCAATATTCAAAGTTTGGAAATGAATTGAATTCAAGTAAAATTGGGAAGAAGTATTTATATTTGAAAGTAATTAATAAAGTGAAGCAAATTGAAATTTTTATGGAATTGTAAAGGCAAATTGAATAAAATGGATATAAATTCCAATAGTGAAGTGACAACAAATTCAAAAGGTATATAAAATATTTATATTGAACTTAAGAAATGAAGGTGAAATTCTTAAGTAAGTTGGCATAGGAAACATGCTAAGTGAATAATTGAATGAAGGCTAAAACTGGAAGTTGTGACAAGGGAAAGTGAGAATAAGTGAATAACAATCAAAATGTGAATAAAAAGGGAATTGATATAATTTATAATCAATTGGAGCAAATACGTAGGATGTACGTATATTATTTTATTCGCATAGCTATTTGATCCAGATTCGGGCACAGAATTTGGAGATAGTTATATCGATCCGAGTTAGGATTTTTCACTCGATTTTCAACGGTGAACCTGGATATGGAATTTTGATTGATACTGGGAATTCTCTATCATAGTTTACAGCTATGCAAGGAGAATGACGGTTTCTAATCAAGAAACCAGATCTGAGTCCGTACTAGGAAGTCGGGTGAGCAATACTAGTTCGAAAGTGGAATTGTGTGATCGAGTAGACGATCGGATTTGGTATTGCGTACGGATGATATATGTACATCGTACGGGCTTAAGTAAAACAAATATTGAAAATGTGTAAAAGAAGTCAATAAAATGTTTTTGAATGTTGTGATTGGATATTATTGTTAAACAGGATATGCAGGTATGAAAAAGGGAAAGGAAAATTGGTTTTGATTTCAGATAATAAATTAGAATTGCTCGACAAAAAGGTATGTGTTTAAATTTCTGTATGGAATTTGTAAAGACCCGCAAATCCGTACCCTTGAATAGACACTAATCTCCAGTGATTAACTCAAGATGAACAGAAATACGAACCCTTAGGGTTTTTAAGAAAGAGAAAAGATAGAAGAAGAGAGGAAAGATAGAGAGAAAAGAGAACAGAAAATAGAACGGAACAGAAAACAACAGAACAACATCAGAATCTCAAAATTCGCAGCGGAACAACATATAATAATAAATGAATAATCTTTAAACAAAGAACTATATCAGTTATTACATTTTATACATTACATTTCATTACATCATATCATCAGAGTGTACAACAACAACAACAACAAACAGTGCAGCGGAAAAGAAATACTATATACTAGTAATACGCCATGCCATCCAGCTTGCCTCCAGCAACTCCAGAATATCCAGAATATCCTGATAAACCTAACTCTTGACTGCCCGTGTAGAAATTGGTGGGCACCCAGAGTTTAGGAAGGAAAACAATAAACTCCGAGTCAGTCATGTGACTGGTGTGAGAACTCAAAACAATTTATTTATCTTTGAAAACAAAATAGAGGAATATTTTTAAAGTCAATTTGCAATGCTTATAAAAATGAGACTACCATAAGGCCTCCCGCACACACACACAATGCAAACGCAGAATCGGAGGAGATTTCTCCTTATGATAGTCAAAGATGCTTGATACGCATTTAAAAGAACATTTTATATTATTACTAGTGCATAGGGTAGAGAAAAATTCATTTCGAAAGTAGAATATAAATCTTAGCCAACATAGACATTCCGAACTATGCCTACTATAGCTACCATCCAAACAGTGGGGCGCCACCATAAGTGAATGATAGGTTCTACAACTAATACCGTACAAGTTTCGTATTGGGAATAAAATTTCCAACGAATGATCAGGCCAAGGAACTTCCCATTACCACATGAGAATGCCTTTGGATGGACATCCCCGAGAACCAAACCGGATCTCTACCAACACAAGGCCGGGTTACCCCTAACTGAGTAACAACTGACCGAATATGCCATCCCCCGGTCCTTTGGGACCTTTCACCGAGCGCTCGCAATCAATTCACACAATCATAAAGTGTTTTCAACATGAGTAAGTATCTGGGCTCCATACCATGATACCACCCTTTTCCAGAAGGAAATGCACATATCCTAAAGGGCGCTACCCCTCATAACCTTGCCGCATCTTTCCTGTTTTGACCATTCACGGGGTGTGAGGCTCGACGAAGTCACGTCCACAAAAACATACTTTATACAAAAGCCATGCTTTGGGTCAACAAATGATCATAGAAATGATCACCAGGATAGACGATCAAACAAATGATCCTATCACAAATAATCAACACAATGATCATTTCACAGCAACACTCAGCATGTCACATTACCAAATTGGGAATATATCGCTGATAACCTTCAACTACATAACCTCTGAGCTCGTACGTCTAGGAGAAGGGTGTTAAGCTAAAAGAATAAATTCTCCGCCACCAACAGAAATATATTTGAAAGAAATCTGCTTTATATCTCAATTTGTAACGTCAGACATACAATCCATACAAGTCTGTTCCGGGCTCGAACAAAACCGAAGGCACTTCTCACGAAGCCCTTGCAATCCGGGTATTCACAATCCCGATCGAATTTCCCATCACTTAAGGAAATCTCTATACCAGGAGCTACCCAGTGCAGAGACAATCGATAGGTCATCCTATCGCTTTCGCAAATACTCGGTCTTCAACACCGGTCATCAAATGCAATTCATAACGACGTATCACATATTCGGAATGGGTTATACGACCCCATGGTCCTTTCCCGGTTAACCCGAATAGTGAGCGCTTATTCAAAAATAAGTGTGGCATTCAAATTCAAACAAATCACATCAATTACCCATTCAAAGGGAAATATTGATAGTCGGTTATTGAACTATCAATGGATATGCACACATCACCAGTTTCCAAATAATTTTCCAAATTATTTATTTTCCAAAATATCTTTACAAGATATATTATTTCAATATGTCAAAAATAAATCAATATTTATTTTTAGACAAATTCCCCTTTCCTTTATAAATTCCATAGTGAGTTTATATTCCAAAATATCTATGAATATACGATTTCAATTATTCATTTCAATTTATCTTCAAAAAGATAAATTCTCTAAAATATTCACTTTATATTGGAAAACATTTCCATACTTATTTATTCATAAGTAATTCACAGATTTTATTTATTTTCAACACTTAGAAAATATTCAATATACTTCAATCGAAATTAAGTATATATTTCATTCTTTAAGGAAATCATTCTTTTAAACATATTTATTTGGGCCAAAACGAATGTTACGTAAAACATTGTTACGACAACCCAAAATCACTAGTATAGGGATTCGAAATTAAAAATAGATATATAAATCCCAATACTATACAAAACATTTCCTTTCGGAAATCATTTACTATAACAACAGTGTTATAGTCCGCTATTTCCTTCTATTTCTCGAAAACGTCTATTTCAACAATAAATGTTGAAATCTATGGTTTCGAATCTCAATCCAATTGAAACATCGTTAGATCGTTTTAATTTAATTTAAAATATCACATTCTAAACATTTTCTTTAACATATTATTCACTATTCAAAAACGTGAATATACTACGTTAACACATTTCATCCTTTTATACATTTTATTTAAAAAGATTATTCACAGTTCAAAAACGTGAATATAACTCCATTAATAGGTTTCAACAATTAACTTATCAAAATAAGTCGTTTGCGAATTTATAAAACAACGTTTATAAATTCTATTTCTATTTGTTTTATAACTACTTCCTTTATAAATTTCCTTTAGTTACCTATTCGATTTATAACTCAATTATAAATCAAAAGTTCACATTATAAGTTAAATGCTTATAAAACGATTATTTACAAAATCGTTCTTTTAAACTTCCCCAAATTATAAACTAAAGGTTCATATTATAATTTTACTTATAATTTATTTGTTTGAAAAATCGTTCCTTTGAACTTCATAATTATGAACCTTATAACTTATAAGATTCGATTATTTATCCAAAACCATTCTTTTAATGACTTTATAAATTTTATAAAACTACTGCTTATAAAATTCCATTTATAACTTCACCGTTTATAATTCTATAAATTCCATTCACTTATGCAATCTATTTTCACTTCATTCAAACACTTATAAAAACTTGTTTTATAATGTCAATATTTCAACTTATAAATATCCATTTATAAATCTCTTAATATAAATCAATTTATATTATTCTTTAAAACGTCTTTAATCTCCTTTATTATTTCACCATTTTGATTCATAAAATAATTAAATTTTATAAATCCTATATTTAAACTTTTCACAATAAATTCTAAAATCCCGATTAAACTATTTTATAAAATCATTAGCATCATATTCTCAAAAATCAGTTTTTAACTATATTTCTCAAAAATCATAATTTTTATAACTTTAAAAATTATAACGTTTATTTATTTAAAATGGATCAATTCCAAAAATATAGCATGTTTTCAAAAATCACTTTAAAAATCATTTTAAAGTTTCAAAATTTGGTCCAACGATGCTACATACCAAATAGCCAATCACGACAACAACGATACCGTATATCGTATATGATAATCAACGAATATCAAAATATCCATAATCCAATAAATACTGTTGAGGAATCCAGTTGGATCCCCCCAACCTGTTTTCCTGCATCCAAAAACATTAGCACAATACCAATTTCGCTCCAGTACGAAATTATCGCGGTATATGGGATTTAAAATATTATCCGCTTAATAGACGGCGCAATAGGGTCTCATCCGCTAAAAAATACGGGGAATCAACAACTCCAATATATACATATGCCAATATATATATATATTGCTATTATATATAATACCAATTTCACTGTTTATGAAATATTCGCGGTATATGTTTTTAATAAATAACATCCGCTTACTAACGGCGTCTAATGTCTATTTTAACAATCAATAGATAACAATCATCATTCAAACATGCATTCAAATATTTTAAATCTAACTATTTAAAATAAAATCGAAACTGATTCGATTGAGTGAGAAGTTCTCACCTTGATTTTAAATTCGTTTTAGAAATTTATTTCGAATAAAATTAAACGGACGTTTAATTTTACACGAAATTTTCACTAACTCCAAACGACTCCAATCCAATTTCATCGCGTACTGCTCGTCCATATGATTCCAACGCCACTGGTTTCACGCGTTTTCGACCTCGTATGAAAAAGTTATGATTATTTGAAGTTTAAACACGATTTTAACTATAATTTACAACATTTATTAACTAATTTTAACCTAGCAAGATCATGGCCGTTAGATCCTACACCAACACATCACAGCCGTGTGCAACTTTTCCTTCTTCCCCTTCGTTCATCTACAGGCCGAACTCAAACCCATCAAGCGCAAATTAGGTTTTCAAATTCGAGCCTCCTCGCTACACTAAACCTCATCACACCACCGCCATGTCGAAGCCCATTGCAAGAGCTACCTCCACCACCCCCAGCATGAAGCTCGGCCACCTGATGCGCCTTGAAATGAATGCGCAACCTAAAACAATCGACCCCCCGTATCTCCCTCTACGCTACACGAGACACGATCATCACCTTATAGATTTAAAGCCCTCGTTACCCTCTACAATGTTGTAGTTAACAACTTTGGCTAAAACTTCACGGATTGGAAGTAATTGAGGAATGAATTTCGAAAAATTCTGGCCGTTCATGGGGGTGCTGGCGGCTAGGGTTTTAAATTTAGGTTTTATATTTTTTTTTCTAATTTATGAAGGGTGGTGGTGCTATTTATAGAGAAACGAACGAACACTATTCATCCGAGAATTCCGAACTCCGATTTACGCGCCGAAACAGACATTCCTAGGGTTTATCCCGCGTTCCGGACACAATGGAATAGGTTTCGGAAGCTAATTCGATCATATGTGCGAGATATGGCAACAAACGATCGATTTAATTTAAACCGATTTAAATCGGTTTCTAGGCGTTTTAATTCGTACCGGACAAACGGTAAATCCAATCGACACGAAATTTGACACCTTACAATAATATCACATTACGGATCCGATGAAACTGGTTTCGTCGAAATCCGAGACTTTTTGAAAAATGGCTATTTTAACTCGCCAAATTAAAATTAAAAATAATTCGATGCGTTTCGAGCTGCCACGATCAAACGATAGCTCCGATTGACACGAAAATTGAAATCCGGTAATATCTAACTGTTACGGATCCAATGGAACTTGTTTCGTTCAATTCTGAGACTATTCAAAAATTGACTATTTTTACTAGTCGATTTAATATTAAAATATTCAATTTTCACAAATAAACTTTTAATTCGATTTTAAAAGTTCTAAAATATCATTCTAACTTCAATATGATAAAATAAAATTTTACAAATCATTTTCAATCATATTTAACTCAATTTTCAATTATTTCCAAAATTTAACATATTAAATTATCGATTTAATTATTCAATTAAATCCAATAATTCAAATAAAAATTTGTTTGACTTATAAATTTCACTTATTAATATTTAAAATAAATTAAATATTCAAATTTTAATCAATTAAAATTCTGGGTCGTTACAATCTTCCCCCCTTAAAAGAATTTCGTCCTCGAAATTATTAAGTAAGAAAAGTTACATAATCTATTAATTTTCCAAAATCCATAGTTAAATTTCTTACAATACTTTACTACGTTTCTAAATCATACTTAGTTATCTTTTCAAAACAACTACTATAGTTTAACTTTCAATTCTAAAATCAAAGTTAAAATTTTCAAAATTTTCCAATTTTCTCAAAAAAATTTCTAACGCCTTAAATTTCCGGAAAAATTCGCCATAGTCTCCTTTGCGCGGCTCGATCCAAAAAAAAAATGACAGTATATATATCACAAATATACATCTCATCAAGTAATGAGGCATCCCGAAGGGAAAAAAAGTGTAAAGTACGATATTTAATCCGAGATATGTACCTTATAGTTTATTAGCGAGCATATACGGCTAATATAGCGCGAAAGCGAGCTCCAAATGCGAAGCAAACGCGATCCGCACCTACTAAACACTCAACAAACAACATGAGAACATGTATATAGATAATAGTATCGATATACATCATATAGCAACATAATAACTATACATGCTAACATAGCAAATGAAACAAAAGCAATATATTCAACCATCAACCAACTATCATTCAACTAATTCATAACCAATAAATATTCATTCATATTCTTATTAATATTCAATGAAATGGTTTTCAATTTAAATCACATTTGATTCATTAACAGTGGATGTTTTTACTAACATTCATTTTCAATTAGTTTATATTTACTAATTCATATTCAAGTTGGTTCACTTCCAATCAAATTCAATTCTATTCAATCACTTAACTTCCAATTGAATTCCAATTACTTTAGCTTTCAATTTCATTAATTCTTAATGAATTATATACAATCAATCAACTAACAATCATATAACAACCAAAGTATATTCTTTACAACCAAATTACTTTGCTTTCAATTGGTTTAATTAAATTGATTTTCATTCAATCTTTCAACTTTCAGTAACATTAGATTTTAATGAATTAACACTTACATTCATTATTTCATATCAACTTTATCCATATTTAATTGATTAACATTTAATCCATTCATTCAATTCAATTCAATTTCTAAAGTAAATTTCCATTTAACTTTAAATTCATTTTTATTTTACAACTCATATTCATAAAATATTCATATAGTTTCACTTCTTATATATATAAGTTTATTTCACAATTGCAAATCACTTTAATTATAATTCAATTCTTATAATTCATTTTACTTATACAATTATTTCAATTTAGATTATTCAAACAACTAAACAATCAACTTATTTTCACTTTAATAATTCTGAAAAATTATTCCTTTATATATATAAATATACTCAAGGTAAAATTATTTCATTTACCCAATTTAAACAATACTGTGTCGAATTGTTCTATTCAAGTGTTTAGAAACCCCTTCGGCATAGTTGTCGAGACCACACTGACGAAAGTTCATATGCCACTCAATAAACCAACCATCACAATATAAAACAATTTTATATTCACTAACAAATACGCACTCATAGCTATTATTACTGTAACGATGCGGATTTTGCCCGCTCGAAAATCGACATCCATACTTCAAATCGTATTCGAATGCCATAGATTCGACCGTTCAAATCCGATTCGCCGGAGCTTATAACAACATTAAGTAAACAACACAGCGGAATAAAAGAATGATACATTGATATACAGCTTTGATACAATATATGATACAACAGATGGTCCAATAGATATCAATATACATCAGAGGTATGATACAATAGAATAGCAGCGGAAAAGAAAATAGATGACATCTAGCAGCGGAACAATATAACTCTCAGATAGTCTTCAAAAGAGAATTCCGAGAACTGCAACTCCAAGAACCAATCCAGCAATAGCTCGAACTCCCAATAACGATGCACCAAGCTAGGTAAGACTGGTGCGAACCAAGGGCTGAACTAACTCCAGATAACCTACAAATCTGACTATCTGAAAAACCCAACTCTAGACTGCTCGTGTAGAAAATAATGAGCACCCAGAATTTAGGAAAGAAACAATAAACTCTGGATCAGTCGTGGGACTGGTGTGAGCAACAAAAACAGTTTATCTTTCAAAACATTCAAAGAAATATTTTTAAAGTCAATTCGCAATGCTTTTTAAAAATGAGACTACCATAAGACCTCCCGCCACACACACAATGCAAACGCAGACTTGGAGGAGATTTCTTCTTATGATAGTGAAAGATGCTTGATACGCATTAAAAAGAACATTTGATATTATTACTAGTGCATAGTGTAAGAAAAATATTTCGAAAGTAGAATATAAATCTTAGCCAGCATAGGTACCATTATATTATGCCTACTATAGCTACCATATTAGATGGCAGGTTCTACAACTAATACCGTACAAGGTTTTGTATTGTTTCTTTGGATTTCCAACGAATGGTCAGGCCAAGGAACTTCCCATTGCCACATGAGAACGCCTCTGGATGGACGTCCCCGAGAACCAAACCGGATCTCTGCCAACACAAGGCCGGGTTACCCCTAACTGGGTAACAACTGACACGAGTATGCCATCCCCCGATCGTAAACGACCTTTCTCACGGGATCCCGATAGCCAACAACCACAAAGTAATAAATTCGCAGTAACCACATAGGTTAAATATCTGGGCTCCATACCATGATACCACCTCTATCCAGAAGGAAATGCACATACCCTAAAGGGAGCTACCCCTCATAACCTTGCCGCATCTTTCCTGTTTTGACCACTCCGGGGTGTGAGGCTCGACGAAGTCTCGTCCACAAAAACATACTTTATACAAAAGCCATGCTTTGGGTCAACAAATGATCATAGAAATGATCACCAGGATAGACGATCAAATAAATGATCCTATCACAAATAATCAACACAATGATCATTTCACAGCAACACTCAGCATGTCACATTACCAAATTGGGAATATATCGCTGATAACCTTCAACTACATAACCTCTGAGCTCGTACGTCTCAGAGAAGGGTGTTAAGCTAAAAGAATAAATTCTTCGCCACCAACAGAAATATATTTGAAAGAAATCGGCTTTATATCTCAATTTGTAATGTCAGACATACAATCCATACAAGTCTGTTCCGGGATCGAACAGAACCGAAGGCACTTGCAAAGAAGTCCTTGCAATCCGGATATTCACAATCCCGATCGAATTTCCCCTCACTTAGGGAGTCTCTATACCGTTGCAACTCAGTGCAGAGACAATCGATAGGTCATCCTATCGTTCTTGCAAATACCCGGTCTTCATCACCGGTCTTCAAATGCTATCCATAACGACAAATCACATATTCGGAATGGGTTATACGACACAAGGGTCCTTTCCCGGCTAAACCGAATAGTGAGCACGATATTTCAAGAACAAATGGATAATGGGATTTCAATTAAGTCACAACTTATTACCCAAAACCTTTCTTCAAATGGCTTAACAAATTACCATTTTCAATCTTTAAACAAAAAGATTCATTTTCACAACCCTTTCACGGTTTTAAACAATTTTCACATTTTAATCTTTTAAATAAAAGATTCATTCACAGATTTTCCAAATCAATTTTCATTTCAATTTGATTAACTCGTTAAATCTTCAAATCAAAGATTTAACTTATAGCTTTCAAAACAATTTCATTTCGAATGGTTTAAATAAATCATCATTTTAAATCTGTTAAAAATAAACAGATTTAATTCATAGCTTTCAAAAAGAATTCATTCATAAATTAGGAAAATCATTTCTCTATTCAATCTTGAAATTCCCTTAATTAAATAGGAATTCCATTTCTTATCTGAAAGCTTTTATCTTTTGAAAACAAACAGTTTCATCTCAGAAAATCTGATTCTTTTATACGAGTTGAAATCCTTGGGTTAAATTCAAATTCCCAAAAATAATACCTTTAAAATGGTTTAAATTCATACAAACCTGTTTATAATATCTTTAACCATAATTTCCAATCATCGAATTCAATTCCAAATATCGAATTCAAATTTAAATTGAATTATTTAATTTCAAAACTTAATCAAGTAAATTAAAATAAATTTTAACTTGAAATTTCATTCCAAAAGCTTTTCACATTTATTCCGATTCCATTTCCAAAACATTTGAATTCAAATATTCAATTTTTATAAATCATTTCAAAATCTGTGACTTAATCGATTTCCTCGTGAAATCCATATTTGTGTATGTATGGTGTGGTCCAGGGTTTTAACACAATAGTGCAACATCATCAATCATCACAGGTTAAAACAAAGAAATATAGTTGATAAGCGATATAAACTATAACGCTCATCGTCCATTCACAGATTCACAGATAATATACAAATGTAAAAAAAAAATGAATGAATCATAACAGCTCAATCCACAGTACAAAATATCACAATCAGTTAGGACAATCAATTCAAGGCATTTCATACAATATAAACATTCATAAGCAAGGTCAAGTATTCAATAGTCATTTATAAGCAGGATTAATTAATTGTTTTAATCCTAATAAATTCAATTTATTTCCAATCAAATTTATTTACTTATGAATTTATTATCCAATTCTGATTTATTAATTCTAAATCATTTAATATAAACTAATTTATCAAACGCTTTAATTTATTAAATGATTCTTAATTAATCACATTAATTAAATTAACCTTAAGTTAATTACCTAATCATTTAACCTTAATTTAATTTCATTAAATAACTATCTTTAAGTAATTGATTACCTTTATAAATAAATCAGCATTAAATTACATTAAATGTAATTATATATTAATCACTTGATTTATTAACTTTAATTATTATTTATAGAAATTGACTAACCATTAATAATCCATTAATTAAGCCTAATTATTTAATTAATTAGGTGTTAATTGCAACTTAATTAGTTCTTAATTTCAATTAATTAATTTCTAATCATAAATTATCCATTTTCTTTTCAAATTGAATTTCCTTTAACACAAATTGGAAGTCTATGATTCTTAATTACACATTAACTATCCCTTAATTAATTTACTTAAACCATAATTTATAAATTTAAACTTCTAATTTATTTCAAAGTAAATTAATGAATTACAAATTTTTAAATCTTCATTTACTTAAAAGTAAAACTCATATTTATTAATGATTTAGTTAACACTAAAAAAAACAATATTTGAAACATTGATTTTTCGACTTGCTTTAAATTCATATGTTAAAGTACTACTTTGTTATTAAGAAATTTAAAAGATTTTGATATTAAATTCTCTTCAAATTTAAGATATTTAAACTTATTTAAAACATCAATTTTAAATTTCATTTTAACTTTTAAAACACAATAGTGCAGGTTATTGTTAAAACCCGTAACAAATAAATTTTTTTTTACTCTGGGTACATACTTTTGTACTCCGAGTCAAACCCTAGTGTTTTCCCGAGTCAAAGCATCATTTGCTTCGAGTTCTTGCCCAACTTACCCGAGGACTTGTAAATTTTATAAATTTTGTTTAAGTGTTAAATATTTACTCGGCATGAACCTAAAAATACACGAGTCTGAACTCGAGCTATCTTGCAAACTTCCCGAGGATTACCTCGAGTCCAAGTTCTTCTTTTTCTTTTTTTTTTCCCCATGCCACTGATACACATCAGTGGTTCGTGCACCTGCACCTTGACTTCGGCCCACTCCGGTCAACCACACCGACCTCCTCACATCGGCGATCACCCATCCTTACCATCCCGACCTTCAAAATACACAAACAACTCGAAAATCGAAATCGAGTGATTTAGCCAAACCTGGAAACGCACGCACAAATACCACCTCAACCTGTCAACGACAACTGCTCCCTCCACCGACCACCAGAGAACCTCCACCACCGGCCACGCCTTCGCCTACGGCCAAGCCACCATCACCTAAAACCCCGATCAACTCGATCATCCCTAGAGACCGTACTGACCCAAACAAGTTTCCCATTTTAAACTAGGTTAAAAACTTTCAAACCCAAATTCCACAACCCACATAGCATGATTCTTTGATCCAATAATTTTTAAAGCTTCCCTGATCACTCCTTTAACCCTCGAACCAATCTCGACTTCTCCGATCAAGTGTGTTGCCTGAGGCAACCCCATCTTCCCAAAATGATCAACACAGCAATGCCAACTCAACCCATTATAAAATTTGTAATTTTAGTTTTAAAATTCATGATTTCAGATGAGAATTCCGGTTATAAACTTGAATTGATATTTTAAGAAATTTAAAATTTCACTTATTTTAGACATGAACTGTCTTTATGGTTTTTCCAGAGCAAACTCAATTTACTTTAAACTTAAATAAATTTTAAACTTTATTCTATCGTTTAACAAACATAACTTATTTAAATTTTAAGTTCTCACAAGGCATAGATCAAATGAAAATGATTTTTTTCTTAAGTGTTCTTGCCTGTTAATATCAAATAGCCTGTATATGGATATACCCAGACATGTACAGGTACATATACAAATTATTCTACTATATTCAACAGAATTCAACCATGCAAACAATTTTCACCATTCCATTTCACAGAAATAAGGTATAACATAATTTCAAGTTGGTTAGTTTGCTCACAGGGGATGAAGACAGAGGACAAGCCTGAGAATGATTTATTTGAAATCTTTAATTCACTTGCAGTTGAACCTGAGCTTAATTTGAGATGATCTGCTTATCTTTGCATTTGTTTAAATCTGTATTTTTGACTAGAGCTTGCTAACTGCTGTTAAGATTCAAGGCTTGATGTTGAGAAACTTTGAATTATTCAGGCTTCAAATTGCTGCCTTTGATTCAAGCTTGCTCTGAATTAATGCACCTATGCTTCAGATTTTCATAGCTTGATGGATGAAATAGAGATAGATGGATTGATATATAGTAAAGAAATGAGTTACCCGGGGACATCACTTTGTACAAGCTAATATTTTTATTTTTGGGTACAAGCTGATACCTTTGGTTTGTACAATAGGTATGGTAAAAGATGTTGTATGTACTTAGGATGTTTGCTTGTACTTGTTTATGTATATTTATATTTTGATTTGTTTATGATTTTGTTTACAGCCTAGATTCTTGTCTTCATTTGTTTATTTACTTACTCTATTTACAACTTTGTTTCATATTATAATTCACATCTAATTTGATTTGTTTACTTTATATTTTCTTAGACATTTTATTATTTTACTTTATGTATAACTATAAAGTTGTTTTAGTCCTTTGTTATAAAACTTAAATGAAAATATATACTTTTGTTTTAGTTATACTTTTATACTTCATTTACATAGATATAAAGCTATTATAATTATTGTTGGAATTGTTGCCAATGTATTTACTTTATTTTATTTTACTTTGTTAATTTGCTTGCTTTGACTTATGTAATATAGATGTAAATATGCTTGTACTGTTTCTTTTGTTTGTTCACTTGAATGTATCTTGTATTTTCTTTTCTTTTACTTTGCTTTTAATAACTTAAATAAATTTCTATTTTATATAACATAACTTGCTTGATTTAATTTACAAGCTCTTGTATTTGATTTGTTACTTTTTCTTTTGTTTTTATCTTTTGTTTTGTTTTGTTATTTTGTTTAGTTTACTTTGTATTACAAATAATTTTCTATTTTAATTATGTTTGTATGCATACATTTGTTTGTAATTTATTTCATTTTAAATTCACAAATCCTAGCTTTCTTTAAAAATACATACATACATACATATATATATATATATAAATAAATCTGAAATAACCATTTCTATATATAAAAATCCATTTGTATAAATATTATACTATTAATATTGTTTAAATACAACTCATTATTTAATTAAAACAATTTATAAAAGAAACTATCTTTATTTTGATAAATAACATATTTTTATTTGAATTTGGAAAAACTCGAATCAATTTATCATTTAATTTCACAATTTTAAATCAAAAATGAATTAAATTATCAATTTAAAATAAATTAGAATTCGGGTTCGTTACAGACTTCCCCCCTTAAAAGAATTTCGTCCTCGAAATTTGCAGGCACGAAAATAACAAAGATAGATGAAAGATAGAGAAATATCTTTTCAAATCAAACTGGATATCAATTCTGCATTTGGCTCACCAAATCAGAATATCAACAATAGATACAAGAAATTATAATGGAATTTCAAATTTGGTTTTAAATGATATCATTTTATTGATAGAATTCAATTTAGCCTTATATTCTGTTAATCAATTTAACTCAATTTAAATTTCCAATTTATTCAAAATTTTCAATTTCAATTTTCAAATTCATATTCATTAAAGTTTTAGTCAAAGAAATGATAAGAAATCGATGAAGATATGAAATAAGAATTTCCTACAACAATTCATAGGGCCATCATCACACCGAAACTTCTTCTTGTAACTGTCACGAAGCAATCAAAAGAATTTGGAAAGACGAATCAAAGAAAATTGATAGAGAAGATTATTTCCGTTGTTGTTACAGAGTATCGACCAATTATAGTCGTATTTCCCTGTCCCCTATCTCATTCTCTTCTTGCACTCATACTTACTATCAGTGAATAGCAAGATAATTTACTGAAGCATTCAAACGGATATCTTAGGGATTACTCATTCTAGGGATACTTCACCCTATCTCTAATGAGCTACTTAATGTGTTATACTCCTGAGCTAAAGTTTTAACCCTTAGCTCTGATACCAAATGTAACGATGTGGATTTTTCCCGCTCGAAAATCGACATCCATACTTCAAATCGTATTCGAATGCCATAGATTCGACCGTTCAAATCCGATTCGCCGGAGCTTATAACAACATTAAGTAAACAACACAGCGGAATAAAAGAATGATACATTGATATACAGCTTTGATACAATATATGATACAACAGATGGTCCAATAGATATCAATATACATCAGAGGTATGATACAATAGAATAGCAGCGGAAAAGAAAATAGATGACATCTAGCAGCGGAACAATATAACTCTCAGATAGTCTTCAAAAGAGAATTCCGAGAACTGCAACTCCAAGAACCAATCCAGCAATAGCTCGAACTCCCAATAACGATGCACCAAGCTAGGTAAGACTGGTGCGAACCAAGGGCTGAACTAACTCCAGATAACCTACAAATCTGACTATCTGAAAAACCCAACTCTAGACTGCTCGTGTAGAAAATAATGAGCACCCAGAATTTAGGAAAGAAACAATAAACTCTGGATCAGTCGTGGGACTGGTGTGAGCAACAAAAACAGTTTATCTTTCAAAACATTCAAAGAAATATTTTTAAAGTCAATTCGCAATGCTTTTTAAAAATGAGACTACCATAAGACCTCCCGCCACACACACAATGCAAACGCAGACTTGGAGGAGATTTCTTCTTATGATAGTGAAAGATGCTTGATACGCATTAAAAAGAACATTTGATATTATTACTAGTGCATAGTGTAAGAAAAATATTTCGAAAGTAGAATATAAATCTTAGCCAGCATAGGTACCATTATATTATGCCTACTATAGCTACCATATTAGATGGCAGGTTCTACAACTAATACCGTACAAGGTTTCGTATTGTTTCTTTGGATTTCCAACGAATGGTCAGGCCAAGGAACTTCCCATTGCCACATGAGAACGCCTCTGGATGGACGTCCCCGAGAACCAAACCGGATCTCTGCCAACACAAGGCCGGGTTACCCCTAACTGGGTAACAACTGACACGAGTATGCCATCCCCCGATCGTAAACGACCTTTCTCACGGGATCCCGATAGCCAACAACCACAAAGTAATAAATTCGCAGTAACCACATAGGTTAAATATCTGGGCTCCATACCATGATACCACCTCTATCCAGAAGGAAATGCACATACCCTAAAGGGAGCTACCCCTCATAACCTTGCCGCATCTTTCCTGTTTTGACCACTCCGGGGTGTGAGGCTCGACGAAGTCTCGTCCACAAAAACATACTTTATACAAAAGCCATGCTTTGGGTCAACAAATGATCATAGAAATGGTCACCAGGATAGACGATCAAATAAATGATCCTATCACAAATAATCAACACAATGATCATTTCACAGCAACACTCAGCATGTCACATTACCAAATTGGGAATATATCGCTGATAACCTTCAACTACATAACCTCTGAGCTCGTACGTCTCAGAGAAGGGTGTTAAGCTAAAAGAATAAATTCTTCGCCACCAACAGAAATATATTTGAAAGAAATCGGCTTTATATCTCAATTTGTAATGTCAGACATACAATCCATACAAGTCTGTTCCGGGATCGAACAGAACCGAAGGCACTTGCAAAGAAGTCCTTGCAATCCGGATATTCACAATCCCGATTGAATTTCCCCTCACTTAGGGAGTCTCTATACCGTTGCAACTCAGTGCAGAGACAATCGATAGGTCATCCTATCGTTCTTGCAAATACCCGGTCTTCATCACCGGTCTTCAAATGCTATCCATAACGACAAATCACATATTCGGAATGGGTTATACGACACAAGGGTCCTTTCCCGGCTAAACCGAATAGTGAGCACGATATTTCAAGAACAAATGGATAATGGGATTTCAATTAAGTCACAACTTATTACCCAAAACCTTTCTTCAAATGGCTTAACAAATTACCATTTTCAATCTTTAAACAAAAAGATTCATTTTCACAACCCTTTCACGGTTTTAAACAATTTTCACATTTTAATCTTTTAAATAAAAGATTCATTCACAGATTTTCCAAATCAATTTTCATTTCAATTTGATTAACTCGTTAAATCTTCAAATCAAAGATTTAACTTATAGCTTTCAAAACAATTTCATTTCGAATGGTTTAAATAAATCATCATTTTAAATCTGTTAAAAATAAACAGATTTAATTCATAGCTTTCAAAAAGAATTCATTCATAACTTAGGAAAATCATTTCTCTATTCAATCTTGAAATTCCCTTAATTAAATAGGAATTCCATTTCTTATCTGAAAGCTTTTATCTTTTGAAAACAAACAGTTTCATCTTAGAAAATCTGATTCTTTTATACGAGTTGAAATCCTTGGGTTAAATTCAAATTCCCAAAAATAATACCTTTAAAATGGTTTAAATTCATACAAACCTGTTTATAATATCTTTAACCATAATTTCCAATCATCGAATTCAATTCCAAATATCGAATTCAAATTTAAATTGAATTATTTAATTTCAAAACTTAATCAAGTAAATTAAAATAAATTTTAACTTGAAATTTCATTCCAAAAGCTTTTCACATTTATTCCGATTCCATTTCCAAAACATTTGAATTCAAATATTCAATTTTTATAAATCATTTCAAAATCTGTGACTTAATCGATTTCCTCGTGAAATCCATATTTGTGTGTGTATGGTGTGGTCCAGGGTTTTAACACAATAGTGCAACATCATCAATCATCACAGGTTAAAACAAAGAAATATAGTTGATAAGCGTTATAAACTATAACGCTCATCGTCCATTCACAGATTCACAGATAATATACAAATGTAAAAAAATGAATGAATCATACACAGCTCAATCCACAGTACAAAATATCACAATCAGTTAGGACAATCAATTCAAGGCATTTCATACAATATAAACATTCATAAGCAAGGTCAAGTATTCAATAGTCATTTATAAGCAGGATTAATTAATTGTTTTAATCCTAATAAATTCAATTTATTTCCAATCAAATTTATTTACTTATGAATTTATTATCCAATTCTGATTTATTAATTCTAAATCATTTAATATAAACTAATTTATCAAACGCTTTAATTTATTAAATGATTCTTAATTAATCACATTAATTAAATTAACCTTAAGTTAATTACCTAATCATTTAACCTTAATTTAATTTCATTAAATAACTATCTTTAAGTAATTGATTACCTTTATAAATAAATCATCATTAAATTACATTAAATGTAATTATATATTAATCACTTGATTTATTAACTTTAATTACTATTTATAGAAATTGACTAACCATTAATAATCCATTAATTAAGCCTAATTATTTAATTAATTAGGTGTTAATTGCAACTTAATTAGTTCTTAATTTCAATTAATTAATTTCTAATCATAAATTATCCATTTTCTTTTCAAATTGAATTTCCTTTAACACAAATTGGAAGTCTATGATTCTTAATTACACATTAACTATCCCTTAATTAATTTACTTAAACCATAATTTATAAATTTAAACTTCTAATTTATTTCAAAGTAAATTAATGAATTACAAATTTTTATATCTTCATTTACTTAAAAGTAAAACTCATATTTATTAATGATTTAGTTAACACTAAAAAAAACAATATTTGAAACATTGATTTTTCGACTTGCTTTAAATTCATATGTTAAAGTACTACTTTGTTATTAAGAAATTTAAAAGATTTTGATATTAAATTCTCTTCAAATTTAAGATATTTAAACTTATTTAAAACATCAATTTTAAATTTCATTTTAACTTTTAAAACACAATAGTGCAGGTTATTGTTAAAACCTGTAACAAATAATTTTTTTTTTACTCTGGGTACATACTTTTGTACTCCGAGTCAAACCCTAGTGTTTTCCCGAGTCAAAGCATCATTTGCTTCGAGTTCTTGCCCAACTTACCCGAGGACTTGTAAATTTTATAAATTTTGTTTAAGTGTTAAATATTTACTCGGCATGAACCTAAAAATACACGAGTCTGAACTCGAGCTATCTTGCAAACTTCCGGAGGATTACCTCGAGTCCAAGTTCTTCTTTTTCTTTTTTTCTTTTTCCCCATGCTACTGATACACATCAGTGGTTTGTGCACCTGCACCGTGACTTCGGCCCACTCCGGTCAACCACACCGACCTCCTCACATCGGCGATCACCCATCCTTACCACCCCGACCTTCAAAATACACAAACAACTCGAAAATCGAAATCGAGTGATTTAGCCAAACCTGGAAACGCACGCACAAATACCACCTCAACCTGTCAACGACAACTACTCCCTCCACCGACCACCAGAGAACCTCCACCACCGGTCACGCCTTCGCCTACGGCCAAGCCACCATCACCTAAAACCCCGATCAACTCGATCATCCCTAGAGACCGTACTGACCCAAACAAGTTTCCCATTTTAAACTAGGTTAAAAACTTTCAAACCCAAATTCCACAACCCACATAGCATGATTCTTTGATCCAATAATTTTTAAATCTTCCCTGATCACTCCTTTAACCCTCGAACCAATCTCGACTTCTCCGATCAAGTGTGTTGCCTGAGGCAACCCCATCTTCCCAAAATGATCAACACAGCAATGCCAACTCAACCCATTACTAAAATTTGTAATTTTAGTTTTAAAATTCATGATTTCAGATGAGAATTCCGGTTATAAACTTGAATTGATATTTTAAGAAATTTAAAATTTCACTTATTTTAGACATGAACTGTCTTTATGGTTTTTCCAGAGCAAACTCAATTTACTTTAAACTTAAATAAATTTTAAACTTTATTCTATCGTTTAACAAACATAACTTATTTAAATTTTAAGTTCTCACAAGGCATAGATCAAATGAAAATGATTTTTTTCTTAAGTGTTCTTGCCTGTTAATATCAAATAGCCTGTATATGGATATACCCAGACATGTACAGGTACATATACAAATTATTCTACTATATTCAACAGAATTCAACCATGTAAACAATTTTCACCATTCCATTTCACAGAAATAAGGTATAACATAATTTCAAGTTGGTTAGTTTGCTCACAGGGGATGAAGACAGAGGACAAGCCTGAGAATGATTTATTTGAAATCTTTAATTCACTTGCAGTTGAACCTGAGCTTAATTTGAGATGATCTGCTTATCTTTGCATTTGTTTAAATCTGTATTTTTGACTAGAGCTTGCTAACTGCTGTTAAGATTCAAGGCTTGATGTTGAGAAACTTTGAATTATTCAGGCTTCAAATTGCTGCCTTTGATTCAAGCTTGCTCTGAATTAATGCACCTATGCTTCAGATTTTCATAGCTTGATGGATGAAATAGAGATAGATGGATTGATATATAGGAAAGAAATGAGTTACCTGGGAACATCACTTTGTACAAGTTAATATTTTTATTTTTGGGTACAAGCTGATACCTTTGGTTTGTACAATAGGTATGGTAAAAGATGTTGTATGTACTTAGGATGTTTGCTTGTACTTGTTTATGTATATTTATATTTTGATTTGTTTATGCTTTTGCTTACAGCCTAGATTCTTGTCTTCATTTGTTTATTTACTTACTCTATTTACAACTTTGTTTCATATTATAATTCACATCTAATTTGATTTGTTTACTTTATATTTTCTTAGACATTTTATTATTTTACTTTATGTATAACTATAAAGTTGTTTTAGTCCTTTGTTATAAAACTTAAATGAAAATATATACTTTTGTTTTAGTTATACTTTTATACTTCATTTACATAGATATAAAGCTATTATAATTATTGTTGGAATTGTTGCCAATGTATTTACTTTATTTTATTTTACTTTGTTAATTTGCTTGCTTTGACTTATGTAATATAGATGTAAATATGCTTGTACTGTTTCTTTTGTTTGTTCACTTGAATGTATCTTGTATTTTCTTTTCTTTTACTTTGCTTTTAATAACTTAAATAAATTTCTATTTTATATAACATAACTTGCTTGATTTAATTTACAAGCTCTTGTATTTGATTTGTTTCCTTTTCTTTTGTTTTTAAATTTTGTTTTGTTTTGTTATTTTGTTTAGTTTACTTTGTATTACAAATAATTTTCTATTTTAATTATGTTTGTATGCATACATTTGTTTGTAATTTATTTCATTTTAAATTCACAAATCCTAGCTTTCTTTAAAAATACATACATACATATATATATATATATAAATAAATCTGAAATAACCATTTCTATCTATAAAAATCCATTTGTATAAATATTATACTATTAATATTGTTTAAATACAACTCATTATTTAATTAAAACAATTTATAAAAGAAACTATCTTTATTTTGATAAATAACATATTTTTATTTGAATTTGGAAAAACTCGAATCAATTTATCATTTAATTTCACAATTTTAAATCAAAAATGAATTAAATTATCAATTTAAAATAAATTAGAATTCGGGTTCGTTACAATTATACTCAAATTCATTCTAGAGTACTGCTGACTCTATCTCTAATGAGTAATACCCAACGGAACCATGGTTGTCGCTTAACCATATGCTCTGACACCAAATTGTAAAGACCCGCAAATCCGTACCCTTGAATAGACACTAATCTCCAGTGATTAACTCAAGATGAACAGAAATACGAACCCTTAGGGTTTTTAAGAAAGAGAAAAGATAGAAGAAGAGAGGAAAGATAGAGAGAAAAGAGAACAGAAAATAGAACGGAACAGAAAACAACAGAACAACATCAGAATCTCACAATTCGCAGCGGAACAACATATAATAATAAATGAATAATCTTTAAACAAAGAACTATATCAGTTATTACATTTTATACATTACATTTCATTACATCATATCATCAGAGTGTACAACAACAACAACAACAAACAGTGCAGTGGAAAAGAAATATTATATACTAGTAATACTCCATGCCATCCAGCTTGCCTCCAGCAACTCCAGAATATCCAGAATATCCTGATAAACCTAACTCTTGACTGCCCGTGTAGAAATTGGTGGGCACCCAGAGTTTAGGAAGGAAAACAATAAACTCCGAGTCAATCATGTGACTGGTGTGAGAACTCAAAACAGTTTATTTATCTTTGAAAACAAAATAGAGGAATATTTTTAAAGTCAATTCGCAATGCTTTTAAAAATGAGACTACCATAAGGCCTCCCGCACACACACACAATGCAAACGCAGAATCGGAGGAGATTTCTCCTTATGATAGTCAAAGATGCTTGATACGCATTTAAAAGAACATTTTATATTATTACTAGTGCATAGGGTAGAGAAAAATTCATTTCGAAAGTAGAATATAAATCTTAGCCAACATAGACATTCCGAACTATGCCTACTATAGCTACCATCCAAACAGTGGGGCGCCACCATAAGTGAATGATAGGTTCTACAACTAATACCGTACAAGTTTCGTATTGGGAATAAAATTTCCAACGAATGATCAGGCCAAGGAACTTCCCATTGCCACATGAGAATGCCTCTGGATGGACATCCCCGAGAACCAAACCGGATCTCTACCAACACAAGGCCGGGTTACCCCTAACTGAGTAACAACTGACCGAATATGCCATCCCCCGGTCCTTTGGGACCTTTCACCGAGCGCTCGCAATCAATTCACACAATCATAAAGTGTTTTCAACATGAGTAAGTATCTGGGCTCCATACCATGATACCACCCTTTTCCAGAAGGAAATGCACATATCCTAAAGGGCGCTACCCCTCATAACCTTGCCGCATCTTTCATGTTTTGACCATTCACGGGGTGTGAGGCTCGACGAAGTCACGTCCACAAAAACATACTTTATACAAAAGCCATGCTTTGGGTCAACAAATGATCATAGAAATGATCACCAGGATAGACGATCAAACAAATGATCCTATCACAAATAATCAACACAATGATCATTTCACAGCAACACTCAGCATGTCACATTACCAAATTGGGAATATATCGCTGATAACCTTCAACTACATAACCTCTGAGCTCGTACGTCTAGGAGAAGGGTGTTAAGCTAAAAGAATAAATTCTCCGCCACCAACAGAAATATATTTGAAAGAAATCTGCTTTATATCTCAATTTGTAACGTCAGACATACAATCCATACAAGTCTGTTCCGGGCTCAAACAAAACCGAAGGCACTTCTCACGAAGCCCTTGCAATCCGGGTATTCACAATCCCGATCGAATTTCCCATCACTTAAGGAAATCTCTATACCAGGAGCTACCCAGTGCAGAGACAATCGATAGGTCATCCTATCGCTTTCGCAAATACTCGGTCTTCAACACCGGTCATCAAATGCAATTCATAACGACGTATCACATATTCGGAATGGGTTATACGACCCCATGGTCCTTTCCCGGTTAACCCGAATAGTGAGCGCTTATTCAAAAATAAGTGTGGCATTCAAATTCAAACAAATCACATCAATTACCCATTCAAAGGGAAATATTGATAGTCGGTTATTGAACTATCAATGGATATGCACACATCACCAGTTTCCAAATAATTTTCCAAATTATTTATTTTCCAAAATATCTTTACAAGATATATTATTTCAATATGTCAAAAATAAATCAATATTTATTTTTAGACAAATTCCCCTTTCCTTTATAAATTCCATAGTGAATTTATATTCCAAAATATCTATGAATATACGATTTCAATTATTCATTTCAATTTATCTTCAAAAAGATAAATTCTCTAAAATATTCACTTTATATTGGAAAACATTTCCATACTTATTTATTCATAAGTAATTCACAGATTTTATTTATTTTCAACACTTAGAAAATATTCAATATACTTCAATCGAAATTAAGTATATATTTCATTCTTTAAGGAAATCATTCTTTTAAACATATTTATTTGGGCCAAAACGAATGTTACGTAAAACATTGTTACGACAACCCAAAATCACTAGTATAGGAATTCGAAATTAAAAATAGATATATAAATCCCAATACTATACAAAACATTTCCTTTCGGAAATCATTTACTATAACAACAGTGTTATAGTCCGTTATTTCCTTCTATTTCTCGAAAACGTCTATTTCAACAATAAATGTTGAAATCTATGGTTTCGAATCTCAATCCAATTGAAACATCGTTAGATCGTTTTAATTTAATTTAAAATATCACATTATAAACATTTTCTTTAACATATTATTCACTATTCAAAAACGTGAATATACTACGTTAACACATTTCATCCTTTTATACATTTTATTTAAAAAGATTATTCACAGTTCAAAAACGTGAATATAACTCCATTAATAGGTTTCAACAATTAACTTATCAAAATAAGTCGTTTGCGAATTTATAAAACAACGTTTATAAATTCTATTTCTATTTGTTTTATAACTACTTCCTTTATAAATTTCCTTTAGTTACCTATTCGATTTATAACTCAATTATAAATCAAAAGTTCACATTATAAGTTAAATGCTTATAAAACGATTATTTACAAAATCGTTCTTTTAAACTTCCCCAAATTATAAACTAAAGGTTCATATTATAATTTTACTTATAATTTATTTGTTTGAAAAATCGTTCCTTTGAACTTCATAATTATGAACCTTATAACTTATAAGATTCGATTATTTATCCAAAACCATTCTTTTAATGACTTTATAAATTTTATAAAACTACTGCTTATAAAATTCCATTTATAACTTCACCGTTTATAATTCTATAAATTCCATTCACTTATGCAATCTATTTTCACTTCATTCAAACACTTATAAAAACTTGTTTTATAATGTCAATATTTCAACTTATAAATATCCATTTATAAATCTCTTAATATAAATCAATTTATATTATTCTTTAAAACGTCTTTAATCTCCTTTATTATTTCACCATTTTGATTCATAAAATAATTAAATTTTATAAATCCTATATTTAAACTTTTCACAATAAATTCTAAAATCCCGATTAAACTATTTTATAAAATCATTAGCATCATATTCTCAAAAATCAGTTTTTAACTATATTTCTCAAAAATCATAATTTTTATAACTTTAAAAATTATAACGTTTATTTATTTAAAATGGATCAATTCCAAAAATATAGCATGTTTTCAAAAATCACTTTAAAAATCATTTTAAAGTTTCAAAATTTGGTCCAACGATGCTACATACCAAATAGCCAATCACGACAACAACGATACCGTATATCGTATATGATAATCAACGAATATCAAAATATCCATAATCCAATAAATACTGTTGAGGAATCCAGTTGGATCCCCCCAACCTGTTTTCCTGCATCCAAAAACATTAGCACAATACCAATTTCGCTCCAGTACGAAATTATCGCGGTATATGGGATTTAAAATATTATCCGCTTAATAGACGGCGCAATATGGTCTCATCCGCTAAAAAATACGGGGAATCAACAACTCCAATATATACATATGCCAATATATATATATTGCTATTATATATAATACCAATTTCACTGTTTATGAAATATTCGCGGTATATGTTTTTAATAAATAACATCCGCTTACTAACGGCGTATAATGTCTATTTTAACAATCAATAGATAACAATCATCATTCAAACATGCATTCAAATATTTTAAATCTAACTATTTAAAATAAAATCGAAACTGATTCGATTGAGTGAGAAGTTCTCACCTTGATTTTAAATTCGTTTTAGAAATTTATTTCGAATAAAATTAAACGAACGTTTAATTTTACACGAAATTTTCACTAACTCCAAACGACTCCAATCCAATTTCATCGCGTACTGCTCGTCCATATGATTCCAACGCAACTGGTTTCACGCGTTTTCGACCTCGTATGAAAAAGTTATGATTATTTGAAGTTTAAACACGATTTTAACTATAATTTACAACATTTATTAACTAATTTTAACCTAGCAAGATCATGGCCGTTAGATCCTACACCAACACATCACAGCCGTGTGCAACTTTTCCTTCTTCCCCTTCGTTCATCTACAGGCCGAACTCAAACCCATCAAGCACAAATTAGGTTTTCAAATTCGAGCCTCCTCGCTACACTAAACCTCATCACACCACCGCCATGTCGAAGCCCATTGCAAGAGCTACCTCCACCACCCCCAGCATGAAGCTCGGCCACCTGATGCGCCTTGAAATGAATGCGCAACCTGAAACAATCGACCCCCCGTATCTCCCTCTACGCTACACGAGACACGATCATCACCTTATAGATTTAAAGCCCTCGTTACCCTCTACAATGTTGTAGTTAACAACTTTGGCTAAAACTTCACGGATTGGAAGTAATTGAGGAATGAATTTCGAAAAATTCTGGCCGTTCATGGGGGTGCTGGCGGCTAGGGTTTTAAATTTAGGTTTTATATTTTTTTTTTCTAATTTATGAAGGGTGGTGGTGCTATTTATAGAGAAACGAACGAACACTATTCATCCGAGAATTCCGAACTCCGATTTACGCGCCGAAACAGACATTCCTAGGGTTTATCCCGCGTTCCGGACACAATGGAACAGGTTTCGGAAGCTAATTCGATCATATGTGCGAGATATGGCAACAAACGATCGATTTAATTTAAACCGATTTAAATCGGTTTCTAGGCGTTTTAATTCGTACCGGACAAACGGTAAATCCAATCGACACGAAATTTGAAACCTTACAATAATATCACATTACGGATCCGATGAAACTGGTTTCGTCGAAATCCGAGACTTTTTGAAAAATGGCTATTTTAACTCGCCAAATTAAAATTAAAAATAATTCGATGCGTTTCGAGCTGCCACGATCAAACGATAGCTCCGATTGACACGAAAATTGAAATCCGGTAATAACTAACTGTTACGGATCCAATGGAACTAGTTTCGTTCAATTCTGAGACTGTTCAAAAATTGACTATTTTTACTAGTCGATTTAATATTAAAATATTCAATTTTCACAAATAAACTTTTAATTCGATTTTAAAAGTTCTAAAATATCATTCTAACTTCAATATGATAAAATAAAATTTTACAAATCATTTTCAATCATATTTTAACTCAATTTTCAATTATTTCCAAAATTTAACATATTAAATTATCGATTTAATTATTCAATTAGATCCAATAATTCAAATAAAAATTTGTTTGACTTATAAATTTCACTTATTAATATTTAAAATAAATTAAATATTCAAATTTTAATCAATTAATATTCTGGGTCGTTACAGAATTTGATTGGGTTTTTGGATCTAGCCACTTGGCTTTTTGTTTTCTTTTTGGATTTGGGAGGCCGTAGAGCCATTTTGTAGTCGTACTGAGCTAGCCGCGCAAATGAGACGCTGGCGAAATTTTTGGGAAATTTAGAGAGTTAGAAAATTTTTGAGAAAATTCTGATAATTTTAAATTTGATTTAAAATTGAAATTTGAATAATTGAGTAAGTAATATTGTTTGAAACTATGGAAAGGTTGGTAAAGTTAGTAAGAATAGTAATGGGTATTTATAAAAAGATAGTGGATAGGATGTTGAACAGTTTGGTTTTGGAAGATAGTAATGGGTATTGGATCATTCTTCCTAATTAGTAATTTCGGGGACGAAATTCTTTTAAGGGGGGAGGAATGTGACGATCCAGAATTTTTAAGCTTTTAAAATAAGAATATTTAATTGATTTAAATATTCAATGGAATAATTTTAACTTGAGTTCAGATATCACTAATTAATTGTTAATTAAATTATTGAATTAAATAATTTAAAAATCGGGTAAAATATGAAATCTGGGATTTTATGCCTGTTAAAAATAATTTGAAGGCTAGTAAAATTTACATTGATAACACTGAAAATAATAGAAGTTGTAAAATTGAAATTAACAGTGATTTGTTCAGTTTTAAAATTTTATTGTTTAAATTGAATTTAAAAATAGCCTTCCGGGGCACAGTCTCGGAATTCGACGAAACCAGTTCCATTAGGTCCGTAATATTGAGTTATTACCGGATTCCAAATTTCTTCGCTTTCGGAATTAACGTGAGAGCGTATGATATATGAACGCATTGGAATTTGTACCGAGACAAAATTTAATTTAAATAAAACATACTTGCTTTCTTTAACCCGACAATAAGTATAACCCGCTACCCTTGTGTCTCCTTCGTACTCGCTTTCTCTTCTCTCCCCATCTTCTCAAATCATACGGTTGGGTCAAAAGAAAAAAATGGCAGGTGATTAAAGTTTCGAATCCATGTCTCCCCTCCTCAAATTAAAACTGCGTATCTCCGTTCCCTTCTTTGTTTTATAACTCTAAGCAGATTATCTTGTTCCCTTCATTTTTACAGCCGAGCCTTCTTAAAATTGAATCTCGTTTCATCAAAAGGGGATAACATCGAAACACAATACAATAGGGGGCTGAACCCCTTTTCTTTTTTTTCAAAACCCCAAATCCTCGGTGAAAAAAAATGGCTCCATCGATCTCGACCGAGAGCAGATCGAGTGGAAGCCGCGAGTCCATTTCAGGCTATCGTAGGGCGGCATGAGGTGATGAGGAGGCGACTCGAACTCGCAATTAGGGCTTGGGGGTTGCGATCGATGAGAGCAAGGCATGCCGCGCGGTTCTATGAAGCTCGGTATGGGTCGCCTCATTCGCGTACGCGAGGAGCTTGGGCAGGTTTTCGATGGTGGCGGCTTCGATCATGAGCAATAGGGTCGCGATGGCATGGTGGCCGTGGGCAGAGAGGCGGCTGCGTTAGGGTTTCATTGTCGAGTAGGGGTATGCATCTGACAGTAAGTGAAACCTATTTTGATTTTAATTCGATTTTTGTGAATATGTTCAGAAAAAAAGTTTACTGTCTAGTTTTAAAATTCTAGAGTTTACATATATATATGTACAAGGAATTTATATAATTACAGTAAGGTATGTTATAAATATATATATATATATATATATATATATATATAAGATTGTTGGTCATTTGGTATAAGGAATTTCAAAATAGGAAATAAAATAATATATGTATATAAAAATTTAGTTTCAAAGTCTCTGTGGATCTTTGGCATTATGCAGTTCAAAAGGAAACGAATTTACTTGTACACGTTCATAATTTACTAGGTTATTTTTTAAATAGTGTATTTTTAGAAAGTAATTTATTTAATTAACTTATTAGATTATTTGTTAAAATAATCCGTTAAAAGGGGAATTAGTTAAATTTGAATTTAATTGTTTAAAATGAAAATGATGGTTAATTTAATTATCAAATGGAAATTTAAATCGCTCAAATTTGACTCGAATATTAATAAAACATCTAATGTTTTTACAAGGTCTGAAATCGAGAAATCAAATCAAGAATGAAGTGGATTGCAAATGTAAAGGGAAAGGTGAGTTAATCTCACTCAGTTAAATTTAAGTTTAAAAGATAAAATTTAAATAAGGGTTTGAATGGTTGAATTGATTGATGTGCTATGGTTTGGTAATTTTGGAATTGGCATATTATATTGTGCTAACATCTGTGGATGCAGGGAAAACAGGTTGGAGAGATCCAACTGGACCCTCAACATTTATTATTTAATATTCTCTGTTGTGATTACTTGATATTCTATGATGAATATATTGGAATATTGAATGTTATGATTTGTGTGGATATATTTGAGTATAATGAATTACCAAAAAGAAAAAAAATTGGATTTTTGAAAGAAAATAAAGGAAGTAAATTATAAACGAGATAATTAGAGAAAATTGAATAAATTAAGAATAAATTGAAAAGAGAATTGGAAGTATGTTAATTACTAATAAATAACTTCGAGTATGCAAAGAAAAGGGTTTGAATAAACAGTAATTAATGAATTATAAAATTATGTGATATTAATTTAATGAATAGAGAATTATTTTAAAACTTAAAGTTTTAAATGTATTTAAAGGAATAAGAAGTAAATTGAGAAATCTAAATTGGTATTTCAATTAAAAGTATTTTAAATCATAACTAAGGAATAAAATATGAAATTAAAGGATTTTTGAATAAATGAAGTAAATTGGAAATTGATTTAAGTATTTGAAATTGGATATTTGGAAGAATAAATTCAAGGTGGAAATTTATTAAAGGAATGAGAAAAATTGTTTAAAATAAATAGTGATTTATTTTTAAAGGTTGTGAAGAGAAGTATATTTCTCTGGATAGCCAAGTACGTTTTAAGTAAATTTTTAAATATAAGACAAAAGTTTAATGTTGTTTTTAAAAAGCATATTTTAGAAAATTTATTATTTCTAAATGTTTAAAATTATAAAGTAATTTTTTTTCTTTTTTTCAAATCTATTATTGTAATAATTATTTAAAGGTGCCTTAGTATGTTGTTTTAAAAAGTGACAACTTAGTTTTATATTTTACAAAGTAACCTTATTTTCAAATATTCATATAGTATATATTTTAACAAAATTATTGAAGTAGTTTTTAACTTAAATATTTTAAAGTATATTTCAAAGTAAGCGTTTTAAATTATTTTAAAAATCTAGTTTTGTGTTTGGTAATTCCAGTGGAAATAGAAATACTTGGAATTTATTCTGAGAAAGGCAGATAGTTTTGAAAACTGTTTTCAAGGAGTTTAAAAATGAAAATATATCTTGGGAAGATATCTTTGAGATAAATAAATAATTGGAAAATTATTTATTGTGTGATGGATGTTGTGAATATTAATTGATAGTTCAATCACCGACTATCAATATTGGACAAATACGTTGATCATTTCGAAGATACCGGGATCGAGATTTATTTCTCGAAGACCACTTCGATCCGGTTTGTACGTTTCGTGAAAACGAGTTTGGATTCGAAGATGGAGTAGTGAAGTGCAAGGGCTAGTCGCCACTAATCCTGAGGATATCTCCAAAATGGATGTAGTAGGAATAGTGCCTTCGGTTCCGTTCGAACCCGGAACGGACTTGTATGGATGAATGCTTGCGAAACATTGTCAGGTGGACGATGGGAATTCTAAGGAATATGTTCTAAAAAGGTAACGCTTAGCCTCAAGCCTCATCAAATGGGAATGACTGAAAATCAAGGGTTATGTAGCAAGGCTAGGTGGGTTGCACCCAAGCAGGGTGAGGTCACTCCTGTCCAGATGTCCCTTTTTATTTCGGCTTAGTGAGCGGCTGCTGATCCCAACCGTGGGGTGATCTCACTCGGGATTATCCAGTAAGGGGTAGTCCCGGTCTTGTGTTGCAGGGGAGCGGGCGTACTCCTCGGTACGGTGATCTAGGCCCGGTACTATGAGAGGTGGCACCCCAGTGCCTAATCATTAGTTGGAAATCCATTCTCCCTACGAGCCTTGTACGAATTTTGTTTGTATTACCCACTCTGTGGCTAGTAGCTAGAATTTAATAGATGTAACAATTTCAGCTATTTTATAAGTATTTGTATGTAGACCCTATTATAATATCAGAGGATTTCTATAAAAATTATTTTAGCTATCGTAAGGTAAAAACCCGACATGTTTATTTGTGGCGTGGTCTTACGAGATGCTTTTGTTTTCAAAAGGAATTTTGAAACTTAAATAATCAATTGAGTGTGATTTTCTCACGCTGGTATTCCAGACTGACTCGGGTGTTATTTAACTGTAATGCTCGGGTCAGACCGAATATTATAGGATACAGGAGATGCTGTGGAGCTCAGGAGACGAGCTGGATGACGATACGTACTCTCGTACTTGCTTTTATATATATTCCGCTATGTTGAGTTGTTGTGTATCCATTTGTATGATATTGATATTGAGCTGTGATTGATGTACTCTGATGATGTAATATATAAACAGAGATATTTGATTTTTGTGTAAAGATCATTTATTATCTAATATTTTATTCCGTTGCGATGGTTAGATTCTGATGTTGTTTTTATTCTCTTCTCCTACCTCTTCTTCTTTAACCCAAATGGTTCGTGTTTCTGTGCAACTTGAGTTGATTGTTGTTGAATAGTGTTGACTGAAGGGGTACGGATTTGCGGGTTGTTACAGATACTGTGTTCCTTATATATTTTCTTGTTTAGTTTTTTGAGATTCATTCACTGCTCACATTAGACTGTTGTCTAGCCTAAGGTTTTGTATTTTGTTTCTTTTTTCTTCCATACTCATAAATAAGTAGACTAGATAGCAGGTCTAGGTGACGCAATAGTTGTGCGGAGGTCTAGCTTGGTGGAGCTATCTTGTATTATATACATATATGGATTCCTATGCTTTTTCCGCTGTGTAATACTATAGAGCCTTGGTTGTGCTTGCTTAATCTTCTTGCGATGAGATAATTATTGATTTTGATTCTGTTACATAAACACTAGTAGTTTGGATGTATAACTCTATTAATATTTTACTTTAATGATTAGTTCGCTTAATTCTTATTGTCTCTCATGTTATATCTATGATATTATATTTTATCCATGCACTGTGAGATATAAATAGGTTATATGTTGTGTTTGCTTTATTTTTAACTCTGATGATCATCCTATATCAGCCGGGCATGACAACATGATGCTATTTAGTTATTTTCGGTGCCCGTAGTATAGGGTAATCTTTAAATTTGGTACCAGAGCTTAGGTTAATCGATAATCTGAGTTGGTACCATGGTCCAATAGGGATAGAAAATGAACTATCATCCTAGATTGGATCGAGGGGATATATGTACACGGGAGAGTATTTGCTTGTTATATATTTTGGTTTCGAAACTATATAGTAGTATAGTATAAGTCATCTGCACATGAGTACTATAGAAACAGTTTTCTCTACGAGAGACAGATAGTTCTTATTACATATTGAGAATGAGTCGACACTTAAGAAACACTATGAGGAACTCTCCTTCAGGAGTTGAGGAGGATCGAGAGATGGACCACCAGATTTCCAATCTATGTTTAATACTATGATGGAAAATTTGACAAGGAATGCTTTTAATATAGTGATTGGTGGAGGGGCTCCTGTGCAAACGGCTAACGCTGATTTCGCTAAGTTGAGAACAGATTATTCTACTCTAGAAGGTAGACCATTCCATGGAACATAGTCAGTCATAGAGGTGCATGATAGGTTGGATACCTACAAGCCCATCTTTAGTGATATGGAGGTGGATGATGCCAAAAAGAGGAAGTTGGCCTCTAGACAGCTTCAAAGGTAGGCAATGAACTGGTGGAATGCCATTACTATTTCTACTCCTAAATATCAAATTACTTAGGACTAGTTTAAGGCAAGGTTTAAAGAGAAGTTCATTTCGGTTGCTCAGAAATCGGTACTGTTTAGGAAGTTTGCTAAACTGAAGTAAGGAGAGATGTATGTTTTTTAGTATGTAGTGGAATTTGATGCTTTATCAAAGTATAGAATGTCATTCAACGACACTCTGTTAAGAAATAATGAGAAGTTCATTACTGGTTTGGACAATTATCTTGGGGAGAAGTTAGTGGACCACATTGATGAGCCATTTAAGAAGCTTATTAAGAAAGTTCTCCATCATAAGTATCGGTATCCTAAGTCTAGGAAAACTGTTATGTTTCTGCTATAAGGTGGTGGAGGCAAAAAGAAGTGAAATAGGAAGAGAATGCAGTTTTAGGGAAAGAATGCACATAAATAGGCTAAGTGGGAACCTACTTGCTATGGGTGCAAGTAGAAGGGTGAGCTGATTAAGGATTGTAAAGTGAGGGAGAAGAAGAAATGCAATAATTGTGACAAGTCTAGGCATTTGAGGAAGAATCATCTAGAAACGGTGCAAGAAAAGAAGATTGTGAAAGCATACAATTTGGAAGTTGTTCTTTGTTGAATGCTCCCTCGACGAAGGAGAATGGGAAATGATTCATTATTCAAGGTATGATTTTCATTAAAGATGTTTCTATTCATATATTTTTTTGATACTGAGGCTTCGCATTCCTTCATATCTAGTGACCTAGCTAACAGATTGGAATTGAGACCTGAGATAGTAAACTGACCCTTGATTATAACAAACACAGTTAGAAGCTCTACTAGCCCGTGCATGGTCTATCATGGCCTAGGGTTATCAATTCATGGATGCTCTTTTGTTTGTGATTTCTTTTTCTTGAATTTTGTGAGGTTCGGGATTAGCTTAGGAATGGAATGACTAAAGAGGTATGCAGCTATGGTGGAATGCGAGATGCTATTGGTGATAATCGAATATGTGGAAGGGAAAACAATAGTGATTAGCTGCCTCCTAGAGAATGAGGTCACATTAGCTTTCTATATTCGCATGAGGTTCCACTGCAGGGATTGTCATCTGTGTATATCATTGGAGAGTATATCAGAACATATTTTAGGAAGTGACTAGATTGTTGTCACACTAAGAAATTGAGTTTCAGATAGATATGGTAAAGGATGTCAGACTTATAGGTATTCCTTTAAGGCACATGGGACCTAGAGAATTGAAGGAATTAAAGATGTAAGTGAATGACGTGTTAAGGAGAGGGTTCATTCGAAGAAGTATATCCAAGTAAGGTGAACCTTTGGTATTCACTACTAAGGCGGATGGCTCTTTGAGGTTGTGTGTGGATTGCATGAGCTGAATAAAGTGACGAGGAAGAACATGTATCCACTACAACATATTGATGATTTATTAGATCAACTCCATGGTGCGAGGATATTTTCTCTGTTGTATTTGGCAATAAGATTTCACCAGTTGAAAGTAGTGAACGAAAGTGTGCATATTAATGTGTTTCATATGACATCTAGTTTTTACAAGTGGTTGGTGATGTCGTTTTGGCTGATCAATGCTCCAGCATACTTTGTAGATCTCATGAATCGGGTGACTAGATAAAAAAAGTTCATGCTTGTGTTTATGGATGATATCCTAATATGTTCAAGGACCGAGGAGGAACACAACCCGCACTTTAGAACAGTGCTTGAGGTGTTGAGGAGGAACAAGTTAAAGGCCAAGTTTATGAAATACCACTTATGGAGAGGTGAACCATCGTTTTCCAGTGGATTTTAGGAGAGTTTACAAGGGGCGTTAGGGACTGAGTTGCACCTAGAGCTTATCTCCTGCAAATGGATAGGCATACCGAGAAAGTAAATCGTACATTGGAAGATCTCTTGCAAGCATGCCTTATATCCTTTGGAGGACCATGGGATGACCATATACATCTGTTACAGTTTGCATAAAACAATAATTATTAGTCTAGTATTGGTATGGCTCCTTATGAAGCATGATATCGCCGACCGTGTAACACACCTTTACGTTAGTGGGAAGCAGGTGAGAAACTGATACTTAAGCTAGATATGATTATAAAAACTTCAAAAAAGATTGAGATCATTTGGAAATGAATGAAAGCTATTCAAGATTGACAGAAAAGCTATGCCAATAAAAGACGTAGAGATTTAGATTTCTCTATTGGAGATATGGAGTTTTCTTGACTTATTTAGGGATTTCGGGGGCGAAATTCTTGAAGGGGGGGAGTATAATGACCCATATTTTACATATTATAGAATCGTAATATATTTCTATTTTATTCATGTAAGGTCATATGACTCTATAATTTTGCATTATGACTCTTATATTTTAGGCATACAAGATTTTTGCTGAATTTCTATGTGAGCATTTTGACCTTGAAAACCGTATTCGGGCTATAAATTTTCATAGGAGTTGAGTTAGGATATTAAACCAAATCCATTACTTCAGGATTATAATTTCGTTTTCTGTAGAATGGACACAACAAGAAAACGGACTTCCTATTAGGAAGTTGTGGCTGTTTTAAGTATAGACTACTACCGGTCTGTACTAGCGGGTAACTAGGCCCATACTTAAGCCCACTAACCTAATTTAGGATTCATATACATAAGTGGTAATAGGAATTGAATTGAGACATTTCCCTCTTTTCCAAATCAGTTCTAAACCTCTATGAACCATAATTTCATCCAAAATCACATAAATTACTCTTTAAACCTAGCCAGATCATTGATTAGAGAGTAAATCGTCGAACAGAAGACAAAGATTATCATTTTAGTTGATTTGCATTGCCTTCTATTAATGTCCACTTTAGATCTACGTTTAAATAGGTTGATTTTGATCATTGCTGAGTGGTTTTTGACTTCTCACTATATTATGCATGTTTATATCGTAAAATTATAGGTTTTTACACGATTTCTGACCTTAAAACCTTTTCTAACTTTAATAATATGCTAACATATGTTTATGATCTAAGTTGATGAAATCTAATAAGGTTTTTAGCAATGGTTTGTAATTTACCTTACTCTTATTCATATGTTCATGGATTGCTTAGATTTGGATTGGAACTTGCTTAATTGCAATAAGTCTATGAGTTGCTTGTGTGACGGTTGTATAAGCATGATTCTTTATGTTTGTATGTTGTTCTTTGATGTTGTTTGCTAGTGTTTTGGATACGTAGGAAATTGGTTGGAGAATTGGATGAATCGGAGGCAAAAATGGTCGAAATTAGATGAAACTTTTAGAGGAAAGACTCCAGAGCATGGAGGAAACCATTAGCTCAAATTGTAAGTTCAAATTGGCTAATTTCACAACTCAGTACTAAGTAATTTAACTTAGTTCCTAGTCATTTCTATAGTTCAGTTGGGCCGGCGATTTTGAATAGGTATTTTCTAGTGGTGGTAGACCAAGGCAAGTTTCAGAGGATTGACTAAGTGTTAAGTACTATACCGATTTATTTATTTATAGTACTTGAAGATGAGTGCTTTAGATTGAGTCCAAGTTATTTGGATGGATGGGTCAGGATTAAAGCATCCGGGAATGGAATTCTAGAAGCACGGAAGGGAAATTAGTTAAAATTGACCATGTAATTGACATAGTGTCGAGTCAATTTGACTTGGCACCGATTTTTTTGAGTGAGCTATAGAGTTGGATTTTCATGAGAAGGAAGTGGGGACTCTGTAGATCGTGTTGGAGGTGTTGGCTCGTTCGCATGAATATTGAGGGCGATGTAACAGCATGATAAAAGATAGAATCTTCAAACGTAGGCTCGTATTGGGAGTAGGTTCCGAAGATGGCGGCTCGATAATGGAGGGAGCAATAAAATAGGAACATGGATGGATTCCTTGAGAATAATGGAAACTAGATTGAGCAAAGTAATGGCATGGATCTAGATGGAGAGAAGGAGGGCTTGCAGTAGATGTGCTAAGGAATCGTTGATACTCAAAGTATTTTATATTGTACTCGAAGTAGGGGTGCTATAAGTGGGGATGTCCATGGATTATTTGAGAGGCTCTAAATATCCAAAACCAGTGGCTTTGGGTCTGGTGTCTATTTTTGGGCTACATGGATGTATTTAACTTTGGGCCACGGGATATGAGATGCACAAAAAACCACGATTTCCATTAGTTCTTAGCAGTAAGAAGGCCATATGAGTTACCATATATTTAGTGCACATTAAGTGACAGTGAGGATTATATGATGTATGCCATGATTGCATTGTTTCTTTCTTTTTCACTCGGAGATATCATTGGAAGTAGGTATCGGAAATTGGAATATCTGGAGAGCTGATACCTATTTTAAGTAGGATACTTTAATGATATTTGTTGACTAACATAGTATGTTGTTATGTGCTAACTCTTTGGTTGTAGGGACATGACGGGTATGATTCGGATACCGTGTTCCTTGCTATATTTTCTTGTGTTATATTTTGAGATTCATTTATCGCTCGCACCAAACTATTGTTTGACAAAGGTTTTGTGTTTTGCTTCTTATTATCTTGGATACTCTTAAATGAGTAGACTTAATAGCAGGTCTATATAACGTAGTAGCTATGCGAAAGTCAAGTTGTATGGAGCTATCTCATATTATATAAATAGTGAGTTTCTATTTTTTTTCGTTGTGAAACATTATGAAGCCTTGGCCGTGCTTGCTTATTATTCTTGTATTGAAATAGTTATTAATTTTGATTCTGTTGTATAAACCCTATTACTTTGGATGTATAACTATATGAATATTTTACTTCGATGATTAGTTCGCATAGTTATTACTGTTGCCATGCATTATGAGATGTACGACGGGTTAGGTGTCCCCATATACCATCTCTGTACGAGCACATCAGAAACCTCCGAGTGTCTATGATCCCTTGCAGACACCTTCATAATGGAACATGGTCTTTATTTCGTCCTACCCATATCCACAGTGGAACACAATCATAATCCTACTCTACTAGTATCCATGATGGAACACAATCATAATTCCACTCATAAGCCCTCATTGTTGAACCCTCCCTTTTGGATCAACACTTCGGTTGCAATCATAGAGCCATTATCATCTAAACCCCACTTCATCCACTGCTGAGTTACCATCATTGAAGTTCTGAAGTTATCATTGTGCTACTACATCGCTATCAAACCTCAAGCGAGTAAACAAAAACACTTCAGCATGCCTTGTAGAGCCTTTGCGCTTCCCCTAGAAGTCAATCCACTTTGCTTCTCAATATTCATGTCCGTATCAAGTAAAATCTCTTGATATCGAGTTGATTGTTCAATTCCCACTTTGCTTATTTTTTCAAGTGTCATTCCTTCATCGAGTACTTCCTTTTAGCTGCTTAGAACTTCTTCTCCATCTCCCAAGAGCCCCTTTTCCAAAGCATCAACCCGCTTCCCTAAAAGAAAATCGGTATGAGTAGAAGTGCTCAGCACGGAGTCCAGTATTTAGCAAATTTCTAGTTTCTAACTCCAGAGATTCCTTTCCCTTGCCAAGTCATGAAGCTATGCCCACTGAGCTGATTTTTACTGACCTAATTTTTTCTTACCACAAGTAGAAACCCTGATCCAAATTTGACACGACTTGAATCGTAGGCAACCCTCATGATCCATACCTCTACTTCAAATTTCATTCAATTCCAAGCTAATTTGACTTCATTTTGCTTGTTTCATCGTCCAATTCCTAACTTCCTAAAAGCATTAGCAAACCATATCAAAACAAAAAAATACAAAAAGAAAATTTCATCCAAACATCCATACGCATGTACAATTCATCAAAACATGAAAATTAAGCAAATCATATTCTAGATCCAAATTTTATACTAACATGCCAATATGATGAAAAGGAGTTCCAAAACCATTTTTAAACCTTTAGATTTCAGTCAAAAACATATATATAAATGTGATTAAAGTTAGAAATTTTTTTAGGATGAAAACATGTTAAAAACATCAATTTTAACTATATAAACATGCATACGATAGTAAGAAGTCACTCGTCAAATACCCAAAATAATAATTTCAGCTCTTAGAATTAAAGTGGACAGCAAGGAGAATGAACCCAATTCAGTTAAAAATGATTATCTCCAATCCTTTTATGCTAACAACCCGTTTATGGTGAATCGGGCTAAGATTAGTAAGAAAAAGGTAGGTTTTTGATAAATTTAAGGTTAATGAGTTTAGAACTATTTTGAGGAAGATGGAAATGATATAGATCAATTCCTTTAGCCTTCCCTTAGCACAATTTTCTAAGTTCATTAGTGGGCCTAAGTATTAACATAGTTAATTACCCACTACTATAAGCTAACAGCAGCCAAAACTTAGAATATCCAAAACTCTCAAACGGTAAGTCTATGTTGCTATTATGATAATTCTATGGAATGGGAAACTATCATCCTGAAGCAATGGAAGTAGTTTCAAACCCTCAGCTGCCTTTAGTCCATACAAGATTTTCAGAGTCAAAATAATCATGTAGAAGTTTTAAAAAATACCATGGATGTGGAAAATGTCCCTAAGAGTCATTTTCCAATTTTTGGAGTCAAACAAACTCATATGAATAAAATAGAAATATTTACGATCCTTTAAAACATAAAATATGAGTCGTTACACCTAACACCCACTAGAGAAATCAAATGATTTGTACATTTATCTCAGGGTTTTAATAAACTTCAGAATCCAGTGGAAGCTTTATTAGAAAAATGAAATGGTAACATCTAACCTTTCTAATATTGTAAGAACCTTTGCTACATAAAGTTATAATAATTAGTGTTAGTAAATTTGTACAATCAATATAATTGATAAAATGTTTATCAATTAAGATATACAAATAAGCTGAATTATCGATTGGCAGAAGGAAATATAAATTATACTTACTAATAAATGTTTTTTTTACATGTTATTGTTTTAATACCCATCCAAGCGCCTAATTTAATAAATACTAAATACATTCGTAACTGCTTGCTCACTGTTTATTTGCCTAAAACTGTGTATTATTCTATATGAGTTTCGATATGCAAATGCAATACTTGAATATGGATATTTGATCCATGCATGACCACATATAAATGTAAAAAAGTGAACGGTCATAATTCATAAATTAAGAAACCCCATTGAAATTGGTTCATTCAAAATAAGCAAGTAAACCATAATGTGAGATCGTATATTCAAAATGATTTATTACAGTAATGATTTTTATATATTAAATATAACACCAGACTGAAAGCCACAAGATAAGTATAAGAACTCGTTCACTAAAATGCCAATATAATCGATTTACAATTTTTGATATCCTTAAACGTTAGGGATAATCAAATGCACTTTTGTAAAAGGTTCATTTTGATAGTATAGTAAGGGTTTTCAAATGAATATATGAGGGTACATGTAACTTAAGATACAATTAGGGTAAAGAGAGTAAATGGTCACTTCTTCTTCATGAAGAAATATCGATGAGAATTGTAAAATAATAATTGATACTTAACATAGGAATGAGAAATATGATATGAAACAACTCTGTTGTTATTTACTTAATTAATTAAATTTAATTAGGGATAATTAATTCTATTTTGTGGTTTGTGAAATTTAATTATGAAATTAAATCTAGTTTTTTGAGAATAACTGATATGATTGATTAAGAAATAAGTTTCATTTCTTAAAGAGATCTTCAATTTAAATTTGGCATTTAGGGTAAATTGTTAATATTGAGACTTATTGTTTTAAAATGAGAATTTGCAATTGATACTTCATTTCATTTTATTAAAAATTATGAGAATAACATGTATTTTCAAAAATCATATTTAATTGTACAAGATATCTCAATATTAATTGTTTTGGTAAGTATTAAGAAATCAAAATATGTTAAATAAAATATTATTTAGTGGAAATTGGTGTTTTGGAAGTGATAAAACAAGATAAAATTAGTAACACTTCTCTTAGAAATTTGTAACACCTTATTCATTGGATGCTTATCTCACTGACGTTGTCCGTTTAGGATGGCTTAGAAAGGAGAAATAAGAAAAGTACATATACTTTCTTTCTCAATTCATTCGGCTCCAAAATCTGAGAGCTCGTTCCTCTCTAATTCTAAAACCCTAGTTGTAATAATCCTCGAATTCAAGTGGTAAATCAAAGGGCTTTTGGCTAGTTCTTGTAGAAATGAAAATAAGGTAATCTCTTTCATCTTATAGTACATCTATTAGGGTTTTAGTTTTAGATTTCATCTTGGTTAGTAATTTGTGTTGCAAATTTTCGAGTTTAACCGTGGTCTAATTGATGCGAGAAGCTAGCCTAGGAGAATCCAGCTTTTCGTCATTAATTCAATATTATGTAGTGGAGTTACCACTCATACAATTTATCTCTAAATTTATATTGGATACATGTGCTTATTTTGGATGAATTGTTGTTGGATTTCTCTCAAATTGATTGTTATGTTCACATATTCGTCAACCTATTCAGTGTTTTCTAAAATCCTTGTCTTATGATCCTATATAATATCAAATTGTAGTTGTTTATTTCCTTGCACGATAATAAAAATCAGTGCCCTAGGGGTCAAAACATTCACCACTTGAAAAATCACTGTAAACAGACAATTAGAGGGCCATCGGCACTACCTGAAACTCAGTCCAAGCAGCGCCACCGGTCCACCGGCCCCACCAAACTGGTGCACCGGTCACGGCTTAGGCTGAGTCCTAGGGCATGCCAGCTTGCCTTTCGATGGATCCCGTTCGGCGGTGCGTTCATCCCTTCAGTTCTTTGATATCATTTGCTTGTTTTGTTGCTTATTTCATGCCAAGTTCAATGTTATATCAGGATTTTGATTTAGAAATTTATGGATTCATTTTGGAGTTTCAATACCATAGAATTTTTCAGAATTGTTCTATTGGTCTTTGGCATCTCACACAATATTCATCGTACATTTTCAAATAGAGATTTCAAAAAGGCTGATTTTCAAATCAAATCATTTTCTCTAAATCAATTTTAAGTATAAAATTGTTTCTTATATAAAGAGTATTCAAAAGTATATTTATTTATTATTCATATAATAATAATGATTTTGAAGTATAAATAGTTTATTTCTAACCTAATGTTTAATACCTATATGGGTTTGGAAATATAAGTAATTGTGGTTTCTATAAAGTGAATGGATATATATATGGATTTTGCAATAAGAATTTTGAAATTTGGATCTTTTGAATAGGGATTTAAAATAGCTCTATATATATAAGTATTTTTGATATAAAATTGGAATTATGGATTATTTTTCTAAGGAAAACACACACGCGCGTGCGAGCGCGCGCGCACACGCACACATATATAGTTGAGAAATAATTGAGTTTATATTAAAATGAATAGTTCGAAAGTAATTATATAATTTACTTTCAAAACCATAAATTATTATCAAACTTTCATAAAACTCAACTTTTAGCAATTTAAAAAGCAATTTTGTGTGATTTTTAGATTTGGAGAAGATTTTAAAAATAAAATGTTTTGAGAATCTTAATTCGATAATTTAGGGAATACTAATAACCAACTTGGTATTATTGATTGGTTTATAGGCTTTCAAGTAAAGCTTTGTCAAATATTATACAACTCATTGAATAAAATGTTTGAGTGGTACTTACTAGCCATTAGCAAATACTCGAATTTTACCGGGTAGTATGGGATGCCTTGGTTAAATTATTGTGATTGGTATAGGGAAGTAATTAACACTTTAGGGTTGTATTCACTTTTTGTGTTTGGCCGAGGGGCCAATAGATCCTTAAGAGAATATAGTTCAGGTTTTCCAGTGGTATCCGGAATAAGTGAGATTTACTAACTTCTAGTAAATACTTGAATTTGACCAGGAGGGATGGGACGTTTTGGTTAAGTTCTCATGCTTACTAAGAGTAAAAGTATTTGACACTTTAGAGTTTACTCTCTTTAGGTGTTTGGATAGAAGCTGACAGATCCTAAAGAAATATGCCCCTGGATTTTATATGATTCGAGAGGTCGGTATGAGTTATATCTTCTTCTGGTCCGGTTTTCATGGATTTCTATTTTTGTTGCAATGAGAATCATTAGTATTTGATCGGTATGAGTGATACCACCTTTTAATTACCTACGATATGAGTACGATCATTGCGATCATTTTGCATCGGTTTTCTTGGATTTTGAGAAATTCTACTTTGGTTTGGAATTTCTAGGCTCTATGTTTTGTGATTGAAATATTTCTATATTTTATGATGGATTTGATGATTGTGATTTATTTTGTGTTTTGTTAATTTGGTATTCTTGTGTCTTAAAATGTAGCTAGATTTGGGTTATTCCCTTGACTTATTATATGTATGTGTGTGTGTGGAGGGAGGCATCTGTATTTATCTATATGTCATATATCCTTGTGTTATATTTTGTTCTCATCATTTTAGATAATTAAAGATAGTATGATCCATTTATTTTTAGTACTTGGGTTAGGCCGAGACTTTTCGGATTACGGGACAAGTTGACTTTTGGATGGTTGTGCTAGCAAGGAGATAAACCTTTTTGACTTTTCGTATATTTGGGTTTTTGTGTATGTATATGGAATGTATATTTGAGTTAGAGATTTGTACTAGTTGTATATTATGTGAGTGCAGTTTTACATTTGTAGACTCACAATTTGTATATGTATATGATGTTTATTATTCCACTGTGATCCGTGACTATTGTTTTATATGATATACTATTCTGGTTTTGAGAAAATGGTGTGTTCATTTTTTTGAACCGAGACTGTACACGTCAAATTTCTATTTTAGAAATTATGGTAATTATGACGTGTCAGTGTTAGTTTAAAGTTATATTCATAATCGGTTGCCCTTAACAAACCGTATTCTCCATGTTATTAGACGACGTTATTTGTAATGTTCTTTAATAATATGAGTATACCAGTAGGGATTTTACATGATATCTATTCCATAGTATACTTTTTATCTAGAAAATTGTTCTTTATGAAATTTATTTCTTTGAGTTCAAGACATTTGGTGGGAAAACTATCAATTGTAAAGTGGTTATAGTACATGGAATAAATATCCTACATTAAGTGGTTGAGTGAACCTTCATATTTCGTATTCTATTATATTAATAGTGGAAATGGTGGGAGAATGCCATATTGCACTTATTGGTCTAACAAGCTATGAAAATTGTTTTCGTAAATCGTACCAAACATTGCTCATGAAATAACAACCGTTTTCAATTATTGACTGAAAATAGATGTGATTTTATTTTAAAATGAATATTATGAATATTCATTATAAAATAAAACTATAATAATTGTATTTTTTCATGGCAGAAGTGATATGCATTGGTAAATACATAAGTATCTCAAACTATAGATAACTATTATGGAATTATAAACTAAGCCATAGTTTTATGAAATAGTTGTTATACTGTATGACTATGAATGATGCGGTGCTAGTGAATTATATCTTAGACAATTAAGGGCAAACCACCCACTCAATGGGAGCATCAAAAGAGTTGATGAACTATTCATGTTGATACATATTGATGTATGCGATCGAAAATCAATTAATAACAAAAGGGTTCCACGTATTTCATTGTATTCACTAATGAGTTATCATAAACATCTCATGAAGAAGTATTATGATACACATGTTGTATGTCTATGATAAGCACATAGAATATAAAATGAAAGTGACATTCCATGTAGTAGAAATGATTCGATTTGATCGAACAAGCGAGTATTTTGAAAAGAGTTTCAAATTGGAAAGAGTTCCAAATATACCTAAAAAGATGGTTGTAACTCGGAGTGAGAATTTTCCTTTTATGGCTAAAAGGGATAGTACGTTATAATACGAAGGAATTAAGGAATAAATTTATTAGACTTATTTGCATCCAATGGAGTGATGACAAAGATGGTTATACCTCAGAGGTAGAGGATCTGACTAGTATTATCTATCCCGGATTGTTTTAGACATTCATGCTTACAGTAAGGTGCTTTGTTTTTCTATTGTATGTATTAGTGGGGTATGAATGTGTTTATGTTGAGATATGATTATGTGCCAGTAGTTGTACTAATGCATTTTTCTCAATGATTGATTGTTTACATTAGTAGGGTACTAACGTAATCTTTTGTACTTGTATGTACTTATAAGATGATGACTTTACACTTTCATGGTGGTGTATTCTTCCTTATCTAACTTTCGAGGACAAAAAAATTTGTAAGGAGGGGAGGTTGCAACACCCCATATTTTGGAGAGCAATAATTTGGGAAATTAAATTAATAATAAGAAGAAATTATAAAAGGAGTAAATAAAAAGATTTATTTGCAAAAACCACTCAAGTGTGATTAATTAAGTTCAAGGCAATTTCAAAGTCAATTTAATGGACTCAGGCTAATGGGGCAATTATAATTGGCCTTGTTAATGAGAAAAAATAAATTAGTTTTTTAAAAGAAAATGATTTGTTAAAAGGGAAATATATTGGAGTGATTAGGTAAGTAGGGATGCCAGACCATTTTAAAATCACCAGCATACTTTCCTAGGCAACATTCTCTCATTCTATATCATTTTCATTAATAAAACAAGATCCCCAAAACCATACCATGGTCGGCCACCATTTTCAAGCAAGAGAAGAGGAAATCGCAAGATAGAAGTTCCATGCTTTCATTCTAAGAAGAAAGATTATTAAATCAAGGTTTTCTTAATCGATGTGAGTAAACGTTTCCCCAAAAATGTTAACACCTAGTAAAAAACAATGAGAAATTAATTAACTAATAATAAGGCTAATTTTTTTTCGCAATGTTGGAATTTTTACACGAATGTTTTATCGTTGCGTTTGTGGAAATTTTCCAATCAACATTCATTTATCAATTTTTGCGATCAGACTTCAAATGAAAAGTATTGACATTTGAAGTTTTTAAACGTAAAATAATTCAAACAAATTCAAATTCCAAATTTAATTGATGTTAAGATTTTAAACTGAAAATGCTAGTAAATATTTTTAATGTTGATGGATGCTAAGGGTTTAAGAAATGTTAAATAAGAAACATTAATGTTAACAATAAATATGGATATAAATAAACCAATTAAGGCAGAAATAAATCCATATTCTAAATAATGGTCGGTCGAGCCCCTATCCATGACCGATTAACCACTAGCGGTCGACCGCTAGAGTATGGGCGGTTGACTGGTGTTATGAAGGCGGTTGGGGTTTTGTTAGGCATGAACGACCAAGATTTAATTATTTTAAACCGATTTAAATCCTATGGTCTAGATAACTTTTAACTACTATATATAAGAGGCTAGCTCCCTCATTTTTATTCACAAAAATATTTGGAATGCTAATGAAACTCCGTCGGGTTTCTTCCTCGATTAGATTCAAGACTTCAAGTCTTAGGGAAAAGGTAGTAGGTTTATGTAGATATATGTTTTCTATTTCTATTCTTCCCTAATCTCTCAATTCATAATCTAATTTATACGCAATTTAATTATCATACATTTTAAAGGGAGAAGCTCCAAAGGAGCAGTTAGGAAAGACGTGAATCGAATCCCAGGGGAAGCTGGTACTATCTGTCACTGGAAATCTTAAGTTTTGACATTTTTGGTATCTTTATAATAGAAGTTCGCATTTTTTTATGCATTGGGGAATTATGTACACGAAAACCTTAAAACTAAAACCTTAAAATTCCTCTAAATGAAATGTCACTTCTTATGTTTATTTAAATCTCAATTGTTTTATATAAAAATAGTAGAACTTATATTGTTATTACAATTAGAATATTTTGTATTCTATTACACTTCCATCTTTTCTATACTATTATGCTAGAGGGTTCTAAAAAGAAAATTAGTTAGTAAATGGTGTGTAAACTACGAATTCTCCTATTCGTAATTTGCACTGCCTATTTCCGTAATTTAAATATGAATCCCTTTTCATTGTATATGTAAAAGTTGAATAGCATATAAAGGATTTAAATTGTAAGTTTTACTCCTAGGGGTTTTACTGTATTCATATGAAATAAGTTTTGTAGTTAATTCTATTTTATTAGTGCAATCTATTACTTGGCTAAGGATATTAGCTATTTTGTAAGTAATTGAATGGAGTTAGGTTTGTACAGATTTGGATGTTTTAACATTTTAAATGATTAACATAGGAAATGAAACTCTTTAGATGCTTAGGAATATTAAGTTAGCCAAAGTTATTTGAATAAAAATATATTTACATATAAATATACTATTAATATATAATTTATATCTTATTAATCACATCGTATAGGATAAATAAGTAAGTAGTTAACATTAAACCCCATACGAAGGAAGTAAGGATAATTATAGAAATTAATTCATAATTTAAGGTAGAATAAGAAGTTTTTCTTACGGCTTAATGCGAATGCAGTAATATATGATTAAGTTATAGGGATGGAGGTTAATCAAAAGCACATAGAAGTCTGCCAAGCTAATCTGGCTACTAGTAGTGTAAATTTGGGACTGTTTGAGATATCTCATAGGATAACTACCCTAGTTGGATGCTAAGTTATTCCCAATTTTGTAAGGTAAATATACCTAGCTAATCTAGCTACCAACACCAAAAGATAATCATATTAATGTGAGACGTTACTATTTGGATTATGGGTAATAAGGCATAAACATGTTTTTGTGTCGAGGTATTAAGTGGATGTTATAGGATCTGCATCCCTTCTATTTAAGAAGTATTAAATGGTTGAAATTATTGTTTAGCTATGGTAGTAGGGAATCTCAGGGGAGGGTGGGTCTGCTTCAATGTCGAGGTATTAAGCGACTGTTGTAGGGTCTTCCTCTTCCCATAAGAAGTATTAAGTGGCCTAATGAGATGTCATGCGATGTCAGTTAAGGATTACCAAAGAGGAGTCCTCTTTAAGTTAGGTATTAAATGACAGGGGTCTACTATGTTATAAGTATTAAGTGATCAAAGTCCTCCTATACCCAATTAAAGAGGTATTAAGTGGCTCAAATACTTTCTCTCATATTGTTAGGACATGATTGACGGTAGTCGCATGAGACTAGAAAGGGCCATTAGTCTGCAGTTGAAGGTACGTTATGGAGTTGGACTAGAAGAACATTCAGGCTTACAACTGGAGTTATTCTTGGCAAGATATAGTTAAGATGCGTAAGACATATTACTAATCTAAAGGGTAGTGCCTAAATACTATTATGATAAGACTTTATATTTTTATTCACTACAGATTGTTGTTCTAACCCCCTCTCCTCATTACAACACATAGGTTAGGGGAAATGATGCCGATTGAGAAGATGAAGTGGAGGAGAAGACTTACAGCAGTTGATCTTTCTATTTGTGCTTTTAATGTATTTTGATGCATCTATTTCAGACATGTTATCTTGTGTTATCGCATTTTAGATATATAAGATGATATGTGGTATTTCTAAAATTCGAATTTTTATGAAATGGGCACTTATTTCCCTTATTATATTATATCTTTTCCACTATGAGATTCTGATAGCATAGATAGATAGCTTTGTGTATTGTTCATTATATTAATTTTACTAATTAACATCCCACTTTTGAATGGACCTAAGGATCGATGGGCTTCTAATGGGTCAAAAACTAGGCCCGTCTAGAAGTGGGTTGTTACCTTTGGTATCAGAGCTTAGGCTACTTGATTAACAGGGATGAGCAAATGTAAGAATGCATATTTTTATTTTTAGAAGTATTTTCAAAACCTACTACTACACACACACATTCAAACATATGCAAACATACTAGGCAAATCTTTTATTTCAGCAAATAATAACATCTTAGAAAATTTTAACTAAAAGTTCAAACCTATAGATAGTTGATTATGGCTGACAACCATTCCTCTAAAGCTGGAAACCCCTCTGCCTGAGAAATACCCGTAATTAGAGGACGCGATAATGATTCAGGAAATACCTTAGGCATATACGGCAAGTTCCCATTCATTAACTAGTGACACACATTGCCCTGCCCACTAAAGAAACACCTTGGCCACTAGATTTTCCCGAATTGTGTAAAGACTTCCATAATAAGGGAGGATTAAGTGTATACAGGAGCTGTAGGTTTAATGGAAATGAAGGCTTGGATTAATGACTATAAACATTTATTTATGGAGCTTGGACGGGAAAAACGAACGAAGAGGAGGATGGATGTATATCAGTAAGTTCATGAAAATGGCCAAGTTTGGATTGAGTTTGATCAACACCACGTGAATGAGGCTATGAAGTTTGTTAAAGGCCCGAATTCTCTCCTTAAGGAGTTATTGAGCTACTTCTACCCAAGTACCCATGGGCTTCACTTATGGGATGGTAGTTGAAATAACCTAATTACAGATTGTTGCTATTGAGGAGAAGGTAGGACCGACGCAAAATAAAAGTGGGAGTAAGAAAGGAGGATTTTGGGCTGACAAGATGGCTAAATGGAAGATCAAGAAGGGAAGTATAACATGCAAAAGATATCATATGAAGGGTCGTGTTGCTAAGGACTGCAATGTGAACTTGATGAGGGAGGAGTTCAAAGGAAGATGTCACAACTAGCATGAGGAGGACACTACAAGAATTGGTTTCCAAAGCTACCAAAGGAGGGGTAAAGTGGGCAAGCTTTTCCATTGAGGCCTTACCCATCTCAAGTAGACCACTCCTAAAGATCAAGAAAAGGCTGCAATGGAAGGTAACACTTTTATTTTTAGGAATAGTATTCATATTTTATTTGACTCCAAACATTTATTCATAGTTAAAAATATAGTTCACTCCTTAAGTCACCAACTCACTAGTTATATTGAACCCATTTGGAAGTTTGAGACGGCTTCTTTAAATTTGTAAAGACTTAATTTTGGATATATATATATAACATTGATTTTACATGTAATACACACATTATTGTTTTGAGAGCATAAACTATCCTTGGGATGGATTGGTTATTTTACTACAGGGATGTCTCAGATTATGATAGCTGGGTTGAATAGTTAAGGAGTAGTAAGAGGAAAGATATTGATGTTCTTGTGCACTACAAAACTCAATCGAGTTAAACTATTTATTCGCCGAGCCTATCATAAGATAAGCTCTCATCTATTCCCATTGTTCAAGAATTTCCTGATGTTTTTGAAGAATTCTCGAGTCTCCTGCCCTAAAGGGAGATAGAGTTCATAATTTATCTAGAGAAGGATGATAGACCTATTGCTCTACCATTAAGGCATATGCCCCCTAAAGAAAGGTGAGTGTCAAACAATAAAATTTTAGATCTATTGAAGAAGGGATTTATACATCGAAGTACTTCCGAATGGGGAGCACTTATTGTCTTTTCCACTAAGGCAGACAGTCCTTTAAGGCTATATGTTGACTATAAAGCACTCAACAAATTGACCAAGAAGAATATATATCCCTTACCTAGAATAGATGATTTTTTGATCAGCTTGTTGGATCCAAAATCTTTTCCTAATTAGACTCGACTTTCCATCGATTGAGGATAGCTAGGGATAGTAAGCAGAATACTATTTTTCGCACTCTGGATGGACTGTATAAATGAGAATTAATGCCTTTCACTTTGACAATTTCCCCTACGTACTTCGTAGATTTGACGAGTAGAGTCTTTAGGGGCAGTTAATCAGGTTCATTATAGTGTTCATAGACGATATTCTATGTTCTCTAAAATTGAAGGCGGGCATGAAAATCACTTAAGGGAGGTACTGAAGACCTTGGGATGACACTAATAAAAGCCAAATTCTCAACTTATCATTTTACAAAGAAGGATGTGATATTTCTCAATCATATTGTTTTTCAGAAGGTTTGTGAATCCTGTAAAGGTGGAAGCTATTCAAGACTGGAAGATTCAGAAGAATGCCATAGAAGTTTAGAATTTATTTGGTCTAGCGGGTTACTATAAGAAACTCATTAAGGACTTTACAAAGATAGCAGTCCCACTGACTCGCTTAACCAAAAAAAAAATAGTTCTTGCATGGGATGAGAATGTATGGAAGCACTCAAGAAGCTAAAGGAGCCATTAGCTAATATGCTAGTACTTACCATTCTTAATAGGATGAAGCCTTTCATTGTTTACACCAATGCATGTGATATGGGATTAGGAGCTATTCATATGCGGGAAGGTAGAGTGATAGCTCATGCAAGTAGGAAGTTAAAGGACAATATAAGAGGAACCTAACTCGCGACTTGGAGTGAGCGGCTATCGTATTTGCTTTAAAGACGTGGAGGTACTATCTTTTGGGAGAAAGGTTTGAGTTATTCACTAACCATAAACTCCTAAATACTTATTTTCCCAAAAATATGTGAATTTTAGGCAACAAAGGTGGATAAAGTTCATAACATCATATGACTTTGAGATACAATACACCCATGAAAAGGGAGCCTTACTACAGACGCCACTAGTAAGCGGCATGCTACTCTAGGTGAAATATATGAGTGGAGGCTATACACCCACACCTTAACGAGCCCTTATTTTGATAAAAATTGAAATGCAAGTCCATTAGGGCATGGATTGTTGGTTTTGGTAATTTAAAAAAACATAAGTGTATTAAAGAGTGATCAATATAACCTCACAACAAAATAGAAAAATATAATAGAACATAAATATTAACTACAGCTACTGCCTTAGAATCAAAAGCATTCCTAGGATATCTATTGTCCTATCAGCGTCATCGTGCATAAGAAGATTTCTCTTTATCGTTTCTATTTTGCTGTGGTAACTTGTAAATCTAATTAATCATATGGGTAGTAATGAGGAGATGGTCGAAACAACATTCTAATGACTGGAAAATTTCATACTTTATTCATAACACTAATTTATGTCGTTTGGTTTCCATTTAAGTGGCATGTCTATTATTCATGGCTAGTTTATTCAATCATGTAACCCGCTTTTTGACCAGGCGGTATATGGGTGGATTTAACTAAACCAATTTCGTAATTGCCGAGGTAGGGAGCCCGAATGGGTTATTATTAGGTTTGAAAATCAGGTATAAATAAGGCTGGATAGTTAAGCGAATTCAGACGAATGGCATCGTGGAATTTGATAAGTATGGATTAGTACTTTCCCTAGGCAGGGGATTGATATCTATCCCTTCCCCTATATAGGGGAATGAATCGGATTATTCAGGGGATCGATATCTATCCCTTCCCCTATATAGGGGATTGAATCGGATTATTATGGCTATGGACACTTAACTCAGTTGCTCGACAAAATGGAAATCAATCAACATATCTAATTTTCACCTGGGCAATATCGTAGAACAACTCAGGAAACACAAAGCAAGCATCAAGGAGAACCCTTGAGAGGAAGCATTGGGCCTCACTCTCCTATTTTGGGGATTAGCATTGATCCCCTTTAGGGATTGACATGATCCCCTTATAGGGATCGACAAGGATCCCAAAAAGTGGGCCCAATGTTGCCTTTTTTTGGTGAGTGGGGTCGGCCTGGTCTCGATGTCTTGTAGGCGAGTTTTTAGCTGGATATTTGCACATCTTCCCCTATATATACAACGAGCATGGCACTCATTTTGGGGCCTTCATTCTGGTTTCTATTCTTCCTCCATTGTTATTATTATTAGGCTATCATCTGGACTGTAATTTTAGTCTACTCTATAAATAAATGGAAAATTAATGGAATTGACGTAGGCCAGAGTCAGCCGAACCACTACAAAATTCTCTATGTTCATTTCTTTCATTTTTGATTTGTTGTTCTCCATATTTTATTCTCTATTTCATTCTGCTTTGAGTTGATTATTGGATCTGTGGTGCTTTCATACTGATTGAGTGTTGGCGTCATTTTTGACGTCAACAAATCCTATGTCCACGTATGATATTCCTAACATCATTCGAGGTATAACTATATATATATTATTCCTATATAAACACACAAATACACACACACACACACACACACAGATATATATATATATGTATATAAACATATAATACTCAAATAACCATGCACTTAATACTCTTAAATGGGATGAGGCAGATCCAACAACCATTTAATATCTCAATCCCGAAGTGGACCATCTATGACATAATTGCAAGTCAATTGGTTCTGGCTACAGAGATCAATGAATTCTGGATATGGCTTTATCATATAATTGTCATAGTACTAAAGCCTCTCTATGATTCATCTAAGGGTCTATTAGCCCACCTCCACCAACCAAATAACAAGCAAACAATTAAATAAACTTTTTAGGTCCTTGCATATCCCATATGGATTCTACACTAGTGGAAAGCAAAATTCATTAAGGCATAGTGCAGTCTCTGCTAACAACCTGCGGGAACGCTAGTGGTCAAAGCCTATATGCCATTCCTATTACCAAATATAGGTCCGATAATAAAAATGACATAGCCCACCGACCTCCCATAGCCAAAATCCCATTTAGACTAACCTAAAGTAAGTCGAGAAAAAATTCTCATCCTAGTTACCTAATACCTCTTATTATAAATGAAGCATACCTCATTTCACTATTACGTACCATTTTATGTTATTTAAAATTCCTATATAGGAGGAGGTAGACTCAACGCCATTTGGTACCTCAATCCCGAAGTAAACCTCCTTGACATCCCTAAAGGTACCGAGCCATTTAATACTTCAAAACGAGGCGAACCCTCAGAATATTTTCCCACACCTTACCAAATATATTTTCCTTCCCCATGGGTCATATGGTTAGGGATGTCCCACATCAATAATAAGCATACACAACTGCTGGTAGCCTCTAAGTAAAGGGTATACTTCTGTTGTGTAATTCTACCAACCTCGCATCCCCTAAACCAAACCAATCATTCTATTGATTTGGAATTAATTTTACAACCTAATCATAGATTTGGAGTGAACTTTACAAACATTTCACAATAACAAATATTTGGGGTTGATCTCGAATTTCCAAATATGATTGTACATATTATTCTAATTTCCTAACTTATGGGGTGTGTAGGTAGGATTTCAACTAAATACGTTCTCTTACGCCTACAACTCAATATATTCAACATAGGCATAATAATTAAACAAAACTCATCAATATTATTTCAATATTATAAATAGATTATATAGTTTCCCACTTGCCTTTCAAGATTTCGAAATCTCCTAAATCTGAATCCACTCCTTTGATTTGACTCCTTCTCCTATCCAATCTGAAAAATGCAGAATAAGGTATATACATACTATTAGAATTATAGATTTGATAAGAGATTGGTTAAGGGGAATATTGATTTATAACTATAAAAATTTAACTTTTCCACAATGTTGATTCTCTTCTTCTTTTCTTCTCTTCTTCTCTTTTATTTTCTGCCCTTCTTCAATTTATATACATAAAATATTTTACAGTTAGTAGAAATATGTGAAGAGAAAATGGTAGAGTTTCGTTGCTTTGATGGAAAATATGAGAAGAAAAGCGAGGGATTATAATTGTCTTTATAGGCACTCGAATCAATTATATCCGTTAAATTAAAATAATTAAATCCGAGTCATCCGGCTAAAGTCAAACCCTAGCTACTACTACAGGACCAGTCGACTGCTTCCCTATAGGCAGTCGACCGGTTTAAGGAGGCGATCGACCCCTGGGGTCCCGCATTTATTATAATTTATTCCCTTATTTGTTATTTTAATTATTTTCATTCTGAAAATTTCAGACGTTGATAACATCTTCATCTGTACTTCGATCCTAAAACTTTAGATATAAAAGTTGCTCAGAAAATCACTATGAATGCAATGGTGCAGGTTTGGCCAAATTATGACATTTGGTTAAATTTATTTTTGAACCTTAATAATTATTTATTAATTGCTGTTAATTTTATGAGATGCTACATTCTTTCACCTTAAAAGAATTTCATCCCCTAAATTCCTCAAGGGCTGAATCATGTGACATAGCGCACAACTAATCTAAGCTATCCAAATAATTAGTATACGACCGATTTTGCAACTAAAAGTGTACAAATCCATGGTATATCACAATAAATATACATGCATGCATAATGAATCTAAATCGGCTCCACCTGTATGAATGCATTATTTTAAAAAAAATTGAAAATATGATGCGAAGAACCTATCTATATTGGCAGTTCTATATGTATGCAAGTTTCTCAAAAATCAAAAATCCTTTTTCACATAAAAATTTCCACACTCCTATGTGTAGGAATATGGTTCAACCAATTTTGCATTCAATTCCTATCACACAGAATCTAAACCTAGCACATAATTTCTAACTTTCAAAAATTTGAAAATCTATTTTTTTTTTGAATCTATACTCTTATACCGAAAAATGAATTTAAATGAAAAATTTATGTTTGTACCCTTCTTTTAAATACCTATTCCGTTGTACTTTTGAACCTTCGCTTTTGCCTCTGAATCTTTTCTAACTTTTCCAAGCACAAATTGTATATGGAGGGTAATTTTACGACGTTAAAACGTAATTATCCTAAACGCAAGTTGCGTTTCACTATCAACATGGCATGAAAATAAAAATTCCAAAAGATAAAATAGTATTTTCTTTTGTCATTCCTTATGTTTTGTACCATTACCCTTATTAGATAGAAAAATTCATATTCACTAACATGTCAACCTTCCCTTAGCTAAGCTTATAGCACTAGAAAATTAGGAACTTTCATTTTCCATCAAAAATCCTTTCCCCTTTATCAATCAAAAATGCAAAAAGTTTGAAAAAAATCAAATTCTCATAAGCATTTAAACAATTTTTTTTTCAAACCACTTGAACAAATTTTCCAAATGCATTTGAACCCAACTTCTCAAAAGCACTTAAATGTCGTATTCCTTTCAAAAACATTTAAACAAAAAATTTCAAAATATTTGTCGCTCCGTCCTTAAAAATAAGTCAAGCCATCTATTAACGTAATCGGGACACAATCAATGAGCTTGTGCATATGATTAACCATAACATTGAGCAGTTAATCCAAGATTTGGTGAACCTTTTCTTTTATTCTAAAACAACAAACTACCTACAAGCCTAATTATAAACTTTAGGTTTTAAGGCATAAAAATAGTGACCCGTAACTTCATAATAACCATTCCTCATCCTTCACTCGCTAAAATTTAATTTCCCCAGAATTCTAAAGTTTTTTAGGATCTAAGCATACCTAAATTAATTTACTAATTAACTTCAAGCTTTAACTAAATTTTATCACTTATTAAGTGTTCTTATTAGATCTCCTTATTTACAATATTTTCCATTATATATAGCGGCTAAAGCTCAGATCTCCTTATTTACAATATTTTCCATTATATATAGCGGCTAAAGCTCTTCTCGAAAATCAATACAGTAATAAATTAAGAATATATCTCACATCATATCATATTCTTTTACAATGACCAAGTAGAGACAACTAGCGATTACAACCTAAAAATCTTAAAAGAATAATTGCTGGAAGCTGTCCTTCACATTAAGCTGTGTTAATGATGTTGTGGCCCTATCACTCCTTACTCAATTAAGATAAATGCTTCTAGTATGTCATTGAACTATAATCCACATGCCTTAACTTACCTTGTTGGCTCTCAATAAATAAGTTCCAACTACTATTTCTACCATTACACCCGATTATGGGATAAATTGTGCATCCCACACCGTAGTGGATAAGAAATATGATCTATGCACATTTAGGATAACTCATCAGAAAATTGGCTTGGTGGCATAACTTTCCTACAACCTACCTTGCCTACTTTAACCTTGAGTCAACCAATTTATGTGTGTTTGCCATCTCATTACTCTCCTCCAATCATACTACTATTTCCTTTCAATCAAATTCTCTCAATGGCATCCTTAGACTTTGGTATTTACTTCTTCTATCCTTGATCTTTCATGTGAGTATACCCAAGGACTCATAAAATGTACTTGATACCATTCCTATTCTTTTGAGCATTCTTCTTGTTGCTTCCACATATCTCTAACAAAATTTTCCAAGGTTCATACTAATATTCCTTTATTCAATAAAGATTGCTTGTTGATACCCTACGACATGCATAGCTATTTTATTCATAGCGTATACCTTTACCTCATCTTACCTAGGCAATCATCCCCATCTACTTCGAACCAAAAATGGTTTGGATTTCACCACTCTTTATTAAACCAAACTTCATAATCATGAAGTGCCTAATCCAAAACCTTTATCTTTGAAAATCTATAAACCTTTTAATCAAATTAAAAAAATTGCTTGTTTTTAAAAAAGGAGCCATGAAAAATTCCCCCTTTCAAAGACCTTCTACAATACAGATTTAGTTCTTTAAAAGTAGGATTTTTAACTCAAAACATTCAAAACTCAATTATTGTACCAAATCAATTTTCCAAAAACATCCTTTACAAATTTAAATAATGAAAATTGGAGTAGATGTAGATACTTCCATTTGTTGTTTTCATACTACTCATGCTATTTTCACTTTCAAACCTAGCCGAGCTTTTAATAGCAAATGTGGGGGACTCTAAACGATACGTGCAATTGTGACATCTACCTAAGCGTCTATCTAACATATATGCATAATTATTACCCTTATATAAGGAATTTATCCCTTCTTCCTATCCTATTCCTATTGTTTTTCTCCTATACTATTCTACCTGATTACTTTATGTAAATTCCTAAAGCTATTGCTATTCATATTTCCTAGTACTGTTACACTTAAAATTTCTCCTCCCAAAATAACCTTCAAGTGGCTTTTTCATACATAGCTCTTTTCTTCTTTTATTATTTTTCCCGTTGACTCTTTACAGTGCATTTGCCTCATGTTTCAGTCATTGGGGTTTTCTTCAATAACCTAAATATATATATATAAATCTATTTCAGCTTTTATTCTTCATATTTTCTTTATACAAAAATATTCCTCATATCTTAGTTAATGGGCATTCTAGATGCATGCAATATATAGGTTCTTACTTCCTATTTGTCAGGATGAAATGTACATCATCAATCGGCAATCCATCCAAATCCATAATCATAAGGCAGCCCAGGCCCAACAAAAGGGTCAAGTACTACCTAGCTTCAAGGATCCTTTTATATATCACCTTATGCTCTTATTGGTCCACTCCTTACGGTACGACATCTGCCCTGTAGGGTAATCGAGGCAGGTGCATCGAGCATTGATTTAACTCTATTTATTGTTGTAGCTCATAGTTGCCTCATCCATCCTTTTAGAATATGGTCGCAACTACTTCTATAGTCGGAATTTACAGAGTATGGGGCATCTAATATATATATATATATATATATATATATATATATATATATATATATATATATATATAACTATAGATACAAATACTTTCTCTCAGCATATCCTAATTCGTATGATTGACTAACCTAAGCTCTGATACCTAATGTAAAAACATACACCTTAATAGGACTATACTTTGACAAAAAATGAAAGTCGGGTCCACAGGGCACAGATCGTTATTTTCGGTAGCCTATAATGATTAGTGTATTCAAGAGAGATTAATATAACCTCAAAGTGGAATATATAAAATATAATAGGACATAAATACTGACTGAGGCTACTACCATGGAATCAATAGTATTCTTTGGTATCTAGTTTCCTTGTCAGTGTCGTAAATGCATAAGTAGACTTCTCAATCTACTATACCCATTTTGCTCCGTAATATCCCCTCAAATCTATCCTGTGGGTTGTAGTAGGGAGGGGCTCAGAACAATGTTCCGGTGACTAGAAAATTTCATGCTTTATCTATAATAGTAATTTATGCCGATTGATTCCCATTTAAGTATTATGTCTAGTATTCATGGCTAATTCGTTTAATCTTATATGCACATATGATGTACCTAACTTCCTTCGAGGTATAACTGTACATATGCCTATATACATATATGTCTAAATGTATACTACCTAAAAACCCTAACCATTTAATACTTCTTAAATTGGAGGAGGCAGACCTACCGATCATTTAATACCTAAACTCCAAGTAGGCTGTCCATATTGTAATCGGTAGTAATTCGGTTTGGGATATAGAGATTGATGACTTCTAATTATGGCTTTATAATATAATTTTCATATTACTAATGCATCCCAAAGACTTATATTAGGGTTAACTAGCCCATCTCCGCTAAGAAAACAATAAACAAACAATTAAATAAAATTTTGAGGTAATTGCGGATCACATACGGATTCTACACTAGTAAGAAGTGAAATCCATCAAAGCATAACCTGGGTCTTTGCTAATGACCACAAGGAACCGTTAGTGGTCAATGCCTATATGCCAGTCCTACTGCTAAATACTAATTCAACGATAATATTAACACAGCCCGCTGATTTCCCACAGCCACCTATTTAGCCTTAGTTAATGTAATCCAAGGAAAAGTACGTATCCTAGTTACTTAATACCTCTTGTTAAAAATGAAGCAGATCCCATTTAACTATTAGGTACCATTGTAGATTATTTATGACTTCTATATAGGGAGGAGGTAAATCAAAAAGCCATTTAATACCTTAATCCAAAGTATCCTATAACACCCCTTAAATTGAACATAACAAATTACAAAACTATTAAAGTCAAAATTTGGAATTTCAAAAATGTTAGAATTTGGCTACAAAATCTGCACCGCTAGGTTCATGGTGGTTTTCTGATCAATTTTCATATATAAAGATTTTCGATCGGAGTTTAAACGAAAAAACTATTCACATTTGAATATTTCGGATCAGTATTAATTATGTATGTAATAAAGGAAATAATTGTAATCAATTATCATGAATCAATGTTACTATTTCTTAATTCCTAAGAATAATTCATATTAAATTAGATAGACGGAAATTATATTAAATAACGTTTAAATAGAAAGAAAGAAATGTTTAACATGCAATCGGTCGACCCCTATAATGTCCCTAATTCTAAGGCCGGAAAATAAGCGTTACTGATACTGTAATCATCCTTTGTATTATTCTTCGGTGACAAAATAAGATCAGTTAATAGTAGCACTAACATCAGAAGCACAAGAATATGAAAATTTCAAAACACGTTTCATTAACTAAATTTTCATATTCAATATATAATCCCAAACATTGTCCAAATTCAAATAAAATATAATTACTACAAAATACTCCTAGCGCAACATATGAAGATTCCCCTTGGTTGGTCAGAGTTCACTACTAGATAGATATATTTTCTTTTATTACATATATTCAGACAAAATAACATATCAACATAGTGGACATAATTAAACTCCTATATATCTAGCTCTGCATCCACCATGTCTTCAAAAGCTTTATTCATCAAACCTAAAACATGGAAACCTTACTCTCAAATGACTCAACTGAGCACTCGAGAATTAAAGGGTAAATCAAAAACTTCGAGCCAGACAAAAAGTCTAGTATGAACAATAATATGTCATCTCGATAATAGATATCTAGTGAGACCACGCTGCTGAGTGGAACGGATTTTCCCCTTACTAGCATCTTCTAAATATATGTCAATCATAATCATGCTCTTGCGATCACAATGGCTAAAAAATATAAAAATAATCAAATGCATGCGTGTTACAAGGATAATCATGACCAATCTGCCTCAATAATTTGACTGTCTGCCTCCACTTTATAGGTTTCCAAAGGTTATTACAAACCTATATAGCCGACTCAGGCCTACCAGATGTACCAAAGCCTCCAACTTACCATTGTGAGTAAACTGGACTGTCTGTTTAAAGATAATCATCTTAGTTTTAATCTGACTATCTGTCTATCTCATAGTTTTGCTAGGCTCAGTATGAACCTAGTAGTTTTGTAGGCCAACTAATGACCTATCTAAGTTATATATATTATTTTCTGTTCATAAACCTACTTTTATTTTTACCCTTAACAAAGCCCTATACACTAGAATTATGGTCTAATCTCAACTAGGGTCTAACAGTTAAAGTATAGGGCACTACCCTACACCAGTTCCATTACCTGTTCTATAACTAATTCTTGAGTCAATTTATCATATCATAATTTATCTAAAGGTGATAAGATCAATGATTCTCTTGTAAAATCTAGGGGTAAATACCCTTTTTATTTCCTTAAAGACATAAGTCGTTATTAATGATTTAACCCTTGAAATCATACATAAAACAAGGAAAATATTGTCCTTCACTTTTTCATAATATTATGCCAAAATATATGCTTTTAAAAATAGTTTTCATTAATTTCGAAATCACTAGGAGGTAATTATACATCTAAACCCTTAGTTTATAAAGCCATATGATAAAAATATTTGAATTGATTGAGTGCAGCATTAATATTGTCGATATGGTTTGTCATACCCTTTTTATGTCGAAATCATGTTAAGTATTCTGATTTATAAAACTTAAGGTTATAGGGCCTATAACATCTTTGTCGTATAGAATAAATATAAGATATTTGGTTTGCATGGTATAAAAGTTTTATGGGAATATCGCGATTAATACTATACGACATCATTGATGTCGACATGAAATACTAGCATTATAAGGACCCTAATATAATTAATGTCGAAATTTTACTTTTAACAATATCACAACCTTAAAGGATTTATAGAAAAATAGAAGATATGCAGCATCCTTGCTGCTTTATGTTAATATTGAAAACATATAGTTGCGGCATTATGACCACTTTATATCAATGGCAAAAACAAGTGTTAGTGGCAGCAATGCCTAAATTAATTAGGTCAAAAGTAACTGTTAGCAGCATTCTGCCATAAAGGATATATAATTGAAATAAGAGCTGCGGTATTAATGCATTCTATATAGTTAATATCGAAAGTAAGAGGCAAAGGATATTGAGTAAACATACAGAATCGCTAATGTCGAAAGCATGTATGTCGACATTGATATTATGCTCCTTATTTCAACCAAAGTTGATTTAGTCAATACCAACCAGAATTGATATCATATGCATCCACTAGGGTTAATGTTGAAATGGGTGATAGCGACATAAATGGCTTCAGCATCAATACCTAATGGCATAACAATTCCGTAATTAATATAAAAACTGTTATTTTTCTGTATGTAGCATTTTCTTTTCACCAACTGCTATACTTTGTCAAATTCCTATTGCATAGTTATTTATTTCGCCAACTTCTCTTTAGAAAAACTGCCATGGATCAAATTTTTCATTCCTAAAATAATTTGCAAACCATTAAATTTATATTAACATTTTAGTATAATTATTAAGTCTTTCTAGCCTAATAAATTCATAATAAATCACAAACACGGGGAAAAATCCCCACAAAATCATAATAAATTAGAATTAATATATTCTTTAATATATATATATATATATAATTTTTGGGACCAAAAACATTATTTAATTATTTTTATAATTAAAACCCAAAATAAATCATTTTCCTTACTTGGGAAATCCCTAAAATATTCGTACTTGCTTAGAAAACTATGAAATTAAAAAATCACTTCTAAAATAATGTTATGAATATCATATCCAAATTTCAAGTAATTTAGATGCCATGAACTAGGTTTTTACACCTAAACCTGTTAGTTAATTTTATAAATAATCCATCATTCACGCATATAATCAACCAATCAATCATAACCTGGCACAGTAACAATATATCATTCCCGTTTAATCATAAAACCAAAATAAACATGCAAATTTTAGATGGGTAACTATTATCCACCTTGGTTTGATAAAGAGAGCTGAGATTTGAGTGTGTTGATTTGATTCCCCTTCGCTTTATCTCTAGCTTTTCTCCTCTTAGATCTCCTAACAGTGGCCGGTCTCCACTTTATTTATGTTTGTGTAAATTAAATATGAATGAGTATAATGGGAGAGAAGAGTTTATATTAGGAAATAAGGCTTATTCCCATTTTCCCTCACATTATTCCTCTTTGTTATTTAAGTTCTAAACAATCTTCTTAGTTCATTAATTAAGACACGACCCATATTAATTGTCAAATCTCATTCTTCTTATCTTGGCATTTTATTTTATTTTATTTTCCTAATTAAATTCCTAAATAATGTTGATCAAAATTAGGGGTGTTATTGACTCCACTCCTTAAATAACTTCGTCCTCGAAATTATGATAAGTTATACAACAACATACATAATCATTGATATAAAACATACCATCAGAACAACTAAGGATAAATGTCTTTAATCCAATCATATGTCTCCTAAGTACATTCTCTTGCATTGTCACTTCGTTGGACCTTCACTAATCAGATTGTCTTGTTCTTAACTTCTTATCATCCCTAGCCGCAGATCGAACTGGTTGTCTAATAGTAGTCATGTCTGATTCCACTATTAAAATTCCAATGTGGTTGGAGTGATAGTAGTCTCTGGATCACGAACACACTTCCTGAGATGAGAAACATGAAAAACATTGTGGACTCCTGCTAAACTGCTTGGTAACTCTATCCCATAAGCGAGTTTCCTAATCCATTCTATAATAGGAAACAGTCCGACATATCTAGGTGCCTATTTCTCTAACTTTCCAAATCCGGTTACACCTTTCATCAGTGATACTTTGACAAAAATATGATCTCCAATTAAGAACTTTAATTCCTTACGCCTCTTATCTTTGTAACTTTTCTGCCGAGACTGAGCCTTCTTCATTCTAGCTCGGATCGACTCAATTTTTTCTGTGGCTTCTCTTACTAAGTCTAAACCAAGAACTAGCCTATCTTCGATCTCCAATCAACATACATGTGATTTGCATGGACTTTCATATACAAAGCTTCAAAAGGTGCCATCCCTATACTAGTCCAATAACTATTATCATAGGAAAATATGACTAAATGCAGATGGTTTTCCCATGATCCTCCAAAATCTAGCACATAAGCTCTTAACAAATCTTCTTGGATTTTATTAATTATTTCCGTCCACCCTTCTGTCTATGGATGGTAAACGGTACTCACCTTGAGCTTGATACCTAAAACCTCTTGCAAACTCTTCCAAAATTCGCTAGTAATAAAGTATCTTTGTCGTTGACTATACTATTAGAAATCCCATGGAATTTAACAATATTCTTCATAAACAATTTGGCCAAAATAGGCGCCATCCTTTTCAAATTAACGGGAATGAAATGTGCAGCAATCCATCCACTATAACCCAAATAATTTTATTTTTCCTGTTCGACCTTGGCAACCTATCTATGAAATTCAGAGATATAGAATTCCATTTCCAAAATGGGATGTCCAAATACTGAAGCAATCCACTTGGTTTCTAATGCTCGACTTGCACTTGTTGAAAATTCAAACATTGCTTTACCCATAAGCCTACATCCCTTTTCATACCTTTCCCGAAGAAACTAATCTTCATATCTTGATACGTCTTGCTTCCTCCAAGATGAGTTATGAATTTCGATCGATGACACTATCTAAGAACTTTTTTCCTTAGGTCTTCAATATCTGGAACACATAATAGTCCCTTCTTCCTTATCCATCTATTTTGGTCAAGACCGAAACCTCTCAATTCATCAACCTCGGTTCCACCTCCTGGTCTTCTAGTCCATTTCGCTAATAATGGATCCTCTCTCTGCTTAGAAGCAATACTTTCAATCATCATCGGTCGAACTTCTAAACATGACAATATTACGGTTTCTTGACTAGAACTAGATGTAGATCTTAAATGCACACCACATGTAGTCAACGCCTCTAAGTCTTTCCATTCCATTATCATTGCTAACAATGCATTTTGATGTTTTCTACTAAGCGCATCTACAACTTCATTTCCTTTTCCTTGTGTGTACTCAATTCCAAAATCATAAGCTACTATGAGCTATAACCGTCTCTGTTGTCTCATATTCAACTTCTTCTGAGAGAATAAGTATTTTAGTGACTTATAATCCATAAAGTACTTGATTCTTTCTCCTAAAAGATGGTGTATACATACCTTCAAATCAAAGATTACAGCGGCCAACTATAAGTCATCAGTTGGATATATAATTTCATGCGGTTTGATCAGTCGAGAAGCATAGGTAATCACTTTACCTCTTTGCATCAACCCAGCTCCTAAACATGTTCCATATGCATCCATATATACCTCCAAATCTTGATTCCCTTTAGAAACCACTAATAATCCCTACTTACATTTATCGATCTAAACCTATTTCATGTCCTTCCTTGTTAATTTAGTCATCAGTGCTATTATACGAGAGAAATCCTTGATGAATCTTTGGTAATATCTAGCTAATCCAAGGAACCTCTTTATCTCAGTCATTGTCCCGGGTTCTTCCAATTGTTAACAACTTTGATCTTACTCGGATCTACTGAATTCTTCAAAACTACATGACCAAGAAACTTTACTTATATTTTCCAAAAGTGACACTTCGAAAACTTGGCTTTCAGTTGATGTCATCTCAATGTTTTAAGCACTATCCTAATATGAACTTCATGATCCCTTTCGTCCTTAGAATACATCAAAAAGTCATCTGTAACACTAACATGAATCTATCCAAGCGCTCTCGGAAGATTTGATTCATTAAGTCTACGAAGAAAGCAGGTGCATTATTCAACCCGAATGACATGACTAACCACTCGTATAAACCATATCTAGTTCAAAATGCCACTAATGGAATTCTATCTTCTGCTACCCTCAATTGAGGGAATCCTATTGCCAAATCTAATAGGAAGAATACTTTGGCTCTACTTAACTATTCAGACAACTGTCGATCCTCGGCAAAGGATATCTATTGTTAACCTTCTTCTCATTCAGCTTTCGATAATAGATGCATAATCTCAACAAACCATCCCGTTTCTTGGTGAAATACCGTAGTCGCTCCATAAGGCAATCTGAGCAGACCTAATGAAACTCTTTCCTTCTAAGTCCACTAGTTGCACCTTCAATTCCTTCTTCTCATTAGGTATAGTCCTATTAAGTGGTTTACTAAGAGTTTCGTTCCAAGTACAAGATCTATTCTGAACCCAATAGCTATTTTCGATGGTAGTCCTGTAACTAATTCAAAAATATCTACAGATTCCCTTGCTATGAAAACCTGATTAAATTCGTCTTTTGTTTCTATTGCACCCAACAAAGCACTAACATCAAAACTCGAACCCTCTAATGAGTATATGATCCGGTTACTGCTATTATGATATCTTAGTGATATTTCCCTACCTTAGTAAAATATCCTAGCATTATATCTACTTAACCAGTCTATACCTAATATAACCCAAAGGCCGTAAAATCAAACACAAACAAACTACAGGTAAAAATGTTACCTAGCAACTTGAACTCTAAATGATCACATCCCATCCCAAGATTTGCATACCCTCCTATCGTAGTCGCAACCCTTAAGGAAGCAATAAGGTACGATGTTTCTAAACTAAGCTTATCTACCACACAATGAGAGATAAGAGAATGTAATGCACCAGTATCAAATAATACTCTAACAGGTATGTCATGAAGTAAAAGCTACCACCCATCGCAGCCTTTCCCTTCTCCTCTACTGATGGTCTTGAAGCAGATGGTTCCAAAGCAAATACTTCTCTTTTCTTACCCTTAGCCGGTTCTCTGTACTGATTCTTGTAATGTCCCATCTGGACACGGTTGAAACACTTGATGTTCTACCTTCCAATAACCTTCTTTTCATCACCTAAGCGACAATCGTGAGGAAAGTGCCCCTTCTTGTGACACATGTAGCAAAAAACATTCTTTCCCTTTTCGAAAGCTCCGCCTTTCTGAGCTCACTACGTCTAAGAATTTCCTTTTCTAGCTCGTACCACCCTGAGCCTCTACCAGCTTGTTATTACTGAACATCGCAAGCATCTCTTTATTCCTCGACACCATCTCCACTAATACATCACAAGGGTCTCTAAGATGCGATAATTTTTCTCTTTCGAGGTTTGGTTTCGATTCTCTAATGAAGTTCCCATTCTTCTTAATATTTGCGGTTGCATATCCATATCTGAACAGCTCTTCAAACCAGCTGCATACTCAAGTACTGTCATACACCTTTTTCCAACTCAACAAACTTTTTGAGAAAAGTCAACTTGGCAATTTCAAACATGAATCTTGGTTCAAATCTCCTTCTAAACTCTGCCCAAGTCAAGTTCGCCTCCGATACTCCCACAATCATATTATTCCACCAGTATAATGTAGCTCTGGACACCAATCTCCTCTTTTGCTCGTCATTCAACCTAAATCAACAAAAATCCCTTTATAATGTAGTAGCCAATTTTCCATTTTGATAGCATCCTCAGTTCCAATAAATGGCTTTCCTCCAAGTCTTGATAATCTCGACTCAGCACATCATAATTGTTGACAATAGGAACTTCAGGATTTGCCCCTCCAACATTACCACCACCTAATCCACTTGCAACTCCAGCTTGCATCATGTTTGCAAAGAACTGGTAAATAACTTCCATACCCATCGGTGGTGTTCCAATACTCCTAGTAGTTGTTTGTCAACCATGATTCCACCTAGTATTGGGCTTGACAATTCATTGGTTGTGGTGCTTCCTCCATCAAGATTAACTCTCCTGTTTCCAACCTCCATATCTTACTTTCCTCAAAACTGCATTCAAATCTTAGTAAGATGTAGAAGAATGGTCTAAAGAGATGAAAGAATAGAGAAAAGATATATAATTACATATAGCAATTTCAAGTATGTTGCTATAACGTTATCCCATACCCTCTATTTGAAACGAAAATGGCACAAACACTCAAATGATTAAGTAGAGAATAAAAAGTGAAGAAAATATATGAAAAAAGTGTAAGAAAGTACATAAAGAGTTTATAGTGCTTCAGCTTATCTTGACCTCATCCACTTAATGATTTTTATTACTTATATTGTGACTTTAAGGCATAAGTTCTTACGGGTCAGTATAGCTCTGACAGAGATTACAAGAAATTAGAGAAAGGAGAGTAAGAGCCAATCCTTAAAGATGAGGCCTACCTTTCTATTTATAGAGATAAGGATCCCAAAATCTCGCCTGTAAGATCTCTGCCTCGTTTTCCACTCCTTAGACTATTTCTCTACCAAAGTAGGATGCCACCTTATTAACTTATACAAAGGTGGCCAATCTGGTCATCTTGAACTCTTCTCTTCACTTCATTACATGGCTAGCTTCGTGATTCCATAGTTGTTTGTACCAAATGTTAGCTTATTTCTGAGTCCAATGGATCCGTGGAAGAATATAGTTGCTATTTTGGAAGTTTGTGGAGCTTGGTAGTGAATTGCATTGGATCAATGAAACGACACTTGGTATAGGCTTTGACATCAAGTAAGGCACGTAGGAAGAAGATGAGCCCTACTGGAGGAGCATTCTTGGACCGGTACTGATCCAAGGTGTTGGGTCGGTACCGAGCCATCACTTTGGTGGGATCTAGCTTCTTTAGTCTCAGGTTGGTTTGGCATTTGCCTTGCGATCTTGGATGCGTTAGGTTTTTGGGCTTCGTGGTTGTCTCTTCGGGCATCCTGCCTTGATATCTTCCAAGTTTGACTCGTCAAGTTTGTTCGTACACTACCTAGTTAAAAGGCGGGATAACACCCCCATTCTCATTTTTTAATTCACTAGGATTATTTTTTTAAAACACTTTTAAAGTTCGAAATTCTTTTAGTTTTATGCAAACCTTTTCTTTGATACCAATTTGTAAAGTCCCTCATTCCGAGACCCGAAAATAAGCGTTGCTGATGTACAATCATCAACGGTATTATTCTTCGATGATAAAATGAAATCAGTTAATAGTATCATTAACATCAAAAGCATAGAAATATGAAAATTTTCAAAACAAATTTCATTAATTAAATTTTCATATTCAATACATAATCCCAAATGCTGCTTGGGTTTAGATAAAATATAATCATTACAAAATACTTCATGTGCAAAATATGAAGATCTCCCTTTAGTTAATCAGAGTTTACCATAAGATAAATACATTTTCTTCCATTACATATATTCAGACAAAATAACATATCAACATGGCATACATAAATAAACTCCTATATGCTAGCTCTACCTGCACATCTTCGGAAGCATTTTTCGTCAAACCTAAAACCTAGAAACCTTACTCTCAAACTATTCAAATGAGCACCTGAGAGTTAAAGGCAAAAATAAAAACTTAAAGTCAGACAAAAAGTCTGGTGTAAATAATAATATGTCATCTCGATTATAGATATCTAGTGAAACCACGTCGCTAAGAGGAATGTATTCCACTCACTAGTGCCTTCTAAATATATGCCAATCACAATCTTTCTCTTACCATCACAATGGCTAAAAAACATAAAATAATCAAATGCATGCATGCTACATGTGTAATCTTGACTACTCTATCTCAATAATTTGACTGTCTATCTCTACTTCATAGTTTTCCTAGGGTTATTACAAACATATAAGGCTAACTCGGACCTATCAAATATACCAAATCCTCTAACATACCCTTGTGAGTAAACTGGACTGTCTATCCAAATAAAATTATCTTAGTGTTAACCCAACTATCTATTTATCTCATAGTTTTGTTAGGCTCACTATGAACCTAATGGTTTTGCAGGCCAACTAATAACTTATCTAAGTTATACATATTCGTTTTTGTGTGTAAACCTACTTTTTATTTTACCCTTAACAAAGCTCTATGCACTAGAATTATGAGCTAATCTCAACTAGGGGTTAACAGTTGAACTATAGGGCACTACACCAGTCCCATTATCCAGTTTTCTATACTCTAGTCCTTGAGTCAGTTTATTCTGTCATAATTTATATATGGTAACTGCTAGCGGCATTCTGTCTTAAAGGATATATAACTAAAATAAGAGTTGCGGCATCAATGCACTATATACAGTTAACATCATAAATAAGGGGCAAAGGATATTGAGTAAACATACAGAATCATTAATGTCGAAAACATGTATGTTGACATTGGTAGTATACTCCTCGTTTCGACCAAATTTGATTCATTCCATACCAACCAGAATTGATATCATATGTATCCCTAGGGCTAATCTCGAAATAGGTAATAGTGACATAGATGGCTTCGGCATTAGTGCTTAACAGCATGGAAATTCCATAATTAATATAAAAACTATTATTTTTCTATATAAAGCATTTTCTTTTCACCAACTCCTATCCTTTGTCAAATTCCTATTGGATAGTAATTTACTTGGCCAAATTATTTTCAGCAAAATTGCTATAGATCGGATTTTTCATTCCCAAAATAATTTGTAAACCATTGAATTGATTTTAATATTTTAACATAATTATTAATCCTTTCTAGCTAATAAATTCATAATAACTCAAAAAACTTGGGAAAAATCCCCAAAAATCATAATAAATCTGAATTAATATATTCTTTATCATATAAAAATTTTAGTACCAAAAACATTATTTAATTATTTTTAATAACTAAAACCCGAAATAAATCATTTTTCTTACTAAAGAAATCCTTAAATATTCATACTTGTTTGGAAAATTATGAAATTAAAAATCCACTTCTAAAATAATATTTAACCATCATATACAAATTTCAGGTTGTTTGGATATCATAATCTAGGTTGTTATACTCAAAACCTATTAGTTAATTTCATAAATAATCCACTAATCCATTATTTGAGCATATAATAAAATAATCAATCATAATATGGCATAATAACAACATATGATTTAGGTTTAATGATAATACCAAAATAAACATGCAAATATGAGATGAGTAACTATTATTCACCTTGTTTTGATAAAGAGAGTTGAGATTTGAGCTTGCTGATTTGATTCCCCTTAGCTTTATCTTAATTTCCTAGCTTTTCTCGTCTTAGGTCTCATAGAAATGGCCAAATTCTACTTTTTTTATGTTTGTGTAAATGAAATGTGAATGAGGATAATTAGGAAGAATGGTTTATGTTATGAAATAAGGCTTATTCCTATTTTTCCCCTCACGTTATTCCACATTCTTATTTAAGTCCTAAACAACCTTCTTAGTTCATTAATTAAGGCACGACCTATATTAATTATCAAATATCATTCTCCTTGTCTTAACGCATTATTTTATTTAATTTGTCTAGTTTAGTTCCTAAATAATATTAATTAAAATTAAGGGTGTTACAAGCCCGGGTTGGGACCAACCGATCGGTGGTTGAGTAGCGCTCGACCACTTTTAAGTTGGTCGCTAGAAATTATACCTAGACTGAATGATCCAGATTTGATGTAATATTATCTAATGGGTGGCATTGATTTGAAGTCTTATAAATACAGGCCTTATCCTTCACTATTATCCTTATATTTTCTAGCAATGGCGAATCTTTGCCATTTTCTTTTCGCAACACATTCTACCTGTAAATATATGTGAGTGTAGACTAGCGGGCAGTAATAGAGGAGAAGGATATGATTGAATTGAATTTCCAAATCCAAGTAAATTGTGTTGAATATGCTAGTATATATTTTTGTTTGATGATAATAAACACACACACACATATAATATATATATATATTTAAATGTATTTATTATTATACTATTTAATTTTTCACATAATTGGATAAATATTTGATGAATAAAATAAATAACACAATTTAAATTCAAAAAAATATTTTATTCAAAAAATTATTTTGTTACAATTTTGAATAGTATAAATTTGAGCTCTCACCATATATGCACAATTTCAATTACATTACAATTTCGATTACATCATATATTTCAATTTACAATATTGACCTCACTACATATCACTCAAACACTAGTATTTATCTTTAACTCTATTCCAGTTTGTACCCAGCATCTAAATTATCTGCAAAATAAACACTGAAGCAGTAAAATTGAAAAAGAAATATTTTTACAGTGTAAAATAAAATGTGTGTGTTTGAAAATTTTATTTGCCTTAGTTATTTGGGTTGTTCTCATCATTTATTTTAAATTCATACATACACGAACAACCTGTGACATGCACAGCGTATCACTGTACATGCCACAAGGCCAGGCACACCGATATACACTTGATAAAATTATAGGGACATGTGAGAACAAGGTAAAACCAGAGCCGAGACTGGATTCAAATCAGGTGCAATACGAAAACAAGAATAGAATGGTCAAGTACAAGTTTCAATGGCTGGAACAAGCTCGAACACACTTAAACCATATATGTATGTACACATAATAGTGAAGATTGCAACATCAAAAGCAAAAGGAGGTACACAAACTAGAAGGAGTAGGCAAACCCATATACATATGCAACTTGTCCATACACAAGACTCAAGATTACACCATATAACATGAATATGTACATGATCTTCAAATGAATCATTTCAGACCATGCTAACAAGTGCACAAGTGTGTCAACACATCTAGACCAATATACCATCACAACCAGAGGCACAATGATATGCAACCCAAATTAGTGAACAAGTGAATGGACTCCAAGAATAGAGAAATGGACACAAAGTAAAGAAGGCCACAAAGTTCTGGTTGAAGGCAAAACATGAACCAGAGTTCATATGCAACAACAATTTTAACTTGAATCAAATGCAACAGCAAGTTAATAAGCAACCATGTACAAGTGTAGCCTCAACAGTGAAGATCCACTTGAATAACAGCTCAACGAGCATAGTAAATCAACACAAGTTCATTTGCACAAGACTATAACATCAACAAAATGCACCAGTATCATGGACCCAAATGAAGGAGGACCGGTGAACAAGGTCAGGCAACATCAAGTACATGGCAGAATCAAGGCAATGCTCAAAGCAATAAAGATAGAAAATGAATCAAGCATGGATTGGTCAGAGCACACAACAACAGCAAGCTCAGTTTCAACAATGCAACATGAAGCAACACAAACAAACAGTTCAAATATTTCAAAAACAGTGGAGCAGCATGTATATTCATATGCAACAGCAATGAGAAGAACAAGGCATCACAATACACACACACACACACGCGTATATATGTATATATAAGGTGACACACATGAATCATTTCAGACTGCATGAACAAGACTTCAAATGTACATGGACATAATGCAACATCAAAACATCTACATATGCAACATAAAGACATTCGATTTAAAGCAGCAGTTGAAACAAGTTAAAAGCTAACAGTCTATATGAAGCAGAGTTTACAAAAAAAAAAATCAATGAAGCAGTTTGCAGTTTTACAAAAATCAGGGTAGCGGTGTTCAAACAAATTCAATGATCTTGTCATGCCAGAATCAAAGCCGTGGTGACCAAGGTAATAACAACAATATATCACAAGTACAATGAACAAGTCAAGGCCGAAATAAACGAAGCAAATTCGAAGTCATGGAGCAACACGTATGGATGAACGAGTCAGAATAAATCACAAGCATTCAAGAAATAATCGTATGGGTGAGCAAATTCACTGAAAATTTCAAACAAAATTATACGAACGAAAATTAAAGGATTCGTTCCCTATATAACCCAAAATCATCATCGGCAGTAAAAATATATTCGAGTTCAAGCAATTACCGAAAGCAATAAATCATAATACTCGAAACAAGTCGAGAATAATCAAAATTTGAAAAAGGCAAATGCATACTAGTTTTAAAATCATTCGATCACAAGAATTAGAACAGCCAAAGACGAACAAAGTAGCAATCGATTGACAAAGCAGTCCAAAGAAAATGCATACTTCAATCGAAGCAAAAGAACAAGCGGCAGCTTCAATAAAGCAAAGCCCTAAATTTTGAAAGAGGAACGAATGGCCGAAGGATTGAATAAAGGCAAAAGGGATCGGTAGATAAAAAGAAAAAGAAAAAAGGGACATCTTCTTTTATGTTAAAATGGGGTGGTCTTTTTATATTTGGGCTTGAATTATTATTAGGTTTATGTGTTTTTATTTTTTATTTGTAATTTTCTTTTAAAACATTGTGAATTTCTAGTAGTGTGACTAGGTTACGAACTACGGTTATGTAGTCTGAGAATTCACAACTCGATGGCTGAATTGTGGCAGAGTTTTGAGCATAGAGTTAGGTTAGTCGATAGCAGATGTTGCATGTTTACGTGTGTAAACATCTGACTACTTAATTTCTAGTAGAAACCTTAGGAGTAGCACACATGTAGGGTTTTGCCGAAGCTGGGTAAATCAGTGTTGTTCTATTTATGCTTTTATTATTCTGTTATTATTTGTGCTGCAATTATTATATATATTTTCACAATAATTTTTATTATTATTAGTGTCACCCTATTCACCACCCTTCTAGGGTAAAATCGATTCTATAACTGGTATTAGAGCTATGGACAAAAACCAATTTTAGTTTTAAATTTTGACTTTTCAAAAACTAATTTTTATTTAAAAATTTAAGTTTTTGAATGGCTTCTTTTAATAATATTTTTGCTGAGGGACAGTCCATAGTTAGACCACCTACGTTTAATGGTGAATATGCTTACTAGAAAAATAAAATGAAATTTTTTCTGAAAACCATTGATGCTTGGAATATTGTTGAGACGGGATATAGGATACCAACTATAGTGGTAGATAATCAGGAAATTGAAAAATCGATGGATCAATGGACAGATCTTGAAATTAAACTACATAATGCTAATGCTAAAGTTATGAATTCTATTATTTGTCCATTGGATCAAACTGAATTTAATCGTATCTCACATTGTCTAACTACGTAGGAAATTTGGAACACGATTGATGTGACTCACGAAGGAACCTCCCAAGTCAATGAATCTCATCTTGTCGTGCTTAGTAACGAATACGAGAACTTCACAATGGCCAAGGATGAAAATGTCAAAGAGATGTATAGATGACTTTCTAATCTCGTATAAAAATCATAATCTCTCGAAAAACCATATAAATAATTGGAAATATTCCAAAAAATCCTCTGAGTCCTTCCACGAAATTTTGAAGCAAAAGTTACGACCATTCAAGAATCAAAAGATCTGAAATAAATCAAAGTTCCTTAGCCTAGTATGAAGGTGGCAGAATCACAATGGGCAACAATGAAATATTATCGGTAAAGGTAAAATAGGTAATGGTACATTTATCTTGAATGATATAAAATATGTTGAAACTCTACATCATAATCTGATTCAAATCTGCCATATGGAAATAAACGTTGATTCTAATTTATGCAAAATTGTTGGCCAATTGTCTTTTTATGCCAAGAACACTATAAGCACTCTAAAGTCTTTGAACTTTTCATACAGATTTGCTTGAACTAACTATATTGCAAGTTTAGGTGATAAGAGATGTTGTTTTTGTATTGATTGATGATTACTCAAAATACACGTGGATATATTTGTTTATCTTACAGCTTCTAGATATGGCACTATGTTCACTGTTTGTTTATTTGCATGATTTTAATTCAAATTCAAAAGAATTTCATTTAAAAGCTGTAAAAAGATTTTTAAGGTATTTTTTGCAACTTTACGGTCTGGTTTATAACATCCGAGTAATGATAATCTCGAGTCAAAGAGAAATTCGGATGTAGATTGCAATAGTAATCTAGTTGATAGAAAAATTACTTGTGGAACGTGTTGTATGCAGATATGGCCGAAATCTTCCAATTTTCTTCCCTCTTTTTATTCCAATCCATCAACCTATTCGAGAAATATTCAACTGCAAAATTGTAGAACACATCGAGATCTTCCAATTCAACGGTTATGATTGAATATAATTGCGCGGATCATCGGCAAAGTGGCCGCATTTGATCGACGTTCACGCATGGGTTCCAATGCAACGGCGCGACCGAGATTGACCGTACACTAGGCGGCGGTGCCATTCGCGAAGTGCTTTGAGGTGATGTGGTTCGATCGTCGTGTAGAGGAGTGTAGAGGTCGCGGTAATTAGAATTTAGAGGCGCTATATGGGTTTGGTTGCATAAAAGAGTCTGGGGTGAAGAAGATGATGCGCACGGCCCAAATCTCTCCAAAGAATCGAACGGTCGAGATCTATTCAAGGTTTTAAAAATAAAAAAGAAATTAACAATAATTATATCTAAACAAGTTGCATAGGGTCTGTATTGACAAGCACTACATTTTAAAGCTGGTTTGGAGTTGATTGGAGCTAGTGTAAATTTTGGGTAAAATTAAACGGCTGTTTAATTTTATTCGGAATAAAATACTACAACTGCTATTGGAACCATAGTGAGTAAAACTTACTCTTTCTGATTTGCTGATATTTTTATATAAGTGAGAATAAATTTATTTTATGTTGATTAATGATTGTTTGGATGATATACGATATATTATCTATATATTGATTGGCATTTGGATGTATTCCTGTCTATTAAAGCAGATAAGACCCTATATGTTCCCGTGTATGAGTGGATGACCTTTTGTATGCGTGTTTACCTCGAAGCGGACATTGTACATATTTTTTAATATGTATATTTATCGAAGATGATTGGTTGGCGGGATCCAAATGGATTCCTCACCAGTATTGGTTTTATTTACAGACATTGATATATATGTTGTTATCATGTGGTATATGATGTTTGGATGATATAATTGATGTGAATCATCTTATTTAGTGCTATTGCAGCGTTGGCCCTATTTTTGGTCATTTAAAAATATTAAAGTGATGATTTCAAATTAAAAAAGATTTTCAAGTGATTTTGAAAATAGATGTTCCGTTAATTTTTGAATGGTTAAGGAAATGAATTTATTTTAAATAAATAAATGTTATAGTTTTTATGTTATAATAAAAATTATGATTTTTGTGAAACATACCTAAATGTGATTTTTGAAATATGTAGTTAACTATTTTGTAAATAGTTTAAATTGAGATTTTTGAATTATTATATATGGTTTGTATATAAAATTTATAAAATTGTTATTTTATAAATAAAAAAATGATGGAATTGTAAACGAGTTTTATAAGTGTTAAAATGAAGTTATAAATGAATCTTATAAGTGAATAAGATTTATGAATTGATGATATTATAAAATGAATGAATTTGTAAAAGTAAATAATTTATAATTTGGATTTTGGCATATAAGTGAGATTTATATGGAATTGGTAAATAAAGGAATTTTATACATCGAAGTTTTTGTAGAATACAAATGTGAATTTATAAACATTGTTTTATAAATCCGAAATCAACTTATTTTGATAAGTTAAACATGAATGCTTATTATTGGGTTCTTATTCGTGATTTTGGAGAGTGAATAATCCTTTAAATTAAATGCGTAGAAGATGAATTTGGTAAACGAATTATATTCACGATTTTGGACATTGAATAAACTTTTAAATTAAAAAATATGTTTTGAAAAGTGATATTTTTAAATGGATTTAAATAGTTTGAAGATGTTTTAAAATGTGTTAAGTATCGAATACATAGATTATAACATTCTTTGTTGAAATAGATGCTTTAGAGAAGTAAGGAAATGATGGCCTATAAAACTGTTGTTATAGTAAATGATTTTCGAAAGGAGATGTTTTGTGTAGTATATAGGATTTATATATTTATCTATTTTTCGAATCCCTATACTAGTGATTTTGGGTTGTCATAACTTTGTTTTACGCAACATTCGAATTTACCCAAATAAGTATGTTTAGTAGAATGTTTTCCATAAAGGATAAAATATATACTTAATCGTGATTTAAGTATATGGAATATTTTATAAGTGTTGAAAATAAATTGATTGATGAATTACTTATTATTAAATAAGTATATAGAAATGTTTTCCAATATTGAAATGTGGAAATGGTTGTGGAATTTTATCATTTTAAAGATAATTTGAAGTGAGTATTTGGAATATGATTTAATTAATAAAAAATTAATTAAAAGGGACTAGTGATTGCTTATAGTACTAGATACATGTTTGTTGCTTTGATAGTTAAATAAACGACTATCAAATTTGGCCATTTTAGTTCCTCGACTTGATGTGGGAACTATTTAGTGGTACACTTAGAGCGTAGCCTTCGTATAGGATTGATTATCGTTTGTGTTGAGGATGTTGATTCGTATAGTGCGGAGTATTACTCCAATCTATTGAGCTTTCTTCTTGGTCGAAGGATAGCAGGTTGAAAGTTGGAGACGTGACAAGTCTATAGACTTAGTTTATATATGAGGTTGAGAAACGCTTTTGCACTGTTGGTGCGAGGAGACTAGGATCGGTTTATTCGAAAACCACTTCGGATCAACATTTATGCAACGATTGTGCAGGTTGGTCGATGATATTGATATTCAGGATTTTCATAGTGGAGGACTGCTTGTTGATCGTTTGGGGTTAAAATCCCAATATACATCCAGTAGCAGTGGTCTCTTCATTATGAAATATCCAATGCAAGGACTAGTCGCTACTAATCCTATGGATTTCTCGACAGGATGTGATAGAAAAGTACATTCGGTTTGTCCTGTTCCCGGACAACTTGTATGGATGTTTGTCTGACATTGCGTTTCTAAAGATTACGTACATTGGTTTTTACAAACGTACATCAGTGGTGGTGGAAAAGGCAACCTCTCTTAGTTTAACACCCTCCTGGAGACATACGAGCTTAAAGGTTGTCTTTTTGTGGAAGGTAGTTAGTAGTCAACGGAAATGGCCGTGTGGCATTCAAAGTGATGTGACTTGTGATATGTGAAAGGTAATCGTTACCTCGGGCCTCATCAACTGAAAATGACCGAAACATGGTTATATGCGGCGAGGCTAAGTAGGTCGCTCCTATTAGGATATGATCATCCTCTTTTAAATATATTTCTTCCCGCTATTACGTTCGAGATGTAAATTATTGTGGTTTGTATGCTATGAGGGCCCTCGCGAATGGTCGGTAACAACCGAAGGATGATATATTCCGTACTATCTTGTTTCAAAGATAGGCCGATCTTGTATTGGTAGAGGTTCCTTTGTGATGTTCCTCGATGCATTCCTCTAGAGATATACTGGCGGAAGGTAGTCCCTTCACTTGGTCTTTTGTATGGAAATCCAAACTCCACTACGTGCCTGCCGTTTTGATTGTATTATCCATTTTAGGCTATATGCTGGAATTTAATTAATGTAGTAATTTCGGTTATGATTAATATTATTTGCGAAATAGACACTATTGTAATATAAGAGGATTGGATATGAAATGTTTTAGTTATTGTAAGGTAAAAACATGACTGTATTTATGCGTGGGCATGTCTTACGAGATACTTTTTCTTTGAAAAGGAAAAGTTTTGATAATTTAATAAATTCAGTTAGGTGGGTTTTCTCACGTTGGTTTACCAGACTGATCTAGGCGTTCTTCCCTTTCAATGCTCGGGTCAGACCGAGTATATTTACAATTTCAGATTTGGTGCTTTTAGAGCTTCAGCAGGCGAGTGGAGATCGCATACACGTATCTATTTATTATCTATTGCATTATTAGTTGTTATATATTATCGGCAATTATAAGGACAACTTATTATAGCTATTCAGGCTGATAACTAGCGATTGATTGTTGAACTCTGATTGATGTACGTATATACGGCTTTTGTTTTGTAAAGATCATTGATATGATATTATATGTTTTCCTTTGCGATGTGAGATTCTATATTGTTCTATTTTTTTCTCTTCCCTCTTTCTTCTCTTCTCTTCTTCTCTCTTACTTTCTTTCTCATGACTTTCCGTTAGTCTGTGCTTTTTGGGTCAGACATGTGTGATTTATTGTCAATTCAAAGGGTATGGATTTATGGGTCATCGCATTCTTTGTCGCATAAAATTCTAGGGGTTCCCTATATGCATTCGAGTGCAGTTTGGACAATGATAAGAGCACTGGCAAGTCGCCAACTTGCCTATGAAGATCACTATTGACATGCTTCTTCTTCACTTTCTCATTTTCTTCTTTTCAACTACTTAGCGATTAAAATTCTTTGTTAGCCTAGTGGGGTGGCCATTGTTCCTTCACGTTCTTTTGAACTAAATATGAAAAGATCTTTTGTAGACAATTTATTATCTACGAAACTAGTTGTCTTTGATTGTTTGCCTACGATTGGTAGGGTAGAGTATCTTGGATTGTCAGCAAAGTTTCTTGCACTAGGTTGAACAATCTATTTGAACTAATAAATCTAATCAATCAAAAGCATGCACTGACTTAGCAAACCGATCACTAATCAGGTACCAAGGCTGGAAAATAAAAGCTAAGTTGCACTATGCTGCTTTGTTAACGGGTGATCCTAGCACAAATCTGAATATCGAGTGGCTCGAGGTCCTCTTAGGAAACATGCAGTTGGGAGGATTTCCTGCATTATTTTTAGAAAAAAATTCATGTTTAAGACATGCTAAGTAGTAATATTGTCATTTAATGAGTCAAACTCGGGCTTTGATAAGAGAGAAGTGCTAGCCAGGTATTGAGTGGGGCTGCACTGGCTTAGAGTGGAAGCGTCTGTTGGCTTATGGGCTCTTCTGAGTTATAAGCGGTCTTGTGTAGAGTAGCGGATAAGCCCAGCCCGAACTGAAGTGCATGGAGCTTGAGGGTTCCCCTTGGTGACATCTTGTCTATCGTTAGGTAATCGTAGGTCTTGCCTCAAGCTAGGGGCATGGATGGCTTGAACACTCATGTATAAAGGTATGGTATAATGGTAAGCGAGCGATAGGTACCATGGCCGTCACCTACAAGAATTTAATAGATAGAAATGGTAATGAGTGGACGTATATGTGCATCATTCTATGGTTGGGTGGTCCTGGAATGAAACTAAGTACTTAGAGGCTTGAAGGTCATCGAGGTGACACATTGCAATAAGGAGCTACAAGCAGGCCCAGCTCGAACCTAAGCACTTAGTGGCTTGAAGGTTATCTAGGGTAACACGCTGCAACAAGGAACTACAGTTAGGCCCGGCTCGTGCCTAAGCACTGAGGTGCTTGAAGGTTCTCTAGGATGACATGTTGTAGTAAGGAGCTATAGATGAGCCTGACTCAAAGCTAAGCACAAAGGGGTTTAAAGGTTCTCTATGGTGACACACTACAATAAGGAGCTATAAGAGGACTTTGCTCTAACCTAGGGACTGAAGGGCTTAAAGATTCTTTGGGGTGACACACTACGATAAGGAGTTAGGTCAAACTCATTTCTATGCTGGCACCATAAATGATGTGCTTCAGCATCACTTAGGGTAAAAGCACCGGTTTAGAAAACAGTATCCCATCATATACGAAGGATGGACAACATCACGTGTGAGGGGTACAAACCATTGTAGTCGCATAGCCAATCATCCATGTGTTAGACACGAAGGGGAGAGACATCTCACTCAAACAACTAGGGCAGTGAGTAGTCCCTGATTAAGGAATTGAATGCATGGTGATTCAATATTACTAAATAGTCTAGCTATCCTAGACAAGGAAATGGATTCTTGGGAACTCATTCTCATGAAGAATCGATAACGGCTCGTGCCACTTAGGTAGCAATGGTTAATAGTCCTCCCAAGGTAATGAGCACATGATAATTCATCTTACTGGATAGCCTTGGTGAAGGTGCTGAATAGTCCAGCTTTGGGATCTTCAACACATTCTTCATAAAAGGTTATGTCTATGGAAGCAAGCTTTGGAAATGTACTATCGATGGAGTTTGGGCATCCTCGAACATATGTACATGCCACTTTCGAATGTTATTGAGAGCGAAGACGAATGAAAGAACTATCTGGAGACCTACAAGGAGGTTGCTTTCGGCATTAGTGAGAGTGTTGGGTCACTAGGATATATTTGATGGAGTTTTCACTGGGTAGACAAGATTACATAGGGGTTACCTTACCTTCGGGTTTTTTCATGAAGTAGGATGACCAAAATGGTCTGAATCTCGAGGTAGATGTCTAAGCGGACGGGCACAATCCACTTGATTCCTCCCTACTAAGGACCACCCAACATGAGTCATCCCTACTAGGGGACCACCTAATGCCTTAGAAGTGGTCATACATGAGGTTCTTATTGCAATTGAACTACTACTTGGATGGCTAAAATCATGCTGTAAAATAGGAGCAAGGTGCCTCTCTATTAATCTGGGTGAATGGACTCGATGAGAGACAGATGGCAAAAGAAAGGAACTTTTGGCTGAGATGAAGGTCAACAAAACTGTTCCAAGAGCATTCTATACCATGCTTTGCATTAAACACACTTGTACTTGTAGTATAGTTGTATGAAATAAAACATGCTTCTTATCTGAAGTAGGTATGTTTAGTTGTATCTCTTGTCGCTTTGCTCTCGCATGCCAAGGTGGAAGGATGGGCTGAGCTGGTTTGTTAAGACCATTAGGGCGATGAAGACCTCATGAAAGCCGAGGGTCTAAGCTGTGTGATTTGAGATGGAATGTAGGTTGCAAATAGTGGTATCAAAGTTGGGTCATTGACGAGCCATCCTCGAGATAGTCTCAAACTATGTCGATCTTGGAATAGCTGAGGGAGAGATGCTTGAGTAAGCGGACTGGCCTAGAGCTGGGTTTCAAGTGGAAAAGAGAGAGAATTTGTTGGTAAATGGGGAGATAGGCTTAGATGAGCTTGTGCCTTTTTTTGATGGGCATGCTTGTTGCTCAGGTTGTTATGCCAAGAGGCTTTACCGATAGAAGGCGTGACGACCAATTGAGCAGTGGAGCGGACGCTAGCCTAGAATGAATTCAGTTCATCATCACACATAAGAAAACCCAATCGACCTACCCCCAGCCATAGCTGGCTTGCGAGCTGACTTGGTCCAGTGGGCCTAGATTGGAGTGGGCCAAGCCAAGATACTTTGATTAGTTTGCCTTCTTATTTACAAAAAAATTGAGTAACAAATCATTTCACGTCTTAGTAAATGAAGTTCAAACCATTAAATATCATAGCACTAAATTTCCGAGGGCATGTTGGGGATTGCATTCAAAACTAAGGTGCTTCTTGTCTGGTACACCCATCTAAAATCAAGATGATGATCTTTATAGGTATTTCTTGTTTCTTAAGCATGATACATATATAGATTATCACTCTTCTTCTCCATGATTAAGAATCTAATAAGAAGGAATCCAACTAGTACATGCAAAAAGACTTAAGCTATTTAAAAACATTAATGTTGCAGCATACAAACATAAATTAACAATATTAATGCAACCGATCCTAGAATTTTAATTTCTGACTGCATACCATTAGAAGCTTAACTATCATCTAAAACATATTATGCAGAATTAGTTTATGTTGATCATCATCTATTTATCTATTTAGGGTACTGTTAAAGGGATGCCACTTTGAATATCAGAGGATTTTTGGTAGGGATCACCGAATTTGGGTAAGTTTTTTGGTTTAGGGTCACCTAACCTAGTATATATTTTCAGATGGGTGCTGATCAAACTTTTTAACTACCTAATTTCTAAAAATGGAATCTCTTTAACAACGACCTTATTTTACTCAAAGTGATGAAAATGTTAATTGTTTCGATAATACATGATATATAAAAATTGAGTCAAACAATATTGTAGTCTATAGAAGGAAAAATGTACTTAAAAGTTTTTTCGTCCATTATATTTTAGTTTTTTTAAATTATGCATGAACAGATTATGATGTCTTTGAATTTTTTGAAATAGACATGTCTGTCCTACATAATCAGCACACTTATTTTTATTTTATTTATTGTTTTTACTGTGTTTAGTTAATGTTTACATAGTACATTAGTTTTATCCCATATGCAAAAAACATGTCCAGCAACTATGACCATAAAAGGTAAAAGAGTAATATAACAACTACTACACTTCAAATAACTAATGGAAATTACGGACTTGACTTCTCATTCTTTATTTAAAAAGAACTAGTTTGGCAGTTTTAGTAACTGAAAGTGTGTCACGTCCACTTTGTGTATTTATACAAACTCTGCGTAAACCGTACAAATTCTCATCTTACACACATACTCCTGCTACACCAATGCTTTCCCTAAACAATTATTTCCTTTTCTATCATACTCTAGACATGTGAGATGATTAAAGGTTATATTAGAGAATAAAAGGGGAAAATTGAATAAAAGCTATACATCTTAGAAGAAAAGGAAACATACCTTAGATATTGTCAAGTCAATTGCTACCACCAGATCTTAACTTTTCCCTCCCATTTGTTCTCATCAAAATATGATGAACATTTAATAAAGTCAAAGAGAAAACAAATAGCTATGAATCAAGAGTAAATGTATCAAAATTTTATATTTCCAGCTTAACATCAAACATGAATTATAACACTCATTATTATTTAAATACATATCCCAAATAGAAAATGAATGGCGATTTAAAAATATATACATGTATGTTGATTCTATAATGTATGGTTTAATCAGTAACAAACTTAGTTTACAAATTTTTTTTCGACTGAAGTATTTATGTAAGAATAATTTTATCCCTAACCCATCAGAAATGAGATCAACATAATTATACATATACATTGTCATGATGTCTTTAGATGAGGGAAAAAGCATTGATTGATGGGTTAATATACATTAATGCTAAAAATATTCAGCATAGGTCGGATACTCTTGGGTTATGTGACACTTCTGCTAGGAAATCAAATCTACGGTTTCGGTGACAACAACTATACAATGGAAATCGAACATACATATATATTGATATATATATATATATATAGGTACTTGCTAGAACAACATCACTAGAAAGACAAAAACAAGGCTCAAATGACACTACAAGAGAATACAAGTTGATAGGAATAAAGAAGAACAACAAAAGGAGCACAAAAACTAATATGCACAATATCAGACATTTGGGTGCGCAAGCCAGACATTTGAAACAGTTCTCTGGAACAACAGACAAACTGAACTAGACGTCTGGCAGTTGCACTCAAATGTCTGATCGACTACTATATTCAAAAATATATACAGTATCAGACGTCTGAAACATATCCCAGACGTCTGATTTCAAACTCGGATTTCAAATAAGAACTTCAACTGCCACATTCAAATGGACATCTCCGCTTCTCTTCGCTGCAACTCTTCATCGTCAACAGAAGAAACTATAGAGCACTCGTTAATGGATGCAACTACTCAAAATACTTATCTACAACTACATATAGCATCAAGAATCAAGAGAACAAATCACCTTACTTACTTACTTACGCTCTCTAATTATATACTCTATCATATATTCTTGATCTCTGCAATATATACCTGTATTCACTCTTCCATATATTCAGTTCTTCATAGACGTACTTTTTAGATATATATTGGAAGAAATTGTACTAATTAGTCAACATCCGTGTTATACTAGAACACACGTTTGACAAGAACAACTTATTGTAACCAAGCCCGTTCCTTCGGGCGAAGCGAGGGTGTTTGATAGTCGAATTACAAAGGGGAGCTTCGAGATTGGACGTAGGACGGGAGGTCCAAACCAGCATAAAATCCTCATGTGCTTGTTCTATATTTACTTAGATTAATATTGTTTTAGTTGCATCATATATTTTGTTATATATACTTGCATATACACTACACGATCCACCCTGTAGACTTTCAATTGGTATCAGAGCAAGGTTTGATCAAAATACGGTAACATGTTTTTGAATCACTTTAATATGTCAAGTATTTTTCAAGAAGGTCAATCCACAGCACGTCCCCCACTTTTTAATGGTTCTAATTATGCATATTGATCAACACATATGAGAATTTTTATGGAAGCTAACGGATTATAAATTTGTTCAACCACTCAAAATAAATATGAAGCACCTGACATGTTATGAACACATGGAACGACCTACAAAAAACCGCAGCTTCTAATAATGCCAAAGCTATGAATGTTTTATTTTGTTCATTAGACAAGAATGAATTTTCCCTGTCATGTTATGTAACACTGCATATGTTATTTGGCATACCTTACAAGTTACACATGAAGGCACAAACAAAGTTAAACAAACTAAAAATTTCAATTTTACAAAATCAATTTTCATCATTTAAAATGAAATAAAATGAATCTATGGTAGACATGTACTCTAGATTCCAAATCATTAACATGATTTAATGGCACTTGGAGTCAAATCCACAAATTTTGGCATAATATCTAGAATACTCAATTCTTTAACCCCAAAGTGGGAAAGAAAAGTATTAGCTATCGAAGAAGCTAATGATCTTTCAACACTCTCAGTTGAAGAATTAATAGGAAATTTAATGTCCTATGAAGCTAATTTGCAGGCAAGAAAAGAGAAAAATTCGAAGAAGAAAAACATAGCATTCCCAGTAACAAATGAAGACACTGATTTAGACGAAAAAGAAATCGTATTTATTACCAAAAACTACAACAAATTCAAGAAATCTAAAAAAATGACCAGATTTCAGAAAGGATGAAAATCAAGCTCTAAAATCATACGTCAATCAAATGTTATGAATGTGATCAATTTGGACATATGAAGAAAGTTGTCCCAAGCTCAACAATGATAAAAAGAAGAACAAATTTGAAAAATTCGAAAGGTAGATAGCTTTCAAAGTAACATGGGATGACTCAGATTTTTCATCATCATCAGACAATGATAGCAATAGTGATGGAGAACAAGCTAATGTATGTTTTATGGCACAAATTGATGAGGTATGTTCCGAACTTAGCTATGATGAATTATTAGAACTTAGCATGGAATTAGATGATAAATTTAGGCAAACTAAAAATTAAATAAAGAACATATAGCCAAAATAAATAGATTAGAACTTGAAATACGAATGTTAAAAGATGAAAAAATATTTTAGAGGAAGAACTAGAATTATCTCAAGAAAAAATTAAAAGTAGATTAGTTGAAAATACGAATATATCTAATGATTTTGAAAATATTAGACTAGAAAAGGATAACTTGTTAAAAGAAAATACCAACTTGAAAAGTAATATAGAAACATTAAAAATTGAAAATTTAGAATTAAAAGAAAAAATTTATAAAATTACAAATAATGTTTCAAAATCTAAAAAAGAAAACAAGATTTGGAAAATCATATCAAAACTTCAAAATAGTCAGGTAATAGAAATGGAATAGGATTTAAAAATATTCCTGAAAAAGGAAATAATATTGACAAATATAGTTTTATTTATCAAAAGACTAAAAGATCACCTAAGTCTAATACGAATACCAAAAATATAAAAATTTGGATACTTAAAACAAATAATAAGCTGATTTGATAAAAGCATATTAACAATTTTTTAGATAATGTAGTCTATAATAAAAATTATGTTCATGAAGGTACCAAACCTTCTTGGGCATGGTAACCTGCTCATCCTAACATGTAGGACCCTAACAAAGTATATGGGTACCAATTAAATTATCTTTTGTTTTGCAGGTGCCAAAAATAAAAAATAAGGAGAAACGGATACTTGATAGTAGATGCTCCAAGCATATGACCGAAAACTCAAAAATGTTATCAAATATAACATACATCGATGGTGGAATGGTAACTTTTGGAGATAACTCAAAAGAATACATTGTTGGCATCGAAGAAGTCATCAACTCTGGTATCTCTAATTCTCCTATTATTACAAATGTTTGTTAGTAGAAAATTTAGAACACAACCTACTTAGCATAAGTCAATTATGCGATAAAGGTTTTCAAAGAAATTTCGAAAAAGATAGATGTAATATTTTCAACAATAACAAACAACTTATCTTTGAGGGTTTTAGAAAAAAAATATTTATGTCTTAAATACGAATATAAATCGAAATTCAAATTTATATTTAACCGCCAAACATGATGATACATGGTTGTGTCATAAACGATTTTGTCATATTAATTTTAAATACATCAATAAATTAGCAAAATATGAGCTAGTTAGAGGTTTACCTAAAACAAATTATAAAGTAGAAAATTTATGTGATGATTGTCAAATCGGAAAACTAAAGAAAAGCTCTTTTAAATCTAAAAATAATATTTCTGCAAAACAACCATTAGAATTATCACATTTAGATTTATTTGGTCCAACTCAAGTACGATCAAAAATCACAACAAATATGTTGTCGTAATAGTTGATGATTTTTCAAGATATACATGGACTTTATTTTTAAAACATAAAAGTGACACCTTTGGAATGTTTAAAATTTTTGCTAAAAGAATTCAAACTCAAATGGATTTGAAAATTAAGAATATTCGAAGTGATCACGGTGGAGAATTCAAAAATGATATTTATACCAATTTTTGAAAAAAAAAGTATAAGTCATAATTTTTCTTTTCCCCGCACATCTCAACAAATTGGTGTAGTAGAAAGGAAAAATCGTACGTTATAAGAATGTGCACGAACACTATTAAATAGTAGCGGTTTACCAAAACATTTTTGAGCTAAAGCTAATGTTGTGGCTGTTATGTTTTGAATCGAGTAACTGTACGACCTATGACTAAACATAATTGTTTTGAAATATTTTTTGAAAGAAAACCTAAAGTATCATACTTTAAAACTTTCGGATCAAAATGTTTTAGACTAAATACAAAAGATAATTTGGGGAAATTGGATCCGAAGGCCGATGAAGAAATCTTTGTTAGATATTCGGATCGTAGCAAAGCGTATAAATTTTTTAATTAATGAACTAACACAATTGAAGAAAGTTTACATGTTTCGTTTGATGATAATTTTCTTAACCATCAAACTAATGACGACGAAGAAATAATTCCAATAACAAATACAACAAATTCTTATAATAATGAGACAAATGCACAAAATAATACGTTAATGTCATCTCCTATAATTCTAAAAAATCATCCAAAAGATAATATCATTGGAGATCTTAACTCCAGAGTAACTAGAAATCAACTTAACCAAATAAGTTATGTAGCATTTGTATCAAGTTTCGAACCGAAAAATTATAAAGAAGCTTCAAACGATAATTTTTGGATAATAGCTGTGTAAGAAGAATTAAATCAATTTGAACGTAATAATGTTTGGGAATTAGTATTAAGACAGAAAATCAATCAGTTATTGCAACAAAATGGATATTTAAAAACAAAGTAGATGAAAACAGAAATGTAGTTAAAAATAAAGCACGTTCTGTCGCTTAAGGTTATAATCAAGAAAAAGTATCGACTACGATGAAACTTTTGGTCCAGTAGCAAGACTCGAGGCCATACGTACATTATTTGCTTTTGCAAGTCATCACAATTTTAAATTATTTCAAATGGACGTCAAAAGTTCTTTTTAAATGGTTTTATTAAAGAAAACGCGTATGTTGAACAACCTCCATTGTTCGTTCATGAAAAATAGCCCGATCATGTTTTTAAATTACACAAAGCCTTATATGGTTTGAAGCAAGCCCCTCATGCCTGGTACGAACGTCTTAAGAATCATTTAATCACACCTGGTTTTCAATAGGTAAAATAGATACAACTTTATTTATTAAACGAGAAAATAACGATATCTTAGTTGTGCAAATTTACGTAGATGATATTATTTTTGGTTCAACCAACGAAAATCTTTGTACTTAATTTTCAAACATTATAAAAAAACGAATTTGAAATGTCTCACATGGGGGAGTTAAATTTCTTTTTAGGTTTACAAATAAAACAACTTGAAAATGGTATTTTTATCCATCAAGAAAAATATTGTAACGGTCAATTACGTCGTTTTGAAATGGATAAAACTTCAAGCAAACCAACACCAGTGAGTACTAGTGTTCAATTGGAAAAATATGATAACGGAAAAGATTTTGATGAAAAATTATATCGTAGTATGATTAGCTCCTTACTATATTTTATGGCTAGTCAACCCGACATTATGATGTGCGTATGTCTTTGTGCCCGATTTCACGCAAAACCAAAAGAATCTCACCAAAGAGCTGTTAAATGTATCTTACGATATCTATCTAGTACTAGAGATTACTGTTTGTTTTATCCTGAGGGATCATCGTTTGAACTAGTTTCTTATAGTGACGCGGATTTCGGTGGATGTAAAATAGATCGTAAGATTACTAGCGAAATGTGTCATTTTATTAGACAATCATTAGTTTCATGGTTTAGCAAAAAGCAAAATTGTGTCTCCTTATCCACTTGCGAAGCCGAATATATTTCAGCGGCTCTAGCATGTGCATAAGTGATATACATGCAACAGACGTTTAAGGATTTTGGCAAAGTTATCAATAAATCACCAATATATTGTGATAATACGAGTGCAATAAATCTATCAAAAAATACTGTAAATCATTCATGCACTAAACGTATAGATATACAACATCATTTTTTACATGACAATGTAGAAAAATGAATTATTACATTAGAATACATAACCGAGAATCAAATAGCAGATATTTTCACAAAACCACTAAATGAACAAAAATTAGTTAAACTGCGACGAGATTTAGGAATATGTTCTCTTAAATCTTCTCAACTAATACAACATTTTCATTCATTGTATTTTTGGCTCAAATTTTTTTATCCACAAATCAAAATTGTTAACATTAGCCAACAATTTTTTAGAAATTTGTTTTCTGCGATTACCTATGTATAACCTCTAAAATCATGTATAATAGCCTCTTTTACAAAACAAATGGTAAATAATATATAGATTTCATATTCCTTTTTATAAAAGAAAACAAAAGCATGTCTTATGACGACTCTCATCTCTCCTTCTCAGCACCAACAACGGATAGTTCAGCGAATACACCTCATCGCCTTCCTACTCCTACACCAGATCAGGAACCGACCTATAAGTGGCCTTCCTACCACATAGGATTCACTCCCTATAGGAAGAAGTCCAAATGATCTCTATTTGTCTCTCCAAACACCAAGGAGAAAATCGATGAGATACATCACTACCAAACGCAACAAATAGATTTACAACGAGAATTATACTCTGAACAAAAGATCACAGCGCGGCGACTAAGTTTTTTGGAGCAAGTAGCAATCAAATTTTGCAATTCACGGAAGAAATATGTACATGGACCACTTCCGATTCCTTGCAATCCTTTGGATCCCTCTACATCTTATCGTACAACTTTGGATCCTTCACCTAGGCGATTATCTAGTTCCCCGAGAACCAACAAGCGTGGAAATATATGGTCTCCACTCAAGCCATGGAGGGATGACAAGTTTGAAGATCGTAATGCTCCATCATCATCTAAATAAATTTACTTATTCTCATTATATTTTTATCTACGCATATTCGTATTCTGTTTCACAAATAATAATATTATGTTTTACTAAAATCGCAATCTCCCGAAAAACAAGCAACATCCTTCAAAAGTAGGCTATTTTTAGACAACCAGCCATTTTAGACGTCTGAACAATACCATCAGACGTCTGTATCACACAATTCTTTAAAGTTGTGCATATATCAAACTTCTGATATAACCTTCCACGCGTCTGAAAATACTTTCCACCTTATAAAAAACACAACGGCCTATTTCAGACGTCTAAATTTTATTCCCAGAAGTCTGAATAAACTTTTTGTATTTTTAACATAAAAACAAGGTCAATTTCAGATGTTTAATCTTACTTCTAGACGTCTGAAAAAACCGTCTTCCTTTCAAAATTTACAAACCAATCAATTCCATTGTCTGTCACCAACAACCAGACGGATGATTCTATTTACTGTCTTTAAACTAGGTTAAATCAGACGTCTGATTCACCTTTAAGACATCTGAAATTCAGTCGACACTCTTAAGTACCCTGATAACGTCTATTTTTTTCTTTTCTCACTTACGTTTCATTTCATTTCTACCGCAAAGTCGATTTCCTATTTCTCAAAATCGCTTTCTCCTCCAACTCGCTCGAATCCATGGCTCCAAAAACTAAAAACCCTAAAATCTCTAAGTGAAAGCAAGACCAAGCTACTTCATCCAACCCGCAAGTTTGCTCTGATGATCAAATTGAGCGATGGATGAATCGTGTACCATATTCAATCAAGAGATATGAGGATATTCAAAATAAGAAGCTTCATACATATCCATTTTATAATTTGCTAAAGTTCCCAATGTATGATTTGGACGAAATGTACGAAAGTACTGGATTAGAAACATTGATTTTCTTCAATCCCACTAATATCCAAATCGATTAGCTAGCCATATTTCTTTTCTATGCTAATTTAGATAGCACAGCAGTTTGGAACACTGACAACGATGATAATTAGCTATGGTCAAGTGTTTATGGCAACACAATTAGACTTACTCCAGGGATCATAAGCCGAACTCTCGGATGTTCCGACACCCGAAAAGATTTATATAATATTCCGGATATGCGACTCAACTGAGAGATAATATCGCACATCAAATATGTAAAGATGAAATGCCAAGATTTGCATCAAAATACCTAAGACTAAGGTGAGACTTCTCACTAAAATGATCATCAACTATCATTCCTTGCCTTGGTAGTCATGAGCAAATCATAGAATTAGAGCACAAGGCTCTACATGCTATATTCAGTGGAACAAGGGTTAATTGAGCAAAACTTATATTTGACGAGCTCAAACATTTTTGGACTCGATCGCGTCCATCCATCATCTATCCCATGTACATCATGAGACTTCTAGGAGCTCACAACATCCCCTCATATTTATCCACTTTTGAAGAGATTTCTTCGAAATATACGTCCATAAATTTTTTCTCTCTAATGCACTTACAGGAAAATCCTCTGGATTTTATATCATTTGAAGAGTGGATGCAACGTCGTCAAGCCGGAAAAACTAGGCCTCCACCTCAAACACAACCTGAACCATCACAAGAAGTAGAGCAACATCATGAGAATACTCCTCCTCCCGCTGCACCATTTGATTATACGTTCCATGATGACATTTTGGAGACTCGCATTGAGACGAATCCAAATGAGAGTATTTGCGACTTAACTCTCAAAAATCAGCTTATTTTATGTCGAAATCAAAAATTATTAGCTAAGCGCATTGATAGTTTTGAAACATCTTTTGCCTCTTGCCTAGCCACAATTGAAGCGTCACTTTCAACTGCATTATTTGTTCTAAAAGCGGTTCTTCAGTTTCGTGGTCATAAACCACCTTCAGAAGATTGGCCAACTCCAATGCCTTCTCCTCCTCCTTCAAAACATTCCAATCTTTTTGACAAGGAAACAAGCTATCTCTTCCAAGAATAAAGATAAAGGAGATGATCAAGATAAAGCTTCCCAAAAAAAATCCTTAGATTTTTTTAGGATTCCATTTTTTTGAATCAAAATGAAAAAAAATCTATGTGTTTAATTAATTAATATGATTAATGAAGATTGTTTTTTGTGTGTTACTTCTGTGTATATTCATGTAACCTTACATAGATTGGTAAATACTAAAATGATATGAACATGATGTTTAAAGTTAAAAATTATTAATGCTCTTTGATAATGCAAAAAGGGGAGAAATAATAGAAAGCACAATAAATAATGGAAAGGGCATATTCAAGGATAGATTTATAAGATTATATATAAGTACATTGTATAGTTGTCATCATCAAAAAGGGGGAGATTGTTAGGAAATCAAATCTACGGTTTCGATGATAACAACTATACAATGGAAATCGAATATACATATATATTTATATATACAGGTACTTTCTAGAATAAAATCTTTAGAAAGACAAGAACTAGGCTCAAAGGACACTACAAGAGACTACAAGTTGATAGGAACAAAGAAGCACAACAAAAAGAGCACAAAAACTGACATGCACAATATCAGACGTTTGGGTGCACAAGCTAGACGTCTAAAACAGTTCTTTGGAACAACAGATAGGCTGAACTAGACGTTTGAAAATTGCACTCAAATGTCTGATCTACTACTATATTCAAAAATATATATAATATCAGACATCTAAAACATATCCCAGACATCTGATTTCAAACTCGGATTTCAAATAAGAACTTCAACTGCCACATTCGAATGGACATCTCCGCTTCTCCTTGCTGCAACTCTACATCATCAACAGAAGCAACTGTAGAGCACTCATTAATGGATACAACTACTCAAGGTACCTATCTACAACTATATATAGCATCAATAATCAAGAGAACAAATCACCTTACTTACTTACGCTCTCTAATTATATACTCTATCATATATTCTTGATCTCTGCAATATATACCTGTATTCACTCTTCCATATATTCAGTTCTTCATAGACGTACTTTTAGATACATATTGGAAGAAATTGTACTAATTAGTCAACATCTATGTTATACTAGAACACACATTTGACAAGAATAACTTATTGTAACCAAGCCTATTCCTACGGGCGAAACGAGGGTGTTTGATAGTCGAATTTCGAAGGGGAGCTTCGGGACATAGGACAGGAGGTTCGAACCAGTATAAAATCCTAGTGTGCTTATTCTATATTTAGTTAGATTAAGATTTTTTTAGTTGCGTCACATATTTTGTCATATATACTTGCATATACACTACACGGTCCACCCTGTATCAACTGCGTCCATACAGAATCCATCTTTCATGCATAAGCCTTTAACCATTAAATTTCATGTTTTTATAGAAATATTTCATCTGTGTATTACTTTTCATATGGAGCATGTACATGACTTGTCCTCAATACCCACTACTGTTCCAATCAAAATTTAATACATTTTGTTTATGTTAATCTTACCCATTCATACTTGAAAAAAATGGATTGATAGAAAATGATAGATAAGATGATGTCGCATGATATATAATAATAAAAAACAGAATGTTAGTAACTCACGCTTAACTTAGACTATGATATATAATACTAGTATTCTTCTTAAGAGCATAATAGTTCATCTCTGAATAACCATGTAATAATTACTCATAAAATGTTCAACCCAATCATAGCCATGTTTTCAAGAAGCAAACTTTTAAGGCAATCTAAGAGTATTTTCTCTCATCTTTGATGTTTAGGAAAAAAAGGAAAAATGTTAGAAAAGTTAACAAGTGAAGAAATCTAAATTATTTTTGGATGTAAAAAAATATTCAAAAAGCATAAAAAACCAAGAAAACTGAATGTAAAATACAAAAATAAAAAAGAAAAGGAAAAACTAAATGAAAACTCAAACAGAAATCATACTGATCCACATCCATAATCCCCAACTCTAATCTAGATGTAAATATGTCTTCCGAAAGAGGTTTGTAAAGAAATAAGAAAGCTGCATTTCAAAAAGATGATGTCCTCTTTCGAAATATGATCTCGAATGAAATGATGTCTTACATCTATATGTTTAGTATTTGAGTGGTGAACAAGATTGTTTGATAGGTCAACTGCATTTTTACTATCACGCTTTAAGGGAATGTATTGAGGTATTAAGCCAAAGTCTAATAAAGTTTTTCTCATCCATGAATTTGAGCACAACAGTTGCCCAAGGCAATATATTCTACTTTAGTAGTACTGTAAGAACCCTGTATTCGGTGATTATTTTATTGTATATTTTATTTCTATTGGATTGAATTTCCTGATTTAAAACTTTATTTTATTTATTAAAATGAATAAATTTTGTTTATCAAATATAAATTTTGATTACTATGTGAATTATATTTCCAAACATGAATAAATTGAATATTTTTCTAGAAATTAAATTTTGGTCATTCTGGTCAAACTTTGAATTTTAAATTTTAAATTTAAATATTTGAATTTTTGATTTTTATTATGAAAATAGATTAGATTTTAAGAATACTGCTTTTCGTTTCGTTGAAATCGGAGTTATATTGTGAAAGTTATGTTTTTTCAATATTGGGTGTAAATTGTTTAATTTTTTAGCAAAGCTAGCCGGCTTTAAAGTGGGCCGTGCCACTGTGTATAAATATGGGAAAACAGGTGCCCTGCACATGCACAGAGCAACTAAAACAGGCAAAAATAAAAGCACAGGAGTTAGGTAGAATAGCCTAAACTACTAGAACAGCAAAACTATTCTTCCACAGAAGCGGAAGAGCAATCGCGTCCATCCGCAGAAGGAGGACCAATAACATGAGAATACCCAGAGAAGAGAGCAGCCAGACGAGGATCATATCCAACCGAGTCAGGTGAGTAAAGAAATTTCCTATCCCAAGTAACATCATAAAACCTACTTTTGTTCTCGTCTCCGATTTCACCAACCGTAGTGAGGCACAAACCATCTCCCTCAATATGGTAAATAAGGTAACGATTCTCGCCTCCTAAAGCACTAATAAAAGCATAAAAGGTGTCTTTCTCAGGCGAATATCTCATGTCAGAAGGAGCGTGAACCCAAGCACGCTCTTCCGAATCCCAGGAGATGGAGACAGAAGAGGAAGCAGAGGGATCCACCTCCAGGGACGCAGGAGTAGTACCAAATGCAGGGGCTAAAGCAATCACTGAAGAAGAAGGATCCACGCAATCCGAAGAATCATCAGGAGGGTCCCCAAGGGGGGTGACAACAACGGGAGCAAACAGAGCATCAACTAAGGGAACAGCAGGAGGATCCACAATGTGGGGGACAACAATGGGAACTAACAGAGTATCATCTAAAGGAACAGGGGGAGCATCCTTCCTTACCCACTTCCGGAGAGGCGGACGAGGAAGAGGAATCCGGTCAACAAAAGGAACAACCGGACCAGAACAGGCATCAGCACAATGTCCAAAGGACTGACATGACGTACAAATCTCAGGTTTCCAACTATAGCGTACTCTAACCTCAGCTACATGACTCTCATCTACTTTGACTTTTAAAAACATAGGCAATGGTTTGTCTGGAGTAATCTCAATTAGAGCTTTAGCATAAACTAGCTTCTTTCTGGCCACAGTATTAGCATCATAACATATCACCTTACCTACAAGTCCAGCAAGCCAGTCGATCCCGATAAGGGGCTGGAGAACAGAAGGAATATGGGAAAAATGAGCCCAAACAGGAATGGATAAAACTTGCTCCTTCGCACGATCCACAGAAGGGCTCCACGTTGTGATAATGAATGGTTTTCCATCAATTAGAATTGGATTTGCCTCCAGAATTCTTTGCCTTTCATCACTACGCGAGAACTTAAAAAAGAACATTTCATTATCAAAATGCACACTCAATCCACCTCTTGGCTTCCACACCATGTTGCACCTCGACTTAACTAAGTGGTAGGGAGGATTGGAGTCCAGAAAGAAACCGACCAAGTGCTCTTTCCAATAATCAATACCGGCCTCAATCACTTCCAAAGGCGGAATCATCACACCCCCATTCTCGACAACTTCAAAACGACGAGGCGAATGAATACCCGCATTACTAGGCATCTTGGAAAACAAAGAAGACCACTTAAACTCAGGGCGAGGCAACGGAGGGACGACCCTATTAGTTAGAGAACCACCAGACGAGGGAATTATGTCTGCGGCATTACCACAAGCACTTGAAGTGCCACCCAATACATCAGCGACAACACATACATCAGTAGCCACCACACCACCATTTGACACTACTGTATTCATGTTATCAAACGAAATATCATCGGCCCTCGACACCCCCAATATTGACTTTCCCCCATAACTGTCATTGTTTACAGATCCAACAACAACAGCAGTAGAGTCCACAGGCAAACCAACTTCCACCTTCGACCATGCCTTATCAGCAGAGGAAGCTAAAAACGGCGTTAAGGAGGTCTTACCTGCAACTGCTTTGATGCCAGGAACAGCCGAGTCTAGGTCTGACAAAAAACCAGAGAGAGGCAAATCGCTCACCGCCAAAGACAACTCGCAGTCGCTAATCGAAGAGAGGGAAGCAGGATACACGCTGACACACGGCGCCGAAACAGATTGAGCCAATTTAACAATATTGTTTATTTTAAATTATATAAATAATCTTTTTATTTGTCATATCTTATTCAAATTTGTATTATATGTTATGTTACATATATTTTTTTCTTTTAAATATTTTTAAAGTGATGTTTGAATTTTTCCAAAGCTTATTGAATTTATTTTCAAATTTTAGAGGCTAGTTTTTATTTTTCTGCTATTTTCTTCATTTAAATTATATTTAATTAAAATTTATTTATTTATTTTTGTGAATGCATTTTTATTTTGTGTTCTTATCTTTATTTATAAAAAAATTCAAGTATATAAAATTTTTCCAAAGTTTGTTCCATTTATTTTCAAATTTTCAAGACTAGTTTACATTTTCTTTGTTATTTTCTTAATTTAATTATATATAATTAATATTTATTTATTTATTTTTGTTTATTTACTAAATTTTCATATTTTTATCTGAATTTATATATATATTTCAGTTTTATAAAAGTTTAAAAGAAATATTGATATATGAAGAGTTTGAACCCTTTTATATCCCTTGACTTTTCACCTCTCACCTTTTCACATTTCAACCAACATTTGCTTTTATTTTTGCCGACCCTACCTCTTTCATCAGCTGATTTCTTTTCTTCATTTTCATGTTTCTAAGAGTTTCTCAACTAACAAAAATTCGGCCATTACGTGAAGTAGAAGAGTTGGGTAATAATTTTCTTCTTTCTTCTCGATTTCTTCTTGTTTATGTTGTTTTGCACTTGCATCTCTTCACCTATATGCTTGGCCCTTGCTCCTCCTTCACTATGGCTGCCTCCACCACCACCTGAACTACCCACCACCTCCTCCAGTCCAGCCCCATTCCACTGGCCATGCCCAATAGTTGATCAAACTCCACCAAAATTTGCACAAACTTCACCCTATATTGCCATAGCCAAGCTCCTATGCCTTCCATCACCTTCAACCTCCTCTAGGCCGCCACCTACTCCACCTCCACCACCCAGGGACAACCTGAAACCCTCTGCGACACCATCCTCCAGCCCACTACGGAGATGGCAATGCCAGGTCTTGCTTGGGCCGAGCCTAATGTTGCATTGAATCCATGTAGTCTGCCTTTGTAGTTGTCCATGCACTTATCCCTTTGCATCACCTTTGCTCCATCACCATGCATGTTAGGCTGACCCAATTTAACCCACAACCAGACCCTAGCACACACTTTGGCCGTTCAAACCTGACCTATGGCTAAAGCATTAGTGGTAGAAGGCAAGTGCAAAGACTATGGAGATGATTTATGCATTCATTTCTACCATTGTTTAATCGTATTTTGGGTTGATAACTTATGTTTGTTATATTGTTTTGTTTGAATGTGTTCAAGGAAATAAATCTTTGGCTCTCGCAAACTCGAATCATTATCGTTCTATCATGCTTTGAGATTTCAGTTTGTGTGTTTCAGTTGTCGTCTCCAGTTTATACCAGTGAGATATTCTCACCAGACAGTTTTGTTCTTATATGACTTGTGAACTGATTTCATTTGAATCTGTAAAATGCATCACCATATTATATCTGCTATATTATGACCATATTGTAACGACCCGCCTTTTTGACCGCCTCCAGTCGGTAATTAAACCAACTAGAAACTTTCAAAATGACGGATTGTTATTTAGTTTATAGAGTTTAAACAGAATCAACCACAGAATCACAGAATAATAATAACATTTCACATAAATGAATTTTTCTTTCATATACAAATATCAGAGTTTATACAATGCATTACATTTTAATACAGCGGAACAATTTATTTATTATTTAGTACAAGAAAAATTTTCCTGAAAAACTTTAGTGATGCGGTAATCCCCCCCTCTCTAACTTCACTGCCTGAAAATTTTCAAGCTGTAAAAATACTCGGTCTGACCCGAGCGTTTTATGCAAAACACAAAAAACACTCGAGTCAGGATTAATCTTAATTCAAGTAAATAAGTTTGCAATGAATGGAAATAAAATGGTAACAGCCCAACAGGGTTAATGGTGCAGTACAGGCAGCAGAAGGGACGAAGCAACTTGGATTAGTCCAAGAAAAAAAAATGTAAATACTATAAGTTCCCACAAATGAACATAAGGAGTGTACAGGAGTACACACATATCAGCCCAGCAAGTACAAATCTGGGTAACAATTCTTAGGTTAGCATGGCAGATAAGCACATGAGCCACTTGAGTGAACACATTTCACACAACCATACAGTTTACAAAAGTCATGGCAATAAGTAAATGAGGCAACAAGGTCAACAATTAAGCAAAATTTCAGAGGGGAACAGAGAAAAAGATGTTGGATCTAGCATGGTTTCATTTTTTTTGTGAACCAGAAACTTTTTTTTCATTTACATGCTTAAGCCTAAAATCAAATGTAAATGATATCTTCATTTATCTACAGGCACATACAGGCATACTACTACATATAGATACATACAGGCACAAATATTCAAGCATATTCACATGCAATCATTCATGAGGCTTGTTCTTGATTTATTACTGGGACATGAGGTCAGTTTAAACAAAAGGACCCAACTTATTAACTGAAACATCATGTATGACCAACCAAAGTTTATCACACAGGTCAAATAGAAAACAGTGGGAAAAGATTATAGCAATGCATCAGATTCATCAAAGCATTGGTTGTAACGACCCAGAATTTTTAATAATTAAAATTTGAATATTTAATTAATTTTAAATATTTATTAGTGAATTTTTAAGTCAAATAAATTTTTATTTGAATTTTTGGATTTAATTTGATAATTAAATCGATAATTTAATACGTTAAATTATGGAAATAATTTAAAATTGAGTTAAATATGATTGAAAATGATTTGTAAAATTTTATTTAATCATACTGGAGTTATAGAAATATTTTAGAACTTTTAAAATCGAATTAGAAGTTAATTTGTGAAAATTGAATATTTTAATATTTAATAATCGACTGTAAAATAGCCAATTTTTGAACAGTCTCAGAATTGAACGAAACCAGTTCCATTGGATCCGTAATAGTTAGTTATTACCGGATTTCAATTTTCGTGTCAATCGGAGTTATCGTTTGATCGTGACAGCTCGAAACGCATCGATTTATTTTTAATTTAAATTTGGCGAGTCAAAATAGCCATTTTTCAAAAAGTCTCGGATTTCGACGAAACCAGTTTCATCGGATCCGTAATGTGATATTATTGTAAGGTTTCAAATTTCAAGTCAATTGGATTTACCGTTTGTCCGGTACAAATTAAAACGCCTAGAAATCGACTTAAATCGGTTTAATTCAAATTGAACGTTTTCAGCCATAACTCGCACATACTTCCGAATTAGCTTCCGAAACCTGTTCCATTGTGTCCGGAACGCGGGATAAACCCTAGGTACGCTGGTTACGGCGTCTAAATCGGAGTTCGGAATTTCCGGATGAATAGTGTCGCTCGTTCCTTATAAATACCCCCATAACTCAAGAAAATAAAAAAAAAATATATACAAAAACCCTTCTTCCTTCTTGTAGCCGGCCCTAGGATTTTAATGGCCAGAAAACTCCCTCCTTTCCTCCCTCCGATCTCCTTATCCATCGATTTATAGCAAAATCTTTCAACTAGTAGTTCGTAGAGGGCATTGAGATCTGCAAAGTGAACGGTTGTGATCGATTTTAAGTGAGCCGATCAACGGCAATATTCATTCAAAGTGGCGGCAGCTTTTCACGATTTTCGAGGTAAAGGCTCAGCCGAGTTTGCCTATATCGCGGCCGTGAGTAGCCCTGGTGGTGGCGCACGTGACGGCAGCACTTGATCGACCTTCGATTGATTGTAGGCGGGGCGGCAATTTAGGGTTTCATGTGATGTTGGGTTTTTTTTGGCGTTCGAACGTGATATTCGCGTGGAGAAGGAAAAGCAGGGGACGGCCCTGATGCAAGCTAGTGGAAGCAACGGCCAGGATTTAGAAGGTTTAAAATATAAAAGTTTATATTGTAATTAGTTTATAAAATCGTGTACAAACTTGTAAATTACATAACTTTTTCATACGAGGTCGAAAAAATGCAAACTCAGTTGCGTTGGAATCGTATGGACGAGCACTACGCGATGGAGTTGGTTTGGAGTCGTTTGGAGTTAGTGGGAATTTCGGGTAAAATTAAACGCGCGTTTAATTTTATTCGAAATTAAAGCTTAAACGGAAATTAAAACCAAGGTGAGAACTTCTCACTCAATCGAATAGATTTCGATTTTATTTTAAATAGTTAGATTTAAAATATTTGAATGCATGTTTGAATGATGACTGTAAATTATTGATTGTTAAAAATAGACATTATGCGCCGTTAGTAAGCGGATGTTATTTAATATAAACATATACCGCGAATATTTCATAAACAGTGAAATTGGTATTATATATAATATCAATATATATATATTGGCATATGTATATATTGCAGTTGTTGATTTCCCGCATTTTTTGTTTAGCGGATGAGACCCTATTACGCCGTTATTAAGCGGATAATATTTATTAAGAACATATACCGCGATAATTTCGTACTGGAGCGAAATTGGTATTGTGCTAATGTTTTTGGATGCAGGAAACAGGTTGGAGGGATCCAACTGGATTCCTCAACAGTATTTATTTAATTTCAGATATTTTGATATTTGATGGATTATCATATCGATATATGATATCGGTGTTAGTCGTGATTGACTATTTGGTGTGTAGCATCATTTGACCCAGATTTTGGGATTTTAAAATGATTTTAAAAGTGATTTTGAAAATATACTATATTTTTGGAATTGATCCATTATAAATAAATAAACGTTATAATTTTTAAAGTTATAAAAATTATGGTTTTTGTGAAATATAGTTAAAAAGCTGATTTTTAGAAATACGATTAAAAGTCGATTTTTGAGAAATATGAACTAATGAATTTATAAAATAATTTAGATTGGATTTTTGAATATATGATAAAAGTTTAAATATAGGATTTATAAAATTTGATTATTTTATAAATCGAAATGATGAAATTATAAAGGAATTTAAAGACGTCTCAGAATAATAATATAAACCGATTTATATTAAGAGATTTATAAATGGATATTTATAAATTGAAAAATTGACATTATAAAACAAGTTTTTATAAGTGTTTGAATGTAGTGAAAATGAATTTCATAAATGAATGAAATTTATAGAGTTATAAACTGTGAAGTTATAAATGAAATCTATAAATAGTAAGATTTATAAATTTGGTGAAATTATTTGAAGAATAGATTGATTAAATAAATAAATCTTATAAGTTATAAGGTTTATAAATTGAAAAGTCTTTAAAAAGAACGATTTTGTAAAATAATCGTTTTATAAGTAGTTAACTTATAATATGAACTTTTAGTCTATAATTGAATTATAAACTGAATAGGTAAATAAAAGGATTTATAAAAAAGGAAGTTTTTATAAATAAATAGAAAAGGAATTTATAAACGTTGTTTTATAAATTCGCAAATGACTTATTTTGACAAGTTAATTGTTATAACTTAGAAATGGAGTTATATTCACATTTTTTTAATAGTGAATAATCCTTTGAATTAAAATGAATAAAAGGATGAGATTTGTTAACGAAGTTTATTCACATTTTGAATAGTGAATAATACGTTAAAGGAATTGTTTTGAATGTGATGTTTTAAATAGAATTAAAACAATCTAACTATGTTTTTAAACATGTTGAGATTCGAAACCATAGATTTCAACATTTAGTGTTGAAATAGATGTTTCGAGAAACGAAAGGAGATGATGGACTATAACACTGTTGTTATAGTAAATGATTTCCGAAAGGAAATGTTTTTGTATAGTATTGGGATTTATATATCTATTTTAATTTCGAATCCCTATACTAGTGATTTTGGGTTGTCGTAACGATGTTTTACGTAACATTCGTTTTGGCCCAAATAAATATGTTAAGTGAATGATTTCCTTAAAGAAAGAAATATATACTTAATTCGGTTTAAGTGTATTGAATATTTTCTAAGTGTTGAAAATAAAAGATTTGTGAATTACTTATTTTTAATAAGTATGGAATTGTTTTCCAGTATAAAGTGAAAAAAAATTAGAATTCATCTTTTTGAAGATAAATTGAAATGAATAGTTGAAATCATATATGCATGAATATTTTGAAATATAAATTCATTATGGAATTTATATGTGAAAAGTGAAATTGGTTAAAAATAAATATTGATTTATTTTTGACGTATTGAAATTATATATCTAGTAAAGATATTTTGGAAAATAAATAATTTGGAAAATTATTTGGAATCTGGTGATGTGTGCATATCCATTGATAGTTCAATAACCGACTATCAATATTTCCCTTTGAATGGGTAATTGATGTGAATTGATTGAATTTGAATGTCACACTTATTTTTGAATAAGCGCTCACTATTCGGGTTAACCGGGAAAGGACCATGGGGTCGTATAACCCATTCCGAATATGTGATACGTCGTTGTGAATTGCATTTGAAGATCGGTGTTGAAGACCGGTATTTGCAAGAGCGATAGGATGACCTATCGATTGTTTCTGCACCGAGTCGCGCCGGTATAGAAACTCCATATGTGATGGTAAATCCGATCAGGATTGTGAATATCCGGATTGCAAGGACTTCTTTGTAAGTGCCTTCGGTTCTGTTCGAGCCCGGAACAGACTTGTATGGATTTTATGCCTGACATTACAAGTTGAGATATAAAGCCGATTTCTTTCAAATATATTTCTGTTGGTGGCGGAGAATTTATTCTTTGCTTAACACCCTTCTTTGAGACGTACGAGCTCAAAGGTTATATAGTTGAAGTTATCAGCGATATATTCCCAGTTTGGTAATGTGACATGCTGAGTGATGCTGAAATGATCATTGTGTTGATTATTGTGATAGGATCATTTATTTGATCGTCTATCTTAGTGATCATTGTGTTGATCATTTATTGACCCAAAGCATGGCTTTTGTATAAAGTATGTTTTTGTGGACGTGAATTCGTCGAGCCTCACATCCCGGAAATGGTCAAAACAGGAAAGAAGCAGCAAGGTTATGAGGGGTAGCACCCTTTAGGATGTGTCCATTTCCTTCTGGAAAAGGGTGGTATCATGGTATGGAGCCCAGATACTTACTCATGTTGAAAACACTTTGTTATGATTGTGTGAATTGATTAGAGAGCGCTCTCGGAAAAAGGTCCCAAAGGACCGGGGGATGGCATATTCGGTCAGTTGTTGCTCAGTTAGGAGTAACCCGGCCTTGTGTTGGTTGAGATCCGGTTTGGTTCTCGGGGATGTCCATCCAGAGGCATTCTCAGTGGCAATGGGAAGTTCCTTGGCCTGACCATTTGTTGGAAATCCAATTCCCAATACGAAACTTGTACGGTATTAGTTGTAGAACCTGCCATTCACTTATGGTGGTCACCACTGTTTGGATGGTAGCTATAGTAGGCATAGTTCGAAATGTCTATGCTGGCTAAGATTTATATTCTACTTTCGAAATGAATTTTTTCTACACTATACACTAATAATAATATCAAATGTTATTTTAAATGCGTACCAAGCATCTTTGACTGTCATAAGGAGAAATCTCCTCCGATTCTGCGTTTGCATTGTGTGTGTGTGCGGGAGGCCTTATGGTAGTCTCATTTTTAAAAGCATTGCGAATTGATTTAAAATATTCCTCTATTTTGATTTTAAAGTTAAATAAACTGTTTTGAGTTCTCACACCAGTCACATGACTGACTCGGAGTTTATTGTTTTCCTTCCTAAACTCTGGGTGCCCACCAATTTCCACACGGGCAGTTAAGAGTTAGGTTTATCAGGATATTCTGGATATTCTGGAGTTGCTGGAGGCAAGCTGGATGGCATGGCGTATTACTAGTTTATATAGTATTTCTTTTCCGCTGCACTGTTTGATGTTGTTGATGTTGTACACTCTGATGATATGATGTAATGAAATGAAATGTAATGTAATAACTGATATAGTTCTTTGTTTAAAGATTATTCATTTATTATTATATGTTGTTCCGCTGCGAATTGTGAGATTCTGTTCTGTTGTTCCTTTCTGTCCCGTCCTATTTTCAAATTCTCTTTTTCTATTTTTAAAATTCTTCTATCTTCTATTTTTCAAATTCTCTGTTTTCTAAAAAATTGTCTATCTTCTTTTCCCTCTAATCTTCTTTTTCTCTCTTCTTTCTTTTCTTTTCTTTTTTTAAAAACCCATAACTTCTCGGGTTTTCGGCAACGAAAATCCGCAGTCGTTACAGTTGGTATCAGAGCTTATGGTTAAGCGACAACCATGGTTCTGTTGGGTATAATTCATTAGAGATAGAGTCAGCAGTACTCTAGAATGAGTTTGAGTGTAATAATAGCTATGAGAGCGTATTTGTTAGTGAATATAAAATTTGTTTTATATTGTGATGATTGGTTTATTGAGTGGCATATGAACTTTCGTCAGCACAGCCTCGAAACTGAGCCGAAGGGGTTTCTAAACACTTGAATAGAACAATTCGACATAATATTGATTTTAAATTGGGTAAATGAAATAATTTTGCCTCGATTATATTTTTATATATAAAGGAATAATTTTTCAGAATTATTAGAGTATATAAGTTGATTGTTTAGTTGTTGAATAATCTAAATAAAAGAATAATTGTATAAGCAAATGAATTATAAGAATTGAATTATAATTAAAGTGATGTACAATTGTGAAATAAACTTATATATAAGAAGTGAAACTATATAAAATATGAGTTGTGAATAAAAGTGAATTTAAAGTTAAATGGAATATAACTTAAGAGATATTGAATTAAGTTGATATTGGTATCGAAGTAAATAATCAAGTGGATTAAATGAATATGAACTTGAGTTATGTAATAGAATTCAACTTTGTAATTGAATTGAATGAATGGATTGAATGTTAATCGATTAAATGTGAATTAAATTGATATGAAATAATGAATGTAAGTGTAAATTCATTAAAATCTAATGTTATTAGAAGTTGATAAAAAAAAAAATTGGAATGGAAATCAATTTAATTAAACCAGAATGAAAGTAAGCAAAGTAATTTGGTTGTAATTAATATACATTGGTTGTTATATGATTGTTGATTGATTGCATATAATTCATTAAGTGGTAATGAAATTGAAAGCTATGTAATTGAATTCAAATTAGAAATAAATAAATTTGAATAAAATTGAATGTGAATTGGATTTAATTAGTAAATGTTAACTAATTGAATTGAGAATGAATGTTAGTAAATCCAATGTAAACAAATCAAATGTGATTTAAAGTGAAAACCAATTCATTGTATATGAATGAAAATATGAATGAATATATTGGTTATGAATTTGTTGAATGGTAATTGGATGATGGTTGAATATATATTGCTATTGTTGCATTTGCTAAGTGACATATATAGTTATTATGTTACTATATGTTGTATATTGAGATTATTTGCATATGTGCATGTTCTCATGTTGTTTGTTAAGTGTTTAGTAGGTGCGGATCGTGTTTGCTTCGCATTTGGAGTTCGCTTTAGCGCTATATTAGCCGTATATGCTCGCTAATAAAATATAAGGTACATACCTCGGATTAAATATCGCACTTTTATACTTTTTTCCCTTCGGGATGCCTCATTACTTGATGAGATGTATATTTGTGATATATATACTGTCATTTTTTTTTCGGATCGAGCCGCGCAAAGGAGACTATGGCGAATTTTTCCGAAAATTTAAGGCGTTAGAAAAATTTTGAGAAAATTTGGGAAAATGTTTGAAAACTTTAACTTTGTTTTAGAGTTGAAAGTTAAATGATATAATTGTTTTTGAAAAGATAACTAAGTATGATTTGAAAACTTAGTAAAGTATTGTAAGAAGTTTAATTATGAATTTTGGAAAGTTAATAGATTCTGTAACCTTTCTTACTTGTAATTTCGAGGACGAAATTCTTTTAAGGGGGAAAGATTGTAACGACCCAGAATTTTTAATAATTAAAATTTGAATATTTAATTAATTTTAAATATTTATTAGTGAATTTTTAAGTCAAATAAATTTTTATTTGAATTTTTGGATTTAATTTGATAATTAAATCGATAATTTAATACGTTAAATTATGGAAATAATTTAAAATTGAGTTAAATATGATTGAAAATGATTTGTAAAATTTTATTTAATCATACTGGAGTTATAGAAATATTTTAGAACTTTTAAAATCGAATTAGAAGTTAATTTGTGAAAATTGAATATTTTAATATTTAATAATCGACTGTAAAATAGCCAATTTTTGAACAGTCTCAGAATTGAACGAAACCAGTTCCATTGGATCCGTAATAGTTAGTTATTACCGGATTTCAATTTTCGTGTCAATCGGAGTTATCGTTTGATCGTGACAGCTCGAAACGCATCGATTTATTTTTAATTTAAATTTGGCGAGTCAAAATAGCCATTTTTCAAAAAGTCTCGGATTTCGACGAAACCAGTTTCATCGGATCCGTAATGTGATATTATTGTAAGGTTTCAAATTTCAAGTCAATTGGATTTACCGTTTGTCCGGTACAAATTAAAACGCCTAGAAATCGACTTAAATCGGTTTAATTCAAATTGAACGTTTTCAGCCATAACTCGCACATACTTCCGAATTAGCTTCCGAAACCTGTTCCATTGTGTCCGGAACGCGGGATAAACCCTAGGTACGCTGGTTACGGCGTCTAAATCGGAGTTCGGAATTTCCGGATGAATAGTGTCGCTCGTTCCTTATAAATACCCCCATAACTCAAGAAAATAAAAAAAAAAATATATACAAAAACCCTTCTTCCTTCTTGTAGCCGGCCCTAGGATTTTAATGGCCAGAAAACTCCCTCCTTTCCTCCCTCCGATCTCCTTATCCATCGATTTATAGCAAAATCTTTCAACTAGTAGTTCGTAGAGGGCATTGAGATCTGCAAAGTGAACGGTTGTGATCGATTTTAAGTGAGCCGATCAACGGCAATATTCATTCAAAGTGGCGGCAGCTTTTCACGATTTTCGAGGTAAAGGCTCAGCCGAGTTTGCCTATATCGCGGCCGTGAGTAGCCCTGGTGGTGGCGCACGTGACGGCAGCACTTGATCGACCTTCGATTGATTGTAGGCGGGGCGGCAATTTAGGGTTTCATGTGATGTTGGGTTTTTTTTTGGCGTTCGAACGTGATATTCGCGTGGAGAAGGAAAAGCAGGGGACGGCCCTGATGCAAGCTAGTGGAAGCAACGGCCAGGATTTAGAAGGTTTAAAATATAAAAGTTTATATTGTAATTAGTTTATAAAATCGTGTACAAACTTGTAAATTACATAACTTTTTCATACGAGGTCGAAAAAATGCAAACTCAGTTGCGTTGGAATCGTATGGACGAGCACTACGCGATGGAGTTGGTTTGGAGTCGTTTGGAGTTAGTGGGAATTTCGGGTAAAATTAAACGCGCGTTTAATTTTATTCGAAATTAAAGCTTAAACGGAAATTAAAACCAAGGTGAGAACTTCTCACTCAATCGAATAGATTTCGATTTTATTTTAAATAGTTAGATTTAAAATATTTGAATGCATGTTTGAATGATGACTGTAAATTATTGATTGTTAAAAATAGACATTATGCGCCGTTAGTAAGCGGATGTTATTTAATATAAACATATACCGCGAATATTTCATAAACAGTGAAATTGGTATTATATATAATATCAATATATATATATTGGCATATGTATATATTGCAGTTGTTGATTTCCCGCATTTTTTGTTTAGCGGATGAGACCCTATTACGCCGTTATTAAGCGGATAATATTTATTAAGAACATATACCGCGATAATTTCGTACTGGAGCGAAATTGGTATTGTGCTAATGTTTTTGGATGCAGGAAACAGGTTGGAGGGATCCAACTGGATTCCTCAACAGTATTTATTTAATTTCAGATATTTTGATATTTGATGGATTATCATATCGATATATGATATCGGTGTTAGTCGTGATTGACTATTTGGTGTGTAGCATCATTTGACCCAGATTTTGGGATTTTAAAATGATTTTAAAAGTGATTTTGAAAATATACTATATTTTTGGAATTGATCCATTATAAATAAATAAACGTTATAATTTTTAAAGTTATAAAAATTATGGTTTTTGTGAAATATAGTTAAAAAGCTGATTTTTAGAAATACGATTAAAAGTCGATTTTTGAGAAATATGAACTAATGAATTTATAAAATAATTTAGATTGGATTTTTGAATATATGATAAAAGTTTAAATATAGGATTTATAAAATTTGATTATTTTATAAATCGAAATGATGAAATTATAAAGGAATTTAAAGACGTCTCAGAATAATAATATAAACCGATTTATATTAAGAGATTTATAAATGGATATTTATAAATTGAAAAATTGACATTATAAAACAAGTTTTTATAAGTGTTTGAATGTAGTGAAAATGAATTTCATAAATGAATGAAATTTATAGAGTTATAAACTGTGAAGTTATAAATGAAATCTATAAATAGTAAGATTTATAAATTTGGTGAAATTATTTGAAGAATAGATTGATTAAATAAATAAATCTTATAAGTTATAAGGTTTATAAATTGAAAAGTCTTTAAAAAGAACGATTTTGTAAAATAATCGTTTTATAAGTAGTTAACTTATAATATGAACTTTTAGTCTATAATTGAATTATAAACTGAATAGGTAAATAAAAGGATTTATAAAAAAGGAAGTTTTTATAAATAAATAGAAAAGGAATTTATAAACGTTGTTTTATAAATTCGCAAATGACTTATTTTGACAAGTTAATTGTTATAACTTAGAAATGGAGTTATATTCACATTTTTTTAATAGTGAATAATCCTTTGAATTAAAATGAATAAAAGGATGAGATTTGTTAACGAAGTTTATTCACATTTTGAATAGTGAATAATACGTTAAAGGAATTGTTTTGAATGTGATGTTTTAAATAGAATTAAAACAATCTAACGATGTTTTTAAACATGTTGAGATTCGAAACCATAGATTTCAACATTTAGTGTTGAAATAGATGTTTCGAGAAACGAAAGGAGATGATGGACTATAACACTGTTGTTATAGTAAATGATTTCCGAAAGGAAATGTTTTTGTATAGTATTGGGATTTATATATCTATTTTAATTTCGAATCCCTATACTAGTGATTTTGGGTTGTCGTAACGATGTTTTACGTAACATTCGTTTTGGCCCAAATAAATATGTTAAGTGAATGATTTCCTTAAAGAAAGAAATATATACTTAATTCGGTTTAAGTGTATTGAATATTTTCTAAGTGTTGAAAATAAAAGATTTGTGAATTACTTATTTTTAATAAGTATGGAATTGTTTTCCAGTATAAAGTGAAAAAAAATTAGAATTCATCTTTTTGAAGATAAATTGAAATGAATAGTTGAAATCATATATGCATGAATATTTTGAAATATAAATTCATTATGGAATTTATATGTGAAAAGTGAAATTGGTTAAAAATAAATATTGATTTATTTTTGACGTATTGAAATTATATATCTAGTAAAGATATTTTGGAAAATAAATAATTTGGAAAATTATTTGGAATCTGGTGATGTGTGCATATCCATTGATAGTTCAATAACCGACTATCAATATTTCCCTTTGAATGGGTAATTGATGTGAATTGATTGAATTTGAATGTCACACTTATTTTTGAATAAGCGCTCACTATTCGGGTTAACCGGGAAAGGACCATGGGGTCGTATAACCCATTCCGAATATGTGATACGTCGTTGTGAATTGCATTTGAAGATCGGTGTTGAAGACCGGTATTTGCAAGAGCGATAGGATGACCTATCGATTGTTTCTGCACCGAGTCGCGCCGGTATAGAAACTCCATATGTGATGGTAAATCCGATCAGGATTGTGAATATCCGGATTGCAAGGACTTCTTTGTAAGTGCCTTCGGTTCTGTTCGAGCCCGGAACAGACTTGTATGGATTTTATGCCTGACATTACAAGTTGAGATATAAAGCCGATTTCTTTCAAATATATTTCTGTTGGTGGCGGAGAATTTATTCTTTGCTTAACACCCTTCTTTGAGACGTACGAGCTCAAAGGTTATATAGTTGAAGTTATCAGCGATATATTCCCAGTTTGGTAATGTGACATGCTGAGTGATGCTGAAATGATCATTGTGTTGATTATTGTGATAGGATCATTTATTTGATCGTCTATCTTAGTGATCATTGTGTTGATCATTTATTGACCCAAAGCATGGCTTTTGTATAAAGTATGTTTTTGTGGACGTGAATTCGTCGAGCCTCACATCCCGGAAATGGTCAAAACAGGAAAGAAGCAGCAAGGTTATGAGGGGTAGCACCCTTTAGGATGTGTCCATTTCCTTCTGGAAAAGGGTGGTATCATGGTATGGAGCCCAGATACTTACTCATGTTGAAAACACTTTGTTATGATTGTGTGAATTGATTAGAGAGCGCTCTCGGAAAAAGGTCCCAAAGGACCGGGGGATGGCATATTCGGTCAGTTGTTGCTCAGTTAGGAGTAACCCGGCCTTGTGTTGGTTGAGATCCGGTTTGGTTCTCGGGGATGTCCATCCAGAGGCATTCTCAGTGGCAATGGGAAGTTCCTTGGCCTGACCATTTGTTGGAAATCCAATTCCCAATACGAAACTTGTACGGTATTAGTTGTAGAACCTGCCATTCACTTATGGTGGTCACCACTGTTTGGATGGTAGCTATAGTAGGCATAGTTCGAAATGTCTATGCTGGCTAAGATTTATATTCTACTTTCGAAATGAATTTTTTCTACACTATACACTAATAATAATATCAAATGTTATTTTAAATGCGTACCAAGCATCTTTGACTGTCATAAGGAGAAATCTCCTCCGATTCTGCGTTTGCATTGTGTGTGTGTGCGGGAGGCCTTATGGTAGTCTCATTTTTAAAAGCATTGCGAATTGATTTAAAATATTCCTCTATTTTGATTTTAAAGTTAAATAAACTGTTTTGAGTTCTCACACCAGTCACATGACTGACTCGGAGTTTATTGTTTTCCTTCCTAAACTCTGGGTGCCCACCAATTTCCACACGGGCAGTTAAGAGTTAGGTTTATCAGGATATTCTGGATATTCTGGAGTTGCTGGAGGCAAGCTGGATGGCATGGCGTATTACTAGTTTATATAGTATTTCTTTTCCGCTGCACTGTTTGATGTTGTTGATGTTGTACACTCTGATGATATGATGTAATGAAATGAAATGTAATGTAATAACTGATATAGTTCTTTGTTTAAAGATTATTCATTTATTATTATATGTTGTTCCGCTGCGAATTGTGAGATTCTGTTCTGTTGTTCCTTTCTGTCCCGTCCTATTTTCAAATTCTCTTTTTCTATTTTTAAAATTCTTCTATCTTCTATTTTTCAAATTCTCTGTTTTCTAAAAAATTGTCTATCTTCTTTTCCCTCTAATCTTCTTTTTCTCTCTTCTTTCTTTTCTTTTCTTTTTTTAAAAACCCATAACTTCTCGGGTTTTCGGCAACGAAAATCCGCAGTCGTTACATTGGTTTAAGCTTGGAATCATTCATATATGGCATGCAAGCATAATACGCAGCAAACAACAAAGAACACCACAAGCAGAGATCAATAAGTATCAAATTTTTGTTTATAACACAAATCCTCTAAATCCAAAGATAAAGAATTTTAAAACAAAGGTTGAATCCTATTATTTATTTTTTTCTTCTTAAAAACTAGTGACCAAGAATGTTTATTTTTAACATATTTTTAAAAATTTTACTGCCATTTATCATTTTATAAGAGAAAATCTGATAGATTCATTTGAAGTCATTTTTCTTATCTATACTTCATCACTGGGAATTTTTTTTTTTAAATTCTATCACTTAATCAAGTTTATAAATTGAGATATGGTTTACTTCATGTTTATAAATTCTATCACTGTGATGAACTTTTGTCTGTTAAACAACAGAAAAGCACATAGGTATGTACACAGTCATGCCTGTACATCATCACTTATACAAAACAATTCCAGGTACCAAATCAAGCATCACAACATATAATAGACTTAAGTCATTTATTTACAGATAAACAGAGAAGGAAGATTTGGTTTGCTAAATTGATTTCAGGTTGTAAAGAGAATCAAGCCTTTGATTTTCAATCTTTCATTTTGAAACTTTTAAAAACTGCAATTGCCCCTTTGATATTTTGAACTCTTTAAATAAAACTGAAATGCTTTTAATACTTTGAATTTTAAGATCCTGAGTTGCCTTGAAAATAAAGTTTGTTTGCAAAACCAACTTTCCAGATTTACAGAAGAAAAAAAATGATGCAGTTTTGCTTTATGTTTGAAATGTATAGGATACTGATATGTACAGGGGTATTCACAATTTAAATATCAATTCAAGCCATATTCATGCTAAAACATCCATGCAAGCACTGACATAGTTATCAACTAAACACATAAATTTCCAGTAAATTCCTATTAAATTTTAACTAAAATAAAATTTTAAAATCTTAATGTTTTAAGTCAACAAAGATGTCTTGATTAATCCTTCCTTCTAACGGAAACTAATTAAAGGAATATGATTTTAATAAACACTTGTGCCAGGGAAAACAAAAACAGATCAAAGCAATTTAACAGCATGTATACAACTACAATTACACATCAGACAGTTAATTATAAACATATGCAATATTTGTTCATTTCAATATACTAGCATGCAACTCAAACTATACTTTCCTACATCATTCAACTTCAATAGCAATATAAAAAGGGTTCTAAATTTAGTATGGTTTACACTGTAAACCAAAGTGTTACAGGAAACAGAAAAACTGGAAACAACATTTCCAAGCAAATATAAACACAAGCATAGCCATTCATTCACATGCAAAAGCTATTCACAATTATACAAGCATTCAAACACAAAGAACTGAATAAAGCATAGGTTTACTCACAAGAATCATAGAATAAATTGAAGGTTGAAAGGTTTGCTCACTGTGTTTATCACAAACAGTTTCTAAAGGAACCTCAAATTTGTGTTTTTAAGGTAATTACTGAAACTTGGTCAATTTCAAACTTATTAAGTTTTGTTATTAAAATATGGTGCAAGCTTAAAGTACAACTTCAACTTGTTTACTGAAACAAAAATGTATAGCTACTTAGTTTTATCATTAAATCAAATAGAGACAGGGGGAAAAGAAATGGACTTTCTTACAGGTTCTCAAATTTTTTTCTAAAACAGTGACTAACCTCTTGTAAAGTCAACATGACAAACCAAGCATTCAAATTTCTTGCATGCAAACAAGATTTACATTTCCTATATCACTCAAACATACACATAGCAACACTGATAAGAGGGAGACAGGGTTTACTCACAGGCATTTCAAACTGGAGGGAAAAAAAATTATTTGCAGACACATACATACATCACATATGCACTGAAGTTCAAACAAGCACATGTAAACAAAATTTTCCACAACCAGATTCAAAGACCCATCACATGCAGCAAAACAAAGCAAGCAAAGTTTTTTTGATAGCATCTGCTCTTATCAGTTTAAAAGCAAATTAACCGAGCAAATGGAAGCCAATAACACCAAATCATAGCATGCAACCAAGCACCCAATTCAAACAAATTTAAAAACTTGATTAAAATTAATCATGAGAAAAACTCACCTTATCACGAATCGAAACAGCCGAGGTGAGTAATGAGCACAATCGAAGAAAAATCGAAGCCCCAAATTGGATCGCATGCCCTAATTTTGCAAAGCGGAACGAACGAGAAGAACGAAGCCGCCATTTTTTTGTTTTCACCTTTTGTTTACTAGGGTTTTCGAAATGAAAATTAAAGAGGAACGGCTGAAGTGATACGCGATTTCGGCTGAGATGAAAGCATTTAATGCTTGAGTACCTTGTGTCCTTCATGTCTTCATTTGCAAGCTATTACATATATTTATGTTTTTCTTTTGCCTTGCGTTTCCTTGTCTTCTTTAGTAAGCTTCATAGGTATATATTTGTTTGAAGTTTAACTATCAAACATAAATTTATATTAATAAGTTTTACAATTAGATTTTATACTTGTATTTTGTATTGATAAAATTTATTCCGTTTTATTTAGATTAAAGAACAATGTTATTAAAACTAACCACCAATTTATTAATTTACATAAACAATAATCCTTAAATCCAAATTATTTTTCTCTAAGTCATTAGTTCGAATTTTATATACAAGTTTAATATTCAATTTCAAACTTCAAAGTCAAATTTAAATTATTATTCAACTTTCAATAGATTAAATTCTAAAAGTTAATCGCCAAATTCATAGTTATATTGGGAATTCAATTTAAATCATCATTCAATTATTTAAAATAAATTAATATTTTCAATATAAATTGTTCAAAATTCAGGATCGTTACACATATGATGTTCACCCATGCTTAAACACCTGTTATATCATCTGTTACTTTTATATTATGTGTTCTGTTATTTATGTCAGTTTATCACATTGCAAGTTCCCTTTAGATTAGAATCACTATGGGTTGAAATGATACATACCCGAACGGACTTTAGAATCGGGGAAAATCGTTATGGGCTGAAATGATAGGCTTGAATGATTTTTAAATTATTTTCATTTACTTGGGACTGCGGGTTTGAAATGATAAAACCCGGGTTTTTCTTTGTAAATTACGGGTTGAAATGATATATTACCCGTATCACTTTACCTTGGCTAGAAAATCATATACAGACCCGTAGTTAAATTATTTTTTCTAAAATTTTTAAAATATGTTTGAAATGTAAATATTATAATATTTTGATTTAAACTTGATTAAAATGATTTTTGTAAAGTGTTATTGATTTTCTATGGATTTATAAGTGAAATAAATTAATGATAAAGTTGGAAATTTGAAATATAAGTTATTTTGGAAGTTTTGATTTAATCTTAAATGGAATTTAATTTAAATATGAAAATATGATAAATTTATGATATTTTGAATATAAATGAATTTTAAATGGTTTTATAATATATTAATGATTTCTGAATAAAGTTAAAATGTGAAATGAATGAATATTTAAGTTGAAATTTAGAAATATAACTTAAATTGGAATTTATGAATTTTGTTTAAAAGTGAATTTTTGAAGTAAGTAAATAAATGAAAATAAGTTATATTTAAAAGATTCAAACTTAAGTGTTGAGTTAAAAGTTAAAATTTAAATGTTGGAATTTAATAAGTGAATTATTATTAAATATTGATTTTGAATGGAAATTTAACTTTATAAAGTCATGAAAATAAGGGTATTTGAATGATTGTTTTAAAAGTGAAAATATGTGATTTTATAAGTTAAAAATGATTTAAATAAAAGATTAATTTTTTGTGAAATTATAGTGAATATTGGAAATGTAATCAACAGTATTTTGAAATGGTATCATTTCTAACGTAAATGATATTACATCGCTTTGTAAGTGTTGTGGTTGATACAAATGAACTATGTATAAATTATAACTAAGTGGTATTACAACACTTGGTAAGTGTTGTGATAGCATAAAGATAATTAAAATCTGAAACTAAATAAAGGGCTACAGTAACACTTGATAAGTGTTACAGTAGGCTGAAATGAATGTTTGAGGTTTTGATTTAAATAAATGAGCTCAGAATTTGTCTAAAATTTTAGGAACTGAATATTTTATTTTAAAAATAATAACTTCATTTTAAATGATTTAAATGAATTATTTTGATTTAAATATAAACTATTTAAGAGGTGATTTGAAATGATAATAAATGAATGATATCTTTGAATTAAAAATGATAATAAATGAATGATATCTTTGAATTAAAAAGGATATTTAAATGTGTATATTTGGATTTGAATTCAAATAATGATTTGAAATGAATTTTGAAAGATATGATATTTTGATATATTGAAATGGTTTGGAAATGATTAGATCTTTATTTTGATAAAGATTTGAATTTGAAATGATACTTTATTTTGAAGTATAAACTATGATTTTTAAATTATAACTACAGGTTATAATAACTATTGGTTGATAAAGAGACCGGGATCGGATATGGACATACTCTCTGTCGATGCCGAAAACCACTTTAACAACCGTGTACGCGGTGGAGATTCCAGAATGAAGTAGGATGGTGGCGACGTTCTTGAGGTATATTACGTGGACCCGACTCCCAGGTGGCTAAAACAGGAGCGATCTCGGGCCAAAAGGTGTAGCTTCTCTGGTCGGACACATTCCTTCGATTCTATACTCTTACTTGTGATTGATTAGATGGCCATCCTTCGATTTTGATATGGGAATGTGTTCCGAGGTGGGCGTATGTGGCTGCTGCGTTACCACCATCCCGTGTGCGTAATTGGTATATCTACTCGGGCATTGCCTTGTGTGCCGTTTCACCTACCATATCGAGCCTTTACTACGAGTTTGTCTTTCTCCCGTAGCCCATGGAGTATTTAGGGTAGTCTCCCGATTTGGAGATATGCTGATACTAGATGGACTACTGGGACTATTATGTGTGAAGGGTGATATGGATAGCCCGGAACGCTATTTAAAAGTAAGTTTATTTTGCTGTAGACATTATTATAATAGCGCAATATTACTATATAGTAAATAGTTTAACGGATCCTTAGAGGATGGGCGGTCCCAGACATCCTTTAAGTTACTTGTACCTTGTTACAGTTCATTTGAGTTGGTTTACATTATATAAGTATATATTGTCCTGACTCGAGTGTTTGTGTTTTGCTTTACGCTCGGGTCAGCCCGAGTATTCACATCTTTGTATTCTCTTTCTGGAGCTGATCTTTGCTGGAGTTTCTGCATATCAACTTTTATATCTATTTCTGTTTCAGCTGTTCTAGTTTATCTCATGTATTAGTGAACTTCTATGTATTTGGGATTTCTATTATGTTGTTTCAGACTGATATTATGTATTTGTTTTGAGACTCTGTTATAGTAGCTTCATGAACTACTATGTTATTTTTATATTCTGCTGTGAGTTATTCTGATTGTTCTGTGTTTGTGATGCTGTGTATTTGACTTCATTTGCTCCAAATTTATTTACAATATGTTATATTGCATCATTCAGGTCTGATATGTGTGGATTATTGTCGATTTGAATGGTACGAAATGGCGTGTCGTTACAAGTACACAATATAATGCGCCATGAAACTAACAAGTGATCTAACAAGAAACATGTTACACCAGTGATTTTTCTATCCATAAGACAAAGGGCATAATCAGCATCACAATAACCAATTAAGTCAAAATTATAATAGGAGGGATACCACAATCCTATGTAAAAGATATCTAAAAATTCATTTCTAGTTTCTAAATGTGATTCTTTTTGTTGAAAATGTGCACAAAGACAAATAAAAAACATGATATCTAGTTTGGAAGCAGTAAGGCAGAGAAGATAGCCAATTATACCTCGATATTTCTTGTGATCAACTGCGAATCCCTTTTCATCTTTGTCATTCTTGGTTAAAGGGATCATGGACGTTCTTAGTGGCTTCGCATTCTGGTTACCAAATCTTTTCGACGGCTCCTTTACATATTTAGTTTGCGAGATAAAAACTGTCTTATCGCTTCGTTTGATTAGAAATTATAGAAAATACTTCAATTCTCCTACCAAGCTTAATTCAAACTTATCATGTACAACTTTTTCAAGCTTTTCACATAATTTTTCATTAATTTCACTATAAATGATATCATAAACATAAATTTGCACAATCAAAAAGTCATTATGCATATGTAGTAGAAACAAAGTTGTATCAACATTTCCCATTTGAAATCCGTTTTCCAAAACATATGCATCAAAACACTCACACCAATCCCAATGAGCTTGTTTGAGACCATATAATGCATTGCCAAGTTTGTACACATGATTTGGAAATTCATGAATTTCAAAACCAAGGAGTTTTTCCACATAAACATTTCCTTTCAAATAACCGTTTAGAAAGACACTTTTTACATCCATTTTCTTAAACCTAAACCTTTAAAACATGCAAATGCTAGAAAATTTCTATTGGCCACTAACCTAGCAACTAGGGAAAATGTTTCCTCAAAATCGATGCTTTTGATTTAATTTACCCCTTTATAACCAATTTAGCTTTGTTTTTTTTGTTGCGTTCCCAAATTCATCAAGTTTGTTTTTGAACATCCATTTAGTCCCTACAAGCGGATAGTTATTTGGTCCACTAACTAATTTTCAAACATTATTTCTCACAAATTTTTAAGTTCATCTTGCATGGAAACTATCCAACATTTATCATAAAGTGCAACATCAATATTCTTTGGTTCAATTTCAGAAATAAAACCACTATGAATACATAAAGAACAAAGATCTCTATTGAATGAAGTGTGTGTTTGTATACCTGCCATTGGATTATCTATAACCAATTCTTATGGATGACTTGCCTTGAAGTTTATATTCTCAATTTCCAAATTTGATCCCAAGGGCTCGATAGCGCATGAATCACCTCCGTTGTTGTTTTCACCACATCTATCATTTGCATTGTAGCTTACATCATTGCTAACATCACAAATTGAATGTCCCATCAAACACTCGTTTTCTTCGGCTTCATTACAGTAAGCGCACTCTTCTCCTTCTTCACTGTCCCTGGTAGCAGCAAACGCCCTTCATTTCTATTTCTTTCCTTTCCCTTTTTGAAACAACGGATAGTTGGTTTGGATATGACCTGTATTTCTGCATCCGTTGCACATAATTTCTTTATTCGAATTATCCGTGTTCTTGAATGACTTTGGATTTGCACATTTCCTTTTTATTGAAGATTTGGAGTTTTTTCTATATTATTACTTAAGACCGTTCATCAACATTTCTAAATCAGTGATAGGATTATCTTCATCATTACTATCAGAGTGATCGTGAGTTCAATTGATTTGGAGTCTGAATTGTTATGGCCTTCCCTATCTTTCATTACCATTCCATAGGTCATAAGATTTCCAATCAATTCATTCATGCCTTTTTTGCTCAGACCTTTACTTCTTATATAGATGTTAGCTTTGCCTCAAAATTCTTTAAAAGAGTTCTAGTATTTTTTGAACCAACTTAAATTTAGTATACACCTTGCCCAAAGCTTTGGGATTATATACCCAACACTGAAAAGTGTCCATTTATCTCTTTTATGCTTTCATCCTTGAACATCACAAAATTTCCATATTAATTGCTGAGCAAGGTGAGATGTAATTCTTTGACTTGAGATGTACCTTCATGCGTAACCTGTAAAGTGTACTAAATTTCTTGTGTAGGCAAACAACGAGAGAAATTTGATTAAATTGAGTTTTATCAAGGGCACTAATAAGAGCATTCATAGCTTTAGCATTTAATAAACGTTGTTTCTTGTCAGCTACATCCTATTTTTCCTTAGGGTTAGGAAATTCTACATCATAGATTATCATCATGGGTGGAGTATACCCTATTTCTACTATATCCTAAACATCATAGTCAATAAAGATCGGTTATATTTTCATCATAGCTTTCTTGTAGGCATAATCAATACCATTAAACATGGGTGGTCTGACTATTTTCTGATCCTTATGAAAAAAAGATTATTTGAACTAGACATGTCTCTAGAGTAAACCTAGTACCTAGGTTCCAATACCACTTTTAGGATTATGCAATATATCCTGGAGGAGGTGTATATAATATTTAAAAATATTTTGCAATGTTATAAAATATAAAATAGAGTATGGAACGTAAACGTAAAAAAATAAAGAATACAAGGATATACCCAGCTTTGGCCTAATGCTTACTGCCGCCCTTAAATTTATCACTACAGTTAAATATTCAAACGCTTACAACTAACTCGCAAACACTGCTAATAAATATTCTAACTGTATGTTTATTAACTTTGTCTAAACTTAATGCTTTTATATTGAAACCTTAAATTACGACATGTAACTCATGAAATACAAGAGTTCAAAGTAAAAACAAAAACAAAAACAGATCGAGCAACAAAATGAAACATGAAATAACAAATAAACATCCCTCTGACCTTATGCTTTATACTGTTTTCGTTTATTTCCTTTGAGAAAACCCACCTTCATCAAAATTGCCTTGGCTCAAAAAATATTGACATCGCGACAGGCTTGATTCATGAAATCTCGAAGCACCGCCACTAGATTAAATCGTTGGCTTCATAGATAATTTGCCACTATCACTGGAGGAATTGGACTTCAACACTTACCGCCGTTGACTAGTAATTTTCAAGATCTGGAATTCACGTTGTTTGTGAACTTGCGATTAGTGATGGATTTGCATCACTGCCAAGCTTGAATCTTGACGAGATGCCACCGATTTATTGGTAGTTCTCAAGATTTGAGAAGTCGCCATGGGTGTTGGAGGTGCTTGTTCTGTCGATCACCGTGTTATTGAGTGCCTAACGATAATGGGGAAGCTCGCGGTGAGTTGCTGGCATGATTGATGGTGACGCTCACTAGAGTGGAGACCGTTGCACTCGATGTTGGCCTAAGTTTGAAAGGTAATGAACTGTATTGAATCAGAGATGGAGTTTCTTAACTCCATGTCAGTTGTTCATCATGATATCGTCGTTCTGGCAAGCAGCTTGAAATTTCGGTATATCATTTTGGGATAACCCCAACATTCTTTTATACTAATTATAAAGGATGTCATTTTCAAATCCAACGTGGAGTGTTAAATAACCAAACTAACATGGCTATAACTTTAGTTCATTGTAACGACCCACCTCCTTGACCCTCAGAAACCGCCACTAATATATCCTTGGTATTCATGTGTCGTAAATCCAAGTGCTGGAGAGGTGGATAATTATGGGTAAAAGAAAATAAAGATAAAAGAAAGAACCGAATAGATTCTCACATCACATTGAACAAATTGTAATTACACATATAGATAGTACATGCAATCACTTTCAAAATGAGATATTAGAGTTATAGCAAGTACTAACCTAGCTAGAGACAATTATAGCCGTTATCCCTACAGGTGTTGGTAGATGCTTATTCATAATATAGCGAAAAAAGAAATAGAAAACTATCTACAAAGGACCCTCTAGCTTCATGCTCCATGCTCCTCTCAAGCTGCTCCAAGCTACGTAAGTACTTAGTTGTCTGAAAAAATAGGCACCTAGAGTTTAAGGGGAAAAGAAAATAAACTTCTAGTCAGTCATGGGAATGGTGTGAGAAAACTCCAAAGAACGGATACTTTTGAAAACAAATGGTATCTCATAAGACCACACCGCACATAAACACAGGCAGGTTTTTATATCTTATGATAACCAAAACATTTGCTACGTAAAATTAGGGATATTATTTTTAATGACATTCTTTGAAAACTCTTTCAAATAGATATATATAATCTCAACTTAATGTTACATTAATTAAATTCCATCATACTTTGTTCTATAACTAAAACTGTAAAGTTTCATATTGGAAAATGGATTCCATACAATGATAAGGTAAGGGACTACCTTCCAACAGTACATCTCTAGAGGGATGCACCTGAGACTCCAACCTCTACCAATAGAACCGACCTACCTTTATCGTATATGGTACCAAATATTCCATTACCCCAGTTGTTCGCGACCTTTATCAGAATCCCAAAGCATAATCGATGAACCTATCCTAATGAGAGTGACCCGCTTAGCCATGCCACGTCTACCATAATTTTTTTCATTTCCGATGTGCGATGCTTAAGGTAACGTTCACCTTTCACAGAACAATCCCTCTTTGAATGCCACATTACCATTTCTAATAACACACTATTGATTTCTACAAAAGTACAACATCTGAGCTCGTACATCTCATAGAAGGGTGTTAAGTGTAAGAGAGATTATCTCCTGCACCACCAAATAGATGTATGTTTGCAGAGATCAATGTATATGTATTTTAGAAATGCAATGTCAGACATTGTCCACACAAGTTGTCAAGGAAATAAACAAACCAAAGGCACTCTCCTACTACATCCCGCTTTTGGAATCATCCCCGAGATTAGTAGCGAGAAGTCCATGCATCAAAGATTTTCAAATTTTGGTACTACTGCCACAATATGTATGTAATATGGAAATCGAAGGGATAGTGACAAGTAGCCTTTCATTATAAAGATCTCCTTCTTCAAAATCATTGCCGTTATAATATTTCCATTTTCGAACATACATTGGTTTGAAGTGGATTTCGGATAAGAAGCACCAAAATATGATCCCGATCTCCCCGAACCAATTATCGTTAAAACATCTACTAGAGATATATCATTTCTTTTCCAGTCTATATGAGTTTATTAAACATTTCTTTAACTTTGGAAAATGCTAAATCATTTCTCATAAATCATGTTGGAAAACACTATTGAGTAAAAAGGATTCATAGAAATTATACCAATTTTACTCAATATTAATTTATGTATTCAACAATCAGTGAATAATGGTAAGATCGCCTTTTAAATTCACACGAATAGTATGCATTCCCTCCTCGGAATTTCACACTAAGTGTAAGGAGACTATTTCTATAAAACCCAAGTTAAGGAATTAGTTATGGAAAGTAAATCTTTATTTTTGTCTCGTTTTCGACATTTCGACCTTATTTATTCCTCACCCAGGAAAGGGGCCAGGAGAGGCAGAGTACTGGTTGCTTCTGAATATCTACTTAGTTTAAACACCCCACATACGGGTCTTATGAAAAGAAATATCAGGTCTACTCATCGGCTTTTAGAGCCAAGATTTAATCATTTATTTATAGGATCTTTTCTTTTAATCATTTATTTATACTCTTTTTTAAATAATTATAAAACTTTAAAATTATCTTTAAAACACTTATTTATTTATTTGAAAATGTTTATAAAAGATTTAGAAAAGAATAGTTAAGTTAAAACTGTAATTTGTATAAGTTATTAAAATTGCTATGAGAAGTGTTGCAAATGGTGCTTTCAAAGCTTATTTGATCAAAACAACTTTTCTATTGAAAGACCAATTTTATAACTCAAATCCTTTTTAAATTTTAGTGTATTTCTAGGACTTACTCCATATTTTTAAAGATTTAAAAATAACATTTTAAAGAAATTTCCTTTTTGGATTCTGAACGTCCAAACCGCGACTATTTTGAATACTTTTTTTTGCTTATAATTCAAAATCTACGAAATGAAATCTCGATCATTTTATTTTGTTTAGAAACTATAATTATAATAGTTTGAAAAGTTCTTATTCCAAAGAATTCCGACTTTGAATCACCATCATATAAATGGATTTAAACTATTACGACGCAAAATCGTGAACTGCCTTTACGTGACTCGCATATTTTTGACTCCATTTTCAATTCTTTTCAAACCTTCATCAAATTGAGTTTTAGTGATTATAAACCAACTTAAAGTGATTTGATCATCTCATAAAACTATTATAATTCATTTCGAAAAGTGATTTCCGTTGTGTAATTTTGACATGTATTAAACGTGAATTGTTTACACATCCAAACAACCATATTTTTCACAACCAAAACATTTGGTTAAGACATACAACAAATTATTCCAAACATATTATATCATTATCCATATCATAATATAAATAGAGTTTTCTTATCATAGATTCGATCAAACTAATTTTAAAATGACTATAGTTTCGCTATTCCGGAATCGGAGCTCATGAAGCTTGCATTAATGCTTTCTAGAGGGTTCATCCTTGGCCTTTGGTGATTGGATGCTCTCGGCTTAGCTTGGAAGATGCGGTGGCCGTGAGTTGTGGAAGTGCAAAGGAGGTGGGTTTTAGAGGTGAATTGACATCGTATATACATATGTATATATTTTACTTTATTTTGGAATATTTTGCCATAGATTTGCTACATTTTTTCCTATGAAGTAGAAGCCATTAATAAGCTTCAAGAAGAGGAAGAAGAAGAGAATTGTGTGAATGAATGTGAATGAGTGCTTGGTATTTTTATAGGCAAAAGTTTGCGCAAAAATATCATGATATTTTCCTACCATCACATCTCAACTTTCTACCACCTTCTCCCCATCATTTCACATGTCATTCCCCCTACATCATCACCACTACACATGCATGCATCACCCTCCATGTGCATTGGCTTTAAGGATGCTTAAGTGCTAAGGAAATGAAAATATCTTGGATATTTTTGTAATATTTATATATATAACTGTATATGTATATTTGTATGTATATGTGTGTGTGTGTGTGTGTTTATGTATACGTTAGGGTGTGTATGTGTATGTTATATATGTGCACAAGACATACAAATAAGGTTGCAACAACTTACATTCGTTATACCATTGAAAATCGGAAAGCCGATTCCGAGTCACATTTTCACTTATAAATTAATTTACATATATATGTAAAAAAATTCAAAAACTAATTTCTCATTATTATTAATAAATTAAAATGATCACATTTAGTTGTAAATCCATATAAATCAATATTAAATAATTATTTACAAAAGGTGCTATTATATATCGATAAAGGTATCAGTTTTCCTTATAATTTCAAATCAAATATATATTTTTATAAAACTATTATAAATGATTTATTATCAATATAAAATTAATTAAAATGAATTATAATCATTTTAAAAAAATTATTTGAATAATTATAATAATTATTAAATCATTAAATCTCAATTTAAATTCATTAATTAATTATCAAAAATGATGATATCACTGATGATGTAACAAATACATTTTATTCCCAAAAATAAAGTAAATTATTTTATTTCATATACTTTTTTAATTAGAGAAATAAGTGTATATATCCAGTCCCGTGCATGACTTCTAACGATTATAGCATCGTTTATTGATATTTTGTTCATTTTATCAATATTTTTCCGAAGTATATATTTTTGTAAATATTTAATCAAAATATGAGTACCATTATTATATATTGTTAATAACATCATAGTTTATTTTCAAAAAACTATATTTGAATATTTAAAAATAAATATAATTTATCAAGTTGATAAATTTACAGGTCGCTACGGACTTGCCACCTTAAAGAATTTCGTCCTCGAAATCACAGCGCAAAACCTGAAGGTGTTTGCCTAAAATATTAATGTTTTAAACTTACACTTGTATAATGTATATAGATGAACATACACGATAGTTGTTTCGATCTCTTTTTCAAATATAAAATTTTACGTCCGAACTAGTATTAATCCTTCGATTCTCTAGTACGGAACTTTGATAAGGCTCAAAAGGTTTTATTTTCCTTGCATAGCTCTAACTATGATAGAAAATGTAAGTGCCTAAATACAAATCTTTATCGATGTTTTCCATCGAGCATAGAGTGATAAATTCTTTTTTGGATTGTTGTAAACACTTCAAAGTTTCGTACTCGAATCATAGAACAGAATCGTATAACGAAATAATCCATATACCTCATACGCGCTTATTAACCTTCCCAAAATATTTTTATGAAAACATTTAATAAAATCTTAACTTTGATTCAAACATTTTTATAAAGCATTTCTTTATATATAAAATTATTCTCTAATTATTTCCTTTTAAAGGAAAACTCTCATTCTAGTAGATAAATACCTTTTCCATTAAAATTATACTAAACATCTTTTATTATAACACATTTCTTTTCTATAAACATATCTTAACAGTTTTTGAAAAAAACCATTTTTAAAATAATTCATTAAATTGATAAATTATCATTTATTTATAAAATTATAATAAACTCCTTATATTATATTTTGTTTCCTTTATAAAATATGTTTTTATAAATCCAATTTATGAAATCACTTATAAAACACATTCATAAAATTTATTTGTCTTAAATAACTTTCTTTATTCTTAATCCAACATTATTATTTATCGAACATCACATAGTCAAATTGTGAAATTAAATTCATATAGTGTTCATTCAACAACCAATCAATCAATGATAATAACTGAATCATATAACTATATCATTTGAAATATATTCTTCATATTTAAAATATAATCCTAGGTAAAATTATTTCATTTACCAATCTTTTTCAAAGCAAAAATTATTTATACATATCATTAACAAATATGCACTCGTATATAATACTCTTAACTCATTCTAATGTACCACTTATCCTATCTCTAATAACTTACTCATCCTAGGGTATTACTAACCATATCTCTAATGAGTCTTAACCCTACCAGCCTCTGGTGTTCGCTCTGTTGAATATGGAGTATATGATTCTTTTAATGATAATATATATATATATATATATATATATTCATTTAAATGTATTTGTTAATGTACTATTTTATTTTCACAGATTGAATAAATATGTGCTGAATAAAATAAATAACACAGAATTTAAATTCAAACAGATATCTTATTCAAATAAATATTTATTTACAATTTTGAATAGTACAAATTTGAGCTCTCACTATGTACACAATTTTCAAACAATACAAATTTGACTACATCACAGTTTTCCATTAGCACCTCACTACATATCACTCATTCACTCGTATTTATCTTCAACTCCATTCCAGATTGAATCCAGCATCTGAGCTATCTGCAAAAATATACACTGACATGGTATAATTGAAAATGAAATATTTTTGCAGTATAAAATAAAATGTAACTTTGAAAATATTATTTGTCTCAGATATTTGGATTGTTCGTCATTATTTAATTTTGAATTCATCATACACGAACAGCTTGTGACATGCACAGTGTATCACTATACATACCACAAGGTCGTGCACACCGATATACACTTGATAAATCTACAGGGATAGGTAAGCACACGGTCAAACCCTAATTAAAAGTCAAGTTAAACTCAAGTGAAATACAAATAAATTCTTGACACGAGCACAAGGTCTAACCCGAACTATAAGCTGAATTCAACATAGGAGCAAAGAAAATAAAGGCACCAGAGAGCATGCACAAGTGACTCGAAGCAATGAATCAAGTGCAGTCACAAATATACAAAACTAAGTGCAAGTCCAGTACCTAAAGCTGACTACATGATGATGCCAGGAAGTAGACTATACAACCCAGAACCATAAGCATGTATATGGTCAAGTACAAGTCAAGACAGTAGAGTCATAAAGCAACAAACCCAAGATTGAAAGCATTTTGAGTTCATATGCAAAAACATTTCACCAGACTTCAACATGAAGTAATAAACAACATATACATGTAACCAGAACCAAGGCAAATGAACTCAAATACCAAAGGACACAATGAAACCAGAAACTCAATAACATGAATGAAATAAAATGGTCAGGAGCAACCCAGAAGCTACATAGCTCAATGCAATCAAGACACAGTGCCAACTCGAAGGAACAAGCCAATGTGACAGCAATACATACCTGACTACAAGTGCAAAGCAACAATGACGCAACAAGGTAAATAACACATCATAAATACATATGCAAGTACATAAGTGGATGTACAATTTCAAGTTCACATATATGGAAACAATGTGAACGCAGTTCAAATGAACAGACTATCCAACATAAAGAAGGCTCAAAGCCATATGCAGTGAAAACGGAGGCAATACTCAAGTACTAATAGAATTCAAAGGCAACCAAAACCGAGTACAACATCATATATGTACTCGGGGCAACCAGATTATATCCAAGCAAGACAGTGATCGAATAATCAAAGTCAAATTCAACAAGCTTCAAACCAGAAAAAACTACAAAGCATTTAATAGTTATAACAAAGTTAAATGCCGAAGTCATAGAACAGTATGGTACATTTGGAATAATATCATCTCATTTACAAAATCAAAGGAGCAATTTCAAACAAGCCATGGTGGCCACAAAAGAAATCAAGTCGTGTTAAACAAGCAACAAAATATACGAATTTGAACAAGTCAGAAATCATCTCAAACATTCAATCAAAATCATACGGCCAAGCTAAAATTATTAGACGAATTCGAATTGTATATTTGAACGAAAATATAGGAACTAGAATCCTATATAAACCCAATCATCATCGGCCGTGAAGAGTATTCGAGTTCAAGCAACAAACAACAATCATTCAACTCGAATCAAAGTCGAGTATAGTATAAATCAAAGAAGGAACAAACGTATAAATTTTCATAACAGATAAACTCGAATCAAATTGAAGCAGCCATGTGAAAAGAGAAGATACAATCGATCATCAAAGCAATCACGACAACAACCCACCTGATCGATCAACAAAGTCAATGCCTTCAATTGTAGAAAGCCCTAATTATCGAGGAACGAACTAAAAAGGATGAAGCCATTTTTTCAATGCAAATACAAAGAACCAGTCGAACAACATAAAAGAGAAAAGGGGACAAATCTATGTACACTGTGTTGTTGGGCTGGCTATATTGTTTTTGGGCTCTAGTATATTCCAATTTGGGTTTTTATTGTTAAATTTTTTTAAATTTGTATTTTTCCTTTTAAACTTTTGTAAAGTCTAGTCGTGTGACTAGGGGATGAACTACGGTGGTATAGTACGAGAATTCGCAACTCAGTGGCTGAGTTGTGGTATGGTTTTGATCATAGATTTAGGTTAGTCGATACTGGGTGTTGCGATTTTACGTGTGTAAGCGTCTGGCAACTTAATTTCTAGTAGAAACCTTGGGGGCATCAAGTAGGCATGTTGCCGAAGCTGAGTAAATCTGTGTGTTCTATTTTCTGCCTTTTATATTCTGCTATATTTGTGCTGCTATTATTCTGTTGTGATCTGTGTTGAAATTATTTTATATAAACTTCCATAATAAATTTTTATAATTAATAGTATCGTCCTATTCACCCTCCCTCTAGGGTGAAATCGATCCTACAAGTCGTATCAAAGCTAGGAACAAAAGCCATTTTTGTTTTAAATTTTTTAATTTTCAAAGACCAATTTTTGTTTTACAAATTTGAATATTTAAAACGGCTTCTTTTAATAATGTTTTTGCTGAGGGCCAGTTCAATATTATTGCTCCTGTTTTCTATGGAATAGATTTTTTGAATTGGAAACTAAAAATGGAATTTTATTTAATCTATTATTGTTAAATGTTGGGATATTATTGAAAATGGGTGTGATATGATAGATGAGAAAAATACTTCGATTAATGCTCTTGCTATGCATATAATATATTATCATATTAATCAAGATAATTTGAATTTTATCTCTCATTGTGAAAATGCATAGGAAATTTGGAATGCTCTTGATGCAATATATGGTGCAAAAGTCAACGGTGATGATAAATTCCTCATAATCGACTTAGAAACGTGCTTAATAGACTTGGTAAAAGGCAGTAGTTATAAGGATGATGATGATGGAGTAGATGAGCTGGCGATGAAGAGATTCAAAAATGGGAATCGCAAATACAAAAATCCATCTCTAAATCAAAAATTGAAAAGCAGAATAATCAAAGCACTAAACAACTCGGAAGAACACGAGATCATTTGTCACAAGTGCAACAAACTCGGTCATATCAAGCCAAATTGTGCTTGACTTTAACACCGCCAAGAAAAGAATTCAAAAAGGGAAAGTTTTGCAGCCACGTGGAATAGAAGTGATGATAGTAAAAGTATTTACGGTGAGAGTGAAAAAGTAAATCTGTGCCTACGAGGTGATATAAATGATAGCGATTATGGAGCCAAGCGAGGTATCAAAACTTTCTCACTCAGAACTATTTATATATTTCTATAAAGTAAATGGATGTTTTGAACGAATTAAGGAGAAGTATGCTAAATTTGAATCACAAAAGGATACTTTGATAGATTTAAATAAACAACTTGCTCAATTAGTTAAAAACTATCAAAGTAAGATCCCTAGGTGTGATAAATGTCCATCATTCGAAGAAGAGATTAAAAAAATTAGAAATTAAAATTAAAATGCTTGAAATGAAATTATGATTTTGAAAGAAAGTGAAAATACTAAGAGAGAAAATTCTATTAAAAAGTGCACACAATTATTAAACGAAAATGAATCTCTCAAAACACAAGTCCAAAAATTGTCTACACCTTTAGGAAACTTTTCCAAAAGCGAAAGATCACTAAATATGCTAATAGGAAAACAAACTATTAATACTGATAGACAATGACTTGGGTATACTCACTTTGAATATGTTAGAAGCAAAATTAATAAAGTTAATTCCGAGTGCACTATTTGTTGAAAAATTGGACATAGTCAAAATATTTGTTGGTATAGACCTGAAAATGTGAAAACCATACCAATTTGGGTTCCAAAAGGCACAAATATAAAATCCCTTAAAGCTAAACAAATCTGGGTGTTGAAAGGAACATATATAAATAGCTTTGGGTCTCCACAAAATTATCGTTTAAAATCTATTTCCACTAACAACCATGGACCTATAAAAACAAATAGGTCACAAAAATCTTTTATCGTGTAGGTGTGGTGGCAGGCTAAGGAACAACAATAGTGTTATCTGGATTCTAGCTGTTCCAGACACACAACGCGTGAAAAATCAAAGTTCCTTAGCCTAGTACAATGGTGGCAGAATCACAATGGGCTACAACGAAAAATTATCCTAAGGGTAAAATAGGTAACGGTATATTTATTTTGAATGATTATATTAAATGTGATAATCTGCACCACAATTTGAATTAAATCAGCCAGTTATGTGATGAAAAAATGAACGATGATATTGATTCTAACTTATTCAAAATGTTGAACAATCATCTTTGAACTATTTTGTAACGACCCAAGATTTTTATTAATTAAAATTTGAATATTTAATTAATTTTAAATATTAATAAGTGAAATTTATAAGTCGAATAAATTTTATTTTGAATTATTGGATTTAATTGGATAATTAAATCGATAATTTAATATGTTAAATTATGGAAATAATTGAAAATTGAGTTAAATATGATTGAAAATGATTTGTAAAATTTTATTTTATCATATTGAAGTTAGAACGATGTTTTAGAACTTTTAAAATCGAATTAAAAGTTAATTTGTGAAAATTGAATATTTTAATATTAAAATCGACTAGTGAAAATAGTCAATTTTTGAACAGTCTCAGAATTGAACGAAACCAGTTCCATTGGATCCATAATAGTTAGTTATTACCGGATTTCAATTTTCGTGTCAATCGGAGCTATCGTTTGATCGTGGCAGCTCGAAACGCATCGAATTATTTTTAATTTTAATTTGGCAAGTTAAAATAGCCATTTTTCAAAAAGTCTCGGATTTCGACGAAACCAATTTCATCGGATCCGTAATGTGATATTATTGTAAGGTTTCAAATTTTGTGTCAATTGGATTTACCGTTTGTCCGATACGAATTAAAACGCCTAGAAATCGATTTAAATCGGTTTGATTTAAATTGAACCTTTATTGCCATAACTCGCACAGATGTCCGAATTAGCTTTCGAAACCAGTTCCATTGTGTCCGGAACGCGGGGTAAACCCTAGAAACATTGGTTACGGCGCGTAAATCGGAGTTTGGAATTTCCGGGATGAATAGTGTCGATCGATTTTCTTATAAATAGCCCTTCACTCTAAAAAAAATAAAAAAAAAAGTTAAAAACCCTAGCTCTTAACAGGCCGCCGCCCCCTCCTTTTCAACGGCCAGGAAACAATGATCGTTCTCCTCCAATTACTCCAAATCCGTCGACTATTAGGCTAAACTTTCAACTAGTGTATTGAAGAGGGCGATGAGAGCTACGAGATCAACGGTCATGATCAAATATGGAGCGACGTGGTGGCGTCTAGGGGGGGCCGACCGTGCCGACTTGCGCACGAAATTCGAGGCAGGAGGCTCGACCGAGCTTCAGGTGGTTTGGGCCGAGCATGGAGTTGGAGGCGCTCACGAAGTGGCGAAGTCTGATCATCTCCTAGTTGGTCGTGGGGATCGCATAATTAAACCCTAATCATTGAGATATGGGTTGGTTACGTGATTTTGTTTACTGGGGGGGGGGTACGCGTGTGGGAAGACGCAGTGAAGGGTCACGATGCAGTGGAAGCAAGATCAAACGGCTGGGGATTAGTGTAGGTTTAAATATTATAAAAGGTTGTAAATTTTTATAGTTAAAATCGTGTGTAACTTCAAATATTCATATCTTTTTCATACGAGGTCGAAAACACGCGAAACTAGTTGCGTTGGAATCGTATGGACGAGCACTACGCGATGGAGTGGAGTCGTTTGGAGTTAGTGAGAATTTTGGGTAAAATTAAACGTCCGTTTAATTTTATTCGAAATAAATCGCTAAAACGGAATTTAAATCAAGGTGAGAACTTATCACTCAATCGAATCAGTTTCGATTATATTTTAAATAGTTAGATTTAAAATATTTGAATGCATGTTTGAATGATGATAAATATCTATTGATTGTTAAAATAGACATTATACGCCGTTAGTAAGCGGATGTTATTTATTAAAAACATATACCGCGAATATTTCATAAACAGTGAAATTGGTATTATATATAATAGCAATATATATATATTGGTATATGTATATATTGGAGTTATTGATTTCCCGCATTTGTTTAGCGGATGAGACCCTATTGCGCCGTCTATTAAGCGGATAATATTTAATAATCCCATATACCGCGATAATTTCGTACTGGAACGGAATTGGTATTGTGCTAATGTTTGTGGATGCAGGAAAACAGGTTGGAGGGATCCAACTGGATTCCTCAACAGTATTTATTTGATTTCAGATATTTTGATATTTGATGGATTATCATATCGATATATGATATCGTTGTTGTCGTGATTGACTATTTGGTGTGTAGCATCATTGGACCAAATTTGGAATTTTAAAATGATTTCAAAGTGATTTTTGAAAGTATACGTTATAAAATATTTTTGGAATTGATCCATTATAAATAAATAAACGTTATAATTTTTAATGTTATAAAAATTATGATTTTTGAGAAATATAGTTAAAAACTGATTTTTGAGAATACGATGCTAATGATTTTATAAAATAGTTTAATTTGGGAAATTTGAATTTATTGTGAAAAGTTTAAATATAGGATTTATAAAATTTAATTATCTTATAAATCAAGAGAACGGTGAAATAATAAAGGAGATTAAAGACGTTTTAAAGAATAATATAAATTGATTTATATTAAGAGATTTATAAATGGATATTTATAAATTGAAATATTGACATTATAAAACGAGTTTTTATAAGTGTTTGAATGAAGTGAAAATGAATTCCATAAATGAATGAAATTTATAAAATTATAAACGGTGAAGTTATAAATGAAATTTTATAAACAGTAGGTTTATAAAATTTGTAAGTTATTAAAGAATATATTTGGATAAATAATTGAATCTTATAAGTTATAAGATTTATAATTATGAAGTTTAAAAGAACGATTTTTTTTAAATAATCATTTTATAAGTATTTAACTTATAATATGGACTTTTGGTTCATAATTGAGTTATAAACTGGAATAGGTTAATAAAGGAATTTATAAAAGGAAGTTGTTATAAAATAAATAGAAATAGAATTTATAAACGTTGTTTTATAAATCCGCAAACGACTTATTTTGATAAGTAAATTGTTATAACTTATTTATGGAATTATATTCACGTTTTTGACTGTGAATAACCCTTTGAAATAAAATGAATAAAAGGATGAAATCTGTTAAGGTAGTATATTCACGTTTTTAAATAGTGAATAATATGTTAAAGAAAATGTTTAGAATGTGATATTTTAAACAGAATTAAAACGATCTAACGATGTTTTAAAATGGGTTGAGATTCGAAACCATAGATTTCAACATTGATTGTTGAAATAGACGTTTTCGAGAAATGAAAGGAAATGGTGGACTATAATACTATTGTTATAGTAAATGATTTCCGAAAGGAAATGTTTTGTGTAGTATTGGGATTTATATATCTATTTTAATTTCAAATCCCTATACTAGTGATTTTGGGTTGTCGTAACGATGTTTTACGCAACATTCGTTTTGGCCCAAATAAATACGTTTAAGTGAATGATTTCCTTAAAGAATGAAATATATACTTAATCTCGATTTAAGTATATTTGAATATTTTCCAAGTGTTGAAAATAAATAGGTTCGTGAATTACTTATTTAATAAGTATGGAAATGTTTTCCAATATAAAGTGAATATTTTGAGAATTTATCTTTTTGAAGATAAAATTGAAATGAATAATTGAAATCGTATATGCATGGATATTTTGGAATGAAAATTCACTATGGAATTTATAAATGAAAAGGAGAATTTGTTTAAAAATAAATATTGATTTATTTTTGAAGTATTGAAAATAATATATCTTGTAAAGATATTTTGGAAAGTAAATAATTTGGAAAATTATTTGGAATCTGGTGATGTGTGCATATCCATTGATAGTTCAATAACCGACTATCAATATTTCCCTTTGAATGGGTAATTGTTGTGATTTGTTGAATTTGAATGCCACACTTATTTTTGAATAAGCGCTCACTATTCGGGTTAACCGGGAAAGGACCATGGGGTCGTATAACCCATTCCGAATATGTGATACGTCGTTGTGAATTGCATTAAAGATCGGTGTTGAAGACCGAGTATTTGCGAAAGCGATAGGATGACCTATCGATTATTTCTGCACTGGGTAGCTCCTGGTATAGAGATCTCCTAAGTGATGGGAAATTCGATCGGGATTGTGAAAACCCGGATTGCAAGGGCTTCGTAAGAAGTGCCTTCGGTTTTGTTCGAGCCCGGAACAGACTTGTATGGATTGTATGTTTGACGTTACAAATTGAGATATAAAGCAGATTTCTTTCAAATATATTTCTGTTGGTGGCGGAGAATTTATTCTTTTAGCTTAACACCCTTCTCTGAGACGTACGAGCTCAGAGGTTATGTAGTTGAAGGTTATCAGCGATATATTCCCAATTTGGTAATGTGACATGCTGAGTGTTGCTGTAAATGATCATTGTGTTGATTATTTGTGATAGGATCGTTTATTTGATCGTCTATCCTGGTGATCATTTCTATGATCATTTGTTGACCCAAAGCATGGCTTTTGTATAAAGTATGTTTTTGTGGACGTGACTTCGTCGAGCCTCACACCCCGTGAATGGTCAAAACAGGAAAGAAGCAGCAAGGTTATGAGGGTAGCGCCCTTTAGGATATGTGCATTTCCTTCTGGAAAAGGGTGGTATCATGGTATGGAGCCCAGATACTTACTCATGTTGAAAACACTTTGTTATGATTGTGTGAATTGATTGCGAGCGCTCGGTGAAAGGTCCCAAAGGACCGGGGGATGGCATATTCGGTCAGTTGTTACTCAGTTAGGGGTAACCCGGCCTTGTGTTGGTAGAGATCCGGTTTGGTTCTCGGGGGATGTCCATCCAGAGGCATTCTCATGTGGCAATGGGAAGTTCCTTGGCCTGATCTTTCGTTGGAAATCCAAAGAAACAATACGAGACTTGTACGGTATTAGTTGTAGAACCTATCATTCACTTATGGTGGCGCCCCACTGTTTGGATGGTAGCTATAGTAGGCATACGATAATGGTCGTATGTTGGCTAAGATTTATATTCTACTTTCGAAATGAATTTTTTCCTAAACTATGCACTAGTAAAAATATCAAATGTTCTTCTAAATGCGTATCAAGCATCTTTGACTATCATAAGAAGAAATCTCCTCCGATTCTGCGTTTGCATTGTGTGTGTGTGCGGGAGGCCTTATGGTAGTCTCATTTTTAAAAGCATTGCGAATTGAATTTAAAAATATTCCTCTATTTTGATTTTAAAGTAAATAAACTGTTTTGAGTTCTCACACCAGTCACATGACTGACTCGGAGTTTATTGTTTTCCTTCCTAAACTCTGGGTGCCCACCAATTTCCACACGGGCAGTCAAGAGTTAGGTTTATCAGGATATTTTGGAGTTGCTGGAGGCAAGATGGATGGCATGGCGTATTATTATGTATAGTATTTCTTTTTCCGCTGCACTGTTTGTTGTTGTTGTTGTACACTCTGATGATATGATGTAATGAAATGTAATGTATAAAATGTAATAACTGATATAGTTCTTTGTTTAAAAATTATTCATTTATTATTATATGTTGTTCCGCTGCGAATTGTGAGATTCTGTTATTGTTCTGTTGTTTTCTGTTCCGTTCTATTTTCTATTTTCTTTCCTTTCTATCTTCTCTCTCCTTATCTCTTCTTCAGTCTTTTTCTTCTTCTTAAACCCTCGGTGTTCGGTTTTCCGTCGTTCGATTACTCGGCAGTCGATAAAGTGAGTATCGATGTTGAATTTTCGGAAGACGAAGAATCGGGTCCTGACAATGTGGTATCAGAGCCTATGGTTAAGCGACAACCATGGTTCTGTTGGGTATTACTCATTAGAGATAGAGTCAGTAGTACTCTAGAATGAGTTTGAGTGTAATAATAGCTATGAGAGCGTATTTGTTAGTGAATATATAAAATTGTTTATATTGTGATGATTGGTTTGTTGAGTGGTATATAGATTCTGGTTAATACGAGTAATTAACGTTGTTGATAAGGATCTCTAAACACTTGAATAGAACAATTCGGCACAATATTGATTTTAAAATTGGGTAAATAAAATAATTTTACCTTGAGTATATTTTATATATGAAGAAATAATTTATCAAAATTATTAAAGTGTATGTAAGTTGATTGTTTACTTGTTTGAGTAATCTAAATAAAGGAATAATTGTATAAGCAAATGAATTATAAGAATTGAATTATAATTAAAGTGAATTACAATTGTGAAATAAACTTATATATATAAGAAGTGAAACTATATGAATATATTTATGAATATGAGTTGTTAATAAAAATGAATTTAAAGTTAAATGAAAATTTACTTTAGAATTTGAAAGCTGAATTGATTTATAAGTTGGAATTTAAGTTATGTAAAACCAAGTGATGTTTGTAAAGTGGAAGTATAACTTAAGAGATGTTGAATGAAGTTGATATTAGTATCAAAGTAAATTAATAAAGTTAAATGATAAATTTGAACTTGAGTTATATGAATGAAATTCAACTTTTGTAAATTAAGTTGATATGAAATAATGAATATAAGTGTTAATTCATTAGAATCTAATGTTATTGGAAGTAGAATAATTGAATGAAAATCAATTAATTAAACCAATTGAAAGCAAAGGAATTTGGTTGTAATTAATATACATTGATTGTTATATGGATGCTAGTTGGTTGATGGTTGCATTTGTTGTTTTGTTTCATTTGCTATGTTGGCATATATAGTTATTATGTTGCTATATGTTGTGTATTGATACTATTTTCATATGTACATGTTCTCATGTTGTTTGTTGAGTGTTTAGTAGGTGCGGATCGCGTTTGCTTCGCATTTGGAGCTCGCTTTCGCGCTATATTAGCCGTATATGCTTGCTAATAAAATATAAGGTACATATCTCGGATTAAATACCGTACTTTTACATTTTTTCCCTTCGGGATGCCTCATTACTTGATGAGATGTATATTTGTGATATATATACTGTCATTTTTTTTCGGATCGAGCCGCGCAAAGGAGACTATGGCGAATTTTTCCGAAAATTTAAGGGTTAGAAAAAATTTGAGAAAATTGGAAAATTTTGTAAACTATTAACTTTGATTGGAATTGAAAGTTAAACAATAGTAATTGTTTTTGAAAAGATAACTAAGTATGATTTGAAAACTTAGTAAAGTTATTATAAGAAATTTAACTATGAATTATGGAAAGTTAATAAATTCTGTAACTTTTCTTACTTAAAAATTTCGAGGACGAAATTCTTTTAAGGGGGGAAGATTGTAACGACCCAGGATTTTTATTAATTAAAATTTGAATATTTAATTAATTTTAAATATTAATAAGTGAAATTTATAAGTCGAATAAATTTTATTTTGAATTATTGGATTTAATTGGATAATTAAATCGATAATTTAATATGTTAAATTATGGAAATAATTGAAAATTGAGTTAAATATGATTGAAAATGATTTGTAAAATTTTATTTTATCATATTGAAGTTAGAACGATGTTTTAGAACTTTTAAAATCGAATTAAAAGTTAATTTGTGAAAATTGAATATTTTAATATTAAAATCGACTAGTGAAAATAGTCAATTTTTGAACAGTCTCAGAATTGAACGAAACCAGTTCCATTGGATCCGTAATAGTTAGTTATTACCGGATTTCAATTTTCGTGTCAATCGGAGCTATCGTTTGATCGTGGCAGCTCGAAACGCATCGAATTATTTTTAATTTTAATTTGGCGAGTTAAAATAGCCATTTTTCAAAAAGTCTCGGATTTCGACGAAACTAGTTTCATCGGATCCGTAATGTGATATTATTGTAAGGTTTCAAATTTCGTGTCTATTGGATTTACCGTTTGTCCGGTACGAATTAAAACGCCTAGAAATCGATTTAAATCGGTTTGATTTAAATTGAACGTTTATTACCATAACTCGCACAGATGTCCGAATTAGCTTTCGAAACCTGTTTCATTGTGTCCGGAACGCGGGGTAAACTCTAGAAACGCTGGTTACGGCGCGTAAATCGGAGTTTGGAATTTCCGGGATGAATAGTGTCGATCGATTTTCTTATAAATAGCCCTTCACTCTAAAAAAAATAAAAAATAAAAGTTAAAAACCCTAGCTCTTAACAGGCCGCCGCCCCCTCCTTTTCAACGGCCAGGAAACAATGATCGTTCTCCTCCAATTACTCCAAATCCGTCGACTATTAGGCTAAACTTTCAGCTAGAGTATTGAAGAGGGCGATGAGAGCTACGAGATCAACGGTCATGATCAAATATGGAGCGACGTGGTGGCGTCTAAGGGGGGCCGACCGTGCCGACTTGCGCACGAAATTCGAGGCAGGAGGCTCGACCGAGCTTCAGGTGGTTTGGGCCGAGCATGGAGTTGGAGGCGCTCATCGAAGTGGCGAAGTCTGATCATCTCCTAGTTGGTCGTGGGGATCGCATAATTAAACCCTAATTATTGAGATATGGGTTGGTTACGTGATTTTGTTTACTGGGGGGATACGCGTGTGGGAAGACGCAGTGAAGGGTCGCGATGCAGTGGAAGCAAGATCAAACGGCTGGGGATTAGTGTAGGTTTAAATATTATAAAAAGTTGTAAATTTTTATAGTTAAAATCGTGTGTAACTTCAAATATTCATATCTTTTTCATACGAGGTCGAAAACGCGCGAAACCAGTTGCGTTGGAATCGTATGGACGAGCACTACGCGATGGAGTTGGATTGGAGTCATTTGGAGTTAGTGAGAATTTTGGGTAAAATTAAACGTCCGTTTAATTTTATTCGAAATAAATCGCTAAAACGGAATTTAAATCAAGGTGAGAACTTCTCACTCAATCGAATCAGTTTCGATTATATTTTAAATAGTTAGATTTAAAATATTTGAATGCATGTTTGAATGATGATTAATATCTATTGATTGTTAAAATAGACATTATACGCCGTTAGTAAGCGGATGTTATTTATTAAAAACATATACCGCGAATATTTCATAAACAGTGAAATTGGTATTATATATAATAGCAATATATATATATTGGTATATGTATATATTGAAGTTATTGATTTCCCGCATTTGTTTAGCGGATGAGACCCTATTGCGCCGTCTATTAAGCGGATAATATTTAATAATCCCATATACCATGATAATTTCGTACTGGAGCGGAATTGGTATTGTGCTAATGCTTGTGGATGCAGGAAAACAGGTTGGAGGGATCCAACTGGATTCCTCAACAGTATTTATTTGATTTCAGATATTTTGATATTTGATGGATTATCATATCGATAAATGATATCGTTGTTGTCGTGATTGACTATTTGGTGTGTAGCATCATTGGACCAAATTTGGAATTTTAAAATGATTTCAAAGTGATTTTTGAAAGTATACGTTATAAAATATTTTTGGAATTGATCCATTATAAATAAATAAACGTTATAATTTTTAATGTTATAAAAATTATGATTTTTGAGAAATATAGTTAAAAACTGATTTTTGAGAATACGATGCTAATGATTTTATAAAATAGTTTAATTTGGGAAATTTGAATTTATTGTGAAAAGTTTAAATATAGGATTTATAAAATTTAATTATTTTATAAATCAAGAGAACGGTGAAATAATAAAGGAGATTAAAGACGTTTTAAAGAATAATATAAATTGATTTATATTAAGAGATTTATAAATGGATATTTATAAATTGAAATATTGACATTATAAAACGAGATTTTATAAGTGTTTGAATGAAGCGAAAATGAATTCCATAAATGAATGAAATTTATAAAATTATAAACGGTGAAGTTATAAATGAAATTTTATAAACAGTAGGTTTATAAAATTTGTAAGTTATTAAAGAATATATTTGGATAAATAATTGAATCTTATAAGTTATAAGATTTATAATTATGAAGTTTAAAAGAACGATTTTTTTTAAATAATCATTTTATAAGTATTTAACTTATAATATGGACTTTTGGTTCATAATTGAGTTATAAACTGGAATAGGTTAATAAAGGAATTTATAAAAGGAAGTTGTTATAAAATAAATAGAAATAGAATTTATAAACGTTGTTTTATAAATCCGCAAACGACTTATTTTGATAAGTAAATTGTTATAACTTATTTGTGGAGTTATATTCACGTTTTTGACTGTGAATAATCCTTTGAAATAAAATGAATAAAAGGATGAAATCTGTTAAGGTAGTATATTCACGTTTTTAAATAGTGAATAATATGTTAAAGAAAATGTTTAGAATGTGATATTTTAAACAGAATTAAAACGATCTAACGATGTTTTAAAATGGGTTGAGATTCGAAACCATAGATTTCAACATTGATTGTTGAAATAGACGTTTTCGAGAAATGAAAGGAAATGGTGGACTATAATACTATTGTTATAGTAAATGATTTCCGAAAGGAAATGTTTTGTATAGTATTGGGATTTATATATCTATTTTAATTTCGAATCCCTATACTAGTGATTTTGGGTTGTCGTAACGATGTTTTACGCAACATTCGTTTTGGCCCAAAAAAATACGTTTAAGTGAATGATTTCCTTAAAGAATGAAATATATACTTAATCTCGATTTAAGTATATTTGAATATTTTCCAAGTGTTGAAAATAAATAGGTTCGTGAATTACTTATTTAATAAGTATGGAAATGTTTTCCAATATAAAGTGAATATTTTGAGAATTTATCTTTTTGAAGATAAAATTGAAATGAATAATTGAAATCGTATATGCATGGATATTTTGGAATGAAAATTCACTATGGAATTTATAAATGAAAAGGAGAATTTGTTTAAAAATAAATATTGATTTATTTTTGAAGTATTGAAAATAATATATCTTGTAAAGATATTTTGGAAAGTAAATAATTTGGAAAATTATTTGGAATCTGGTGATGTGTGCATATCCATTGATAGTTCAATAACCGACTATCAATATTTCCCTTTGAATGGGTAATTGTTGTGATTTGTTGAATTTGAATGCCACACTTATTTTTGAATAAGCGCTCACTATTCGGGTTAACCGGGAAAGGACCATGGGGTCGTATAACCCATTCCGAATATGTGATACGTCGTTGTGAATTGCATTAAAGATCGGTGTTGAAGACCGAGTATTTGCGAAAGCGATAGGATGGCCTATCGATTGTTTCTGCACTGGGTAGCTCCTGGTATAGAGATCTCCTAAGTGATGGGAAATTCGATCGGGATTATGAATACCCGAATTGCAAGGGCTTCGTAAGAAGTGCCTTCGGTTTTGTTCGAGCCCGGAAAAGACTTGTATGGATTGTATGTTTGACGTTACAAATTGAGATATAAAGCAGATTTCTTTCAAATATATTTCTGTTGGTGGCGGAGAATTTATTCTTTTAGCTTAACACCCTTCTCTGAGACGTACGAGCTCAGAGGTTATGTAGTTGAAGGTTATCAGCGATATATTCCCAATTTGGTAATGTGACATGCTGAGTGTTGCTGTAAATGATCATTGTGTTGATTATTTGTGATAGGATCGTTTATTTGATCGTCTATCCTGGTGATCATTTCTATGATCATTTGTTGACCCAAAGCATGGCTTTTGTATAAAGTATGTTTTTGTGGACGTGACTTCGTCGAGCCTCACACCCCGTGAATGGTCAAAACAGGAAAGAAGCAGCAAGGTTATGAGGGGTAGCGCCCTTTAGGATATGTGCATTTCCTTCTGGAAAAGGGTGGTATCATGGTATGGAGCCCAGATACTTACTCATGTTGAAAACACTTTGTTATGATTGTGTGAATTGATTGCGAGCGCTCGGTGAAAGGTCCCAAAGGACCGGGGGATGGCATATTCGGTCAGTTGTTACTCAGTTAGGGGTAACCCGGCCTTGTGTTGGTAGAGATCCGGTTTGGTTCTCGGGGGTGTCCATCCAGAGGCATTCTCATGTGGCAATGGGAAGTTCCTTGGCCTGATCATTCGTTGGAAATCCAAAGAAACAATACGAGACTTGTACGGTATTAGTTGTAGAACCTATCATTCACTTATGGTGGCGCCCCACTGTTTGGATGGTAGCTATAGTAGGCATACGATAATGGTCGTATGTTGGCTAAGATTTATATTCTACTTTCGAAATGAATTTTTTCCTACACTATGCACTAGTAAAAATATCAAATGTTCTTTTAAATGCGTATCAAGCACTTTGACTATCATAAGGAGAAATCTCCTCCGATTCTACGTTTGCATTGTGTGTGTGTGCGGGAGGCCTTATGGTAGTCTCATTTTTAAAAGCATTGCGAATTGAATTTAAAAATATTCCTCTATTTTGATTTTAAAGTAAATAAACTGTTTTGAGTTCTCACACCAGTCACATGACTGACTCGGAGTTTATTGTTTTCCTTCCTAAACTCTGGGTGCCCACCAATTTCCACACGGGCAGTCAAGAGTTAGGTTTATCAGGATATTCTGGAGTTGCTGGAGGCAAGATGAATGGCATGGCGTATTATTATGTATAGTATTTCTTTTTCCGCTGCACTGTTTGTTGTTGTTGTTGTACACTCTGATGATATGATGTAATGAAATGTAATGTATAAAATGTAATAACTGATATAGTTCTTTGTTTAAAGATTATTCATTTATTATTATATGTTGTTCCGCTGCGAATTGTGAGATTCTGTTATTGTTCTGTTGTTTTCTGTTCCGTTCTATTTTCTATTTTCTTTCCTTTCTATCTTCTCTCTCCTTATCTCTTCTTCAGTCTTTTTCTTCTTCTTAAACCCTCGGTGTTCGGTTTTCCGTCGTTCGATTACTCGGCAGTCGATAAAGTGAGTATCGATGTTGAATTTTCGGAATACGAAGAATTGGTTCCTGACATATTTCATATAGATTTGTTTGGATTAATGATGGCGGTTTATTGATGATTACTTTCGAATATATTTGGTTATGTTACCGTTGACACTATGATCACTGTTTGCACGGTTTCAATTCAATTTCATTTAAAAGCTGTTAAAAATGATTTTGATTTTGTTGCACACTTCACTGTCTAGTCTATGACATTCGACAAATGATAATTTTGAGTGAAAGAAAAAATCAGATGCAGATTACATTGGTAATCTAGTTGATAGATAAGTTACTAGTGGAACGTGATTTATGTTGAGATATTCAGTAGCTGCATCATTTTTCAAAGAAAATATCTGCATATTTTTCACTTGAGATAATTAAAATAGCAGACATTTTTCTAAAACCCCTTACAGAAAATCATTTTTGTTGACCTTGTTTCAGATTAGTCATCTTAGAAAATTTGATTTTATAATTATTTTAGATTTGATCTTAAATGACAACATTGACTAATCAGACTCCCTACCGATTATCTAAACGATAAATAGTGACTGAAAAAGTGATGAGTGTTGATATTAATCATGTATTATAACGCGAGACGGTATAATTAGTAAATTTCTTTAGAAATTTAAACAACAGTTATGAAAACTTTTTGTTAGTAAATATTCCATGACCATTTCTATTTCTATCATATTTCTATCGACCATCACTCATCATAATCCAATATAGCATGTCAATATGTGGTATTTTAAATAGGAAATTATGCGCTTTCATTTTATTATATTTTTAACAATAAAAACATCCAAAGTATTCGCTCTCATTTAAAAGTCCTCACGGTTATGCATGGGTGAATTACTTGGAATTTTTGAATTATATGCTTCCATGCTCTTTTAAAAGTCCTCACGGTTATGTATGTCGGGAATGCATATCAAAATTGATTGATTAAATAGATAAGTTGATTCTAATCCCATTTAAAAGTCCTCACGATTATGCATGGTTAGAAGATACTTGAATTCATTTTTTAATAAAAATTTGGAATACTACTAATCTCATTTAAAGTCCTAACGGTTATACATGGTTAGTAGATGTTCAAATTCCTGAAAATAAACATACCACAAATAGACACAAATGTATGGTTTTATATGATGACATCATCCCTATCATTCTAAAGTGGAATATGCGTCACATAAAGAATTTATGATTTTTGTTTGATTTTTTATTTAAATTTAATATTTATACTCTATTTGGTATTAATGTTGTTCACTTTATCTCTATTTTTCTAACACTATTACTCTTTTGCTGATAACAAAAGTGGGAGAGAAAGGTTAAGATTTTGGCAAATAAAATTCAAATATTTTATATTTTCTACATGCATCTAAGTTCATTTGCATATTTTTATTTATTCTCATGCATATATGAAGAGGAAGCTTTGTGTAGAGAGGGATCATTCAAATAGGGGGAGCAAATTGAACATTCAAATACATTTAATAAATTCAAAATCTTAAATATATGTTTGTTATCATCAAAAGGGGAGATTGTTGAATATGCGAGTATATGATTTTTGTTTGATGATAATAAACATATGTATATTCATTTAAATGTTTGTTAATGTACAATTTTATTTTCACAGATTAAATAAATATTTGTTGAATAAAATAAATAACATAAAATTTAAATTCAAACAGATATTTTATTCAAATAAATATTTACTATAATTTTGAATAGTACAAATTTGAGCTCTCGCTATACAAACAATTTTCAAACAATACAAATTTGACTACATCACAATTTTCATTTACATTAGCACCTAACTGCATATCACTCATTCACTCGTATTTATCTTCAACTCCATTCCAGAATGAATCCAGCATCTGAGCTATCTGCAAAAATACACATTGACGCAGTAAAATTAAAAATGAAATATTTTTGCAGTGTAAAATAAAATGTAATTTTGAAAATATTATTTTCCTCAGTTATTTGGGTTGTTTCTCATCATTTAATTTTGAATTCATCATACACGAACAGCTTGTGACATGCACAGTGTATCATTGTACATGCCACAAAGCCGTGCACACCGATATACACTTGATAAATCTACAAGGACAAGTGAGCACAAGGTCAAACCTAATTTAAAAGTCGGGTTCAACTCAAGTGAAATACAAATAAAATCATGACACGAGCACAAGGTCAAACCCAAGCTATAAGTTGGATTCAACGCAGGAGAAAAGCACATAAAGGCACTAGAGAGCATGCACAAGTGACTCGAAGCAGTGAATCAAGAGCAGTCATAAATATACAAAACTAAATGCAAGTCCAATACCCAAAGCAGACTATATGATGATGCCAGGAAGTAAACTGTACAATCCAGAACCATAAGCATGTATATGGTCAAGTACAAGTCAAGACAGTGGAGTCATAAAGCAACAAACCCAAGATTGAAAGCATTTTGAGTTCATGAGCAAAAACATTTCACCAGACTTCAACATGAAGTGATAAACAACATATATATACATGTTACCAGAACCAAGGCAAATGAACTAAAATACCAAAGGACATAATTGAAACCAGAAACTCAATAGCATGAATGAAATAAAATGGTCAGGAACAACCCAGAAGCAACAGAGCTCAATGCAATCAAGACACAGTGCTGACTCGAAGGAACAAGCCAATGTGACAGGAATGTAGACCTCACTACAAGTGCAAAGCAACAATGAAGCAACAACGTGAATAATACATCATACATGCTTATGCAAGTACATAAGTGGATGTACAACTTCAAGTTCACATATATGGCAACAATGCAAACACAATTCAAATGAACAGACTATGCAACATAAAGAATGATCAAAGCCATATGCAGTGAAAATAGAGGCAATACTCAAGTACAACCAGAATTCAAAGGCAACCAAAACCGAGTAGAACATCATATATGTACTCGTGGCAACCAGATTATATCCAAGCAAGACGGTGATCGAATAATCAAAGTCAAATTCAACAAGCTTCAACCAGAAAATACTACAAAGCATTTAACAGTTATAACAAAGTTAAATGCCGAAGTCATGGAACAGTATGGTACAGTTCAAACAATATCATCGCATTTACAAAATCAAAGCAGAAGTTTCAAACAAGTCATGGGGGCCACGAAAGAAATCAAGCCATGTTAAACAAGCAATAAGATATACGAATTTGAACAAGTCAGAAATCATCTCAAACATTCAATCAAAATTATACGGCCAAGCTAAAATTATCAGATGAATTCGAATAGTATATTTGAAAGAAAATATAGGAATTAGAACCTATATAAACCCAATCATCATCGGCCATGAAGAGTATTCGAGTTCAAGCAACAAACAACAATCATTCAACTCGAATCAAAGTCAAGTATAGTATAAATCGAAGAAGGAACGAATGTACCAATTTTCGCAACAGATAAACTCCAATCAAATTGAAGTAGCCGTGTGCAAAGCGAAGATACGATCAATCGTCAAAGCAATCATGAAAACAACCCACTTGATCGATCAACAAAGTCGGCACCTTCAAATGCAGAAAGCCCTAATTATTGAGGAACGAACTAAAGAGGACGAAGCCAGTTTTTCAACACAAATACAAAGAACCGGTTGAACAACATAAAATAGAAAAAGGGACAAACCTATTTACACTGTGTTGTTGGGCCGATTTTATTGTTTTTGGGCTCTAGTATATTCCAATTAGGGTTTTTATTTTTAAATTGTTTTAAATTTGTATTTTTCCTTTTAAACTTTTGTAAAGTCTAGTCGTATGACTAGGGGATGAACTATGGTGGTTAGTTCGAGAATTCGCAACTCAGTGGCTGAGTTGTGGCAGGGTTTTAAACATAGAGTTAGGTTAGTCGATCGCGGGTGTTGCGAGTTTACGTGTGTAAGCGTCTGACTACTTAATTTCTAGTAGAAACCTTAGGGGTAGCAAGTAGGCAGGGTTTTGCCAAAGCTGGCTGCCTTTTATATTCTGCTATATTTGTGTTGCTATTATCCTACTATGATCTGTGCTGAAATTATTTTACATAAACTTCCGCAATAAATTTTATAATCAATAGTATCACCCTATTGACCCTCCCACTATGGTGAAATCAATCCTATACGCTCAACCTAAACTTTGATACCAACTGTGACGATCGAGCCTTCGGCCCTCCCGCGGTGGGCACAACCACCGTGGCACACAATGGTACCTCGTCATTTACTTTTATAGACAGCCTCTTGTCTGCACCAACCGAAAGACATATAGGAGTTAGAGTCACCCGCTCGCCATCAAACACAAAGCGAGAACCTCCTATCATGCTGCACCACATGCCAAAGAAAATCGATCCCGGTCTCTTCGAACCAATTACCGATAAAACATCTTTAAGAGATGTATCATTTCTTTTCCAATATTTATAAGATCCTCTCTTTAACTTTGAAAAACCCTAAATCATTTCTCATGAATCATGTTGGAAAGCATTATTGAGTAAAAAAGGATTTAGAGAAATTATACTGATTTTACTCTATATTAATTTCCATATTCAACAATTACTGTTCATCAAGTAACAGTGAGATCACTTTTTAAATTCACATGAATAGTACGAGTTCCATCCTCGAAATTTTGCACTAATTATAAGAAGATTAGTTCTATACAACCCGAGTTAATGAATTAGTTATGGAAAGTAAATCTTTATACTTGTCTTGTTTTCGACATTTCGACCTTATCTATTCCTCGTCCAGGAAAGAGGTCAGATGAGGAAGAGTACTGGTTGCTCTTGAACATCTACTTAGTTTAAGTACCCTACATCTGAATCTCACGAATAGAAAAATCAAGTCTACTAATCGGCTTTTAGAGCAAAGGTTTAATCATTTATTTATAATAACTTTTCTTTTAATCATTTATTTACACTCTTTTTAAAATAACTATAAACTTTCACATTATCTTTAAAATGCTTATTTATTTATTTGAAAATGTTAATAAAAGATTCAGGAAAGAATGGTTAAATAAAAACTGTAATTTGTATAAGTTATTAAAACTGCAATGAAAAGCGTTGCAAATAGGGGTTTCAAAGCTTATTTGATCAAACCAACTTTTCTATCGTTTGAAAGTCCATTTTTTAACTCAAACCCTTTTGAAATTATTTTAGTATATTTAGAATTTATTCCATATTTTTAAGATTTAAAAATATCATTTCAAAGAAATTTCATTTTTGGATTTCGAACTACCAAACCACGAATATTTCGAAGACTTGTTTTGCTCATATTTCAAAATATACTAAATGAAATATCGATCCAGTTTTTGTTTGAAAACTGTGATTATAAGATTCAGAAAATTCTTATTACAAAGGATTCTGACTCCAAATCCATCTTATAAATGGATTTAATCTATTGCCACGCGAAATCGCAAACACTGTTACATGACGCGTCTATTTTTGACTTCAATTTCAGTTCCTTTCAAAACTTCATCAAATTGAGTTTTAGTTATTATTAACCATTTATAACCAAATTTTAAGAGGTAATCATCTTGTAACACTTTTGTATTTCATTTTAAAGTTATTTCTGTTGTGTAATTTTAACATATATTAAGCATGAATTGTTTACACATCCAACCAACCATATTTTTGACAACCAAAACATTATGATCAAAAAATAACAACCACTCATTCCAAATATGTTGTATCTCATCCATATCATAATATAAATACAGTTTTCTCACTTAAGATTCAATGGAACTAACTTTAAAATGACCATAGCTTCGCTATTCCTTAGTTGGATCTCACGAAGCTTGCACTAATCGTAAGGGATTCATCCTAGGCCTTTGGTGCTTGGATATCTCGGACTAGCTTGGAAGATGTGGTGATCGTGAGTTGTGGAAGTGCGAAGGAGGAGTTTGATAAGGTTTTGGAGGTGGATTGACATGATATATACATGTGTATATATATTACTTTATTTTCGAATATTTTACCATAGGTTTTCTACATTTATTTCTATGAACTAAAGCCATTAATAAGCTTCAAGAAGAGGAAGAAGAAGAAGAGAATTGTGTGAATGGGTGCTTGGTATGTATAGGAAAAAGTTTGCACAAAAATATCATGATATTTTCCTACCATCACATCTTAATTTTCCACCACCTTTTCCCATCGTTTCACACGCCACTCCCCCTACATCACCAGCATTACACACGCATGCATCACTCCAATGTGCATTAACTTTAAGGATGCTCAAGCGGTAAGAAAATAAAAATATCTAGGACATTTTTGTAATATACATATATATATATATATAAGTGTGTGTGTGTATTTTGAGAAAAATGTGTGATCCTCTATAAATAGAGGAGAGAATGTGTGTGTGTGTGTGTGTGTGTGTGTATGTTTGTTTGCAACGAATTGGTCACAAACACCCGAGAATAGGTTTAGGTAGTGAAATAAATGAAGAAATTAACTAAAACAGAGGAATAACAATAAATATTCAAGAAAAGATAGCAAAAAGTAAAAAAATAACAAGATTTATAATGGCTTGGCATTAATTGCCAATGTCCACTCTGAATGCTTTCTTTATTACTTTATTAACCAGTTGGTTATAGTTACAATCCATATGAAAGAGCTTGAGAACAAGTTTGAACAAAAGGAAATTGACTACAATGGCAGAGTTTCACCTGTTAACTGAAAAGAGAGATCCCAAAAATGGCCCCCTTCCCCTATATTTATAGATGGAGGCAGCCTTCAATCTGACTGACATCTCAAACCTGGACCCCCTGACCTCTTGGACCCAGAATAAGGAAGGCTCAGCCTAACATACTGTATCAATCATACTGACCCGAGTTATAACATCATGATATGCCAACCCCATCATAGTATGCCAATCGCTTTTGATGTGCCGATCCTCCTCACAACATACTTCGCCGACCCATCCAAGCATGCCGAACCAAGTCACTATAAATAACATGCCGACCCGATCCACCATAAGTTCCATGCCGACTCGGTCCATTCTATTCGTTATGCCGACCAGACCACATTCCATTCTCTATGCCTACCTTACCACATTCCATTCACAATGCCGGCTTGACCATATTCCATTCTCTATACCGAGCTAACCACATTCCATTCTCTATGCCGAGCCCACCATGTTATCTTCAACCTAATAAACACCAGTGCCGACCCGATGAAACCATGTGCTATGCCGACCTGACAAATACCATACACTCTTCAACTTATCAATCATCTATGCCGACCTCTATCCTACCAAGCTAAGCTTCATAATTCTGACATCCTGTATCATCTATGCATTGACCTTATTTACCTTGGGCTGGATATAGCTGCTTGGAAATCACACTCTGGTCACATAGATGTCGTCTCTTGACCACCTTTCCCATCAGTACTCAAGTCTGATCTCTGTAATCACCTTTGTGTAGCCGGGCCAAAGTACCAGGTAACCTTTTCCGCACAAAATACGTCTTGCGAATAATGCGACATGCTTTGAATCAGAGAAAAATCCAGTTTCCCAAAGGCAAGCCTGTTTAATTCATTGGTTGATCGTTGTTCCTTATCAATCTTCGACGAAGTCTTGTCCCATTTGGATGCTTAAATTCAGCCATATAAAGTCCTCAGGTTTTTCCGATCTAACCTCTTAAAGGTTGAATTTACAAATTCCTTTCTATTTCACGAACGCCCGTTACTCATGCACATCTCCCATTCCCTTATATTATTTTTTATGGGATTGGCATCTTTATATGCCGACCTGTAGTCAGCATGTTTTGATATGGGCTGGTAAAGCTCGAGGCCGACCCCGTTTTCAACCTATGATCGAGTCACTTGGAGTGACCGATTCGTATTCCACCACTACCATATAAAAGCCCACACTTTCTCTTCTTTCTCTTTCACTCTATCTTCCCGACGCCTATAACTTTATCTACCTCTCTCCTCCTAACCGAATGCTCCAGAGTAAAGCTGGAACCCCCTTTTCTTAATCCAAATCCGTTTGCAAGGTCATATTTTCGACCTTCAGAACATCGATTCACTTCTAATCTAAGCGGCGGCCTTGCAATCCAAACCAAATAGGTATAGTTTCTTCCTTTTTTGTATGGTTAGGTCAGAGCCTTCAAGTTTAGATATGTTTAAATGTCAGTTAGATGTGTTATTCAGTGGAGTTGATCAAACTAGGAGAAGGAGGAAGAAGATATAGGAAAGAAAATAGAGAATGGAGATGGAGGGTTCGACAGTAGACGAGGGTTTGGTGAGGGGTAATTGGTGAGAGATCTATTGTTGGAAATGGAAAGGGGTCCGTATGGGTAAGGATGTTTAGAGGGATCGGTTTAGGTGTTATTATAGGGATCTGTATACATGTAAAAATGGAAGGAGAGTCCAGCGTAGGGATTGGCAACGAAGGCCGAAACATAAGGTTTGGTATCTAAGCCAATTTGAGGGGTCGGTGAAGAAAATGTAGAAAATGGGGTCGGTAGGATTAGGGATCGACATTCTAGCTTAAGTGTAGTGTTCGATACACGTTGCTTAAACAAGGGGTCAGTATAGAGGTTGGAGAAGAAGGTGTCGGCATATGTCAGGATGAAAGTAGGGATTGGTATTTAGCTGTGGATAGGGTCCAACATTCCTATATGAGTCTAAGTCCAGAGATCGGTCATGGGGTTAAGACGTAGGTTTCGGCATAAGTGGTTAGGATCAGTGTTGACATATTAAATACCATCTTAACTCGAGTTATTTAGACATATGATTGCATACTGCCGTGCCCAACCATAAAGTGACTAACAACAGCACGACCATCATATACGGACCAATGGACATAAACTTGAACGAACAAATTCCCAATCTACTCAATGCGAGTCAAGTATACAACAAACTCAATATATTCGAATAATAGACTTTATAATCCATAACATCAACACGCAATCCTAAAACTTTTGTCGCCGATCACCCTTTCGGCCATCTGATATGGTTAGCGATGACGGCTTCTTCGGATGAAATCCATAAACTTCGACATTTTACTTTTGTGTTTTTGATTTTAAACTGCTCATATTCATTTCATATTGCATTGCGCTAGTTCATACATGGCATGGGGGGACAGGTTATTATTTCTAATATTGATTGTCTATTGAGTACAGCTGGCGTAGATCCTGAATTATACGAAGCGTTCAACTACAATGTCCTAGATCGGGTATGAAATCAAGCTCCGGTACCATGTCTGAAAAGCCTAGACCAAGTTACTAAAGAGAAGAAGTAGAGAAATCTGATCCACAAGAAAACCTTTTTTTCGACATCTCGATCATTTCTATAGAAGTTATAGGCCCAACTCCTAACACTGCGAAGGATTTCATTATTTTGAACGATCCGACTGACTCACAGGCTTCCAAAATCGGCAAAGCTTCTCTTCGTCAATTGTGTTCTATCCACGGGATTCCATTTGAAGATTTTTGGGTTCATCAAGGAAAGATAGACCTCACTTTCCCCCAGCCAGATGTACCGCATGCAATAGATTCATGTGCTGGGTTGGGTGCGTTCCACCGTTCAATTCTTTCATTCGGGAAGTTCTTAGATTTATAGGGATTGCTCCTTCTCAACTACATCCCAACAACTATGCCTTTGTTCGTGGTACCTTCCTTCTCTTAATGAATGTCCTGTTCCGTCCGCTAACTCCCAAAAACATCCGGCACATTTACGACTTCAAAAGATGAGCCGATAGTCCTTCGTATGTCTTCCTCGAGCCTATGGCCAAATGTCAAGTTTTAATGGCGCATAGAATAAACTTTCCTTGTTCAAAAAAAATGGTTCTACATATGGTCCCTACCAACTTCGCAAGAAGGTGGCTGAAACAACACATGTACTACTTTGGGTTTTGCCATTAACCTAAAGATTCTAATTACGGTTTCTTTCTCAGCTGTACTAATTCCTTCAATTTTTTCAGGGGTTTGCCCTCGTCCCGAAGACGTTATATATTCTAGGGCCATCGCAGCCATCCGCGCTACTCCGATGGAGGACCGAGACATCAAACTACCCAACACTGATGAGTTTCTTTCTTTATTTGGGCTGTTGGAGGACGGCCGCAGGATCGGCCACCCTGGAAGCAGAGCGATTTCGATGGTTATCGCCGAAAAAAGGGAAGAAACGAATGATCCCATAGTTCCCTTTGTTGAGAGAATCCAAGAAGGAACCGAAGAGGGAGAAATAAAGGAAAAAAGATGTAGGGCTTAGGAACCAAGGCGCGGGCCATGAAAAAGCACCGGTGGTTGATGCTCCACACACTAGCCAACTATAACCTCCTTCGGAAAGAGGAAAAATTTTAGCATACAAGATACGAAAAAAGAAAGCTGGAACGACCTCAAAGTTTGTCATAACTACGGTTGAAAAAGAATCGTCTTCTCAATAGATTAGGAGTTTGTTGAAAGGAATATCCGACATTCCGATCCTGGAGGATTTATTAAATTACAACTTCACCAATCTCAATGTCAAAGGCCTTGACTCACCCATGAGAAGCAACAAAGGGATGCAGCCTTCTTATAGAGGAGAGAGGACTCTAATAAGCAAAGCTAACGTCACTGTTCAGTCGTGGGGAAAAACTAGGGTAGACATAAGCACTTGCACCTCACTATACACTTCGTGATTAATCCTTCACATAATGACTCCTAATATGCCCCTATTTGGTCCTTTTGCAAGTGTAATGTATTACTCTCATGCTTTCGATCGTCTTCATGACTCTTCTGTTTATCACCGCTCAGGTCGGGATTCGAAATACGAAAGACACTGGAACAAAGACGAAGGACGGATGGAGACTATCACTCTCGAGAATCTTTCTCCTTGTATAGAAGGATAACTCGGGAACACACTCCATGCCAAGGTGATCCATCGTATTCTCCTACTCACAATGGGGATAAATCCTCACACTGGGGTTCCCAAGTTGCCCCTCCCTACGAGCAACATTCTGGGTCATCAAGTACAAGGCAGCCTCACGAGTGTCACAAAAATTTGCTGGTTGCACCTGAACAGATCCCCTTAGCTTCATCTCAAGATCCTACCACAGTAGAGAAACTAGCTGAACTCAAAGCCACTTTCTCGAAAATCTGCTTTGACGAGCTCAAGTTTCTTCCTTCCATACACATCATTCTGGAAGTCCCAAGGAAAGTTGGTTAGCATGCATGAATGATGTGTATGTCCAACATGAGGCATTTATTCATTTGGTTGAAAAAGTTTTCGAAGTTTCCATGGAACACCGGCATGAAATCAATCGCCTTAAGTTAGAGGCCATTCATGATAAAGACATCATCAGATACTAGGATGCCGAGCTGACCAAATGTAAAAATCAACTAATTGAGGCAAATAAAAATGCAAAGGATACAGATGAGGCAGTAACAAGCCTGGAAACTTAACATAAAAGGGAACTGGACACTACACTTCAATGCAATGGCACCTTGGCTTTAGAAAAAGACTCTTTACAAAAGGAAAAGGTTGTTTTAACCCACCACGTTGAATAACTAGAAAAACTATTATTCAAGGAGAGGGAAGAGAAAGTTGAGGCGCAGGAGGAGTCGTAGAAATACTGCGAAGAAATTGTCGAAACAAGGAATTTGAAGGCGAAGCTTGATGAACAACTAGCCCAAATTGAAGTCGGGAAAGAAGTCACCCATGAAGAGGGCAGGAAAGAGGTGCTCGTATAGGCCAACTCCCGAATTAAGCAGCAACTTCAATGCACAAGTCCTCCTTCACCCGACTTGACTTTTCTAGGTGATGACTATCTTGAGTCGCTTGTCAAAACTTGGGAGATTATCACAAAGATCAAGAAAGAGGAGTTAGGAGTGGCATAGCTTGATGAGGGGGCACTTGTGTAGGAAGTGCTCTAAGGAAATGAGCCATCGGAATTAACTATCGCTAAATTTCAATTTGGTAAGACCCCTCCACCAGTCTAGGAAAAAGAAGATGCGGCAGGTTCTCTCCAAATCGAACCTAAGGGTCCTCCTCCTCATACACAGTTGGTTGGAACGTCAACTTCTTATCCCATGGAGGAGCACGTCGGTTATGATCCAGATAAACCCGGACTTGGCCTATATATGTTGTCTCCTGTCGTTAAAGGGAGCACCCCAGCGACCACCAAAAGTCAACTGGACGCTGGTATTGTATAGAACTCTTTTAAAATCACAGAAGTTACTATTTTCAACATATAATAGCTGTAGGCTAACGTTTTTCTTGAAAGTTGGTAGGTCATCCAGGTCCAGAATTAACTCCTAGGAGTGAGGTTGCCATGGAGCAGGAGAGAAACGTGACCAAAGCTCCGGCTGCCATAGACAATGTGACGCCCAACGCTCAGGTGATCGGGTCACTTGATGAGGAAAAAACCAAAGACCCACCTTTCACTGAGGAGCATGATGATGTTGTGGTCATGGGTGCTTTAGAGCACACCACCAAACTCATCATGAAAGAACAAATAGTAAAGGAGGACAAAACAAAACTCAAAATTAAGGTTGAACTCGATGTGCTGATGATTGAGGATCCTCTTCATAGGACTTTGCAATTCATCCCACCTGGCGGAATAACTCCTATTGCGGTTCCTCCTCCTTCTTCAAGCACCTCTGCTTAAGGCGATAAAGGGTCTCGAAAGAGGCGCTCGATCGATTCAACCGCTGAAAAACCGAAGAAGGAGAAGAAATCGAAAAAATAGTCAACGTCTTTTGTTATTGTACTTAGTCCGAATAAATTAGACATGTGTCATTTTTCTTTCCTCGTTCTTTTTTCCTTTTAGTAGCACATGTACGAGCATGGATCCTAAACTCTCGAGTGGTTTGTAAGGAAATTTTGAGATTGTAAATAAAAAATTTTGTTCCTTGGTTAATCATTAAGTGAATTATTGCTCCAATAGTAGAATAATTTCTTCTCATTTCAAGTACTTGTCATAATTTACACAAGTTTCGATGATAATTCATTTTCTTGGTCTCGAAACTCAGAGTACTCAAATCCACACTAACAGACTTAGAGATTTTTTCGAGCCATTTATAATCTAGTCCGCGTTTCGGGGACTCAAAGTACTCTAATCTACACTTTGGGGACTTGGAGATTTTTTCATTACACATTTGTTCGTACATTGCATACGTCGATATCAATCAGTTTCAACACATATTTAGCATAACATGCAATAACAGTAATTTATGCAAAAGGAGCTTCAAGGTTTTATTCATCGCAAAAGTAAGGACAGAATAACTTTCCTTATTACACATTAAAAAAATCAAATGCCAAAGCAAATATTGAAAACAAATTCTACTGAAATATGAAAGAAATAGTCTTGGTGAAATTGCATCGCAAATGCTTGTTATTCCACGCTCTTGGAAGCGTTACACCATCAACAGTCGCTAGCTTGAAAGTTCCTTCTCCAAGCCTCTGTTCAGTGACGTATGGCCCTTTCCATGTCGGGTTTGTGCACGATGGGACTAGAAAGATTCGTTTCAGGGACAAGGTCGCCCAGTTTGAAAGTTCTCGGTTGGACTTTAGTACTATAGTACAGGGCGACTCGGTGTCGATGTGCAGCCGCTCTTAAATCGGCTTCCTCATGCTTCTCATTAATAATGTCCAATGACTCCAATAAGAGATTTTGGTTTGTTCTGGGATTGTAGTACGTTGTTTGATGAGAAGGGACTTCGAGTTCTCCAGGAATGGCTGCTTCAGCTCCATAAGCAAGAGTGAATGGGGTGTGGCCAGTTGCAGACTTATGAGTGGTCCTATAAGCCCAAAGTTCCATAGGAAGTTCATCCACCCATTTGCCTTTAGCCTTTTCCAAATGCTTTTTCAAGATGAACTTTATAATCTTGTTCGTAGCTTTAACGTAACGACCTACTATTTTGGACCATTCAAATCGACAATAATCCACACATGTCGGACTTGAATAATTCAAAATAACAGATTGTACTAAATTTTGGAGCAAATAAAATCAACACATAATCACAGACACAGAATATCAGAATAACTCGCAACGGAAAAAAATACCATAGTAGTTCATGAAGCTACTATCTACATACTCTCAAAACATATACAAAATATCATAGTTTAAAAATGGATACAATAGAAGTCTGGATATAGGATCACTAATGTAGAAGCAATACCGAATAGGAAATAACTGGATCAGAAATAGACTAATAGATGGTCAGATAAGCTCCGACAAATCTCTAGCTCTAAAAGGTGAATCCAAAGCTGTGGCTCTCAGGCTGACCTGAGCGTAAAGTAAAACACAAAACACTCGAGTCAGGACATACATACTTATACAATGTAAACCGAATCAAGTGAACTGTAATAGCAATGCTCAATAACTTAAAGGATGCTTGGGATTGCCCATCCTTTAAGGATCCGGTAAACCATCAATTAAGAAGAAATAAACACTATCACAGAAATACCCATATTAAAGTAATTAATGCAAATAACAGTGTAAAAGTGGCTAGGGTGGCACAGAGCTGCAATAATCACTCACCTCTAGCCACACTCTCAAATTCAAGGTGTGTATCAAAACAATCACAAGGAAATCAAATGGAACACAAAGAAGTGTACCTGTGGTTATAAATTTGAAAATGGTATTTTGTACTTCAAGAATAAAATATCATTTCAAATTCAAATCTTAATCAGAATAAGGATCAAATCATTTCCAAACCATTTCAATATATCAAAATATCATATACTTTCAAAATTTCATTTTCAAATCACTATTTGAATTCAAATTCAACTATTCAAATTTAACTACCTTCTAAAAATGGTTTATACTATAATCAAAAATAATTTATTAAACCATTTAAAAGTGAAGTTATTATACTTTCAAGTAATTAAATCCAAATTTTCCAATAATTCATTTATTAAATTCCAATTTATTTTCTTTAACTTAAATCCTCATTTTACATCAAATCTCAAATTCCATGTTAGGTTATATTTCAAGTTACACTCTTAAGCATAAATTTATTTAACATTTTATATTCACAGAAAAATCAATAACACTTTAATAAATCATTTTAAATTCAAATTTAAATCAAAGTATCATAATTTACATTTTAAAATACTCAAAACTATCCAGAAAAGTATATAAAATAACCACGGGTCGGTATAAATTTTCTAGCCTAAATCAAGTGATACGGATAATATATCATTTCAACCCATAATTTACAAAGAAAAATTCGGGTTTTATCATTTTAAATCCGCAAATCCCAAGTCAAATAAAATAAATAAAATAAATAAATAAATAAAGTCACCCAGGCCTATTATTTCTGCCCATGACGATTTTTCCCTGTTCTAAAGTCCGTTCAGGTATGTATCATTTCAACCCATAGTGATTCTATTCTACAGCGAACTTGCAGTGTGAGAATAGAATAAAATTAATAATATAGCATCATATAGCAGTAATAAATGATATGATAGGTTTATAAACATGGTTAACATCATATGATTCATATCACAGGCAGATATAACATGATATAATATTCTACACATTCACTTGTTGTCAATTCACTAATTATATGAGTATAAATGTCATGAGTGAATACTCACCTTTTTACGCAGGGATAGCAAATCAAAGCACACGAATAAAATTCCGAAAGCACGATAGCACAAATTTTGATTTGAGTGGAGTGGAGGGCACAGATCTTATTCTTGTTTTCGACTACAAAATGAAGCAAAATATAAATACAATACTAAAATTATTGGAACAAAATGGAAATAGAGTTTACAAAAGACAACACCAAGTTAAATTGATTTTGCTTGACCACAAATCACATTTGCTCGGCCACAAAGCTATATAGGTTCGGCCATGGTGATGTTTTGGCTAGGGTGGTTTGGACTCAGATATGCATGGCTATAAGTAAAAGGGAATGAATAGGAGTTACTAGTGAAGGAAGATCAAAGGTTGAGGCAAAAAGAGGAGTTTTGGTGGAACTTTAGGCTTGGCCATGCATGAATTGGGCTCGGCCTTGGCATGTACAGACCTGGTGATGGCTGGAGTAAAGGCCAAGGGTGGTGAACTTGATGGTGGTGGTGGCTAAGGGGTGGCCAAGGCAACATATGAAGGGGATGGTGGAAACTAGCTTGGCTATGCATGGTTTCAAGGGGTTTTTTGCAATTTTTGGAGGTGTTTGCATCATTTGATGGTCATGGCCAGTCTTGGTCAAAGGAGGAGGGGTTTAGGCCATTTATGGTGATGGGAAGGAGGTGATGTGGTGGTCGGTGAAGGTGGTGAGGGGTTTAGCCGAGCAAAGCTAGAGATGAACAAGCAAAAATAAATGAAAAAAAATAAGAAGAAAGGAGAGAAAAAGAGAGGCCATTGCTTACTCTTTTTTTTCAGATCTGAAGTACCGAGAGAAATAAAGATGCGAAGAAATTTTCTCACGTGAAAATTGGGATATAGGTGGCTAGGGATTAAGGAATGAAAGGCATAAATTGTGGTGAAGTTATAGTCGAAAATCAAGGGATGGAATGACAAAAAGGTAAGAAATCAAAGTAACGTTTGCCTAAAATTAAAAACAGGTAATGTATCTTAATTGATACGTTTCCTATAAATTAAAAGAAGGTGTATACAAGAAGCTTTCACAAACAAATAAATACAATAACGTTAAATAAATACATTTTAAAGATATGCCTTTTAAAGCAATAACGTATATATATTTGAAATTTCTTTTCAAGAAATAAATAAGGATCTAGACACTTACCATTTACTTAATAAATGAATGTCTAAATAGAAAAATAAGGTAGAGATAGATATTATGAAAAATAAATAAATAGTTTTAGGTAAAGTAGGAAATAAATAAAGAAAATACTCTATTTAAAGGAAACTAGAATTAAAAATATTAAATAAAATTCAACTGACTTTGGAAAAATTTCAACAACACTTCAAAATAAATAAAAGTCAAATAAATAAAATAAATGCTGAAAAAAATAAAGTGCAAATGAAAATAAATAATTCTTTTAGGGAAAAATAGAAAATAAATAAAGAAATAGCTATTTAATTGAAACTGGAATTTAGAAGTTGAAAACAATATACAATCAACATTTCAGAATTATAACTATACTTTAAAAATGTTTTAAAAATAAAATATATGCATAACATATCATGTTACACAAATTAGAACATGATTTTACAAACAAAAACATTATTTATATAAATTAAAATAAACAAATTTGTTAAATAAAACAATTTACACACGATATTGTAAAAAGCATAAATCCGATTTCAACGAATCGAAAAGCGGTATTCTTGAAATTAAATATGTTTTCATAATAAAAGATAAAATTCACAAATTCAAATATTTAAATTTTAAATTTAAAAGTCAAAGTTTGACCATTTTGAGCAAAATCCACTTTTTGGAAATATTCCATTTATTCATGTTTGGAATTATAATTCACACAAAAATCAAAATTTATATTTAAAATAACAAAATTTATCCATTTTAATAAATAAAATAATTTTTTTAAATCAGGAATTTCAGTTAAAATAATTAAAATACAAAATTAAAGTAATCAAAAAATACAGGGTTGTTACAATCTCCCCCACTCAAATCTTTTCGTCCTCGAAAAGGAACGAGGTACGGAAAACACAAAAAAAGATAGAATGAAATAGGATTAAGACAAGATGATAAGAAGATTAAAATTATAATGATAACTGTTGTTATAGGTAAGTTTAACAAGGTGGAGAATAGGAATAGCTAGAAGGGAAAAACATGTTGAAAGACAAGGATGAACCATTATTTTAAAGCTATATAAATTTCAATTATTTGGAAGGATAAAATAAATGATCAAAATATCCTTTATATAATACTTTTTCAAAATACTTTTATAACTCGATGTCTTAACAAGTTTATCCTCGTTCTTGCAGGCTCTGGCTATGCGTTGATCAGGCGCAAAGCTAGAATTCTCCAGGTACTTAGTAGACTTGTTCAACACCCAGTGAAAATACTGGAAAAACTTTAAAAGACAGATATGGAAAGTACCATCCAAACAAAACAACCAAATCCAAACATGTCGATCATGGATCGCGGATGCACAATGGTTACGCCTGGATCCCCCAGGAAACATCTGTACCATAGGCTGGCTGCCGCAACCCTATGATTACGCCATGAAGACTGGTAGTACCACATATACACAATGGTTACGCCTGGATCCCCCAGGAAACATCCGTACCCATATGCTCTCGCATCCCCTGCTTATTACGCTACCAAGCAACCCAATAGATCACAGATACATAATGGTTATGCCTAGATTCCCCAGGAAACATCTGTACCCATAGGCTCTCGCAGCCCTTGTGAATTACGCTATACAGTCGTGCTCAAAAGACCATGGCTTACGCCATGGTAGGACTCTCGAGTATCACATCCGAAAAACCAAAAATTAGAGAGAACAATATCGATAGAATGAATCCACAATGTGGCCACAAAGCGGATATCAAGCAAAAGGCACTTTCCATATCTTTACTTCGATATATGTATCATATAGTACCCTTTTTCAAATCACTTTCAAATATCATACTTATATAAAGTCTATAAGATTTTATTTTCAAATCGAATACTTCCCAAATCAATAGTATATCAAATCACACTTATATAGACTTCGATTATATAAGATTTCTCTTTCCAAATTGAGTACCTTTCAAATCATTAGTTTTTAAATCAACTTCATACTTATACACATCCATTTTATATAAGTTCAACAACTCCCAAATCAAGTACTTAATAATACAAGGTTCTCAATTTCAAATCATTTCAATAGCAATTCAGTTTCAAAATCATATATGATTTAACCAAATCATTTCTTCCAAATTAAATATCTTCAGTTTCAAAGTTTCCAAAATAATAAGTTCAGAAAAATAATCCAAATTTCCAAATCAACATAATTTATGTCAAATAAATCCTTTTCTAAAGTCATCATATAAATACTGGGAATTAAATTCCAATCTATTTCCAAAACCAAATATTTTCTCAAAATCAATTATACCCAAACTTGTTACCTAGTTTAAAACCACCCATTTTAAAACCTTTAAACTATTTATTTCTACATGAAAAATCCAATTTACCATTGGAAAGACTATTATTCTATATATATATACACACACACTTTATTCAAAACATTACCAATCTATATTTCATACTAGTATAATTCAAAATAGTCTTATTCATTTACTTAACAAAGCAGTTTCAAACTAATTTAAATCATATTAAAACATACAAAACTAAACTCGTATACTTTATCAAATACTTTATACTTTTCAAAATTACTTAGCTTGGAAAAGTTAACCTTGATTTGGAAGTGTTCGAACATTCAAATAGCCTAAGAAATCATATTTCAAATCCAAGAGTTGGAAATCAACGAAAAATCAGTAAATCAATTCCAAAAGAAAGGGTTATATCAATCAAATTCGAAATTCAAGAACTGAACACCGGCTCAATTCAAAACTGTGTCACATATATATGCATATATCTTTTTGAAAATCAAATTATAATTCGGTATTTGAAATCAAATTGGTTTCATAAAATCACTCGCATAGCAAAGCTATTAGAGTGGCCTCTCCCCCGCTCAGAAACTCGAAAATCAATGTCGATGATGCATGCATTCATCACCGAAATTATTTTCTAGCGACATAAGTGAGTTCTGGACTTTTATTTTCTCGAAAACTTCTTTTGAAATTTCTTCGAAATCATTTGAAACATTTCTTATTCGGAAAAATACTTTCAAATCATAGTATTATATATTTTAAAACCTTAAACCAATTTAAAATGCCGGAGTTCAATCACTCAAATTTCAATTTCAAAACCATTCCATTAAAATCATTTTATAAACCAAATAATTTTCAAAAATTTCAAATCCTTTCAAATTTTCATTTTAAAAGGTATATAATTCTTATCGAAAACATTTCACTTTTATATACAAAATATGGTCATCCTTATCAAAATAATGATTTCGATGTATACACAATTTCAAAATACAATCAACAAAAAATTTTCAAGGGATGATTCAAGGATGGATTTCAAAATAGAACAGAGACTCAAATTTAGAGGAACCCTAATCAAAAGAATCCTAATCAAGATTAGAGATATGTAACTTATGTCAATACAAAAGAGTTTATATTCATTATTTGGAAAGACTCAAATTCATATCATACGAAGAACAGGAGCATAAATATCCTTGGTTTGACAACTTCAGCTAAGCAAAAGATACAATAAAGTTCACTTAATGTAACCTAACATACTACATATAACAAACAGATCCACAGAATACCACTCCTACATAAACAAATCATCAGGGTCGAACAAGATAGAAGTTCAAAATTCTAACGAATCCTAACCGAAGAGATTTACTAACAAGGTGGATGCAAAAAGGATGAAGTTTAGAAAATTTTGTTTTTGAAATAAAATTTATACCAAAATATCTTTAAAAATCCTTTAAAATCATTTGAAAATCATTTTATACTTCGTAAGTACGTTCTCTCACAAGGAAATGATTTTGAGATTAATTTCACTCATTCTAGGCTATTTCTACCCTATCTCTAATGAGTTTTTGCTCCTCAGGCTAAGTTTTGCTAAAAACCAAAGCTCTGATACCAAATGTAACGGCCAACTATTTTGGACCATTCAAATCGACAATAATCCACACATGTCGGACTTGAATAATTCAAAATAACAGATTGTACTAAATTTTGGAGCAAATAAAGTCAACACAGAATCACAGACACAGAATATCAGAATAACTCGCAGCGGAAAAAATATATCATAGTAGTTGATGAAGCTACTATCTACATACTCTCAAAACATATACAAAATATCATTGTTTAAAAATGGATGCAATAGAAGTCTGGATACATAGATCACTAATGCTGAAGCAATATGGAATAGGAAATAATTGGATCAGAAATAGACTAATAGATGGTTAGATAAGCTCCAACAAATCTCTAGCTCCGGGAGGTGAATCCAAAGCTGTGACTCTTAGGCTGACCCGAGCGTAAAGTAAAACACAAAACACTCGAGTCAGGACATACATACTTATACAATGTAAACCAACTCAAGTGAACTGTAATAGCAATGCTCAATAACTTAAAGGATGCTTGGATTGCCCATCCTTTAAGGATCCGGTAAACCATCAATTAAGCACAAATAAACACTATCACAGAAATACCCATATTAAAGTAATTAATGCAAATAATAGTGTAAATGTGGCTAGGGTAGTGCAGAGTTACAGTAATCGCTTACCTCTAGCCACACTCTCAAATTCAAGGTGTGTATCAAAACAATCACAAGGAAATCAAATGGCACATAAAGAAGTGTACTCATGGTTATAAATTTTAAAATGGTATTTTATACTTCAAAAATAAAATATCATTTCAAATTCAAATCTTAACCAAAATAAGGGTCAAATCATTTCAATATATCAAAATATCATATTCTTTCAAAATCTCATTTTCAAATCACTATTTGAATTCAAATTCAACTATTCAAATTTAATTACCTTTTAAAAATGGTTTATATTATAATCAAAAATAATTCATTAAACCATTTAAAAGTGAAGTTATTATACTTTCAAATAATTAAATCCAAATTTTTCAATAATTCATTAATTAAATTCCAATTTATTTTCTTTAACTTAAATCCTCATTTTGCACCAAATCTCAAATTCCAAGTTAGGTTATATTTCAAGTTACACTCTTAAGCATACATTTATTTAACATTTTATATTAACAGAAAAATCAATAACACTTTAATAAATCATTTTGAATTCAAATTTAAATCAAAATATCATAATTTACATTTTAAAATACTTAAAACTTTCCAGAAAAGTATATAAAATAACCACGGGTCGGTATAACATTTTCTAGCCTAAATCAAGTGATATGGATAATATATCATTTCAACCCGTAATTTACAATGAAAAATCCGAGCTTTATCATTTCAAACCCGCAAATCCCAAGTTAAATAAATAAATAAATAAATAAAATCGCTCAGGCCTATCATTTCAGCCCATAATGATTTTCCCTATTCTAAAGTCCGTTCGGGTATGTATCTTTTCAACCCATAGTGATTCTATTCTACAAGGAACTTGCAGTGTGAGAACAGAATAAAATAAACAATATAGCATCATATAGTAGTAATAGATGATATGGCAGGTTTATAAACAAGGTTAACATCATATGATTCATATCACAGGCAGGTATAACATGATATAATATTCTACACATTCACTTGTTATCAATTCACTAATTATATAAGTATAACTGTGGTGAGTGAATACACACCATTTTACGCTGGAGATAGCAAATCAAAAAAAAACACACGAATAAAATTCAGAAAGCACGATAGCATGACTTTTGATTTGGGTGGAGTGGAGGGCGAAGATGTTATTCTTGTATTCAACAAAAAAATAAAGAAAAATATAAATATAAATACAATACTAAAATTATTGGAATAAAATGGAAATAGAGTTTACAAAAGACAACACCAAGTTTTCAATTGATTTTGCTTGACCACAAATCACATTTGCTCGGCCAAAAAGCTATATAGGTTCAGCCTTGGTGATGCTTTGGCTAGGGTATGGATCTGGTTTGGACTCATATAGGCATAGCTACAAGTAAAAGTGAAGGGATAGGAGTTACTAGTGAAGGAAGTTCAAAGGTTAAGGCAAAAAGATGAGTTTTGGTGCAACTTTAGGCTTGGCCATGCATGAATTGGACTCGGCCTTAGCATGTACAGACTTGGTGGTGGCTGGAGTGAAGGCCAAGAGTGGTGAACTTGATGGTAGTGGTGGTTAAGGGGTAGCCAAGGCAGCATATGAAGGGGATGGTGGAAACTAGCTTGGTTATGCATGGTTTCAAGGGGTTTTTTGCAATTTTTGGAGGTGTTTGCATCATTTGATGGTCATGGCCAGTCTTGGTTAGAGGAGGAGGGGTTTAGGCCATATATGGTGATGGGAAGGAGGTGATGTGTTGGTCGGTGAAGGTGGTGAGGGGTTTAGCCAAGCAAAGCTAGAGATGAACAAGCAAAAACAAAGGAAAAAAAGAAGAAGAAAGGAGAGAAAAGGAGAGGCCATTGCTTACTATATTTTTTCAGATCTGAAGTACCGTGAGAAATAAAGATGGAAAGAAATTTTCTCACATGAAAATAGGGATATAAGCGGCTAGGGATTAAGGAATGAATGGCACAAATTGTGGAGAAGTTATGGTAGAAAATCAAGGGATGGAAAGATAAAAAGGTAAGAAATCAAAGTAACATTTGCCTAAATTTAAAAACAATTAACGTATCGTAATTGATACGTTTCCTATAAATTAAAGAAGGGTGTATACAAGAAGCTTTCACAAACAAATAAATACAACAATATTAAATAAATACATTTTAAAGATATGCCTTTTAAAGCAATAACATATATATATTTGAAATTTCTTTCCAAGAAATAAATAAGGATCTAAACACTTACCATTTAATTAATAAATGAATGTCTAAATAGAAAAATAAGGTAGAGATAGATATTATGAAAATTAAATAAATAGTTTTAGGAAAAGTAGGAAATAAATAAAGAAAACACTCTATTTAATGGAAACTAGAATTAAAAATTGTAAATAAAATTCAACTGACTGTGGAAAAATTTCAACAACACTTCTAAATAAATAAAAGTCGAGTAAATAAAATAAATTCTGAACAAAATAAAGTGTAAATGAAAATAAATAATTCTTTTAAGGAAAAATAGAAAATAAATAAAGAAATAGCTATTTAATTGAAACTAGAATTTAAAAGTTGAAAACAATGTACAATCAACATTTGAAAATTATAACTATACTTTAAAAATGTTTTAAAAATAAAATATATGCATAACATATCATAGAACACGATTTTACAAACAAAAATATTATTTGTGTAAATTAAAATAAACAAATTTGTTAAATAAAACAATTTACACACAATATTGTAAAAAACATAACTTTCACAATATTAATCCGATTTCAACGAAACAAAAAGCAGTATTCTTGAAATTAAACCTATTTTCATAATAAAAGATAAAATTAAAAAATGCAAATATTTAAATTTTAAATTAAAGTCAAAGTTTGACCATTTTGACCAAAATCCACTTTTGGAAATATTCCATTTATTCAGGTTTGGAATTATAATTCACAAAAAAAAATTATATTTAAAATAACAAAATTTATCCATTTTAATAAATAAAATAAAGTTTTTAAATCAGGAATTTCAGTTAAAATAACTAAAATACAAAATTAAAATAATCACAAAATACAGGGTTATTACATTTAACTTGTCCATTCGCTTGAGGGTGAGCGACTACCGCAAACCTTTTCTCAATACGATATCTCTGACAAAACTCTTTAAACTCGACACTAACAGATTCAGTTCCGTTATCAGTTACAATATTCGTGGAAGACTGAAACTACACACAATGTTTCGAACAACAAAGTTAATGACCTTCTTGGTTGTGATCATAGCCAATGGCTCAGCTTTGGCCCATTTGGTGAAATAGTCAACTGCGACAATTGCATATCTCGCACCACCTTTGGAAATCAGCAAAGTCCCGATAATATCGATTCCCCATATGGCAAATAACCATGGACTAACCATTTGCGTGATCTCTATTGGCAGTGCTTTTAGGACTTTTGCATATATCTGGCATTTGTTACACCGTCTCACATGGTTCGTAGCGTCCCGGTTCACGGTTGGCCAGTAGAACCCATAACGGAGTACCTTTTTAGCCAACATTTTCCCCCAGTGTGATCGCCACACTCTCCTTCATGGACTTCTTTCAAGACAAGCTTTATCTCGTCATGGATGACCCACCTGAGTAAAGGAACAGAGAATCCCTTTCGGTACATAGTTTCATCTTGCATAAAATATCATGAGGCTTTACACAGGACTTGTCGCTTTTCGTTCCTTTTCTCGGGTAAGATTCCATGCAACATGTATTCTTTAAAATGGAGTCACCCATGACTCCCTCTTGGATTCTATTTTCTATACTTGATCAACTTCCATCACATTTATACTTGGGGAATGTAGTATCTCGACTGAAACCAATCCCATCTATTGTGCATCACACGTTCTTGCGAACTTTGCCAACGGGTCGGCTTCTCCGTTTTGCTCACACGGGATATGCAAAATGTCATAGTATTCCATATCCGCCAAAAACTACTAGACTCGGGTAAGATATGGGGTAAACCATTGTCCCTTTGCTTGGTAGTCCCCACTAACTTAGTACACCAGCAGCTGCTAGTTGCAAAATATTTTGATAGATTTCACTCTGAGCTCTCTAGCAAGCTTAAGTCCAGCAATTAACGCCTCATACTCGACTTCGTTATTCGCAATAGCGAAATTAAGCTTCATAGCATAGCAAATTGACCGATTCTCAGGGGTTACAAGAACGACGCCTACACCGAAAAAATGATCATTGGATGCTCCATCAGTATAAAGCTTCCATCGCACAATAGGGATTACATTGCTCTCCAAGGGCTCGTCCTGCATGATAAACTCCGATATGAAGTCAACCATTGCTTTCCCTTGGATAGCCCTTCGAGGAAAACATGTGGTGTTGAACTGACTGAGCTCGATGTTCCATTTAAGCAGCCTTCCGGACGTCTCGGGTCATTGTAAGACCTGTTGTAAAGGCTGATCGGTGTAGACGTTGATTGGATGTGCCTAGAAATACAGGTGAAGTTTGCACGACGCGATAACCAAGTAGTACGCCAATTTTTCTATCTTTGGGTAGTTTCTCTCTACCCCGTCAATCGTTTACTAACATAGTACACCGGTCTCTGGATCCGGTTATCCTCTCGAATCAGTGCGGCACTTATAGTATGTGGCGATACTACTAAAAAATGTACAACTCCTCATTATCTACCGGTTTTGACAAAACATGGGGTCTCTCCATATGGCTCACCAAAGCTTGGAACATGCCTTCAAAGTCATGCATCCACTCGAAATTCCTCTTCCCCATCCTTATCAAATTGAAAAAAAGAATGTATTTATCGGTCGCCCTGTAAATGAAACGACTCAGGGCAGCGACCTTCATGTTCAGGCTCTGCACTTTCTTAGTAGTTTTGGGTGCTTATATATCCCGAATGGCTTGAATCTTCCATGGATTCATTTCAATTCCTTGCGCATTGACAATAAAGCCCAAGAACTTCCCTAAGGCAACACCGAATGAGCACTTAAAAGGGTATATTTTCATGTTATAAGAATGGAGGATATTAAACATCTTTGATAAGTCTTGAATGTGGTCGTTTGATTGTCATGACTTTATGAGCATATCATCGACATAGACTTCCATTATCCTCCCAATCCAATCTTTGAACATGCAATTAACCAAATTTTGATAAGTAGCTTCTGCATTCTTTAATCTGAATGACATTGCTACGTAATAGTATAATCCAACATCCATGACAAAATTGGTATGCTTATGATTTGGGATGTGCATCGGGATCTAGTTGTGCCCCGAGTATGCATCCATAAATGACAACAATTCATTCCCCATGGTCCAATCAACTAGTTGATCAATTCTAGGCAAGTGAAAACTATCCTTAAGGCATGCCTTGTTCAGGTTCAAATAGTCAATACATGTTCTCTCTTTCCTATTTGCCTTCTTCACCAACACGGGGTTAGATATCCATTAGGGATAGAGAGCGTTGCGAATAAACCCATTGACTTTAAGTTTATCCACCTCCTCTTTAAGATCCATGGACCTCTTTGGATCCATACCTCGTCCCTTCTGCTTCACCGGGACATACTTCGGTTTAATATTCAACACGTGGCTCACAATAGTAGGCAAGATCCCACACATGTCCGAATGAGTCCAAGCGAATACATATAGATGCGCTTAAAGCAAATCGGTAAGCTCTCTCTTCATCGAAGGGCTAAGTTGTGATCCAATCTTTAACACCCGTAATGGGTCGTCGTGGTTGACTGAGATATTAATCATCAGTTCAGTTGGTGTTGCCTTGGCCTACTTGGGTTCCTCCTCATCATCTCTTGGATCAATGTCTCTATAGAACCAAGTATGGTGCCCAAGCCAAGATATTGGCACTACTTGTCAATCTTCAGCAACTTGGATGTGCACAGACTTGTCCACACCCTTTCCTTTTTCCTTCCATTGGGCCTCTCTCAACTCAGCCACATAACAAGCACAGCCAGTTGCCTGAATGCCATGCACAACACACACTCCATTATCAATTGAGAATTTCAGCGCCAAACACCACGGGGCACAGGCTGCCCATAATTCGACCGGGGTCGGACGCCCTAGAAAGACATTGTACGGTGAATCAACATTCAAGACAATGAATGGTAGGATCACACCCTCTTACGTTCACCTTCTCCTCGGTGGCCACACCATTGAAACCGTGTATACGAGCTTTAGATGGTTCCAAGTCCTTAGCCTCCATCCTTATCTGATCATAAGCTTTCTTCAAAATGATGTTCACAGAACTGCCATAGTCGATTAGAATTCTTCTCACTAGAGCAGGGCCAATCATTGCAGAGATAACCATTGGGTCAATAGTAGGGGCCTCCACTCTATTAGCATCTCTGCTTCTGAACAATATATCATCCATCATTGTACGATGTTGCTTAGCCGAAGTTCTATCCTTCATATTCAAGCAACATTCAAGGTCCGCATGTCTCATTGAACTAGAAAAATGTTCCATTTCCTGCCAACTTCTATCCGCAGGATGCGGTTCACCAACTATCATGTTTATTACCAACCTTCCTTCGGTCTGAGTGGCTTCTTCAGGCCGGTGCGAGGCTTGTCCTCGATTAGGATCAGATGTTCCCTACCCTCCATCCTATGGATTCTTGACAAGCTGCTGCAACTTTTTCTGGCGCATCAATTTCTCAATGACATCTTGAAGATGCCTACATTCATCAGTATTGTGCCCGTATCATGAAACCGATAGTACTTCTCAGTCTGCTACTGTTCCTTGGTCGATTCTTTTGGACATGGCTTCCTATACTGAAAAGTGTTATAGGTCAACAGATATATATTCTTCGGAGATGCATTTAGAGGTGTATAGTCATTATAAGTAGGAATTTTTGGCTTTCACTTTCCGGGCTCCCTCTTTTGATCAGAATTTCCTTCTCCTCCCCTTTTTTGTTGACCCGGCTTGTTTTGAACGTTGCCCTGAAACTTTCCAGAGCTCTCGCCAGATTGCTTTACTGCAATATTTCTTTGTACCGCTTTCCTGCTTAGTCTTGTAGCATTTCCCCTTCTGACCAATCTGACCTCCTCTTTTCTCATGAACTGGTTTGTTTTGAGTAGAAACGCTCCAGCATGGCCGGTAGTTTTCCAACTAGCCAATCACTGAACTCAGATTCAAGGTCAACCCCCTTCGTCAAAGCCATAATCATGGCATGGTCATTTGAATTACTAACCTCAGTAGTAGCAACATGAAACTTCTACAAGTAATCCTTTAGTGATTCACCTGGAGCCTGGATTACACTGGATAGCGACAACACGTCTTTGGGGTGAGTAGCATGAATCCGGATCTGCTTCACGAATCTTGTAGCCAACTCGTCAAATCTCGAGATTGATCGTGGGGGTAACCTTGTGAACCACATTATAGCGATTCCAAACAGATTTATATGTAATCGTTTGCATTTGGTTGCGCCATTCGCTCTAGCCAGGTCCATCAACCATTCGTACCTCATGACGTGTTGTCGGAGGTCAGTCTTCCGTTTGTAAGTAGGCATTATAGGCATGTTAAACATCTAGGGATATTCATCCTGTAAAATGTTATCGATAAACCGGGTATGACTCCTAGAAACTCCCCAATCATCATTCCCACATCAACTGCCTGACCATTGCGGATAAGTCCGGAGTCTTGATAGGGGATACCAGGTTGGGCTCCACCCTGCCTGATGTTCCGACCGGCGTCTCATAGGCATCTCATGCCTTCTTAGCCTATTGTCCTCTAGATGCGTACCTGAGGATAAACTTCATTATCATTATGGTGAGGTAATTGATCAGCTTCCAAGCATGCTCCACTGCCTAAGTTCCAAGTTCCAAGGCGAGCATGACCCCCAGGTGTAGTCAAGGAGCCATCCTCATGGTTGAGGGATCAGTACCGACCCCTAAGGAGGGTTCGGCACCGACCCGATTTTGTTGCTCGTGGTGGTCTACCCCATGTTGCACCATCGCTCCAACTCATGTCATTTCAATTCTATGGTGCCTTCTCCTGTAGTGCTCGTCCGATGAGGTTGAGCTATCTGACGCCAAGTTCGAAGCGAGACCTCCTCCGGTTCTTTGGTTTTGTTGTTGAGAAATCTCACTCATTAGGTTGGCATTAACCTGGATTTGCTCGTTTAGCTGCCTACGTCCTTCCATCGGCTCCCTCATCAAGTCATTAAATTTAGCTCTAGTAATGGGATCGTCGAGGTTCTAGGCAGCAATGGGCTACACATTTGCATTGGCAGGCTAGTTGCTTGGACCTCCTTGTTGGACATCAGCAGTTTTGTTGGCATCAACATTATAGGAAGTAGATCTGTTGCGCCTTACCATCTTGAATTCCTTTGCTTAGATCTTGAAAAATCTGAATAGTATCAGCAAGCTTCTAAAAGTAAACCTGGATTTCCTTTAGGGGATTTCTTCAACTGATGTGCACGTAAATGTGCATATTTTTACCACCATATTTACTCTACTTAAATTAAATAAATGATCATATTGGGTATTTTAACTTGTTTTAACCAAATCCATATTAATTCCAAATTATCACATATCCATCTTCATATAGGGGCAAAACGGTCGTTTGTGTGCATATATTTCTTTCAGAAAAATTAATTGGAAATTTATATATATTTGTGTAGGAATTTGATCTCAAATAGAAGTGGTTTTATGAAGACACATGCATACAAAATGAATACAAAGGAATGGAGATGGAAATAATTCAAAGTGAAGAACATGGAGGACCCCACCTACCCACCTACCTTAATGTACAAATTAGAGGCTAATGCACATGCTTATGGAATTAATGGCTTCATGTACACTGAAATGGTGATTAGTAGAAGCTAATGATTTCTTGGCCTCCACACTTTCTCAAGGGTAGTTTGGTCATTCCCCAAATTATGGATTAGGGTTTCATGCTTGTATAAATAACCCCTTATGTTTCATGTAGCCTCCATCACTTACTTAGTCTCTCTTCATTAGTTTAAGATCAAAATAAAAGAAAGCTCTCTTTCTCTTTTCATGGCTACTTAGCCATTTTTATTTTATGTAATTTTCTTTTCATTTTATGCAATGTTAATTATTGTTTCTTTTTAATTACATGTTCATTTCCTTTTATGTAAGTAGTGTAGATCTCTCTTATTTCATGCAAGTAGGTTAGTTTTGTTTATTTGCTTTGCTCTCTTTTCTTTTTCTTTTCCTTTAATGTTGCAAGCTATATTTGTTGTTTTGATAACAAATATGAGAGGCTGATTCCTTCAATTTAGGGGTAATGAAGCCTATAATCATATGGCTTCAACATTTTGATAAATATAGCTCTCTTTTTGTGCTTAATGACAATGTTTGAAGTGGTTTTATTTGTTATTTTTTCTTTGAATTTGATAGCCTATATTGTTGACACCAAATACGCTATGCTTAAACAATCACTAACACAAATGCATCTTCATCAAATTATGATTACGACATAAGAAAGTGATTTGAAATTAAAATTTGATGGTCTATATTTCTAATTAATAGTTAATAGGCCATACTTAAAATAGATTTCATTTTCAACTTTGTTGTCATTTTCATGAGAGTTGGTAAGTGATTTAAAGGTTGTGTTATAGTTTGATGGCGTATGTTGAGCTAATTAATAGCACAAATGAGTTATATTTATGATAAACACATCATTTAAATTCACTTATGACCAATAAAAGAGAGATCATAATTTCATAAATTGTTGAACTGTATGATCTAGAGAATGGAATTATGTCTAAATTGTCATTTAACTCTCATATTTTCATCATTTTCTTTCGCTAGTTTTTGTTAGTTTTTTACATTTCTAGCTATTCACTCTCGACTTTGGTATAATTTGATTGAATAGAATGTTAAAATCATCAATTCCCTGCGGATCGACCCGTATTCATCACGTGCTACATTCGTACACCGTGCGCTTGCTGTTATTTTTATTTTAAATTCGTTCGACGGTTTTCTAAACCGATAGAATTGCCGTCTACGAACAAGTTTTTGGCGCCGTTGCCGGGGAGTTGTTTTGATTTTATTTTTCTATTCTTCGAATTATTTGTGTTTGATTTTAGTGTGTGTTTGTTTTGTGTTTTGTTTTCTTAAAAAAACAAAGTTATGTGTTTGTTTGAGTGTTGTGTGCATTTGTTTGTGTTCTTGTTTGTTTTGCATTTTCATTTGCATATGCATATTTAAAAAAAAATCGACACAACTTCATTTCTAGAAAAAAAAATCACTTCATTTTGCATTTACAACTTTCATTTTACAAGTTCTTCTTACAATTTCTTTTTCTTTTTCTACCCTTTACATTGTCAAACACTGTAGCTTTTCTGTCTACAATCCCTCTCTGTTTTACAAAACTGCTGTCAACATTCTCATATGTTTACATTCACATGACCTTCTAACCCCACTGCTTCATCCAAGCTTCAACACACAACCTCACCGACTGTCAAAACCTCTGCAGCAGCAACTCACGCACACCACTTCAGTTTAACTCCATCATCCAGTTCTTCAAAAACATTAGACAAACTCCAATTCTTTATTCAACTGCCACTGTGCACAAGCACATCAAAACTGCCACTAACCTGAATTGCCTTCAACAAATAGACCACTCCACTTCTACAACTGACCTCTGCATACCTCCTTGCCTTTCCATAACTTCTGCATCTTCATTCCACCACAACCATTCAAACTAGCCTTCTCTAGCCACAATCTCCCTATCATCCCTTTCTTACTGTTCTTCCTCCACCAAACTATCATCAGTGACCTTCAACAGTAGCTACAAACTTCTACTTCCATTGCCTGGACACATTTCAATCCCACTGCCCAATATCATCACTGCTCACTCTGAATTCACATACACATCTTCCTCCTCCCGCAAAACATACATATTCATCACTTCTTTACATACAAAACCACTCCACTGTAATACAACATCACCACCAAACCATCTGCCTACTTTCAGATCCTCATACGTCAACTACCACACTTAGCCCAGCCACCAACACCATTACAAACAACTAACCGATACCACACCACTCTCGGCCTCGCTCGCCAGCCTAAAATCAATCACCGAAGTTGTTGACTCAAAACCGCTCCTCCTCCCTGCATCAAACCTCGCCGTAGCTTCCACTACAACTCCGCTTCCCCCCCACATCTCAGCACATCGACAACCTCTGCAATTGCAAATAAACCCGCTGCCACTTACATCGATTCCAGTCCCTGTCACCAATCCACAAACTTGAACAGAATTTTCGAACATCTAATCGCCGAAACCCCAATACATTCTTCAAATCCATCCAAACACCCAGTTCGAAAATCAAAACCCACAACCCAATCGAACCAATCTCAAATTAACCAAATTCAAACAATCTCTGGCTGCGAAATTATGAGTTGGATTTGATTTTGAAAATTGAAATCGGGATTTTGATTTGAGATTTGGGAGCGATGTTGTCCGTGTTTATATGATTGAAAAAAGAAAAAAGAGAAGACAGCGGGGTGAGATTTAGTTTTCAACTGGCTAAACTTTCTTTGATGATTTTAATTGACCAAATTGGGCCGGGTGTACTTCATATGAGGCGGGCTGGACTATCTTCTTGTTTTGTTTAATTTTAAGTTTTTTCTTAGTCCATATCCCTTTTTGGTTTTTCAATCTTCTTCTTCTTTTGTAAATAAAAAAAACAAAGTGTATTGGTTTCAAATTTTTCTTAGTTTCATTTCCAAAAAAAGGAAAAAAAAAACACTAATAATTGTTATAGAAAATTTTGTTTCGTTTTCCTTCTTTTGTTTTGATTTTCTTTTATTTCACTTGCTACTTTGATGTCTCGTTTAAAAAAACTGTATATATATATATATATCTTGTTTTTCATTTCCAGGTTGCCAAAGCAGATTGAAGAGTCAGTTGCTTGGCTTGTCGAAAATAATTGCTTCGCCTATATCTATTGTTTTTATTTCCTTACATTGTTGTTTATTTACATATATTTTTAAAAAAAATCAAAAATTCAATAACAAAAACTAAAATTTCATCGTAGTTGCATTTTTAGTACACATTTAATTTCTGCTTTGCATTTCATCCTAGAATTTGGATTAATAATAACAGTTAGACATCGATAACTTTTAATTGTATATTGACAATTTGTCTTCTTTGAACAATTTAATTACTTGGTGTCTAGGCTACGGCAGAGCAATAATCAGTTATAAATATTACGGTGATTCGTAAATATTATACTGAATTGTTTCTCTGAAGGTACTTAAACCTTCAGCTGCATTGCTACGGTGATTCGTGGTGCACCGATAAATCCTGCCCGTTACCTGGCTGAGAACTATCTTGTTGAATTAAGACAATTTGTGATTATACAATTTTGGGTTAACTTAGGATAAATAATTTGTAATTAGACCAGTGCATTCATTTAGTTACATTAGTTCATGCATATTTTAAAAAAACAAAAAAAAAATTCAAAATCCAAAACTAAAAAAAATTGTAAATATTTCTTAACTTAGTTTTTTTCCTTTTCCTTTAAAAATTTTCAAATCAAAATTTCGAAAATCCAAAAAAACTTAGAAAAACAAAAATCCAAGAAATATAAAATCTTTCCAAAAACAAAGAAAAAATTTGAAAAACCAAAAAACAAAACAAAAATTAATTTCCCTTTTGAAAAATAAATTCCATTTGTAAATATTTTTCTTTTACGAAAAAAAAACACAAAAACATTCTTGAAAATGTCCAAGTTTCCTTTTTCTTACTCGCTTGAATTTAGTTGTGAAAATCAATATAATCCATATGAGTTCACTCCAAATTCGTATGGATATTTTAACAACAACTTTTGTTTAGACAATTCGAATTTTGAACCACAAAATTTCCAAATTAATGGTCAACCCTCAACTCTTGAAAATAGCATTTCGTCGTTACTTGAACTTTCTACGCAACAAAATCAAAGTACAAATGAGTTGTGCAATTCATTTTGTCCTATAACTCGAATCAAGGTTTTCAAAATTTGAATTCTCTTCAAAATCCAAATGATTTCGAGTGTAACCCATGCCAATTCAATTTCGAGTTTCGAGATGAATTTCAAAATCAAGACGAAAATGTGAATCAATTTTCAAATAATTTTGGCAATGGGAATAGTTTCAATAATGATACGATTGAAAACATTGGTTATCAACAAATTCAAAATGAAAGTTTTCAAATTAATAATCATGAATTTGATTTTGTTGACCAAATGGAAAAAGATAACGGGGATTTATTACTTGAGAAATACATAAAATTTCGTGAAATCATAATCAAATCTCAACTTGCGAAGAATCAAATAATAATCTACCGTTTATCGAAATTGACAACTCTTGTTCTCAACAAGTCCAAATCAAAAAATTTCAAGTTAATAATTACAAATTTGACTTTGTTGAGCAAATGAATGAAATTTATGATGGTCACACAAATTTGTTGATTAAAACATTGGAAAATTTTCATGAGAAACAAAATCAAATTTCAACGTGTGACGAGTCAAGTGATAATCCACCTTTTATCCAAACCGATGATTTTCAAATAACAACTTTCGAAGTTGAAAATGACAATCTTAACGAAGTTGTTGAAAAGACGGTAATTGAGTTGGATTTAATTCTTTTGAAGATATGGAACCAAATTTAAAATTCGATCTTCCTTTTTTCGATTTCGAAAATTTGAATACGACAACTTTGGATTTTAAACTTGATTTACGCGATGAAGTTGTTGATAATTCAACAAAGGAAGTCAAGTTTTTCGAACATGAGTTTTATGGACATTTTGAAAATGAGTTGCTAAATTCTGAAGGGGACGATTTGAATCACCATTTCGATTTTGAAATCAATGATAAACTTGAATTTGGTGAAAATAAATTCCAAGCAATTGTTGTATCAACCCGGAAAATCATTGAAAATAAAACAACTCATTCAATTTTCGATAAAACAAAATTCGTTTTTCCAAATCAACATTCAGCTTCGAAATCTTTTATGGTTTGGTTTTTCGTGCTTAAACCGTGTCTCACACATTTGATGAGACAAATGAATCGGTCTTTAGAAGACCGTTTCATTTACTTTTTGACTGTATACTTTCTCATCTCTTGTAAATAATAATCTTTCATGTAAATATTGGATTTTTATTTTTCTCCTTCCACTTGGGTTGACTGTGGGGACACAGTCAATGGGGGGAAACTCATCTTCATTTTTTTTATTTTTCATGGTTTATTTTTGCTTTAAAATTTCAAAAAAAATCACAAAAAAAATTCTTTTGATTTATTTTTAAAAGAAACACTAAGATAAATATATGGTTTTGGTTTATTAAACTGAAATTTTTGAAAATTTATTTGTCTTAACAAAATAAAAATAAAGTTTGATTACAGATAATAATGGTTTAACTATTATTTAGGAAGACTCATACGTGTTAATTATGAAGTACATCCTAATTGAAAATCTGTGTTTTAAAAAGTGGTTGATTTAAAGTAAAGGATAAAACATTTTTTTTTCCTTCTAAGTTAAATGGTGCTAAGATGACTTTGCAAAACTCTCTCTCTCTCTCTTTTAAAAAAAATATAAAAATAAAAAATAATAACATCCAAGTATTCACTCTCATTTAAAAGTCCTCACGGTTATGCATATGTGAATTACTTGGAATCTTTGATTATGTGCTTTCATACTCATTTAAAAGTCCTCGCGGTTATGCATGTATGGAACACATGTAAAAAAATAGACTTAATAATAATCACCTACGGTCGATAGGTGTATGCACGAAGTGTATGCACGAAGTGTGTGCACTCACCACGCTCTGTACTCCCCTCACATAAGCCCGAAAGGAGTGCATGGTGATATATCTGGCCTCAGTTTACATGAGCTAGGTGTATAATTTTTCTTGCAAATAATGAGAAAGCAAGCAATTGAAATCCTAGCACTATTTTTACTTATTTGATTTGATTTGTTATTGAAAAGAAATGAAAATACCACTTTGATGAACTTTGATAATCAACTAAGGATCCATTTCATAGTTACACTGTGTTATTAACCCAAATAACAAGTTAAACTATAGTTTATTTGTTATGATAACTTCGTTTTTATTGGAAATATTGATGAGTAAATGACATAAATTTTCAAGGTAATAACCAAAACCTATATTTAACTTAGTTGTGTCAATTTAAAAATAAATACTTCATATGTAAATATTTCAAAAACTTGCATTATTCTCTTTGTAAATAAATCTTACATTTCGTAAATATTTTCATCCTGCATTTGGATTTTGTGGGTAGTATCCGCTGAAAACCCTCACGAGACAACACGTGTCCTGCTGGGGACACCCAGAGGTTTAACGGCTTGTTGCATACGCTCAATGCAATCGTGCTCCCTACGAAAACGGATTTATCTTAGTTTTTCTTTATTTGAGGACGAATAAAAAGATAAGTGTGGGGGTATTTAATATGCACGTAAATATGCATATTTTTACCACCATAGTTACTCTACTTAAATTAAATAAATGATCGTATTGGGTATTTTAACTTGTTTTAACCAAATCCATATTAATTCCAAATTGTCACATATCCATCTTCATATAGGGGCAAAACGGTCATTTGTGTGCATATATTTCTTTCAGAAAAATTAATTGAAGATTTATATATATTTGTGTAGGAATTTGATCTCAAATAGGAGTGGTTTTATGAAGACACATGCATGCAAAATAAATATAAAGGAATGGAGATGGAAATAATTCAAAGTGAAGAACATGGAGGACCCCACCTACCCCACCTATCTTAATGTACAAATTAGAGGCTAATGCACATGCTTATGGAATTAATGGCTTCATGTACACTGAAATGGTGATTAGTAGAAGCTAATGATTACTTGGCCTCCACACTTTCTCAAGGGTAATTTGGTCATTCCTCAAATTATGGATTAGGGTTTCATGCTTGTATAAATAACCCCTTATGTTTGATGTAGCCTCCATCACTTATTTAGTCTCTCTTCATTTGTTTAGGATCAAAATAAAAGAAAACTCTCTTTCTCTTTTCATGGCTACTTAGCCATTTTTATTTTATGTAATTTTCTTTTCATTTTATGCAATGTTAATTATTGTTTCTTTTTAATTACATGTTCATTTCCTTTTATGCAAGTAGTGTAGATCTCTCTTATTTCATGCAAGTAGGTTAGTTTTGTTTCTTTGCTTTGCTCTCTTTTCTTTTTCTTTTCCTTTAATGTTGCAAGCTATATTTGTTGTTTTGATAACAAATATGAGAGGCTAATCCCTTCAGTTTAGGGGTAATGAAGCCTCTAATTATATGGCTTCAACATTTTGATAATTATAGCTCTCTTTTTGTGCTTAATGACAATGTTTGAAGTGGTTTTATTTGTTGTTTTTGCTTTGAATTTGATAGCCTATATTGTTGACACCAAATAGGCTATGCTTAAACAATCACTAACACAAATGCCTCTTCATCGAATTATGATTATGGCATAAGAAAGTGATTTGAAATTAAAACTTGATGGTCTATATTTCTATTTAATAGTTAATAGGCCATACTTAAAATAGATTTCATTTTCAACTTTGTTGTCATTTTCATGAGAGTTGGTAAGTGATTTAAAGGTTGTGTTATAGTTTGATGGCGTATGTTGAGCTAATTAATAGCACAAATGAGTCATATTTATGATAAACACATCATTTAAATTCACTTATGACCAATAAAAGAGAGATCATAATTTCATAAATTGTTGAACTATATGATCTAGAGAGTGGAATTATCTCTAAATTGTCATTTAACTCTCATATTTTTATCATTTTCTTTTGCTAGTTTTTGTTAGTTTTTTACATTTCTAGCTATTCACTCTCGAGTTTGGTATAATTTGATTGAATAAAATTTTAAAATCATCAATTCCCTGCGGATCGACCCGTATTCATCACGTGCTACATTCGTACACCGTGCGCTTGCGGTTATTTTTTAGTTTAAATTCGTTCGACGGTTTACAAAATCGATAGAATTTCCGTTGACGAACATCAATCGAGTAGCAACAAAGGTGATCCTGATAGTTTGAGAATTGGTCTCTCAATGAAAGCACTAAAATGTTTGCAACCAAATTGGTCACAAACACCCAAGAATAGGCTTAGGTAGTGAAATAAATGAAGAAATTAACTGAAGATAGAGGAATAAAAATAAATATTCAAGAAAAGATAGCAGAAACAAAAAATAATAAGATTTATAGTGGTCCAGGGTTAATTGCCTATGTCCACTCTGAATGCTTTCTTTATTGTTTTATCAACCAACTGATTACAGTTATAATCCATAAGAAAGAGCTTGAGAACAAGTTTGAACAAAAGGAAATTGATTACAAAAATGGCAGAGTTTCACTTGTCAGCCATAAATAGAGATCCTAAAAATGGCCCCTTACCCCTGTATTTATATATGGAGGCAGCCTTTAATATGACTGACTTCTCAGAGCCTGGATCCCCTGACATCTTGGGCCTAGAATAAGGAAGGCTCAACACAAAATATTGTACCAATTATACCAACCCGGCCTATATCATCATGATATGTCGACCCCATTATAGCATGCCAATCGTTTTTTATGTGCTGATTCTCCTCACTACATACTTCACTGACCCATCCAAGCATGCCGACCCGAGCCACCATTAATACCATGCCGACCAAATCGACCATAAGTCCCATGCTGACTGGGTCCATTCTATTCGTTATGCCGACCTAACCACATTCCATTCTCTATCCCCACCTAACCACATCCCATTTACTATGCCGACCTGACCACATTCCATTCTCTATGACAATCTGACCACATTCCATTCTATATGCCAAGCCTACCATATTATCTTCAACCTAGTAAACACCAATGTCGACCCGATGGAAACCATGTGTTATGCCGACCTGACAGATACCATACACTCTTTAACTTATTAATCATCTAAGTCGACCTCTATCTCACCAAGCTAACTTTCATAATTTTGAATCCCTTATCATCTATTCGTTGGCCTTATTTACCCTATGCTAGATATAGCAGCTCGAAAATCACACTCTGTTCACATAGATGTCGTCTCTTGACCACCTTTCCCATCAGTAGTCAAGTTGATCTATGTAATCACCTTTGTGTAGCCAGACCAAGGTACCGAGTAACAATGTTCATGTATATGTTAGGGTGTGCATGTCCTGTTATATATGTACACAAGACATATAAACATGGTTGCAAAAACTTCGAAAAACTTCCGTTCATTAAACCATTGAAAATCGAAAAGCCGAGTTCCAGTCACGTTTTCACTTATAAATTAATTTACATATTATAACGACCCATTTTTCCATACAGTAAACCACACATGTCCAACCCAAATTGAACGGAAAGGCGGATAGTTAGGTAAAAGAAATAAAAAAGAAGATAAGAAAAGCTAAACAACATAGAATCTAACAGTGGAACAAATAATCTATAATATGCAATCAACCTTTGCACAAAACAAAATTGTAATACACACACACACATCAATCAGAGTTTACTAACGTACTTCAACCCAGACAACTATAACAACCTGTCCTCACAAATTTATTTATTATAACTTTTAAAATCCTTTAAAAACAAAGGTATCTTGTAAGACCACACTGCATATAAACACGGAAATGTTTTTACCATACAATAACCAAAACCTTTTTATAGGAAAATCCAGTGGTATTATATTAATGTTTAGAATACAAAGACTTATTAATTATAGCTGAAATTGGTACATTATTAAATTCCAACATAATAGGTTTACAATCAAGTCCGCACGGCGCTTATTGGAGAATGGATTCCAACAATGGCAAGGTAAAGGACTACCTTCCGTGCAGTACACCTCTAGATAAAATGTACTTGGGGTCTGACCCTGAACTTGGTCCACCCCTGCCAACACAGAATTGGCCTACCTCTGAACATGGATAGTACTAAATATGTCATCACCCCGGGGTCTTCCTAACCATAATTAAGAGCCCTCATGTACAACCAAATCCATAATATGATGATCTAGAAAGATGATGACACCCCCTAATGGGAGTGACCCACATAGCGTTGCTACATCTACCATGTTTAGCCATTTCTGGGTTATGAGGCTTGAGGATACGATTAGCTTTTATATAGAAATTCCACTTTGAATACTAACATTGTCTTCTAAGCAGCAATATAGCGCCAGAATTCATCCCTACAAGTTCATTCTGGGTCTGAACGAAACCGAAGGCACTATCCCCACTACATCCACTTTGGAATCACCCTAAGGATTAGTAGCAGGTAGCCCTTGCACTTCAAAAGCTCCATCTTCGATTCCATACTCTTCAAAAGGTCTTTAGCTCAAAACGCATGAGTCGGATCGAAGTTTTTTTTGGATAACAGATCTGATCTCGGTCTTCTCTAAACAACTTTTAATAGTACCGATAAATTCAATCTCGGTTCTTTAGGAACTAAATTGACAAGGATAAGAGATGAGTTCACCTCCTAACCGTTAGTGGATGGATTTATGTATCATTGTCCTAAGAGAACGAAATGAGATTTACACACACAGTACAACATTACTGTGCCATATAACTCACGTGTTTCTCTTAGATATCTTCAAAACTAGGTTTTGGTCTAAATTTAATAGTCGGTTATTTAACTATCAAATAAACAAACATTCCAAACAAAGATTATATTTCCTATGGAAACCACCAAGACTCTTAAATTAATCATCATTAATTTAAAATCACATTCCGAATATTTATTAAAGTCTTCATATATTTACCTCACCGGAATAAGTATATTCACAAACCATTTCTTCAAAAATACTTGAAGATTCTCAAAAAAATAGATTTTTGAATAGTATCATTCGATATCAATCATGGATCGCAGCTTACTCAAAGGTTACGTCGCTATCCTAGCGAATCCATATTAAAATGCTGGCAATCACCATCCCTCTAATTATACCATGATATCAACATTTCTTTCAAATTTCTTTATCTTATATAAATATCTTCAAATCTATTTCGTAAAGCTTCTTTATAAATCTCCAAACTATATATAAATATTCTTTATGAATCTCAAAGTTCTATTAATAAAACTTCTCCCTTCAGATCTTTAAAACTCATTTAAATTCCTTTTATAAATATCCAAAACCATTTATAAAACTCTTGCGCTATTTTAACAAATCATTTCATAAAGTCAACAAGGTTCCTTCGATAAAACATACATTGTTTAAAATAACCTAAATTAATAAGTTATTATTTAAACATCCCTCTATTTCATTCAATTTAAATCTCCTTTAAAATAGTAACTTTAAAATTTGATCAATAATATTTTAAATTTTAAAACACTATTATTGTATTAGTAAGTTAACTTCCAAATAATATAATAATTAATTAACTTTAGACGTTATTAAAATACTAATTAATTAACCTTAAACTAGTATTAATATAAAAATTGATTATCCTTTAAATATAATTAAATAACTTAAATCAATATAATTAATTAGCTTTAATTAAAAATTAAGGTATTGTTAAATCATTTTAAATAAGTAATTAAATTAGAATTAAAAACATTTTTATAACAATAATTAAATAACTTTAAAATAATAATTAACATTATAAGGAATAACCTTTAAGAATCGTACTAAAAAAATAATTAACTTAAACATTATTAAAACAATTATAGATTATTTTTAAAATATTATTATTATTGTAAGTTATTACCTTTTTTAAATATTATTACTAAATAATAATTATCTTTAAACCTTATAATAAAAATAATTATTCTTAAAATAACTTTCAAATCAATAATTAGCTTTTCAGATTCAAAGGAGGTTTAACAATCACTATGGTACTTAAACAAGCTACCATATTATTCAATTAACTTTATAAGTTAATAACAGATATTTACATAATCCACGACTATGTAAATAATTCCAATACTTAACCATCATTAGTTAATATATCACTAATTCAAAGTGGCATATCATCTACGATATATAATTAAACGTCTAAAACTATAAAATAGAGGAACTAGGATTTATCTTGCTAATTAATTGCCAAATTAATTTAATTAGCGGAACTATGTTTTATTCCACTTAAATAGATGTCCAATTACCGTATTTGATCCATTTTAACTCGATAAAAATTTATTTGGCCAAATAAACTTCAAATTTTAAGGTATATAAATTTAAACGACATTATTAATAAAATAACATGATTTAAATTCTTTCCGTTTTCATAAGTTTTTATATGTCCAAGGCTACTGATAGGTTACACTAAAATGTTGTATTCGTCCATACTAACCCAGTGCAAAAATCCACTGACTAAACAGATTTAATATGAACGATATATAAAATTTCAAGTTAACATGTTTGATATATAATTTTATCAGAACAATATATATATATATATATATATATATATTACTCACCACATCCACTTGGCTCGGCCAATGATTAAAGAGACCTACATCTACAAAGCTAAAGCTCCCCCTTCTTCTCCAATTTGCTTTCCTCCATCACCGAAAATGCTAAAGTAAAACGTGCATGCTTGTGCATGTGCACAACGCCCTAGGCCATAGATCATCTGATCCAACAAAAGCCACGTACAAGTCCTTCTCTATGCATTCATCAATCCCCACGGCCATGCTCCTACACCCTATTGTGGAAACCGACCTTATGGTCGAACCTCTCCCATATTGCTACAGGTTCCATTAAAACCTTCCACGTGCTGACTCGGTCATCTACATCCCCTGCCACTGATACTGACGAGACCACGTGCCTCTCCCCTCACCTCCGAGCCCACTTGCAACGAATCCGATGCTTCCAAACTCTATCAGCGATGAGATAACCGAACCCTAAAATAAAAGGCTCTAGCACCCTAATTCAGGCAATCTTCGCCACCCTGAAGCACAAATCGGAAATCGACCACGGTCATGACATTTGCCTTGCCCCCAAAGCTCCTCCACGACATCTCTGATCATCTCCTCGACCTATGGTTCACCGAAAATTAATTTTTGAAATCAAAATGATCAACTCCTCTTCGTTGACAAACCGAGCCACTAAAACCCATGAGACTACCACCAAAAATCATAGATCGATAACTCGGACACAATCATGCCCTCCGTTCACCTATCCATGTATGCCCACAAACGACCATACTTGACTATTTATTGATTTTAACTGATAACCACCACTACACTCAACGAAGCAAGCCTGGACAATTTTTAGAAAATAAAAGACTAAAAAAAGTTCGCAGTTGGAAATTTTCTCATAAGGTTGATGAATTTTGAGTTGTTGAATTTTGAATTTGAGGGAAATCTTCAAATTTCCATTGTTTGAAATTCATAGAGCAAATGAAAATGAAGAAGAACTTGAAGACTCTGCTTACCTAAACATACCTATATATACACTAGTTTACATGGTCAGATCAAAAACCAAAATCCATTTTCATGTCAAATCAAGGGAACAAAGTTAGCTGGTAGGGAAAAAGAGTTGAGAAAATGAGTTGCTGCTGAGAAAAAAATGAGGCTATGGAAAACTTGTGCATTGTGTGTACTGTGTATTAAGTATATTATTTTTAAATTTTTAATAGATTAGATAGCGGCATCTCGCCATACCATATCGCATCTGATTACAGATCATGATCAATATAATATGAACTATGACAACGTACAGAATTAGAACATGATCACAAAACTAAAATAAAATAGACAAGTTATTAAATTCTGTACAGTTTCAAAATGCCAACGTTTTTCGTAAAATACGTCAAACAAAAATTTAATTTTTCAAATTAAAAATTATGGAAAAATTCTGCAAATTAAATTAAAAATACGTCACTTGAAATCAAGTCTCGGTTTGAAATAGATATTTTATCATAATTTAAGTTCAAATTCGAATATTTAAATAAATTAAATATTTTTGAAGACCTAAAAAAGGGTTGTCACACTCTCCCCCTTAGAAAGAATTTCGTCCCCGAAATTCAACGCACGAACACTTAATACTACCCATATGCTCGCATGATGTTCATAGATCATGCATATACATAATCTGATTCGATCACTACTCGAATACATGACTCCACTTCCAAACATGTGTCATTTACCAATTTATTAGTGCGGATCCTGATCAAGCTCCTTGATTAGGAACCTCTGCTCTTGTTACATAGCTGTAGCTATGACAGAAAACTTTGGTTTCATATTAAGTACCCACAACAAGTGCTTGCCATCGAAAATCGATTAATAATCCTTATTTAGAATGGTGTGAAACACCTCAAAGCCTTGCACTCGAATATTCAATCAAAACTATATGGAAAGAGAAATGATCTATGTCCAACTTACATACTTATTTAAATTGGTTATTCCTAATACCCATTCTATTACCTCTAAATTATTTATGAAAACATCTTTATAAAACATAGCTTAACCTATAAAATTCCCTATCATTCCCTAAGGGTATACAAAACAATAATTCAAACTTTTATTTTGAATTCACTTAATAATTTTAAACACCTAGGTTTTTATGCAAAACACTTTTTGAAATGATACTATATATTCAATCCACATAAGTATGTGTGTGTCAATATATATATATATATATATATATATATATAGCTCGTGTAACCCCAAAATTTATACCAAGGAACTTAGTACCATCAAACAGTATTATATTTTTCCTTACCAAAAGAATAATACTTAAGAGAAACGTGCACCATCTGAATGCATCTCGTACCCATTTTTAGTAATTTTCGAGCCACTCGAACTAATTAACTAAAAATCGCTTCTTTCTTTTCAAACCCCTTTATGGAACAATATTATAAATATATTTCTAGTGAAATATTTCCACAAAATATCCAACTCTAATTTGCTTTAGATTAGCTCGAATTCGAACTTGTTCCGATCGTACAATGACAACGAGAATAATCTACTAAGTGCACAATACCGTTCACCTAAGCAAACATTCGATCGTCACTTAGAGGATTATTCTAAACACCACAAAAAAAATCGAGACTTGTTCTCCAAACCAAAATCTAAAGGGATACACATTTCAATAAAATTCCTTTCCAAAGGTATTTATTCTTAGATATATTTCTAAGTGTACTATTTCCAAAATATTGATATACCAAAAACCCTTTTAAGAAAACTGTTATTACCATTTCCAAACCATTCATACTCCAAATTATCATAATTAAAATTATTATTTCTGTTTCCATAAATCATTTAAAATAGTAATAAAACACACATATACTTTATAGTAAATCAAACCATCAAATCAAAATTTATTTTATCAAATCAATTTTAGCGAGATTCATACGGTGGAAATCCCCTACTCAGAAATGTTTTATCCCAAGAATATCATTAACATGTAAACCATAAAAACCATTTTTCCGAAATCATCGGTATTTAAACTCTCGAATTCCTTTTAATTATAAAACATGTTTGTATAAATCAAATTTGTAAAATGTCTCTTCTTATAGGGAATTATTTCTCAAATACTTATTACGAAAATATTTTAGCCTTCTTATATAAATCATTTTTCAAGTATTTACTTCAGCAATATTTAAGTTTTCTTTTTAATAAACTTCTTTTATTAAATCACAATTCAAAAACAACCACCTTTTATATTCAAGCATTTCCAAAATATTTATTTCAAATATTCCAAATCCTTTTAATAAAAAAACATTTACTAAAACTTAATTTTATCAAATAAAATCATTTCTAAAATACATTCCAAAATATTCAAATTTTCTGTTAAATAAAAAACCTTTAGAAATCAAATTTTAACCCATAATTATCAACGAACGCCTTATATCCAAAATGCGAAACTTAATTCACAAGGTATTCATTTCAAAGTTCCCAAAATTCATATCTACCCAATCCAAATGTCAAAAAGGAAGATTCAAGATACATTAACTGATGATTACCAATGCTTGGAAATGGGCAAGCATGACCGATCAAATCTTAAATGATAATGATGGAATACTACATTCCTAACAACCAAGCATAATCAAGAATGACTATATAAAATTTTGAAAAATTATTCTTTTATATATATAATATAATCTTAGGTAAAATTATTTCATTTACCCAAATTTTAAATCAATATTTTGTCGGTTTGGTCTTTCCGAATGTTCAGGAAATTCTTATCGATAACATTAGCCAATGCATCAACCAGAATTCTTAAGCTACTCAATAGATCAAAAAAAACAATATAAAACATTTTTATGAAAATAACAAGTACATGCTCTTATACACACACACACACACAATCAAATTCATCCTAGGGTCTCACTTACCCTATCTCAAACGAGTCAACCCCACCAAAGCCTAGGCGTTCGTTCAACCTTACTATGGTACCAACTGTAACGACCCACTTTTCCGTATAGTTTAAGCTAAGAATAAACCACGCATGTCTAACCCAAATTAAACGAAAAGGAAAATTATTACAGAAAAGAAAGAAGAAAGAAGACAAGAAGAAACTAAACAACATAGAATCTCATAGCGGAACGAATAATCCATAATATACAATCAACCTTAACACAAAACAAAACTGTAATATATACACACACACATATACACATACATCAATCAGAGTTTACTAACTTGTTTCAACTGGGATAGTTATAACAACCAGTCCTCATAATTGCCGATAAATACAAAAATGAATGCAATAGAAAAATATCCATGTACGAGAATACGTTTCTGAGCCTCCAGCTCATCTCTAGAAGCTCCAATATCCAAAAAAACTAGAAATATGCTCGGTCTGACCCTAAGCATTATAGGAAACAACGCACGGGTCAGTCTGGTACAACCAGCGCGAGAACTTATATCATAAGAAATTTTATTTATTATAACTTATAAATCCTTTAAAAACAAAGGTATCTCTTAAGACCGCGCCACACATAAACACGGACAAGTTTTTACCTTACGATAACCAAAACCTTTTTATAGGAAAATCCAGTGATATTATAATAATGATTAGGATAAAAATACTTATTAATTATAGCTGAAATTGTTACATTATTAAATTCCATCATAATAGGCTTACAATCAAGTCTGCACGGTGCTTATTGGAGAATGATTCCAATAATGGCAAGGTAAGGGGCTACCTTCAGTACAGTACACCTGTAGATAAAATATACTTAGGGTCAGACCTTGAACTTGGTCCACCCCTACCAACACAGAATCGACTTACCCTTGAACATGGATAGTACCGAATATGTCATCACCCCGGGGTCTTTCCAACCTTAATCGAGATCCCTCATTCATAACCAAATCCATAATATGATGATCTAGAAAGGTGATGAGACCCCTTAATAGGAGTGACCCACATAGCCTTGCTACATCTACCATGTTTTAGCCATTTTCGGGTTATAAGGCTTGAGGCTACGATTACCTTTTGTATAGCAATTCCACTTAGAATGCTAACACCGCCTTCCAAGCAGCAATACAGTACCAGCTTTCATTCTTACAAGTTCGTTCTAGGTCTGAACGAAACCGAAGGCACTACCCCCACTACATCCATTTTGGAATCACCCTCAGGATTAGAAGCAATTAGCCCTTGCACTTCAAAAGCTCCATCTTCGATTCCATATTCTTTATAAGGTCTTCAGCTCGAAACGCATGAGTTGGATCGAAGTGCTTTTTGGCTAACAGATCTAATCTCGGACTCCTCAAAACAACTTTCGATAGTCCCGGTAAACTCAACCCCAGTTCTTTAGAAAATAAACAGACAAGGTAAGAGCGGAGTTCACCTCCTAACCATTAATGGATGGATTTCCTTTTCATTGTCCTAAGAGATCGAAACGAGATTTACACGCACAATACAACATGACTGTGCCATATAACTCACGTGTTTCTCCTAGATATCTCCAAAGTTAGGTTTAAGTCTAAATTTGATAGTCGGTTATTTAACTATCAAATAAACAAACATTACAAAAAAAGATTATATTTCCCATGGAAACCACTAAGCCTCTTAAATTAATCTTCGTTAATTTAAAATCACATTCCAAATATTTATTAAAATCTTCATATACTTATCATACCGTAATAAGTATATTCACATACTATTTCCTCCAAAAATACTTGAAAATCTTAAATTAGATTTTTTTGAAAGTATCATTAAATATCAATCATGGTTTGCAGCTTACTTAATGGTTACGTCGCGATTCTAATGAATCTAATGTAGACAATCACCGTCCATCTAGTTACGCCACGAAATCAAACATTTCTTTCAATTTTTTTTAATCTTAAATAAATACCTCCAAATCTATTTTATAAAGCTTCTTTATAATTCTCTAATCTATTTATTACATTCTTTATGAATCTCAAAGCTCCATTTATAAAACTTCTCCCTTTGGATCTTTAAAACTCATTTAAATTCCTTTTATAAATATCCAAAACCATTTATAAAACTCTTCCCCTATTTTAACAGACCTCTTTAATAAACTCCTTAGGTCAACAAGGTTCCCTTGATAGACTATACATCATTTAAAATAACTTAAATTGATAAATTATTATTTAAACATCCCTCTATTCCATTCAATTTAAATCTCCTTTAAAATAATAACTTTAAATTCTCATCAATAATATATTAAATTAATATTACAACACTATAATTGTATTAATAAATTAACTTCAAAATAATATAATAATTAATTAGCTTTAAACATTATTAAAACAATAATTAATTAACTTTAAATTGATATTAATATAAAAATTTATTATCCTTTAAAAATAATTAAATAACTTAAATCAATATAAGGAAAGTCTATTGGGACACAAAATATAGACACAATTGGTGACACAAGGTATCCGCATTATTGGATCCCCCTAAATTCCACCTCCCATATAAGGACAAAAACATCCAACGGTTTAGATCTCTTATGTCAATAAATTGTGTTTAATTTTGTGTCCAAAGAGCCGCCCCCATCAATATGATTAATTAACTTTAATTAAAAAAATAAAGTATTGTTAAATCATTTTAAATAAGTAATTAAATTAAAATTAAAAATATTTTTAAAATAATAACTAAATAACTTCAAATAATAATTAACATTCATAAGGAATAACCTTTAAGAATGTTATTAGTAAAATAATTAACGTAAACATTATATCTAACAATTATAAATTAATTTTAAAATATTTTTATTAATAAGTTATTACCTTTCTTTAAATATTATTACTAAATAATAATTATCTTTAGACCTCATAATAAAAATAATTACTCTTAAAATAACTTTCAAATCAGTAATGAGCTTTTCAGATTCAAAGGAAGCTTGACGATCACCATGGTACTTAAACAAGCTACAATATTATTCAATTAACTTTTCAAGTCAATAATAGATATTTACATAATCCGCGACTATGTAAATAAGTCCAAGAATTAACCATCATTAGTTAGTATATCACTAATTCAAAGTGGCATATTACCTATGATATATAATTAAACGTCCAAAACTATAAAATAGCAGAACGAGGATTTATCCTGCTAATTGATTTAATTAGTGGAATGGTATTTTATTCCACTTAAGCAGATGTCCAATTGCCATATTTGATCCACTTTAACTCAAAAGTAATTTATTTGGCCAAATAAACATCAATATTTAAGATATATAAATTTAAACAATGTTATTAATAAAATAATGTGATTTAAATCTTGTCCGTTTTTATTATCATAAATTTTTACATGTCTAAGGCTACCAATAGGTTATACTAAAATGTTGTATTCGTCCATATGAACCCAACGCAAAACCCGTTGATTAAATGGATTTAATACGAACGATGTATAAATTTTCATCATTTACATGTTTAATATATAAATTTTAACAAAACAATTTATATATATATATATATATATATATTACTCATCCAAATCCACTTGGCTCGGCCCTTGATTCAACTGACCCACATCCACAATGCTACAACTCCCCCTTCTTCTCCAATTTGCATTCCTCCGTCACCGAAAACACTGAAGTAAAACGTGCATGTTTGTGCATGTGCACAATGCCTAGACATTTGATCATCCAAAAAAAGCCATGTACAAGTCCTACCATGCGCTCATCCATCCATACCCCTACGGCCATGCTCCAACGCCCTATTTTGGAAGCTGACCTTATGGTCGAACCTCCCTATTGCTACAGGTTGCGTTAAAACCTTCCCCATGACGACTCGATCATCTACAACTCCTACCATCGATACTAACGAGACCGCATGTATCTCCCCTCACTTTGAGCCCCATTGTGTCGAATCTGATGCTTCCAAACTCCACCAGCGATGAGATAACCGAAACCCAAAATAAAAAGCCCAAAAAGCGTAAATCGAGCAATCCACTCCACCCCAAAGCACAAATAAAAAATCGGCCATGGTCATGAACTTCGCCTTCCCCCCCTCCCCCCCCCCCCCCCCCAAAGCTCCTTTCGGACATCTCTGATCATCTCCTCGACCTTCGGTTCGCCGAATATTAATTTTTGAACCAAAAATGATCAACTCCTCCTCCCCACAAACCGAGCCACTAAAACCCATGAGACTACCAAAAAAAATCATAGATCAATGACTCGAACACTTTCATGCCCTCCGTTCACCCATCCATGTTCGCCCAAAAACTACCAATACTCGACTATTTACTGATTTTAGCCGATAACCGCCACTACACTCAATGAAGCCAATAACCTATTGACAGATTTTGGGTTGTTGATTTTTGAAGTTGAGGGAAAGCTTTAAATTTCCATTGTTTGGAATTTACAAAGCAAATGAAAATGAAGAAGAAGCAGAAGACTCTACATTCCTAAACATATCTATATATAAACATGTTTACATGGTCAGATCAAAAACCAAAATCCATTTTCATGTCAAATCAAGGGAATTAGGGTGGCTGGTAGGGAAAAAGTGTTGACAAAATGGGTTGCTGCTAAGACCAAAATGAGGCTGTGGAAAACTTGTGCATTATGTATATTGTGTATTATGTATATTATTTTAAAGTTTTAATAGATTAGATGGCAGCATCCCGCTATACCATATCGCGTCTTATTGCGAACTGCAATCAACATAATATGAAATATGGCCGCGTACAGAATTAGCACATGGTCACAAAACAAAAAAGAAGGCAAGTTGTTAAATTCTATGAAGTTTCAAAATGCCAATGTTTGCCGTAAAATACGTCAAACGAAAATTTACTTATTTTCCAAATTAGAAATTATGGAAAAAGACTCTACAAATTAAATTAAAAATATGTCATTGGAAACCAAGTCTCAGTTTGAAATAGATAATTTATCATAATTTAAATTCAAATCCGAATATTTAAATAAATTAAATATTTAAGATTCAAGATCCAAAAATACGGGTTGTTGCACATGTAAATGTAAAAAAAATTCAAAAACTAATTTCTCACTATTACTAGTAAATTAAAATAATCGAATTTGAATTATAAAGCTATATAAATCAATATTAAACAATTATTTACAAAAAGTGCTATTAGATCGATAAAGCGATATCAATTTTTCTTATAATTTCAAATCATATATATATATATATATATATATATATATCTTTATAAAACTATTATAAATGATTTATAACCACTATATAACTTATTAAAATGAATTATAACTATTTTAAAACAATTATTTAAATAATTATGATAATTATTAAATCATTAAATCTTACTTTAAATTCATTAATTAATTATGATGACATCGCGATGATGTCATAAATGCATTTTATTTTCAAAAATAAAATAAATAATTTTATTTCATATCCTTGCTTAATTAGAGAAAAAAGTGTTTATGTCCAGTCCCGTGCGTAACTTTTGATGATTATAGAGTGGTTTATAGATAAAACGTTTTTCGGTCATTTTATCGATATTTTTCCAAAAGATTACCATTATTTTTTATTGTTCCATACATCATAATTTAAGTTAAAAAAATTATATTTAAATATTTAAAATAAATATAATTTGTCAAATCGATAAATTTGCGGGTCATTACATTCATCATTGGCAATCACAATTTTGTTGTTAACTTACAATTTTAGAAAGATATTATACTTAATAATATTCTTCCTTATAGATATACGCTTCCTCTGAATTTTGATTGAAGATTAATTTATGAATTTCATTATCAAAAGACTATCCTTACCCTATAATAATCAAATAATACTTCATATCAATTCTTGGATCATATCCAATAACCCACAACTAAGAATTGCTCTAGCCGACTTTGAGATATTTTGGTAATTAAGCACAAAAAGCACATTCTAAATCATTATTTAGAATTTCTACTCCCATTGCGTCCAGCAGATCATATCATTTTGGGTACAACAATCAAAATCATATTTTTATAATGTACTTGGAATCCATTTTGGATCCACGCATCATGCCAGACCGGAGAGTCGATACTCCTAATGGTTTATTACCAAAATAAGGAAATTCTTTTCTCGACATTGATAAGAAATCATAGTTTATATTTAATGCATGAGAGATCTTATTATACATTCTAATTAGTTTGTACATTTAGGTTTGGTCAATTTCATTTCATCTTTTGTAATCATTTTTATGTTTGGATTGTAATCAAATCCAATTTGTACCAAAATTCTAAAAGAAATTCCTTCATCATGAAGCTGGTGTTTTTTGAAACAAAAATGATTTCTCATTGCAATGGAATATTTATTCATAAACATTTCATAAGTTTTCGATATATATATATATACATGTATGTATGTATGTATGCTCGTATGTATATATGTATGTATGTAAGTGTGTGTATATATATAATTCGATTTTTTGCTTACAAACTTATATCCATAATATAAATTGGTCAAGCAACATTGATTGGTCCCAAACCATTTTGGAGTGATTCACATAAGATCCCTTATGGCTAAATATTATGTGTAACCTATCGACTTATTCAATATGTTAACTCCTTTACCGGGGATTATTTCATCAACTCTTATCTTGTATGATTTTGTGAACATCGTTTTAGAAGAAATTGAGCTTAACTTTACTTACTTTGAAGTACTTGACTTTACAAAGGAAACTAACTCAATTTTCATCATTATCAATCGTCTTTGTTCACAAAGTTCGATTACTCTTTATCGACATATCATTATGCATAATAGGGAGATACGAGTTTTGAGACTGAATCCACATTCATTTTCTGCTAATTTTGGAATTGTTTTCCTTTATACTCATTTACTCAATCAAATCGAATTATCTTATTTACTTTGCATGTTACATTTTAGACTAATGTTTAATATTCAATGAGCTTACCCTATATATATCATTTGTGTACCAAATACACATGTTCATTTTATGTCAATTCATTCGTGAACTAGATGAAATATATGGAACTTTTTTGGTATCATAAGACTTTTGAATGTATATATCATTATCTATCAATATGAAGAGTTCACTAATTCATATTTCGCTTCCACTAAACTGGCGCTTTGTCCTCAAATCCAAAATAATTATTAAAAAATTATAGATACTTCTATGTTATGTGGAAGATGCAACAAATACTTTATAATGAATATTCTAAACATTCATAAAAAATAAAAGTGTTCACTTTCGGTCAATACTGAAATTATTTATTATGCCAAAGATAATATTTGGTGCATTTAAGAAAAAACTTGTACCTTGATTCATCCACGGATAAGTATTATATGGCATGCACCTATTATTTTCACCATACCTATAGTAGCGTATGAAATACAAAGCTCCATTCAACTACTTATTTTGAGATATTTAATTATTTTAAAGTAGTTAGTTTATAGTCAATAGTTTTCGATCAAATATCTTAAGTCATAAAAATGACTTCTATAAAAAATATTTTTCTGTATGAAAATAAAATGGAACATAAATCACAATTCTGATTCCGTATTAAGTATCTTTTAGTATTTTTACAATTCTGACGTCCCTTATGAAGCAAAGTTGATCCTTCACTCTCTTCAATCAAACTTTACCTATCCACTCTAGTACAATCACTTTCCTTCACAAAAATGGTCAAACCATTTATAAGAAATCCTTATTGTAATCGACCATATTGAATATACAATTTCGTATAATGGTTTATTTGCGTATTTCCAATGAACTGATTTCTTGAAGTTTTGTATATTACAAACTAGGACCGTTCACCATATAACATTTATATATGCAATTATCCATATCCTTGAATTTCTTAAGGGTTCAAAAATCATAAAAGATAATACACAAACTTGGACAAATAAACTCTTAAGTGATTAAAACATGAATCTTTTAGTGGTTTTGTAAATTGGCCATTGCGTGGGTTTTGAAGTTAAAACATGCCAAATGATTTAGCGGTGACTATATTTTATACTTCTTCTCAATATTAATTCATTTCATTTGTATATTTTGGTTGAAAAAAATTCTATCAATTATATTAGTTGCATGAATTTATCAACGTAGATTATTTTTACTTTACATAGCGTATGCACTTACAATTTGAGAAAGGTTAAATATTGCCATTTCATTTTTCTAATAAAACTCATATTAGAAAACCTTAAGAGAAAACATAGAAATCTTTTAATTCCTTTAGTAGGTGTTAGGGCATGCATACTTTGGGATTCAGACCTTAAGGAAGCTCAATAAATAGGCCTACATAGGATGGATGACACCTTATTAGTTGTATAATGTGCAACTCCTAACCCATGGTCTTTGTTCTAATCTTATCTCGACTTTGAGGAAAATTGAACAACCGAAGAGTGTTATTCGTTATGCACAAAATCAAAGATGGCCAACGGCTGTAAATAATATAAATGCAGCGGAAATAATATAATAGATAACATAGTCGATCTTATATTGGTTTGTACCTTCCATCCTACGCGCAGTCTCTAAGCACCTCTTAGGAATTTCACTGTTAAATCCCTCGCTTAACCTGGAGGAATAAGTTTACAGTCTCCACTTGAACAACTGAATAAGGCTTCAACAACAGTTACAAGTAGTGTAACAAATGTTACTTTCTGACATAGCATATCTTAATATACAAAATGTCACTTTGATGTACAATAACTCTTATAACCATACCAAGCTATATTGAGTGAAGGTGTAGAGGCTAAGGAGTTTATTTGACTAGAATATGAAATGTGGAAATGAAGTACACTAGTCGAAATCTCCGAATCACACAAATTTTGTGGAATTCGGAGTATTTCTCAAGAATTGAGAGTTTGAGGCATAGAATTCAAAGCATAGAGTTGTGTTTCAACGTATATTGATTCAAGAATGATTAGGGATTATATATTTATTATTGGGATGCCAATATAGGGTTCCAACCTTCTAAATTCACCATTGATGAAGAGAAGTGGTTGTAGGAGCGAAGATGAGTGTAGAGACATGAAGGCACCAATTCAAAAAAAATAGCCATTTTGGTACTAGCTCAGTCGACTTAGGATCAAATTCAGCCGACCGAAAGTGGCCAATTTTGGTCCAAAACTTCAGGCTTGATTCAGTCGGGTATTTTTTATAAGTTAGTCAACATAGGCTAGTTCAGTCGACTAAGCAAGGATTTCAGTCAATTGAATAACCATAATTTTCAAAAGCTTGTTTAGTTCAGTAGTAAAAGCATATGCTCATCTCTTAACCCATGGGGTTCAAGTCCCAACTTCTCATATTTTTAGCCAACTTATTTTTCACCTTTTCCATCATCGTTTTGACCTAAATAACTTAATAAACATATTAGTAGCATCGTTGAATGGTTGTTATCATCAAAATACCATATATATAGTTTTAACAAGCTCCTCTTTTTGATGATGACAATCACACAACTTTATAATGTAAAACAATAGCTCCGCCTAAATATATGCTATGTACAATAACTTTATTTCCCTCAACTTTATATAGTTGTTAATATAAAATATTTAAAGCATGCATTCTTCTCCCCCTTTGTCATCAACAAAATGGGATAATAGCATTGGCACACTATATGATAAAAAACTCCCACTAAATATAATGTTTCGCTTTAACTTTTAACTATGTAATCCCATTATTAGTACCTTGATGTGCATGTAAATATACATATTTTTACTTTCATAATTAATCTATTTTTATTTAAGTAAATGTCATAATTGGGTATTTCTACATGTTTTTATCAAAATCCAAATGTCACCAAATCATCATTCATTCATCTTCACTTAGGAGCAAAATGGTAATTTTTTGCATATGTTAATTTTGAGAATATTTATTTACACGATTTATTTTTATTTATAGGAAAATGGAAGAAGTCTTCGTGGAAATATGAATGCACAAGAGAAGAAGGCAAATGAAGATGGAAATAAATAAATTCATGGAATCATGGATTACCCCACCTACCTACTTACATTGATCTATAATTAGGAGCTAATGCACATGTTGGTGTGGATTAAAAGTACATGTACACTTAATGGAGGATTAATTACTTGTTAATGATAACTTAGTGGCCACATTTCCTATGGGGCTATTTGGGTAGTCCCTTAAAATATAGATTAGAGTTTTAGGCATGTATAAATAACCCTCTTATGTTCATGTAATGATGGTTCGATCTACTTATCATATTATGCAAGTTGCAGCCTCAAATCAAATGAGAAATAAAATGGCTTCCTAAACTTCTTCTTTTTCTACATGCTCTTTCACTTTGTGTTCATTTTTATTTACATGCTTTCTTCATTTTCATGTCAGTAGATTAGCTTTCTTTTTCATACACTTAGTTTAATTTTATTTTATGCAAGTTGTTTAGTTCTCCTTTTCTTTATATTTGCTCTTACTTTCCTTGCTTTTTAATGTTGCAATTTACATGTGTTGAAATGATAAAAAAAAATGAGCTGCTAAACCCTTTCAATTTAGGGATAATGAAGCTATCTAGTTCATGTAGATTCAACATATTTGCTTATTTATTATCTCATTTTATGTTTCATGAAAGTTAGATGATGATGTAAGTTTATTAGTGAATTTTATAATATATGTTATTTATCACAAATAGGTTATTCTTATTCAAACATAAGCACAATTTACATTGTTAACTAACTAAGTGATTTTGATCATGAAATTAAAATAGAAGCAAAATTTGATGATCTATGTTACCAATCAAAAATAATACATAGATCATGCTTAAAATAGACTTCTGTTTTTGTTTCATATTCATTTTCATGACATTTAATAAGTGGTTTTAGTTGTACTAAAAGTTTGATGGTTTAAATTATGTTAATCAATGACATAAATAGACCATACTTATGATAAATACGTCACTAATTCTATTTAGATTAAAATGACAGATCATATATAAAACTTTGTGTTGACATATGTGAGAGGATGAGAGTGGATTTACCTCTAAATTGTCTTTTAATCTCATATTTCCATTCACTTTGTTCTAAATAGTTTTACATTTTTCTTAGCTTAAAACAATCTTAAGTTTGGTTTAATTTGATTGAATAAAATTTAAAACCACTTCAATTCCCTACGGATCTACCCGTACTCGTCACATACTAAAATTGTACACCGTACGCTTGCGGTTAAATTTATCACAATATTTTTTGGCGGCTTTCTAATCGATAGAAAATTCGTCGATTAACAAGTTCTTAGCGTCCTTGCCGGGGAGTAGATTTGATTTTAATTTTTACTGTTCGAATTATTATTATTTTTGTTTGATTTTTGTGTGTTTTCATTCTGTGTTATAATTTGCATTTCAAAAAAAAAAAAATGTTGTGTGTTTTCGTGTTTATTTTTGTTTACATTTTGATTGTGTGCGGCTCTTGTTTTCTAGTTTCCTTTGCATTTGCACTCTTTATACATATACATATACATATACACACACACATATATACATACATATATACATACATATATAAATATACATATACATATATAAATATACATATACATATATATATATATATACATATATATATATATATATATATAACATCCACAATTTCATTTAAAAAAGAAAATTTTCTATGACAACTTTGTTTACATTTTATTCAATGTTTTATAAAAAAAAATTCACCGCATACTGTTTTGCATACTTTTTTTTCTACAAAACTGTTTACAACTTGCATCACCGTGCCATACACTTCTTCACAATTCTGTGCTGTTTGAACATCTCAGAATTGTGCCACCAATTGTTGCCTGCATAAATCTCATACCATTCCGGTCATCATTAATCCACTGCCTCTACCCATCACTTACTGCAACTGCTCCAAACTTCTGTGCAAACAAGCCACTGTGCACAGTGCACACACCAGAGCATCCATTCACCACTGTCTCTGTCTACCACACTATCGCATTCTTCCCCTACCTCCACAACATCCCCTTTCCATTCGCCAACCTTGACTGCAAACGTATACAACATCCACCCCAATCAAATTCCTGTTACTAACACCATCCACTACCACCTCACTGATCAACTGCCCCCTCCAATATTAACCACTGTCAACCAAACTTCATCACACCCCACTGACCACAATTATACCCCGTCACAATTATCACAATTACAAACACATACCACCAGCAGCCTAACCATATTGCCATCAACCACCAACCCATCATCTTACATGTATACAGAGCAACTAATTAACTGCCTCAACTACCAAGCCTCTCCCTGAACCACAGCTCCACCTTACTGCAACCTTGTCAACATCAAATACCTTCGACCAATCTATACAACAGTTCCATACTCAATCCATACGAACATTCAACTGTCACCATCTCAACCACTCTGCATATCATCATCTCCATACCTTACAGCACCACCCCAACCTTCATCGCCATTGCCTTCCCACCCAAACTTCAACTGGACGTTCCCACTGTCATCTCCACATACAAACTTGAAAGCAACATCCTCTACCACATACAAACCACCTAAACTCTAGTTCAACTCCAGTTCAACAGCAACAACTCCTCCATATAAAACTTCCACCAGCCACACAATTCCACTTCTTCCACCAAACAACCCAGAAACAACCTCTCCATCAACATTCCCCTACCTCCAGCACCTCATCTTTGCTCCTCCCTCACCATCATTATAACTACAATTCCCCTGCATATACATTAACACACCTGCATCATCTCCTACTGCCTTCCCCTTTTCTCAACTCACCTACAACCACCGCATAACGGATAGAATTGCCCACCACTGCCTCATCAATACAACTGCCATCGCCATCGTCTGATACCTCATGATCTACTCATCCACAATAGTGAAGCACTTATTCCCCTCTTCCTTCATCTTTGTTCCTTGCCACCAGCATACCCATCTTCCTCCCCTCTGAAACAACAACTCAAATCACCCAAAATGGCAATCGCGAGCAGACCCGCCTCCGCTTCAAATTGAATTCCAACATTCCATCACTTCTCAGATCACGAACCGTCAACTTCAAACCTTCGGCAGCCCTGCGACCCACGACCTCACAACTAGCTCGACCAAACACCGATCCCCACCTTAACCCGAACACAAGGATTGATTTTGGAATCAACTTTCTTTTTAGAATAAGTTATGGTATTTGTTGATTTTTGGGAATTTGGAATTTGTTTGGGTATTTGTCTGAATTTGTTTGGGTATTTATGAATTTTTTAAGTCGTGTGAGTGTTTTATTTTGTTTTATTTTGTTCTCTTATCATTAAACTAAAAAAAAATTGTTTACAAAATCATTTTAGGGTTATTCTCTTTTGGGTTGAGAAAATTTTGTGTTTTGTTGCGTTTTCTTTTAATATAGACATATATCTTGTTTAAAAAATTTAGATTTCAAGTTGCAAAAGCAGAAAATCATAATAAAAGAAACTATTTGCTAATTTGCTTTGCTTGTCAAATAAATTGCTTGATTTTTTTAAAAAAAAACCGCCATAAAAAAAAATTGCTAATAATTCTGCACGCTCTGGTATTGTTCTCTCATCTCTTGTTTTTATTTGTTTTGCATTGTTGGATGCTTGCATTTTATAAAAAAAAATTCAAACATAAAAACAAAATAAAATTTCTTTCGTAGTTGCATTGTTAGCTCACGTTTATTTTCAGCTTGCATTTATATCATCTTATTTTCTTTTTTAAGGGCAATACCCAAATCAACATAAGATGGGGGATTTCATCACCCCTTCCTTGGTCCACAAATTGCATTTCATCGTAGAATTTTGATTAATAATAACGGTTAGACTTCGTACTTAAGGGAGTCACAAGCTCGCCTAGGGCTTGATCGTATCTTGACAAGTTGTCTTCTTTGAATTTTTTATTTCTTGGTGTCTAGGTTATAGCAGAGCTATAATCAGTTATAAATGTTACAATGATTCGTAAATATTATACTAATTATTTCTCTAAAGGTATTTAAACCTTCGGTTGTATTGCTATAGTGATTCGTAGTGCACCGATAACTCGTGTCCGTTACCTGGCTAAGAAATATTTTATTGCATTAAGGCAAAGTGTGATTATACAATTTTGGGTTAGAAGCTACTAAAGATAGAAAATTTGTAATTAAGTCCCTACATTTACTTAATTACATTAGTTCATGCATACTTAAAAATAACGAAAAAAATCATAATCCAAAACTAAAAAAATTGTACATTTTACTTAACTTAATTCTTGTTTAATCCAATATCCAAAAAAAAATCATTTTAAATCTTCTCCTTTGAAAATTTTCAATCAAAATCAAAAATTCAATAAAAAATTAGACAAACAAAAATCCAAAATATATATATATATATATAATCTTTTCAAAAACTAAAAAAACCTAAAAAAAAACAAAACAAAAATCACATCTCTGTTTAGAAATATAAATTTCTTTTGGTTAATACTTTTCCAAACAAATAGTAAAAAAAGGTAATTTTTCACTGGATTTTATTCTCTAAACTCCTTTTCTTTTTCTTACATTCAATTCTCACTTCTTTCTATTCTCGACTTTTTCTATTACAAGAGTACTTAGACTCGTGGCACAATAACAAATCGTTTACTCGAATAAACAATCCTTCTAAAACGGTGAACGAGAACGCCCCTTAAATTCTTATGGATAGAAACTTTCTCGATGGAGTTTTCATCCCTTCTTGCATCACATTACCTGCCTATACGGGTAATCACTTTGAAATTCATTCTAATCGTATTGTCACACTTTCGAAATTTGGTAATTTTGAACACAATGACCCATGCATTTTCTTAACGAAATTCGAGCAAGTTTGCGCAAACCTTAAGTTTGAACAACTTAGTCATGACGGAATCAAACTCCGATTAATTTCATTTGCTCTTACCGATTACGTTGAAAAATGGTTGTACAGCATACCATCTAATTCAATCAAAATATGGGAAGAATTCGTTAAAGTTTTCTTAAAAGGGTTCTACCTCTTGGAAAAACAACTAAAATCTGAAATGACATTGTAAATTTTCATCAATTCAGCGGTGAACCATTTGGAAAATATTTTGAAAGGTTTAAAGAACTTTGATAAAATGTACACATCGTAATTTCGTAAAAATGGACCCTTTGCCGAATCTTATATGATGGACTTGAAAACAGCTCACTAATCATGCTTGAATCGATGTGTCAAGCCAACTTTCTCGCCCAACTCATGATGATGCTTGACAATTCCTTGAAATCTTGGCCGAAAAATCGTCCAAATGGGAATGTTCTAATGAAAAATCCATTTACTCACGATCGAGCGCACACTCGATAGAATCATCTTTGGCTTTGGAAGCTAAGATCGATGCAATGGTTAATAAATTCGACAAAGTTTTCTCATCCAACCAAATAAACCAAGCTTCCCACCCCATGTGTTATAAATGCAACGATCTGAATCACATTGCCGATTAGTGCCCTAATGCAATTGAACAACTCTACGTCTTAAATAAAGTTAAGAATGATCCATTTTCTCCAACGTACAATCTTCGTTGAAGAAATCATCCGAACTATGCTTGGAACCAAAATAATCCCAACACGAATTTTGTTCGTCCTAACTTTCAAGCATTTCGGGACAATGCTTCGAATCCTTCCTTTCATCCCAATAATTTTCAACAAAATTTTGCGCCTTCGTCTCAAAATCAACCACAACAACCTTTTGCTCCTCAAGACAATAAACGATTGTCTTCTCTTGAAAGGAGTCTTGAAACTTTGGCTAAGGCAACCACTTAAAATCTTCAATCAAATAGCAGTTTGCAAAATTTGTCCACCACATATACGCAAAATGCGAATCAGTCGATTGCAAAACATGAAATGCAAATAAGCCAATTAGCCATGTCTGTGAGTGAATGTGAACGAGGCACATTCTCAAGTCAGCCAGTTCTGAATCCCAAAAATCAAAATATGAACTCAAATCAAGCCCATGTTATTCAAGATAGCAATGTAACCTAATTGAATGCTATCAAAACTTTGTGTTCGGGTAAACAAATCAATAACCAAGTCGTTAATCCAAATGATTTACTGAAAACCTCTCTCGACAGTTCTAAAACAAGAAACGAATCTGAACAGAGCATTGAGCTAAACATTGAATCAAACTCCAATCCAAATTCTTCTTCTACTCAAGTAGACCCACCTGTTGAGTATTGTGTCCACATCGTCTTCAACCCAAGAAATACCCTGACAAAATGGAAAAGATGTTGGAAATTTTTAAACAAGTGAAAGTTAACATCCCGTTTCTTGACATCGTTTAACAAGTCTCAACTTACGCTAAGTTTCTCAAGGATTTGTGTACCTAAAAATGACACACTCATGTACCCAAGAAAGTTTTCTTAGCTGTCGGACTTAGCGAAGTCTTGTCCAATCAATTCCCATCAAATACAAAGATCCTAGATGTCCGACGATTTCGTGCACGATAGATGACAAAATGATTAATAAATGCTTACTTGATATGGGTGCGAGTGTCAATCTAATTCCTTATTCAGTTTACCAACATCTTGGCTTGGGTGAACTAAAACCAACAAAAGTAACTCTTAAATTTTCCAATCATACAATAAAGAGACCCATGGGAGAATCGAGGACGTACTCATCAAAATCGTTGATTCATATTCTCCTTCGATTTCACCATTTTGGAGACTCAACCTATGAATAATCAATGAGTCAAATTCCATTAATTTTAGGCCGACCTTTCTTGGCTAGTTCGAATGCTCTAATAAATTGCCGAAACGGTTCGATGAAAACTTCCTTTGGAAACGTGAATTTGGATTTTAACGTTCTTAATCTTGTAAATCAACCAAATGAACCAAATGACCGAACATTAGAAGTTATCTCCATTCAAGAAAATTTTTACAACTAAATAGTTGATCTAAACCATGAATGCAAGACCGAATACAAACAACTGTTTTAAGACAAGCCTAACAGAATTGAAAATGCGCTTCCGTTTGAAATTCTTACCATTGAATCTGAACTTCAACTGAATTCTTTGATTGAGTAGCCCCTGAGGTTGGACCTTAACCCGTTCCTGATCACCTTAAGAGTATGCATACTTAGGTGACAATGAAACGTTTCCCGTTATAATCTATTCAACTCTCTCTCTCTTGATTAAGAAACTTCCCTCCATTCAATTTTGTCAAAAAAACAAAGAAGTAATTGGATGATCGATCACTGATATAAAGGGAATTAGTCCCGTTCTTGTTCAACATCGCATCGATTTAATCGACGATGCCAAGCCTGTTCGTGACACGCAACGCGGCTTAACCTTAAAATGAAGGATGCATGTGACGCCCCACCTCTATACCCACGCTAGCCAAGAACACTCCGGAGTAGTGCTGTCAACTAGCACGGAGAATAAGGCTGTTGAGGAGCGACCATCCATGTAATTGCTTATCACACGGTGGCTATAAATAATCTTCGGAAACAAACATAGAAATAATCATATCACAAATCAGTCACAGATATTCATATCACAAACGCGGAAGAAGATATGAATATATAACTAACACATGAAAGTGTACATCAGAGTAGTGGTCAGTAAGATCCACGATAGTACAAAAGAATAGCAACACATGCTATACAAAAGAATACAACTATGAGTCTATATCTCAAGTGTATACAACAAAAACTGCTAATCTAAACAGTTAGCCAAAAGTCAGAGTGATGAATCCCTGGGAAGAAGTCAAGCAGAAGCACCTGTAACATCTCGGTCTGACCCGAGTATTATTTAAGAAAATAATAAACGGGTCAGTCTAGCTATAAATATCAGATGACATGATATAACATAAAAGATATGGCATAAACATAAACATCCATAATGACATACCACTATAAGTATGTAAATAACGATCAACAGAAGATCAATCAATAAGAGATAATCAATATCACAAGAATCTTCTCAAAGATTCGGAAAGGGCATCATACCCCAAACTTGTACTCATAACAAGTCAATGACATAAATTCTAGAAATCAATGCAAGAAGTCCAGAAATCATAGAAAAGAGAAAGAGGCCTATCACATGACGGTCCGAAGACCAAGGGGAGCTACCCCACATGTGTGAATGGAATCACACAGATTAAGGTCCAGACTAACCAAAAAGCAAAAAGGTATGTGTGAGTGGAATCACACAAGTGGTGTCTAGTCTAACCTCGCAACAAGAGACATCGCACAGTTGCTAGTCTAAATCATCAGAATGATCGTCATGATCAACGAGAAGTGTCAATTACACTAAGCTAGTAAATATAGAAGTTTAACTTCATGTCCCATAACCACTTGCTTAACTTAAATATTTACGAACAAACTGTAAATCTTCACTAATAAAATTGTCACAAGAGGTTCAATCGAACAAGTCCAGGAATTAACCGACGAAGTGAACGCAAGCGTTTCATACCACTTGTTTTACTAAGTCGTTTAATTAGATTTCTCATCCGAGTGAGGTAAAGGTTTGTATATACTAATAGATTGGAAAACGGTTTAAGAAAAGAGCTTTGTTATTAAAAATAGAGTTGAAATTGTTTGTTAAAAGAGTTTTGATATTTACTACTAGTATTGAAACCTTTATATTATAAAGTGACAAAACACAGAAGCAATTGTAGAAACAAGCAGTCACAAAAATCGCATACGGAGATGTGAATAAAATCCAAGGAAATCAGCTCAATGTTTTTCAGATAAGATCCCCTACGGAGGGGGGTCCAGGGGGGTGGCAACCCCCCAAGGTGGGGGTGCGGGGGCAACGCCACCGCTTACGGGGTTCGACGTAGTGGTGTTCGCGAGTTAGCCGAAGCGAGCGACCTAAGAGAGACGAGCGACTTAAGGAACTCGCGACCTAACATTTAAATTGGTCAAGCGACCTAAGTGGTCAGGCGACCTAAGGTCTTACGACCTAACGACCTACGGTCTAAAGGCCACGCGACCTAGAGGATCTGCGAGCTAACGAGGCCGACCTAAGGTGCAAGCGACCTAAGGGACAACGGGCTAAATTATGGTACGCGTCCTAAAAGATGGCGCGACCTAAGGTGAGAGCAGGTCGAGCGACTTAAGGCGATGCGCGACCTAAGACCTAGCGACCTAAAGGGATGCGCGACCTAAGAGAGGCATCAGGTCGAACGACTTAAGGGTGATGCGACCTACGACCTAAGCTCAAATACGAGCTACGAGCTAGCGACCTACGACCTAAGCTCAAATGCGAGCTAAGGCCTACGACCTAAGGCCCTAACGTACTAAAATTTGTCGCGACCTAAGTGGTGACGACCTAACAAGGAAAGGCTGAGCGACCTAACGCTGCAGAGGGGATTTAAGGCCAGAAACGACCTACGACCTAAACCCCATACGACCTAACGTGAAACGACCTAACTCCGAAGCGAAAATTCAAGGCAGTGCGACCTAGCGCGATAACACGCGAACGACCTAAGGGTTAGGTCGCGAGCGACCTAACTCCGAACACACGAAAATGGCCAGAACGACCTAAGTGCAGAAAATTCACCAAAACGCTAAAAATTGGGGTTTTTCGCCAATCCAATCCAAACCAAATGCTAATATGCATGCAAAAATGATAGGGAATCATTCCCAATAGTCCAATATAGTTAAAGGCTAGAATTGTGAGATAAAAATCTCACCTTTGCACCAAATATCAATGAAAATGAAGTTTTAAGCAAGCAAGAATCAATCCTTCTTCTATCTAAGCACAAGAAGCTTGAATCCAATGTCTTCTTCTTGAATTTGGAGTAGAAAGATGGATTGCAATTGAATTTGAGTTTTGGAATTTTAATTTCCCATTCCCTCCACCATTAATGCCAAAGCTTGATTAGTTAGGAAATTTATGAAGAGTGAGGAGAAGAGGGTTGGAACTTGGGCTTAATAGGCTAAACTAACCCAAAGTCCAAAGCGGGAAAAGTTAGTGAAATTTCACTAACTCCAAACCTATCGATGTTTATACTTAAAAAAGTTGTAAACGATATTTCGAACTCAATGGAAGTGGTCTCGAGTCCTAATTTGACCGTTTGCAAAAAGTAGCTTTTCGGACCAAAATCCGATTAACGAGTTAATATTTAAATAAAATATTTAAATACAAACTCGATAAATATGCGGGTTGTTACAATGCAATTCATCATGACTTCTTAAACTTCTCTGTAACGGAATCATATACCCAATCTCTAATAGTTCGTAGGTTAGCCCAATTCATGTCATGCCTAAAAAGTATGGACTTACCGTTATCAAGAACGACTCAAACGAACTCATTCCAACTCATACTCAAACGGGTTGGCATGTTTGCATTGATTATCAAAAATTAAATGTTGCAACACGTAAGGATCATTTCTCTCTTCATTTTAGTGACCTAATGCTTGAACATTTAGACGTCCATGAATTCTATTGCTTTCTTAATGGTTATTTCGGCTATAACCAAATTCCAATTGCTCCTGGAGATCAAGAGATAATGACTTTCATATGTCCTTTTGGCACTTTTGCTTATCGACGTATGCCTTTTGGCCTTTGCAACGCTCTTGTTACATTTTAAAGATGCATGGTTAGCATCTTTTCCGATACGATCAAACGCTTTCTTGAAGTGTTAATGGACGATTTTTCTATCTTTGGAAACTCTTTTTTTGAGTGCTTACACCATCTTGAATTTGAAGTGCTATGAACTGTTTTTCCACATAGTGCCATATAAATATAAAACCTTAGGGATGGAACAATTTTCAAAGTCAATGGTCATTGTTTGAAACCTTTCTTTGAGTTGCCATGTGAGAGGAGCTCATGATCCTTCATGCGCCAAACTATGTCTTGTAAGAAATATTAACCTTCTTTTGTAAATAAGTACATATTATTCCTTGTTACACTCATTATTTCATACATTGACTATGGGGGCACAGTCAAAATTAAGTGTGGGGGGAGTCTTATCTTCATTTTTTATTTTTCATAATTTATTTTTTGCATCTTCTTTCCAAAATTCAAAACTTAAAAAAAAAAACAAAGAACCAAAAACAAATGTTCTTTTTAGCATTTTCACTAACTTTTGAAAAAACACTATAGAATAAGTTTATGTTTTGGTTATTAAATTGAAATTTTTGAAAATTTATTTACCTTAATAAAAATAAAAATAAAAAGAAAGTTTGATTACAAGTAACTATGGTTTAACTAGTATATAGGAAAGTTCATGGGTCTTAATTATGAAGTATATCCTAATAGAAATCTTTGTTTAAAAGAGTTGTAGATTTAAAGTAAAGGAGATAACGTTTTTGATCTTCTAATTTTAGTGTTGCTAAGATGATTTACAATACTCTCTCTTTATGAAAAATGGTTTTTGTGAAAACAAGAAACACCTAGAGTTATGTTTCATATGCAAATGTGTACACTCGCCATGCTTTATACCCTTCTCACGTAAGCCCGAAAGGAAGTGCAGGGTCGGTATATCTGGCCTCGATTTATTTGAGTTAGGTATATGCATATAGATTTAATGAAAATTACCACCAAGAGTCATGTATTCATTAGAAAGTGTGTACACTCGTCACGCTCTGCACTCTTCTCACGTAAGCCGAAAGGCAGTGCATGATCGAAAATCTGGCCTTAGTTTATCTGAGTTAGGTATGTAAATTGTAACGACCCGGATTTTTGACGGCTAATTTATAATATTTAAATTGGATTTAAATATTTAATTTGAACTTTAATTTGATTATAATATGAACAGTTGGTTTTATTTAATATAAAAGTGATTAAGAATTTAAATATAATCCTTAATTGAATAAATTAATTAATTATTAAAGGGATACTTAGATATTGGGTAAAATATAAAGAATTTGGAATTGTAAGCTTATTGGAAATATTTTAACGGCTTATAAAATTTATATTGATAATACTGGAAGTAATAGATGAATTAAAGTAGAATTTAACCATCGTTTGTTAAATTTTAAATTTGCATAGTTAAATTGACATTTAAAAATTACCTTCCGAGGCACAGTCTCGGAATTCAATGAAACCGGTTCCGTTGGATCCGTAATATTGAATTATTGTCGGATTTCAAATTTCATAATTTTTGGAGTGACCGGGTGATTGTACGATACTCAAACACGCTATAATTGAATTCGAGAAGATTTTAAAATATAACATTTAAAATAAAATAACTAGCGCAGCTTCCTCAACACACTATTGTTCGTCTTCCTGAATACGCCTCCCATCTTCTTTATTATCGCGTTGCTGCCTGTTTCACCTTTCGATCACAGAACTTAAAATTTACTTCACTAATGGCCGCTTACCTTTCTCTTAATCGCGAACAAATCCTTCCTCCTCTATTAAAATTGTCGAACCATCTACCCTATTTTTTTTCAAAGCTCAAGCCGTATTCATAAAAAAGGGGGGGGATATCGACGAATCGAATCGATTTGGGGCGAATAGATCTCGCGTTCGAGAAGTGGAGGTCGCGCACACTCAATTTCGAGGAAGCTCGGTGGCACGTCGCGAGTGAGGGGGCGACTCGTACGTGGCGGCGGCGAGTGATTGGGGGGCGACTGCGGTGTCGAGGCTGAGGAGAGGGGCGCGTTTGTCTCGTGTTCGGTGGAGTGGAGTCGCGCGTGTGCATGATGTATTGGTGGAGGCGCTCGTGTTGGCGGCAAGCAGTTGAGGGTCGCGTCGATTAGTGGGTGATGCGGTGGCAGTGGAGGCCGTAGGCATGGAGTCGCGCGGTGGTTCTGGGCTTTGGCAACGTTCGTTTAGGCATCTGCAGTTCGCGAGACTGTGAGGTATTTGTTTCGGTTTTATTTTATTTTTTTAAATTTAATTTAAATGTATAAACAGTAAAACAGAAATAGATAAGGTTTTGAAAATTTGAAATTTAAATGTTGAAGAATTTATATACAGACAGGTTTGAAATGTAAGGATTTTAGGATGCTGAAAAGTCTATATACAAATTGGAATTTTAAAACCAGTAAAACAGAAATTTTATATAGAACTTTGGAAAAATAATAATAATAATAATAATAATAATAATAATATTAAGATTAGATTTTTTTAATAAATATAAGTGTATATGTATGTGTTTCAAGGATAAAATAAATCTACATGTTTTAAATATTATTTTAAATAGTGGATTTAGTGATTAAATTGTTTAAATTACCAAAAGATTTTTAAAGGAGAATAAGTTTAAAATTTAATTTATCTGTTTAAAATTGCACCACCAGTTAAAATTAAATTATTGAGTTAAGAATAAATTTATTTAAACGGTAATAATTATTCGATTTGTTCGAATATTAATAAAATTCATACAATTGTCATTCAAGGTCAAAATTATGGGAACGAGTCGAGATTGGTAATGATTGCAACTTAAAGGCAAAGGTGAGATTTTCTCACTCATTTGGATGCCCTAAATTAAAATGTTAAATTTAAATTATTGGATGAGTTTGGTTGATTGACAATAATTTATTCACTGGTTAATATCATAACCCATATACTATAATATCCATTTGAAAGTGGAATTGATATGTTACTGTGCTAACATTTGTGGATGCAGAGAAACAGGTTGGAGGGATCCAACAGGATTCCTCAAAATATTTATTTATTATATATATGTGTTGTTATATGACAGATTGGATGGATTGATATGGATTTATATATGAATTGAATTATTAACTGTAAATTACATTGGAAGTTAAAATTTGGATAAAATGCTATAATTAATTTTAATTAGAGATAGTTAAATGGAACTTGAAGAGAAATATTTAATTAAGAAGTTTGGATTTTCTTATACTTGAAAATTTAAGAAAAGATAAAAGTTATTTATATTTTAGTTGGTTGAAGTTAAGGTTTACTTATATATTGACAACTTGAAGGAATATTGTGAATCGATAAATGAATTTGAAGTAAAATGAAGTTCTATTAAGGAAATGAAAAGAAAATTTATTAAGGAATAAAAAATTTTTTATTAAGAAACAATATGAATCTTATTGAAGAATAAATTTTAAAGGTAAGATTTTAAATAAAATTGTTTTTATAAATAAAAGGACAATTCAGGGAAGTTATAGAATTTATAACGAAGTTTATAAATGAAAAGGAAAGAAACCGGTAAATATGGGAAGAGATAAGTCAAGGAGAACTTATATGGAGTTATAAATTTGTTTGAAACGGAAATAATAGAATATTTCCGAAAGTGAGAAGTGTGAATTTGGACAAGAGGGATTTATAGATGGATATTGGATTTCCTAAATTATAAAGTTATTTTAAAAGGAATATTTCTAAAATTACGATACTATATAGGTTTTATAAATCATTTTTGAATTTAAAATATTTCAAATTAGTTATTTTTGAAGGCTTAGCAATTATTTGGAATAAACTCTAATTTTCTAAAACCCGCTTTGAAGCTTATAAATATCTAGATATAAACTTTAATATTTAATATTACTTCTTTATTAAATCTAAATGTTTTCAAATTCTTTTAGTATCCAATTAATAATCCTTTTGTGATGATAAGTGAGTTATTAAATGAGATAAGATTTAGGAGAAATCTTATTAAGTGAAGGAATTGAGTTTGAAACTTATAAGCAAAGTATAAATTGATTTTTGAGAAAGGAATGAGAAAATAAGAAATATTTTCAAAGGTTAAATCAAATTGAGTGTGTATGAGAAATCAGTTGAGTGATTTCATGGAAATAAAAAGGACTATGAAAATAGATTCAAATGGGTTAAACGGGAATATTATCTGTATGATATTTGAGATAAATGATTTGTTGAAATTATTTGATGGTTGCTTGTGTATGATTAATTGATAGTTAAATAACCGACTATCAATATTGGACAATACGTTGATCGTTTCGAAGGGTCCGGGATCGGATTTAATTATCTGAAAACCACTTCGATCCGGTTTGAACGATTACGAATGAAGACCGTGAAGAGTTGAAGACGGTGATTCGGTTTGTCTAGACCCAGGACAACTTGTATGGATTGAATGCTTTCAAAACATCGTCAGGTGGACGATGAGCATTCTAAGTGATGCGTTCTTGAAAGGTAAAGCTTAACCTCAAGCCTCATCAACCGAGAATGGCTAAAACAGGGGAGGTGCAGCAAGGTTAGGTGGGTCATGCCCAAGCAGGACAAGATTTTCCCTTATCTAGATGCCCCTTTATATTCGGCTTAGTGGGTGGTTGGTCGTGCCAACCACGGGGTTATCTTGTTCGGGACTGTTCAGTAAGGAATGGTTCCGGCCTTGTGTTGCAGGGGAGCGGGCGTACTCCTCGGTACTCTAATCTATGCCAGGTATTGTGACGGGCGGTACCCCAGTAGCCCAGCCATTGATGGAAATCCATTCTCCCTACGAGCCTTGTACGAGTTTTTTTTTGTATTACCCACTCTGTGGCTAGTAGCTGGAATTTAATCATGTAACAATTTCGGCTATTTTATAAGTATTTGTATATAGACCCTAATATAATATCAGAGGATTTCTATAAAAAGTGTTTTAGCTATCGTAAGGTAAAAACCCGACATGTTTATTTGTGGCGTGGTATTACGAGATGCTTTTGTTTTCAAAGGATTTTCGAAACCTTAATAATCCAATTGAGTGTGACTTTCTCACGTTGGTATTCCAGACTGACTCGGGTGTTGTTTTATATGATGCTCGGGTCAGACCGAGTTAAACAGGTTCAGGTTATATGCTGGAGCTCAGGAGACGAGCTGATGACAGAGCGTATTTACGTATTTGTCTATTATTTCCGCTGTGTATGATCTTATAGTAGTTGTCTCTGTATGACTGATGGATGTACTCTGATGATGGTATGTATGTATATGTATACAGTACAGATTTCTTGTATTTAAAACTGTATTCTATATATTATATTTTATTCCGCTGCGATGTGAGATTCTGATGTTGTTTTTGTTCTTCTTCTTCTACCTCTTTCTTCTTTTACCCGAAGACTCGTACATTTGTGCCACTTTGAACTGAACTGTGGTGGAATTTGGTTAGTTCAAAGGGGTACGGATTTGCGGGCCATTACATAAATATTAATAATGTTAATACTTTTTAAAAAAAGAGCGAGTCATTGAAATCCAAGCACTATATTCACTTATTTGATTCGATTTGTTACTCAAAAGAAATAAAAATACCACTTTGAAAAACTTTGATAATTAACTAAGGAACCATTTCATAGTTGCACTATGTTATCAACCAAAACAACTAGTCAAAGTTGAGTCCAATTGTGATGATAACTTAATTTTTGTTGGACGTTTTGATGATTAAAAGGACTTAAATTTCTTGACAATGATTAGAACTTATATTTAACTCATTCGTGTCAATTTAAAAGTAAATTCTTCATGTAAATATTTTCAAAAATTTCCATTCATATCTTTGTAAATAAATCTTGCATTTAGGAATTTTCATGTTGCATTTGGATTTTGTAGATAGTATCCGCTGAAAACCCTCACGAGATAACACTCGTCCTACTAGATATACCTAGAGGTTTAATGGCTTGTTGAACACGCTTTAAAAAAATAAGTGTGGGTGTATTTGATGTGCACGTAAATGTGCATATTTTTACTTCCATATTTAATCTACTTTTATTTAAATAAATGTCTTAATTGAGTACATATATTTACCAACATCCAAATGTCATCAAATCATCATTCATTCACCTTTGTTTAGGGGCTAATGATAATTTTTGCATATATTTATTTTGAGAATATTTATTTGCACCATTTAGTTTTTTTGTAGGAAAATGGAAGAAGTTTTTGTGCAGAAGAGAAGAAGGCCAATGAAGATGGAAATAAATGAATTCATGAAATCATGAAGTACCCCACCTACCTACTTACATTGATATATGTAACGGCCAGATATTTTCAATCATTCGCATCCACACATGCCGGACTTGAATCGCTCAAAATATCAGATTGTTAATTTATATTTGGCAAAACTCGGCATATATAGCAAATAAATCAATTAAAGAATCACAAACACAGATTAATGAAATAATGCAACGGAATAGATAAATAGTAGTTCACGAAGCTATTATATAAACATCAAAGTTAGAAATAAAATACAGCAGAATATCTCAAATACAGTGAAGTCTCCAGTACAAACAGATGACTTCTCTGAAAAATCAACTGGAAAGATGAAAGTTGAATCAATAGTTGGATCTCCAAGCGAAGATCCAAACTCCAAAGGTGAGTCTCAAATGCTGTATTACTCAGTCTTACCCGAATGTAAACCAAAACACAAAACACTCGAGTCAGAATTAACATTCTCATATCAATAAATCCAATTCAAGTGAAATATCAACTGAAATACAAGTAACTTAAAGGATGTTTGGGATAACCATCCTCTATGGATCCGTGAAACTATCTACAATGTAGAAATATACACTATAACACCGTGGACATTTCAAATTAATTTATACTTCAAAACCAAAATGTCATCTTTATTTCAAAGATATATATATTTCCCAATATATATATATATATATATATATATATATATATTAAATAATTTATAAATTAAACTATTTGTAATTTCCCCAAACTTCACAAATCGCTTCAAAATCAACTCAACTTTCCATTCAAATTTAATTCAATCTCAATTTATCAATTTCCATTCGATTCAGTTTCTGACTAAACAAATTTAAATTTATCGGTTTCAAATAAAGATTTGAACCACAAATAAACCATTTAAATTTCAAGGTAATTCAAAGTCAATATATTTTGAATCTTTAAATATCCAACATTTCAAAGACTAAATTTGATATTTCCATTTATCACTAAATTTTACTTCACTATTATTTAGTTTTAAAATATTCACTTAACAAATTCAATATTATTTATATGACCTTAAATTACATTTTCTATATATTACATTCGATTTCTTTAGACGTGAAATATCCATTAAATTACTTAAATCAAAATCAAGTTATAAGATCACATTTTAAAGTTTCAAATTCAATAGCTTCAGATCGATTTAATTAAGTCAATTTCTTAATTAAATGCAATTTCGATCAATTCAACTTTATCTTCCTTAATTTATACAAATCATTGAAAATCTATTTAAAAATATAACACTTAACATAATATATTAACTAAGTCGAACTTTATTATATTTAAGTTTATTATTGAGTCTACTTTATATTTATACATAATTGTATAAAATATTTCAATATTAAACAAACCATATATATTCCCTCTCAATACCATAGAAATCATTTTTAAGATATTTATATATAGACCAACGTTGCCTGTATACTTCTCTATCCTATGGTCAAGTAATACAGATATTTATCATTTCAATCCGCAATTTAATATATACGGGCATATATCATTTCAACCTGCAATTCAAAATTCAATGCAAATGAAAATCGTTTGGGTCTATCATTTCAACCCATAACTATTTTCTCCTATTCTAAAGTCCATTCGGGTATGTATCGTTTCAACCCATAGGGAATTCTATACTAACATGGAACTTGCAGAGTGATAACATGAATATATCATCAACAACAATAAAATATAAACAATAGGATAGCATGTGATATCCCACAGGTGAACAATTTCAGATAATGGCATATACAACAATTTAAATAACCACAACAACATATTTAAATTGTCGTTTCAATTGAAATCAAATTTAATAAATACAAGAACGTTAATTGTGAGTGATTTCTCACCTTTCGACGCTAGAGAAATTTGACGAAGAATGAGTTACGATTCCAAACACAGATTTCAAAGCAAATTAGATTGGCACGAATTTGACGTTCAAAGCCGATGACAAAGAATTGAAGAAGTCGAGTTAGAGCTGGATCGACGAAGATAAACGGTATGAGTGAACTCATATCTATATATGTGTATAACTATGTATATAGCTATTATATGCATATCAAAATCATATCCTAAATTCAATGCACATTTAATTTTAATACGTATGTAGTTTTCAAAATAATCAATTAAAATAAAACATATATAATAAAAAAACATCTATATGATATATACTTTGAAATAAAGACATATATATACTTTCTGACTATTAAGATAAATGTAAGTATAACTTATTATATAATATACATATTTTTCAAAAAAAAAACACAAATACAACATATATATATTTATTTATATATAAATTTACCTAAATTTTACTTGCTTAAAATATATATGATAATTATTTTGTATGCAACCTTTTAAACTTGATCATGAGGGAGACGAAAATACAACTTTAGGAGTCAGAAAGCTACTTAATATAACTTCATTTTTCCATGGTATTATTATATTCAAGCATTGTGCGTATGCATTAACAGTCTCAAATATTAAGGGTGCATCATCGTGAAGCTCAATGTCATCCCACATGTTTATCCTTTAATAAAGTAAAGCAATATACTGAGACCAAAATTACCTACAAGAAGAAGCTTGCAAGGTGGACTTGCTGTGCGTGCTAGCGACATGGAAGAAGAGGTCAGGCGGGTTGACACGGTGGCCTGGGTGGTGAAGAGGTGCGCGAAGGCTGGAGGGATGGGATGGAGATGGTGCATCGACGAGTGAAGAGGAGCGGTGGGGTTAGACGTGATCAAGAGAGAGGGAGGGGAGGCGGCACACAGGATTTGGTTTGAGGCACAAGGTGGCGAGGGAGTGATGCGTGCTTGCATGGTAGTAGGGGATAAAGGAGGAGTAGGGAACGAAAACAAATGCAGGCTTCGAATGAAACGTGCTTGTTTTTATAATATAGTTCAAGCAATAGAGGTGAGGTGGAAGCTGGAAAGCGAGCATGTGGTCCAGAGAGCAGGCACGAAGTACGAACGGTCCATCAAAAGGAAATGCAAGAGTTATTTTATTAAACTTTATGTTTATTTATTTCCTCGTTTTAACGTATCACAGCCAATAACTACAGAGGAAAGTGAACCAAAACATGAATATAGTGGAAATGGAAAAGTCAACAGATTGCATCAGCGAGTAATAAAAGCAAGAGTATATGTAAAGGAATGGCAACGGTCTATTCCCTTGATTTCAGCTGTGAAACTATTACTGCAATTGATTATTTGCTGGAGCTGCACGGTAAAGATTCGAAAAGGTTGGGAAGTTAAAAGTCAAAATTAAATGTACCGTTACAACGAACATGTTAATGCTTTTATCACGTATCGGACCTCAAAATACAGAAATAAATATACCTAGAGATCCGCACGACGAGACGATCAAAATAGTATACAGATATCAGTGGTACGATCATCTGATCAAAAGTCGATAATCGGTACCGATATACATTGCTATTCCGTATGGAAAAATCCAAAACGGAGCTAGAAACGTCTGAATTTCGCAGTCTTATTCAGAGTGTTCTAAATAAATTTTCTCATGTTGATATATTTAGGTATTGGAACACTTTTAAATTCAAATGTTATTAACTGATTTAAATTGAAATAAAATTTCACAATAAATTAAACTTCAATATTATCAGATGAAAATTTTCTAGTTGCTATATTTAAATAGACGTATTCCAAATAATAAGTTTTTATTTTCAAATTTTATTGCTTAAAATTTCACAAATTTCAATAAATTTTCTTATTTAAAACCATTAGAATTTTCGGGTCGTTACACTCTCCCCCACTCTAAACTTTTCATCCCCGAAAAGGAAGGAGGTAGGAGAATCGAAACAACACCAACAAGAAAAATAGATTGAAAGACAAGGACAAACAATTAATTTAAAACTACATATATTTTGCTTGAAATATTCATTTGCAATTCAATTATCCTTAATATTTTTCAAACCCACTTGTAAAATTTCTTGCTTCCTTTATAAGTACCATTTATGTGTTTAAATAACACCTTTACAAATATATAAAAACTATTTGAAAAAAATTATTTACATCATTAGTTATATTTATAAAGAAGCTATTGAAAACATTAAATCCATAATTCATAAATTTATAAATTTATCTCAAGATACTTTTCAACATGAATCAATAATCATTTACTTAAATATGTTTTATTTAATTAATAACTTCTAAAATATTTAACACTAAAAAATTTCTATTAAACCAGGTAGTATATGAATAAACAGTATTTACAAGGATATATTCAAAAAGGAAAAGAAGGTAGATTCGGAAAAACAAAATATAGGTGAATAAATAAAGCCGAGCAGATAAGGTAGATTCAAAAGAATAGTATCGAGCATGAATAATTAATTCAAACCATTAGAGTTTTAATTTCAGATGTTAATACAGAATTTCTTTTTTGAAAAATACCTTTGCAATAAAATACCTTTATATCGAAACAAAATTTTCTTTCGAAAATACTTTTATAACTTGATGCTTCAACAAGTTTATCCTCGTTCTTGCAGACTCTGTGTGACGGCCTGCCCTTCTCGACCCTCGAAAATCGATAGAAAATACTCCACAGTATAATACGCCGACAATCAAGTGCTGGAAAAGATAGATTGTTAAGGGAAAAGAAAGGAGATAAAAGAAAGGAGGAACTAAACAATGTCAGAATCTCACAATCGCAGCGGAACAAAATATAGTATACAATATCAGATCTTTGCAGCTGAACAAAATATAGTATATAATATCAGATCTTTGCACAAAATGAAAACTATATCTGTTTTATACAATATATCATCAGAGTATCACAAACAAACAACAATTACCAGCCTGACAATTCCAAACGAGCGCAGCAACGGATATAAACAAGTATGGATAATACGTCTCGGCTCCAGCTCCTCTCCTGCTCCATAGCATCCTATCTTGGACATATAATACTCGGTCTGACCCGAGCATTATAATGAAATAACACCCGAGTCAGTTTGGAATACCAGCTGATAAAACTACACCCAAATTGATTATTAAAGTTTCAAAAATCCTTTTGAAAACAAAAGCATCTCGTAAGACCACGCCACAAATAAACATGTCGAGTTTTTACCTTACGATAGCTAAAACACTTTTTATAAAAATCCTCTGATATTATAATAGGGTCTATATACAAATACTTATTAAAATAGCCGAAATTCTTACATTCATTAAATTTCAGCTACTAGCCACAATCGGGGGTAATACAAACAAAACTCATAAAAGGCGCGTAGGGAAAATGGATTTCCAACTAATAACTAGGCATTGGAGTACCACCTGTCACAGTACGTGGCCTAGATCACCATACCGAGAATTACTCCCAATCCTTTGCAACACAAGGCCGGGACTACCCCTTACTGGATAATCCTGAGTAAGATAACGGTTGGGATCAGCAACCGCACCACTAAGCCGAATAAAAAAGGATATCTAGATAGGGATGACCTCACCCTGAAATGGGTGCTACCCACCTACCCTTGCTGCATAACCCCTGATTTTCAGTCATTCCCGGTTGATGAGGCTTGAGGCTAAGCGTTACCTTTTAAGAACGTTTCACTTAGAATGCTCATCGCCCACCTGACGATGTTATGAAAGCATTCATCCATATAAGTCCGTCTCGGGTTCGAACGGAACCAAAGGCACTACTCCTACTACATCCATTTTGGAAACATCCTCAGGATTAGTAGCGACTAGCCCTTGCACTTCACTGCTCCATCTTCGAATCCGAACTCGTTTTCCCACAAAAAAGAACAAATCGGATCGAAGTGGTTTTCGAGAAATTAATCCCGATCCCGGTCTCTTCGAAACAATCAACGCATTGGCCAATATTGATAGTCCGTGATTTAACTATCAATTAACATCCATAAGCATCCATCACACAATAAATAATTTCCCACATTATTTATTTTCCTCAAAATCTTTGCAAGATTTATTTCCATTTTCCATTCCTTTTGAAACAGTTTTCAAACCCAACTCTTCTCATGGAGTAAATTCCCAAATCTTTACTTCCTCTGAAAACATCCAAGTACCCATACTTAAGATTTAAAATAATTTAAATTCTTTATTCTTGAAAATACTTTAAAACATTTATATTAAAACTTCTTACATGCTTAATTTAATATATATATATATATACGCTTTTAAAAATATTTCGAATAAAACTGCTTTATAAAATATAAACTATTTTCTTCAAAATAAAGTTGAGTCATGCTAAATTTTAAAACAAAGCTATGAAATCCTATACAAGTTTTCAAATAAAACTTTAACTAATTATCTTTAAAATAAAATCATGTTATAAAGTATAAATATTAATAATATTCTTTAAAACATAATACTAATCACCCTTTAAAATAATTACTTCTATAACTAATTTGATAAGTGTTCACTTTTAAAATTCTTACAACTTAAATAATTTCTTGAAACCATTCTTTAATACAACTTCAAAACTTCTAACTTTTTTAAAAATCTTCTTTAAAAACGTACTTGGCTTTTGAGGAAAATACACTTCCATTTTAGGATAACCCAAGAATTCTTTTTATAAATCCTACACGACTTACCCCAATTAAATTTTACGTTCATCCCGTAAATTCCTTTCCATACTTTAAAAATAAACTCCTTTTACTTTTAAGCACATTGCTATTTCCTGGAAATCACTTCCAAGGTATACTTAAAATATTTGAAATATGATTACTAAATTCTTTACTCAAATTATACTTTTGAAAATCTATAAAAGTTTCTTGAGTAACTTGAATTAAAAATTTCCTTTTATATAAAGTTATTATACCAAATATTTATATTAAAATTTCCTTTAGAAAACATAATACTAATTTACCTTTAAAATAATTTAATACCATAATTACTTAATTAAATATTTACTTATACTTAAAAATGATTAAAAATAATATATTTTTACTAAAATATTTTACAAACACATTTTTAACTTCTAGTTTATATTTCGAAAGCTTTTCTTTGAAAACATACTTGGTTTTCCAGGAAAATATACTTCCCATTTCTTTAAAAATAATCCCACTATTATTTTTAAAACAATTTGCACCTTGTTATAGAAATTTCCTATGGAAATCTATAACTTCAATATTTATCCCCGATAAATATTCCAATTCATTTATAAACCCAGTTTATAAATTTCCATTACTCATTTCCTTTTTAAATCACAATTTCAAAAATACTCCAAATTCCAAATCAATTTCTGAATTTAATTCTTTTAAATTCTTCACTCAAAAATTTCTTTTATTTCCCTTTAAACCCAATTTATTTCATTTATATTTTAAATTCCCAGATTCACAATTTAATTTTCAAATTAATTTATCACGGTAGTTAAATAAAACACATCATCAATTATGAAAATAATTTCTGTATTGTGAGGAATCCAGTTGGATCCCTCCAACCTGTTTTTCTGCATCCACAGATACTACCACGCAAACAAAAATCGATAAAATTTGATAATAATTTTCATATTCAACCAATCAATCATTTAATTAATAACTATTTAAATTAAACGGCATCCAGATGTGAGTGAGATTAACTCACCTTGAATTTCAAAACGCCGAGCGTTCAAACTTTACATTAAATCGAGCACGTTCGATTTAATGCAAAATTTTCACTTGCTCAAAATGACTCCAGATCTGCACCACAGCGAAACGCTCGTTGCTGCGATTCCAGTGCTTCTTGTTTCGTCAGAATCTAATAACGTATACAACAGATATGAAATTTATAAGATTCAATCACAAATTTAAAAACAAGTTTCTTTTTATTTACGCAGAAATATATCAGCCACACGATAACATGGGAAAATCAAAATCACCCACCCCATCTTCTACACAGCGTGTACAACCCAGGGTTTTCAAACCCAAAGTCGTCGTTCGTTCCCTCCTTGTCGCGGTCGCCACCAACGATCGAAACTCCATCTCCAACCACCACATCGAAGCCTGCCACATGCCGCACCTATCCTTTGAACGTCGTCGAACTCGAGCCACCCCTTGTCTCTAATTTCGCATGCGAACGCGACCCCTTCCCAATCAATTTCTGGCCACCATCGACGACGATTTCGGAAACCTATCGTTGGATGCGTAGATCTCGAAGCGCTCTCCAATCTTCTAGTTGAAAGTTCTTGCTAAGAATGAGAGAAAAATGAGGGAGAAGAGGGCAGTATTTTGGCCATTGGTTCTAATAAGTGGCGGCCGAGAAAAAATAAACTTGGGTTTATGCTTATACGTGTATATATATATGTGTATATATATATACACACACGTGTAACCCAATTATTTTATCATTATTCACTTTTAAACAAGTTTCTCAAACGATCTCCAAACAACGCATGCCGATAGGCAATTATAATGTTTTACCCGCATTCCGAACACAATGGAACGTGTTTCTGAAGCTAATTTGATCATATACACGAGTTACGGAAATAAATGATCAATTTTAAATTGAATCGATTAAAATAGTTTTTATGCGTTTTAAGCTGCCAGGGTCAAACGAAAACTCTGATTGCTATGAAAATTGAAATCCGACAATAACTAACTATTGTGGATCTAATGGAACTAGCTTCGTTGAATTCCGAGACTGTGCCCCGGAAGGCTATTTTAACTCGTCGATAAATTCGAGCGATCTTCAAAATCGTCGAAATCACTTAAAATTTCACTTTTAAAATTTTACTAACTTAATAATAAATCATATAGAATTTATATTCTCACCAGAAATCATTTTGATTCAATTTAAATCAAAATCTGATTATTTGTATTACCACTACAAATTAAATTCCATTATTTAATAAATAAAAATTCCAAATTCAACTTATCGACCTTTAATTCCATCTAAAAATCCAATAGAAAATTTCAAATCAAACTAAACTTAAAACAAACCTTAGAAACCATTTTCATAACAATTTACCTCCAGATTTACAAATTATCCAGATTCCATATATTTAATTATTATTCAAATTTTAATTGAATTTCCATATTGAAAATTACAACTAAATTCTATTGATTTAACAAAATCCTTATTTCAAAATCAATTCAAAATCCGCATTTAACATTCCAAATGAATTAAATGTTCAAAATCTAACGACCAAAATTTTGGGTCGTTACACTCTAGCCATGCGTCGATCAGGCGCAAAGCTAGAATTCTTCAAGTACGTAGTAGACATGTTTCAACACCCAGTGAAAATACTCGAAAAACCTTCAAAATAAATATGGAAAGTATAATCCAAACAAATCAACTGAATCATGGACCGTAGATACACAATGGTTACGCCTGGATCCCGCAGGAAACATTCGTACCTTTAAGCAATCACTGCCTTGCGAAATGCGCCATGATAACCAAAAACCCGTAGACCGCGGATACACAGTGGTTACGCCTAGATCCCTTAGGAAACATCCGTACCCTTTAAGAAATCTCTGCCTTGCAGATTACGCTACGACAACAAAATCGGTAGACCATGGATACACAATGGTTACGCATGTATCCCTCAGGAAACATCTGTACTCTTTAAGTAATCTCTGCCTTGCGGATTAGGCTACCACAACAAAACTGGTAGACCGTGGATACACATAGTTACGCCTAGATCCTCCAGAAAACATGCATACCCTTTAAGCAATCTCTGCCTTGCAGATTACGCTACCAAAACGACCATTGGTAACGTCATGGAAGGACATTCGAGTATCGCATCCAGAAAACCAAATCAGAGAGAATAATATTGATAGAATGAATTCATAATGTGGCCACAAAGCTGATATCAAGCAGAAGGCACTTTCATTATCTTTACTTCGAAAATATGTATCATATATTACCTTTTCAAATCAATTTCAAATATCATATTTATATAAAGTCCATTATATATAAGATTTCATTTTCAAATCGAATGCTTTCCAAAATCAATGGTATATCAAATCACGCTTATCCAGACTTTGATTATATAAGATTTCGCTTTTCAAAATGAGTACCTTTCCAAATCAATAGTTTTCGAGTTAACTTGATACTTGTAGAAATCAATTTTATATAAGTTCGATAACTCCTAAATCAAGTATTTAGTAAAACAAGGTTCTCAGTTTCAACTCATTTCAGTTCCTGTTCAGTTTCAAAAATGATATACGATTTCACCAAATTATTTCTTCCAAATTAAATATCTTCAGTTTCAACGTTTCCAAATCAACATAATTTAGGTCAAACCAATTCATTTCCAAAATCATCATATAAATACTTGGTTTTAAATTGCAATCTATTTTCAAAACTAAATATTTTTCTCAAAATAAATTATACCTAAAATGATTACCAAGTTTATAACCATCCCTTTTAAAACCTTTAAGCTATTTATTCCTATTTGAAAGTTCCCAATTTACCCCTTTGAAAATTATTATTCTATATATATAGTTTTGTAAAAGATGTTAATTAGTTAAAAACATTTAAAACTAAATTTTATTCAAAACATTTCAAACTAAATTTCATATTAGTATAATTCAAAATATAGTCTAATTCATTTACTTAACAAAACAGTTTCAAACTTATTTAAATCATATTATTTCATACTTAAACATACAAGACTAAACTTATATACTTTATCAAATAATTTATACTTTTCGAAATTACTTATTTTTGAAAATTAACCCTCGATTTGGAAGTGTTCGAACATTAAAAATAGTTAGAGAAATCAAATATCAAATCCAAGAGTTGGAAACCGGCAATAAATCAGGAAATCAATTTCAATAGATAGGGTTAATTCGAAACTCGAGGAACGAACACCGGGCTCGCTTCAAACCATTTCAAACACACACACACACACATATCTTTCGAATATCAAATCATACTTCGAATTTGAAAACAAAATCGGATTCACAAAGTCAATCGCAGAGCAAAGCTACTAAAGTGGCCTCTCCCCCACTTTGAAACTCGAATATCAAGGTCGATGATGCATGCAATCATCACCGAAATTATTTTCCAGCGACACAAGTGAGTTCTACACTTCTATTTTCTTGAAAACTTCTTTAAAAATTTCTACAAAATCATTGGAACTCTTTTGAAGTCATTTGAAACATTTCTTATTCGAAAAATATTTTTAAATCGTATTCTTATGTATTTTCAAAACCTTAAAACCAATTTTCAAAATTCCAGAGTTCAATCTCTCAAAATTCAAATTCAAAACCCTTCAGTTATACATCATTTTTATATAAATCAATTTCTTATATAATTTTCAAAACTCCAAATCCTGTCAAAACTTCAAATTTTTATTTTTAAAAGGTATATAATCATTATCGAAAATATTTTCACTTTTATATATAGAATATAATCATACTTATCAAAATAATAATTTCGGTATATAAAACAATTTCAAAAATACAAACAAACCCGATTTCCCGAAGGATGGTTCAAGCATGGATTCCAAAACAAAGATAGAGATTCAAATTAGAGGGACTCTAATCAAATAGAATTCTGATTCGAAGATAGGCTCGAACGAAATGAGATAATTAAATTTAAAAAATAGAAGATGGATATATTTACATAAATCGCGGGCGACCTTAATCAACCGTGATTTCAAAATAAGATCGGTGCGGAATTCTAAGCCAAATCGACATTTGATCACCCGAGATAGAATTCGGCTTAGCATAAGATGGCAGCATCTGAACCAAGGGTATAGAAATCTCTGGTGAATAAATGCCAATTGTAAAAGAGTTTCACCCCTTTACAAATCATTCAAAGATTGGCGGGATTTTCTATTCTTACAAAAATCATTCGAAGTGGAGTTATAGGATATTCCAAAATCAAGAAACACGAATAGGGAGAGAAGATAATGGATTTTGGAACCGCAGGAAGCGTTCCAAAGTCCAAAGGAAAAATCAAATCAAATAGGAAGAAACTCAAGCTCAATCGAAAGTGATTCTGCAAATACATTTACTATATATGCTAAGTTTGCCTAGAGCTAAAGCTCTGATACCAACTGTAATGGACCGCGTCAGTTGGGTAAAGCATACGACTCTACCTGTGTTCTGCCTTTACGACCAGCCTCTCCACTGCACCAACCCCCGCAAGGACATGTAGGAGTAAGAGTCATCCTCTCGCTACCAAACCAAATGCGAGAAACCCCTATCATACTGCACCCGCCAAGTGCATAGGCAGACACACGTGTCTGACATGAATCTCTCAAAATATTAGATTGTTAATTTATATTTGGCAAAACTCAGCATATACAGTAAATAAGTCAATCACAGACATAGAGTAATAAAATAATGCGGCGGAATAGATAAATAGTAGTTCATGAAGCTACTATATAAACATCAGCGTTAGAAATAAAATACCGCATAATATCTCAAATACAGTGAAGTCTCTAGTACAAACATATGACTTTACTGAAAAAATCAACTGGAAAGATGAAGGCTGAATCAATTGTTGGATCTCCAAGCGAAGCTCCAAACTCCAAAGGCGAGTCTCAAATGTTGTATTACTCAGTTAACCCGAACATAAAGCAAAACACAAAACCCTCGAGTCAGGATTAACATTCTTATATCAATAAATCCAACTCAAGTGAAATATCAACTGAAATACAAGTAATTTAAAGGATGTTTGGGATAACCATCCTCTAAGGATCTGTGGAACTATCTACAATGTAGAAATATACACTATAACACCATGGTCATTTCAAGTTAATTTATACTTCAAAACCAAAATATCATTTTATTTCAAATATATCTATTTCCCAATATATATATATATTAAATAATTTATAAAGTAAAGTATTTGTAATTTCCCCAAACTTCACAAATCGCTTCAAATCAACTCGACCTTCCATTCAAGTTCAATTCAACCTCAATTTATCAATTTCCATTCGATTCAGTTTCTGACTAAACAAATTCAAATTTTTTGGTTTCAAATACAGATTTGAACCACAAATAAACCATTTAAATTTTAATGTAATTCAAAGTCAATATATTTCGAAGCTTTAAATATTCAACATTTCAAAAACTAAATTTGATAATTGCATTTCTCTTTAAATTTGACTTCACTATTATTTAGTTTTAAAATATTCACTTAGTAAATTCAATATTATTTATATGACCTTAAGTTACATTTTCTGTATATTACATTCGATTTCTTTGGAACTGAAATACCCATTAAATTACTTAAATCAAAATCAAGTTATAAGATCACATTTTAAAGTTTCAAATTCAATAGCTACAAATCGATTTAATTACGTCAATTTCTTAACTAAATGCAATTTCGATCAATTCAACCTTATCTTCCTTAATTTTTACAAATCATTAAAAATCTATTTAAAAATATAATACTTAACATATTATATTAATTAAGTCAAACTTTATTAAATTTAAGTTTATTATTAAGTCTACTTTATATTTAAACATACTTACATAAAATATTTCAATATTAAACAAATCGTATATATTCCCTCTCAAAACCATAGAAATTATTTTTAAAATATTTATATATAGAACAACGGTGCCTATACAATTCTCTATACTATATTCAAGTAATACAGATATTTATCATTTCAATCCACAATTTAATATATATGGGCATATATCATTTCAACCCGCAATTCCAAATTCAATGCAAATGAAAATCGCTTGGGTCTATCATTTCAACCCATAAAGATTTTCTTCTATTCTAAAGTCCGTTCGGGTATGCATCATTTCAACCCATAGGGAATTCTATACTAAAAGGTAACTTGCAGAGTGATAGCAGATATGATAGTAATAATAACAGGAATACATCATCAATAACAATGAAATATAAACAACAGGATAGAATGTCATATCTCACAGGTGAACATTTCTAGATAATGGCATATATAACAATTTAAATAACTATAGCAACATATTTCAATTGTCGTTTTAATTGAAATCAAATTTAATGAATACAAGAACGTTAATCGTAAGTGATTGCTCATCTTTCGAGGCTAGAGAAATTCGACGAAGGAATGAGTTACGATTCCAAGCATGGATTTCAAAGCAAATTGGATTGGCAAGAATTTGAAGTTCGCTGATGACAAAGAACTAACGAAGTCGTGTTAGAGCTAGATCGATGAAGATAAACGGTATGAGTGAACTCATATCTATATATGTGTATAACTATGTATGTAACTATTCATATGCATGTCAAAATCATATCCTAAATTCAACGCACATTTAATTTTAATATATATGTAGTTTTCAAAATCATTAATTAAAATAAAACATATATAATAAAAAAAACACATCTATATGATATATACTTTGAAATAAATACATATATTACTTTTTGACTATTAAGATGAATGTAAGTATAACTTATTATATAATATACACATTTTTCAAAAATACTAATATAACCTGTATATATTTTATTTATATATAAATTTACCTAAATTTTACCTGCTTAAAATATATATGATAATTATTTTGTATGCAACCTTTTAAACTTGATCATGAGGGAGACGGAAATACAACTTTAGAAGTCAGAAAGCTACATAATATAACTTCATTTTCCTATGGTATTATTAAACTCAAGCATTGTGCATATGTATTACAGTCTCAAATATTAAGGGTGCATCATCGCGAAGCTCAGTGTCATCCCAGAACATGTTTATCCTTTAACAAAGTAAAGCGATATACTGAGACCAAAATTACCTACAAGAAGAAGCTTACAAGGTGGACTTGCTATGCGCGCTAGCGACTGGGAAGATGAGGTCGGGAGGGTTGACACGGTGGCTTGGGCGGTGAAGAGGTGCGTAAAGCTTGGAGGGACAGGATGGAGATGGTGCGCCGGCGAGTGAAGAGGAGCAGCAGGGTTAGACGTGATCAAGAGAAGAGGGAGGGGAGGCAACACACAGGGTTTGGTCGGAGGCATAAGGTGGCGAGGGAGTGATGCATGCTTGCATGGTAGTAGGGGATAAAGGAGGAGCAGGGAACGAAAAAAAATGCAGGGCTTTGAATGAAACATGCTTGTTTTTATATATATAGTTCAAGCAATAGAGGTGAGATGGAAGCTGGAAAGCGAGCGCGTGGTCCAAAGAGTAGGCACGAAGTACGAACGGTCCATCATAAGGAAATGTAAGCGTTATTTTATAAAACTTTATGTTTATTTATTTCCTCCTTTTAATGTTTCACAGCCAATAACAAATTACAGAGGAAAGTGAACCAAAACTTGAATACAGTGGAAATGGAAAAGTCAACAGATTGCATCAGCGGGTAATAAAAGCAAGAGTATATATAGAGGAATCGCAACGGTCCATTCCCTTGATTTCGGCTATGAAGCTATTACTACAATTGATTATTTGCTTGGGCTGCACGGTAAAGATTTGAAAAGGATTGGGAAGCTAAAAGTCACAATTAAAGGTACCATCACAACGAACATTTTAATGCTTTCAACGCGTATCAGACCTCAAAATACAAAATAAATATACCGTAGAGATCAGCATGACGAGATGATCAAAATGGTATATAGATATCAATGGTATGATCATCTGATCAAAAGTCGATAATCGGTACCGATATATGTTGCTATTCTGTACGGAAAAATCCAAACGTAGCTAGAAATGTTTGAATTTCGTGAAACGAACTTCGCAGTCTTATTCAGAGTATTCTAAATAAATTTTCTCATGTTTACATATTTAGGTTTCGGAACACTTTTAAATTCAACTATTATTAACTGATTTAAATTGAAATAAAATTTCACAATAAAATAAACTTCTATATTGTCAGATGAAATTTTCCAGTTGCTATATTTAAATAGACGTATTCCAAATAATAAATTTTTATTTTCAAATTCTATTGTTTAAAATTTCACAAATTTCAAAAAAATTTCTTATTTAAAACCATTAAAATTTTCGGATCGTTACAATATACAGTTAGGAGCTAATGCACATGTTAGTGGGGATTAAAAGCATATGCACACTTAGTGGAGGATTAATTACTTACGAATGATAACTCGGTGGCCACACTTCCTAATGGGCATTTTGGTTAGTCATCTAAAATAAGGATTAGGTTTTTAGTCATGTATAAGTAACCCTTTTATGTTCATGTAATGAAGATTTGATCTACCTATCATATTATGCAACCCTCAAATCAAATGAAAATAAAATGGCTTCCTAAGCCTCTTCTTTTTCTACATGCTCTTTCATTTTGTGTTTATTTTTATTTACATGCTTTCTTCATTTTCATGTTAGTAGATTAGCTTTATTTTTTATGCACTTCGTTTAATTTTATTTTTATGCAAGTAGTTCAGTTCTCCTTTTCTTTTTATTAGCTCTTACTTTCCTTACTTTTTAATATTGCAATCTACATGTATTGAAATGATAACAAAAATGAGTAGCTAACGGCTTCAATTTAGAAGTAATGAAGCTCTCTAATTCATGCAGATTCAACATATTTGCTTATTTATGATCTCCTTTTATGCTCCGTGAAAAGATAGATTATGATGTAACTTTATTAGTGAATTTGATAGTCTATATTGTTTATCACATATGGACTATTCTTATTCAAACATAAATACAATTTATATCATTAACTAACTAAGTGATTTTGATCATGAAATTAAAATAGAAGCAAAATTTGATGATCTACGTTACTAATCAAAAATAGTAAAAAGATCATACTTAGAATATACTTTTGTTTTAGTTACATATTCATTTTCATGACACTTAATAAGTGTTCTTAGTTGTTGTATTAAAATTTTGATGGTTTAAGTTATGTTAATCGGTATAAATATACCACATTTATGATGAATACATCACTAATTTTATTTAGATTAAAATGAGAGATCATACATAAAATTTTGTGTTGATTTAAGTTAGAGGATGAGAGTGGATTTGCCTCTAAATTATCTTTTAATCTCATATTTCCATTCACTTTATTCTAGCTAGTTTATATTTTTCTTAGCTTAAAAACAATCTCAAGTTTGGTTTAATTTGATTGAATAGAATTTAAAATCACTTCAATTCCCTATGGATCGATCCATACTTGCCATGGCGTAAAATTGTACGCCGTGCGCTTGCGGTTAAATTTATCACAATATTTTTTGATGATTTTCTAACCGATAGAAAATTTGCCGACTAACGATGCTCATTATTTCTCCCTATTTGTTACTAAAAAAGTGTGAGAAAATTAAAAAAATAGAGAATATCATAGAGAAGTCAACATTATTGTAAAGCGATGAGTATCAATCGATATTACTCATTTTACAATAGATATAAGGTTTACGACTTATGAAACCATATCCATTTGGATGTGGTTGATCTATTAAAAATATGATTTCCACTATTAATCATGGTGTCGAAAAACTTGCTAATGTATGATTATCTACTATAATCGGTTAGATTAGCAGGAACCTATATATCATTATTAATTATCATTTATTTAGTATTCAAAGGATTTTTCTATTTTTAAGCATAATATAATAATGACATGGATTAGTTTTAGAACTATCTCTACTTTTAGTACTAGCATTAAAATGTGTATACATGAATGCATATCTAGTACTTTTTCTACAATTATCTTCTTTATACTCTGCATCAGTTCTATTATTGTAAGCTTTGCTATTAGTAGTTAAGGAAGATAAATCATATTTTTCTCTGTTAAAATTTGTGATTTTCTCATTTAATTTATCAAAACAGCTTTGGAATAACAAATTTCTTTTCGCAAAACAATATTATATTTAAAAAAAATTACACTCTTTAATTAATTCTAGATTCTTACCATTTAAAATCCTATTCTCTTTTCTAAGAGGAAAAAGTTTAGAATTCGAATCATTTAAATAATTTTCCAAAAATATTTTTTTTATTTTGCAAAATTTAACGACCCGGAATTTTGGTCGTCAGATTTGAACATTTAATTCATTTTAAATGTTGAATGTGAATTAAAATTTGGTTTTGAAGACAAAAGGATTTTGGTTAAAATAATGAATTAGTTAAATTTCAAATATGGCTATTCAATTGGATTTGAATAATAATAATTTAATATTTGAAAATTGGGATAATTTGTGAGTCTGGAGGTAAATAGATATGAAATTGGTTTTTAAAATTTATTTTAAGTCTATTTGGATTTAAATAGTGATGTTGGACTTTTAGATAGAATCAAAAGTCGATAAGTCAAATTTGGAATTTTTATATTAATTTAATAATATAATAATGTAAATAATCAGATTTTGATTTAAAATGAATGTGAATAATTTCTAACGTGATTATAAATTATATATGATTTATTATAGAGTTAGTAAAGTTTTAAAAGTAAAATTTTAAAATGATTTCGACGATTTTGAAAATCGCTCGAATTAATCGACGAGTTAAAATAGCATTCTGAGGCACAGTCTCGGAATTCGACGAAACCAGTTCGATTGGATCCGTAATAGTTAGTTATTATCGGATTTCAAATTTCATAGCGTTTGGATTTACCATTTGCTCGTACGGATGAGAAACGCGTTGAAATTAAAATCGAAAATTTAATATTTAAACTCGATTCAAAAAGCTATCTTCCACATACGACCAAATTAGCTTCCGAAACACATTGCGTTGTTTTAGGAATGCGGGTAAAAACTTATAAACGCCTGGCAGCACATGTGGTTTGGAGTTCGTTTGTAAATGCCCGTTAAAATTGAATTTAATATTAAAATAATATGTATATATATAAACGTTTTAGGGGCCGAAGCCCTAGCTATTTTCTTCGGCCGCCACAAAACAGCTCAATGGCCGAAATTCTTTTCTTTTTCCCTCTCAATTTCTTACGATCTACTTGGCATCGTTGGAAACTTCCTAAAGGAAAGTCGTAGAGCTCGTCGAGCTCTACGAAGTGAATGGTGGTGATTGCGTTTCGAGCGTCGATGAAGGAGACAATGGAGCCGATAGCACTAACGTTTGTCCACGTTTTTCGATGCCATTGTTGAACCGGGCTTGCCCATTTTTTGGCCGATAGGGGAGGAAGGAAGGAGCTTCGACGTAGTAGTGACTGATCGATTTCCTATGGCCTGAGGTTGGTGCGGCATCTTACCCTAACGGCAGCATGAGGGGGTTCGTTCGAACCCTGGAGACGTGCGAGTTGTAAAAGAAGAGAGCGGCCTTGTTTTCTTTTCTGATGAACGGCGGGGTTTTGCTCTGCTATAAAAAAGGAAATTTTTGTTTTTATTTGTAATTGAAACTAATAAATTTCATAACTAATCCATGCGAGGTCGAAATTGGGCGAAATAGGAAGTGCCGGAATCGCAGCGACGCGGTCTACGCGCTATAGCAGATCCGGAGACGTTTGGAGCAAGCGAATTTTTTTGAATTAAATCGAACGGTTGGATTTAATTTAAAACTAAAACGCTTGTCGAAACTCAAGGTGAGTTAATCTCACTTACATCTGGGTACCATTTAATTTAAATAGTTAATATTTAAATTGTTGATTGGTTGTTTAGTTGTATGTGATAATTATTATCAGATTTGATCGATATTTATTGTTGTGTTAACATCTGTGGATGCAGGGAAACAGGTTGGAGGGATCCAACTGGATTCCTCACAATATAGAAATTATTTTCATAATTGATGATGCATTTTATTTATATACTGTGAAAGATTAATTTGGGAATTAAATTGTGCCGTGTTATGATTGGATAAGTATAATTTGGGATTCTAAAATATAAATAAAATAAATTGGGTGTTTGGGTGTTAACCGATCTGAGAAGATCAATGGTGGTGGCCAGAGATGATCAGCGGCACCGTGCATGTGCACTATGCACTGATGACCTAGTGACTTTGGTTTTGGTTGGTTCTCGAGTTAATTGTTGCTTGGCTCGAAGTATTTGGGTTTTAAATTGTTTTAAACTTAAAACATAAATAAGAAAAATTTTCATTTTAAAGTTAATAAGGGCTAAATGATTTGTGATTCAATACATTAGTAGGGTAATTAAAATGGATAATTAATTAATTCAATTTATTAACGATTTGGGTTAATTAATTTAGTAATTAAGGGTTTGAATTAATTAATTAAGGTTTAAGTTAATTAATTCAGTTTAATTAATTTAGAATAATCATTGGATGGTTTGATAGGTAATTACTTAATGTAATTAATAAAATATAATTACTTAGGGAAGCAACTAATTAATAATTACTGGATGTAATTAGTTGAATAATGATTTGTTAATAGAAGTAATTTGGGTATAATTACTTTGTGTAATTAACCAAGAGATAAATTAAGGTAATTAATTAAGGAGTAATTAATTTATTTATTGAAGTAAATAAAAAGGTAGTTAATTACAGGTTGAGATTAATCAAGAGTGATTAATATTTGTGGTTTAATTAATGATTAATTACTTAATGGAATTAATTTAGATTAGGATAATTAAAAATGTAATTAGCTATCAATAATTTATATAATTAATGATGTAATTAAAGGTTGATTAATTAAGATTAATTAATCAATAATAAGTGATTTATGAGTAATTGATTAATATAAGTAACTAAGGATTAATGTAATCAATTATAGTTAATTAATTTGTGAAGTAACTAAAGATTAATTACTATTTTTGGTTAAGAATAATTAATTTGTGTAATTAGTTAAAGATAATTACTTGAATGTAATTGAAGGATAATTAATCCAGGGTGATTAATTAAGATGGATAATTAAGGGATGATTAATTAATTGATTTGAAATTAATTAATGTTAAGTGAAGGAATCTAAGTGATTGAGGTTAGTAATTCAATTAGAATTAATTAAATTAATTTTGGAAGTGATCAAGCATTGCTTATGGATGAATGAATGTTATTGGATGCCTTGAATGAGTTGATTTCTCTGATATGAAATGTTTTGTGGTAACATATGTTTGGGTGGACAGGATATTGTGGTTATCCATCAATGTTGAATTGTTGTGTAAAGGGACATCCTGTATTTAAAGTTTGAAGTGTATTTCATTTGGATAACTTGGGTTAGGATGACATGAGACTTGAAGAGACCGAGGTCGGGCATTAGAAAATACCTGAAACCACTTGGAATTTTTATAGACTGATAGGTGAAATCAATAGGCTGGAATGAAATGATTTAAGTGAATTGGACTATTTAATCTAAATTTTGGTACTTAGAAAATTGATGTGTGAAATAAGTGATGTCTATAACAAATTGTGAATTTGTAAATTGATATGAGTTACCCCGGGTTTAAATAAGTTTTATGCTTTGGTATTTCATGTTAGATGAGTTTACTCATGCTGGTTTCCAACCTGACCCGGGTATTACTTTGATATAATGCTCGAGTCAGACAGAGTATTGCAGATTTCAGGTAAGGACGTTCTAGAGATCGGGGGGGCGAGCTGGATGGCAGGAACATATGGAGTGTTTCTGCTGTGATATATTTCTGTTTTTCTGAGTCATGTTTTGTATATGTCCAGTGTTTGAGTATTTGTGTAACTCTGATGTATTAAAATGAAACTGATAGATATAGAATTCTTTTGTAAACTGTTATTATTTGATATTATATTTTGATCCGTTGCGAATGTGAGAATTTGTGTTGTGTTTTTTTGTTTTTTCTTCTTCTACCTCTTTCTTCTTCTAACTATCTGGAATTTTCGGGTTTAAAATTCCAGGTCGTCACTGTGGTATCAGAGCTGAAGGTTAAGTGAGAACCTTGGCTCTGGTGAGATTACTCATTAAGGATAGGGTCAAGGTACCCTAGAATGAGTTGAGGGTGTGTGTGTGTGTGTGTGTGTGTGTGTGTGTGTGTATGAGAGCGTACTTGTTATTTTCCTATATAAAGATTTTAAATGATTTTATATAAGAATATATTTTGATATATATATATATATATATATAAAGCAATATTTCTTAATAATAAATGTTAAGGTAATTGGTTGTTAAATTATTGGAATTAAATTAAGTGGTAATAGAAATACAACCAAATTGAACTTATATAAAGATAAGTTCGGAAGGGATTCAAACTGAAATTAAAATCTTGAATTTGGGAAAGAGTTTTAAAATAAGATAATAATGAATTGTTTTCCTTGATTGTTGTGTTTAATAATAAAATGTGTATTAATGAGTAAGCAAAATGAAATGTTTCAGGGAAGTAAAATATTTAGGTAAGTATGACTTATAAATTGGAATTGAGTCAATTTAAATCGAGTGGAAATTTAAATTGAAATGTTTGGAAATGGAGGTTGGAAATTAAACAGTTGACCCTGGACTATTTTCAAAAATAAATTGTCTAATATAAATCTATTTTTTTCAAACTACATACTATACAACTTTTCTTTTTAAACCTAAAACAATCTTATACTAGTTTATAATTATTTTTGAAACTATTTAACAATTTTTTTGACTGATAAACTAATTACTATTTTCCAATATTTTACAAATTAATTACTATTTTACAACTATTTTGCAATTATCTAAAATTTCTAAAACTATTTAACTATTTACCAACTATTTTCCAATTACTTAACTATTTTACAGCTATTTTACAAACTATTAATTGTTTTTCAGCTACTTATCTATTTTTAAACTTTTCAAGCTATTTTTAAACTTTTCAAGCTATTTTCTAAACTTAAGCTGGACAGAGTTTAAACTGTTTATGATTAAATATCCATTTGAGATAAGAATTGAGGTGATAATCCAAATGGGATTGAAGCAGTGGTGAATAAATGAATAAGAACCTAAGGGAATGTGAACAGAAAAAAGTGATTGATTTAGTTAATAATTAATGAAGATAAATATGTAGGATGTACATATATTCGCATAGTGATTTGATCCAGATTCGAGCACAGAATTTCGGGATAGTTTATCGATCCGAGTTGGGATTTTTCACTCGATTTTCGACGGCGAACCTAGATATGGATTATTGTTGGTTCTGGATATTATCTATCATGGTTAGGCTATGCAAGGAGAATGATGGTTTCTGATCAAGAAACTAGATCTGAGTCCGCGCTAGGAAGTCGGGTGGACGATACTAGTTCGAAAGTGAAATTGTGTGATCGAGTGAGCGATCAGATTGGTATAGCGTACGGATGATAGGTGTATATCATACGGATTTGAATAAAATTGATACTGGAAATTTGTGGACAAGAAATGTGAAAAAGTTTTTTTTTAAATGAAAGGTATATTTTGTGAAATATATGACGAAGTAAAGTGGAAATTGGATATTTCTATGATAAAAATTTACTTTATGAAAGTAAGTAAAATGGTAAGTGACTTTATAGAGAAATCAAATTTGAATATTTGATTTTGAGTAAACAAAGTAATATATCTTTGTTATATAAGATAAATCTCCCCTTGTTGAATCTATTGCCGGAAAGAAAGGATTTTGAAAGTGTTTGAAGTATAAAAGGAGCTTTATACAAGTTTGAAATGATCCAAAGTTTAAAAAATATATATATATATACACCTATAAATATATATATATATATATAAAGGATCTTATGAGGATTTTGGAAAAAGGTTTTGGAAACCTTTGGATTTGGAAAGGCTTTTGATTTTTGGGTAAAATCAATATTGGAATTTGGAAAGCCTAGTTTGAGAATTATCGATTTTGGGATAATCGATTTCGAGAAAAGGAGATTTATATGAGATTCATACTAGGTGTATGATTTGGAAGATACTATATATAGTATAAAGTGTTTTGATAATGACTCTGGGGAAAAAGGCGCTCCCTTGAAATGAACTTCTTAGGAGTGCCATGGGGTTGTACTGTCTTGAACCCTAAGGGGGGTTCTAAAGTTGATCCTGCAAGGAGTCCGAACAAAACTAGTTCCTGAGGATTATGTGTAGTGTGTAGCGAAAGTCGAGGGCGCTGAGGCCTAAAGAGGCATTTGAGTTATGTTCTGACGACAGTGTAACTCGTTGTCACTGCAATCTACTGCAGACCAGAGCGAAAGTCGTGTGTGCCGCTGAGAGCCAACAGTCTACATATGATTTTATATCGGTAGACTGTGACCTATGGTAACATAGTGAAAGTCGTGTGTGCTGCTGAGAGCCAACAGTATGCGTTTGAGTTTACATCGGTAGACTACGACCTATGTGGGAGTGGAGAAGTTTCATTTTTGACAACGAAAATCGAGGGCGCTGATGCCTACAGTTACATAGACTTTTGCTGTGATGGCAACGTAATCCTGGAATGTAACTACGATTTGTTGTGGGTTCCATGGCGTAATCGAAGGCGCTGATGCCTACAGTTACATGGACTTTTGCTGCGATGGCAACGTAACCTTGGATGTTACTTGGACCATGGATGGGGGTGATGATTTCCAAAGCATTCTCACCAAAGATATTTCCTCTATTTTCAAAAACTGTTTTCTATATTTTCAATAAAATTATTTTCCCAAGTATTTTTACTGGGTGTTGAAAACAGGTTTACCAAGTACTTATAGATTTTCAGTCCTATGCTTGATCAACGTATGACCGAATTTCTATGAGAACAAGGATGGACTGGTTGAGACATCGAGTTACAAGAAGTATTTTTATAAAAAGCTATTTTAAAAGTATTATGTGAATTTAAAAGTATTTCTTAAATTTCAAAATAAAAGAGTAAGCTTGTTAGCTAAACAAATTACTTAAGTGAGCATGTTAATAAAATTTAAATTGGTTAAATAGAAGTTATATTGGGGGTTATTAATGGAGTTTGGAAATGAAAACTTGAGATATAAATTAAATTTGACTTGATTTGTTAGTAAATTGAATACAATTGGAATATTGTCGAATAAAAAAGGAAGTTGGACTGAAATAGAAATGGTTTGAATAAATTAATTTCAAGAAGGTAGAAATAAATTGAAAATGGCCTTGTAATTAGTTAAATGAGTCGTGAATGAATTGAATTTGGAAATTAAATTTATAATAACTAATCAAATAAATTTGTAGATTGAAATGAGATTTGATTGAAATAGAACCAAGTTAAATTGGAAAGGAAAATTTATTTTGCAAATGAAGTAAGCTTAAGTTTTGAAGTTGGACTAAATTAAAGTAAATTAACTTTAAGTTAAGAATAATGAGAAGCTCGACTTCGAGTAAGAATGGAAGACCATTAAATAAAAGCTTGGATTGGATTAATTTGGGAATGGTTAGTAGTATACAAGCATGGAATGTGTCGAGCTAAATAAAATGGTTGTGAATGAATTAAAATGGAAGAAATTAAAATAAATTGAGTAGAAATCAATTTAAATTGGTTATAAAAATTAATTAATTATTTATTCACATGGATATCATCAAATTTCCTAGAATGAACTGTCGTTTGACGTAAACGAAGGTAATTAAAATTTTATGAGTTGATAAAGATTAAATAAATTGGTTTTAAGATCAATTGAAGTGAATATGGATTTTTTTTTGCTTAATAATCAATTAAATGTAAGCAATTGAGTTGTTAACCATTTAAATTGAATGAAGTTGTATACTAATTGGTTGTAAACAATTAAAATTAATGTCAGAACCCTATGAGTTGCTTATAAATATTGTTTAACCTGCATTGCTTATAGAAACTCATATGTTTATAAAATGTTGTTAAGTTACATGATTTTGGCACTTACATATTTGAATTGAGTAAGTACAGGTACCGGGAAGCCGTTTGGCTGGATTTGGATGCGCTAATTGCTAAAAAAATAAGCCTCTTGCTTAAAAATGCTAATTAAAGGTACGCCTACGCAATAAAAATAGGAAATATGAACTGTTTTTTTTTCGACCGTGTGGGTCGATGTATATATATTTATATCTATTGTGATATTGCAAAACTCTCTCTGTACAAAGGAGATGCTGCCAAAAATTTTCCAAAACTTTGGGAGTTAGAAAATTTTTGAAATTTTTGAAAATTTGGTTAACTTGGAAAGTTGAATTTTGAAATAATGTTGGAAACAAAAGCTTTTGAGTTAGAATGTATAAGCAAATGGTTTTGAAATTGAGTTAAAAGGTTTCAGAAGTGTATGTAAGTTTTTAATTAAATGAATTTTGGGCAAGTAAGTGAGTCTGGAAATATTTTTCATACCTTAACAAATTTCGGGGACGAAATTTTTGTAAGGGGGGAGGAATGTAACGACCCGGAATTTTGATCGTTAGATTTGAACATTTAATTCATTTTAAATGTTGAATGTGAATTAAAATTTGGTTTTGAAACAAAAATATTTTGGTTAAATTAATGAAATTAGTTAAATTTCAAATATGGCTATTCATTTGGATTTGAATAATAATAATTTAATATTTGAAAATTGGGATAATTTGTGAGTCTGGAGGTAAATAGATACGAAATTGGTTTCTAAAATTTATTTTAAGTCTATTTGGATTTAAATAGCGATGTTGGACTTTTAGATGGAATCAAAAGTCGATAAGCCAAATTTGGAATTTTTATATTAATTTAATAATGGAATTTAATAATATAATAATGTAAATAATCATATTTTGATTTAAAATGAATCTGAATAATTTCTAATGTGATTATAAATTCTATATGATTTGTTATAGAGTTAGTAAAGTTTTAAAAGTAAAATTTTAAAATGATTTCGACGATTTTGAAAATCACTCGAACTAATCGATGTGTTAAAATAGCCTTCCGGGGTACAGTCTCGGAATTCGATGAAACCAGTTCCATTGGATCCGTAATAGTTAGTTATTATCGGATTTCAAATTTCATAGCATTTGGATTTACCGTTTGCTCATACGGTTGAGCAACGCATTGAAATTAAAATCGAAAATTTATATTTAAACTCGATTCAAAAAGCCATCTTCCACATATGACCAAATTAGATTTCGAAACACGTTGCATTTGTTCGGAACGTGGGTAAAACCTTATAAACGTCCGGCGGCACATGTGACTTGGAGTTCGTTCGTAAATGCCTGTTAAAATTGAATTTAATATTAAATTAATATGTATATACGTATATATACACACATTTAAGGGGCCGAAGCCCTTGCTATTTTCTTCGGCCGCCACAAAATAGCTCAATGGCCGAAATTCTTTTCTTTTTCCCTCTCGATTTCTTATGATCTACTTGGCATCATTGGGAACTTCCTACAGGAAAGTCGTAGAGCTCGTCGAGCTCCATGAAGTGAACGGTGGTGATCGTGTTTTGAGCGTCGACGAAGGAGATAATGGAGCCGATAGCACCGACGTTTGTCCACATTTTCTGATGCCATTGTTGAACCGAGCTTTCCCCTTTTTTGGCCGATAGGGAAGGAAGGAAGGAGCTTCGACGTAGCAGTGACTGATCGATTTCCTATGGCCTGAGGTTGGTGTGGCATCTAACCCTAACGGCGGCGTAAATGGGTTCGTTCGAACCCTGGAGACGTGCGAGTTGTAGAAGAAGAGAGTGGCCTTGTTTTCGTTTCTAATGAATGGCAGGATTTTTCTCTAGTATAAAAAAAAGGAAATTTTTTATTTTTATTTGTAATTGAAACTAATAAATTTCATAACTAATGCATGCGAGGTCGAAATTAGCCGAAGTAGGAAGTGTCGAAATAGCAGCGATGCGATCTACGCGCTATAGCAGATCCGGAGACGTTTGAAGCAAGCGAAAATTTTGAATTAAATCGAACGGTTCGATTTAATTTAAAATTTAAAACGCTCGTCGAAACTCAAGGTGAGTTAATCTCACTAACATCTGGGTACCATTTAATTTAAATAGTTAATATTTAAATTGTTGATTGGTTGTTTAGTTGTATGTGATAATTATTATCAGATTTGATCGATATTTATTGTTGTGTTAACATCTGTGGATGTAGGGAAACAAGTTGGAGGTATCCAACTGGATTCCTCACAATATAGAAATTATTTTCATAATTGATGATGCATTTTATTTATATACTGTGAAAGATTAATTTGGGAATTAAATTGTGCTATGTTATGATTGGATAAGTATAATTTAGGATTCTAAAATATAAATAAAATAAATTGGGTGTTTGGGTGTTAATCGATCTGAGAAGATCAATGGTGGTGGCAAGAGATGATCGACGACACCGTGCATGTGCACTGTGCACTGATGATCTGGTGACTTTGATTTTGGTTGGTTCTCGAGTTAACTGTTGCTTGACTCGAAGTATTTGGGTTTTAAATTGTTTTAAACTTAAAACATAAATAAGAAAATGTTTTCATTTTGAAGTTGGCTAAATGATTTGTGATTCATTAAATTAGTTGGGTAATTAAAATGGATAATTAATTAATTCAATTTATTAATGATTTGGGTTAATTAATTTAGTAAATAAGGGTTTTAATTAATTAATTAAGATTTAACTTAATTAATTAAGTTTTATAAATTTAGAATAATCATTGGGTGGTTTGATAAGTAATTACATGTGTAATTAATAAAATATAATTGCTTAGGGAAGTAATTAATTAATAATTACTGGATGTAATTAGTTGAATGTTGAATTGTTAATAGAAGTAATTTGGATATAATTACTTTGTGTAGTTAACCAAGAGATTAATTAAGATAATTAATTAAGGAGTAATAGTTTATTTAATGAAGTAAATAAAAAGGTAGTTAATTACAGGTTGAGATTAATCAAGGGTGATTAATATTTGTGGTTTAATTAATGATTAATTACTTAATGGAATTAATTTAGATTAGGATAATTAAAAATGTAATAAGCAATCATTAATTTATATAATTAATGATGTAATTAAAGGTTAATTAATTAAGATTAATTAATCAATAATAATTGATTTATGAGTAATTGATTAATATAAGTAATTAAGGATTAATGTAATCAGTTATAGTTAATTAATTTGTGAAGTAATTAAACATTAATTACTATTTTTGGTTAAGAATAATTAACGTGTAATTAATTAAAGATAACTACTTGAATGTAATTGAAGGATAATTAATCCAGGGTGATTAATTAAATGGATAATTAAGGGATGATTAATTAATTGATTTGAAATTAATTAGTGTTAAGTGAAGGAATCTAAGTGACTGAGGTTCGTAATTCAATTAGAATTAATTAAATTAATTTTGGAAGTGATCAAGCTTTGCTTATGGATGATTGAATGGTATTGGATGCCTTGAATGAGTTGATATCTCTGATATGAAATGTTTTGTGGTAACATATGTTTGGGCGGACAGGATATTGTGGTTATCTATCAATGATGAATTGTTGTGTAAAGGGACATCCTGTATTTAAAGTTTGAAGTGTATTTCATTTGGATAACTTGGGTTAGGATGACACGAGACTCGAAGAGACCGGGGTCGGGAATTTGAAAATACCCGAAACCACTTTGAATTTTTATAGATTGATAGGTGAAATCGATAGGCTGAAATGAAATGATTTACGTGAATTGGACTATTTAATCTAAATTTTGGTACTTAGAAAATTGATGTGTGAAATAAGTGATGTCTATAACAAATTGTGAATTTGTAAATTGATACGAGTTACCCCGGGTTTAAATAAGTTTTATGCTTTGGCATTTCATTTTAGATGAGTTTACTCACGTTGTTTTCCAGCCTGACCCGGGTGTTACTTTGATGTAACGCTCGAGTCAGACCGAGTATTACAGCTTTCAGGTAAGGACGTTCTGGAGCTCGGGGGGCAAGCTGGATAGCCGGAATGTATGGAGTGTTTCCGCTGTGATATATTTCTGTTTATCTGAGTCATGTTGATTTGTATATGTCCAGTGTTTGAGTATGTGTGTAAATCTGATGTATTAAAATGAAATTGACAGATATAGAATTCTTTTGTAAAATGTTATTATTTGATATTATATTTTGATCCGCTGCGAATGTGAGAATTTGTGTTGTGTTTTCTGTTTTTTCTTCTTCTACCTCTTTCTTCTTCTTCTAACTATTTGGAATTTTCGGGTTCGAAATTCCAGGTCGTCGTACAAAACTTCAGTTTCTTTTAAAGATCGGTATTTTTATCGTTTAAGCGCTCATTTTCTTATAATAGAATTTTTTTTCATAAAACAAGTTCGTCCAATGTATTTTCAAAAAATTTTGTTTGTTTTACTAAATACTTATTTTCTTCCGTTAAAATACTAATTTTATGCACACAATCAACCAATTTAGCTAAAGTAATAGAATTGAACTTTTATGTTGTTTTAAAATCTTTTAATAACTTCTCTGCATTTGTAAAAGATCGTTATATATAGAATCTAAGCATACTGATTTTGATCTGAGATTAGCCACACAACACATGTATCTTGATTCTATTAATTGTTGCTCGCTTCCAAAAATTTTCTTTTTCTCGATTGTCTTTGAGCTCTAACTGGATCTTCTCTTTCTGGATATTGTTCTAGGATGTTGTGACGATCGTTAGATTTCGGGCTTCGATACCACTTGTTATTCGCTATGCACAGGATCAACGATAAGCCAATTGTTGTAAACAATGTAAATGCAGCGGAAATAAAATAGCAGATAACATAGTGAATCTTATACTGGTTCGGACCTCCCAGCTTACGAGTAGTCCCTAAGTACCTATTAGGAATTTCACTAGTAAATCCCTCGGTTAAGCCAGAGGAACTGGTTTATAAACTCCGCGTGAACAACCAAATAGGACTTCAACAACAGTAACAAATAGTGTAACAAATGTTACTTTATAAAACAGTGTATCTTGATACACAAAATGTCACTTTGATGTATAATAACTCCTATAACCAGGCCAAACTTATTGAATGGAGGTGTAGAGGCTAACGTTAGTCCTTGAGATGATGGTTTTGATGACAGCAACCTTAGGACTTATTATAAAATATAAATACTAACTTTATGGTTCAGATATATATGTATATGCAGAATATAAACATGCAGGTACCAAGAATGAAGACTGTACAGTATAGAGATACAAGGCTGATGAATTTAAAGATCGAAGATATCAAGAGTGCAGACTCATGAGTATCAAGGAATCAAGTTATCAAGAGTTCAAGTTTTCAAACAGTACAAGATGATGTAGTTAGTCTAGAATTATGTTAAAACTTCTTTAAAGCACTTAAATCTTTATTTGAAATTTATTCGTAGAATGGAATCCACTTCGAGCCTGTTAGAGGGATGGAACCCTAGTGGGATGAAACCCGCGACACTATCTAGTGGAACATATAGTGGTCCTATTTTGACATCCACTAATTTTATAAAAATGCTTTTCAAAAATATACATCTCTTGTTTTTAAGAAATATTTTCAAAACTTTCTTTTCAAAAATACATATCCCTTGGTTTTAAATATTTTAACCTCAAAACTATTTTTATCATTTTAAATATTTGATTTCAGAATTGTCCTTGTTTTTATACTATCTTATGTTTTAAATATTTAGCTTTAAAATAATTATATACTCGGATTTTAAATCACTTTATAGATTTAGATTATATGTATTAAAAGTTACTTTCTAAACTCTTTTATATGTTTAGACTATATTCAAATACATTTACAGAGTTTAGAAATTGTTTTGACAAATTATAGAAACCAATTTTAATAAGAAAATCAAATCATCAATTATGCCTTGAGCATGTCGACATACCTTAACCTCCCATGTCGACATGGTGTCCGTTATTTTCAATTTTCAATTTTGAAAAGAAGTGTCTATTCGTTATATCCTTTCACGAGTAGATATGGCTGTTGCTCTACTAGAAATAAGTTCTAAACGAATTTTCTACCAAATTTCATTTATTTTCTCTCCACTTCATCTTCCACATTTGTTCTAAAGAATCCTAAATTATACTCTACCGAAATACCAAGTGAATCAAACTTGATTATCTCTTATTTGATTCTCTGCCACTCTCTCCATAAGGTCTCGTTGCTATTCAGAGTTGTAGAATCTTTTGTAAATCAAACGGTTAATTAAAAAGTGCGGTTAAGCCTTGAAATCAATTGGGTGTGATTGTAGCCCCGAAATCAATTAGGTGATCTTGTAGCCTGGTTAAATCAAGAAACTTTGCCTTGGACTCAAATACAAGAGGGTGTACCTCGTAGCCTTGAAACCAAGGGTGTAATATAGGAAATTATTTTGATAAGAAATTCGTACAATTGTACAGGACTGGATGTAGGGTAACTCCTAACCAGTATAAAATCCTTGTGAGTTCTTTCCTTTACTGCTTTTATTTAGTATTCGAATCCGTGTCTGATTTTGGAATTATATTTGTGTCTATGAATTGCATTTGTTGGTGATTAAATTACATAAGTTTCAAAATGTTTTAGAAAATCCATAAAACAGTATTCACCCCCCTCTAACATTGTTCTAGCCTTAAGATCTGTAATCCGCATTTCTCACGTTTGGTATAAGAGCATTGGTTTTCAAAGTTTTCATAATCTGAATTTTGAAAAGCTTTAAAAATGGCTACCAACACTGCTTCTGTTAACCTTATCACTAGTTCATTTATAGAGGGTCAGCCTAGCGCCAGACCACCACTTTTTAATGTCAGTAACTATACATATTGGGCATGTAGAATGAAAATATATTTACAATCAATAGGATTATACACTTGGAATATCACACAAACTGAATATTTTGAACCCATAGCTAGTTTTGCACGGTGGACTGTTGAGAAAAAGTCTATTACACAAAATAAAGCCATGAGTATTTTATTTTGTTCACTTGATAGGAATGAATTCAATAGAGTATCTGTTTGTAAGTCTACATATAATATCTGGAAAACTTTGCAATTTACTCGTGAAGGAACAAGCAAAGTCAAACAGACCAAAATATCCATACTCACAAATCAGTTTCAATTATTCAAAATAAATTCTAATGAGTCAATTTCAGATATGTATAGTAGATTTCAGGAGATTGTGCATTCTCTAATATTATTGAGAAAAAGTTTTTCTGAAGAATATCAAGTCCGAAAAATTCTAAATTCTCTTACTCTGAAATGGGATCAGAAAACTCTTGCAATCGAAAAAGCAAATGATATCAGTACTTTAAAGATTGAAGAATTGATTGGAAATCTAATGTCGTTCGAAGTACAATTGCAAGGAATAAGAGATAGCAAGGCATTCAAAAAGAAGTCAATTGCGTTCAATGGATTAACAGATGGATCGGACTCGAAAAATGATGATGATGAAGAAATAGCTTTCATGACAAAGAATTTTCGGAAGTTTTTGAAATACAGAAAGATGAACAACTTGAAAAAGAACGATCCTAGGAATTTTGGAAATCATAATGGAGTACCAAACCACGTCAAATGTTTCAAGTGTGACGAACAGTCCATCTCAAAAGAAACTATCTGCATCCTGATAAGCAAAATTGTCCTGCAAGCAATGATTATACAAAGAAAAGGAAAAGAGCGTATACCGCTACACTAGACGATTCAGACTCAGACCCATCCTCAAGCGATTGATTATCAGAAGATGGAAAATTCAAATATGTGCTTTAAGGCTATTCATGATTCCGATGGTCTCAAAGATACGAATCTAGAAAAAGGTACACATTTACAATATATTGGTTGAAATTGCTTGCTTAAAAATGTTTGATTGTTTTTGAAATTATATGTTGTTTGAATTTTAATTTTTTTATTATTATGCTTATTTTTATTTTTAATATTACAATATTTTTTATTAAAAGAGTATTATTATATTTAATGTTACTCCAGAAAATATATAGACATTAAAAATAATATATGTATATAGATATTAAAGTATATAGGAAAATATAAGTCACATGAATTCTCTAACCCATGTCAACATGGCCCTACCCATGATGTCGACATCCCTGTCAGAAATTTTAAATTCAAATTTGAATTCAAATCTTTGAATTTTCCTCCACCTTTTCACCAAACCCAATGTTCTGGAAAGGTACCTCTTGACCAGACAGCATGTCTATTGAATATCTATTTATTTCCATTATCTTATCATACATTTTCACTTTCATTTTAAATTCAAGCTCTCTTTCACTCTTTCAAACTTTCTGCTCTCTTCAAAAGTGGCTTCTTCAAGCACTCCATCCATAATGTGGTTGTCTAAAACCATTAAAGAGTATCTCTATAATGATCCGGAAGTAATCAAAGCTTATATACGCTATGCTAATTTTCAAAAAAGTTCATACGAAAAAGTTTGCTATCTTTAGCGATTTCTCTACATAAGAAATCAATACTCTTCTTGAAGAGAATCATATCCTTTGTCTTTTTGACAATTCTAAAAATGATCTTGTTTGTTACCCAAATCTTGTTAATATGTTTTATGCGAATTTGAATCGCGGTTTTTATGATGGAAATGAAGATGAAATTTAGAGTAGTGTTAAAGGCACTAAAATTGTTTTAAATTGTGAAATTTTGGGCAACATTCTCAATTGCAAGAATTCGGGAATAGATCTTTCTACTTTTAATATTAACGAACATGATCATGTGACATTTCATCACATTTTCGAAGGAGATGACAACTTTGAATTTATAAATCATAATTTTCGTCCGAAATCATGTATTATCAATCTTCTTTTGCAACATATTATCACTCCTAGTCGGGAAATTTCAATAACCCAACTTCAAAAGTTTGTACAACTCTTTTTGCTATCTTTTTTCATTATGACATTAATTAGGCGCAAGTGATTTTGGATGAACTTCGTCCTAATAATTTGAAAATAGGTGAGAATACTTTTATAATGGAATTTATCACATTCGGATTTTTAATTATTTTGGCGTTGATTACAAAAAGGAAGAATTTGTTTCCAAAAAAGTTTTTAATCATGCCAACATTTCTCTCATGAAAATTCCTTTCATATTTCAACAATATGAATCTCTTACCGAAAAGGATGAAAGGCTGGCACATGAAGATATGGAGGAAGATGAAGAAGAAGAAGAAAGGGAGAAAATGAAAATTGAAGAAGATAATGAAAAAACTTCCTTGGAAAGTATTGAATATCCTACCAATACTAACACTCCTTCAAACAAAACTCTCCTCAAAAGTCAAAAGATTATAATGGAAAATCAACGGATTCTCAAAAGATCCGTTAGTAAGAAATTAGATAAAATGTCCACTAATATGAACAAATTCTTTGCTAAAATTGGTCGTAAACTTGGCTTATCATCATCCTCCTCATCCTCTAGCACATTCTAAGAATTAAATTATGATGTATTAGTTTGTTTTGTGTGAGCTTGTATTGTTCTTTTTACCATATTATGTAGTATCTTATGTATCATCTCATCTATTTATAAAAATCATATGTCTTGTGTTTTTCTACCTTATCGTGTCTCTGGAATAATTATTAGTATAGTATATAAGTTTATATATATACACACTTATTCACAAAATATATAAGACATATAAATTAACAGACCCATGTCGACATGCCTCTACCCCCCTATGCCGACATATAACTGTCAGATTTGGTTATTTTTAAAATTTTGAAATTTAAATAACTAACTTCTGTCTATTCATTTTAAACTAATTTTTACCTATTTAAACACCTGTTTCTTCCAAAAATTTGTAATCTTTTCATTTCTACTCGTCTCTATTTGCATCTCTTCACTACTTATCAAAAAAGGCTTCCTCTTATCAAACTCTAGGTGATAATCTTGAAGAAACTCTCAATTTATTCAAGAATATACTAACTTTTATTCTCCACAATCAAAGGCGCTTAGAACTAAGTCAAATGCAGATGATAAAAGAACAAGAGAAGTATTTCTATGCCCTCCATTGGATGATTTTCTGCCCTCAACAAAGATGACCTCGATGCAAATCCTATAGGAAATTTAATTCAAGATAATGAAGATTGGAAAGTTATTAAAAGGATCCTATCTTTGGAGAAGAAGGATGGGTTGAAGTTCCTAGAAATATTTCATCTCCTTATGGTTTGACTTGCTTGTTTTTGAATTGTGTGATTTGATTTGATTTGATTTGATTTGATTAGAATTGATTTGGTTTGAATGGATTGTATAACATTATATGAAACATAGTATACATTTAGTGGGTTTAAATTTTCATATTTGTCTTGTCTTTATTATTAACTCATGTTATTATATATATATATATATATAATCCATCATAATTTGTCACAGGTACTCCAGTATAAGACTAACGGGGAGTTTTATTAGTTTAGGATAAGTTTTTTGTTGATGACAAAGGGGGAGAAATATAAAATATAGTAGTTAGAGTAGTTAGGCTTAGATTATGGGGGAGTTATTAGTTTTAGGGGGAGTTATTCTGAAGTAGTAGTATATTTATAAGCATAGGTTGTCATCATTAAAAAAGGGGAGATTTTTAGTCCTAGAGATGATGGCTTTGATGACAAAAACATGAGGACTTGTTATAAAATATAAATACTAATGTTATGGTTTAGATATATATGTGTATGCAGAATATAATCATGCAGATACCAAGAATGAAGACTGTACAGTACAGAGAAACAAAACTGAAGAATTTAAAGATTGAAGATATCAAGATTGAAGATTCATGAGTATCAAGAAATCAAGTTATTAACAGTTTAAGATTTCAAAACGTACAAGATAATGTAGTTAGTCTAAATTATGTTAAAACTTCTTGAAATCACTTACATCTTTATTCGAAATTTATTCATGGAATGAAATCCACTTCGAGCCTATTAAAGGAATGTAACCTTAGTGGGATGGAACCCATGATGATATCTAGTGGAACATATGGTGGTCCTATTTTGATATCCACTAATTTGTATAAAAATTCTTTTAAAAAATATATATCTATTGTTTTTTAAAAATGTTTTCAAAACTTTCTTTTCAAAAAGAAATCTCTCTTGGTTTTGAATATTTTAGCCTCAAAACTATCTTTATCATTTCTAATATTTTGATTTCAAAATTGTCCTTGTTTTTAAGCCATCTCCTATTTTAAATATTTAGCTTTAAAATATTTATATACTCAGATTTTAACTCACTTTATAGATTAAGATTATATATATTTAAAACTTACTTTCTAAACTCTTTTATATGTTTAAACGGTATTCAAATACATTTACAAAGTTTAGAAATTGTTTTGACAAATTATAGAAAACAATTTTAATAAGAAAATCAAAACATTAATTTTTCCTTGAGCATGTCAACATCCCTCAACCCCCCATGTTAACATGGTGTCCGTTATTTTCAAATTTCAATTTTCAAAAGAAGTGTCTATTCGTCATATTCTTTCACGAATAAATATGGTTGTTGCTCTACTATAAATACCAGTAAGTTCTAAACGAATTTTTTACCAGATTTCATTTATTTTCTCTCCTCTTCATCTTCAACATTTATTCTAAAGAATCCTAAACTATACTCTACCGAAATACCAAGTGAATCAAACTTGATTATCTCTTATTTAATTCTTTGCCACTCTGTCCATAAGATCTCAGTGTTATTCAGAGTTATAGAATCTTTTGTAAATCAAAATGTTAAGTAAAATCTGCGGTTGAGCCTTAAAATAAATTAGGTGTGATTATAGCCCCGGAAAACAATTAGGTGATCTTGTAGCCTGGTTTATTTTAAGGCTCAACCGCACATTTCTTCTTCTATTGTATATTATAACTGTCCCCTTGAACCAGGGTATAATCTGGGAGATTATTTTGATAAGAAAGCTGTATAATTGTACGGGACCGGATGTAGGGTAACTTCGAACCAGTATAAAATCCCAGTGTGTTCTTTCCTTTACTGCTTTTATTTAGTATTTACATCTGTGTCTAATTCTGTGATTATATCTGTGTCAATGAATTGCATTTGTTGGTGATTATATTACTTAAGTTTCAAAAAGATTTAGAAAACCCATAAAACACTATTCACCCCCTCTAGTGTTATTCCAGCCTTAAGATCCGTAATCAACATTTCTCACAGCTAAGGAGTTTACTCAAGTAGATTATGTGATGTGGAGATGAAGTACACTAGCCGAAATCTCTGAATCATATGAATTTTGTAGATTTTAAAGTATTTCTTAGGAGTTGAGAGTTTGAGGCCTAGAACTCAAAGCATAGATTTGTGTTTCAGTTTATATTGATTCAAGAATGGTTATGGGATTATATATGTGTTGTAGGGATGCTAATGTAGATGTAGCGACCGGGTGATTTTCGGCCTTCGAAAATCGACATTAATACGTTCACTGTATAGAGTGCCGAGCAATCGAATGCAGGAAATACCAGGTTGTTAGGGTTTAAAAAGAAATGAGATAGAAGAAGAAATAGAAATAACAACAACATAGAATCTCGCAATCGCAGCGGAACAAAATATAATATACAATAACAACATTTTATACAATGGAAAACTATAACTTTTAAAATACATACAAGTTATCAAAGTACAATTATCAACATATAAATCTGGACAATTATAATAAGTTGTCCTCAAAAGCTGAATATACAGTCTACACTACATAGTGGAATATAATCAAATACGTCCCTGCCATCCAGCTTGTCTTCTAATCTCCAAAGCAACCTAACCTAAATTTGTAATACTCGGTCTGACCCGAGAATCACAATAAAGTAACACCTGTGTCAGAATGGAAACCAGCGTGAGTAAACACACATAAGTTTGAAATACTTAAGTTATCAAAATCCTTTGAAAACCAAGGTAACTCGTACAAACACGATGAGTTTTATCTTATTATAACCATAGCAATTTTACAGAAATCCATCGATATTATAATAGTGTCTAAGTACATACTTATTTAAAATGGTCGAATTTGTTAAATTAATCAAATTCTATCATATTAGACTCTATAATCAAAACCGTAAAGGTTTATGGTGGTAATTAGAACGAAACATTCCTGGATAATGCAAATATCCAGTCGGTCTCTTTGAACTCAAAACGATTAAATTTTTAAAAGTCCAGGTAGTTTAAATAAAAACTGCTCAATCAAGGTGCTAATATTTACATACGGAAAATCATTCCATATGCCTACTATATCATGACCAGCCCATTGAAAAACAATTTTCTTGTACTCATTACATCCTTCTGAATTTGAAATAGTGGTCAGAACGAGTCGAATAGAATGCATCAATGTTTTATTCTAACTATTTTAACTTATTTGACTACTTAATGGCACGGGCAATAAAAATCTGAAACAATATCCAAAGAAAATACAAGTCAACACATATAACTTTAATCAATGGTTAATAGGCGATGTTAATTCATTTATAATTCAAAACTGAACCGTTTACAACAATTGAGTCAAATTACATTTTTAAGTTCCGATTATTTGTTAATCAAAGAAATTCATGAAATAATCTATAACCATTCACTTGATAATTAATTCGATAATTATCAGATAATTAGATCAACAATAAATTACTTATTTATTCACTTTGATTTAAATCATTTAAATTTCACTCTGCTGCAACCTTGACTAATTTTTTTTAGATGGAAATACTCGTCAGTAGAAACACGACACAAACTGGCTCGACAATTTTATTTATAAAGGAGAATTTTTTTGCTTAAAGTTTTTCTTTAAAAGTTTAATGACATAATTATTTAACTTCTCTTTTTTTTTCCAGGACTAATATAAAAGGAAAATATTCGGCCCATCTATTCTTCTCCTCTATTTTTCCTGATTCTTTCTTTCCTTCACTCTCATGTTCGATAACAAGACGACGTGCACACACGCATGCATATACACACCACCGCATGTCACCCATCTATGTCACCGACCTCCGACATGAGTCGCCCATGACCACGAGACTCCGTTCAACCATCTAAAAATGCAACAACAACTATAGATAAAAATTTCGAACATCGACCAACACTTGGAACAACCACAACATTAAAAATCCTCATCTCGCCAACATAGCCTTCCATCAGCAGCAAAACTTCGCCTGAAGCTTCAACGTCCTCTTCTCTATCATTTCCTCCGGACCGCACTCTCCCCTTCCCCTCTTCAATTCGCCATTGCCTCGCAACATAGATCGCACGCAAACACCCCTAAAACCCTAATGCTGCCTCGCCTGGCCACTACAGGCCTTAGAAAAAACCTCGTCATTTTTCCTTGATGCGCCTCCACCCGAACCTCCTTCACACCAAGTATTATGCCATGAAATCGTGCACGTCGTCGGAAACTGATCACAGTCGTAAATCTAATCAACCCCCACTTTCTCCTTCTATATGTCATTAAAAATTCCTAAGCGATTTCCAAAATTCACGATTTTCAGAATCAAATACATTCATATAAGTCAGAGTCATCCATTTTAAGTTGTTTACTGTAATATATTCTTCTCCTCCTCCATACTAAATGATATCGAATGAAATAATTTTTTTATTAATCTATACTAAAAATAATCTGTTTTCCTTTTACAACCAAAGAATGAAATTCAATAGATAGTGAGATTCAGATTTCTAAAGTTGAGATATGTTAACTTGCCCAAGAAACAGAGTTGCTGTACATGTTTCTTTTTATTACAGAGTGTCCAGACATGCCTAACACACATATATATAAAGCATAGAACATATTAATACATGAATTTATGCCAAAATACAAGAGTTCTTTCAAATTATCAAGTGTCTAGATGCATATATAATTTCTAGCAAGCAAAATCTTTAAAGTTGCACTCACAGTTTTTTAAAAGGATGAACATTGTCCTTTTCTTTTATTGGAGCTTGAAAACTGTCTTCTACAAGTTTAATGGTAGATCCTTTTTATTTTATTTTATTTTCTTGTATGAATATGAACAAAGAAAGCACGACCAAAGCTGTGAATATATAGGAGAGGATGGGAAAAAAACAATGAAATAGGGTGACTATGCTTTTTTCATGCTAACGACTTTACATTTTTTTTTCCTTTGCTTTTGTCTTGACTTGATTTCATATGTGAATTTGATATTATATGATTTGATTAAAAAAATTATATGCTTGAATTTAATGCTTGACTTGATTTTGAAATTAGTCATGATGATGTCTCCTTATGTGTGTGTATATATATAAATAGGTATGTATACATTCACTTATACACATTTATCCTATCATACTTGCGCGCGCACACACACACACACACATATATATATTGACTTACATACTCACTATCCTTACTATATGTATATATTTACCTATTCACTATTTTTTTCCAATATATATAGCTATACTTGTACACCTTCTTGTCATCATATACGTTTATGTTCATATACACTATCTTTACCACAAATGCATTTATAAATATATAGATATGCATACATTGTAATGATCCCGTTTTTAAGTCAAATTAAAATTAGTAAGTAAATTGATTTTTTGGATTAAATTATGAATTAATTTGGATTTTTCAATAAAATAAATAAAATATGTGTTTGTTATATACTTATGCATATATTGTAAATATAATATTGATCTGAAATTCAAAATAAAAATATGTTGGAAATAAATTTGATTTTAAACTCTATATTTTATAAGTTAATAAAATTTTTTTCTAATTATAATACATATATGTAATATATATTTTGGAAGTTGCGATTTGAATTTAATATAATAAATTTTCAAAAAGCTATTTAAAAGTTAAATTCTAATATATATATATACACACGTTTATTTATTAATGTATAATTAATTTTAAAACCATATTCTTTAAAGTTTATAAATATAAATATTTATAAAAAGGAAATGCATTAATTAATTTTAGAAAAATATAAATCATATAAAACATATTTAAAAATATAAATACATCTTTTAAAATTTATGAGATAAAACATACATAAATATAAAAAAACATTTAAAATATGCAAATTTACAAGTGTAGGTTAAGTAACATGAATAAAGACAAGTGTTAAAGATTTTAAACATGCATATAACATGTGTTAGCTTAGTATATTTTGAATTAACAAATGTAAATTCAATTTATCATGCATTAAACATTTGTAATCAAAATAGCATACAAAGATGCAAGTGTAAAACATGAAAACAAGAAATTAAACAAGTGTCACATATTTTTTAAATTTTCTTTTCATTTGAAAAATAATAAATAAAGAGAAAAATAAGTTATATAAGCACATCTACTTCTACTCTTCTCAATTTTATTTCATGCATTCAAAACTAAAGAAACAATCTACAAATCTGAAGATACAAACCAGATCAAAATATAAACCAGAAAAGAAAAAGAAGATCAAACTCAAGAATCAAAAACAAAACCTGAAAAAGAAACAAAACCTCAAACCTGGAAATCAAACTAAAAAAATCAAAACAGTAAAATTGTTTTCAAACCTGAAGCATTTCAAAACAAAGTGGCATATCAAATTCAAGTTCAAATGCAAATCAACAACTAAGTAGCAGATTCAACTCAATTCCAAATCAAAGCAAAAAAACCTTCAGATTCAATCAAAGTTTCCAGATTTTAAAAATCATTTCCAGACTTTATATTCTCTTTTCCAAGTGAACAAACTAACCTATTTAAGCTTGAATCTGTGTTATACTATGATTCTATGAAGTAAAGTGGTAAAAAAATTATTTGCATGGTTGTGAATATGTTTGTATACATATAAATATGTATAGGTATAGATATGCATGTTTATGCATTAGTATATTTGGTCTCTATTTTTGTTACAGAACCAAAACATAATTCAAAAATCAATTCCTCTTCCTATGAACCAATATAGACTAGGATGTTTATAGGGATTATGATTGAATTAACTAAACCTTACTTTTGAAAATAATTAAAAATGAAATTAATTAGTATTCCACTGGGAAATTCAAAATTACAGTAAAAATAAATCAAAGTCAGAAAATCAATGTTCGTAATTTCTTGTTTTGAATTTATAACCTGAATCGAGTTGCAAAATGATGAATTTTAATGATAAGATCAGGATTTTTAAGTTATAAAATCATGTGAATTCTCGAGTTGAGCAGAGTGGCTATATTCGTCGATTTCTAACGATCAACGCGGTGATGTTTGTCATGATCAAGGCTGGAGGTGGCTGGAGGTTGGGAGATCATTGAAAAAATACTCGCTAGATTTTTAGTTCGTCGTGGTGGTTGTGCGAAGTCGATTTAGGGTTTAGATAGTGGGTTCGGTCGACGATGATTCTCGAGCAAGTTCAACCGATGGTGGATCCGGTACGATCGCACCAGGGGAAACAACGTGTCGTGTCGTGGCGTAGCTCTGGTCAAGGTTGTATGATCTCAGATGATCTGGATCGGCGGCACGGGGAGGTTTTCTGGTGACTGGGTTGTCCCAGTGTTGGTTCCTATGTGTTCGATTTCGTATATGTGATCGATGCTTGGACCTGGGGGGTCGGGAGGCTCAGATAGGTCGTCGATGACCTGAAGGCAACGTTGATGTTGGTCGGATGTGGCCTGGCTTCGTGTGCACATGCATGGGGTATCAATGGTGTCTAGGATGTTTTGGGTTTGGAAAGAAAGTATAGCCTTGAAGTTGATTTCGAGGAAAATTAGGATTTGCTTGAGTTTTGTATCGGGTGATTCGAATGGGTTTTAAACACGTTTTAAAGTTTTAAAATATAACAAAGTTTTAAAAAGAAGAGGGGTAACTCGGCTTGTTACTCGGGGAAAATGATAGTGGACTCGGGTTTGCTTCAGGAATAACTTGGGTCTGTGGTTTTAGTGTAATGATAGTTTTTTTTAAATTTAAAACAAAACAAGTTTTACTTAAACAATCTTTAATCCATTTCTTTAAATAATAAATGATTGTTTAAGCGATAAATTTGTTAAAGGTAAAATGAAATGTTTTTAACTTAAATAAGTTAAGCTTAAAATATTTTATTTTATGTGTCCATTTTTTAAAAATAAAAAAAATTAGTTCTTAAGTTTATTTTAAAATTAAATAGTAAATTAATTAAGATAAAGGGTTTATCTTAATAATGTTTCTAATTATTAACCTAAAAGTCTTTAGATAATTTATGGATTAATAAATAATTAATTTCAAAGGTTTATTTAATAAGTTTTAAATGGTAATTAATGATGATTAATTAATGTACTTAATCAAATGATAATTAATCAAAAGTTAATTATTTAATATAAGTAATTAAAGGTTAACTAATTACTTAAATATCATTAATCAAGGTGATTAATTAATGGATAATTGCTTAATATAAGTAATTAAAGGAAAATCAAGTAATTAAAAGCTAATTACTTAATAATTAAAGGTTAATTAATTTATGTAATTAATTAAAGGATTAATTAATTATGTAAGTAACTTAAGGTTAATTTATTTATGATTAATTACGGGATAATTAATTAACGTAATTAATTAAGGATAATTAATTAATTAATGTAATTAACTTAAGGGTAATTTATTTGGTAATTAATTGATAATTAAAGGTTAATTAATTTTGAGGATAATTAACCAATGGGATAATTACTTAATGAAAGTAATTAAGGATAATTAATTAATGATTAAGGTTACTTGATTTATGATTACGGATTAATTAATAAATAAAAAGGTTAATTAATGAATAATTAAAGGTTGATCAAGGGTTAATTAATTTATGTGATTAATTAAGGGGAAATTACTTACTTAGGGATGATTAATTTGAATAATTAAATAATTAACTTCATTAATTTAGGATTTGTAATTAATATATGTTAATTAAGTAGGATTGGGTAATGAATTCTTAAGTAATTAATTTAATTGGAGATTAAATTGAATTAATTAGGGATTGAAAAACTAACTGATCTTGCTTATGGTTGATTGGATTATATTGAATTCCTTGAATTGTTTGACATCGCTGATGTGTGATGTTCCATGATATGAATTATGTGAATTGAGTTGTGAACTGTAATTTATTTATCTGTGATGAATTTACTTGTTTAACTGTGAATGAAAGATAAGCGTTACAAGATTATACCGCTTATCGATATTATTGTGCTTGAATTGATGATGGTTGTGACATTCTATTATTGTGTGCAAAACCCTTGGACTACACCACACACACAAAAATATGGATTTCACGGGAAATTGGTTAAGTCATGGGTATTTTGAGTTTAATACTATTTTATTCAAAATGGTTTTAAAAGGTCAATTTTGAATCCAAAATGGTTTGGGAGTGTAATTGGGTTAAATATTTGAAAAGGAAGTTTTGAAATCAAATATTTTGGGAATTTAAACTTAACTCAAATTGGACTTACCGAGGATACGACAGTTTGTTGATTTTCCAGTTTATACTTTAAAAAGTTTATAACTTGAGCATATTTAATCGGATTTTTTCAAAACAAAATACCTTTGTTTTAAAATGATAACAGCTTTCATATAAAGAAAGAATTTCTAGTTTTTTATGAAAGGATTTCAAGTTATGGGCGAATCATATTGGAAATAGTTTTGAAAGCTATTAATGAATCTTTGTTAAAGATTGGCGAACCTTGTTTCAAATTGAAGAGGATCTTAAAGGGTGAATCTTTTGTTTAAAACATTAAAAGTGGAAATTTGTTTAAACCATTCAAAAGGAAAGTTTTTAGACTAAAAGTTATGACTTAACTAAGATCCCAATATATCCATATGCTTTTTAAAATTAGTGCTCATTATTAGGTTTAGCTAGGAGAGGACTTTATGTCATAAAACCCATTTCGAATAATGATATGACGAAATGGATGGCGTTTGAAGTTGGTGGTGAAGACCGGGTATTTTTTAGAATGAAAGGATTAACTATCGAATGTCCCTGCACTGAGTTGCTCCGGTATAGAGATCTCCATATGTGATGGGGATTCCGTTCGTGATTGTGAATATCTAAATTTGCAAGGGCTTCTTTTAAAGTAGCTTTGGTTCCATTCAGACCCAGGATGGACTTGTGTGGACGTTTGTCCGACGTTACACTTTGTGGTATAAAGCTGGTTTCTATCAAATACATTTCTGTTTGGTGGCGGAGAATTTATTCTGTTAGCTCAACACCCTTCCCTGAGATATACGAGCTCAGAGGTTATTTAGTTTATATTTACTAGTGATATATTCCCAACTTGGTAATGTGGCATGCTAAGTGTTGATCATTTGTTGATCGAAGCATGGCTTTTGTGAAAAGCGTAGCTTTATGGGACGAGATTTCGTCGAACCTCACAACCCAGCAATGGTCGAAACAGGAAGGATGCGGCAAGGTTACGGGGGTCGTGCCCCTTAGGTTATGTGTGTTTCCTTTTGGATAAAAAGTGGTATCATGGTATGGATCCCATATATTTAACTTATGTGGTTGTTGGAATTTATTGGTGTTGAGGATCCTCGGATAAAGATCAGTGACGACCAGAGGATGGCATACTCGTGTTAGTAGTTACCTAGTTATAGAGGTAACCTGGCCTTGTGTTGGCTGAGAGCCGGTTAGGTTCTCGGGGCGTCCCTCCAGAGGCATACCCATTCGGAAAGGAAGTTCGCTAGCCTTGACCATTTGTTGGAAATCCAATCACCCAATACGATCCCTGTATGGTTTTAGTTGTAGAACCTACCATTTAACATGGTAGTTATAGTAGGCATACTATAATGGTATGTATGCTGGCTAAGATTAATATTATAGTTTCGAAATGTTTTCTACACTATGCACTAATAATAATATCTAAAGAATTTTCGCGTATCGAACATGTTTAACTATCATAAGGAGAAATCTCCTCCAATTGTGCAATTGCATTGTGTGTGTGGCGGGAGGCCTTATGGTAGTTTCATTTTGCAAAAAGCATAGCAAATTTCTTTCTACTTCTTTTTGTTCAAGATAAACTGTTTTTTTGCTCACACCAGTCCGATGACTGGCCTGTAGTTTATTGTTCCCTTTCTAAACTCTGGGTGCCCACAATTTTCCACACGGGCAGCCAAGAGTCAGGTTATCAGATAGTCAGCTAGTAGGTGTATATTTTGGAAATCTTTGAAGTCTGTGGATTTGGCGATTGCATTGTGTTATAGTTCAACATGATTATGGGTTACCGCTTCATGGTTTGGTGATTTGGAGATGCAGTGTTGGATTTTCTCTCTCTATTGAAGATATTATTTTTCCACTGCTGTGGTTTTCCACTGTTGTATATCTCTGATAATGTTGCTATTTCATTTGTATCAGATTGTTGTATCCAATTGTGTATCGATAAAATTATTCTTCTGTTTCCACTATGTTGTTATCACCTAATGTCTTTATAAGCTACGATAAACCAGACTCAACATTTGAATCTGCAGCATTCGAATACGGGTGATGTATTGGATGTCGATTTTCAAAGGTCGAGTCGGGGTCATTAGATTTGGTATCAGAGCTAAAGGTTAAGTAAGAACTTTAGCTTTGGAGTATAACACATTAGGTGACTCATTAGAGATAGGGATATAAATACCCTAGAATGAGTATTTCCCAAAGATATCTTGTCTGTATGCCTAAACCAATTTAGTGCAAGAAGAGGATGAGGTAGGGGACAGGGGAGTACCACTACAAATGGTCGATACCTTGCAACAATAAGGAACAACTTTTCCCATCAATCTCTTTTGATCATCATCCCATTTCAGTTCTTTGATGGCTTCCTGACAGTTACAAGAAGCTTTGGTGTGGTGGTGGCCCTACGAATCTTTGTTTACGTTATAGAAGGTTCCTAATTCGTATTCTAATCATCAGTTTCCTATCAGCTTTTCGTTTTTAACTTTAATAAATTTGAAATATAAATTGAAATAAATTGGTCAATAAAATATGAAGTTATATTGTATCAACAAAAGATTTCAGTCAAAAACCAAATTTGAGATTTTTGTTGTGATTTCTTGTAAGGATTCCATCAGCTGAGAATTTCAAAAAATAGTATCCGCTTGTCTATTCGTTGGGATCCAGATATATTCTACGAACGGTTAGTTATCCCTTCGGACTAATCAATGCCCTGCATATTTCGTAGACCTGATGACCCAAGTATTGCATGAAATATTGAATAAATTCGTTGTCATACTTATTGATGATATTTTGATTTGGTAAGCAAAATATAGAATTGATATAATTTGATCTAGAAAGCTATTTCTCTTTATGTGTTCATCTGCTCTTTGTTTGTCTCCCTATCTAGCAAATTTCGGGGACCAAATTTTCTTAAAGGGGGAATCTGTAACGATCCCGTTTTTAAGTCAAATTTAAATTAGTAATTAAATTGAGTTTTTGGATTAAATTATGAATTAATTTGGATTTTTCAAGAAACTAAATAAAATATATGTTTGTTATATATTTATATATAGGTTGTAAATAGAATTTTGATTTCAAATTCAAAATCAAAATATCTAGGAAATAAATTTGATTTTAAACTCTATATTTTATAAGTTAATAAAAATTTGTTTTCTACTTATAATATATATATGTAATATATATTTTGGAAGTTATGATTTGAATTTAATATAATAAATTTTCAAAAAACTATTTAAAGGTCAAATTCTAATATATATACATGTTTATTTATTAATGTATAATTAATTTTAAAATCATATTCTTTAAAGCTATAAATATAAATATTTATAAAAAGGAAATGCATTAATTAATTTTAGAAAAATATAAATCATATAAAAAATATATTTAAAAATATGAATACATCTTTTAAAATTTATGAGATAAAACATATATAAATATTAAAAAACATTTAGAATATGCAAATTTACAAGGGTAGGTTAAGTAACATGAATAAAGACTAGTGTTAAAGATTTTAAACATGCATATAATATGTGTTAGCTTAGTATATTTTGAATTAACAAGTGTAAGTTCAATTTATCATGCATTAAACATTTGTAATCAAATTAGCATACAAAGATACAAGTGCAAAACATGAAAACAAGAAATTAAACAACTTTAACCTATTTTTAAATTTTCTTTTCATTTCAAAATTAATAAATAAAGAGAAAAATAAGTTATATAAACACACCTACTACTCTTCTCAATTTTCTTTCATGCATTCGAAACTAGAGAAACAAATCTACAAATCTGAAAATACAAACCAGATCAAAATATAAACCAGAAAAGAAAATGAATATCAACTCAAGAATCGAAAACAAAACCTGAAAAAGAAACAAAACCTCAAACCTGGAAATCAAACTCGAAAAGAAATCAAAACAGTAAAACTGTTTTCAAACCTGAAGGCTTTCAAAACAAAGTGGCGGATCAAATTCAAGTTCAAATGCAACTCAACAACTAAGTAGCAGATTCAACTCAATTCCAGATCAAAGCGAAGAAAGCTTCAGATTCAATCAAATTTCTAGATTTTAAAAATCATTTCCAGACTTTATATTCTCTGTTCCAGGTGAGCGAACTGACCTATTTAAGCTTGAATCTGTGTTATACTGTGATTCTGTGAAGTAAAGTAGTGAAAAAAATTGTTAGCATGCATGTGAATATGTTTGTATACATATAAATATATAGAGGTTTGGATACGCATGTCCGTGCATCGGTATATCTGATCTCTGTTCTTTGTTACAGAACCAAAACATAATTCAAAAATCAATTCCTCTTCCTATGAACCAATATAGACTAGGATGTTTATAGGGATTATGATTGAATTAACTAAACCTTACTTTTAAAAATAATTAAAAGTGAAATTAGTTAGTATTCCACTGGGAAATTCGAAATTACAGTAAAAATAAAACAAAGTTAGAAAATCAATGTTTGTAATTTCTTGTTTTGAATTTATAATCTAATTCGAGTTGCAAAATGATGAATTTTAATGATAAGATCAAGATTTTTAAGTTAGAACATCATGTGAATTCTCGAGTTGAATAGAATGGCTATGTTCGTCGATTTCCAACGATCAACGCGGTGATGTTTATCGCGATCAAGGCTGGAGGTGGCTGAAGGTTGGGAGATCATCGAACAAATACTCGCTAGATTTTTAGTTCGCCGTGGTGGCCGTGCGAGGTCGATTTAGGGTTTTGACAGTGGTTTGGTCGATGATGATTCTCGAGCAAGTTCAACGTCGATGGTGGATCGGGTACGATCGCACCAGGGGGAAATAACGTGTCGTGGCATGACGCAGCTCTGGTCAAGGTTGTATGATCTCAGATGATCTAGATCGGCGGCATGGGGAGGTTTTCTGGTGACTGGGTTGTTCTAATGTTGGTTCCTATGTGTTCGATTTCGTATTTGTGGTCGATGCTTGGACATGGGGGGTCGGGAGGCTCAGATAGGTCGCCGATGAATTGAAGGCTACGGTGATGTTGGTCGAAAGTGGCTTGGCTTCGTGTGTACGTGCATGGGGGTATCAATGGTGTCTGGGATGTTTTGGGTTTGGGAAGAAAGTATAGCCTCGAAGTTAATCTCGGGGAAAAGAAGGATTTGCTTGAGCTTTGTATCGGGTGATTCGAATGGGTTTTAAACAGGTTTTAAAGTTTTAAAATATAACAAAGTTTTAAAATGAAGAGGGGTAACTTGGGGTGTTGCTTGGGGAAAATGAGAATGGACTCGGGTTTGCTTCAGGAATAACTCGGGTCTATGGTTTTAGTATAATGATATTTTTTTTCTTAAAATTTAAAACAGATCAAGTTTTACTTAAAAAATCTTTAATCCATTTCTTTAAATAATAAATGTTTGTTTAAGTGATAAATTTGTTAAAGGTAAAAATGAAATGTTTTAAACTAAATAAATTAAGCTTAAAATACTTTATTTTATGTGTCCATTATTTAAAAATAAAAAATTAGTTCTTAAGTTTATTTTTAAATTAAATTAAATAGTGTAATTAATTAAGATAAAGGGTTTATCTTAATAATGTTTTTAATTATTGACTTAAAAGTCTTTAGATAATTTATGGGTTAATAAATAATTAATTTCAAAGGTTTATTCAATAAATTTTAAATGGTAATTTAATGATGATTAATTGATGTGCTTAATCAAAGGATAATTAATTAAAAGTTAATTATTTAGCGTAAGTAATTAAAAGATAACTAATTACTTAGATATCATTAATCGAGGTGATTAATTAGTGGATAATTACTTAATATAAGTAATTAAAGGAAAATTACTTAATATAAGTAATTAAAGGAAAATTAAGTAATTAAAGGCTAATTACTTAATAATTAAAGGTTAATTAATTTATGTAATTTATTAAAGGATTAATTAATTATGTAATTAACTTAAGGTTAATTTATTTATGATTAATTAAGGGATAATTAATTAACGTAATTAATTAAGGATAATTAATTAATGTAATTAACTTAACGATAATTTATGTGGTAATTAATTGATAATTAAAGGTTAATTAATTTTGAGGATAAACCAATGGGGTAATTACTTTGTGAAAGTAATTAAGGATAATTAATTAATGATTAAAGGTTACTTAATTTATGATTAAGGGTTAATTAATAAATAAAAAGGTTAATTAACGAATAATTAAAGGTTGGTCAAAGGTTTTAAAAGTTGAATTTTGAATCCAAAATGGTTTGGAAGTGTAATTGGGTTAAATATTTGAAAAAGAAGTTTTGAAATTAAAATTATTTTGGGAATTTAAACTTAACTCAAATTGGACTTGCCGAGGATGCGGCAGTTCGCTGATTTTCCGGTTTATACTTTAAAAGGTTTATAACTTGAGCAAATTTAATCGGATTTTTCCGAAACAAAAGACCTTTGTTTTAAAATGATAACAGCTTTTATATAAACAAAGAATTTCCACTTTTTGATGAAAGGATTTCAAGTTATGGGTGAATCAAATTGGAAATAGTTTTGAAAGCTATGAATAGATATTTGTTAAAGATTGGTGAATCTTGTTTCAAATTGAAGAGGATCTTTAAGGGTTAATCTTTTGTTTAAAAGAATAAAAGTGGAAATTTTTGTTTAAACCATTCAAAAGGAATGGTTTTGGGCTAAAATTTGTGACTTAACTAAGATCCCAATATATCCATATGCTTTTTAAAATTAGCGCTCATTATTCGGTTTAGCCGAGAGAGGACTTTTTATTATAAAACCCATTCTGAATAATGATACGATTAAATGGATGGAATTTGAAGACGGTGGTGAAGACCAGGTATTGTCAAGAATGAAAGGATTACCCGACGAATGTCTCTACACCGAGTTGCTCCGGTATAGAGATCTCCATATGTGATGGGGAGTCCGGTCGGGATTGTGAATACCAGGATTTGCAAGGGCTTCTTTTGAAGTGCCTTCAGTTCCATTCAAACCAAGGATGGACTTGTATGGATGTACGTCTGATGTTACACTTTGAGATATAAAGCTGGTTTCTATCAAATATATTTCTGTTTGATGGCGGAGAATTTATTCTCTTAGCTTAACACCCTTCTCTGAGACGTACGAGCTCAGAGATTATGTAGTTGATATTTACTAGTGATATAATCCCAACTTGGTAATGTGACATGCTAAGTGCTGATCATATGTTGATCGAAGCATGGCTATTATGAAAAGCGTAGCTTTATGGGACGAGACTTCGTTGAACCTCACAACCCAGAAAGGGTCGAAACAGGAAGGATGCGGCAAGGTTATGGGGGTCTCGCACCTTAGGGTATGTGCATTTCCTTTTGGATAAAAAGTGGTATCATGGTATGGAGCCCAGATATCTAACTTATCTGGGTGCCCACAATTTTCTACACGGGCTGCCTAGAGTTAGGTTATCAGATAGTCAGCTAGTAGGTGTAGATTTTGGAAACCTTTGAAGTCTGTGGATTTGGTGATCGCATTGTGCTATAGTTCAGCATGATTGTGGGTTCTCGCTACGTGGTTTGGTGCTTTGAAGATGCAGTGCTGTATTTTCTCTCTCTCTTGAAGATGTTATTTTTCCGCTGTTGTGTTTTTCTGCTGTTGTATATCTCTGGTAGTGTTGACATTTCATTTGTATCAGATTGTTGTATCCAATTGTGTATCAATTAAAGTATTCTTCTGTTTCCGCTGTATTGTTATCACCTAATGTCATTATAAACTTCGACGAACCAGACTCAACGTTTTAATCTTTGGCATTCGATTACGGGTGATGTATTGGATGCCGATTTTCGAAGGTCAAGTCAGGATCGTTAGATACATATATACTATACATATTTATTTTATCAAATTTACATTTATACATTTTTATATATTTATCACTTCATATGGACATATATACATATGGTATACCATTATATATATATATATATATATTTATATATATTTAATCATCAAAACCTAATATTTATATATACTTATATGGACATTCCGTCTTAAATTTTAATGGTGGAGTTTATATATATATATATATATATATATATATTTTGAATATAGTTTTTTTGTCAAATTATATATTTAGATATTTTAAATATCAAAAAATTTATCTATCCGACTTAAAAAAATTAATATTACAATAATAAAAATAAGTTAATTGCCCAATATTAGATGGCTGAAAACCCGGGTCGTTACATTCCTCCCTCCTTAGAACTTTTCGTCCTCGAAAAGGAACGAAACGAGAATTTTAATTTTGATGTATATTATTAAATAATCATCTTTAAACATTTTAAACTTCGTACTCTTTTATTTTACAATTTAAGATAAATACACTTTAAATTACATGGCATTACCAAGCTAGTTTTATATTTAAAACATTTTTCATAACTTGATGTCTTAACAAGTCCATCCTTGTTCTTACAGAAATTTAGTCATACGTTGATCAGGCGTAGGACAAAAAATATATAAGTACTTAGTACACTCATTTCAACAACCAGTGAAAATACTTGAAAACCTTTCCAAAAACGATATGGAAAATATCAACCCCATAAACTACCATGGATCGCATTTAACCCCATGATTGTGTCACCATCATGGCAAAATCATAAGAAAACTGTAGCATCAATACCCCTCGTGTAACAGTCCGATATTTTCAACCATTCGCATCCACACATGTCAGACTTGAATTGCTCAAAATACCGCATTGTAAATAAAATTTGGAAAATCTCAGAATATACAATAAATAATCAGAGGTCACAGACACAGAGTAAATAATAATGCAACGAAAGTAAAAAAGATAGTAGTTCATGAAGCTACTATATATAAATAAGATACATCAGAGTTAAACAAGATACAACAGAAGAATAACAAGATACATCAGGTACAAATCAAAATACATCACTGGAATCACTAAATACTAAAAGCAGACTAGATGACTGGATCTTCAATCAAATCTCCAACTTGGAAGGTGAGTCTTGAATGCTGAATCACTCAGTCTGACCCGAGCGTAAAGCAAAACACAAAACACTCGAATCAGGGTTAACATTCTTATATTAATAAATCCAACTCAAGTGAAATAACAAATGAAATACAAATAACTCAAAGGATGTTTGGGATAACCATCCTCTAAGAATCTGTTAAACTATTTACTATGTAGTAATATTTCGCTATTATAATAATGTCTACAGTAAAATAGACTTACTTTAAAATAGCGTTAAGGAGTGACCCAATATTCCACTTAACACATAATAGTCCCAGTAGTCCATCCAGTATCAGCGTATTTTCAGATCGGGAGACTACCCTAAATACTACATGGGCTATGGAAGAAAAACAAACTCGCAGTAAAGGCTCGGTATGGTAGGTGACACGGCACACAAGACAATGCCATGGTAAATATACCAATTACGCACACGGGCTGGCGGTAACGTAGCAGCCACTACGCCCACCTCAAAACACACTCCCAATCAAAATCGGAGGATGGCCATCAAATCAACCACAAGCATAGTATCGAAGAAGTGCGTCCAACCAGAGAAGCTACCCCTTTTGGCCCGAGATCGCTCCTGTCTTTGCCACCATAATCCAACTCACGGGAGTTGGGTCCACGTAATATACCTCAAGGACGTCGCCACCATCCTACTTCATTCTGGAAATTCCACCGCGTACACGATTGTCAAAGTGGTTTCGGTATCGACAGAGAGTATATCCATATCCGATCCCGGTCTCTTTGCCAACCAATCGTTATTATAACACCATGGCCATTTCAAAATAGTTTATATTTCAAAATCATTTCATTCAAAACTATATTCCTTTCAAAATAGTTTGTACTTCTAAACCAAAACCATTTGTATATCAAAGCCATAGTCAAATCAATATGATATCATTTCCATTTCAAATATATTTTCACCTTTCAAAAATCATAACACTTTCAAAGTTATAACTCTTTCGAAACCAAAATACTTGAAATCATTACACGTTGAAATCATACATTTCGAAATCATACATTTGAAATCATGGCACTTTCCTTTAATTCTTTATATTTTACAAATTTTCAAATCAACCTAAATTTTCAAATTTCCAATTTAATTCAATTAAATCAGTCAGTTTTAATTCAAAACCATTTCAAATCTTATAAATTTCAAATACAGATTTGATTCACAAAATAAACTATTCAATCTTTAGTATATTTCAAAGCTTTGATATCCCACATTTCAAAACTAAATTTTATAATTTCATATATCTCTTAATTCAATTTATTAATATTTAGTTTGAAATATTTACTTAATAAACTCAATATCATATAAATAAATTCAAATTTCAAGTAAACTAAATATCTTTCATACTAATATAAACTTCAAAAATTCATTTATCAAATAGATCAAAAATCAATTATCATTCAAAATTCACATTCTTTATCAAAATAAAGATCAAATCATTTCCAAACCATTTCAAAATATCAAAATATCATATCCTTTCATTACCTCATTATCAATTCATCATTTGAATTCAAATTCAAATATTGAAATTTAAATACCTTTTAAAATCCATTATTCATTTATATTTTAAATACCATTCCAAATCACATTTCAAAAATTCCATTAAAAATCATATATCGATTCCAAATCACTCGAATTCCAAATTCACATTTAATCAAATCTCAATTCCTTGATTTCAATTCAAATCAGTTTTTCAATACCATTTCAATTTATATAGATTTCAAACACAGACTTGAACCTTAAATAAACCATTTCAATTACCATATATTTCAAAGTTAAATATTCAAAAATTTCAAAGCTTTATATGTTCAACATTCCAAAACAAATTTCAAAAATCTCATATATATATATATATATATATATATATATCAAATTCACTTTAATATATATTTTGCTTTGAAATAAAATATGACATCATTTAAATAAATCCCAAATTTTAAATCATTAAATATCTTATTCAATTTATCTAACCTTGAAATATTTTTAAATCGTCTTAAACCAAAACCAAATTATAGAGTCATACCTTTAAATCTCCAATTCAAATTGATTTAATTAAAGATAATTCTCAACTATATACAATTCCAAATAAATTTTAAATCCATTTAAATTTAAAACTTATTTATAAACAATTTCTATATCAAATAAAACTATATATATATATATCTCCCCATAACCGTAGAAATCATTTCCAAAATTTCTATATATAGACCAACGGTGTCTGTATATAATTTTCTATCATATGATCAAGTGATACAGATATTTATCATTTCATTCTGCCATTTCAACTATATACGGGTATATATCATTTTAACTCGCAATCCCAAATTCAATTCAAATGAAAATCACTTGGGTTTACCATTTCAACCCATAACGATTTTCTCCTATTCTAAAGTCCGTTTGGGTATGTATCATTTCATCCCATAGTGAATTCTATACTAACAGAGAAATTGCAGAGTGATAACAGATATGAAAATATTATAACAGGTATATATCATCAATATAAATAACAGATAATGGTGTCAGATGTCACAGGTGAACAGATACAGGTAATAGCATATATATATAACAATGTAAATAAATAACAGCAGCATATTTCAATTGTCATTTCAATTGAAATCCAATTTAATACATAAAAGAACGTTAATAGTGATATTTCTCGCCTTTCGAGGCTAGAGATGAGATAGAATATGAAGTTGAGCTACGAATTTCACAGCTACGCTAGACGGACATGATTCGATGGAGAAAACAGGCACGATAGATGAAGCTAATAAATGGGAAACGATGAGAACTATCTGAATCGGTTTGATATAATAGTATATATATTGTTCTTATAATTATAAAATCAACATTCAAATTTTAAAACACTATTAATAAAATGAATACATAACTTATTATTTAAAATAAACAAACAACTTTCAAAATCTGGCATATAACTACAAATAAAACCTGCGGCTTGTAACATAATTATTATATTCAAATCTAATATATTATAATCTACAGCAATACATATATATTTTGACTAATGCATATAAAGTAATATAAAATAAAACTAATATAAACTTCTTCAACATAGTGAATATATATAAACACGTCAACAGACATATCTACTTTCTGTAGCATAAATTCAAGTCACAAATTCATATAAATAACTAACATATTATAAAATATAAAACTAACCTATATAAAATTATAACAAGTACTGCCATTTGTTTAAATACATCATATACAAAATATATGGGTCAACACACCAATTAGAAAGCAAACTGGATTTAAAACCATTGAGCAAGTAAAGTGGTCTTCTGGAAAGGAAAGAAAAATGCAAAAACTGAATTAGGCAAGTAAAGTCAAAACACACGTGTATAACCAACATCTTATATAATATTATAACTTTTCTCTTGGTAAACTTACTACACTTACAAAACTTTGATGTTGTAACAAAACAAACATCAAATTTATTTTAAAGTATTAACAAAATTTAGATAAGTACGTTAAAATGTAATGTGCGTATATGTTTACATGCATAGGCTACGTTTTCAGAACATATGAAATTTAGCCTTTTGAATCAATATGTGCCTTTTGGAATCAATAGTACATACAAAAAAAACTAACGTATATAAGATTATGAAAACCCGGTTTATAAACCGATGTGTAGTAAATTTTGAAAACATATATTGCCGAAATTATATAAATACTTGTACAACCAATAAACAGAAGTATAAACATCATACCTTCTAGCCAATAAAAATGTACATGCGAACAACTTAGTATAAATAAATAAATATGCAGAACAAACTTTATGCCCAGAAAATATACATACAAAACACTGCACTCATTATTAAATACAAAACATTCAAAGCTTTATGAACAACATATATTACATAATCGATTATATATATATATATAACCTTATATATATAAATATACAAACAGGTCATTTAAAACTATGTATACTATATACTCAAATAGACTAATGTAAAATCGTAAAAAAAATAATAACAACCGAAATATTTTATATATAACTAAGTGTATATAATATACTTACAACCCAAATAGAGCAAGTATAAATTACTATTTTATACACGTTACTGTGAAAGCTAATAAAAAAAATCTTAACACAACTCGTTTATATATATTAATATACTAGAATATGATGCCATATATGTGAATGCACATACCAATACAATGAAAGGAGAGCCGAGCATGGTGAGATGCTACTGCCACATGGGAAGGTGGCTGGAGTTGTTGTATGCAAGGCTTTGATGTTTGGAACATGGACTGCTTCAAGTGGACAGGGGGCATGGTCCAGCAAAAGTGAATGAAATAATTATTATTTTTATAAACGCAAGAGTAAAGGGTGAAAGCGGTTGCTCAGGAGATTAGTCTAGGCAGTCGGTGACTATGCCGAAGCTAAGCGCGGAGGTCTGGATGACATCAGCGAAAATGGTGGCTTGGTGGAAGAATTCCTTTTTCTTCTTTTTATAACAGAGATATGAAGTGAAGGAGTTGGGAAGGGCAAAAGAAAAAAAATGAATGAACGGCTTCATTTCAGAGGAAACGAAAAAAAATGAAATGGCCTATGTAATAAGAAAAAGTGGAATATGAAATGGCTGATAATAAATATCTGGGAATATGAAATATAAATGGCAATTGGTTTAAACGGTGGAAGGTGAAATGGTGTAAGAAACCAAAACCCACAAACTAGTTACCGATAAAGTTACCATTTAAATATATTCCGCTTCGTACCGAACTTCAAAACACAGAATTGAATATACCATAGAGATCAGCACGACGAGACAATCAAAGCGGTATACAGATATTAGTGATACGATTGAATTATAAAAATTCAAATTTTCTACTAGCGGAAAATGCGGCAAAAACGCAAAAAAATAAGATCGACGAAGCTAAAGAAGTCCGAATTTGAAAAACGAAAAACGACGCCTCAGTCAAAAGATGATTTAGAATTTTTCTATGTAAAAAAAATTCAGGTTTGGAAAACATTTTATAAATATTAACTGATATAAATTGAAATAGAATTACACAATAAAATAAACTTTCATATTTTCAGATGAAAATTTACCAACTGCTATGTTAAAACAGACGTATTCCAAATATTATATTTTTATTTCAAAATTTCAAAATTTAAAATTTCATAAAAATTCAATTAATTAAATAAATAAAACCACTAAAATTTACGGGCCGTTACACCTCGACTTACGCCATGGGAACACCATGGTCCACAACTATACAAAGGTTGCATTGCTATCACAACAAAGCCATAAGTAGTCTGTAGGCAATCTCTGCCCTTCGAATTACGCTATCAAATGAAACTATACTACATAGATCGCAGCTACACAAAGGTTGCGTCACTATCCCAGTGAAACCAAAAGTAGACTACATGCAATCGCTGCCACCCGAATTACGCTATGGAACCAACCATATAGATTGCAATCTACTGATGTTACGTCGCTATTCCAACGAAATCAAACGTAGATTGTAGGCAATCACTACCACCCGAATTACACTATAGGACTACGATAGAATGCAGTTACACAAAGGTTACATTGCAATCACAGCAAAACCCAATGTAATTGTAGGTATTAGCACCTCTCGACTTACGCTACCTAAAAAAGAATCACCAGGAACTCATGAGTTTTGTCCGGACGTCCTCTAAGATCCCCATTCTCATTGAACCCACCCTGTGGATTCCTAGGCAGAACCAACCGGTGAATCTCCCACTCTAAGTTTCGACTTTCATGGGGGTGCCTTTCCATACTTTTGTCTCAAAACATATCATACTATATATATAGTACCTTTCAAATCATACTCTTTATATGTATCACATATAAACTTTATCTATACAAAATCAATATCTTCAAAATCGACAGCTTTCAAATTTGGTTTACCCAATTTCAAAAATCAACTAGTTACCAAAATCGAATGTCTTTAAATATCAATAGGTTCCAAAACTATCACTGTGATATCCCGGAATTTCAAACCAAATTTAAATGTGATAATCTCCATTATAAATCAATTAAAATTGTTATTTTAAAACAATAATAATAAATTATGTTGTATATATATATATAGATTTTATTATATACAAATAGAATTGGATTTGTTAAAATTATAGATATATATCAAATTTGATTTTTAAATTGAATTTGAAATTTAATTTGAATTTGGATATTTAAATTGAAATTCAAAACATAGTTATTTATATCTTAAATCATGCTTTGGTTTTAAAACGTATTTTCATGATTTTATTTAAAACATAAAATTGATTTATATTAATTTTTTTAAAGAGATTTATTTATATAAATTAAATATGTATTTATAAATTGGAAAATTAATTTTAAAAGCTTCTAAAAATCTAATTTTGCATGAAGGATACATGTGTTAACTTGTAATCACTCCTAATAACATGTGTTAAGAAATTAAATGAGTTTAGTGACTAGTGTCACATTTTATTTTCTTTAATTTTAATAAATCAAAAATTAAATCTATATAGCCTTACTTCATCTTCTTTATTCATTTTTATCCCATTTCATTTTCTAAAAGCAAAAGAAATAAGCCATTAATTTACAAACCTGAAAATTTTATCAACTTCCACCTTTTCAACCAAAAATTAAACATAGAGTCAAGTTCATTTCAAAAATTCTAAGAACAAAAGTTGTAACCATTTTACAAATCAGAGAGGAAAAATACCAAAACCTGTAGAACAAATTCCAGTAAAAGCTTAAACCAAGAAATTCAAAGCAATGAAGCAAATCTGCAGTAAGTCTTCACGTATTAGGAAAAAATCATCAGGAAACATTCTCGGATTTAAAATCAAATAAAGCAACTTCAATTCAGGCATTCCAGTTACAACAGATTTCAAGCAAATTTTTTCAAAACTCTCCGGTTTTAGCTCTGCTTCGAAACAAGTTTCAGGTGAGTAAACATATATACTAAACAGGTTTAAGAAAGTTAATGTGCTGCATGTGATTTCAGTGATAAAATTTTAGCCTGCATGTGTGCATATATATGTGTGAACTTCTATGTATATGAATGTTTGAATCTGTGCATGTTGGATTGTGTTTATTCATCTCTATTTAAAAATACAAAGTACAAATTTGAATAAAATTTCAATTCCTCTTATTCTAATCTTTGTTAGGCTAGGGTATTTAAACAAAATATGTTCGTTTATGATTAAACTAAGATTTAAAAATATTTTTAAGTTTAATAAATAGAAATATTATTTGGAAAAAAAATAAAAGAGCAGAGGAACATTGGTTTATGTTAAAAATCAAATACAACAATTTGTAAATTCATTTATATAATCTGAATTTCCTTTACAAAATATGATTTTTAATGCAAAAATCTCGAATTTTATTTGAGTTTTGGATTCACATTTCTGAGATGATCAAAATTGGAGGATGGGTCAATTTACGGCGATTTGATGATCAATCGACCTCGGGATTTTTGTCGAAGATGTGTTGTCATCTGGGGGTGTCAAGAAAAATGGCGATGGCGATGTTCGATCGCGGTGGCGTCGGCTGTAGGAGGAACTAGGGTTTAAGGGTTGCGAGATAGGTGTTTGGATTTTGGGTTTGTTCGCATTCGTCAACGCATCGAGCTTCGTCGGGCTTGGAAGGGATGTACCGGAGACGTGGACGAAGGTGTGGGCGAAGTCACGGTGGTTCTGGTGGTCGGGATTGCTGTGACGAAGTGGTTTCTGGTGAGGTCGTGAATTTCCAGTTTCGACCGGATGTCTCGAATTTGCTTTTGGCTTCGCGACGTTTGATTGAGGGTTGGATTCAAACACATGGTCGATCGCCGACGTGTGGAGCGAGTCGCCAGAGGAAGCCACGTCGTTGATGGCCTGTGCACGTGCACGGCATCAGGTTTCATGTCAGGAGATTTGGATCGTGAGCAACTCGAAGTGATGTTCGAGTAGGATAAGAGTTGCCTCGGGTTGGAACCCATGTTCGTGAGTTTGTTTTTTTCCAGTTTGTTTTAAGCTTAAGTTTAAACTTAAACTAAACTAAAAAAAAGGGAGAGAAGTAGGTGAGTATCTGGAGTCAGTACTCGAGTTAGTAGCGGGTCGAACGTAAAGTTAGGTTGTTGTTTTAAAGGGATTTTGAAAACTAGTTTTAAAATTTAAAATGGTTTAAACTTCTATATGATAAATGTTTAAAAACTATTTGATTAAAGAAGTTTTATACTGTTAACTAAAATTTGAGATGCTTAAGTATTCTTTTAAAAACTTAACTTTTTCAAAAAGGTAATTAAATACAAATTAAGATGAGATGTTTTAAACATGTATTAATTTTAAGTAATTAATGAAATTGTTTTATTTTGGAAGTTAGTTAAGTTTTTATGATTAAAGATTACTTTAATTAATAAGGTAATTAAAGTTAAATTAATTAATAATTTTGGATTAATTAATTTATAAAGGTTTAGTTAATTAATTATGGATTAATTAATTGTTAATTAAGAATTAATTAATTGTTAATTAAGAATTAATAAAGAAATTAAGTATTAATTAATTTATAATTAGAGGTTAATTAATTAGATAATTAAAGATTAATTAATCAATGATTAGTAATTAATTAAGTGATTAATTAATAATCAAAAATTAATTAATTAAGTATTAGGGTTAATTAATTAAGTAATTAAGCATTAATTAATTTATAATTAATAGTTAATTAATTAATAATTAATAATTTATTAATTAAATGATTAAGGTTAATTAATTAAGTAATTAAGATAAAATAATTTGAAATTAATTAATTAAGTAATTAAGATTAATTAACTGTTAATTAAGGATTAATTAACCAGTAATTAAGAATTGATTAATTTATAATTAAGTTTTATTAATTAATAATTATGATTATTAATTAATAGTTAAAGGATAACTAAATTAATTAATTAAAGATTAATTAATTAATTATGAGGTTAATTAAGAAGTGATTAATTAATTAAATGATTGTAATTAATTAATGATTGATTAAGCAAGGTTAAGTGGTTAATTCTTAGGTAATTAATTTAATTTAAATTAACTAAATTAGTTATAGTATGGATTAAAAATGCTTGCTTATGGATGATTGTTTTGAATAGAATGTCTGGATTTGGTTGATATATATTGGATCATGATCTATGATATTCTGTGATGGGATATTGAATATATCTATGATAGATGTATGTTATTATCTGTGGATAATGCTGTGTGAATTCAGTATTTTAAATTGAATTGAATTGTTTAAATCTTTAAACAACTTGACATTTAAGATACGTTTGGATTTCAATGAGACTGGGATCGAAAATCAAGATTGACTATCCGAAAACCACATCGATCCAAGTTAAACGATAGGCCGTGACATCTCAAGTGAAGATCGAGATGAAGATTCAGGATGCAAGGGTTATTGTCATTAACTCTGAGGGTGATTCCAAAATGAGTGTAATAAAATACGCCTTCGGTTTCGTTCGAACCCGGAACGAACTTGTATGGATCGAATGCTTTTAAAACATTGTCAGGTGGACGATGAGCATTCTAAGATAGATGTGTTCTATAAAGGTAGTCGTAGCCTCAAGCCTCATCAACCGAGAATGGCTAAAACAGGGGAGGTGCAGCAAGGTTAAGTGGGTAGCACCCAAGTAGGACAAGATTTACCCCTGTCTAGAGGTCCCTTTTATTTCGGCTGTGTAGGAAGTTGTTGGCCACAACTACAGGGTTGTCATGTTCGGGATTGTCCAGTAAGGGATGGTTCCGGGCTTGTGTTGCAGGGGATTTGGGGGTGGATCCTCGGTACGGTGATCTAGGCCTCGTACTGTGACGATAGGTACCCCAATATTCCTGCCATTGATAGAAACCCATTCTTCCTACGCGCCCTTACGGTTTTGAATGTATAACCCACTTTATGGCTAGTATGTTGGAATTTAATGAATGTAACTTTTTCAGCTATGTGAATATTTATTTGAAAACCCTAGACCCTATTATAATATCACTGGATCTCCTAAAATATGATTTGGTTAGCGTAAGGTAAAAAAATACCCGTGTTTATATGTGGGGAGTCTTATGTGATACCTTTTGTTTTCAAATGATTTTTGAAGGTTAAACAACTTTAACCTGTTTACTCACACCAGGCTCATGTCTGACCCCGAGTTTATTTTGTTTTTCTTAGACTCTTGGGTACTCAAATTTTTATGAGTAGCCAAGTGATCAAGTTAGGATTGTCTAATGTTTGGAAGCTTGGAGCTGGAGCCCAAACGTATCTATCCATCTCTATCCGTTGTGTTGTGACTTTTGGAAGTTGTATTTTGGATGTAATGGTTAGGAAGACCCTTATAACTATCTAATGTAATGAAGTCGTATTATTTTGTGTACTCTGATATGTAAAACTATGTAATGGATATGTGTAGTATTATATTTTGATTCGTTTTCGCTGTTAGATTCTGATGTTGTTGTTCTTATTTCTTTCTATCTTTTCTATTTCTATCTCTTTCTTTCTTATTGATGATACGTCTTTCTGCGGAATGAAAGACGAGTCATCACAATCACAATTTCATATGCATATAAGATCATTCCTTCTACTCGAATAATTCTAGAGCCAATAATTTCTGAGTCCGCTTCGTACTTATATAAACTCTATTTAGTATTTCAAATATCTTTCAAAGATTGTTTCTTTCTGGTTATAAATTCAATAATGGGAGTTTGAATATATGATTAATATTTATAACCTTATTTAGGCCAAATCAAATTTCCAAGTTCGATTACAAAGTTATTAGTCGAATTTCTTACCTCTTATAAGGTAAATTTCAGTTATGGTAACTATTAAATTTTCAATTTTAAAATCATCATATTTTATCAAAATATACTATTTCACTTTAAAATCATTTTTGCCTTAATATCTCGATTTTGGTTCGAATTCAGAATTGCTTTGAATTTCCATTTGGGTTATAACTTCAATTTGACCCAATTTGTATTTAAATTCATGGTTTTAATATAATTAATTTCCACTCTGACCAGTTTGAATTTTGAAAATAGCTTGAATAGATTTAAAATAGTTAAATAGTTAATATAAGATAGTTTGAGTTTTAAAAAGAATGGTTTGTATAGTAAAATAGCTTGAAAAATCAAAATAATCTGAATATTTAAGAAGATAGATTTAAAACAGTTTATATTAAAATAATTTATTTGGAAATAGTTTCAAAGTCAAACAAATTCATTTCCTAATCTTCCAATTCAAATCGATTTCAATTTCCATTTCCATTTAAATTAATTCAACCTCGATCCCAATTTGAATTAACTTCGATTCCCATTCTAATTCAAATCAATTTCCATTACAATTCCAATTAATTCAATTCAATTCCAAGTTGAATTAATTCCAATTCAATTCTGAAATTTAAACCATTTCGATTTACATAAATTCGAGTTCGATTTTCAAAATGTCGATTTAAATCACTTAAACCAAATTAACCTTCAATATTCAATTTATTCAAATCTTTAAAATAATACAATTTCGAGCCCAATCGAAATATCCATTTAAATTACTTTTACATGGATATATTTCAAGGTTCGAGTGAGAGTTCAAATCTTTTTTAAAACGGATCAATTTTCGAAATTCCATTGATTTCCCAATATAACTTCAAAATTTTAAACCCGATTCTTTAAATAATTCCGTTGACAAGTCCATATTTTAACATTTCAAATTTAAGTTCAAAATGATTCCATTTCCGTAAATTTAATTTTTTTCCTAAAATCAAAATCATTTAAATAGTTTCAAATCAAAGTCTTATCTCTATTTAATTTCAGGAATGGATATATATCATTTCAACCTATTTCTTACTTTATTCGAAATAATTTGATTTACAATTTTATATATACTGTAAATAACATACATGATGATAGCATGATATATCAATGTAAACAAACATCCAAATTATTTAAAACATCAACCAACAGCATCCATCACAAATTTCCAAAATTCAAAACCCGTTTTATTTCAAAAATCATTTTGAAATCATTCTTACATAACTTCTTTTGCACCTCTTATCAAATCTATACCTTTTCTTTCACAATTTAATTCATTTAACTTCCATAAATTAAATTTTAATTTCACCTAGAAATTTCTAATTTTAGGTTACAAGTTTAAAACTTATTTAGCTTGGCCTGAGTTAAATTCCCAATTCGTTTAATCCATTTAACCTTCTTAATATAAATTTTTACCTCCCAAATTAAAATCTCTTATTAATATCACTTCCCACCTATAAGTTCAAAAACATACTTTCCTTTTTGGTTATACTTCTCATTCCTAAGGTGATTCCAGAATTCAACACCCAGTACTTATTTCAAGTTAACTTTGAAATCATTTATATATACACACACATATATCCCATTTACATACCAAATCACATTTTTTTAAAATTTTAAACAATCCTTTGTGACGACCTGCCATTTTGGATAGTTTTGAATCGACGATAAACCACACATGTCAGATTCAACCCATACAAGAGAGTAGATTGTTATTAGGGTGAATGATAAAAAGCAGAGAAAGAAAAAAATAGAATCTCGCAGCGAAATGACAAATATAATAATCAAATAACAGTTCATGAAGCTGTTTACAAAACATTTGATTATACTTATACAACACAGAATCAGAGTTATAGACAATAGAGAATAAATATACAAATGCAGCGGAATAGTGTGAATGCAATGGAACAAATATAGTAAATAATAATAGTACAAATCTTCATCTTCGTCCTCTAGAAATAAGGTCTTCAAATCCTGAAATGCTCGGGCTAACCCGAGCGAATTGAAAGGACAACACACTCGAGTCGGAACTAAAAGATCTTATGTAAGTTAAATCAACGGTAAAATATAAGTGGTTGGCATCAGAGATGTTTATGGAGTTTGACATCTCCTATCCAGTGTCAACGTGAGTGCAATAACTTAAGAGATGTTCGGGATTCACACCTCCGTATGATCCGTTAAACTATCTATTATGTAGTAAAATACGCTATTATAATAGTGTCTACAATAAAGTAAAATATTAAAACAGCGTTAAGGCGTTACCCATATCTCCCTTAACACATTTAATATGTCGTAGTCTATACAGATATTGTAAACTTCACCCATAGGTGGGCTATCAGGGAGCACTCCATAGGTACGACACAAAACAAACTCATAGAAGGCGCTTTAGCTCATGTGAACATGGCACTCGAGGCAATACCAGGATAGATATACCAATTGCAGATCCGGACTAGTCGTAACGCATAGCAGCTATTACTGCCCACCTCGGACACACTCCCAAATCAAATCAAAGGGTGGCCACCAAATCAATCACAAAATAATAGAATGGTATCGAAGAAATATGCCCGTTAGGAGGAATGGCCTCACTCGGCCCGTCATAGCTCCTGTTTTAGTCACATCTATGCTGACTCACGGGAGTTAGGGTCACATCATACCTCATACAGAAATCGCTCACCAAACCATCAAACTTTATTTCCGGAATCTCCACCACATACACAGTTGTTAAAGTGGTTTTCGATATTGGCAGACAGTATGACAATTTTCGATGTTGGTCTGTTTAACAACCAATCACTTATTACACACCGGATGGTTCTTTTATATTTTTAAAACCATTTCATAATTGATGTCAAAAAATCATATTCAGTTCAAACCATATCACTTTCGAATTTATATTCACTTTGAAATCATTTTCACCTTTGAAATCATATCGTTTCCAAAATCATAATTCCTTTCGAAAAAATCATATTTCCAAAATAAGGTGAACCTCATTTCAAAACCATCATATTCAAATAAATACGACATTTAAATCCCAACTTAGGTTATAACATCATTTAACCGTATTTTGCTTTTGAACCAATGAATTTGAATACAAACCCTTCCACTTTACTTAGTTTGAGAATTTTAAAAATCGTTTAAATAGTTATAAATGGTTAAAATACTCTAAAATAGTTTAATTATAGATTAAAAATACTTTTAAATTGATTTAAGATAGATAAATAGGATTTAAAATAAATTAAATATAATTAAAGTAGAATAAATAGCTTTAAAATAAATTAATTAGATTTAAAATAAATTGAATGGTCTAACTATTTTAAAATAAATTACATTGGTTTAAATAGGTTAAAATAATTTATATAGTTAATATAGGTGAAAATAGTTTAATAATTTGAAAATCTTAATAATTAGAAATTTTAAAATGGTATATGTTTAGAAGTTTACATTAAAATATGAATTAGAAGTTAACATTAATTTTAAACTATTTATTTATTTTCAACATATCTGAACCATTTAAATTTCCAAATCAACAAAACCCAGTTTCAATCTTTTAATTCCAACTCTCAAATAATTATTAAATTCTATATTGCTTTCAAACCACGTTTGAAATATCAATTTAAATTACTCAAATTCCAATATATTTTGAAGTTATATTTCAACAAATTTCAATATTTCAATTTCGCCAAACTTTACTTATATCCAAATTCAACTTTAAAATTTCAATTTAGTTTCGTTAAACAATTCCTTTAAACCAATTCAAATTTCAACACAAACTTGGTTTTCAATAATAATTCAATTTATATGAATCAAATTCTTATTTCCAAATATCATTTAACTAAATTCAAAAATTAGAGATTTTAAAATCATTTAATTTAACAAATCCAGTGTCCATATATAGTTCTCTACCCTAAGGTCAAGTGATACGGATATTTATCATTTCAATCCGTAATTTAAATTTTACGGTTATATATCATTTCAAACCACAATCCCGAATTAAATATTAAAATCCATAAAATCATTTGAGTCTATCATTTCAACTCATAACGATTTTTCCCTAATCTACAGATCATTCGGGTATATGTTATTTGAACCCATAACTTTTTCCAAATAAAACTAAGGGAACTTGCAGAGTGATAACAAAATATAAATCAAACATATCATTTAATAATGATTCAAACATCCATCACAATCATCATCCAGTTCAACCAATGAATATCAATAATTAACAGATTATTATTTACAGGGAATTAACTAGCAATTTAAATTCAAAATAAATGAAATGTCTATTTAAGAATAGCAATTTAAACAGACCGAACAGCCATAAATAAATTTCTAATCACATTATAAATTTAATTTAACAAACATAAGAGATTTTTGAAGTTGTGAGTGGGTTAAACACTCACCTTTGAACTTAAATCCAATTTAGGGTTCAAATTCAAACGATCTCAGAATTCGTCCAAACCAGCATCAAAATGTCTAAAATTTCAACGCGATGCCGGCAAAACGTACCATGAGTGAATCTGACCTCATATGTAAAAGTTATTCTCGTTAGAAGATTTGAAAATGAAATTTAAATAAAAAAAGAAACTACCTAATAATAATGAGACACGTCAACACTTCCTCTAAGAAACCCTAGCGTGAGCTTGATCATGCGCAATTCGACATAGCCGCCAACTCTCGGTCTACGATCCTATCCCGTTGGCCTGCCGCGATGTACCAAACCACTCTCCAAGCGGCGTTGCACTACCTGAAACCTCTTAGCCTCCTCCGGCCCAAATCAAAAATTCCCCACGATCTAGCCATTGGAACGAAGAACGAGCCATGCCGATGGATAGAGCGCGACACTCTCCACACGATGGTATCATCAATTTAACGGTCCATCGTTGTTAATCGGAAGCTTATGGACGGCCGAGAATTAATCATCAAATTCCAACCACACAGAAATCCGAATCGAAAAATAGACTGTAGATTTGAATTGCGCTCGTCGAGTGCTTGGAATTGATATGTAAATCGATATATGTTGAGGAGTTTAAATTTTCTTATTTGATTTTGATTTTGATTTGCAGTTTGAGAATTAGGGTTTGTAGCCATTGAGAAGAGAGAAGCAGATGGAGTACGTTAAGATAAATGGATTAAGAAATAGATAGGGTTTATAATAGGATATTTATAGGCAAAGCTGAAAATCAAAAGAATGGGTTAGATTGGTTTGGAAAGTTGAACGATAAACGACCCATAAGCTCGTTTCATTCCCGAAACGAAAATGGGCAATCATATATATCAAAATAGATATTTTGGATAGTTTTAAACTCGATGGAATAGGTTTCAAGTCCTAATTCCATCGTATGAAGAAGTTATGTTAAAATCGACTTATTTCAAATTGATTTCAATTAAATTGATTTCTAGGCGTTTCGAGCCCATACGATCAAATGACAAATCCGATCATTATGAAATTTAAAATCCAATAATAATTCACTGTTACGGATCTAATGAAACTAGTTTCATCGAAATCCGAGTCAGTGGCCAAAATGGCTATAATTTAGTTAATTAATAAATTAATATTAAATTAATTAAATCACTTTCAACTCAAATTTAATAAATCACAATTTCTATCATTTTGGCTTACTTAGTAATTTATAATCCTTTATAAAAAATTCTATATCAATTTATTATTGAATATTGCATAATTTTCAGTGTTAAATTTCAATTTCAATAAATTCAGTAATTATAAATTAAATTTCCAATAAATTCATTTATTTGATTTTCAATCCTGTTATTAAATCAATTATCATCTTATGGATATAATTAACCTTGGTTTATGTCTTAGTACATTAGTATTCTCTAATTCCATCTTAATTCTCATTAACGTAATATTTAATTACATTTAGTTGCAATAAATCTATTTATTATAGCTTAAATTCAAATAAATTGATCAGAATTGATTTCAATTCTTTTTGTTCAACCCATTTGCTTACATTAACGTAATATTTAATTATATTTATTGCAAATTGATTTCCAGTTTAATTTAATAGACTAAATAAATAGATAATTTATAATAATTGTCACAATTAACCTTTAATCATATTTATAAGTTTATTACCTACAAATTAATATGGTAATCACTTACATAATACTAATTTTATTCAATTACCATTTATTATACTATTTCATACATTAATCCACTATTTACATTTGTTTTCCTCTATTCATTTTATAACCAAGTTATAAAATTTACAATATTTCAATAAATTGGAATTTCATAGAAATGGTTAATAATTAACTTACATTAATATTGCTACAATTCATTCTAGTTATTATTTTCCATTAATAAACCACAAATTTTTATTTCTTCCAATATTAAATAAAGAAAATTATTAAATTAACAAATTTAATATCGAAAATTATGGGTCGTTAACACTTCCCCACTCAAAACTTTTCGTCCCCGAAATGGAAAAAAAAGGGAAAAGAAGAAATTTAGAAATCAATATTTTATTCAGAATATTAAATTGTATATACAAATAAATTAACGAAATAAATAATTTAAATAAAATATATCTATTTATAACCATTAAATCCTTTTATATTCAAGTTAACAAAAGTGCGAAAAATATTTCATAAAATTTTTCTAAATCCAAAATTCACGGAAAATTTCGAGAGAGTCTCCTTTGTACGGAGAGGTCTGGAAATAATAATAATATCAATAATAACAATATATATCATAAATTTTCAAAATAATATATCTCAACAGCGGGAAAAACAATATAATATTACTAGAAAACCGTAATCCAAGAAGGTACCTATTTGTCGGGAAAATAACGCTTAATTATGAAACCAAAAGCAGAAGCAATTGCTTTCATAAACTGTATTTCACTTATATAATCCAAAGAAGTTAATGATTACGTAAGAGAGAGTTTATATTGTTTTAGTAGATAACAAAACAAACCATTACAACATTACAACAATCATTTGCAACCAAAGCATACAACCATCACATGAAATCAATGAAATCAACCATCCATCCATAGCAATCAAACAAATGGTTTGTTTGGGTTTAGACACCTTTAATCGTATAGAATGACAAACAACTACTAAGTATACCATACATTCAACGGTCTTAGATAAAACTAAATAGATTATTCATACATCCTAAGCAATTTGGAGTATCTTTACCCAAACAACGCATAAGCCATCAAACAACAAATTCCAAATATTATTCAAGTTTATTCTTATTAGTTTTCTTACACAACATTTGCTGTTTATTTTTCTCTTTCACAGATACAAGGGTTATTTCTTTAATTACATTTACCTCTCACAAATTCACTTCCCATTCATTCATATATACTTAATTACATCTATTTACATTCATTTATTTACATACATCGTTTACTTTTTCTTACATATGTTATTTACATTTTCTTACATATGTTACTCATACACCGAATTTTGAACATAAGTAAATCAATTCTTAAAGTACTACATAGATTTCTTTGTAGATAATTTCACATTCATTCAAATAATTCTTACCTTCAGTTATTCTCATTCATTACATATAAAATTCATTTCTCATTTATGTTTTTTCCATTCAATTATTTATAATGACGAATGAATCCATTATTCAAGTTTTGCATACCTTTTTATTGTATTTTAGTTCACATATATAGATTTTGTACTTGATTTCTATTAGATATTTATATCCATTTGTGCATAAGTTCACACTTAAGTTTCTTACTTTTTAATTTACATTCACTTCCCTATGTAATATCATTGAATAACAAATCTATTTTTATCCTCATTTCAACTTTTCTAAAGTTATAGCAATTAAGCTTTTATATATTATTCATTTTAATTATTCACTTTAATTATCAATGGCTTGAAACATTAACTTAAGTTTATAATCATTTACTTACAATATTCACTTTTCTATTACATTTAATTAGTAGCATTTAAATTATAACTTAAGTTTATAACAATTATAATATCAAAATTTCTTATTTACAAAAGTAATTCCATTGAACACTTGCACTACGTAAGTTTTATTGCATAATATTCCATTACATGTTCTTATTCAACATTACAACTTATAATCTTTTGATAAGTTATATATATATATATATATATATATATATATATATATATATATATATGTTTCTAAGAATGAAATTGACTATTACACAAGTTTATGTCATTTATTTTGATTAACAAAAAGGTTCAAAAATCTTATCTTCAGGCTTTCCATATCACTTTTAATTTACAGTTTACCAATTCCAAATTTCTTGTATATTTCGTTTATAACTTAGCATTTAATTTTCTTAATTTCATTTAGAAGTTCCAATTATTAAATAGTTAAAATTTCATTTCATTACAATAATTGAAACTATTAATTAACAGAAACTTAAGAACGAAATACCGGCTTCTCTTTCAAATCATTTAAAATTATATATATATATATATATATATATATATATATATATATATATATATATCATATCTTTTTATATGTATCAAATCATATTTGAAAATAAAAATTAAGATTTATCTGTCAAACAAATATGTAGTTAACTACTACAACAGTCTTCCCACCTTTAAACTCGAAAATGAGTGTCGATGATGCGTGCACTCATCATCGAAATTATTTTCCAACGATAGAGAGAGGAGTACAGAACTTATTTCTTTCCAAAGTTCTTTCAAAATAGTTCCGTCAAATTATATTGAAATATTAAATCAGAAAATACTTTTAACTAATACAAATATTATATTCCAAAATCTTTTGAAAGAAAAATTCAAAATCACGGAACTTAAATTCTAAAATTTTCCATTTATATTTATTTTATTGGTAAATCCTATTTCACAAACAGCATTTATAAACTTCACTACCTAACGAAAAAATATATATAACAACCAACAATATCATTTAGAAAATTTATTATTTTATATACAAAAATGTATAATATGCAATATTATTGCATTCACCAATAAAACAAATATTACATCGGTGAGTCCTATCGAGTGTTTAGAAATACCTGTCAATCTCATAGCGTCCCATGTATCGACTAGAATTTATAAATACTAAACAGAACAAATTAACATAATATGAAAACCTTTTATAACACTGGCAAATACGCTCTCTCATATATATACACTCAGCGACTCATTCTTGGGTATTACTACCCTATTCTATATGAGTCAGACCCCACAAAGCTAAGGTTATCGCTAAACCAAAGCTATGATACCAACTGTAACGACATGCATTTTTGGACAGTTTTAAATCGACGATAAACCAAACACGTCAGACTCAACCCATACAAAAGAGCAGATTATTATTGGGGTGAATAAGAAAAAGCAAAGAAAGAAAAAACGAAACAAAATCTAGCAATGGAATGACAAAATATAATAATCTAATAACAGTTCATGAAGCTGATTACAAAATATTTGATTATACTTATACAACACAAATTAGAGATATAGACAACAGAGAATAAATATACAAATGCAGCGGAATAGTACGAATGCAGTGGAACAAATATAGTAAATAATAGTAGTACAAATCTTCATCTTCGTCCTCCAAAAATAAGGTCTTCAAATCCTGAAATGCTCGGGTTGACCTGAGCGAATTGAAAGGACAAAATACTCGAGTCAGAACTGAAAGATCTTATGTAAGTTAAATCAACGGTAAAATATGAGTGGAGTGATATCAGAGATGTTTACGGGGTTTGACATCTTCTATCTAGTGTCAAAGTGAGTGCAATAACTTAAGAGATGTTCGTGATTCACACCTCTTAAGGATCCGTTAAACTATCTTCTATGTAGTAAAATACACTACTATAATAGTGCCTACAATAAAGTAAAATATTAAAACAATGTTAAGGCATTACCTATATCCCCCTTAACACGTTTTATATAATTCCGTAGTTTATACAGAATTGTAAACTCCACATGTAAGTGGGCTATCAGGAAGCACTCCATAGGTACGACACAAAACAAATTTGTAGAAGGCTCTTTAGGGCATGTGGACACAACACTCGAGGCAATGTCAGGGTAGATATACAATTGCGGATCCAGACTAGTGGTAACGCATAGCAGCTACTACCACCCACCTCAGACACACTCCCACATCAAATCAAAGGGTGGCCACCAAATCAATCACAAAATAATAGAATGGTATAGAAGAAATGTGCCCAATAGGAGGAATGACCTCACTTGGCCCAGCATGGCTCTTGTTTTAGTCACACCTATGCTGACTCACGGGAGTCAGGGTCATGTCATACCTCATATAGAAATCGTTCACCAAACCATCCTACTTCATTTCTGGAATCTCCACCATGCACACAGGTGTTAAAGTGGTTTTCAGTATTGGCAGAGAGTATGACAATTTTCGATCCCGGTCTCCTTAACAACCAACTGCTTATTACCCACCAGATGGTTCTTTTACATTTTTAAAATCATTTCATAATTGATATCAAAATATCATATTCAGTTCATATCATATCACTTTGGAATTTATATTGACTTTGAAATCGGATTCACATTTGAAACCATATCGTTTCCAAAATCATAATTCCTTTTAAAAAAACATATTTCCAAAATAGGGTGAACCACATTTCAAAACCATCATATTTAAATAAATATGACATTTTGTGACGACCCGGAATTTTCGAGCATTTAAAATCGGAATATTTAATTGATTTTAAATATTCAATAGAGTAATTTTAACTTGAATTACGAATATCACAATTTATTTGATAATTTAATTATTAAATTAAATAATTTGAAGTTGAGTAAAATGTTGAATCTGGAGTTTTAAGCCTGTTGAAAATAAATTGAATGCTTATGAAATTTATATTGATAATACTGAAGACAATAGAAGTGTTAAAATTGAAATTAACAGTGATCTGTTCAGTTCTGAAATTTTATCGTTTTAAATTGAATTTAAAAATAGCCTTCCGAGGCACAGCCTCGGAATTTAACGAAACCTGTTCCATTGGATCCGTAATATTATATTATTATCGGATTTCAAATTTCGTAGCTTTCGGAATTATCGTGTGATCGTACGAGATAAAAATGCCTAGACAATACTTATTGTTTTAATTTAAATATAATATATTAGGTCACAAAGCAAATCACAGTCGCCCTACGTTTCTTTTGCCGACCTATTCTCCTCTGTCTTCTGAAGCAAGCCAACACTCACCTTCCCCAACACGTTTTTTTAATACCTACAGCCGAATAAATAAACAAGTCTTTCTCTTCTAAATCCTAATTTTCTTCCCAATTCGTAAAAAAAAAAATCGGCCGAAGCCTTTGCACAAAATAATAGCGACGAGTAGGAAACTAGGGCTGAGTTTCTCGTCGTCTTTGTTCATCGGTAGGCAGCGGCGCCTGAAGGAAAGTTGTTGAGGATGAGGAGGGCTATCCACTGACAAAATTTGATTGCGTAACTTTTCTTGAGGTGGCGGGGAAAATGGAGAAGATCGACGATGGGTTTTGGATTTTTTCTAAGCGTCGGCAGCGAAATGGAAGGTGCGATCAGCGCCATGGAGCTCGCCGTAGCCAGGCGCATCGATGGACGTCTGCAGGTGGTGGTCCGATCATCGATAATGGCGGCGGCGTGGATGAGTTCGAGCAATCGAAGATGGAGTCAACAGCGCATGAAGGGTCCGGTGACTAGAGCTTCGGCGAGGTTAAGGTCGGGGATTCGAGCTGTAAGGTATTGTTATGGGTAATTGATTTAATTTGGTTTTTGGATTTGGGTGGTTAACCTTGAGAATAACAAATTGTAGTACAGGAAGATATTACAGTAAAATATAAGCATGCATGTCTTAATTTAATTTTATGTTTAGAATCCAGAATAGATTTTATATGGGAAGGATTTTTGAAAGAAATATATAGGAACTTTAGATAATTGAAAAGTTTATATAAAATTAAATTGTTGAATCGATATAAATTAAAATCTTAAAATATATTTAGTTTTAAAGGAAGTAAAAATAAATAAAGATACATTTTCACATTTTTATTTACTAGTTTATTTTAAATGATATTTGGGAGATTAACTTATAAGGCACCGGTTTCACAACCATTTTACAACATACTTGGTTTTTTATAAACACTGCCACCATCATATCATTAAGCAATCTCATACTTGGTTTTTTATAAACACTGCCACCATCATATCATTAAGCAATCTCACATATCCATATCAATATACATATCCAAACTTATCAATATATTATCCAAATCACAAATCTATACCAAACAACCAACTTGCATTCATATATCATCCAAACAACATGACATTCCAACATGGCAAAACTACAATTTCACAACATATAGATCATTAAAAAAATGTTGTTTTTTCTTTCCAAAAAATATTAGTTTCACCCACCGAAACTTTTCTAAATCAAAATGAATTTTCGTCGAAACTTGATAACGCTTTAGAAATTTGCAAATATGGAACTTTTGGGTGCTTGGTCCTCCAAGATGTACTCAGCCTAGGCTAATTTGGATCGACTTTGGGATGTTTGGGCTTGGCCATTATGGCTTTGGGTGGATGGAGTGTTGTAGCTTAGAAGAGGAGGTGTTAAAGAAGATGTAGAAATGTTTCTATAAACTAAGGATGAGATTTTAGCTAAAAGAAGTGATTTTTCTATTTTTAATGAAGATGGATGTTGAAAAATGAGAAACATGAAGATAAAGGGGTATATATGGCTTAGGATATAATTAAAAAAATAAAGTGACTTATATTTAAATATGTATACACATGCACATCCATACCCCTCCCCCTTCAAAATTGCCCATTATACCCCCTACTTTCAACTATTCATGCCATGTTCTCTAGTGTACTTGAGTTGAAAAGGAGCATTTTATTTATGATATATATATATATATATATATATATATATGATATAAAGTCATATATTTACTTATATGTTTATATATTTAAGGAGAAACATGCGCATGCATATATAAACATGTACACACCATGTTAACTTAGTTTATATTGTGTGCAAGTATGTTTAACATAGTGTTATAACGTTTTGAATAACTTCTACTGATGAAAAATCGATATTTTGGAAAATAAATTCTGGTCACCTTTTCTATTTCTCCAAGAACTATATATTTTAGTAAACAAATTTTGAAAATGATTTTTATCATCATTAGTTATTATTTAAATTATTTTTATTTGTTAACAAAAATCCATTTATTACTTACTTAAAATATAATTAAATATTCATTTAAATAGCGATTAATTTCTGGGTCTTTACACTCTTACCCCTTAAAAGAATTTCATTCCGAAATTAGAAAATAAAAAGATAATCCAGACCACTCAAAAAGCTGCATATTCATATCATAGAACACATACAAAGAAATGCGCTAAGCATCCATAGCAAACAAACATACACTATACATACAACAGATAATTAACTAACTATCCTAACATCAGCTCAGGTTAGGCTTCTCTCATACAATCCACAGTCTCCCAAATGTAGTCTCTAGGATCCTCGCTCCGCTGAATCATACCACCTTGGTACGCAACCTATTTTCATCTTGATCCATAACATAAACTGGATGTCTAATGAATGTCAAGTTTGATTCTATCTCCAATTCCACTTGAACTGATGTCTCCACAATCAAAGTTGGGTCATGAACATACTTCTTCAAATGAGACACATGGAATACATTATGAATACCTCTCAATCTCCCTGGTAACTTGACCCTATAAGAAAGCGGTCCCATTCTCTCGAGAATACGGAAGGGTCCAACATATCTAGGAACTAACTTCCTAGCTTTTCCAAATCTAATAGCTCCTCTTATTGGTGAAATCTTTACGAACACCAAGTCCCCAACCTCAAATTCCAAATCCCTCCGCCTCTTACCCACATAACTCTTTTGGTGATCTTAAGCCTCTTTTATTCTTTTCTTTATCACTGCAACTTTCCCTGTAGCCTCTCGAATCAAGTCAGGTCCAAGAACTAATTTATCTCTCATCTCAACCCAACGGGCTGGTGACTTGGACAGTCTTCCATATAGGGCTTCATACGGCGCCATTCTGATGCTTGCTTGGAAACTATTGTTATAGGAGAACTCAACCAAATGCATATGATCCTCCCATGATCCACCGAAATCCAAAATACACGCCCTCAAGAGATCCTCTAGAATTTGATTCACTTTCTCTGTCCGTCCATATGTTTGGGGGTGATATGTTGTGCTTAAGCTTTAAATTATCCCTAAAGTTATTTGCAATGCTTACCAAAATTGACTAGTAAATATGGGGTCTTGATCACTTACAATACTTACAGAAACTCCATCCAACGTGACTATCTCCCTCATAAAAAATTTAGCGAAATAAGCAGCGGTCCTTATTGGTTTTACCGGAATAAAATTTGCGCTCTTCGTTAGTCGATCTACAATAACCACACTCCTTCATTTCTTTTTCTGGTTCTAAGTAAACCATCGATAAAATCCATTGATATTATTTCTCATTCCTAATTAGGTACTTCCAAAGGTTGTAATAATCTAGCCATCTATTGACGATCACCTTTGGTTTGTTGATAGCACATACACTTACTAACATAGACTGAAATGTCCTTCTTCATTCCTGAAACCAAAATACTCTTTCCATGTCTCTATTTGTCTTATGAACTCTTGGAAGAATACTTAACCAAGATTTATGGCATTTACACGAACTTCCTGCCTTAGACCATCCACATCTCAGACACACAATTATTCATTCATCCTTAAAACACGTCAATTGTTCATCTCAAAAATATGAACATCTACCTCCATTGACTCCTTGAACTAATCCTTCCAGTATCTCATCCTCCCTTTGACTTCTCATAATACTTTCCTGAAGTGTCGGGGTAACCTCCAAGAGAGTCAAAACAGCATTCCTGGTTCAAGCATCCGCCACCACATTAGACTTTCCTAGCGTATAAAGAATATCCAAATCATAAGCTACCATAAACTCTAACCATCTCTATTTCCATAGGTTCAGATCCTTTTGAGTAAAAATATACTTAAGTGATTTACGGTTATTACTAGATACCTTGGCCTGGCTACAAAGCAGTAGTTGCAGAAGCTATAGTGCAACGTTGATGGGAGTAGGGTCAAGAATAGATCTATTTCGGGTCATGAAGGAGTTTACTTCGAGTCATAAGGGAGTTTACTTCGAGTTGTCTCATTATCAACTTCGAGTCAGTGTGAATCAACTATTAGGGGTCGGCATACAAGTGGGTCCGTGTTACTATAAGCTTAGAGATCATTTGGCATCGGATTGGCATAATTGTGGGAATTCGTTGTGGAAAAGGGATCAACGTTGGAGAATGGCTAGGGATTTCGTATGGGCATGAAGCGAAGGAGTCAAACACTTTGGGTTAGTGCATTTGGATCAGGTTAGCACCTGAAAGGGTCGACGTAACTTCAGGTTGGAGATGGAAATTCCCCGAGTCAGTATTCAGTGGGATCCGTATGTTTACATGAGCTTGGTAGGTGCCTTGGATCGGCATACTCTGGGTCATTGCTTGCTTGACTTCGGGTCGGCAAGGGAACTTGGGGTCGGCATATCCTTTTGCTTCAGGAGATCGGCATCCAATGATCGAGTCAGTTTGGCAAAGCAATGGGTCGTCTATTGCCAAGGTTTGGCATGAAGAAACCGGGTCGGCTATTTCGGGTCGACATTATGGAATTTAGGAATGGTTCGGCATAAGCAAGCGACTGATTTGCTTCGAGTCATGGTCCGGAATTCTTCGAGCTAGAGTTAGGACTGCTTCGAGTCAACACATAGGAAAACATCGGGTCGGCTTTGAGGGATCGATGTTCCCAAGTCAGCTTTTCTAACTTGTCAGTTATGGGCCAAACTCTCTGGTGATGAGCCTGAAGGTCTGGAGAGAGATTCAAGCTCAGAGAAGCTAGGTCATCTCCTTTTGTCAATATAGGGGCATGGCTCCATATTTAGGGATCTTTTTTCAAGAACTAAGAGGAGACTCTCTATTTTTTGTACTCATTTCCTTTTCATCCTAAAATGAATTCAAGTTGTTCTATATGGGTTGTATCTGTATTAAAATAGTTGAGAAAGCAATAAAAATTACATTCAAAGGGGATGTAGGCAGTTAAGCCGAACCACTATAGTTCTGTTGTTCTCGTTTTTTGCTGTTATTTTTGCATTATATTGTGTTATTCCTCTATTTTCATTTACTTTCTTCATTTATCTCTCTACACAAATCTACTCTAGGGTGTTAATGATCAATTCTGGTGCTAACATTTTGGTGCTTTCACTGAGAACCTTTATTCTCATGCTGCTAGGATCGACTTTGTTGCTACTGGATTGAAGAAATCCCCCAAAAGAGATCCAAGTTTGTTCTTAAAAGTTTACATATTCTATTCATAGTTTCCACAGATAATTCTAAGATGGTAAGGCCATGCACCAGATCCGCCATCCATGACGCCGAAGATAATGAGACTGCTAGTGTCCAACAAGTAGGACCAAGATACCAACCAGCTAATTCAGGTGTGGAACCCGTCGCGGTCCAGAGCCATGAAGAAGCCGTCATCCAGGCAGAGTTCAATGATCCGATGAGGGAGCTCATGGAAAGCAGGAGATAACTTAATGAGCAGATCCAAGCAAATGCCAACTTGACGAGCTGGATCGCTTAGCATCAACGTAAGAATGCTAGTGGAACTACTCATCATCCGACAGTTCAACTTCGTCATATGAACACTACAGGCATAGACGCTGTAGGATTGAAATGGTGCAAACCAGAGCAATGGAGAAATTTGTGACAAGCCACCGTGGATAAACCAACAGAGCTAATCCAGACTCCTTGATTGGGACAGTGGCTCCTTAACTACACCTAGGAACTCATGCTTAACCCGAAGTGAGAAACTTAGGTTCTAGAGCATGTGTATAAGCTGGTCAACCGCCTCACCAGGGTGGTAATGAAGCTGGTCCTTAGGGTGTGCACTTAGATGATCACAAGACGGAAGGCGCCAACCGAGGCAATCACGTAGGGCGAATAACGACCTAGCACCTCCCATTCAGATTCTGAATTTGTCTGCTATGGTCAGGCAGCTGATGAAGGAGAATCAGGGCTTGATCAATGATGATTGGGGAGTATCGAGAAGTCATACTCCATTTACTGATAACATCTTACCCCTGGAGGTTTAAAATGCCTACAATGCTCACTTATGAAGGGAAGACCAACCCTCGATGGCACATAATGAGGTACAAGTGGATGATGGACTTGTCTAGGGCAAATGATGCGACCAAATGCAGGTGCTTCCCAATAACTTTGTTCGGAATATCTACTATGTGGTTCACAGACTCCTTCCGCAGTCGATCTCCGGATTTGATGTGGCGACGAAATTCGTGGAGTGGTTCGGGATCTATACTACTCGCCCGAAAGACATGATGTCATTCCAGTGTGATTCAGGCTCCAGGTGAGTCACTAAAGGACTATTTATAGAGATTCCATGTTGTTGCTACCGAAGTTAGTAATCCGAATGATCACACCATTCTTATGGTCGTGATGTGAGATGTTGATCCGAAATCTGAGTTTGGTGACTGGCTAGCAGGAAAATCGCCAACCACCCTGGAACATTTTTATTCAAAGGAAAATCAATTCACGAGAAGGGAGGAGGTTAGGTTATCGAGAAGGGGCAGTGCTGCAGGACCTAACAAGGAAACGGTGCAATGCAATATTGTAGCGAAGCAATCTAGCGAGAGCTGTGGTAAGGTCCAAGTTAATGTTCAAAATAAAATGGAGGAACCAAAAGGAACCAAAGGAGGAAATTTCGAACGGAAGAGAGAAGTAGGAAAGTGAAAGCCAAGGATCCTGACTTATAATGAGTATACACCGCTGAACACATCGTTGGAAAATATTTATCTGTCCACCGGTAATACTTTTCAATACCGAAAGTCGCACCCAAAAGAATTGACTAAAGAACAAAAGCAAACCGGGAAGTACTACCAGTTTCATGAGACATATGGGTACAACATTGATGAGTGTAGGCACCTCCACGATGCTATAGAAAAGCTGATCTACTAGAAAATGTTGCAGTAATTTGTTGAAAATCCACAGAAAGGCGAATAGGGGATGTCCAATCTTGACCGAGGACAAGCTCAACGTCGACCTGAAGAGCCCGATCGGACCGACGGTAGACTGGTGATAAACATTATAGTTGGTGGGCCTCACCCTATGGATAGAAGTTAGCAAGAAATGGAACGATATGCTAATTCCTTGAGACATGCGGATTTTGAGTTTTGCTCAAACACAGAAGACGGGACTTTGGCAAAGCAACAACGAATGATGACGGATGATATATTATTCAGGATTAGGGTGTCGATCAAGTGGAGGCTCCTACTATTGATCCAATGGTTATCTCAACTTTGATCGGACCAGCACTTGTGAGAAAAATATTAATTGATCATGGAAGTTCTATCAATATTATCTTTAAGAAGGCCTATGATCAAATTGAGATGGAGGCTAAGGATCTAAAATCATATAATGCCCATATTCATGGCTTTAATTGTGTGGCTATGGAAGCAATGGGTTTTATTGAGATGCCAGTCAAGTTAGGTGAAGGTAAACATAGGAGAGTGCTGATCCCGCCGTTCATTGTTTCGGATGTTGATTCTCTGTATAATGTGTTTTTGGGCCAACCGGCTTTGGCTGAGTTTAGGGCAGCTTTGGCCCCTTGATGCTTGACTTTGAAATTTTTGATGGACAATGGTGTTGATGTAGTGCATGGAGATCAATCTACTATTCATGCTTATTATGCGGCCGAGCTGAGAGAGGCCCAACAAAGAGAGAAGGGAAAGGGTGTGGACAAGTCCGTTTGCATCCATGTTGTTGAAGAATGATAAGTAGCGCCTGAGCCTTGGCTTGGGCAATGCAGTCGGTTCTATAAAGATATAGATCCGAGAGACGACAATGAAGAACCCAAAGAAGCCAAGGCAGCGCTGGCTGAGCCAACGATTGATATCACAGTCAGCCACGATGACCCGACATGGGTATTAAAAATATGATCACAGCTCATCCCCTCGTGATGAGGGATCTTACTGATTTTGTCTGAGAGAATCTTGATATTTTTCTTGGACCATTCTGATATGTATGGGATTTCACCCGCCATCACGAGCCATATGTTGAATATTGATCCAAGGTACGTCCCGGTAAAACAAAAGAGATGAGGCATGGACCCGGAGAGGTCCATTGCTCTTAAGGAGGAGGTGGATAAACTTAAAGCTAATAGGTTTATTCATGACGCCCTTTATCCTGAATGGATATCTAATCCAGTACTGGTAAGGAATGCAAACGGGAGGTGGAGGGCATGTGTTGATTATTCGGACCTGAACAAGCGTTCCCAAAGGATAGTTTTCCTTTGTCTAGAATTGATCAGGTAGTTGACTCAACAGTGGGACATGAGCTACTGCCGTTATAGATGCATATTCGGGATACAATCAAATTCCGATGACCATCCAGGATCAGAAGCACGCTAGTTTTGTCATAGATGTTGGATTGTACTGTTGTGTGGTAATGTCATGCGGGTTGAAGAATACAGGAGCAACTTATCAGGTTCTGGTGAACCATATGTTTAAGGATCAGATTGGCAGAATGATGGAAGTCTATGTGGATAACATGCTCATGAAGTAATGGCAATCAAATGACCACATTTGAGACTTAGTGAAGATGTTTGATATGCTCGGGTTCTACGACATGAGAATCAATCCATTGAAGTGTTCCTTTGGTGTTGCATCTGGAAATTTTCTAGGTTTCATTGTCAAAACACGAGGAATTGAAGTGACCGTAGAAAAGATTCAAGCTATTCGGGATATACAGGCACCCAAAACTATAAAACAAGTGCAGAGCCTGAACGAGATGGTCGCTACATTGAGTCGCTTTATATCCAGGGAAAACGACAAATGTATCCCTTTCTTTGATTTGATAAGGAAAGGGAAAAGGAATTTTGAGTGGACGCCGGTTTGCGAAGACGTATTCCGAGCTCTAGTGAGTCTCCTAGAGAGTCCCTCTATTTTGTCGAAGCAGGTGGATCATGAGGAGCTGTATATTTACCTAGCCGTATCCAAGCATGCCATAAGCACAGCTTTGATTCGTAAGGAAGACCGAATCCAAAACCCAATGTACTATATTAGTAAGCGTTTAACGGAGGCAGAAAGAAATTATCCCAAGATAGAGAAGCTAGCTTAATGCTTGGTGATCGCACCGTGCAAACTTCCCGTAATTCCAGGCACATCCAATCAGCATCTATACCAACCAACTTTTACGGTAGGTACTCCAACGACCGGAAACTTCTGGAAGATTACTTAAGTGGAACATTGAGCTTAGTACATTCGACATCATCTTCCTACCTCGAAGAGATTTTTAGGGACAAACATTGGCAGATTTTATTGCCGAGTTTACTGTGCAGGACGAACCAAATGGAAGTGATGTGATTCCTATTGTGCGACGGAAACTATATACCGATGGAACGTCCAATGACCATTGTTCTACGGCTGGTGTTATTCTTGTGACTTCCGAGAATCGGTCGATTGTTATGTTTTGAAGCTTGATTTCCCCGCTACAAACAACGAAGCTGAGTATAAAGCATTGATCGCTGGACTGAAGCTTGATAAAGAACTTGGAGTGAAATCGATCGAAATCTTTTGCGACTCACAGATGGTGGTATACCAAGTCCGGGGAGACTACCAAGCAAAGGGACAGAGGCTTGGTCCGTACCTTACTTGGGTCGAGGAATTGCTGGCGGATCTCGAATACTACGATATTTCGCACATCCCGCATGAGCAAAACAGGGAAGGCGATTTCTTAGCAAAATTCGCAAGCACTGGTGACTCATAGCAGATAGGCTTAGTTCCCATCAGAACTCTACATGCGCCGAGTATAAATGCGATGGAAGTTGATCTTGTTCCAGAGTTGGAGACTGAAAGGGAGTTATGGATTTCCCCATTCAACGAATACTTATTGCGTAGGACCTTACTTGAGAGAAGAAACGAAAGATGGAAATTCCTTCGTAAGGCCTCATGGTATGTCATGCGAGACGGGATTATGTATCAAAAGGGATTCTCTATTCCCTTGCTTAAGTGCATCGCCTAGGATGGGATAAAACAAGTTTTGAAAGAAGCCCATGAAGGAGAATGTAGGACCATACTAGGGAGCAAACGCTAGCCAAAAAGAAACTCTGTTATGGGTACTACTGGCCGACCGTGAGTCGGGAGGCTGTTGACCATGTGAGAAGATGTGATGGATGCTAGAAGTATGCAAAAATCCCAAGAGCACCGTCGACGGAAATCACACAGATGGTAAGTCCATGACCGTTTGTGACATAGGGAATCGATATTATCGGCTCGTTGCCAATTTCCAAAGGTGGTGCAAAATACGCAATCGTCACGGCAGATTACTTCACCAAATGGGCAGAAGCAGAACCATTGGCTACGGTCACTACCAAAAAGGTTATAAATTTTGTCGTATGGAACATTATATGCCGCTTCAGTCTCCCGCGGACTATCATCACTAACAGGAACTCAATTTGAGAGTAAGGTATTCAAAGAGTTTTATTGGAAACATCATACGGAGAAGAGGTTTGCGGCAGTCGCTCACCCTAAGGCAAATGGGCAAGTTGAAGCCATGAATAAGATAATCAAGTCCATATTGATAAAGCATTTGGAAAAGGCTAGAGGCAAGTTGGTGGATGAGCTTCCAACGGCACTCTGGGCATACAAAACCACCCATAAGTCCGCGACTAGCCATACTCCATTCGCCTTAGCATACGGTGCCGAAGCGGTTATACCTGTGGAGCTTTATGTCCCTTTCCATATAGTAACTTATTACGATCCTAGAATAAACCAAGACCTTTTTCTAGAGTCATTGGACTTTATTGACGAGAAGCGTGAGGAGGCTGATTTAAGGGAGGCCGCACATCGGCACCGAGTCTCTCGATACTATAACATGAAAGTCCAGCCAAGATTTTTTGATGTGGGCAACCATGTTCTGAAGCGAATCTTTCCTGTACCATCACACATCAATCCCACATAGAAAGGTCCTTACGTCATGAACGGAGGTTTGGAGAAGGAACCTTCAACTAAGCGACTGTCGATGGCACAACACTCCCTAGAGCATGGAATAGCGAGCATTTGTGCCGCTATTTTACTTAGTTTGTTTCTTTTGCATTCCATTCATAGTTGTTTATAGTATTTACTTTCTTTGCTGTTCTTTATTTTTAATATGTAATAAGACATTCAGTATGTCCTTATTTTCTACAATCAACAAAGCTTGATGCTATATTTTCCACGAACTGTTAATATTTCACGTGATACAGTTACATGTCAAGGTTCGTTAGCACTAACATATGTGACATATGAATGCATACATGAAATTAAAATTTGACTGACTATATACAAAAAATCTCTAAATCCCCAGAGTGTAGATTATAGTACTCTGAATCCCCAAAGCGCGGACCAGAGTATAAAGGATTTCAAAAAATCTTTAAATCCCCAAAGTGTAGATTAGAGTACTCTATGTTCCCAAAGTGCGGACTAGAGTATAAATGATTTCAAAAAATTCTAAATCCCCAGAGTGCGGATTAGAGTACTCTGAATCCCTAAAGCACAAACTAGAGTATAAATGATTTCAAAAATCTTTAAATCCTCAGAGTGGGGATTAGAGTACTCTGAGTCCCTAAAGCGTGGACTAGAGTATAAACAATTTCCAAAATTCTTAAATCCCAAAGCGCGGATTAGAGTACTCCGAGTCCCCAGAGCGTGGACTAGAGTATAAACGATTCACAAAATCTCCAATTTCCACAAAGTGCGGATTAGATTGCCCTGAGTCCCCTAAGCGTGGGCTAGAGAATAAAAGATTTCAAAAAATATCTAAGTTCCCAGAGTGTAGATTAGAGTACTCTGAGTCCCCAGAGCGTAAGCTAGAGTATAAACGATTTCAAAGATTCCTAAATACCCAAAACATGGACATAAGTTTCTAAGTCCTTTGTATACGGACTAGAATATAAATGATTTATAAACTCTCTGATTCCCAATTGCGGGTTAAATTATAAATGATGTAAGGAAAATTGTAAATGCAAAGGAACAAAATTTTATTTACTTTTCAAAAAACTTCCTTACAACTCCTCCAAATGTTCGAAGACTAAGGCTATATACGTCGACTACTGACAAAAGAAAGAAAAGAGAAGAAAAAACGACTACACGACTCTAATTTATTCAAGCTATGCAAAACATTACATGACAACAACTATTTCTTTGCTTTTTTCTCCTTCTTCAGCTTTTCTGAAGTCTCCTTAGCCAAATGCTTCTTTCTAGACCCTTTACTCACCTGCGAGGAGGTACCCGAGGAAGGAGGAGGAACATCCATGGGTGTAGTCCCACCAAGAGGAATGAATTTTAGTGGCCTATTAAGACGATCGTTGATCTTCATCACCTTTGACTCACTCTTAACATTGAGTTTCTCCTTTTCCACCTCTTCGATTTTCTCCTTCATACTGAGCCTGGCGGTATGCTCTGAGGCGCCCGTGATTATAGTACCATCATGTTCTTCAACAAGTGATAGATCCTTGAGCTTATCTTCGTCTAGTGCTCCGATTACTTGAGCATCATGGCCTGGAATGTCTCTGACGGCTGGGGACTCGGTCTCTTTTTCTTCCAGCTCTATTGTGACATCACTCCTTGGAGTCAGTTCAGGACCAGAATGACCTATATGGTTTCACGAAAACCAAATGTTTTAGTACATCTGTTATTCCTCGAGAACGAAAACTTCTTGAACTATAAAAGGTGAAATTGAGTAGCAGCATCCAGTTGACTCTTGGTGGTCATCGGAGTATCCCCCTCAATGACTGGAAACAATGTATGAATGCCAAGTCTGGGATTCTCAGGATCGTAACCAACATGCTGGTTGAGAGGTTCGGGGGATGAAATCTTGGCCGATTGGATGGAAGGGAGGACTTGAGACTCAGTGCCAGATGGACCGGTGATATCTTCTTTCTCCTTCGAAGTTGGGGAAGCTCTGCAAAAAATAATTCTTGCTACGGCTAAGTCGGAGGGCTCATTTCCTCTGAGCACTTCCTTCGCGAGTGCCTCCTCACCGATCTCTTTAATGCCCGACTCCACTTTCTTGATTTTGATAAGAGTGTCCCACGCTTCGGCAAGCGATTCGAGGAAACTAAGGATAAGTCATGGTGCATAAGGACCCTCGCATTATATTCAGCGATGAGTGGGTCGAATAAGCATTTAATCCCCTCCCTGCCAGACTCGGTCACTGCCTCGGTTCGAGAGTCGGCCTCTATAAGTGCTGCTTTTTTGCCTTCTTCACAAGATACATCCTTCAGCGCTTCAATTTGGGATAGTTCCCCATCAAGCTTTATTTTCAAGCTCCTTATCTCGATGATTTTGTCACAGTATTTCCATGATTCCTCCTGCACTGCAATCTTCTTCTCTTTCTCTTTGGATAATAGTCTCCCCAACTCTTCCACTCGACGAGCTAGGACATCTTTCTCTTTTTGCAAAGAATCTTTTTCCAGTGCCGCTGCGTTGATGTGCTTCATCTAATTCCCTTTTGTAACTGGTCTCTAAGCGACTAACCACCTCAGCTGTTTCCTTGGAAATATTTTTTGCAATCTCAAGCTGGATAAGAGTAGTTCATCATCCAAACTCATTATAATGTCTTTGTCATGAATGACTTCTAGCTTGAGGCAGTCGATCTCATATTGATGCTCTGTAGAGACCTCCGAAATTTTTTGACCAGTGCACAAACGCGTCATGTTGAACATACACATCGTTCGTGCATGCAAGAGAATCTTCTTTGGCATTCCTGGGGATAGGATGTATAGTGGGAAGGAATTTCAACCCGTCGAAGCAGATCTTTGGGAACATAGCCTTAAGCTCAGTTAATTTCTCCGCTGTGGTTGGGTCATGAGCGGAGATGGAGGAGCTGGTCAACGGAGCCAACGATTTCTTATGACGCTTACAAGACTGCCTAGTACTTAAAGAGCTAGAATGTTGATAATGAGGAGCGTCTGACTGGGAGCCTCAGTAAGTAAACTTGTCTCCACCACGTGCCGTAGGATCTGCAGGTTCGCTTGGATATGAAGTGTGCCCATGGGTTCTCCTTCTTGAGGATGAAGATGTCTTTAGAGTTGTAATCTCTATCTTCACTTTCATCTCTATCCCTCCGTTTTTCGAATTTCGAGTGTCGACCTGAATGATGAAAGATAGAAGATCCACGAATGCGGTCGAAGCCTTGAAAGCGAGTCATTGCAACTGTGCATAAGATTAAGAGAGAACAAATTAGTGGAAACCACATGGAAAATTGAATGCAAGTTGGTGATGAAGTGTAAGTGTTTGTTTGGGTCCTAGTGCATCTCCCTAACGGACCAGTAGTTTTCTCTTTACTCATAGGAATTTTTTCTCCTTGACTATGGAACTGTATGCCTTCACCACTTCTCGTGGGCGAGATGAGCCCTTCGGAACCAAGATTAGTGAAATCATAATTCAATAAGTCATCGAGATTAGGCAAGTCAGAGAGTTCCTTTAGCAAATTTCGTTTTTTTGGGAAGACAATCCCTTCTCAATGGGAGTTATCACATATTTCCAAGTCGCCCCAGCTTCTTTCTTTTTAATTCTATACACCAAACTTCTTTTTTTGGGGGAAGGCTGTGGCTTGTTAGTGCAGGGAGCATCGGTTGTTGGCGCTTGTCTGGAAATTATGTTCTCATTTATTGGCATTGGGATCTTCGTTTCTTTAATCTCCCCTTCCTCGGTGGTAGCATGAGCTCCTTCAATAGAGGGCATCGAGGGACCAACTTGTTCTCTCCTCCTCTCAACAGTCGCCCTTAAGTGTTGTGCTTCTTGGAAGGCCAATCCTACGGCCATCCGCTAGTAATCCGAATAGCGAGAGCAGTTCAACGGTAACTAACAATTTGATGTCTCGATCTTCCACTGGAGTAGTGCGAATAGCCTCGATTGCTCTAGAGTACCCAGTACCTTCGGGTCGTAGGCGAACTCCTGAAAGGATTTAAAAAGTTTGAACTTTTATAAAAATGTGATTGAAGTCTTGGTGTAAGGGATGAAGTGGGAATGAAACTTACGTCCTTCCAACCATCTTCTCATGAAGCCGAGAGGGCAACGCACGTAGAACCACTATTGCTTGAATTGAGAGAGCTAATTCCATACACCATATAACTTGGAATTTGGGAAATGGCTCAAGGAATACGTAAGAAGGGCTATCAGCACGTCTCTTGAAATGGTAAATATAGCGGATGTCTTCAGGAGTTGGAGGTCGGAATAGCACGCTCATAAAGAGCAGAAAGGTGTCGTGAATGAACACGTAGCTGTTAAGATGCAATTGGGTAGGGGCAATCCACCATGTACTTTAGCACCTCACAAAGAAAGAGTTGAAGGGTGGCATGGATCCAGCCCAACACATGAATTTTTTGCATGTAATATATCCGACTGGGGGAAAATGGGGTCAATCTTGCCTCGATGGAAATAAAACATCTTCAAAGGGAAGTCCGTGAATAGAGCACAATCGAAGGAGAGCGATTTAACTGATTTTTAAGGCTTGTGAGTCAATTGGGTTATCCAAGATAATAGCATCGTCTACAGCATCAGAAGCCGGATCTATGACCTCAATAGGAAAAATTAGAATGTTAGGAATGGGGTCAAACTATGGGCTTGACGTCTCTACTACCTCTTGTCGTTGACTTGGCCTATGTTTATCGGATAGAGTAGTAGAGCTTGATTTTTTATCTGATTTAGAAGACACTAGGGAAGGTGCTTGATGTGAATAAATACCTGTTTGAGCTATACTCGAGAGATAATCGATATTAGAAGTAATAATAATATATTCCCTTATGTTGTGTGTCAACTAGTGCGGCGATTCTAACATAAGTACAAAAAAAAGCTTAGGATTGAAGAAACGAGAGTAAAGCGATGAAGTTTCGAGCCTATGCCCTGGAGACCATCATCGTTGACCGTCCCAGGCAGCGTAGAAGATGGTCGACATTAAGAGACCTAAGATTGGGCATTGACATTTTAAATTGTGGAGTCTATTACTTGGAATTGTTATGCCAATATAGCATTTAAATTGTGCTATTAGAGCTGTGTATTTTTTGATTCAATTTATGTACAAAAGCTTATGTGTAAAGAGGCATGTCATTATTCATCAATTTATGCTTGCGGGTAAAGACATGAGGTCATAATATTCGTATCAAGCAAATTTGAGTGTTTTTGGTTGTCGATCCTAGCCTCTCAACGCCGACCCATGTGCCTTGACTCTATCACCGAACCCATCTCTCAAAGACATATTGACCCGATCGCCCACTCACAAAACCTACCGACCTGATTTTCTCTCATAAAAATACTGATCTCTCAACTCTTCATAATATACCAACTCGATCCTCCTCTCAGAGACATATCTACCACTCCTCTATGCAAAAACTTACCGACCCGGACTTCCCTTAAGAACTCATCGATTCGATTCTCCCTACAAAATGTACCGACCTCTCCGTAGACTAGTATATCGACCTCCCGCCTTAGAATTAAGTGTCGAATTCTCTCATCGAAATTACACTCTAGCCACACACCCTAATTCTATACCGATCCTTGTTTCCTATATCCCTTCAGCTAAACTCTATCGGGCCAGCTTTGACCCACGCCTACCTTTTTCTCTCTTCTTGGTTATCTCTTCCTCCTCCCAATGAGGAAGATACACATGCCTACGAAGCCTTAAGGCTTAGATGGGATCAAAAGACAAAGTCCAACAATTGAGAGAGAACAAAAATTCATATCCATGAACTGGTTTTGATTAAGGAAAATGGATACCAAGCTTTGAAGTTGCGGGCAGTGGAGGATCATGATTGGGAAAGCGATGTGTTGAGAGATAATAGCAAGTCGATGGAGGAAAGATATATTGGTTTTGAGAAAAACTAAAGAAAATAAGTAAGATAAATGAAAGTAGCGGTGGGAGAGTGTTGGAGCCAAGCATTTATATGTTTGGTGGAATAGGAAGTGGTCTTCTCCTGGTGACCAGGTCGTATTCCAATCGATCGTCCATTCTACAATGCCGATCCCAGCCTACATATAACCATTGAGGGGTTGGCAATCATATACCGACCTCCTCCACTTCTTCTTTAAAAAAATAAAAATAAGTAAAATAATGTTATAAAATAGATGAAAAATAATAGTACTAATGAATAAGTAGATAATAATGAAAAAGGTGAAGCACTGCTTGAATGAGGAAAAGACATAAGCTTGGGAAATTCTTCATTTTCACAGCCTCTGAAAGGTTGTATACAGTCGACTTTTGAAAAGTTGAACAAAGGACTCTGGGGCTTCCTTAAGGCAAAGCTGGTAAGTATGGACAACATAGAGCTTGTTTGAAGACTAATGGGAAGCAATGGTCAGTTATCGATTTGAATGAGCTAGCCTCTAGGAACAGGGAATACTCACTGATTCAAAGCGCATCATGTTATTCACAAGACGCGCATTGGGGGCAAATGTTACCACGTACCTTGGCCCGACTACAAAGCGGTAGTTGCAGAAGCTATAGTGGAACGTTGATGGAGAAGGGTCAAGAATTGATCTACTTCGGGTCATAGAGGAGTTTGCTTTGAGTCACAAGGGCTTTTACTTTGAGTCATCTCATTATTGACTTCAAGTCTGTTGTGGGCCGAACTCTCTTAGTGATGGGCCTGAATAACTGGAGAGAGATTCGAGCTCAGAGAAGCTAGGTTATCTCCATCTATATATAGAGGGGCAGGGCTCCATTTTTGGGTATCTTTTTTTGAGAACTGAGAGGAGACTCTTTCATTTTTTGTACTCATTTCCTTTTCATCCTAAACTGAATTTAAACTGTTCTTTGTGGATTGTATATGTATTAAAATTGTTGAGAAAGCAATAAAAATTACATTCAAAGTGGACGTAGGCAATTTCGCCGAACCACTATAATTTTGTTCTCGTTTTTTGTCGTTATTTTTACACTATATTGTGTTATTCTTCTGTTTCCATTTACTTTCTTCATTTATCTCTCAACACAAATCTACTCTAGGGTGTTAGTGACCAATTATGGTGCTAACAATGATCCATGAGGAGCTCGAATTTTTCTCCTAATTAGGAAAGAAAACTTACTCATAAAATCTTTAAAGATTAGAAAGAAACAAGACAATAGCTAACAACTCCAGATCATGCGTAGCATAGTTCTTCTCGTGACACTTCAACTTCCACTTGCATATGCAATCACTCTACCATGATGTATCATAACATCACCAAGTCCCACTCCACATGAATTTGTGTAAACTGTGAACCCACTATTTCCATCTGGAACAGCCAAAACTGGTGCATTGGTCAATCTCTTCTTCAATTCCAAAAATGCCACTTCACACTAAGGGGTCCATCCAAACATCTCCTCCTTTTTAGTCAGCTTAGTCAAATGGGATGAAATCTTCGAATAATATTGAATAAACCACCTATAATACCCGACCAAACCTTAGAAACTACGAACCTCGGTAGGAGTCCGCGGTTGCTTCCATTCCTGAATAGCTTCCACCTTAACTGGGCCCACTGATATACCATCTCTCGTCACAATATGTCCTAGTAATCTTACTTTCGATTTTCAAAAATGGCACTTTGAAAATTTCATCTTTGGGACATGTCTCCTCAATGTTTCCAACACCAATTCCAAATGATGTTTATGCTCTTCCTCAAATTTGGAGTTGATAAGGATGTCATTGATGAAAACTAGCACAAACTTGTTAAGAACATCTCAAAATACGATTCATGGGATCTACAAAATATGTTGGTGCATTGGTTAGCCTGAAAGGCATAACCAACCATTCAAAGAAATAACCAAGGCCTCTAAAAGCATTTAAGGGTATATTATCTCCAACAACTCTCAATTGATGGAATCCAGTAGCTAGATCAATTTGAGAAAATACCGTAGCTTCATGAAGTTGATCAAAAAGATCATTTGATGCGATACTTATTCCTAATGGTCAGCTTACTCAGCTCCTTACAATCCATGCACAACCTTAAAGATCGATCCTCGAATAGAACGACTGGGCCTAATCAATCCTCTCATTAACAGGTCTTGGGTTTGACTTACTAGCTCCTCTCTCTCCCTTGGAGCCATCCTTCGCTTAGGTTGAACCACAGGACTTACACCGGGGACCAAATCAATACGAAACTCTATCTCTCCGTACGAGGATAAACTTTTAACTTCTTCGAGTACATCCAAAAAATTCTTGCTAACTTCAATAGACCCTAGATTTTCTTAGGATGCCTATAGGGCATATAGGAAACTACACATATTAATACCGGGTTTCTTACATGGTACTTTAGCAATTCTTCCTAAATTGTTTACTAATGATACGGTTCTTTCATTACAATCTAAAACAGCTTCATGTTTTGATAACCAATCCTTACCAAGAATAATGTCAAACCCTTTAAAGTCTAAGACACATGGGTTACAAGAAAAGTGATGAGAAAGGTAGGAAATTGGCACAGTTTCACAAATCATATTCAAATGGGTTACACTACCTGCAGGGTTACACAACATAGGGTTTTCTATAATAATAGGAATAGGATAAAATTTACCAACTGATTCATAAGTGATAAAACTATGAGAGCAATGGTATTAAATAACGCTTGAATAAAAATATCATTAATCAGTAAGGTACCTTCAAGGACGCCTTTCCCTTTCACATCCATTGTAGTCAATGGTTCATTCTTAATGGCATAACCTTAGGCTGTTACACCATCTTTATGAGTGGGTAGTCCTTTACCATATGCCTGGGTTGATAATAATCAAAATAGAGAGTCTTCTGGACCATTGGAGAATGGGTCATCTTGCTACTTTGGAACTTCACGATTTGGATAATACTCGGCAATATTCCTTTTTTCTTACAAATATAACAACCACTATCCTTATGTAACGACCCAAAATTTTCAATGATTTAAATTTGTTAATTTAATATGATTGTGTAATTAAATAACGAAAGAAAAAAAATTGGGAATTATATTAGTGAAATAATAACTAGAATGCAAACATTAAATTAATAAATGAAATAGTATGAAATAGATAACCATTGAATAAAATTTGGGTTAGATAAGGATTGTAACATTTGTTGTAAATAGTGAATTCATAAATGTAAATTAAAAATTATTGGAGGGACGACCGAGGGGATTGCATCGACATAGTTCGTTTGTTGTTTGATGGCTAGATCTCCTTGAACAATTAAATTAGGGTTAATGGGAATCGATGGCTGCTGCAGTTCGTGGGTGAACGCGACTGGGTCGCGTGGCTGCACGGGGTCAGAGGTCATGGAGATTGATCGACAAAGCACTAGGTCGAGGTGTGGCGCTCTGGCCAGGCACGGCGGAACTCGCGTTGAGGCGGCATGCATTCGTTGATCGATGGGTTTCGAACAGCGTTAACATGAGGGAGGTGGAGTTACTGTAGCCTGGGTGACGTGTACATTCTTTTATGCTTTTGTTTTTGTTTTATTTTATATAAATTTAAATTTCAAATGTTCTAACATGTATAATTTCTACGCACAAGGTCCGTTTTACACGCAGTTTTCTCCGTTGGGATTGTATTTAAATTCTGGACATTTTGACGCTGGTTTGGATGAAATCTGAGGATATTTGAATTTTGGGTTTAAATTGGATTTAAATTCAATTTAAATTCAAAAGGTGAGTGTTTTATCCCACTCACAACTTCTAAAATTTCTTATGTTCGTTAAATTTAATTCATGATGTGATTAGGAATTTATTAATGATTGTTTGGTATATTTTTAATCATCATCTCAGTTGAATTGAATTTATTTGAATTAAATTGTTATTTGATTTATTATTGCGTATAAACTGCCAGTTAAATACCTGTTATTTATTACCAGTTTCTATATTGATATTTATGGATTATTTTGGATGATGATTGTGATGGATGTTGATTGTCAATATTGGTTGAGTGGATGTTTAGTTTATATCATTATAAACTGCAAGTTCATTATGGATTATTATTAATTCGAGATTGCGGTTTGACTATACAACCGTAAAATATTAAGTTGCGGATTGAAATGATAGATATCTGTATCACTTGACCATATGATAGAAAATATATACAGACACCGTGGTCTATATATAAAAATATTTTAAAATGATTTCTATGGTTTTGGAAAAATATGGTTTTTATATAAATTTTAGATATTAAAAATACTATTTTATATATATAGTTAAATTCTTGATTTAAGCTATGTATAAATCTGTTTCATACAAACTAAGTTTAATAATAAAGTTGATTTTATTAAAATAAATATGGTTATGTATTTATTAAATTATATTTTAATATGGAATTTATAATGATTTTAATAAATTAAGGTTGGGAAGATAAATTTGAAATTGATGTGAAATAGTATTTAATTAAGAATTTATTTAATTAAATCAATTTGAAACTTATTGGATTTGAGATTTTTAAAGGATATGATTTTATAACTTTACTCTTCACACTTTCAAATTCCCTTGTTTAGAGGGACAAAGTGACTATTTTGGTTTAAGGTGAATTAAATGAATATTTCAAGTTTAAATAAATTGAAGGAAATATTTAGTTGTTTGTAATTTGGGTTTTATTTAAATGATAATGGATTTATTCAGTAAATGTTTCAAAATTAAATAATAGAAAAATTGAATCTGATATATATATATATATATATGAAATTACCAAACTCGGTTTTGAAATTGTTGACTACTTAAAGTTTGAAATATCTTGAATTTGAAATGGTTTATTTTGTAGATCATGTATGTTTTGAAATCGATATAATTGGGAATAGTTTATTTGGAAACTGAACCGAATTGAAATTTATGACTTGGGATTTGGTTAAATTTAAAATTTTGGAATTCGAGTTGTTTCGAAATTGATTTGTGAAATTGAAGAAGCTATTTTATTATATAAAGTATTTAATATCTAAACCGTTTAAGTGGTGGAAGTTATGTTTCAAAGTGATGAATTTCAAAATATTATGTTTTGGAAGTGTTATAATTTCAAGTGTTTTGGTTTTGAAATGTTATAACTTTGAAAATGCTATGATTTTGGAAAAGGATATATTTGAAATGTAAATGATATCATGTTTGGTTTTGAAATGGCAATGATATTTTTGTTTTGAAGTATAAACTATTTTGAAATGACCACGGTGTTATAATAACGTTGGGTTGTTAAAGAGACCAGGATCGAATATGGGCATACTCTCTATCGATACTGAAAACCACTTTAACAACCGTGTATGTGGTGGAGATTCCAGAATGAAGTAGGTTGGTGGCGACGTTTTTTGAGGTATGAATGTGGACCCGACTCCCGTGAGTTGACATAAGGTGGCTAAAACAGGAGCGATTGACGGGCTAAGGAGGTAGCACCTTTTATCGAACACACTTCTTAATTTGTCATTCTATTACTTTGTGATTGATTAGTGCGCACCTTTGATTTAGGGAGTGTGGCTCGAGATGGGAGGTAGTAGCTGCTACGTGTTATCACCGTCCGAAAGCGTAACTGGTATATCTACCCTAGCATTGCTTAGTTATGCTGTGTCACCTACCCTAGCGCGCCTTGTACGAGTTTGGTTTTTTCTCCCGTAGCCTGTGGAGTATTTAGGTAGTCTCTCGATCTGGAGATGCGCTGATGCTGGATAGACTACTGGGACTATTACGTGTTAAGGTGGAAAATGTAAAGCCTTAACACTATTTAAAAGTAAGTTTATTTTACTAATATACATTATTATAATAGCGTATATTACAACATAGTAAATAATTTAAAGGATCCTTAGGAGATGTGAATCCCGAACATCTCTTAAGTTATTGCACTCAAGTTAGACACTGGATAGGAGATGTCAAATCCCGTAAACATCTCTGACGCCGTTCCACTCATATTATTTGTCGTTGATTTAACTTACATAAGATCTTTTAGTTCTGACTTGAGTGTTTTGTCTTTTCAATTCGCTCGGGTCAGCCTGAGCATTTCAGGATTTGAAGACCTTATTATTGGAGGACGAAGACGAAGATTGTATTATTATTATTTATTATATCATACCACCACATTCATACTATTCCGTGCATTGTTATTTATTATTCTCTGGCATGTGTAACTCTGATCTGTGTTGTATAAGTATAATCAAATTTTGTAAAACAACTTCATGAACTGTTTATTTGATTATTATATTTTGTCGTTCCACTGCAAGACTGTTTTGTTTTACTTTTTTATCTGCTTTTTTTATTCACCCCAATAACAATCTGCTCTTTTGTATGGTTTGAGTCTGTCGTATGTGGTTTGTCGTTGATTTAAAGTGTACAAAAAGGCGGGATGTTACAGTTGGTATCAGAGCTTTGGTTTAGCGATAAACCTTAGTTTTGTGGGGTCTGACTCTTTTCTAATAGGGTAGTAATACCTTATGATGAGTCGTTGAGTGTATATATATGAGAGAACGTATTTGTTAGTGTTATAAAAGGTTTTGATATTGTGTTAATTTGTTCCATTTTTTATTCATAAATTCTGGCTGGTGGATGGGACGATATGACATCGATAGAGATTTCTAAACACTTAATAGGATAGACCGACACAATATTTGTTTTGAAATATAGGTAAATGAAGTAATTTTGCCTATTGTATATTTTTATATATAAAATAATAATTTTATAAATGATATTTGGTCGTAATATATAATTGTTGGTTGGTAGTGAAATTTATTAATATTGGTTGTAAAAATAAAAATTACAAATAAAAATAAAGTAAAATTGGAAATTTAGAACTTAAGTTCCGACGTTTTGAAACATTCTTTCGAATAATTTTGGGATATAATAATAATATTGTTAGAAGTATTTTCCGATATAAATATTTCAGTATAATTTGAAAGAATTGTTTTAAAGAAATTTTGGAAAGAAATAAGTTATGTACTCCCCTCTCTGTCGCTGGAAAATAATGTCGGTGATGAGTGCACGCATCATCAACATTCATTTTCTAGTTTCAAAGTGGGAAGGCCACTGTAGTAGTTTTATTACAGATTTATTTTGATAAACAAATGTAAATTTCAATTTTTTTTAAATATAATCGAATATATATGTTATAAGTATATACATCATTCTATTATTTTAAACGATTTGAAGTGGAACCCGACATTTAGTTCTTAAATTTCTGTAAATTAGAAATTTTAATTATTAAAATGAAATTTAACTATTTAATAATTGAAACTTCTAAATGAAAATAAGAAATTATAACTGAAGTGTATAAGAACGTTGAAATTTGCAACCTATAAAACTAAGGAAATGAAATATAAGAAAAGGTAACTATTGAATATTTATTTACCAAAATGAAATAAGATAAATTTGTGTAACTTTTAATTGCATTCTTAAAAACAAACATATAACTTACCAAAAGATTTAAAAAGTTGAAGTGTTTAATAAGAAAATGTAATGGAAAATTGGACAAGAAAAACTTATATAACAAAAGTGTTCAATGAATCACTTTAATAAATAAGAATTTAATGTTGTAGTTGTTATAAACTTAAGTACATTTGAAATGCTACTAATTAAATATAATAGAAAGTTAAGTATTATAAATAGATGATTGTAAACTTAAGTTAATGAATTGGTATGCTAAAAATTGAATTGAATGTGAATACTATAAATAAATGAATGTAAATAAATGAAACTAAGAAATGAATGAATATAATGCAATGAAAGGAAATTGACATGATATGAATAAATGAAAATGAATTTTTATAAGTCATGGATATAAGAAAATGGAAATAAGTATTACATGAAAATATGTGAATGAAATAGTCATTGTATGAATGAAATTGAAGGAAGATACAAATGTGAAAAGAAATTAATATGAACAAACACAAATAATCTTGGAATCTGTTGTTCGTTTTGGTTTATGGATTGTTTGGGAAATGATATTTCTAATTTTTTGGATGTATGAATAATCTGTTGAGCTTTATCTAAAACTGTTGAGTAGAGGATATGCTTAGTAGCTTATTTGTCATGATATGTAATTTAGAATGTCTAAAAACCCGAACAAACCATTTGTTTTGTTTTCTTTGGATGGATACTTGATTTATATTGATTTCGTATGATGATTGTATGTTGTGGTTGCAAGTGATTGTTGTTGTTTGACATTGATTTATTCGTTAGTGGATGAAATAACTTTAATATTTCATTTTATATAACTATTAACTCTTTTTGGGATTATATAAGTGAAATACAGGTTATGGAAGCAAATGTTGCTGCTTTTGGTTTCATAAAATAAGCGTTAATTGCCCGACAAATAGGTATGCTTTTGGATTACGGTTTTATAACATTAATATATTGTTTTTCCCTTTTTGGGATATATTATTTTGAGATATATTGTTATATTATTATATTTGATATTATATTTTCTCCCGAGCCTCTCCGTACAAGGGAAATGTGCCGAAATTTTTCAAAAATTTTTGACTTAGAAAATTTTTCTGAAATGTTTTCCAAACTTCTGTTGACATAAAAATAAAGGATTTAATTGTTTATAAATTTGTGTATTTTATTCAAATTATTTGATTTTGTAATTTATTTGCTTATAAAGTTAATACTTTGAATAATATATATTGACTATTTAATTTCTTCTTTTCCTTTCTTTTTCCTTTTCAGGGACGAAATGTTTTAAGTGGGGAAGAGTGTAACGACCCATAATTTTCATTGATTTGAATTTGTTAATTTAATATGATTGTGTAATTAAATAATGAAAGAAAAAAATTTGGGAATTATATTAACGAAATAATAACTAGAATGCAAACATTAAATTAACAAATGAAATAGTATGAAATAGATGACCATTGAATAAAATATGGTTTATATAAGGATTGTAACATTTGTTGTAAATAATGAATTCATAAATGTAAATTAAAAGTTATAGTAACGGTTGTACGTTACTATTAAATGGTCTATTAATTTAGTTGTAACTGTTACATTTGGGTATAAATTGAATATAAGTAAATAAATGTATGAATTAATGAATTGGTATATAATGTATGGTAATTGAATGAATTCAACATTATGTAAGCAATTCTGATGATTAGTGGAAAAAATAAATTTGAGTGTAATACAAAGTTAGTGATAGCATTTATGCAAGTTACCTTTTCATTTAGGCTGCTAAATTCAAAGTAGGAAATCAATTACATCTAAATGTAGGTAAATGTTCATTAATATGAGATAGGACTGTAGTTGTAAAGTGTGAATGTAATGACATAAATTGAAATGTATATTTTTTGTATGGATAAAAGTAAAAGATTGAAACTAAGTTGAATAAATTGATTAAGGTTTCAATTAAAATGAATGTATATATTTGACAAATTCAATAACTGAAAATAATAGTTAATGCAAAGGAGAGATGGAAATTTAAAAATATTAATGTAATGAAAGACAAACAAATATTAACTAGGTTTATAGAGTAATATAGACTTAATAAAAAGATTAGGATTGAATCAAATCAGTTTATTTGGAATTAATTAATTGGAACTCAATTTACAAAAAATGGGTTAATGATAAGTAAATGAAATTAAATACAATATTAATCGAAACCAGGATGAAATGGGAAATATTAAGGTAATAAAAAAAAATAAACCAATGATAATTATACCCATACATTGATAATCGATTCAATAACAAGATTTAGAAATCAAATGTATGGACTTATAGGAATTTCAATTGATAATTAATGAATTTATTAAAAATTGAAATTAAATAAGGAAATGGGTAAATTAATTAACTTTGAATGGATATCTAAATTGTTCAAAGTATTGTATTTTTTTAAGAAATTAAATATGATAAGATTTGTTAATTATGGAATTGGAATTTGAAAATTTTGATTTAATAATTATTTATTTAATCAATTGAAATATAGCCATTTTGGCCACTGACTCGCATTTCGACGAAACCAGTTTCATCGGATCCATAACAGTGAATTATTTTAGGATTTCAAGTTGCGTAGCGATCGGACTTGTCGTTTGATCGTACAGACTCGAAACACCTAGAAATCAATTAAATTGAAATCAATTGAAATCAATTTGAAATAACTTGATTTTAGCATAACTTCCTCATACAATGGAATTTGTGCTTGAACCCTATTCCATTGGTTTTAAAATATTTTAAAACATCTATTTTGATATATGGGTTGATCCATTTGCATTCCAGACTCGAAACGTGCTTTTCGGGTCATTATCGTTCAATTCTCCAAACCAATCAAGCCAAGTCATTTCTATTCTAGTCTGCCTATATATATCCGGTTATAAACCCTAGAAGCCATTCTATTTCTCATTTCTGTACGTACAAAAATTTCTGTTGCCCCTTTTTCTCAATGGCAGACAAAACCAAACTCACAAACTTCAAATTCAATTCCAAATTCCACTTCAAAATTTAAACTCCACAAACTATATCGAATTATATATGGATTTGAAGCTCTCGACGAGCGCAAGTCAGATATATGATTCATTTTTCAATTTGGGTTTTGATGTGGTTGGAAATCTATAAAGTGTTCACAACCGTTCAATCGAGCGCGATCATCTTCATCTGATTGTCAAATCGAGGGTACAATATTGGAGAGAGGACCGAGGTGATTGCATCGACATAGTTCATTTGTTGTTTTGACAACTAGATCGCCTCGAACAATTAAATTAGGGTTAATGGGAAGGGGGAATTAATTTAAAGGACAAAGATTTGTATATCTTTTGCCTCAAGGACACGACCTCAATATTTTTACCACAAGGACAAACATTATTCTAAAAATTATTCATAAGGACAAACATTTTCCAAAATTATTCATAAGGACAACAAAACTGCTACCAAGCCAAAACTGATACCTAAAAATTGCTACCGATAACTACAAACTGATACCTAAAAACTACTATCAATAACTAAAACCTGATACCTACAGAAAGTTGTCCTTTAGGATAAAATATTGAAGGTCTGTCCTTGAGGTTAAAAAGCTGTGAAATTTTGTCCTAGAGAATAATTTCCTGTAATGGGAATCGGTGGCTGCTGTAGTTCATGAGTGAACGGGACTGGGTTGCGTGGCTGCGCGGGGTCGGAGGTCGTGGAGTTTGATCGGCAAAGCACTAGGTCGAGGTGCGGTGCTCTGGCCAGGCGCGACGAAGCTCGCGTTGAGGCGGTGTGCATTCGTTGATCGATGGGTTTCAAACAGCGTTAACGTGAGGGAGATGGAGTTACTGTAGCCTGGATGACGTGTACATTCTTTTACGCTTTTGTTTTTGTTTTATTTTATTTTATATAAATTTAAATTTCGAATGTTCTAATATGGATAACTTCTGCATACGAGGTCCGTTTTACATGCGGTTTTCTCCACTGGGATCGTATTTAAATTCTGGACATTTTGACTTTGGTTTGGATGAAATGTGAGACCGTTTGAATTTTGGGTTTAAATTGGATTTAAATTCAAAAGGTGAGTGTTTTAACCCACCCACAACTTCTAAAATTTCTTATGTTTGTTAAATTTAATTAACGATGTGATTTGGAATTTATTTATGATTGTTTGGTATATTTTTAATCATCATCTCGGTTAAATTGAATTTATTTGAATTAAATTGTTATTTAATTTATTATTGCATATAAACTGCTAGTTAAATACCTGTTATTTATTACCAGATTCTGTATTGATAATTATGGATTGTTTTGGATAATGATTGTGATGGATGTTGATTGTTGATATTGGTTGAATGGATGTTTAGTTTATATCATTATAAACTGCAAGTTCGTTATGGATTATTATTAATTTGGGATTGCGATTTGAAATGATATACAACCGTAAAATATTAAATTGTGGATTGAAATGATAAATATCTGTATCACTTGATCATAGGATAGGAAATTATATACAGACGTCGTGATCTATATATAAAAATATTTTGAAATGATTTCTATGGTTTTGGAAAAATATGGTTTTTATATAAATTTTAGATATTATATAAATGCTATTTTATATATATAGTTAAATTCTTGATTTAAGTTATGTATTGATATAAAATAAGTTTAATAATAAAATTGATTTTATTAAGATAGAATATAGTTATGTATTTATTAAATTATATTTTAATATGGAATTTATAATGATTTTAATAAATTAAGGTTGGAAAGATAAATTTGAAATTGATGTGAAATTGTATTTAATTAAGAATTTATTTATTTAAATCGATTTGAAACTTATTGGATTTGAGATTTTTAACGGATATGATTTTATAACTTGATTTTGGTTTAAGGTGAATTAAATGAATATTTGAAGTTTAAATAAATTGAAGTAAATATTTAGTTATTTGTAATTTGGGTTTTATTTAAATGATAATGGATTTATTCATTAAATGTTTCAAAATTAAATAATAGAAAAATTGAATCAGATATATATATATATATGAAATTATCGAACTTAGTTTTGAAATTGTTGACTACTTAAAGTTTGAAATATATTGAATTTGAAATGGTTTGTTCTGTGGATCAAATCTGCTTTAAAATCGATATAATTTGGAATAGTTTATTTGAAAACTGAATTGAATTGAAATTTATGACTTGGGATTTGGTTAAATTTAAAATTTTGGAATTCGAGTTGTTTTGGAATTGATTTGTGAAATTGAAGAAGCTATTTTATTATATAAAGTATTTTAATATCTAAACCGTTTAAGTGGTGGAAGTTGTGTTTCAAAGTTATGAATTTCAAAGTATTATGTTTTGAAAGTGTTATAATTTCAGGTGTTTTGGTTTCAAAATGTTATAACTTTGAAAGTGCAATGATTTTGGAAAAGGATATATTTGAAATGTAAATGATATCGTATTTGATTTTGAAATGGCAATGATATTTTGGTTTTGAAGTATAAACTATTTTGAAATGACCGCGGTGTTATAATGAGTTGGGTTGTTAAAGAGACCAGGATTGGATATGGGCATACTCTCTGTCGATACCCAAAACCACTTTAACAACCGTGTGCGCGGTGGAGTTTCCAGAATGAAGTAGGTTGGTGGCGATGTCCTTTGAGGTATGAATGAGGACCTAAATCGCGTGAGTTGGCATAAGGTGGCTAAAACAGGAGCGATTGATGGGCTAAGGAGGTAGCACCTTTTATCGGACACACTTCTTCATATGCCATTCTATTACTTTGTGATTGATTGGTGTGCACCTTTGATTTTGGGAGTGTGGTTCGAGGTAGGCGGTAGTAGCTGCTACGCGTTACCACCGGTCCAGAAGTGTAATTGGTATATCCAGCCTGGCATTGCCTAGTTGGGCCGTGTCACCCACCCTAGCGTGCCTCGTACGAGTTTGGTTTTCTCCCGTAGCCTGTGGAGTATTTAGGGTAGTCTTCCGATCTGGAGTTGCGCTCGTACTTGATAGACTATTAGGACTATTACGTGTTAAGGTGGAAAATGTAAAGCCTTAATGCTATTTAAAAGTAAGTTTATTTTACTAATAGACATTATTATAATAGCGTATATTACTACATAGTAAATAGTTTTATGGATTCTTAGGAGATGTGAATCCCGAACATCTCTTAAGTTACTGCAATCATGTTAGACACTAGACAGGTGATGTTAAATCCCGTAAACATCTCTGACGCCGTTTCACTCATATTATTTACCATTGATTTAACTTACATAAGACCTTTTAGTTCTGACTCAAGTGTTTTGTCTTTTCAATTCACTCGGGTCAGCCTGAGCATTTTAGCATTTGAAGACCTTATTGCTGGAGGACAAAGACAAAGATTGTATTATTATTATTATTTATTATATCATTCCACTACATTCATACTATTCTGTTGCATTGTTATTTATTATTCTCTGGCATGTGTAACCCTGATCTGTGTTGTATAAGTATAATCAAATGTTTTGTAAAACAGCTTCATGAACTGTTTATTTGATTATTATATTTTGTCATTCCGTTGCAAGATTCTGTTTTGTTTTTTTCTTTCTCTGCTTTTCTTATTCACCCCAATAACAATCCGCTCTTTTGTATGGTTGAGTCTGACATGTGTGGTTTATCGTCGATTTAAAGAGTACAAAAGGTGGTATGTTACACCTTAGGCTTGCCTCCTTGACTTCCTCCCAAACTCCCTTTTCCTTGATTCTTCCAATTCAGATTGAACTTCCTCTTGTTAGAACCATATCCACTGGCGTTTCCACTAGCTGCTATTGGAGTAGGCTTCTTCTTTTCTATGGCCTCGTACCTCAGAACCATATTAACTTGATCCACAAAGTACCTTTAATGTGAGTAGCATTTTCTCATGGTCTTCCTTCATCATACCCAAAACTAACATCTCATTCTTCTTTAATGGAGTGTTAATCAATTCTGGTCCTAAACAAGATAACTCGTTGGACTTTGTCTTATACTTTGCTACAGACAGATCTCCTTGCTTAGAATCCATAAAGTTCCGGTACATCTAGGTCCTTCCTGTTGTTGGTAAGAATCGGTCTTCAAAAACTACCTTAAATCGGGCCCATGAAAACTTAGCTTCAGGAATATTTGTAGCGAGGGAGTCCTACCAAGCTTTTGCTCCCTCTTGCAGTTGCCACGCTGCTAAGAATCTTTTCTGTTCATAGTATAAATTAAGATCTTTAAAAATGTTCTTGCAATATCATGACCAAACTTGCACTTCCATGATAGAATCAGTTCCTTTAAATGGTTTCCCTCCAAGATTAGTGTAATCTTTGCATAAGGTTGTGAAATTCACTCTCGGTTTCTCTGGTGCTGCCTCTTCGGTAATCCAAACTCCTCTAGGATTTAAGGTTCAACCATTTATAGTTGTAGTACTACCTGCTCCCCTTTCTCGTCTGCCTCTGTTACTCATGTCCTACTACTAAGCATAGTAAGACATTCTTAGAATACTTGGACGAGATAAATCTTGATAGAAGGTTACTAATCAAACCTATCAAGCTGATCTATCTATCAAAGATATATACATACATACATATACGTATACATACACATACGAATAAAAATTACAAATACACACTCTTGAAGTTGACCCAAACCCAAAGCCAAAGTGTTCGATTAAACTAGGCTCTGATATCAAAATTGTAACGACCGCCTTTCTTGCACCAAAAGAAAAGCATTAAGGGTAGAAGAAAAGGAAAGTTAAGAAGAAACTACACAATCATAGATTCTCGCCATGAATCAGGACAATATATAATATATAATATAATATAAGGTAATACATAGCCATTCCATAATAATAATACATCAGAGTTTTTATGTTACAACCTTCAACTGAATAGAACAACATGCCCATATAAAATAAAAAAGTCATACATAAACACAGTGGAGTAAATAATTGCTAGCTAATGGCGAAGCTACCTACTCCAGCTCCTTTAATATTCTTCGTAAGAAACCTGGATCACTTGTCTACTCATAAAAATTTGAGTACCCAAGAGTTTTAGGAAAGAAAATAAAACTCCGAGTCAGACATGAATCTAGTGTGAGTAAACTCAAAGAACTTAATTCTTACTTTTAAAAAATGAAAATCAAAGGTATCTCGTAAGACTACAACATACATACACACAGATGGGTTTTACCTTATCATAACCAAAACAATTTATATAGAAATCTTATGATATTACGATAATGTCTAGGGTTTTCAAGTAAAATAGAACATAGCTGAAATGCATGCATCTCACATTTCAACATATTTAGGTACAACTAAAATCGTACGACACATATTGGAGAATGGATTCCATACAATGACTGGGCTATTAGGGTACCGTCCATCACGGTGCATCTCTAAATAAAATAACATCGAGGACCTTGCCTGGATCCCTTGCCAATACAAGACGGTCCATCTCTGACTGGATAGTACCGAATAAGATCACCCATTGGTTGGGATCAACAACCTTACCGAAGCATACATGAATTAGTAGTAGAGATTCTAGATAGGGATAACCTTAACCTAATAGGAACGACCCACTTATCATTGTTGCATCTTCCTTGTTTTAGTCATTCCCGGGTGACGAGGTCTAAGGCTACGTTTACCTTTGTTATATCATTTCCATTTGGAATGCTAACATTGCCTTCCGTATGTTGACACAATGTCAGGATTCATCCATACAAGTTGTTCAGGATATGAACGAATCGAAAGCAGTTATAGTCTTCATCTTGGACCTTGCCTTTACTATTTCAAATTCGAATGCTTATGTTAATTCGAAGTCATTTTCGGATTAATATTCGATCCTGGTCTCTCCAAACCAAACGCTCGACAATTTTAAAGGGTCAAGTTGTTTATAGTGGACTATCCCACTATCAGGGTGTAAAAATTTATATATGAACATACATTCCATATGCTTAGATTGTCATGACCAACTTATCGAAATTAATCGCCTTGTATTAATGACATTCCCGATGTGTGGTATTGTGATAAGTACAATCCAACTTACTTTCAATAAATGTGCCACTGTTTTATTTCAATTACTTTAATTCATTTGGCTACTTAATAGCAAGGACAAGAGATCCTTGGTTTTAAAAAAATTCACTTAAACAAGAAAATTGGTTAAAAATAAATAACAGATAGGGTTTTAAAAGAAACTTCAAAATAAATAAACCTTAATTAAACTCTAATTAATCAACATTTATTTAAGAAATTAAACCTTAATTAAGCAAATAATTAACCTTTAATTAAATAATAGTTGATTGAATAATTAACTCTAATTAAATAATTAACATAAATAAACTTGATTAAATAGAAACTAATTTTCTTTTATCTTAGTTAATCATTATTTAAAACTTACTAATTAAAAATAATCAACTTAGATAATGATTTCTTAAACTCTAATTACTTACTTAATTAATTAATTAATATCTACCATAATTATTAAATTATTAAATAACTAAAAAACTTAAACTTTTGACTTACTTAATTATTTCGAAATGAGTTTTAAAAAACAAACCAAAAGAAAACGCCTGAAAACTTGAAATCATGAAATTTCCAAAACTACATCCATAGCGACTCGCTATAAGCGTAGTTCTCTAGAATTGATTTATAGGTGGAAATCTCACTTAACTCTAGCTACCACATGTTTAAAAACACAATTTTAAGAGTTTGTTTTGAAAACTTAAATAAAAGGTAAAACCTTGGAAAAACATTTTCAAAAATCCAAAGCTAGAAAATAGCTTTTGTTTTCAAATCGAATCTCAAGCCCTTTGCGACTTTTTAAGGCACTAGTTTCACAACCATTTCACAACATGTAACGATCCAGAATTTTGATTATTTGAAATTGGAATATTTAACTGATTTTGAATATTGAAAATTTAATTTTATAAATTTAATAACTTGAATTTCACATATAATGATTTATTGGGTAATTTAATTATGGAATTTACTAATTGAAATTTGGTTAATTAGTGGAATCTTGAGTTTTAAGCTAGATAAATTATTTCAAAGGCTTATTAAATTTTATTAAAAAGAATGAAGGCAAATAAAAAATTTAATTGAATTTAAAAGTGATTTACTTGATTTTAATAACTCGCCTAAATTAGCATATAAAAATAGCCTTCCGGGGCACAGTCTTGGATTTCGACGAAACCAATTCCATCGGATCAATAATAGTGCATTACTATCGAATTTTCAATTCTGCAGCGTTTGGAGTTTTCGTTTGGTCATACGGGATAGAAACGCGTTGAAATTTATTAAAATATAATAATTGGATTCAAAAAGCTATCTTCTCCATACTATCGAAATAGGTTTCGAAACTTATTCCATCGCGTTTGGAATAGGGAAATAACATTATGAACGCTTGGTGGCACACTTCGATAGGGATTCGAAAATTGTAGTTAGATATTTTTGAATTTAAATAATATATATGTTGATTGGACTAGCACCCCACATTCTTTCACGTCAGCCTAAATTTTTACTGAATCGGCCACCTTATTTCCTATAGAAAACCACCCTCTCCTATCTATGATCCTCCCTCTCATATTTAATTTGCATTCCCTTCTATTTATTTTGAAAAACAGAAAGAAGAAAATACATATTAACGTTAATCTTTAGTTTCATCCTTCAATTCACATTCACTTGGACCACCACAAGCCATATCAATGTTCGTCGCCAATTGGAGAAGTGATGAGCCAGGGGAGACAAGGGGAATAATCGGTGGAGATTGGTTTTTGCATGGCGAATTGGTAAAAGTTCGTGGTTGAACTCCGATGTAGATGGTGATCTCGGCAGGCCGCTATAAGGGGCGAGGAAGGCTAAGGTCAATGGCATTGAGAAGGTGGTGACGTAGGTGAACTTCGGTGTGAGTGTGGCGGAGGCTGATGGCGTGTGGCGGTAGCGAGGGAAAGATGAACGGCGAATCTAATTTGGTTTCATGAAGGAGCTACAGGGAAAAGATGGCGATGTTGTTGGGGACGAGGGTAGTTGGAGATCAGGCGCATCTAAGGGAAGAGGTGCAGTGGTCGAAATTGCAGCATGGTAGGGTGGAGGCACGGTCAAAAGGAGTGGGTCGTGGTCAACTCGAGATTGGAGAAGAAGATTAGCACGGCTAAGTTTTTTTAAAGGAGGTTAATCTGAAGTTAATGATAGGGTTAAGTAATTTATATATTATTTAATATCCATAAGCTTATAAAATTAATATCTTGTCCGTTTAGAGTCGTAATCAAACGCAATCAGTCGCGTTGTGTTTGTATCATCGAGATGTACAACATGAAACTGGGTTGGATGGATTTAGAGCTTGTTAGGACTATGGGTTAAGAATTGAATGCCAGTTCAATTTTTATTCAAAAATGAAATGCTTTGGCGAATTAAGATCAATGTGAGTAAATCTCTCTCATTTGGATTACTAGTTTTTAATTTTAAAATAGTTAAAGTTATTTATTGGTTGATTGGTTGAATTAATGAAATATTATCATCAATTAGATGTTATATTATATGTAGTGTTGTGTGTGTGTGTATTAGTAGTTTGTTATATACCCACCGATTGATGCGGATGAGACACTATGGGCATCGCATAATAGCGGATGACCCTATATTACCGCAATATCTCACTACAAAGCAGGATTGGCATTTTTATACTGTATAACATCTGTGGATGCTGGGAAAATAGGTTGAAGGGATGCAACTGGATTCCTTAAAAATGTTGATTTTAATTCCATATATAGTGCTATATGATGTGTTTGAATAACATGTGATAGAGTATGATATGATTTTATCTATTGGATGCTATAGTAGGCCGAGGTTTTGATATTTTTAAAATACTATAAATATTATTTTTGGAATCGAAATTAAAAGGGAATTTTGGAAGTTAAATATTTATATTGAGTTTTAGGATTATTTGAAAAGGTATTATTTGGGTAAAATAAATGATTTGACTTTAAATTTGTACTTAACTATTTCATGATAAATTTAAATAGAGATTTTAAGATAATGTATATAAAGAATTTTAAATAATAATTCTTCAGTGATATATGTTTAAAAGTAAAAAGGTTTTAAAAATTGATATTTAAATAGTTTGAAAGAATAAAGGGAATTTGGAAATAAATATAAAACTGCTTATATGGGATTTTAAATAAGATTTTTTAAATTATGAAATGAAAGTAGAAATGGAGATTTGACTAGTTTTGGAATATAGTTGGGTTATTTAAGAAATAGATTTAAAAATGAGATTTTAATTAGAAATTAATTTATAAATGATTTTTGTGATATAAACCTGTATAAACTGGGAATGAGTTTGGGATATTTAAAAATGATGTTTATGAATAAGTGGAATGAATATAAATTAGTAAATTGGAAATATAAATTCACAGTGAGAATTTATAATGAGATATGGTAATCGGTTTAGAAGGAATAGTGAATTCTAGTTTGGAATTTAGGAAAAAGGGATTTATGGAATTGGGGACGTAAATTGGTCTATGATACATCGAGAGAGATTTATAATATAATATTGGTTATACCAGAATTGAAAAATATATTTTTATCGAGAAGTTGAATTTGTTTTAAAAAGAAGATTTTTAATGTAATTTAAAACTATTTTAGCATTGAAATATTTCAAAAGGTTAGTTATTTAAACATTTAATATTTGTTGAAATGAATTCTAAGTTTTATAAACAAATTTTGTAAATCGATTTAACAGTTTTATAAATGAATTGGAATTAGTTATTGGCGTTTATTTTAAAAAAATCTTGATATTTTAAATAGTTATTTAACCATATCTTTGAAATTTATTACTAATATAGTTTAAAAGTTAGTAATTGGAAATTATATATAAATACTCTCGAGATTATAATCCAGATTAATTAAACGGATGTGATTGTATAAGGGAAGTGTTAATATGGGATTTATGGAAATTTAAGGAATTTCCAAAATAGTTAGGCTCGGGAACTTCGAATATAAATAAGAATTCATAAAAGGAATTTTAATGGTTAGTTGGATTTCAAATAAGTATAATCGATAATTTTTGGAAATTGTAAAAGGAATTAATAAAATTTCGAAGGTTTGTGAAATAGGATGAAATATTCCTAAGTATTGGAATCAAATGGTTTTGGAAATATTCTAACCACAAAACTATTTATATAAAAATATTTTCGAAGCAATGAATTATAAGTTGGATTTGAAAATATTCCTAAGAGTTGATATATAAGTTAAAAAATCCTGTTATGGATATAAGAATTTGAAATCGTTTTCAAATATTGAAATATTAGAAGGAATTATATATATATATAATGTTTGTAAAGATATTTTGAAATGAGTATTTTGAAAGATTATATTGTGGGCCTAGTGACTGCTTATGTATGTAATTTGATAGTTAAATAACCGACTATCAAAATCTGGCCAAATTCGCTGATCATTTCAAAGAGACCGGGATCGGATTTAATTATCTGAAAACCAGTTTGATCCGATTTGTGCATTATGAATAGTGAAATCAAGAAGTTGATGGAGACAGTGATTCAAAATTCAGTTTGTCCAGACCCAGGACAACTTGTATGGATGAATGTTATCATTGCATCGTTGCTTGGAAGGCAGTGTTAGCATTCCAAGTATGAATGCTAAAGGTAAAATGTAACCTCAAGCGTCATCGACCATGAATGACTAAAACACGAGATATGCAGCAGGGCTAAGTGGGACGCACCCAATTTGGATATGTTATCACTTTTCTTGATACCCTTGGATATATTATATTATTATTATGGATATGGTTGTGCATGGAAAAGAGAGGGCTCGATCAGGGTGGGAACACCTGGGGTGATAACATATTCGTTACTATCCAAGTCAGGGGTAGGCCGGTCTTGTGTTGGCAAGGGATCCAAAGGGGGTCCTCGATACATTTTTCTAGAGGTGAACTATGGCGGGTGGTAATCCAGTAGCCCAATCATTGTATCCAATATCCACTACGAGCCTTTAAGGTTTTGATTTAAGAGCGTAGTATGCTAGAATTTAATTAATGTAATGCTATTTTAATAAGTATTTGTATTTAGACAATATTATAATATCACTGGATTTTCTATAAAAGATGTTTTGGTTATTGTAAGGTAAAAACCCATCGTGTTTATGTGTGGTGTGGTCTTACGAAATACCTTTGCTTTTCAAAGGATTTTGAAATAGTAATAATTCAAATTGAGTGTGTTTTCTCACGTTGATTTTCCATACTGATTCGGGTGTTAGTTTATTATAATGCTCGGATCAGACCGAGTATTATAGATTCAGTTTAGGATGCTATGGAGCCCAAGAGACGAGCTGGATGACAGAGATATATTACACGTACTTGATTACATTCCGCTCTGTATTGTAGGCTGTTTATTCAGCACTTAGGACAAGTTATTGTAACTATCCAAAATTGATTTGTTTACTGTTGTACTCTGATGATGGTATGTATAATAACAGTTATAGTTCTTTTATATAAAAATGTTATTATCTATTATATATTGTTCCGTTGCGATTATGATATTCTATGTTATTATTTCAATTTTCTTCCATCACTTTTCTTCTTTCGCCTAATAATCGGGCTTTCCTGGCATTTGATTTCTCAGCATGTAATATAGTGGATGTATTTCTTTCGATTTTCGAGGGTCAAAAATCATGGTCGTTACATTTGGTATCAGAGTTGAAGGTTAAGCGAGAACCTTGGCTTTGATGGGGTAACTCATTAAAGATAAGGTTAGTAACACCCAAGAATGAGTTTGAGTGTGTGCGTGTTTGTGTGTATATGAGCACTTTTTGTTAGCGACATAAAAGTATTTTATATTGTGTTGGTTGATTTATTGAGTGGCTTATGGATTCTGTTGATACAAGTAATTAACGTCATTGATAGGGATGTTTAAACAATTGAAAGAGCAACTCGACATGGTATTGTTTTGAAATTGGGTAAATGAAATAATTTTACCTTGATTATTTTATATATAAAGAAATAATTGTTCAAAAAATTATTAATATATGGTATGCTTGGTTGTTAGGAAATGGTAATATTTGACTATTATCAATCGTTGGTTATTGTTGTGATCGAATAAGGTTAATACTATAATGGAAGTAAGATTAAATGGTCAAGAAATAATTTCTTACAATGAAATGGAATTATGTAAATATGATTTGTAAATATAATCTATAAATTGAAATGTAAAGAAATTCCTAAAGTATATTATATAAATATGGTTTATAAGTAAAAAGGAATTTAAAAGTTGGGGAAATTGAGAATTTAAATCCCGTTGGTTTTGAAAATGTTTTTCAAGACTTTGGAAAATAATAATAGCATTTTTTTGAAACTGCTTTTATAAATGGAAGTAATGGAAATAATTTCAAAAGGATTTTTAAGGGAATAAAAGCACTAAACTCACTTCGGTCGTTGGAAATTAATTTGATGATGACTTAAGTATCATCGACTTTCATTTTCGAGTTTCCAAGAAAGGAATTTCCACCATTGGAGTTTTGTTTGATAAAATTGATTTTGGTTTTAAAATTCAAAAGAATAATTTGATATACCAAGGGATGTTTGTATGTGTGTATGTATATATATGATTTCGAAAAATGATTTGAAACACTTAAAAAAAAGTGTTTAAACTTTGGGATTTTGATTTAAAATGTTTTATGGAATACGAGTAAGTTTGATAACTTATAAAATTTGAAAATTAGCAAGTTAAAACAATGTTTTAATTATTGATTTGAGTGTTGTGAAAAATAAATTTTGAAAGGAAAGTAAAAATTTGGAATTTGAACTATGGAATAAACTTAACTCAAATAAAATAAATTTTGGAAATGAATTAAAGAATAAACTAACTGAATTAATTAGTTAGTTAAATTTGATTTGGAATATGGTTAAAATTTAAATAAATGAATTGAGTTAAATGGTATTGAAATCGAATTTGATTAGAAATAGCTATAAACGTAAGTTATGAAGTTGAAATAAACATGATAAGAGTTAAATGAAATTTTTATAAACTTAAGTAGAATTTTATAATTCATAGTGGATATAGCATAGTGTGAAAGGTGTTAAACATGGAAATTGGATTTGAGTTTAAATGGATATAGACTTAAGTGGTGAAGTGGTAATTAATCTAGGAACATTTGTATAAAATGTTTTCAATTGACTTAAGAAAATTTAATGAGAAAATTCATAAGAGATAATTGGTATTGGAAAATATACTAAGAAATTAAGCAATGTAAATAATGGAATGTGGTTGATAATTGTGAATAATTGAATATAAATGAAATAAATGTGAATAAAAGGAAGGTGGTGTGGATAAGAATCAATTGGAATAAATATGTAAGTGGTATGTATATGTATATTATATTATTCGCATAATGGTTTGATCTACATTCGAGCACAGAATTTCAAGATAATTTATGTCGATCCGAGTTAGGATTTTTCGCTTGATCCCCGACGGCGAACCCTGGATATGGATTTTTGATTGATTCTGGAGTTCTCTATCATAGTATACGGCTATGCATGGAGAATAATGGTTTCTGTTCAAAGAACCAGATCTGAATCCGCACTAGGGTGGTTGTGTGAACGATACTAGTTTGAAAGTGAAATTGTGTGATGGAGTGAGCGACCAGATTGGGTATTGCTTACGGATAATATATGCACATTGTACGGTTTAGTAAAGTAAATATGGGAAATTTGCAAAATAAAATGTTTTGAATTATATGATTGGATATCATTGGTAAATAAGATGCATGTATATAAACGTAAGAGCTAAATTGATACTTTCGATTTCAAAAGTAAAATTTGATTGCCCGACAAAAAGGTACATGTTTAAATTATCATTTGATTTGATGATTTTATGATTGAGCCACTTGGCTTTTGTTATCTATTGCTGATTTGGGCTCGTAGTAGCGATTTGTAGTTGTTCTGATCTAGACACCCAAAGGAGACGCGGGCGAAAATTTTCGAAAATTTTAGGAGTTCGAAAATTTTGAAGAAATTTTTTAATAACTAGAAATTTGATTTTAGATTTTGACTGGATGGATAATATTATTTGGATTTTATGGATGAATATGGGAAATTAGTAACAATGGTAGTGTGGTTTCAAAAAATTAATTTGGGAAGTTATTTGAACTAGTTGGTTTTTGTGAAAATTAACGGGTTTTGGGTCATTCTTCCTATCCTAGCAATTTCGAGATGAAATTCTTTTAAGGGAGAAGGAATGTAACGATCCAGAATTTTGGTTATTTGAAATTAAAATATTTAATTAATTTTAAATATTGAAAAGTTAATTTCATGAATTTAATAACTTAAATTTCAAGTACAAGGATTTATTGGGTAATTTAATTGTGGAATTTAATAATTGAAATTTGGTTAAATAGTAGAATCTTGAGTTTTAAGCTAGATAAAAATAATTTCAAAGGCTTATTAAATTCTATAAATAAGAATGATGTTCAATAAAAATTTAAACTGATTTTAAAAGTTAATGACTCGATTTTAAAAATAACTCGTTTAAATAGCATATAAAAATAGCCTTTCGGGACAGTCTCGGATTTTGATGAAACTAGTTCCATTGGATCTGTAATAGTGTATTATTTTCGGATTTTAAATTCTGTAGTATTTGGACTTATCATTTGGTCATATGGGACAGAAAAGCGTTGAAATTTATGTTGGAAATTTAATATAATAGCTGGATTCAAAAAGCTATCTTCTCCATACGATCAAATTAGGTTCCAAAACTTGTTCCATTGTGCACGGAATAGGGATATAACATTATGAATGCCTGTCGGTACACCTCGATTGGGATCCGAAAATTGTAGCTAGATATTTTTGAATTTTAAATAATATATATATATATATATGTTGATTGGACTAGCCGCGCACATTTTTTCACATCAGCCCAAATTTTTACTGAACCATCCGCCTTATTTCCTATAGCAAGCCACCATATCCTATCTACAATCCTCTCTCTCATATTTAAATTGCATTCCCTTCTCTTTATTTTCCAAAACATAAAGAAGAAAATACATATTCACGTTAATCTTCAGCTTCATCCTACGATCCACATTCACTTGGACCACCACAGACCATATCAACATTCGTTGCCACTGGAGAAGTCTAGAGCTAAGAGAGACGAGGGAAATGACCGGTGGAGATTGGTTTTGGCATGGTGAATTGGTAGCAGTTCGTGGTTGAACTTTGATGTAGATGGTGACCTCGGTAGGCTGCTATAGGGGATGAGGGAGGCTTTGGTCAGCGGCATTGAGAAGGTGGTGACGTAGGCAAACTTCGACGTGAGTGTGGTGGAGGCCGATGGCTTGTAGCGGCAGCGAGGCTAAGATGAATGGTGAATAAAATTTAGTTTCATGGAGGAGCTAATAGGCAGAGATGGCGATGTTGTTGGGGCTGAGGGTAGCTGGAGGTTAGGCAAGTCTAGGGGAGGAGGTGTGGTGGTCGAAATTGCAGCACAGTGGGGTGGAGGCATGGTCAAAGGAGAGGGTCGTGGTCAACTTGAGATTGGAGAAGAAGATTAGCGTGGCTAATTTTTTTTTAAAGGAGGTTAACCTGAAGTTAATGATAGGGTAAAGCAATTCATATACGATTTAAATTCCATAAGATTATTAAACTAATATCTTGCTCATTTAGGGTCATAATCGAACGTGATCAGTCGCGTTGCATTCATATCACCGAGATGTACGACATGAAACTAGGTTGGATGGATTTGGAGCTTGTCAGGATTTTGGGTTAAAAAATTGAGTGCCGGTTCAATTTTTATTCAAAAATGTAATGCTTTGGGAGTACTAAAATCAATATGAGTAAATCTCACTCATTTGGATTGCTAGTTCAAATTTTAAAATAGTTAAAATTATTTATTGGTTGATTGGTTGAATTAATCATTATTATTAGTTGGATGTTATATTACATATAGTCGTATATATATATTAGTAGTTGGTTATATTCCTACCGACTGAAGCGGATGCGACACTATGCGCCCTGCACAATAGCAGATGACCCTATATTACCATGATCTCCACCTCGAATCGGGATTGGTACTTTATATTGTATAACATATGTGGATGCAGGGAAAATAGGTTGGAGGGATCCAACTGGATTCCCAAAAAATATTGATTTTAATTTCATATATAGTTCTATATGATGTGTTTGAATAATCTGTGATAGAGTGTGATATGATTTGATCTATTGGATGCTACAGTTGGTCTAGGTTTTGGTATTTTTAAAATACTATAAATATTATTTTTGGAATTTTAAAAGAAATTAAAAGGGAATTTTGGAAATTAAATATTTATATTGAGTTTCGGGATTATTCAAAAAGGTATTATTTGGGTAAAATAATTGATTTGATTTGAAATTTGTACTTAACTATTTCATGATAAATTTAGATAGAGATTTTAAGATAATGTATATAAAAGATTTTAAATAGTAAATCTTAACTGATATGTGTTTAAAAGTAAAAAGGTTTCAAAAACTAATATTTAAATAGTTTGGAAGAATAAAGGGAATTCAAAAATAAATATAAAATTGATTATATTGGATTTATAAGATTTTTTAAATTATGAAATGGAAGTAGAAATCAAGATTTGATTGGTTTTGAAATATAGTTGGGTTATTCGAGAAATAGATTAAAAAGGAGATTTTTATTAGAAATTGATTTATAAATGGATTTTTGTAATATAAATCTGTATAAACCGGGAATGAGTTTAGGAAATTTATAAACGATGTTTATGAATAAGTGGAAAAGGTATAAATTGGAATATAAATTCACAGTGAGAATTTATAATGAGATATGGTAATCGATTTAGAAGGAATATTGTATTCTAATTTGGAATTTGGGAAAAAGGGATTTATGAAATTGGGGACGTAAATCGATTTGTGATAAATCGAGACAGATTTATAAATATTATATTGGTTATATTGGAAATGAAAAGTATATTTTTATCGAGAAGTTGAGTTTGTTTTAAAAAGAGGATTTTTAATGTAATTTAAAACTGTTTAGCATTGAAATATTTCAGAAAGTTAGTTATTTAAATTTTAAAATTTATTGAAATGAATTCTTAGTTTTATAAAAAAAATTGTAAATCGATTAATAATTTTATAAGTGAATTGGAATTAGTTATTGGCGTTTATTTTTAAAAAAGTGCTTGATATTTTAAATAATTATTTAACCATATCTTTGATTATTATTGTTTTTGTGCATATAGTTTAAAAGTAAGTAATTGGAAATTATGTATAAATACTCATAGGATTATAATAGAGATTTATTAAACGAATGTGATTGTATAAGTGAAGTGTTAATATGGGATTTCTGGAAATTTAGGGAATCTCCAAAATAGTTAGGCTCGGGAACTTTGAATATAAATTTGAATTCATAAAAGAAATTAAAAATGGTTAGTTGGGTTTTAAATAAGTATAATCGAAAAAATTTGGAAATTGTAAAAGGATTTAATAAAATTTCGAAGATTTGTGAAACAAGACAGAATATTCCTAAGTATTGGAACTAAACGCTTTTGGAAATATTCTAACCACGAAATGATTTATATAGAAATATTTTCTAAGTAATGAATTATAAGTTAGATTTGAAAATATTCCTAAGAGTTGATATGAGTTAAAAATCCCGTTATGGATTTAAGAATTTGAAATCGTTTTCAAATATTGAGATACTAGAAGGAATTAAATGTGTGTGTGTGTGTGTGTGTGTGTGTGTATATATCTTTGTAAAGGTATTTTGAAATGAATATTTTGAAAGATTATATTATGGGCCAAGTGACTGCTTATGTATGTAATTTGAAAGTTAAATAACCGACTATCAAAAGCTGGCCAAATTCTTTGATCGTTTCGAAGAGACCGGGATCAGATTTAATTATCTGAAACCACTTTGATCGAATTTGAGCATTATGAGTTGTGAAATCAAAAAGCAAATGGAGACGGTATTTTGAAAATTCATTCTGTCCTGATTCAGGACAAATTGTATGAATGAATGCTATCATTCCATCGTTGCCTGGAAGGAAGTGTTAGCATTCCAAGTATGAATGTTATTCTAAAGGTAAAACGTAACCTCAAGCCTCATCAACCGAGAATAACTAAAACAGGGGAGACGCAGCAGGGTTAAGTGGGTTGCACCCAATTAAGGTATGTTATCACTTTTCTAGATACTATCGGATATTTTATATTATAATTATGGATATGGTTGTGCATGGAAAAGAGAGCGCTCGATTAGGGTGGGAACACCAGGGGTGATAAAATATTCGGTAGTATCTAGGTCAGGGGTAGGTCGGTCCTGTGTTGGCAGGGGATCCAAGCGAGGTCCTTAGTATTCTAGAGGTGTGCTATGGCGGGCGGTACCCCAGTAGCCCGGTCATTGTATGGAATCCAATATTTACTACGAGCCTTTACGGTTTTGACTGTAAGGCCTAGTATGATGGAGCTTAATTAATGTAATAATTTCGACGTTTTTAATAATTATTTGTATTTAGACACTATTATAACATCACTGGATTTTCTATAAAAGATGTTTTGGTATCATAAGGTAAAAACCCGTCGTGTTTATGTGTGGTGTGGTCTTAAGAGATACCTTTGTTTTCCATAGGATTTTGAAATAGTAATAATTCAAATTGAGTGTGTTTTCTCACACTGATTTTCCAAACTAACTCAGGTGTTATTTTATTATAATGCTCGGGTCAGACCGGGTATTACAGATTCGGGTTAGGATGCAATGGAGCTCAGAATATGAGCTGGATGACAGAGACGTATTATACGTACTTGATTATATTTCACTGTGTATTGCAGGCTGTATATTCAGCATTTATGAAGATAAGTTATTGTAGCAGTCCAGAATTTATTTGTTGACTGTTGTACTCTGATGATGGTATTATAATAACAGTTATAGTTCTTATATATAAAGATATGTTATTATCTATTATATATTGTTCCACTGCAATTGTGAGATTCTGTGTTATTATTTTGATTTTCTTCTATCTCTTTTCTTCTTTCCCTAACAATTGGGTTTTCCCGGAATTTGATTTCTCAGCATGTGATACAATGAACGTATTAGTGTCGATTTTCGAGGGTCGAAAATCCCAGTCGTTACATAACGTACTTGGTTTTGTTTCGCAAACAATACCACCATCATATCATAAATCAGTCCCACATATCCATATCCATATACATATCCAAATATATCAACATATTGTCTGAATCACAAATCTATATCAAACAACCAACTTGCATTCATATATCATCAAACAACATGATATTCAAACATGACAAACACTACAATTTCACAACATATAGATCATTAAAATAAGTTTTTTTCCTTTTCAAAAAAATAATGGTTTTACTCAACGAAACTTTTCTAAATCAAAGCGAAATTTTCTCAAAACTTGAAAAAGCTTTAGAAAATTTGCAAATATGGAATTTTTGGCTGCTTGGTCCTCAAAGATGGGTCAACCTAGGCTAATTTGGCTCGCCCTTGGGATGTTTGGGCTCGGCCCTTATGGTTTTGGGTGGATGGAGTGTTGTAGCTTGGAAGAGGAGGTGTTGAAGAAGATGTAGAAATGTTTTTGTGAGCTAAGGAAGAGATTTTAGCCAAAAGAAGTGATTTTTTCTATTTTGAAATTATGAACAGGAAGCCATGAATATTTTAGCTCAAGCTCTTAGGAAATTTTGAAATGAAGGAGGTTGAAAAATGAGAAACATGAAGATAAAGGGGTGTATATATAAGCTTGAGATTTAACTAAAATGATGTAAAGTGATTTATATTTAAATATGTATATACATGCACATCCATACCCCTTCCCCCTTCAAAACTGCCATTGTAGCCCTTACTTTCAACTGTTCATGCCATGTTCTCTAGTGTACTTGAGTTGAAAAGGAGCATTTTATAAATGTTATTGTTGCATATTTTTATGATATAAAATCTTATATTTACTTATATGTTTAAAAAGAACCATGCACATGCATATATAAACATGCATACACCATGTTATATTAGTTTATATTGTGTGCATGCATGTGTAACATAGTGTTATAACATTTTGAATAACTTTTAACTAATGCAAAACCGATATTTCAAAAAATAATTTCCGCTCACATTTTCTATTTCTCTAAGAATTTTATATTTTGGTAAACAAATTTTGAAAATGATTTTTTCATCATTAATTATTATTAAAAATAGTTTTATTTGTTAATAAAAATCCATTTATTACTTAGTTAAAATATAATTAAATATTTATTTAAATAGCGATTAATTTCTAGGTCGTTACATGAATGTTTAAAGGATCCTAGGATTCAATGAGTCGATCTTTGGATCTTGTAATAACCGAGAGATAACCAATTTTGTTTTTTCATTTTTTGTTTGATTTTTATTTTGAGATTTTTAGGCATAAGAGGCGATTAAAATTCTACCATGGAATATGGGAAAGATTTTTGTCAAAAAGAAAATGAATAATGAAAGAGATGAATGAGATATTTGTTTTAGAGAATGATAGGAACGTTTCATATTCCTTCTTTAAAACCTTCCCCTTTAATTTTTTATTAATTCTCAATAAAACCCCCTTTCTCTTTTACGTGCATGGTTGGATATAGACGATGCTTAGTAATAATGATTATTTACATCAATTCTCTCCATTAACAGTATATTACATTAAGATTTATGGAATTTGGTTTTAGTCAAAATTTCAACATCGCCCACACTCAACTTCGTAAGTCCAAACATAAAATCTTTGATTCAATGATAATAATAATTATTAACTGTATTGCTCCGTGCAGATATTTTTACTTTGAGCTGACTATAGGACCATGACACTAACCTCATACAAGTTAGGAGACGAGTTCTCTATTGAATAGTATTTCACTTCCAATGCTTCAACCTAGACCCAACTGCAGCACCATGTCATGATTTAACTATAATTAAAGTGAAGTGTCCATATTGAATTTCCATATTATTCTCTAGTCGAGGGAGCTATGTAACATCGTTACTTCAAGATTCTCTATTTGACTTTAGTTATATTAACCAACAGAGAACTTTTGAGTGAGTCATTCCGTCATTATCCAATAACTATCAATACATAACCCTTTGGTGCTTCGAGCAGTCATAATTAATGCACTGCTCATTATTTGAAGAGCGTTACACACTTTAGTCTCAATAGATGCATTGATATCCCATCTCGAAACATTTTGACTAGGAATATTTAAAATAAGATGTTATTTTAAATGTGACAAATCTATCATGATTACAACACATTGTAATTATCATCTATAGCATATTATTTAAGAATTTCAATTTAATATGCTTTAAATTAATTATGTAGTTAATTATATAATAATATAACAAGTATATATAGAAAGAAAAACACCTTTTATGTTGAAAAAGATTTTTAGTCGAGTTAGATATATATAACAAATTACATAATTGCCCTTATGGCATACTCTTTACTCCGTTATCTTTACTACTAATGATGATAATTGGATGAACTAAAAATCAACCGTGTCTTTTTGAAATTCTTGAAATGACCTTTCTCAACCCATTTGCCTTCCCACCATAAAAGGCCAACTCTCATTTCTTTTTCACTGCAAAAAAGATGCGAATCTAGATCCAATACCTTTCCAAATCCCATGTCTTTCCTATCAGCTTAATTTAAACTGGATTGCTAATTTCGTCGACTGATTTCATCGCCACCAGCAACCCGGCCCATTACTGCCAACTGTTATTCGATCTATAAAATTTAAGTACTTGAATGTTACCGATTTTTTGTTTAGGTTTTCCTTCTATTGTGTAATGTATTTCATAATAACAAGGGAAAGAAGGATTTTAGTACGGGGAGGAGGAAGGCAGTGATTAGGTTGGTCGTCGATGTGCAGTCAATGATGATAATTCAGTTGTTGTGTAACGACCCGTGAATTTTAATAATTAGGTTGGTTATTTTAATTAAAATTTAGTAATTAAATTCATATGAAAAAAAAGAAAAGAAAAAAACATTTTATAAGTTAATATTAAAATGAACGCTGAAATAAAATATATTTAATAGTAGTTGAATGAAAATGTATGTGAAAAGGTTAATGCAAGTTGATAAGTAACGATATTTGTGCAATACCTATTAATTGGGAAAAATTTGTAAAGTTATATTTGAGTGAAATTGTAAATTTTAAGTTAAGTAATAATGGACATAGTGAATATGGCAATCAAATCAAATATTTGGAAATCAAATTTTATCTAATTTTGAAGGTAATCAATAATTTATGAATTAAATGGTAGGTAATTAGAATTAAATTCTATATTAATTGAAACTGAATGTAGATTTAATGTAATAACTTTAAGGCTAACTAAATTAGTGAATTCCAAATTATGAAAACCAATTACAATAAATGTTAGAAAAGTAATTTTAAATGGTCATTGTTGAAATTATACGTTACCTCAATGATTATTAAAAGGGTAACGGAGGTGAATGAAAATTTAATAGAAACAATGCAAATTTAAGGTTAATGATTTATGAACTTGCATAAAATTCCAATTATAGAAAATAATCTAAATGTATGTTTGGCTATAAATTGTACACAAGAAAATAAATGGATTAAGAATATAAATAGTAATTAGTGTACATACTTGGCAAATATAACTAAATAGTATGGAATGAAGCATGCATTAACCAATGAATGTATTTAAGTTGTAAAAGTCATAATTGATTGCATTAAATAAATTGGGAATTAAATTCAAAGGTTATGTTAATTGAGAAATAGTACGTAATAAATTGAAATGTGATTGAATCAAGGCTAGGTAAGTAATTTCAATAAATTGCACTTGATATTCAAGTATAAATGTGAGTAAATTTGGCATTTAGTGATAATTTTTAAAATTTACCCATTCATCTAATTTGCTTAATTAGAGATAAGTCAATGACAACATTTGTGTTAATAATAGCCTGTAAGTGGAAGTAAATGTTAAATGGTAATAATTATTTAGGTTAACCATTTATTTAGTGTATTAATATAACTGGTAATCGATTGCAATAAATATAAATAAATTATGACGTTAATGTTAATATAAAGTAATATTTGAAAATAATGTCAATTTCATTTATAACATGACCATTTGTTGATATAAATAACGTGAATCAAAATTTATTTGAACCGAAATTTTAGTAATTGGGCTTATTTCAAATAAATGAGATTAGATATCTAGATTTTACATTTTTGGAAATTAAGTTAAATGGGAGAATATTAAGACCAAGTTTTAAAAGCATATTGATTATATTCTTGTGGAAATAAAGACTCGAATAACAAGGGTAAGGATTTTAATAAATTGAATTTAAATAAATTAGATGAAATTAAATTTTCTAAACATTGCGCTAATTTAAATGAAGATGTATTGTGAGGATATTAGTGTAATAGATCATGAACCAATTGTAAATTTCCTCCATTTTTTAATAATAATAGATTGGATAATAGGATGCAAGTTAAATTAAAGGAAATTATTGGAAATTTAATTTACAATATCTGAATTTACCGTAATTGAATTCAAACACTAAAATTGTAAATTTATTAATTTGACATTGATATCTAGGTTGTTTAAATTATTGAAATTGTTTAAGGAATTAAAATTGATGAAATTTTGAATTTTTAAATGTGAAACGAAAAAGTGATGTAATTAATTAAATATTAAATTAATTATTAATTTATTTCAAAGGTATAAAAATAGCCATTTTGGCCACTGACTCGGATTTCGACGAAACCAGCTTCATCGGATCCGTATCGATAAATTATTGTAGGGTTTTAAGTTTCGTAGCAATCGGATTTGTCATTTGATCGTACGAACGTGAAAGGCCTTGAAATCGATTTAATTGAAATCAATTGAAATCAATTTGAAAATATTGATTTCAGCATAACTTCTGCATACGATGGAATTTGGACGTGAAACCTATTCCATTGCATTTAAAATATTTTAAAACACCTATTTTGATATACGAGTTTACCCAATTTCGTTCTGGAGTTAAAACGGCCTTTTTGGGCCACGTTAGCGTTAGCACGTATATCTATCAACCCGATCCATATGTTTTATTTCAATTTGCCTATAAATACCCTGCTAAACCCTAGCCTCCGTCTATTCTCAATTTTCTATGAGTAAAATTTCATCAGCTCCTTCTCTTCCTCAATGGATGCAAACCCTAGATCCAATTTCAAAATTCTAAAATCAAATCCAAAGCCTAAAATTCAAAGTCCTCAGAAAAGTTCAGAAAAAATATATGTTGAAGCTCTCGACTAGAGTAATTCACTGGTGGTGTTCGTTTTTCGATTCAGTATGTCGTTTGACCGGTAAAAATCAGAGAAATTTCGGCCTTTCATCATCGTCGAAATCAAAGTCGTCGAATCGGCGAACCCTTTCTGGGTTTTGGAGAGGAAGCCGAGGGGATCTCATCTATATGATTGTTGTGTTAATTTGACGGCTAGATTGAGGTGTAAATTCGATTAGGGTTCTAAACTATGGTGGCGGCTACGACCCGAGGTGAACGAGACAGTGTCGTGCAGCGTCGGGGGGTGTGGCCGAAGGACAGGAGGTTGAGGATGGATCGGATCTCGGTGGACGTGCGACGATCGGCGACGTTTTGGTGTGGCGGCTGCTGTACTCTCGTGAACCGGGTGCTAGGGTTTCGGCTGTTGTTTGGTCGCGTTTTGCGTGCGTGGGGAAGATGCGTGTGAACGTGGCATGTAGGTAGGTAGGTTTTGATTTGTTTTGATTTGAATTTAATTTAATTTTGATTTTCAAACGCGTTAAATCGAATAACTTTTACGTATGTGATCCGTTTCACACACGGTTTTCTCTGCATTGGAATTCCGGAGAATTTGACACTGGTTTGGTTGGATTTGTAGACTGTGCAATTTTTGGGTTTAAATCAGATTTAAATTCGATTTAAATTCAAAAGGTGAGTGTTTTAACCCACTCACAACTTCTAAGATTTCTTATGTTGGGTAAATTGATTTATGATGTGTTTAAAATTTTATTTGTAGCTGTTTGGCATATATTTCATCATTTTCTCAGTTAAATTGCATTCATTTAATTTACGCGTTATTTAATTCATTATTGCATTTAAAACTGACAGTCAATTGTTAATTAATTTACTCGCTGCATTAAAACTGTCAGTTAAAATTTTAGTAAAATTTATTATTGCATATAACCTGCTAGTTAAATTTATTTATTATTCCATATAAACTATAGTTAAACAGTTATTTAATTCATTATTGAAAATTTAACTATCAGTAATTAATTATCATTTATTGTTGTGATTGTTTGAATTGGATGGTAAATTGATGAATGTTTGATGATTGATATGCTGGATGAATGGATGCTATAATTTTATTGTATAAACTGCAAGTTATTATGCAATTTCATTCATTCGGTATTGCGGTTTGAAATGATATACAACCGCATTTTTTTATTTTTAAATTGCGGATTGAAATGATAAATATCCGTATCACTTGACCATAGGATAGAAAATTATATACAGGCATCGCGGTATATATATAATTATTTTTGAAATGAGTTTCTATGGTTTTGCAAAGAATACGGTTTAATAAATATTAAATTTTGATATATATATAGTATAAATTCTTGAATTTAGCTATGTATAAATTTGTTTCGAATTTAAAATAAACTAGAAAATGAAGTTGATTTCGTTTATATAATATGGTTAAGAATATATATTGAATTTCTATTGTATATAAAGTTTATAATAACTCAAATAAAAGTAAGGTTAAAGATAAATATGAATATGATTTGAATTAAAGAATTTTCCTCGAAAAAATTGTTTTGAAATGTAAATAAATTAAGATTTAAAGCGTATGATCTTATAACTTGATTTTTGATTACAGGATTCACACGAATATCAAATTTATTTAAAGAATGTTATCAAGTTAATTTAATTAAAAGAATATCCTGTTATTGAAGTTTAAGGGTTTTACTTAAATAATATTTGTTTTATTAAGTAAATATTTCAAATTTAAATAATAGGAATTGGATTTGATACATATTAAATTATCAAAGAATCCATTTTGAAACAGTGGAATATTTAAAGATTGAAATATATGAACTATAAAGTTTTGAAATATAGAATATTGAAGCTTTGAAATATATGGAAATTAAAATGGTTTATTTGGAGGTTCAAATTGATATTGGGAATTTATTGAAAAATTTGAAGAAGCTATTTTATTATATTAAGTAATATAGTATTTAAACCATTAAGTATTAAAAGTTATGTTTCAAAGCTATGGTTTCAAGGTATATATATTTGAAAATATTATGATTTTGGGAAAGGGATATTTATAAAATAAAAATGATATCATATTGATTTGGGTTTTAAAAATATAAATGATATCGTATTTATATGGTTTGAAAGAGATATTATATTCTGGTTTTAAAGTATAAATTATTTTGAAATAACCGCGGTATTATAATAATGATTGGTTGGTGAAGAGACCGGGATCGAAAGTTGTCATGCTCTCTGCCAACCTCGAAAACCACTTTAACAACCGTGTACGCGATGGAGATTCCAGAATGAAGTAGGATGGTGGCGGTGTTTCCTTTGAGGTAAATACGTGGACCCGACTCCCATGAGTTGGCATAAGGTGGCTAAAACAGGAGCGATTCTCGGGCTAAGTGGATTAGCGCCCTTTATCGGATACTCCTCTTCGATATTATACTCTGACTTTGGATTGATTCGGTGGCCACTTTTGATTTCTTTGATTTTAGGGGGAGTTTGTCCGAGGTGGGCAGTAGCTGCGGCTACGCGTTACCACCAGCCCGGATGCGTAATTGGTATATCTACCCTAGCATTGCCTAGTTGTGCCGTGTCACCTACCCTAGCGCGCCTTCTACGAGTTTCTATTTGTGTTGTACCTATGGAGTATCCTCTGGTAGCCTCCCGATCAAGAGGTATTACAGTACTGTATAGACTATTGGCATTTTACGTGTTAAGGTGGAAAATGTAAAGCCTTAACGCTATTTAAAAGTAAGTTTATTTTACTAATAGACGCTATTATAATAGTGAAATATACTAGATAGTAAATAGTTTAACGGATCCTTAAGAGATGTGAATCCCGAGCATCTTTTGAGTTACTGCACTCATATTTATTCCTGTTGATTTAACTTACATAAGATCTTTTAGTTCTGACTTGAGTGTTTTGTCTTTTCAATTCGCTCGGGTCAGTCCGAGCGTTTCAGGATCGAAGACTTTAGCTCTGGAGGACGAAGACGAAGATTTCTATTATTATTATTATTATTTATATTTCCACTACACTCATATTGTTCCACTGCATTGTTATATGGTATGTGTAGCTCTGATATATGTTGTATAAGTATAATCTAATATTTTAAAACAGCTTTATAAACTGTATATTTGATTATTATATTTTATCCTCCCGCTGTGAGATTCTGTTTTGTTTTATTTCTTTCTCGTTTTTCTTATTTACCCCATAACAATCCGCCCTTCCGAACGGTTTGAATTGGCACGTGTGTCAATTTAAAGCGTGCAAAAAGGCGGGACGTTACATGTTGTGATGAACCCTGAGATAATGGAAATGCTTCAATAATGGCTATTCGATTTTATTGAAGGTATCTTTCTCTACATAATTTTTTTAATAAATATTGATTGGATACTGGGGCTTTTTATTTTCCTTTGATTTACAATTGGGTTGCTGTATTGCGATGCTGATTTTAGATTAGAGTTAGATATTCAAATCAGATTATCATTATTGCATATTTTTCCTACTTTTTTTGCTTTGATTGACATAATAAATGCATAAATTTCAACTCCTAATTACTTGCTAGGAATATGTGATTAATGCAAGCATACACTCTTCATTGCATTATCCTAACTGATCAAATTGTTTGAAATGGTAGCACTTTCGCAATTGGTAGTAGCATTTAATTGAAATCAATATTTGGGTGATGTCTAAACCCATTATTTGACCTAACACTATTTGTTTAAGAACTTTCTCATTGATTTTTGGTCATTTCTTACAGTATCACATATGAGCCTTCTTTTTTTAACTTCTCTCCAAGTGGCTTACTTTGTTTTTGTTATTAAATGTAACAGGCAAGGTACTTTGAGTAATAGCTTGTCTGGACTTGAAAAGCATATGTCTAAAAGATTTGAAAAATGTTAATGATATGCTCTCCCATAAGATGTTAACTTCAAATCCAAACTTTAATGGAGCAATGAATTAAGTTTATAAATTTTGTTCTGTCTAAAAGGATTGAAAAGTGTCTCCAATTATTGATGTGTTCTCCGATGGTTATTTAATTTTTTTGAATTAACTCGGTTTACTAAACTGCCATGATAGTTTTATAGTGAAAGGATAATAATGGTACAATAAATACTTTTTGTTCAATTATAAAAAAAATTTGTTCAGATACTATATATATAGTTTGAAAATCTACAAGAAGACCATGAAATCTTGATGTTCATGCAGAAAGTGTTATTGGTGTTTCTTTCTATCAAATCATATGTTTCTACATGATTATTCAACGTAGCGATGTATATGTAAACATTGTATTTTTGTTCTAATTAAAGCATGTCTATTCTTTTAAGAATAAAATAATTATAGCAATGGCATCTAGCTCATTAAAACTTCAAATCTATCTTTTTTTTACTTTATTTGACACCTCTAATAATGATTTAGGTTGCATCTTCCATGTTGTGATACAATGATGTAATAATGCAAATGACCACTTTAAAAGAATATAAAGCGTCTATTTTAAAAAACAGTGTCTATAACTAAATGTAGTATTGAATATCACAAAAATATTATAAACTAGCTGCTTTGTTTCACATAGTAATACTGTAACTGACAGGAATCAAGTTTGGCGATTTTTTCTAGCTTCCTCTTAGCATGCAACTCTCAATTTTAAATGTGAGTTTTTTCTTTCATGTTACTGAAGACTGGCTAATAATTTCTATCTTTGTTGTCCAAAAATTAAAAGAAATGATAGTAAACATAGTGTTGTTAATAATAAGGCTTTTATCTCCACAAAGCAATAACTCATATCACAAGATTTTTTATTGAATACCCACCAAAATAGCCCATTGTCCCTTATGTATCATACATAGCTCTAGCACATATTTCAAGTTAAGTTTCAATTACTTATAAAATTCATAAGAATAATTTTGATTCAAATTTAAATCTAAATCTAGAAGTCATCAATCAGATTTTCAGAAAATTGCTGATGTTCTTAATTATCAATTACATGATTTACATTGGCTTTCAGATATATTGTTATCTTAGACTTAATAAAAGTATTAAGAAACACAGAGGATTTTTTTCTATGTTTTGGTTTTTTTGTAGTATCACTATCTTAAACCATTTACGGTTATATGTTTCTTGATATGTAGGAATTTTAAAATAAAATTGATGTAAGATAATTAATGGTGAATGAGCAATTAAAATTTCAATTAGCACTATGCAAGTACCGACTATGCTTCTATTTTAAGGTGTTCAAGAAGTATCCAATCCTTATACCTCAATCTTCTCATATAAATGATAATGTATATGGCTAATTTTTTTTAAAGTTTTTGTAAAAGGAGGAAGAGAAAATTTTCAATAAGAATGATACTTTATTGGGAAAGAGGCCACCAAGAGTTAAGGTCGATGATCATTCAATTAGTATGATGTTATTTTATTGCCATATAGTGCTATTATATTTTCATAATCCGTATATAAATTTTGAACAATTAATTTCAGCTTTCCTGATCAGCTACAATCCAAATCTCACTCATATTCACTTGATGCAACTATCTATATTTGTTGTATTCATGACCCACTGTATCAGGTAATTGGTATGTTCGAGTGCATTTGGCATTTGGATATGGATTTGAGTGCTAAAGCCTCAAAAGATGCGAAAATTAAAGGTGCATAGTATGCACAGCTTGATTTTTAGAGGAAGACGGTTTTTAATGGTTAAGTCTTTATATAATTCTCTTTGTTTTGCTTTCTGTAAATCTAGAAATAACCATTGTGATTCTCCTACTTTTTATCGTGTTTATGTATGAGTGTTGTAATTTTATATATAACTGTAGGTAAAGAGAACAAAATGAATGTGTAATCATGGCTTAAAAATACAGGTGCATAGTGTAAAAATAATAAAAGAGAAATGCACCTTAGTAAATGCCACACAAATATACTTCTTTAGCTTAACTAGGCCAGGAAAATTCCCATACTTTTGTTGTATCACATACTATGAATTACACATGGAAATATAATATCTATGCATATAGTAAAGTATTAACCAAAAAGAAAAGTAATTGAAGCCTAATTTTCAAATGTGAGGGCTTATAACCTTCTAAAGGCAATGTATTTCCAATGTGGCCACAGAGAAAATTGATGACATTGTTCTTATGTACTAAATAGCAAGCACACATTCATTAATTCATGTACAATTTCATTTGTATTCAACATTGCTCATGTGTGAAGCGTTTCACATAACCCAAGTAAGCAAATGCAGGTCCATACCCTTTGCTTTATTTTACCTCTAAAGGAAAACATGTGCTTTCAATGATATTTTTTAAGTTGTGGAATCCTCTTTTTCCTTGATTTACACCAAGCCATATATTGTTATTTGTCTCTTCACATCTAATTTCTTATATATGCGTCTTGAAAAAGAAATTGGCTTTGTATTTACACTCATTTGTTTGGTAGATAGTAGTTTGTTTTTCGTTTCGTATGTTTATACTCCTTTTTCTTCATTACTTGATTACCGTAAGGACTTCTGATAAGAAGTAGCTGGTCGAATTTTGTTATATTTTTACAGTAACCCTTTGCTTTATACTTGCCCTTTTTATTGTACTAATTGACATTTTCCTTTTATCTCATCTGATGAGGATGAAACCAAAAAAGGATGATTACTTTCAATAATGTGATACCTAAAAGAAAAGAAAAGAAATAAGAAAATAAAAAACCTTACAGAACTGCAGTGGAAATTATTTAGTGCATTGATTAACTAAGTTATGAGCAAATATGTTATAGAGCTCAAATTTTAAGTTGTACTCTTAGCTAAATTTTTATTACATGTGTAAAAGTGTCTTATGCTATTATCAGTTTGATATCATTCAATAAATCTATAGCTAAATATTTTCTTATGACAGTATCTAATTTGGTATATTTGATTGAGAACAATGAGGGACCTGAGGCTATGTTATTTTTACTAATGTGTTAATCATATTATGCAACTACAAATGGTTAATATGAAATTTTCTTTATTATTAATGCTTATTCTTCTCCATGATCATAACTAATGCATCCGTTTCTATCATGTTTTATACATCGTACAGCTATGATGCATTTCCAAACATAAGCGACCCTTTCCAGACCCTTCTGAAGATCAAGGCACTATTTTCCCAGACCCTTCTGAAGAAAAGTCACAATGTTTTAACGGGTCAAGTGAAATCTTCTTCGAAGAGTCTGATTTTATGGATAACATGTAAAATCATATGCAAACTAAAACTGAAAGCCCGAAATTGTCCCCGATATAAATGCTTTGCTGTCATATAATTGTAGGTTGATATGTTGTAAGATTAATTTAACTTGCATATGTTTTATTAGAAACAAATGAATCATGCTGTTAGAAAGCACATTTAAGTTGAAGCTTTGATAACATGGAGTACCTCTAAACCAAAATTTATGCAAATTAAAATGAAGGTGAAAATCAAAATGTAACTATCTATGTTTACTCTACCTCATATAAAAGTGTGTTGTCGAATTAATGCATATACTGTGATTAGATGCAGGCCCAACTGGACGTGCATATACACTCGTAAATATTATGAATATTAATATGCATATTTATGTATATGTGTGTGTGTGTATGTATGTATGTGCATGTGTATGTATATGTATTTACGAAATATTCAAACATATTTATGTAAATGATTTTTGATCAAATCAAACTTGATTCCAATTTAGATATTTTAAATGTTCACTTAGTCAAACAAATGAATTATATATATATATATATATATATATATATATGTTCATATATGTATGTATAAAAACTTAATTATATATTTATATGACAACACACACACATCTTATCTCATATATAAAAATATAAACACCTGAAAGTAAAATGCAATATTATTTTAAAATGCAGATTAGATCTAATGCTTACTAATAGTTTATATATGTCGGTTAAGATCCAAATACTGGACTTTATATGAAATTTATTTATTTCACCCGCTATCAAATGGTCCAGATCCAACACTACTTCCCGTGACTAGGACACACAAACAATCCCACTAAATGTGAAACTAAGTTTGTGGACCATATCCCCTACTAGTACTAGTAATGCCATGCAACGATGGAAACCAATCTTTGAACTTATTGTTCATTTTTATATTATATTAAAAAAAATACTTATCAAAAGTTTAACAAAGAATAGAGCTTTTAGATTTGAGTACATCGTAAGTCTTAATTTTATCGATAAATACAATATACGAAAATTATTGTTTATAAATTTTCAAGAAAACTTCATTTTTATCTTTCAAACAAAGTTGAATTTATGAACAATTTTGAATCTTTCTAAGCATGTTATTTTCACGTCTCAGAAAGTTTCGAACATTTTTGGAAAACTATACTTTGAACCAATTTGTCTTTCAAATAGTAACTTACGAAAAACAAAACTTTTGTAAAAAAAAGATATTTTTTTTTCTAAACAATCTTATTTTATTTTTTCCATGAAAATATGTATAAAGAACTTAATTTCAATAAATTGAATTTTCTAACAAAACTCTCAAGAATAAGATTTTATCACTGTTTTAGTATTAAATGAATACAAGGAATTGGTAAAGAATAAGTAGATTATTATGGGAAAATTTAGAGTATTTTAAATTGTAACGACCATGGATTTTGGCCCTATTTATTTTAATAAATATTTAATCAAATTAAATAAAATGTAAACTTATCATTTTAAAATGAATATGATTTTGGAAATATTGCCATTTATTTGTATGGATTTGTATTTTAGAAAGGGAAATTTGATTTGAAAATTTAAAATAAATCTCTTAGTAATATTCACAATAAAATTCATCTTATATAATTTTATTAAAATGTTTTACCTTGTTATCAACTGATAAAAGTACATATGGATGGTAATGTTTAAATTAAAATCTAATTCTATCAATATAAAATATAAATATTAAATATAAGTCAAACTTATGTATATAATTTAAATATTGATAGTTAAAATATAAAATATAAACATAAATAAGTAAGCATGAATATAATTTAAATGTTGAAGGCTAAAATATAAAATAGAAATAAGACAAACATTTGTATATTAAGCAAGAATTAGGTAATTAAAATATGCATACAATATAACTTTAAAATTGTAAACAAAGCATAAAATAAAACAAGAACAAAGTATAGAATAGAATGAAAACAAAGTATAAAAAAAATAGCACAAGGTATAAAAAGTAATACCAGATAAAAAATGTATATTATAGTTCAAGATAGAAAATAACAAATGAAATGTTTTATACAAAAATATCTTCATAAAAAAAGCCAAAGTATAAAATAAAATAAGACAAATATGTACATGAGTTCAAGCTGGAAACTAATAAAAACAAATGTCTTTGAACAGGATATCTTCATACACAAAAACTAAATTTATAAAATAATACCCGACACAAACATATATATATATAAAATTACTCAAGCAAGAAGACAAGTATTTATAAACAAAATATTTTCATAACAAAGCAGTAACACAAACATATGTATGTAAACTATTCACAAAGTATCTTCATTTACAAGCCATATATCTACCTGCAAAAGGGATATTTGCATACAAAATATCTTCATACTGCAAATCACAATTATAACATGTAAACATAATTATAATAGTGTAAACATAATTGGAAACAAAACATTTAATGCTATCTGCTCAAGCCTAACATTTTGTCAGTTCAAAATATTTATAAAGATCTGCTCATATCAAAACAAAATAAAGAAAATAGCTGACCAGTAAAACCTTCCCTTATACACCTGTTTTCTCTTATATTTTTATGCATCTTCTTTTTAGTTCGTTCAAAACTTTTCTAACCTGTGAAAAACAAAAGGAAGAAAAAGGAAGGAAAATCAAATTGAATTCAAGAGCTAAAAACAGAATTCAGGGCAGATTCAAAGGTAGTTTTCAACTGCAGCTTTCAAAACATCTAATTTATTCTCTGTTCAAAGAATTTGCAAGTGAGTAAACATCAAGTTTTAAAATTTTGAGTTTATTTAAAATCAGTAAAGATGCTTCATTTATTATATGGTATGGAATCTGTTTGATCTTTGAATATAATTCTGTGAATATTTATGTGATTGCTCTGTACTTATTTGTAGTTGTTACAGGTTATATATTTTCTTCAAAACTCAAATATTTTTCATCTAATCGTGATAAGTTTTAGAATTTTTAACAGACAAGATGTTTAAAACCTAAACCAAGATTTTAAAATTTGTTTAAAATATGTTGGAGAGACAGTAACCCTGGAAAACATTGTTTTCAGGTAATCAAGTAAGAAGTTGATGAATTCAATTTTTATAGAAAGCTGATTCAAGTTTATAACTTGATTGCTTACTGAAAATTATGATTTTTAAAACAAACATGAGGATTTTTAGATTAGTATTTAAAGAGCAGTTTGTATATAAACAAAGATTGCATTTTTATAAATTTCTGATGATTGATTCAATTATAAATGTTGAAATTTGGATTGGAGCACGTACAAACATTATAGATTTTGAGAAAATTGTTGAATATTTTTTTCACTAAATAAATTAAAGAAATGAATTCAATTTAGGGTTTAGTTCGAGTTTTCAGGACCGGTTAGTAAACGATGCGAGTGTGACTTCTATACGAGATCGAGTTGCATGAATTTTTGAAGGGTTGAAGAGGAGTGCGTTGTCGTGGTGTGGACGGAATCTGGGCGACTCCGGTTGTAACAGCCCAATTTTTTTTAACAAGTATTTTTCACTTGTATTTTTAAATTTTGGGGTTTATTTAAAGTGATAAAAAATAAAAATAAAAACAATTGACCAAATTTTTAATTAAATAATAAGATCTCTGAAATTTTGACATGGTTAAGAATTAACTTTAATTTGGAAATTTGGGGTTTTGTCGAAGATGGTAAATAACTTAATTTCTAGCAAAATCAAGTTTTAATTAAGAAAACATTAATAGCTTAGGTGGTTAAGACATCTGGGCTATTCACGACAGGTCACGAGTTCGAGTCTCAGCATGGTCAGAATTTTGAATTTTTTTAGTGTATAAATGAACTGGGTAATTACGCCTTAAAAAGGGCGCGTAAATTTAGGGAATAAATACCGTATATATATATATATATATATATAAGATTTTATATAAGAAAACGTATAGAATTTTAATCCGTTATTTTTCTCTTTCCAGTAAAATTTACTTCCCAATTTATATACATATTAATTTGATTAAATCATTTCCTAAAAGTCTAAACATAAACCGAAAGTTTTGAAGTTTTTAAATTTTGTTAAAAGACAACTCAAATTCGCAATGTTAATAAAAAATGAATTTTGTATATTTAAAATACAAAAATTGTAAGCGAATTTAATTTAAGTAATAACTTTGTAAAATTCAGTGTTTTACAGACTGTTAAATTTCGCATTTAAAAAGGGCATGCATTGTAATGATATAAGTAACGTAAAAACGTATAAATTAAAAACGTTACTTTTGTATAAATTTTGGGTGTTTTGTATTGCGTCAGTTTGGCGTATTGTAAAAATCATATTTATATCTATATGGATTAAAATATCAGTCAGTAGTTTCTATAGCAAACGTTAACTCTTTTTCATAGCTTTCAATTGGGTTTTAATTTTGTATATGACTTTAAATTCCAAAATCTTTGCCAATTCTTGCCTTTCATTTAATAAAGATCAAAATTTCATATAGCTGATCACGCAACTATTAAATGGTATAAAATGTTGAAATCAAATTTTCATAAATTGGCAGCATAAATCACGCATATAAAATAACGTGCAAACTAAACAAACTGGAAAGTAATCAACGCATGCATTTAATCAAGATTTTCGTATAACTGGCAATAATAAATCACGCAACCTTCTGGTCTGCCTAAATGTTTATTATCACTTGCCATTCTTGCCTGCTTGTTTGGTCCCCTATATTTCGTAAGCCTTATCCATGAATACATAAGAAAGATTTTTATAAATTAAGAATCAATCTCTTGCCTAAATTCACGCATCATTCTAGGAATTCATTAAATCAAAATTTTGTATAGTCTATTCAGTTCAAAGCAAATTATATTTGATTACTGTTTTCCTATAATCACGCAAGCCTCCCATATACATTATTGTGCAACCCGCATCTCAGAAGATCTCACATGCCTTCATAACTCTCAACTTGTTTTCTTATATATATATATATATATATATATATATATATATATATATATATATATATAAAGCCTCACACAAAAACTTTATATTGCATCTAAAATTTGCCTTCTTCTTCTTTTGTGCTGAAGCCTCTATCAGGTAATGGTTTTACTTTTTCTTTTCTTCTTTCAGTTTTTCCCTTTCTTCTTCTTGTTGTTTTCTGTTTCCCTTTTGCCTTGCTCGGCTACTTCTCCACTACGTCACGTCCCTCTAAGTTTTCATAACCAAGCTTATATCCCGAACAAGCCCATGGTTAATATATTATAATATTTTTCTAAAATTTTTTAAGTATTTTTGAAATAAAATTTATGTAATTCAACTAAAAATTTGACTTAAGGCTTTAAAATTTTAAAGGTGTTTTGTTTTTTAAGTTAAATTTTTGTAAGTTAATAATTGGTTTTAAAGTGAATTTAAAGAATTTATTTACGATAAATGACATAATAATTAAATTTGATTTAATATGGAGTTGAAATCTAACCTAGAAATTTTAATAAAAGTTATTTCCGAAAATGGATATGTTTGGTATAATAAATAATGTACTTTAAATTGATAAAATGAAAGACGATTGAAATGGAACATTTTGGAATAACTTTTATTTAACTTGAATCATAGTTGAATTGATGTCTAAATGAATAAAGTTGTGAAGAAAATTTAGTGTATATTAACTATAAAAGGAAAAAAGAAATTTATGGAACGGATGTGTTTTGTAAGTAAATAATTGAAAATGTTGTTTTCAAATGGAAAGGTGAAATTTCAATTTATGACTTAACTTGAAAATTTGAAATTGGGTTTTAAATAAAATTGTTAGGTTAAGTAAATAAATGAGAATTTAGTTTTATTTAGGAAGTGGGTATTTTTAAATTAAGTGCAAAGTTATTTGGAAAAATATATATACAAGTTAAGTAAAATTGGAAAATTCTGACTTACAAATGATTCATAGTAAATTTGGATATTTTATTTATAAAATTTATTTTATTTAATCATAAGATAAATGGTATCCAAATGAACATTTTTCTGAAGTAGGAATATGATTTTTAAAGTTAAGAATGGTTAAAAATTTAAATTTTAATGTTTCTGAATTCGACAATGTTTTGAAATTGAAGTGGCAGAGACGTGTTGTAATTAAGAAACAGAGAGAGTTTGCATTGAAGAATAGTTTAGGCAGAGACGCAAGTTTGTGTAAATACATATTTTTCAAAACTAGATAAGTTAGGGTATGCCGGTGGAAATAATAATAATAATAATAATAATAATAATAATAATAATAATAATAATAATAATAATAAATGTATAATAATAATAAATAGTATTGCCAAGCCTATGAAGTTGGGGTCGGGATGTGGGGTGAGGCAGTAGAGCAAAAGCTGAACCAAAATTTCTTTTATTCTATTCGTTCCAGTTGTTTCGAAAATTTTGCTTTGACCGTAATTTTAAAAAGTCGCGTATTTGGTATTTGGATCTTATTTTAGATTTGAATCAAGGCGTGGCATCCGCGGAAACCTAATCGTGCCATTTGTACGATCCTTTATCAAGTGGTAAAATCATTTGAATCTGATTATCTGCAGTTTAAGGTGAGTATTTCTCACCAGACAAACATACCTATATTTATGTGAATTATCGCAAGTGTATTTGTAAATTATTTATTAAATGTCATCTGTCTGTAATATTACGTATGATGTTAAACCCCATTTTAAATTGACACCTCATCAGTTGTTTATCTGTTGTAATATAGTTGCAGTTATATTATTTAATGCTTATTTACTGTTAAATCATCACTGCAAGTTCCCTGTAAATTGAGATCGTTATAGGCTGAAATGATAGGCCTGTACGATAATTATTTATTCATTTATTTATTTAATTGTTTAATTTTAAATATTTAACTAGGGATTGCGGGTTTGAAATGATAGAACCCGGGGTTTTTGTAAATTGCGGATTGAAATGATATAAATCCGTATCACTTGACCTAGGCTAGAAAACTATATACAGACCCGTGGTTTCTATAGTATTTTTCAGAAATATTTTAAATTTATTTTGGAAGTTTATAATATTCCGATTTAAATGTATGTAAAGGATTTTATTTATAATGATTTTGAATGAGTTAAAAATGTTAAATAAATAAATAAATGTTTGAATAAAATTTTGGAATATAACTTATTTTGGAAATTCTGGGTTTTGGTAAAAGTAAGAATTCAGTTAAGAAAATAATTGATAATAAGTTATATTTGGAATTTAAAACTAAATTGTTAAGTTATTAATCTATTACAGCATTTAAATGCTGTCTTTTAAAATTGGACTGTTTTAACCTGTAAACTTTAGGTAGCATTTCATAAGTGCTATAGAAACTGAAATTTGATATTTTTAATCAATTTGTGGAAATAATCTTTGGGAAAAGGGGATTAAAATTTGGAATTTAATATGTAATTAATAAAATAAGGAATTGATTTTTTTTTGAATGGGTTTTATGGAAGAATTTAATTTAAAAAAGGTGAGAAAAGAAAATTTAATTCCTAAATAAATTAAATAGATTTAAATGGTATATTAAAATGACCAATGTTTAAAAACAATATTTTGATATTGTAGTATTGTAAATATATTTTGATTTATAAAGTAAATACCATTTTTAAAGTTGTAACCACGGGTTATAATAACGTTTGGTTGTTAAAGAGACCGGGCTCGGATATCTGGCATACTCTCTGTCGATACCGAAAACCACTTTACCAACCGTGTACGCGGTGGAGATTCCAGAATGAAGTAGGATGGTGGTGACGGTTCCTTTAAGGTAAATACGTGGACCCGACTCCCGTGAGTTGGCATAAGGTGGCTAAAACAGGAGCGATTCTCGGATTAATGAGGTAGCACCTCTGATCGAACGCACTTCTTCGTATGCCATTCTATTACTCTTGTGATTGTTTTGGTGCGCACCTTTGATTTGGGAGTGTTGTTCGAGGTGGGCGGTAATTGCGGCTACGCGTTTCCATCGGTCCGAGTAGCAATTGGTATATCTACCCTGACATTGCCTAGTTGTGCCGTGTCACCTACCATACCGAGCCTTATACGATTTTGGTTTGTACCATACCTATGGAGTGCCCTCTGACGACGCCCAGTACGGGGGAGATTACGGTACTGTATAGACTATGGGAATATATAAATGTGTTAAGGTGGAAAATGTAAAGCCTTAACGCTATTTAAAAGTAAGTTTATTTTATAAATAGACACTATTTAATAGCGCAATATACTACATAGTAAATAGTTTAACAGATCCTTAGAGGATGGGCGGTCCCAAGCATCCTTTAAGTTACTTGCTCTATATTACAGTACACTTGAATTAGCTTACACTATATAAGTATGTATGTCCTGACTCGAGTGTTTATGTTTTATTTTATGCTCGGGTCAGCCTGAGTTGCAGTTTCAGCTTTCTCCCCGGAGCTAGGACATTCTGTAGATCTTTCGAGCTGCCGGCCAATCTTCCAGTCTATATCTTATTTTGAAATCAAGACTTTGGAATATTTGGATTTCTATTGAAGTTTTAAACTGTATTGGAGATTTAAAACTATGTAATTTTTATTTGGTTGAGTTTTTTTATAGTGGCTTCATGAACCACTAAATATTTTAAATTCCGCTGCGAGTTTCTCTGATATCTGTGTCTGTGATTCTGTGATTTATTTACTGCATATTCTGAGTTTTGCCAAATTTATTTTTACAACGCGGTATTTTGAACAATTCAAGTCCGACATGTGCGGATGCGAATGGTTGAAAACACCGGGTCGTTACACCGGTGACTTGAGCGACGGTGGCGAGGCATTTTAGGCAGAGGTTGAGTTTACAGTTTTTCAAGCAAGAAGGCTTTATTTTGATTCGATATTTTTGAGGGCGGTTCGAACTTGGATTTAGAGATTTGTATGAATTGTGACTTGCCGATGATCACCAGAGTCTCGCGTGTCGCCGTGCACGTGTACGGCATGGAGGAGATGGTGTCAGTGTCGTGAGGGTTTACGTCTTGAGTTGTTGCTCGAGTTTGCTTGGTGGTTGCTTCGAGTTTTGGGATGAGTACGTGAGTTAGGCCTGATGCTTTAATTTATAACCTAGTTTATAACTTAACTACATAAAAAAAAGAGAAGGAGAAGAAGAGTTGCGTACTGGGTAAATGTCTCGGGGAAATGGGTAAGGAACTCGGAGTCACACTCGAGTAAACACAGGGGAAGTACTCGGGTGCTTCTTCTTTCAAAACTGCAGTAGTGTATTTTTAAAAGTAAAGCTAAGTGAAAAGATTTGTATCAAGCTTTAAATACTATAAACTTAATAAGTGTTAAATAGTTTAAGTTAGAAACTTAATACATGTTTTAATTATTTTAGTTAATACTTAACGATGTTTTAAACTCTTAATTATTATTTTAATTAAGTAATTAAGTTAAGTTAAGTATGAAATTAATTAACATTTGAAGTTTGCACTTAATATTAAATTGATTTTCAAAGTTTAAAGAAGATTTCTTTAAAATGTTAGTTAAGTTGAATAATTAATATCAATTAATTATTTATGGAAAGTAATTAAGAATAATTACTTTATAATTATAATTAGAGATCGATTAATAATGAAGAATTAAATTAATTTGTAATAAACTACTTTAGGTAATTAATGAATGATTAATAGTTAATAAATTAAGCAATTTAATTAAGAATTAATAAATGATTAATTAAGTAATTAGTAGTCAATAAATGGATAATTAAGTTTTATTAATTAATAATTAAGGTTATTAATTAATGATTAAGGAATGGTTAATTACGGTTAAATAAATTGATTAGGAAGTAATTAAGTAAATAGTGTGAAATAAAGTAATTAAGTAATTAAGACTTAATAATTGATTAAGAAATGATTTATTAATTAAATAAATGGTTTAAAATGGAATAAGTAATTAATTGATAATTAATTAATGATTAATTAAACAGGGTTAAGTAATTAATTCTCAAGTAATTGATTTAATTGAATTAATTACAATAAGAATTAAGATGATTGCTTATGGATTGTTGTGTACGTAAAATATCTGATTTGTGATATTTATTTGATGATAATTCTGTGATGTTCTATGATATGCTTTGATATATCTATGATGATTGTGTATGATTCATCTGTAATAAATGCTATGTGAATTCAATTGTTGAAATTAAACTGTTTAAATTAATTAGATAACTTGGCCTTTAAAATGACATTTGGATTTCGATGAGACCGGGATCGGGTGTCAATTTGATATTCCGAAAACCACATCGATCCAAATTAAACGTTAGGTCGTGAATTCTCAAATGAAGATTGAGATGGTGTTTTCAGAATGCAAGGGTTATTGTCGTTGACTCTGAGGGTGATTCCAAAATGAGTGTAACAAGATAATGCCTTCGGTTTCGTTCGAACCCGGAACGAACTTGTATGGATTGAATGCTTTCAGCACATCGTCAGGCGGACGATGAGCATTCTAAGAGATATCTCCTGTAAAGGTAATCGCAACCTCAAGCCTCATCAACCGGGAATGGCTAAAATAGGGGAGGTGCAGCAAGGTAAGGTGGGTCATGCCCAAGCAGGACGAGATATAACCCTGTCTAGGTGTCCCTTTTTATTTCGTCTGTATGGGCGGTTGCTAGCAACAACCGTGGGGTTTTCTTGTTCGGGACTGTTTAGTAAGGAATGGTTCCGGCCTTGTGTTGCAGGGGAGTTAGGGTGGCTCCTCGGTACGGTGATCTAGGCCCCGTACTGTGATGGGCGGTACCCCAGTAGTCCTACCATTGATGGAAACCCATTTTACCTACGAGACCCTACGGTTTTGATTTGTATTACCCACTTTTGTAGCTAGTAGTTGGAATTTAATAATGTAACAATTTCGGCTATTTTCAATTTACTTGGAAACCCTAGACACTATTATAATATCATTGGATTTCCTATAAAATGTTTTGGTTAGCGTAAGGTAAAAACTTACCCATATTTATGTGTAGGAAGTCTTACGTGATACCTTTATTTTCAAATGTTTTTCAAAGTTAAACAACTTTAACCATTTACTCATACTAGACCCATGTATGACCCGGAGTTTATATTTTATTTTTCATAAACTCTTGGGTACTCAAATTTTTATGAGTAGTCAAGTGATAGGTTTTGGATTTTGATTTCTGGAGGAGCTTGGAGCAGGAGTTCCAGACGTATATTGCTATCTGTCTAGTTCCACTGTAAAGTTGATGTATGTTGTATCTCTGATGTTTATAGTGAAAGATGTATGTATGACTGTCATGTGTATGATATTGTATAACTCTGAATATGTAAAACTATGTAATAGTTATGTGATGTATTATATTTTGTTCCATTCCGTTGTGAGATTCTGATGTTGTTGTTTATTTCTTTTCTATTTCTATCCCTTTCTTTCTTAATGATGATACGTCTTTCTGGGAGTAGAAGGGCGGGTTGTTACAGTTGGTATCAGAGCGCTAGGTTGGGTGAATACCTAGGCTCTTGAGTAATCTCTTTCTTGAGAGAGCGTATTTGTAATTTTGATATATAAATATATATTTATTTCTACCTATATGTTGGGTTACCTGTTCTGGTATTCCAATATAAATTATAAAGGTAAATAGGGTAGTGGTGTGTGTAACACGACTACAAATGATTAGAATTTGAATGGTTGAGATTGAAAGTGTATCTTTCGAGACTGTAGAACTATTACCGTCTCGAGTAAAATTTGGGTGGTGTAAGGATTTCATCGATCTCTGAAGGAAACCTATTAAGGTTCGGAGTTCATCTTTGAAGTGTGAGTTTGGATGAGCTAGAGTTTGGATCTGTCGGTTGGACAGAAGCAGGTGATGATATCTTGATATCTCAGGATGTAGTAGCTGTGTGATGAGACACAGTGACTATGGATGTCTCCGAAGATGTTTCTTCGGGGTTGTGGCTAAGTTCAGTAGGGTATTTTTGTTTGGTTCGAGGTCCGAGTTTCTCGAAGAGCTTTGGATAGGAAGTCTTTGGCCATCTGAGTCAGCAGTGTAGCTTGAAGTGTTCGGTGTGCCGTCGAGAAGGTTTTCTGGTTAGTAGTTTTTCTTGAAGTAATTTCAAAAGTAGCAGAGTGGATCCCTTTCTTTAATGGATTGGCTCGATAAGAATAAGGCTATTTGGATTGTGATGAGAGAACATTTTCGTTGGAAACTGATTTGGGTAGAATTGCCTGAGTATCGTGTGATAATTCTGGATTTCACTTGAGTAGTCTTTTGCATGGGGATTGAGACTTCTTAAGAGAAGATTGAAGATATCGATGTGGTCCAAGATTTTCCCTGATGTATTCGAGGAAGTTAAGAGAATGTCTTCCCATCGAGAGATAGAATTTCGTATTGATTTGATTCCAGGAGCAGCGCCAGTGATTCAGCTTAGTAGGAGAATGACTCCTAGAGAGAGAAGAGTTAGTCAAGAAGACTCAGAATCTTTTGGCAAAGGGATTGATTAGGCCCAGTTTTCTTGTTGGGGTTCTGTGGCAGTGTTGATGCAGGATGGAAGAGTAATTGCGTATGCGAGTCGGCAGTTAAAGCCACATGAAAGGAACTACGCTACGCACGGTCTTAAATTGTTAGCCATTGTTTTTTTTGAAGATTTAGAGACACTATCTCTTGGGAGAGAAGTTTGGGTTATTCACAGATCACAAACCATTGAAATATCTTTTCTCTCAAAAGGATCTTAATCTGAGGCAGCAGCGATGGGTCGAGTTTCTGACATCATGTGATTTGGATATTCTGTATACCCCGGGAAAAGCGAATGTTGTGGCCGATGCTCTTAACAGGAATGCAGTTTTGTCTCTTTTGGGAAGTTGTTCCATCTCTCCAGGACAGAACTGTAAGTAAGCAAATGGAGGATATATCTTTTGAGGAACAAATTCTTGGAGCTAGGGATGGTCGGTATTCTGATTTCAAGGTGAACGATCAAGGTGTTTTGAGGATTAATGTTCGTTTGTGTGTGCCAAATATAGATGGATTGAGGCAAGAAGTCTTAGCTGAGTGTCATCGCTCCAAACTGAATATCCACCCAGGAATTTCTAAGATGTATAAAGATGTGAGATGAATTTTTTGGTGGCCGAGCATGGAGAGGGATGTAGTTGCTTTCGTTAACAGTTGTGCTATCTGTCAGCAAGTTAAAGAAGATTGACAAAAGTCGGCCGGTTTGTTGCAGCCTTTGGAAATCCCAGAATGGAAATGGGAGATAATTTCGATGGACGATTTGCCAAGAACCAAGAAAGGAAACGTTGGAATATGGGTTATTGAGGATTGTTTAACTAAGAGTGCCCATTCTATACCAGTTAAGGCAACTCGTACTACAGTTTCTCTGGCAGAGATTTTTCTTGAGAGAGATAGTTAGATCACAGGGTGTTACTGTCAGTATAGTAAGTGATCATGATTCTATTTTAACCAGCAAAATCTAGGAGGCTCTAAAATCAGTCGTGGGAATAAGTTTGAAATTGAGTACAGCCTATCATCCTCAGACAGATGGACAGACTAAACCGTATTCTAGAAGATATGCTGCGAGCTTGTGTTTTGGATTTTGGTTGATCTTGGGAAGACCATCTTCATTTGGTAGAATTCTCTTATAATAACAGCTATCAAGCTAGTTTTAAGATGGCTCCTATGAAGCTTTATATGGAAGACAGTGTAGATCCCCATTCTGTTGGATAGAATCGAAAGATCATCTTGTGCTTGGGCCAGATTTGATTCGTGAAGTTTATGCTAAAGTTGAGCGTATCAAGAGAAGAATGAAAGCAGTTCAGGACCGTCAGAAGAAGTACGCAGATAAGAGAAGGAGACAATTGGAATTTGAGATTGGTGATTTTGTTTTTGTAAAGTTTCCCGATCAAAGGAGCTATTAGATTTGGAAAGACGGGAAAACTTGCCCCGAGATATTGGTCCATTTCGGGTATTGAAAAAGAGTTGGTACTGTAGCTTACAGAATTGAATTGCCAGAATGGATGTTTGGAATTCATAGTGTATTCCATGTATCCCATCTAAGGAAGTTGTTCATGATCCATCATTGTTGTAGAACCCGTAGTTCAGGAAGATTTGGGGGTCGAGCCTGAATTTGACTGTGGTCAGGAATCCAGTTCGGATTGTTGATCAAGACGAGAGGCAACTCAGGAGTATGGTAGTGAAGCTTATCTAAGTGCAGTGGAGCTGGAATCCCAGAGATTATACCTGGGAAACTCTGGATAGTTTTAAGAAAGCTTATCCAGATCTGTGCCCAGATAGTGAGTGATGTTTGTTAGAATAAATTGTTTGGTTGTTTGCTAATGTATGAATGATATGTATGTTTGAATAGTTGATATAACAGCTTTTAAATTAACTTTGTTTTAAATTTCGGGGACGAAATTCTTTTAAGGGGGGAGGAATGTAACGACCCTGGATATTGGCCCTATTTATTTTAATAAATATTTAATCAAATTAAATAAAATGTAAACTGATCATTTTAAAATGAATATGATTTTGGAAATATTGCCATTTATTTGTATGGATTTGTATTTTATAAAGGGAAATTTGATTTGAAAATTTAAAATAAATCTCTTAGTAATATTCGCAATTAAATTTATCTTACATAATTGTATTAAAATGTTTTACCTTGTTATCAATTGATAAAAGTACATATGGATGGTAAGGTTTAAATTAAAATCTAATTCTAACAATATAAAATATAAATATTAAATATAAGTCAAACTTATGTATATAATTTAATTATTGATAGTTAAAATATAAAATATAAACATAAATAAGTAAGCATGAATATAATTTAAATGTTGAAGGCTAAAATATAAAATAGAAATAAGACAAACATTTGTATATTAAGCAAGAATTAGGTAATTAAAATATGCATACAATATAACTTTAAAATTGTAAACAAAGCATAAAATAAAATAAGAACCAATATAGAATAGAATGAAAACAAAGTATAAAAAAATAGCACAACGTATAAAAAGTAATACCAGATAAAATATGTATATTATAGTTCAAGCTAGAAAATAACAAAACAAATATTTCATTCAAAAATATCTTCATAAACAAAGCCAAAGTATAAAAGAAAATAAGACAAATATGTACATGAGTTCAAGCTGGAAACTAATAAAAACAAATGTCTTTGAACATGATATCTTCATACACAAAAATTAAATCTATAAAATAATACCTGACACAAATATATATATATATATATAGTTACTTAAGCAAGAAGACAAGTATTTATAAACAAAATATTTTCATAACAAAGCAGTAACACAAACATATGTATGTAAACTATTCACAAAGTATCTTCATTTACAAGCCATATATCTACCTGCAAAGGGGATATTTGCATACAAAATATCTTCATACTGCAAATCACAATTATAACCTGTAAATGTAATTATAATAGTGTAAACATAATTGGAAACAGAACATTTAATGCTATCTGCTCAAGCCTAACATATTGTCAGTTCAAAATATTTATAAAGATCTGCTCATATCAAAACAAAATAAAGAAAATAGCTGACCAGTAAAACCTTCCCTTATATACACCTGTTTTCTCTTATATATATATGCATCTTATTTTTAGTTCATTCAAAAAATTTCTAACCCGTGAAAAACAAAAAGAAGAGAAAGAAAGGAAAATCAAATTGAATTCAAGAGCTAAAACAGAATTCAAGGCAGATTCAAAGGCAGTTTTCAACTGCAGCTTTCAAAACATCCAATTTATTCTCTGTTCAAAGAATTTGCAAGTGAGTAAACATCAAGTTTTAAAATTTTGAGTTTATTTAAAATCATTAAAGATGCTTCATTTATTATATGGTATGGAATCTGTTTGATCTTTGAATATAATTCTGTGAATATTTATGTGATTGCTCTGTACTTATCTGTAGTTGATACAGGTTATATATTTTCTTCAAAACTCAAATATTTTTCATCTAATCATGATAAGTTTTAGAATTTTTAACAGACAAGATGTTTAAAACCTAAACTAAGATTTTAAAATCTGTTTAAAATATGTTGGAGAGACAGTAACCCTGGAAAACATTGTTTTCAGGTAATCAAGTAAGAAGTTGATGGATTCAATTTTTATAGAAAGCTAATTCAAGTTTATAACTTGAATGCTTACCGAAATTTATGATTTTTAAAACAAACATGAGGTTTTTTAGATTAGTATTTAAAGAGCAGTTTGTATATAAACAAAGATTGCGTTTTTATAAATTTCTGATGATTGGTTCAATTATAAATGTTGAAATTTGGATTGGAGCACGTACAAACATCATAGATTTTGAGAAAATTGTTGAATATTTTTTCATTAACTAAATTAAAGAAACGAATTCAATTTAGGGTCTAATTCGAGTTTTCAGGACCGATTAGTAAATGAGGCGAGTGTGACTTCTATACAAGATCGAGTTGCACGAATTTTTGAAGGGTGGAAGAGGAGTGCGTTGTCGTGGTGTGGACGGAATCTGGGCGACTTTGGTGACTTGAGCGACGGTGGTGAGGCATTTTAGGCAGAGGTTGAGTTTACAGTTTTTCGAGCAAGATGGCTTTATTTTGATTCGAAATTTTTAAGGGCGATTCAAACTTGGATTTAGAGTATTTGTATGAATTGTGACTTGTCGATGATCTTGGAAGTTCGCCAGAGTCTCGCGTGTCACCGTGCACGTGTACAGCATGGAGGAGATGGTGTCAGTGTCGTGAGGGTTTACGTCTCGAGTTGTTGCTCGAGTTTGCTTGGTGGTTGCTTCGAGTTCTGGGACGAGTACGTGAGTTAGGCCTGATGCTTTAATTTATAACCTAGTTTATAACTTAACTATAGAAAAAAAAGAGAAGGAGAAGAAGAGTTGCGTACTGGGTAAACGTCTCAGGGAAATGGGTAAGGAACTCAGAGTCACACTCGAGTAAGCACAGGGGAAGTACTCCGGTGCTTCTTCTTTCAAAACTACAATAGTGTATTTTTAAAAGTAAAGCTAAGTGAAAAGATTTTTATCAAGCTTTAAATACTGTAAACTTAATAAGTGTTAAATAGTTTAAGTTAGAAATTTAATACATGTTTTAATTATTTTAGTTAATACTTAACGATGTTTTAAACTCTTAATTATTATTTTAATTAAGTAATTAAGTTAAGTATGAAATTAATTAACATTTAAAGTTTGTAGTTAATATTAAATTGATTTTCAAAGTTTAAAGAAGATTCCTTTAAAAATGTTAGTTAAGTTGAATAATTAATATCAATTAATTATTTATGGAAAGTAATTCAGAATAATTACTTTATAATTATAATTACCGATCGATTAATGATTAAGAAATAAATTAATTTGTGATTAATTACTTAAGGTAATTAATGAATGATTAATAGTTAATAAATTAAGTAATTTAATTAAGAATTAATAAATGATTAATTAAGTAATTAGTAGTTAATACATGGATAATTAAGTTTTATTAATTAATAATTAAGGTTATTAATTAATGATTAAGGAATGGTTAATTAAGGTTAAATAAATTATTAGGAAGTAATTAAGTAAATAGTGTGAAATAAAGTAATTAAGTAATTAAGACTTAATAATTGATTAAGAAATGATTTATTAATTAAATAAATGGTTTAAAATGGAATAAGTAATTAATTGATAATTAATTAATGATTAATTAAACAGGGTTAAGTAATTAATTCTCAAGTAATTGATTTAATTGAATTAATTACAATAAGAATTTAAGATGATTGCTTATGGATTGTTGTGTATGTAAAATATCTGATTTGTGATATTTATTTGATGATAATTCTGTGATGTTCTATGATATGCTTTGATATATCTATGATGTTGTGTATGATTCATCTGTGATAAATGCTATGTGAATTCAATTGTTGAAATTAAACTGTTTTAATTAATTAGACAACTTGGCCTTTAAAATGACATTTGGATTTCGATGAGACCGGGATCGGGTGTCAATTTGATATTCCGAAAACCGCATCGATCCAAATTAAACGTTAGGTTGTGAATTCTCAAATGAAGATCGAGATGGTGTTTTCAGAATGCAAGGGTTATTGTCGTTGACTCTGAGGATGATTCCAAAATAAGTGTAACGAGATAATGCATTCGGTTTCGTTCGAACCCGGAACGAACTTGTATGGATTGAACGCTTTCAGCACATCGTCAGGCGGACGATGAGCATTCTAAGAGATATCTTCTGTAAAGGTAATCGCAGCCTCAAGCCTTATCAACCGAGAATGGCTAAATTAGGGGAGGTGCACCAAGGTTAGGTGGGTCATGCCCAAGCAGGACGAGATATACCCCTATCTAGATGCCCCTTTTTATTTCGGCTGTGTGGGCGGTTGCTAGCTACAACGCGGGGTTATCTTGTTCGGGACTGTTCAGTAATTAATGGGTCCGGCCTTGTGTTGCAGGAGAATTAGGGTGGCTCCTCGGTACGGTGATCTAGGGCCCGTACTGTGACGGGCGGTACCCCAATAGCCCTGTCATTGATGGAAACCCATTTTCCCTACGAGACCCTACGGTTTTGATTTCTATTACCCACTTTTGTGGCTGGTAGCTGGAATTTAATAATGTAACAATTTCGGCTATTTTCTATTTACTTGAAAACCCTAGACACTGTTATAATATCACTGGATTTCCTATAAAATGTTTTGATTAGCGTAAGGTAAAAACTTACCCGTATTTATGTGTGGGAAGTCTTACGTGATACCTTTATTTTCAAATGTTTTTCAAAGTTAAACAATTTTAACCGTTTACTCATACCAGACCCATGTCTGACCCGGAGTTTATATTTTGTTTTTCATACTCTTGGGTACTCAAATTTTTACGAGTAGTCAAGTGATAGGCTTTAGATTTTGATTTCTGGAGGAGCTTGGAGTAGGAGTTCCAGACGTATTTCGCTATCTATCTAGTTCCGCTGTGTAGTTGATGTATGTTGTATCTCTGATGTATATAGTGACAGATGTATGTATGACTGTCATGTGTATGATATTGTATAAATCTGATATATGTAAAACTATGTAATAGTTATGTGATGTATTATATTTTGTTACATTCCGCTGTAAGATTCTGATGTTGTTGTTTCTTTCTTTTCTATTCTTTTCTATTTCTATCCATTTATTTCTTAATGATGATACGTCTTTCTGGGAGTAGAAGGGCGGGTTGTCACATAAATATACAATCTCTATTGATTACTATGTTAACTCAAAGAATTTCATTTAACAAATGTTATGGATGGTTTGAACCCTGCCTTGTACGTATTTCTCGAAAAAAGAGTACCATAGGGATTTTAATCCCTTTGGAGGTGGTTGGTCCATCAACCCTTTTAGAGATCCTTTTTATCGGGGAGGTTAAAAAAATGCTACGAGTGGTTCGGATTGATTATGTTTATATTTTTTTTTTTATTAAATACCTTATCAACATACATAAGATTTTTCAAACAGATCTTCTGCGTACAAAACATGCTCGATGGATGATTTTCAAAAAAATGATATTAAAGCATATGGTATATGAAAACAAAGTTTGGCTGTTCTCACACACAGAATATATAAAGATATTACTAAACACTAATTTTCAAGATTTGAATAACGGTTATTCTATTTATAGAACATATTTCTTGCAAAATCTGAAGAAAAATGGTAAAAAGAGCTATAAAGATTGGTCAACGGCCCAAATTCCTCCTACGAAAGACAGTGAACGATTGGACAAATATAGGTCTAAGGCCCATATTTCACCTTCCACCCTTCTCTCCTCTGCACCATCCAATTTTGAAAAAACCCCAATTTTACAAATCACTCAAATTAATTACCTCCCCACGTTTGTACCAAATTCACCACACGGTGACCACATACTCCTCCTCCTTATAAAGTTCCTCCTACTCTCCTAACATCTCTGTCCCCATTCCTTATTCTTGCGGTCAGGTCCTCCACCCTTCTACTAACCCAATAAGATCAATGGAGGTCCGCCGGAGATTCCCTCCTCCCCCTGCGCCATCATCTACCTCCTCTCGCCGCCGCCCATCTCCGGCGGTTCCCAAGGCTCAGGCCTCGGACGCCCTCCCTCTTCCTATCCGCCACACCAACCTCATCTTCTCCGTTCTCTTCATGGCTTCTCTGTTCTTCCTTATGCGCAGGTGGCGCGAGAAGATTCGCAACTCTACTCCTTTGCACGTCGTCGGATTCGCCGAGATCTGCTCCATCTTTTCCTTGATCGCGTCCCTGATTTATCTGCTTAGCTTTTTTGGAATCGCTTTTGTGCAGAACGTCGTTTCAAACTCGGACGACGAGGAAGAGGTCGTGGAGAAGATTCCAAAGCAATGCCCACTTCTCTCAGACGAGAAAACCATCACCACTGTAAAAAGTGAGATTGTTGGCGCTGAAGATGAAGAAATTATCAATAACGTGGTGGCTGGAAAGATTCCTTCTTACAGTTTAGAGTCAAAGTTGGGTAACTGTAAGCGCGCTGCAACTGTTCGACGTGAGGCCGTAAAGAGAATCACTAATAGAAGTTTGAATGGTTTGCCTTTAGAAGGGTTTGATTATGAATCCATTTTAGGTCAGTGCTGCGAAATGCCAATTGGCTATGTCTCATTGCCTGTTGGTGTTGCGGGGCCATTGATTTTGGATGGTAGAGCTTATTACGTGCCTATGGCCACCACAGAAGGGTGTTTGGTAGCAAGCACTAATAGAGGATGTAAGGTGATTGCAGAATCAGGCGGAGCTACTAGTGTTGTATTGAAAGATGGGATGACTAGGGCCCCTGTTGTAAGGTTTGCTACTGCTCAGAGAGCTACAGAGCTCATGTTTTACTTGGAGGAGCCGGCAAATTTTGATACTCTTGCCGTTGTTTTCAACAGGTAAAAAGTTGATTTTTTTTCCCTTCTGTTTTGTTCTGTTCTGAGCATGCTTCAGGCGTTGAACTAGTGTTATGGTAAAACTATTTGTTTTGTTTTTAGAGTTGATCTTTTATTTGTATGCCGTATAATTGGCATCTTTACTTGGTAATTATCTGCGAAGTTTTATACTATAACTTAATGAAAATAGAGGTACAATCACTTACTTTTTGCACAACTTTAAGAGTTTTAGTGCTAAGTATGCTTTAACTTTCACATGTTCAAGACATCCTTTTGAAAATCTTTTTGCAAAAGTTGTCATATGATTTGTACTACCATTCTATTGATATTTGTGTTGCTATGAAAGTATAGCTTATGTGTGAATTATATATATAATAATTTTTTTTTAATCTTATGATGCATTCAGGTCAAGTAGATTTGCTCGACTTCAAAAAATAAAATGTGCGCTTGCAGGGAGGAATTTGTACATTAGATTCACATGCAGAACTGGCGACGCTATGGGTATGAACATGGTCTCCAAAGGTGTGCAGAATGTTTTGGATTTTCTTCAGACCGACTTCCCAGACATGGAAGTTATTGGAATTTCTGGTTAGTTTTCTTACCTTTTTGTTATACTACTTTCATTTCTTCCGTTAAAAAAGTTTGCTTTTTTACTGCTTATCACTGATACGAAGTTGCTTTTATTGGCATTTTGTCACAAATATCAGTTTTCTTTGAATGAAAGAAACATGCCTTAGACAATTGCTGATGATCATGAAAAAATGAGCAGTATTTGTTTTGATTTGTCCATATCTGTATTTTGACATCTCACATGAAATGCATTTAGCGTACCATGTGGATGGTAACATACAGACTGTACTTATGCTATAGTTTGTTTCCAAGTTAACTGTATCATAATTGATATAGATTGTCCTAATTAAATTCAACTTTGTATCCTTTTAATTGAACAACTATTTCCTACTTTTTGTTCAGGTAGATAAACTCGCTGAGGTAAGCTTTAAAGTGTACACATTAGACTTTTTAGTTGTTTGCTTGGTTAATATGATAAGTCCACAATAAAAGTTGGTTCAAAATTAGGACAGTTGATCCATATTTCATGCTACAACTACTTTCAGCGTTGTTAACATTTACTATCTGCTATACCATGCAAAGGCATCCAATGTCGGAATTACTACTAAACCTTAACTGCTAATGGAAAGTGCTAGCATTAAATTATGCTGAACTTCATTTTGCCGATATAGTCAGTCATCTCCAACTTACCTATTTAATGATATGCTATATTTATTTAATAGTATAACTTGTGCGTTCATCCATCAGCAGTCATTATCCAAAAACCTTACAAACTTATCAGTTCAGCCCACACAAGTGTTCGTGTCATAAATCCAGACCCTATCGTGTTTATGTTTGCAGGAAAATGTTGTTGGCAATATCTTGAACTCTAGCATTTTACCTAGTAAATACCAACTAATCATGCATTCTAACATATACAAACTGTGTTGACTTAATATAGGTAATTTCTGCTCTGATAAGAAACCAGCAGCTGTAAATTGGATTGAAGGTAGGGGTAAATCAGTTGTATGCGAAGCAATAATAAAGGGAGAATTGGTAGAAAAGGTATTGAAAACAAATGTGTCTGCACTTGTGGAGCTAAACATGGTGAAGAATCTGGCTGGATCAGCAGTTGCTGGAGCTTTAGGAGGATTCAATGCCCATGCAAGCAACATCGTTTCTGCTGTGTTCATTGCAACAGGGCAAGATCCTGCTCAAAACATCGAGAGCTCTCACTGCATCACTATGATGGAAGCCGTTAATGATGGCCGAGACCTTCATGTCTCTGTCACTATGCCTTCCATTGAGGTAATTTCTTTTTTCCTTTCTTTTCATGCCCCTTATTTTGTCTATGCTTAGTCTTTCTATACGGTTACGTTAGACTATGATTCAAAATAATGGTACGACTTAAAAATGAATCTTCCTTTTCTTTTTCCGCATTGTTTAGGGAACACATTAGTTTTTTAGGTAAGATGCAATTCTTCCTTCTCATTTTTGATGTTTGCTGGATCAATTTGGAAATTAAGGAAATGCAAAAAAAATAAAAATAAAATAAAATAAAATAAAAAGAAGAAGAAGCTTTTGACAATCATGGTGATTAGGCCATTTAAGAAAAACCAAGTTAGAGGAGATATGTATTTCTTGCAAAACAAGCGCATCATTAATAATATGAACGTCCAAATCAAAAGCCACATTGTATCGATACATTGTGGCCATCAATAACAAACAGTTCAAACATGCCGAAAAAATATCAACTATTTTTATGATTTCAATACGATAAATCCGTGTTAGAAGGTGACGGGTGTAGCGCATGCATGTCACATTCCTTGTATATTTAATCTGGTTTCGTGTTTGTATTGGAAAGATGTTCTTATAGGTGATAGTTCAAACTTGTATGTTTATGGATACCGACATATAAAGCTTCATTAATAAAAAAAAAAATTCATTACTACTTTAAGAGATATTTTAAGTCAGGTCCAAAAACTACGACAAATTAACATTGAAAATCTTTTTTTATTTTTTATCACCTGAGTAGGTAGGTACAGTTGGAGGCGGGACCCAGTTAGCATCCCAGTCAGCATGCCTTGACCTACTTGGCGTAAAGGGTGCAAACATGGAGTCGCCCGGGTCGAACGCAAGACTTCTAGCAACTGTAGTAGCAGGTTCAGTTCTAGCTGGCGAACTCTCTTTGATGGGTGCGCTTGCCTCAGGTCAACTGGTCAAGAGTCACATGAAATACAACAGATCGTCCAGAGATATATCCAAGATTGTCCCAGCTGCCTAGTTTTCAAATTTTAAAAAATTCGAATTTAAATTGAATGTGTGTGGATATTCTACTATATTAATTATCGGCTTCGTCGTGAGCGCCTTTGTTTAGTTTTTGGTTTTTTTTCCTTCTTTTTCTTCCCCATTTTTTTTGGTTGAAGTTTGGTGGTTGTCATGTTCAAAGCTTTTGTAGAAAGGAGGATCAGTTTCTATCTGGCAGCACCTTGCTTGCCTTGCTGTCAATGACGAAGTTTTTTTTCTTTTTTTTAATGGAACCATGTGTTTAGCAATGTAAAGATTCTTGTTTCTCTGTCTTCTTCACGCTCTTTTTGCTGTTTGTTTTCTTATGGGACAGGTCATATGAGCTTATGCTGTGTATTGGCATCACGTGTAATATGTTTAGTTGTTCTTACCTGATGCATGTAGGTTGTTCCAGAAGTTGTTGGATGCTTGGATGGCTATAATTTCTTTGGTTTTCTTTGAATTCCCTTTTGAGCTTTAGAGCAAAAATATAAAGGTCCATTTGGTCAAGCCAAGAACATAATCGAGTTTTCTGTTGCTTTATAATCAGCTCTATCTCTGGCGTTGATATGTTAGCGTTTATAAAAAGAATTCAATGAATATATTTTTACAATGTTTTTCTGAAATTTCCAAATAGCTCTACATAAATTAACAGAATCTTATCATTGTTTTGCAACCTCCATTACTATTTCTTTATCAACCATCCACCAATGAAGTTCATTGTCAATTTGGTTTAAATAAATATGCAGTGACTATAAAAGCATTTACACTTGTTACACATATCCATCTATAAATTTTATTTATTAAATAAAAAGTTAACATTCGTAGCTAATAAATGCACGTACTTGCGATTTACATTAGTATTGATTAGTATTGATAATGAAACAAAAATTAAATAATATAAAATAACATTGCAAGTTGTAATGTATTAACAGGACAATGAAATTTTTTGTTCATGTCTTTGATATTGAAAAACTTCGAACCTATATCCCATTAAAATTCAATACCTAATATACATCTTTTTTTAAATAACTTTTAAGATTTCCACATTATCCCTGATTAACACATTTTTCACCATACCAATACAACCATTTAAATTTTAAAAAAAAAAACTACTCAAATCATTCCGAACACCACGTTATTGTAGACTTATCTCTTTGAAAGTAATTCAGTTTCTCCAGCGTCAATTACACAAAAAATCGTCAAAATTCATCTTCAAATTCAAAATCAAAATTAAAGCACCTAAATCGAAAGTTTAAAAAATCAAAACTATAACAATGAAAGGCACTTGAAAATTCATTCATGCACACACAGCTTGCGACGAACTTGCTATGAATGGAGAATTTTGCAATCAACACACGACAATACAAAGCCAAAATACGAGCGCTCTCCTCTCATTGAGGAGCACTCTCTCATAAAATAAAAAAACAATACAAAGCCAAAACAAAATGAGGATTCAAAACCAGAAAAAGAGCAAGTAAAATATACCCAAATATTATTCTCTGCAATTTTTGGTAAATATTAAGTTAAATTTTAGTAGATAACAAGCCCGGATAAAAATATTCGACTACTATTTCTTATTAGATTGTAGATTTTCTCATTAGATTGTACCAAATAGTATTAGATTTAAGGATAAATTGTAGTAAAAGACCGGTCTTGCAAAATTTTGTTAGGCAAAAATCTACATGGTAAATATTTGCCTACCAAATATTTGTTAGTCATGTATTTCTTGGAAAAAACATTTATCTGGTAAAAAATTGCTTGGTAAAAATTTGCTTGACAAATGTTTGTTAGGAAAATGTTTTGAAATGCAAATGGTTAACATGAAATATCATTAATTATTTGTCAGACAAATGTTTTGAAAAACAAATGTTTAAAATGCAATAATATTGGATATTATTCTCTACGGTTTTTGTTTAATTTCAAATTTTAGTGGATTGTAATCTGAAAAGGGCATTAGGCCATAAAAGTATTTTATAACATAGTATTAATTTTAGAATGGAATGTATAAATAAATCAAACAACGGTAAAAATTTGTTCTAGCAAATATTTTCGAGTCATATATTTGTTTGGAAAAACATTTGCTTGGCAAAAATTTGTTTCGAAAAACATTTGCTAGGCAAACAATTGCTAAGCAAACAATTTGAAAGACATATGTTTAACACGCAATAATATTTGATATTATTTTCTACAGTTGTTAGGTAAAAATAGTTTAACACCTCCAAATGACCAATTTTACAGCAATCACAATTTTATATTATAGAATTATATCCAGTAGCGATCAATAATAAGAATGTAGCAAACTAAGAAGAATATAAAGAAAAGCAGATGACATATACATTTATAATGGTCCGGCTATGCTTAGTCCACTTTAATGATTCTTTCATTGATATACTTGGATCGGGAGGAATTACAGTTACAACTAGAATTTCTATCTCAAATTTGTTAATGGTTGTCGTCCCTCCCCTAAGAAGTACACTAACAAGTAACCAAGAGTCAAAAGTCCTTTTTTTCTATTGCATGTTGCCCTTTATTCATATCCAAAGTAGGTTGTAATTGTGCTTCTAGGTCGTTATGTCACCATAGAACTTGCCAAACAGTCACATCAAGAAAGATGGAAGGGAGACCTGATCACCCCCAAAATATTTATGGATCGCTATTGATCTTATATAGATCAATATCGACCAATAAACACATCTTTTCCTTGTGTTTTTTATTTTCCATGAGTCTATTTGCTTAACTGATTGAGTTTATCTTCCGTTGATGCTTATAACCTTGTTCCTTCTTACATTCATTAAAAATATTGACTTTACGGAAGATATTTATGCATTGGTACCAATCCATAGACAACGCTAAATTTTTATATTTTCCTCGTTGTCTTGATACTTCTTCTATTCAATGAGAATTGAGGGTGAATGGAAAATTTTATGGATCAATATTAACCCATGGATTTAGCCAATTTTTTCCTTCTTTCCCTTGGTTGCTCTTCGTACCGAATCGTAGGAGTTTGGCATTAATTACTTTGTTATTTCATCGTCGAGTATCTTCAAAATATTGATTGTGAAAAATACCAGATAACACTTGTCCCTTAAATTACGCTTCTATGAATACAAAGCTTGCTTTGGACAAAATCAAGCGACATAATCCTGATCTACTTAGATGCTTTTGTTACTCAAACTCTTTCTATGAAATGTAGTGTTTTCCATATGTTTTGTTGCCACAAAGTCATCGAGTCATGTATTTTTGGCAGATATAAATTTTGTAGTTTTGCAATCCAGATTGTTTTCTCACCTTTTTTGTATTGAGAATTGCTTTTTTCCATGATCATGTTGATACACTCATTCATCCCATTTTTTCATATTCTTTTTAAAAATTTATAAATTCAATACATACAGAAAGTTTGCATCATATCCCTTCATTGCTATCTATTTCCTTCAGCATTCATGCTTTAAGTAGTCAGTGAATTCAAGCATCAGTCTTCTTCAACTTCTTCCAATATTCGATCACCTCGGTGCTATGTCTTCTTCTCTATTGTGTCACCGTCGTTGATATCTTGTCCAAGTCGCCACCGCCCCTTTTGTTCATCATCGTTCATTTCCACACATTTTGAGGTGGTGTTAAAAAGACGGGAGGGAAGGCTGGATTGGTTTTGAGCAAGGATGAAGATGGATCAAGATAAAAAAAATCTCGAATAGAAGTGTTTCCGAATCGAATCCATGGATATGGGACTTCTCAATGGATTTCTTATTTTTGATATTGTTATTCCAATGAATTTGACTATTGACATGTCCTGGAACCATCAGGCCCTTTATGTGTTAAAGGTCCTCTGTTCTTCAAAAATTGCACTCTTTCAAGAAAATATCGTCCGAGAGCAGAGTTTCGGTATGTGTTGGATCCATCCTGAACTGTTAACATAGTTCCATGTTAATTATTTCCATCCGACACGACCTGTATTTTTAGCTATTTTAAATTATTAAATTAAATATAATTATTAAATAAAAGGGGTTAAAAATAAAAATTAATGAACTATTAATGTAGTTATTCCATATGAAGTTGAATAAAAATTCAAAAAAATTAATTTCAAAGATTTTGGCAATAACGAGTATTGAAAGGAAATTATGTGTATTGAGTGTCTTTCTAATCAATAACCGTAATAGAATAATAAATGTTGAATTATTTAGATGATAATAAAATAATTATTAATAAATGTTGAATTATTTATTAATGGTGATTTATTGAAAATTGAATCGCTTGAATTTAATACTGGAATTATTTAAATAATCAAATTCTGAATTTAAAGTGAATGAAAATGATTTCAAAAGTTGATTTAAATTTTATTTGAACAAGGATAAAGTTATTAAATTTTAAAATTGAATTTAAAATGAATAGTTTGATTTTTGAAAATAGTTCGTTTTAAATTGATGAGTAAAAATAGCCATTTGGGCCGCTATCTCGGATTTCGACAAAACTAGTTTCATTGTATCCGTAATAGTGAATTATTATAGGATTTCAAGTTTCGTATCGATCGGACTTGCCGTTTAGCCGTGCGAGCTTGAAACGTGCAGAAATTAATTTAAGGAATTTAATTTAAAATCAGTCATTTAAAGCTGTAACTCCTGTATACTTTAGAATTGTCTTTCGAAACACGTTCCATTGAGTTCAGAATAGGGGTTAACATTTATAAATGTCAGACGACATGCTTCGTTTGGAGTTCATCCGAAAAAGTGCGTGAACGGTAAAAGTAATAATATTATACATATACAAGCATATATGTATACACACGTATTCAACCGAACCCTCATTTATACAGCCGCGCCTCCATCATCTCCAATGCCCAAAAATTGTCGAAACTCTTTCCCTAATATCTCGAAAACCATCTATTATTAGCCCAACCTTCCAACTAGAGAAACGTGGAGATCGTCGAGCTCTAGAGATCCATACGGTCGAGATCGAATAAGAAGGTCCACGGAGGCAGCAAATCACCACGAAAGGCATGCAGTTCATCCTCGTTTCACGTCATCGACAAAGCTAAGGGGGTGTAGTTGGCTGGAATTGAGGGAGAAAGCTGAGCTGCGCAGGGCACCATCGCTTGATCGAATTCCGATGATGTACAAGGGGAATGGCGATCAATTTTAACGCATGCTGATGGGTTCTCGTGGCGTGCAGACATCAGGGAGGAAGAAACATGAAGGGGAAGGAGAAAATCAGATGTGTGGCCAGAATTTTTTAAGGTTTAAAAAAATAAAAAATGAAATTGAAAATTTTATTGTTTAAATCCGTGTAATCTTATAAACTAGGTAACTCTTGCATTCGAGGTTCGATTCATGCGAAGCAGTGGTGTTGGAATCGTATTGACGAAGGTTACGTTATGCGGTTGGTTTGAAATTTATTTGAAGCTGAGAAAATTTTCAGTTTCAAATGAAAGGTGAGTGTTTTATACGTACACAATTGACTAATAAATTTTTATATTAGTTGAATTAATATCGTAAAGCAATTTAATTGCATTTACCGATGTTGGTAGATTATTTGACATTTAATTGATATAAGAATTGAACTGATAAGGATTTAAATTGACAAATAGATTTGAAATATGAATTTAATTGTTGGTAAATTACCTAATATCGATAACTATGAAATTGTTGTGAATTATTGACTGATTTGAATATTGACTGTGATGGATGCTATTGATTGATATTTTGGATGATTTGGGTGTTTATTTATTTTGATATATCATGTTATCATCCTGTATATTATTTACAATATATAATACTGTAAATAGAATTATTTCAAATAAATTAAAAAATATGTTGAAATGATATATACCCATGGCATTTATTTTGGATTGAAATGATATATATCCATCCTCGAAATTAAATCGAAATAACACATTGACTTGGCCATAGGATAGAAAATAATATACGGACATCGAATTAGTCACATTAAATGATTTTAAAATTTTTGATTTGAAATTATTTAAATGATTTGATTTAAAGGAGTATAAAAATAAAATTTAAGGAAATCGAATTATTTTCGAACTTAAGCTCTAAATGTTGAAATTTAAATTTGGTAATAGGGATTGTTTAAATAATCAAAGTTGAGATTTTGAGGTTATAATCGAAATATGATTTGAATCTCGAAAATTGATTTGTTATAAAAGATGAACTTTTATTCGAACTTTGAAATATTGCTAAGTAAACGTAATTTAAGACGATATTTCAAAATTGAGCTCGGAATTGAATTATATTTGAAGATTTGGATCTTAAACTGAATATTGAAGGTTAATTTGATTTAAGTGATTTAAATCGATATTTTGAAAATCAAACTCGAATTTATATAAATCGAAATGGGTTAAAATTGAGAATTGAATTGAAAGTAATTTAAATTGGAATTGAATTGAAATTCATTGGAATTTAAATTGAAATTAAATCAAATGGAATTGAAATCGAAATTGAATTAATTTGGAATCGAAATCGAACTTGATTTGAATTAAAATTGGAATCGAAGTAAATACGAATTGAAATCAGAATTGAATCGATTTAAAATGGAAATGGACATTTAAATTGTTTTGAATTGGAAGATTTGGAATGGAATCAGTTTAACTTTGAAGCTATTTGCAAATAAACTATTTTAATATGAACTGTTTAAAATCTATCTTCTTAAATATACAAATTATTTTGATTTTCCAAACTATTTTACTATATAAACAATTTTCAATACTCAAACTATTTTCGATTAAAATATTTTAATTATTTAACTATTTCAAAACTATTTAAATTATTTTCTAAAAATTCGAACTGGTCAAAAGGGTGGAATATTTATATTTAAACCTTGGATTTAAATGCGAACTGGGTCAAAGTGAATTTATAACCTAAATTGTAATTCGAATCAAATTTTTGAAGTTAAATCGATATGTCGAACTGAATTTACATTTTGAAGTAAAATATGATTTTTGAAGCGAATATGATGATTTCAAAATAGATATGATATTTTGAAGCAAATATGATGATTTCAAAATAGATATGATATTTTGAAGCGAATATGATATTTGGATACCAAGTACGAATTGTTTTCGAAATATAGAAGTACCAACCGATGTGTAAAACGACATTTGGTTGTTAAAGAGACCGAGGCCTCTTATCGACATACTCTCCGTCAATATTGGACACACTTCTTCGTATTACTATCATAACATTGTTATCGATTGGTGTTCACCCTCGGATTTTGGGAGCGTTGGACGCCGTAGGCCATTAGGGGTTACCACCGCCTGGGAAGGGTAAACTGATAGTATCCTACCTTGGGCGTGCCTCACATGCATTGTCATACTTTTATCCATATACGATACCACTACGGCTTTGATTTAGTGTTGTTGTATCACGGTGCATCCCTATCCACTGACGGTTTACTGGTGTTTTATATGAAAACCATATGACAATGCTTAAAAACGCATTAAGGGGGATCAATGTAAAGCCTTAACGCTATTTTGATATCTTATATTACTCCACTTCTCATTTCTTAAGAAGAGGTGTATTTTCGTACCAAGAAAAGGTTGAACTATTGGATCCCAAGAAAACTTCAAGAAAGGGAAAGAAACACAAGGGAGGAGCATATTTCCATATCATAAAGCTAACGGGCATCACCCTAATGATCACTAAACTTTGTCGAGGATGATCGAGTACTATGTGAGGAAATGAGAAGTACAAGAGTTTGTCGAGTCATAAAATCTAAGAATTTAAAGGAAAACTAAAAAACTATGTATAAAAGGACAACGGTAATGAAACTCAATCTTCAAACAAAAGAGGTTTTAATGGGCTATAAAAGCCTTTGGTCCTACTATATGGACTGGCTGAAGCACCATCGGAAGATGGTCAATCAAGCCTTTGGTCCTGTTGTTGGGCCTGGATAAAACACCTATCTAAAGGAGATGAACAAAACGCCTTCGGTCCCAGCGCACGACCTGGCTTGAGCACACATCCTAAGAGTGCTGGTCAATTAAGCCTTTGGTCCATCGTCAAGCCTGGCCAAAGCACCCATCAAAGGGAGATGAACGAAAAGCCATTGGTCCCACCACAAGTCAAGTTCGTAGCACCCATCCCAAGAGTGATGGTCAATTAAGCCTTTGGCCCCACATCGGGCCTAGCTAAAGCATTCATCCAAGAAAGATGGATGAAAAGCCTTTGATCCCATCGCTCAACCTGGCTGCATGCCCATCCAAAGAGTGATGGTAAATTAAGCATTTGGCCCCACCGCTAGGCCCGACCAAAGCATCCATCCAAGAATGATGGTCAATCAGGTCTTTGGTCCCATATCTAGGCTTAGCCAAAACATCCATCCAAGGTAAATAGACAAAATTTCTTTAGGTTAGGGCATCTATCCAAAAAGTGGCGATAAAAACAAGCCTTCGTATCCACAAAAAGGAATTTGATTCAACAGTCAGCCATCCAAGATCAATCAGAGTATTTATAACACAGGAACAATGATGACGAATAGAAGGAAACAATCAATGTTCCATGAGAAGTCAGGTGCGCAAAATTTTATTTAACAAAACAACTATACCATGCATTAACATACGACAATATACACAATTTCATATAATGGTATCATACTGCACAACATAACATAACACAATATTACATAAGTAATTACCTTTTTACAACAAAATGTTTTCTTCTAAACTCATGACCCTAAAGGATGAGGGAGATGGTGGTGATGATAAACTAGCTCCTTCCCTTTTCCCACAACATCTAATGAACAAAAATGCTGCTTATTAGTCGAATCTGCATCCTTATATAAAATCAGTGGCTCTCCGATATCTTTTAAAGCATCAGAACACCCATGCTGGAAGAAGTGTTGATATCGTTAGTGACTAGGGACAACTACCTTCCACAGTCTACAATTTCTCTATATGCCTAAAAATAAGATATCAATTTTCAAGTCAAAGGCTACTATTAATTCAATTAAATAATCAACAAGAGAGTCGAGTTTTGAATCCCTATGCTGCATTAATCTAGTTGATCTTTAAGCACTTTTACCTCATTTATCAACGTTTTTGGCACAGTAGGTGGGTCAACGATATGTTGAATTGCTACAAGAAGGTATTTCTTCGTTTCTTCTCTTTGTGATAGTGACATTTAGGGAATCCGTGGAGTCGATCTGAACTAATAGAGTTTTCTTGTATGTCTTGTTAGCATTTTTTTTATTGGGAGGCCTTATAAGATAATTTTCTTTTATCATCTTCAAGCACTTTAACCATTAGTGAAAGTTTGTTACATCAACACTCTGGAGACTAGACCTCCAATCTGAATTTTGAGAGATTTTCGATAAACTTCTTATTCTAATGTCCTTTACCTTTTGATTACACTCTAAATTAAAGAACCTACTTAACCTTGAAAGTTCACCCGACTCGCATATTATAGATAAGTCGAGTACACTGTTACCACCTACCGAACGCCCCCGAGCCGATTGAGAAGAGCTATGCAAAGATGCTTTCCTAGGAGATTGGGTCGGAATTGGAGTAGGTAGTCCTTGTTCACCTTTGATTAGTATGAGTTCATATGACTGGCATTCATTCTTGTATTTCATCATGTCAATTTCCAAATAAAAAACAGTTGGTTTAACTAAGCAATTCTTGCATTATGATCTAATTGTTGTTGTGGATTGAAGCACGAAATGAGCCTGCCTGTCAGTCTCAGGATTTCATCGTTATTTGATAAGATTTTATTTTTAAGATCCTCATCGATCTCTTAAGAAGTCTTTAAAATAGATCTCATGTAAAGATATGTTTTATACCATTCATTAGCCTATGTCTCATCAATAATTTTGAGCCAATGAGAGAATGAGAAGATCGATCTTTCAAAGTTGCCATTAATCGAGCTTGAATGTTTTCAAGATGTTGGTTAAGACAAGGATCGTCTAGAGTTAGAGGAAATTCTTCAACCTAATTAGAAAATGAACAATAATAAACTTTCAATAAAAGAAAAGGTAGAAATACGAAATATCGTAAACTTTTTGTTAATAATCAAGAAATCATTACATTCGTAGCAATAATAGTGTTAGGAGTTACAACACAACTAGCACATAACATTAGAAAGGACATCTTGAATCTTCTAGAAGAAGGATGGGAGATAGGAAATGTAGTACAAAAAGGTACCTTGATGCCAAGAGGAGTGTTTACCAAGGTGACCCCATGGCAGTCCCAGTCTTTAGAAGGAGGGCCAAGTCCACTGCAAAATAGCATAATTTAGTTGGTTCGAATGTCATGCAGGAATTGGTCTTTTTGGTCCCTCAAGAAAGAGAAATCCAAATTCAAGAACTGTGTATACATGTGACGAAGATCCTGAAGGAAGCCATATTTTGTTAGGTGGGACTTGTTAGTTAAGGAGAAATTTTCTTTAAAAGTCCATTTTAATCTGACCAATTTACTCAAATTATCTCTTGACATGGGAGATAATGAATAAACATGAACAACTTTAGAAGCGTACACATTGATAATGAGTATATTAAACATAAGGTCCATAAAATCATTACAACTTTGACTTAAAAGCAAAAGATAATTCGTTTACAACATTACAAAGGCTCACAAAGAATAGATTCTTTGTAGTACAAGTTAGAAAATCTAAACTTATTAAATTTAACTTTATCAAGAGGTAGGGTGCCAATGGCACGATAGGAACCCTGGGTAAATTTCAATACTCTCTGGGGTAAGGATGGGAACGTGTAAATCCAAGTACCGCTTATGAAGGGGTCTAATTTGTCCCCCACAACCGTCACCCAAAAAAGAAAAGTCGGTCATGGGAAACCGAGTATATACAAGATATATGCACTCTATCAGTTTAGCTCTATCCTCAATCAGCATCCAAAAGAGCATGGGCAATTCTTCAATTTCCTTGTGAATATTGTCTTGGTGAAAGCACGATTTTCGAAGGAGAGGCAAGACCTTTTTACTCTTGAAATTTTCAAGATACTTGAGACGATTTAGAATTATCATATATCTCTCGTTCGATTCATTTAGATCCTTGCATTGCCTTTCTTCTACTTGGTTAAGTCTTAAAATTTTCTATTTTGTTTTACCTAATATAACCTCTACATTGTTTCTATTTTCTCTTCTACGCTGATAATTAATATATGTTAAAAAAGGACTACCGACTATATATATATATGTGTGTGTGTGTGTGTGTGTGTGTGTGTGCGAAACGAATGGTAAACAAGCTAATATAAGATACTTGCAGTGGAGTTGCTATAACATTTGGCCTAAAGGACCGAACATGCGGAACATCAAAAGGAGATTCATTTGACCTGCTTAATTCAGCACGCGCTGGCTTTTTAGGAGGATGTGCAGAAGAAGAATCTTTGTTAAGTTTTTTATTAGCATTAGAAGAGGAGAGATTAGGGGTATGGTTTTAAACTTGAAAGTTTCTAGGTCTACCTTGGCTTGAATCATCGTTTCCATCTCTTCTTGGTGAGTTACCTTAGGTAGACCTACTAATGTTACCAACTCCGTCATTGTCATCATTTGCATCGTTGTCGCCATCCCTATCATCCACTTCATTATTCTTCGATTCTTTATCATCATCATCTAATGGTATATCATCAAGAGCCAAAGACTTGGCAGAATTGATAGTAACTTCATCTTCAGCTTCATAATAATCTTCAAGAATTCTATATAGGAGAATATCAAACTTCCTTTTGTAATCCATTTTGTCAGTCCTAAGTGAAGGAAAATCCAAATTTGGGCATTGATCAACATTTTCCGTATAAATGGTGAACGGAACTGCTTTAGCACACCGCTCCTTCCACCGTGGAAGAGTATCACTCAAAAAAGAAGAAAAATTAGACTTTATAGCATGTGAGGAGGAATTTAGTTTTCAATAGTAAGATCTTTCTTGTCTAGATCCTCTCTAAGGCAGGAACTTGAGGCGAGGTCGTTCGGAGCTCGAAAACTTCATATTGAACTTGGGAATGTTTATCTTCTAAGGTTTTACCTGAACTACTAAATCATGAGATCTTTTCTTTTAGACTCCTTTCTAGAAGAAAGCAACTTGTTGTTATAATGGAGATCACGGAGCTAGGTTTTAAGAGATACCTTCACAGACGGTGAGATTTGATTTCCTATAGGTAAGACATACTTTGGGAAGAAAGCAAGGATGGTTGCTGAAAATTAGATAAGTGTTGCCAATCAGAAAAAAAATCTTGTTATAAGTTAAATAAAAGAGGGAAAGCTTTTAGTATACATATTTAAGGAAAAATGGAAAAAGAATTCATACTCAAATGAGATATTTTAGGGGGTAAACCCAAGTTTCCTTAGAAAGAGGAGAATAAAAAGCTTTTGAAGGTCTCGACAAAGTGAAAACAGAAGAGCGAAGAATGCTTGCCGGCCATTTTACAAAGTCAATGTTAGAGGGATACCCCGCTCAGGATGAGGTGGAGAAGGACCATCTTCAAAAGATGGGAAATTAAACCTCAAGGCTCGTCTTAAGGAGGCCATAGACTTACAGAGAGAGGGAAAAGAAATATCAATGGAAGGATTTTGGATCCGAAGAGTGGTCACATTGAAGATGACGCTAGAAGTAGGTACTGTGCGTAGAGATTCAGTAAACTCGAGTTCGTTAGGTTTTTTAAAAAGAGCCTCACAGGAAACAAACTCCACACCAGAACCTTTTTGTTTCTTTAATTAGCCAGCGATAAAGAATCTTCTACCTTGGAAGCAATAGACTATGAAAGGGCTTTTGGTGGCACAGACTTCTCAACGACTTTAGAAGAAATAAGCAAATCAGAGGGACCTTTGTCAGATGATAAAGCATCCATGCTAACTAAATAAACTTTGGAAGGTTTGTTCATAAAACAAGAATTATTAGGGAAATTCTTTTTATATAAAGAAAGGAAAACGAAAGAGATGAGATCTGAAGAATATCCGAGATTACCAATAATTGAATGCTGTATTGAGAAATTTAGAGAGAAGACATCTAGTTTGACTATGACAAGGGTTGACGGGAAAATTTTCTTCTTCTTTATCATTGGAGGTTCACCAAAGATGTGATGAGAAGGCTGAATCAGAGAGCACTAACAAAAGCTGTTAACCTTAGCCAAAATCTTAGGATCTATATTCTTTGAATCAATAACTGATAACCGTTGTCAAAGACAACTGTATGAAAATAATTAAGACTAACATAAGAAATAATTAAACTAATATAATCAGGGATAAAGTAATTTACCATGAAAGGAAAAATCACCAATAATGTCTGGAGAATAAGATCTAATAAAAAAATCGATGGCTACAGTCTCTAAGCTTGTTGGCTAAATCGAAAACCACTCCATTACCCACAGAATTAAATTAGTAGATACAACCTTCAGGTTGTTGCTTCATCTTCTGAAAGGTGACCAGAGAGCACATGATATATTAGAGACGGATCTTCAAATATAAGTTTCTTAAATAAAATAAAATAAAATAAAATAAAGAGTTGACATAACTGTAGGAGTTGGGATTCGGTTGGATAAGAGTAATTTTAAGGCAGGACAAGATGTTGGATATGATTGGGCTGATTGGTAGATGGCAACAATGGTAGTATGAAGAGGGTGACGACAAAAATCCTTCTAGTAGAAAGTTCATTCCGTCATCCAGGTCTGGAGCCCTATCTTCAATCCCTGATATGCCAAAATTGTGTAGAACAAAACTGACGTCCTCTAGAGTTGTGAAATAAGATTGCTTAGAAGTGTAGATCTTCTCTATGGAAGATTCTTTAACCCTAGGAGATTTAGGAAATTTGGTCATTCCTTCTGGAGTCTCTTTTCTTCCTCCAGCCATGATACCTACAATGATTAGATTTCAAGTATGAAATTGGGCCTCACTGTTAAAGAAAGAATAATACAGTTATGGTGATATTAACTTCCCTCATAAATAAAAAGCATACGAGGACCAATAAGCCATATACCTGTGTTAATACATATATTACTCAACAGTGACCAAAAGAGATAATTTCCAAGTGTTAAATTATCATAAAGTAGACGTTAAACCCTAAGGTATGAATTTGATTTATGATAAATTTAAATGAATGAATTTAATTTATGATAAATTTAAATGTAGATAAATAGTATGATAAATGATTATGAATCGATAGAAGCAGTATTCGAACCACGACCTATTACAAGTTAAATTCACATGTAATAACAATATTATACTAAGCAATGTAATAGATATAAAATCAATCCATCGATGCAAACATGAAGTTGATGAAGCATCACAAATCAATGAGATTAACTTTCAAACTAGTCATCAAGTAAATGCTACCATGAGAATGTTTACCCATTGAAAGTTAGAAACACTAACAAAACACAGGCACTTCATGTGTAAGTCATGATTATGGCTTCTATGTGTAAGTTTTTTTTTTCCATGTTTAGAGATTCAAGAAAGGCACTCACATATAAATCATAAACTTGGTTTTCATGAGTCAAGAAGTGCTTTCGTGTCAAGCTTAAGCATAGCTTTCGTGCGTAAATTTTAAAATAAGAGCTTTTGCGTGTTAAGCCCAAACATGGTTTTCATGCATTGAGTTTAAACTGTAAGCTTTTGTGGGTCAAGCCTAAGATGGTTTTTGTGAAAAATTAAAATAAGAGCTCTCGCATGTCAAGCGTAACATAGACTTCGTGTATAAAATCTAAGTACAACTCTCGTGTATTAAGCCCTCGAGTGAAAATTGCCACACGATAGTAGTTAATTACAAATGAATGTATAAGTAGTAAGACCCAAGACCCATAAAAAAAATACAGCCTAGGTTTAAAAATTCATATTAAAGCGTTGATTTAAAAAGGCCTTTTCTAGACCCACTAACAACAAAATTAACAAGTAAACCCTGATCAGCTTTAAAATCTAAAACAACCAAATCAGATCGAAATAGCAATAGCAAAACAAACGACAAAATGGTTAATAGTGATTATGATCACTCTTCGGTTAAAAGTCTAGAGAGAATTGAAATTTAGACAATAAGAGCAAGATCGATTCTCTTTAAGAAAAACTAGAAAATGAAATAGGAGGTGAAGGTGTAATATTTATAATAAAAGAGAAAGTAACGGTGAATGTTAGATTAGGAACGATAAAAATGAATGGCTAGGATAAGAAAACTAGGGAATACGAAGGGTTGTTTTATACTAAATTATAAATAAATATTGTAAAGTGAGGAAGGGCAAGTGTTATACCCCAAACATGATAGTTAGTGTAGCTTAACAAAGTAGGGAGCTTTTGTGAGATATGTACTAGAGCTCTTGTGGATAACATCAATAAGGAAGGTTATTATGGGACATGAATAAAATTTATCATATAATAAATATTAGAGTTATTGTGAATAGTGGAAATAATGAGTGTTCTCATGGGATGATGAATGAGAATTATTAAGTAGAGACCCCAGTGATCATCATGAATAAAAATGGAGCTACGAAAGAAGAAGCGACATAGAACCATTATATGGAAGATTTATGCCATCAAAGTATGATCCCCAAAAGCCATTTCGGGATAGTCAATGAATCTATAAAACAGAAATGATTAAGTAACCGATGTATGATGAATTTGAACATGGAACCTAGAAGCCATCGTGATCTAACACATGAAGCCATCGTGTGATGTAGCATTGAAGCCATCATGAAGTATTTTATAGAGCCGTCATGATATGAAGCACATAAATTCATAGTGAGGTGTTTTATAGAGCTATCGTGATATGAAGCACTTGGGAGTTATAGTGGTGTGTTTCATAAAGCTATTTAGAAATGGAAAGTAAAGCCATCTAATGATAGTTCCAGAAGACATCGTAAGAAGTTGAAATGAAGCCATCGTGTGTTTACAAACCAGGCTCTCGTAAAGCAAGTCAGCTCACTAGGCTAGGAAAAGATTTATCATATGTCATTTCGAATGTGAGCTACGTCAGCATATCTCAATCATCTATTGTCAATAAGGTGCCACATGTAAAGAATATCATGGTATGAATTCTCCATAATATGCATGTACCCCAACCTAAAATGGGAAGGAATTTTCAAAATATCCTTCTCCTTCATTTTTCATTTTATTTTGACATTATAAAGTAAGCTCCAATTTGGGAATTCATGACTGCTATGGCAAATTGAATTGAGAAACTTGTAAACAAGGACTTGTACTTTAGACAAATTGCATAATTGACTATTCAGGATATTTGACTATATATGTGATTGCTTCATTACCTTGAGTGTAAGACTTTTGATTTTGAATAAGTACTTGAAACTATGGGATTCACAACAACTATGCTTCCATTGTTTTACTTGGTTCAATAGCGTGACAAATAAAGAGCCCAACTTTTTTCCTAACATTACGTGGTGCTTTCATTAAGGGTTGAACTCAAGGTCCTTCTCTTTTCTTAAGCCTGCCTATCCAATCAAAGCATAAAAGTTAAAACCATCCCACGTGAATTTCTACCATGACAATTAGATCTCAATAAGCATCTAGTGAGCCACGTTTGAACACCTTACCTTATCTACAAACCGATCGACGATTTAAAATAGAACAAGAGTTAAATTTAAGATGGCTTGCACTTCGAACTTTAGAGGAAAAGAAAAGGGCGGCTTGGTATAGTTTAACCAAATGGAGTCTAAATCAATTTCATATAATAAGAGAACTAATGTATGCCTTGGCCAATAGGCTAAAATCGAAAAGACCATATCTAAGATATAGGATTATAACAGGAGTTGGAAAGAACCCATTCTCACAGGCTAGGAAAAACATCTAATCAAAAGCATAAGGAATGATTTATAAATTTAATTAAACTGCGATTTTGAAGAATTTCCTCAAAATGGAAAGATCTAGTTGATTTGGCCACTAAAAGAAGGAAAAATTTTGACCGAGGAAATAGAAACTTGAAGAGGACTTATGAAATCAAAATGTCCTGAAAAAAGTACAGAGATAAACAAGGAAATCCTATAATGAGAGGGCAAAAAGTTAAGATTAGCACTCCACTTCTCATTTCTTAAGAAAAGGTGTGCTTTCGTACAAGGAAATGGTTAAACTATTAGATCCCCAATAAAACTTCTAGAAAGCGGGAGAAATGCAAAGGAAGAGCATATTTCCACTATCATAAAGCTAACGGGCATCGTAGTAACGAATGTCGAACTTTGTCAGGGATTATGGAGTAATATGTCATAAAATGAGAAGTATAAGAGTTTATCGAATCACAACGTTCAAGGAGTTAAAAGAAAAGTGAAAAAATCTATATATAAAAGGACAATAGTAATCAAAAGTCTATCTTCAAACAAAATATTTTTTAATGGACTATAAATGCCTTTGGTCCTGCCGTATGGCCTGGCCGAAGCATCCATCGATAGAGTGATGGTAAATCTAGCCTTTGGTCACATCATTGGGCTTAGCCAATGCATCCATCCAAGGAAGATGAATAAAAAGTCTTTAGTCCTATCCCAAAGCCTGGTTTAAGCACCGATCTAAAGAGTGATGGTCGATTAAGCCATTGATCCTACTATCGAGCCTGGCCAAAGCACCTAGCCAAGGAAGATGAACGAAAAGCCATCGATCCCAACATAAGGTATGGCCGTAGTACCCATCCAAAGAGTGATGATCAAATAAGCCTTTGACCTCGCTACGAGCCCGACCAAAGCATGCATCCAAAAAAGTTGAATGAAAAGCCTTTTGTCCTACCGCTTGGCCTGGCCGCAGCATCCATCCAAAGGGTGATGGTCAATTAAGCCTTTGTCTAAACTGTCAGGCCTGACCAAAGCATTCGTCCAAGAGAGATGAACAAAAAGCATTTGATTCCACCGTAAGTCTTGGTCGGAGAACCTATCCAAAAAGTAATGGTCAATCAGGCCTTTGGTCCCGTCTTTGAGCCTAGCCAAAACATCTATCCAAGAAAACAGACAAATATCCTTAAGGCTAGGGCATCCACCAAAAAGTAGCAATTAAAGCAAGCCTTCGAGTCCACAGTAAAGGAAATTGATTCAATAATTAGCCATACAAGATTAGTTGGAGTATTTATATAACATGGGAACTATGATGGTGAGCAGAAGGAAACAATTCAAAATAATGTTTCATGAGAATTAGGTGTGCAAAATGTTATTTAACAAAACAATTATACTATGCATTATCATACGACCATATTACACAATTTCGTATAATAATATCATATTATATTCCATAACATAACATTACACAATTTTCCATAAATAATACGGTGGAAATATTTTTATTTGGGAAATTATTTTTTTAGTGGAATTGTTTAAAAATAGTTTGATGGAAGTATTTTTATTGAAGATGTATCTTTTTGAGAGAAGAACGTGATAAAACATTTATTTGAGAGAAAAATATTATCAAAGAAGTGTATTGATTTCAGAAATTTTTTGGAAATTGACTTTGGTTGCAACAATTTTCCTTAAAAGGTACTCTTTGATAAATGATGTTTTGATAAGAAAAACATTTTTCGAGAAAGATTTATGGTTGAAAAAGACTAAAAAATTAAAATTTATTATTAATGATATACTTAGGATTATATTATTGAGAAATGATGTATTATGAAATATCTAGTTTACAGTTGTTAGGTTGAAATTTAGTCCTTGTACAAGATCAAATAATTAGCTCAAGGGAGGGTTAGTCTCATTATTTAGATGTATAGTCAAAGAGGCAATATGATCGATAAATATGTATAATAAAATATAAAATCCTTTCTATGCTCAATATGCTCGTCTTTTTATGCAATAGGCACAGAACGTCTTTACTCTTTCGACATACCAACCATGAGTTCATATGCAAGGCAAGAGTCTTAATGAGAGTAAATATGCAATTAGTCATTCATAGAAGTCCTTGATTACAAAACCCTTAATTCCAATTTGACCTAATGACTATGGAAATCCCAATCTTAAGCTTTTCTTTGCACACTTGAAAAAAATTAAAAATGTGTAAGAAGAATCACCTAGAAATTGGCCTCATTCTAAGGTATACACATATTTATAGAAGATTCAAATCATTAAATACATGACAATGGAATTTATTAGAAACAAATGATCATGATTTACTGATGTCGCATATGTTCAAAGTGACATGTGACACGACTTCCTTTTTGGAGTCATGGTGACGTGGTGCTACTCACCCAATCAGAGTTATCATATGGCTAGCTGGATGTTGGTTTCATCTGAATTAGTTAACATGCAATGGCACAAAAGCATCCACACTCGAAAGCTTGCCTCATCATCATGCGATAGCTTAGTAGAATCAACCTTTTCTAAATCAATAGATCGCCATATTATAGCTTTGGGATATCACCCCTCGACAACTCAATAGATCACCATGCGATGGCCTTGGGTAGTCACTCCTTGGTAGCTCAATTGATCACCATATGTTAGCTTTAAGGCATTGTGCTTCGGTAGCTCTTTAGACCAACCACTCGATAGCTCATGAATGTCAACCTTCAATGGCTCTTTAGGTAAACACTTGATAGATCATGCATGTCAACCTTCGATGGATCTTTAGATCAATACTCGATAGCTCGTAGATGTCAACCTTCATTGGCTCTATGGATCAACACTTAATATCTCATAGATGTCAACCTTTGATGGCTCTTTAGACCAATACTCGATGCTCATAGCGGCCAAACTATGAAGGCTCTTTGGATGAATACTCGATAGCTTATAAATGTCAACCTTTGATGACAATTTAGATTAATATTAGATAGCTCATAATGTCAACTTTTGATGGCTCTTTAGATCAACACTCAATAGCTCATAAATTTCAACCCTCGATAGCTCTAATTTTGTCAATATGTGGTGACACATCTTCAACCTACGATAACTAGTGCTTTTGGGGTATAACATTTGGCCCCTTATTATTATATCATTTTATACTTTAGTATAAAATTTGACTTCATTTAGCTTCCCGATTTGAACTCTTCATGTTCTCAAATCATGATATCTTGGTCGTTCATTTATGATCAGATGTTTAACCTACGTACCTTATTCTCCTATATATAGGTTTCTTTCTTCTCCTCTTCTCCTTATTAGATTCTAAAATCGGTCTTCCATTAGTTTCTTAAGTACACCCGGATCTTCAATGATCTTTATTTTGTAATGAATTATTTACTATTTATATGCTGGCCGTGTGTCGATTTACGATTGCTATTTGATTTAACTTAGCCATATCCAATTTTAAGCCTTAGTGAGCTCACTGGTTTTGTAATATTAATGCTTTCACTTGAATTTATTTCAAATTGCCATTTTTATCTTATTTTAATATAACTAGGTTGCTTTTATTTTTGGTGGGTTTACCTAATATCCATCCAGGAATTTTATAACCAGTGACATGTATGCTTTCTTGATACACGATAGCTCGCCCTTCGAAAGCCAATTTTTATTTGTTATCAATACTCGATAGTTCACTGCTTGAAAGCTAATAGCTTTTATTATCACATTCAATAGCTTACCACGTGAAGGCTAGTTTTCTTAACTTGATCTCTTGAACCCTTGATAGTTCCTATTCCTATCTCAACATGAGATAGCTCATTCACTTTTCCTTGTTCAACCCATGATAACCCAACACTTAATAGTTCATTTTAGTTATTTCACGATCAACATGAGATATTCAACATCTTACAGCTCATTTTCTTATTTTATTCAATTAATAGACTACACATGTGACAATTTTTCCATTTATTATCAGCGCACGATAGCCCAACAGTGGACGACTTACTTTGTTTACTCTATTAAATTTGTGGTTGACAAATGCATGGTAGCTTTCCCTATTTACCTTATTATTAATGCGGGATAGCTCAACTTATGGCAACCCTATATATTTGCTTTTTTATATGACTTATAACTGCTCAACATGAGACAGCTTGTATTATCATCATGCGATGGCTCAAATTATCTTCCCCCATTTTATGGTAGTTCAAGTCTTACTCGTATTACTTTCTTTTCTTAAATAAATATATAATTATTTACTTATATCCACTAATTCCATAGGTTAAATTAAATAATGGTTTTAAAATTATTATGTCATTCCATTAAAAGTATTATTAGTTAATCGAAAAGTGATTTACTAATGGAATCAACATTAAAACTCCATATTCATTGTTTCTTTTGTTTACTTGTAGATCCATTTTGTTAGTTTCATACTCAAGATTTAGCATACCATTTGATTGTTAGGGTAAATTGCATAGGAGTAATAAGCACGAACAAATGTCTCAAAGGATAATTGGTTGCATATATATATATATATATATATATATATATATATATATATATATATATATATAAGGAACTTAAGGGCTTAATTGATCAAATGTAGGATATTGAAAAGGTTTGGCTAAATCCAACCAAGATCAATCTTTGTTGATCAAATGAAGCTAAGAACTAACCTAACTTAACTTTCGTTTGCATTCAAACCCTGTCACTCCTAACTGAAACTATATTAACCTTTATATCTAATGATAATGTTATAGATTTTATGACTAGGAACAATAAAGAAGTTTCTAAGGGATCACCAAAATCTCCTAAGCATAAAAAATCCACATAAGAGAAGCTTTATACTACCTATTAATCTTATTTTTTGAAATAAGAGGACATCGAATTTCTATTGTGATATTTTGGAATATCTAGAATTGAAATCAAGGTTCCAAGTCCTAATGACAAGATAGACACCCCTCTAGAAGGATTCTTTACCTTTACGCCCATTCATATCTGGCACATCTACTACCTTCCCCTTTAACCCAATTATATCTACTGTTATATCCTTTCTCAAATTCGCACCCATTCAGTTGAGCCTAAACTCTTACAGCTATATCCATTTTCCATTCATACTATTTAAAGAAATCAAGCTGGAAGACAAGTCCTTACCCATCTTGTGTTCTTTGGTTACTCTACAGAGAATGAAAATCCAGCCTTAAGGAACTGTATACTATTTCTGCCCTATCGACAATGGAGTGATTACCGACTCCATTAATAGAACCAATGAGAGTTCCATCAATTCTTCTGCATAAGATGTTTCTCTCCAGAAATTATTGGAAAACTTACTGCTCCCTATGAGTCATTTTACCTTGATAACTTTTTACTTAGTGATTCTCAGTTATCATTGTTAGCGATTTATTCGAAGGAGATCGACCTTAAATTCTTATCCAAGATCGATCGATTTGGAGATGTCATTAAGTTCTCGAGGAGTCGCTTAAGGCTCCTTTCCAAAGAAAAACTAAGAAAGTATCACAGGCATCTTATCGCGTTTTGGGTGCGCCTCCATTGACAAAGATGAAAGATATTGTGACACCCCGCACCTTTAGGCATCCGGAAAATCAGATATGACCAGAAGCACAGGTGATTGGGTGAAATAAAAATCCATAACATAGCACAAAGACTAAGGCAACAGCACAAAATGATTAAAATATTACAATGGAATAAAACTTTCACTAATTATAAATTAATCGCAAAACAGCTTCATTAAAAACAATATTATTACAAATTTATTTCTAAAACCAATAGTACCAAGTAGTTTCCACCAAAATATAAAACATAACAAAATTCACGATATAGGCCTCCATATACAGAGTAAAATACTGCAAAGAGAAACGAAGTACGTGAAACAAAAGAAACAAAAGCTGAAGATAACAACGGCTCCAATGGCCCTTCAAGCTGCAAAGAACTACAGCCTAGACCTGCCCTTCTATAATTTGGGGAAAATAGGAAAAATAGGATTGGGTCTGACATAAAGTATGGTGAATGAGAAATAAGATGAAGCAGAAAGAATGAAGCAGCTTAATTCCAAGTCTTCGAGGGATATCGCAGATGGTGAATAATATAATGCAGTAATTCATTCTTAGATACAGTTCCTAAGAAGCCAAAGTCCATGGTCACTCTAGGGAAGTCAACCATGCAGTAATACTAAACGTCAATCGACCTATCGGACTTACTATCCTTACCTATCCACGTCATACAGCATGAAAGTCGTGCTCTTCACCCATGCACTGTGACCACATACCTCTTACATCTGACCAGTGCCGACTCAAACAACCTCGTAGGACCCCGAAGTTGTGCTCAGGCTTCGCTAAACTGGACTCCTATCCTCCAATTTCCTCAGTCACCAACATGGATGTGATATTCCGGAATTTCAAACCCAATTTAAATGTGATAATCATTTTAATAAATTAATTTAAATTAATAAAATTGTTATTTTAAATAATAATAAATGGATTGTAAATGTATATTGATTTTAATTGAAATTAATATATACAAAAGGGAAATGGATTTGTTAAAATTGTATTCATATCAAATTTGATTTTTGAATTGAATTTGGAATTTAATTTGAATTTGAATTGTTAAGTTGAAATTTAAAATAGAGTTATTTATATTTTAAATTATACTTTGATTTTAAAGATGTATTTCTATGATTTTATTTAAAATATCAAATTTGTTTTATATTTATTTCTTTAAGAAGAATTGAATTATATGAATTAAAAATGTATTTCAAATTTAGAAAATTTATTAATAGAAACATTTAAAATTCTTTTTGCATGAAAATTACACTTGTTAAAATTTAAAGCACACTAATAAACATGTGTTATGAAGATAACAATATATGATGACAAGTGTCACAATTTTAATTTATTTCCTTTAATTTTTATAAAAACAAATTTATTTTATAAAAAGCTATTCCCTATTCTTTCTCTAAATTTTTCTCATTTTTCTAAAGCAAAGAGAAATCACTCCTTCATCTTAAAATCTGAAATTCCTCAAATCTTCACACTTTTAACCAAAATTAATCAAACTCAAGCCTCTTTTCAAAATCTTAAAAACTGCAATACAAATTACAGAAAATCTACAAAACAGAATTCAAAGAAAAAATCTGCAAAATCAAGCTCCTGTAAAAAAATCATCAAATTTTTGAAAGGGCAAATTCAAAGTTCTTCTATCTTAAGTGCTGATTGATTTAAAGTGGAAAGCAACTTCATCAAGTAGTTACAAGTTAAAAATCTGCAGTCAGTTCTTTTCCAAATTTTTGAAATTCTGGTCTCTGCTTGAAAGAAAAACAGGTGAGTAAATTTTAGTCAGAAAATTTAAGTAAAGTAAATTTGTGCATGTGAAATTTTTGAGCTAGTAAATGTCTTGCATGTATAAATATGTAGATGAAATCTTGGTGTTTATATTGTTTTAAAACTGTGCATGTTCAATCTATTGGATGCTTCTCTGTAATTTCAAGATACATAGTAAATTTAAACAACAAAATCAAATTTTACTTAACAAATCATTGTTATGTTTGAATCTTCAATGCAGTAGGTTTATTAAACATGAATTAAGGTTTAAATTTTTTTTCGAAAAGAATTGTTTGAGAATCTTCTGTATCAGGGTAATACTGTGAATTTTTTTAATAACATGATAAAATCATGTATTGAATTTTGTTGAATCAATTTTACATCTTGAATCTACTTTGTAAAACATGATATTTAAGATAAAAATCAGGATTTTTAAATTGAATTTGAGGAGGTATTTGGTTGATGACCGAAATTGGTCTTTGGGCAAAATTATGGCAACTGAGTAAATTCTAGGGGTCGAGCTTTGGATTGAAGTTGTATTGATGATTGGTGAGCACGAGAAAAATAGTGGAAGTGATAACCATTCACTAAAGAATTGGGATTTGGGGAAAACTAGGGTTTTTGTTCTATGTTTGGTTGAGTTCGAGGATTTCGTGACTGGAAACGTTTAAGTGAATCGAGTCGCAAGTGTTCTTGGGTATAGCTGCGTCAAGGTCTTGTGGTGATGTGACCAAGGTGGCGTAGCGAACGTTGGTAGAAATATAGGGTTACGGTGGGTTTTTTAATGAGGGGTATGTTCCAGGAAGGAGGTGAACTACCTTAATTTTGATTGGGGTCGCGTGTTGGTGATCAACAGTGGAAGGTCGAATCTAGGGTCGATGTAGAGTTTGCAAGTGGGGTCGTTGATGGTGGCAGCGGCGTCGGAGCGACGTGCACATGCACGTGTCAACGATCGTGTCAGTGAGAGTTTGCTTTTGGGTGACTCGAGTTAGTGTTCGAGCAGATTGGGTTCTGGCTCGTGCAAGGGGAAATGTTGTTTGTTGCTCGTGTCTGGGATTCTTCAGTGTTGTTTCTTTCCAGTATATCGTAATTGGGTTTAGTTTTGACTTAAACTAAAGAAGGTAAGGAAAGAAAGAGTAGGGGTTTGGTTCTTGGGTTTGCTCGAGTTTGGTCGGGTTGAACCCCTAGTTAGTATTGTTTTAAAAAGAGGTTTTTTAATTTTTTTTTTAGTTTTAAAACTAAAATTTTTATTTAAACTATTTTGTAAAATGTTTAACATTTTAATTGAAAGAATTTTATATTATGATAATTAAGTTTTAAGATGACTTTATATTCATTTAAATTTAATTTTTAAAAAGGTAATTAGTTTTTAACAAATTGAAAATGTTTTAAATATGTAATAATTTTAAGTGATAAATGAAATTTTTTTGTTTTCAAAATTAATTAAGTTTTAGAATTAAAGTTTACTTTAATTAATAAAGTAATTAAGGTTAAATTAATTAATAATTTTAGATTAATTAATTTGTTAAGGTTTAATTAATTAATTATGGATTAATTGGATAATTAAGAATTAAATTTAATAATAATTAATAGATAATTAATTAAATAATTAAAGATTAATTAATAAGAGAATAGTAACTAATTAATTAAGTGATTAGTGATTAATTAATTAGTGGTTAAGAATTAATTGATTAAGGTTAATTAATAAAGTAATTAAACATTAATTGATAATTAATAGTTAATTAATTGACGGTTAAGGCTTAAATAATTAAATGATTAGGGTTAATTAATTTATAATTAATTAAGTAATTAAGATAAATTAATTTGTAATTAATTAAGAAATTAATTAGGATTAATTAATTATAAATTAAGGATTAATTATAGATCAATTAAGGAATGATTAATTTTTAATCAAGATTAATAATGGATAATTAGAGTAATTAATTAATTAATAATTAATGGATTATTAATTAATTAAAGATTAATTAATTGATAATGAGGTTAATTAAGAAGTGATTAATTAATTAAATGATGGTGATTAATTAATTAATGCTTGGTTAAGCAAGGTAATGTGATTAATTCTTAAGTAATTAATTTAATTTGAATTAATTAAATTAATTATAATATGAATTAGAAATGTGCTTGCTTATGGTTGATTGTTTTGAATTGAATTGAATATCTGAATATGGTTGATATCTGTTGGATGATTGTTGAGATATTATGTGATGAGATATTTTATATATCTATGATAGATGTTTGTTATTATCTATGGATAATACTGTATGGATGCGATGTTTGAACTGAATTGAATTGTCTAAATCTTTAAACAATTTGGCCTTTAGAACACGTTTGGATTTCGATGAGACCGGGATCGGGAATCAAATTTGATTTTCCGAAAACCACATCGATCACAGTTAAACGTTAGGTCGTGACATCTCAAAGTGAAGATCGAGATGGAGTTTTACAGTGCAAGGGTTATTGTCGTTAACTCTAAGGGTGATTCCAAAATGAGTGTAACGAAATAATGCCTTCGGTTTCGTTCGAACCCGGAACGAACTTGTATGGATTGAATGCTTTCAGAACATCGTCAGGGGACGATGAGCATTCTAAGAGATGTGTTCTCTAAAGGTAATCGTAGCCTTAAGCCTCATCAACCGGGAATGGCTAAAACAGGGGAGGTGCAGCAAGGCTAAGTGGGTCATGCCCAAGTAGGACGATATTTTCCCCTGTCTAGAAGTCCCTTGTTATTTCGGCTGTGTGGGCGGTTGTTGGCCAAAACTGCGGGGTTGTCTTGTTCAGGACTGTCCAGTAAGGGATGGTTCCGGCCTTGTGTTGTAGGGGATCGGGAGTGGTCCTCGGTAAGGTGATCTAGGCCCCGTACTGTGACGGGCGGTACCCCAGTAGCCCTGCCATTGATGGAAACCCATTTTCCCTACGAGACCCTACGGTTTTGATTGTATTACCCACTTTCGTGGCTGGTAGCTGGAATTTAATCATGTAATAATTTCGGCTATTTTTTATTTACTCGAAAACCCTAGACCCTATTATAATATCACTGGATTTCCTATCAAATGCTTTGGTTAGCGTAAGGTAAAAACTTACCCATATTTATTTGTGGGGAGTCTTACGTGATACCCTTTGTTTCCAAAATGATTTTAAAGTTAAGTAACTTTAACTTATTTTCTCACACAAGACCCATGTCTGACCCGGAGTTTTATTTTATTTTTCACAAACTCTTGGGTACTCAAATTTTTATGAGTAGCCAAGTGATTAGGTTGGGATTGGCAAATGTTTTGGAAGCTGGAGCTGGAGTCTAGGCGTACTTATCTATTTCTATCCGTTGTAGTTACTTTTGATGTTGTATTTTGGGTTGTATGGCTTGGCAGACTCTTAAATGCCAGATGTAATGAAGTCGTATTATTTTGTGTACTCTGATATGTAAAACTATGTAATGGATATCCGTAATATTATATTTTGTTTCGTTCCGCTGTGAGATTCTGATGATTGTTGCTCTTTTCTTTCTATCTTTTCTATTTCTATCTCTTTCTTTTCTTATTGATGATACGTCTTTCTGGGTATGGAAAGACGGGTCGTCACAATGGACTTGCCACTATCCAAAATGTTGGTCCTCCAAAGGAGCACCTACAGCTGGGTCAGCTACGCAAAATCCTCCAACGATTTTCCTAAAGAAGTCTACGTTAGAGAACACTTGTCCTGTTCCGTCTGCGTCGATCTGCCTAATGAAGCCTACGACTGCAGATGCTATCTATCCTACGTACTAGCAACCTATGAAAGGTAACAAACATCCTTGCGAACCAACTTGCCCGCTCCTAATACGTACAACCAAAACTATATTTTGGTCTTAACTGCATGAAACACCTATCCAGAATTTTACAAGGTCTGCCTACCAAATCGCTTCCAGATTAATTATTTTTACAGTTATAGTTTACATATTGTTTATTTCTATTAATCTGCTTTAGGCCATTTTTACATCCGATATGGTTATTTCACAATTTCACTTTTTCTTACATAAATGGTATTTCAATTTCACGTCCGTTCAGTCCTATGGTTTGTTTGTAATTTTATGTCATTTTGTTACAGATTTACATTAGCCTTTAGTGTCCATTTAATTTGCATTTTTTACCATCCTAATTTATGTTCTCCTTTTAGAGATTTAACCTGTACAAATTTTTAATCCAATAGCCACAAACCATTTAGTTACACAAAATACCACTTTTGTATTTTTAGGCCATATATGAAATAAATAATTATGCTAATTAGAATTTCTAATTTTGTTCCAAAACCATATTCAAAATTATGTAATTATATCAACCAAAACCATAATTTTATTCAAGTAACATAGTTTGAATTTATTCAACTAACATGTTCTACCATTAGAAATTAAATAACAATTCTAATTCAATTTAATTAAGCCAATCTTATTTATGCCATGAAATGTGAATAATAATTTGTTTGTTTCAAATTTCAACCCAAACATGAATTTGACTTGAGAAGTGGAAGAAGAAGAAGATACAATAATTTACATAAATTTCAATCTTCTTTATGCCATAAAACGTTAATAGGCAATTCATATGTCCTATATTTTAAACCAAATACAAATTAGATTTGAGAAGTGGAAGAAGAAGAAGTTGCAATAATATACATCTATTCTCAATTAATAATAGAAATTAATTCATATTAACATGCCAGAATAGAACTAAAAATAAACTACTTTATTTTTCAATTTCATATTAATTCCCACTCACCTGGCACTTGGGCTTGCATAAATTTGAAAAAAGCTTTGCTTTAATCTTTCTCCATTTGATTCTTCTAAATTCCCCATATTTCTTGAATATATATAGATAATTTAATTTGGTAGAGATTTCTTTATTTAGTAAAGAAAATGAGGAAGAATAATACACACTAATTTTACTGCAGAACTATGGCGATGGCTGAATAAGAGATTAGGTTTAGGTTAGATGGTTTATTTATAGATTGTCTAAGTGAATATAATCCATTAGATTATTTTAGATTAAAGCTGGTTCTTTCATTCACTTAATGGTTATCCATTCTATCCCATATACATCACTCAACCAATAAAATTTAGCCATCTCATCCTATTACATCACTGGAGCGAATGAAAAGCCGTCACATGTTAGAAACAACGCTGACATACGTTGGAAAATCGCTGGAAACGAATCAGCTCAAAAACATCGCTTCAGATTTTGGGCGACAATGGGACTTGATCCCCGGTCACTAAGGAAGTCAACATGCGCTTTTACCACTGTACCAAATGCGCTTTTAATTTATTTTCAATTATATTTCCCTTAAAATATTGAGGTGTTACATTCTCCCCCCTAAAGGATTTCGTCCCCGAAATCTCCAAAGACAGAAGAACATAATTAACAACCAGCATCCAATAACTACATCCATCTACTCAACCATCATCCATTTATACACACAATATATATATATATATATATATATATTCAGTTATGTACAAACGTAATAGATAACAGGCATGCATATGCAGGTGTGTACCTAGTTGGCCGATTATCCTACTAAATATCTATCTAGTGCATGTAATGCATCCATTTGCAAACATTGGGATCCACTTGCAATAATTTTCATCCATTAAACATAACATGCCCTAATGACATGTTTACAACCAAGCTACCATCCACAGGTTTCACATAAAGATTATCGAAAAGATCCTAACTAAGGAAAGATCAAAGATCAAAGATAGGATATTTGAAGTGTAGATTCAAATAGAAAAGGATAAGAAGTTTGAATTCTCTCCTCAGATTCCCATGCACACTCCTTGGGGTCATCTCCCCATTGAACCTTCACTAGAGGAACTTCCTTATTGTGTAGTCTCTTGACGTCGTGTTCCAATATACGGGTGGGTGTACGACGCACATGTGATTCATGCTCTACCTCCACTTTCCTTAGCTGATTGGGTTCTACTACTACCGTGGAATCATGTAGGAACTTCCTCAGATGCAAAAATTGAAAAACATTGTGAACTTCTGCCAACTGATCTGGAAGATAAATTTTGTATGCCACTTTTCCAATCCGTGCGATAATAAGGAAGGGTCCTACAAATCTCGTGCCAACTTACCCACCGAGCTAAATCTCATAACATTTCTCAGAGGAGAAACCTTGAAAAAAACCATATCTCCAACCGTAAACTCCAAATCTGAACATCTTCTATCGGCATATGACTTTTGTATATCTTGTGCAGTTTTCAACCTCTTGCGAATCAAATCCACCTTCTCGGAAGTTTCCCTCACCAAGTCTGGTCCAAGCAAGATCCTATCGGTGGTATCCTAACGATCTATATGGTCTGCCATAAAGGGTCTCGAATGGTACCATCCCAATGCTTGCTTGATAACTATTATTATATGCGAACTCCATCAAAGGTAGGTGGCTTCCCAAGAGCCTTCAAAGTCAATGATGCACAATCTGAGAAAATCTTCCAAAACCCTATTTACCCTCTCAGTTTGTCCATCTGTATGAGGGAGATATGCCATGCTGAGATTCAATTCCGTTCCCAAGGCTTGTTGAGGACTCCTCCAAATCTTGCTAGTGAATAATGGATCTCTGTCGCTCACAATGCAGGCAGGAACTCCATGAAGCCTAACTATCTCCCTTACATAAAGAGATGCCAAAGAAGATGCCATACTATTACTCTTAATGGGTATAAAATAAGCGCTCTTCGTCAGTCTATCCACAATGACCCAAATGCTCGTGTTCCCTCTCCGTGACCTTGGTAATCCATCCACGAAGTCCATGGAGACGCTCTCCCATTTCCCTGACGGAATATCCAATGGCTGCAATAGTCCTCTGGGCTTCTTTTGTTCTGCCTTTACCCTTTGGCAAATGATGCACTTCGATACATACTCCACCACCCTCTTCTTCATTCCGTGCCAGTAGAATACCCTTTTCATATCCCAGTACATCTTATCACTACCGGGGTGCATTGTCATCCTAGAATGATGTGACTCGGCCAACACCGCATCTACTAAATCCTCACTATGAGGAACACAAAGTCTACCATCCCTTCTAAGCCATCCCTTAGTGTCCATGGTATAGCGTCTAAGATGTGGTGATGACTCTCCTCTACCAAGCTTATCTAAAATGTCCCTTAACTCTTCGTCCTCACCTTGACTTGCGCCAATCTACTCCATCAAAGTAGGTCGGACGTGGAGGGCTGCTAACAATCCCGGAGCTAAATTCGATGGAGGTATAAAATAAAAGGTAGCAATGTACCCCAAATGCTTCCATTCCAAAAACAGATAACTTAAAACCACTTTGCGTCTACTCAATGCATCTGCCACTACATTACCCTTGCCAGGGGTATAGGAAATCTCAAAATCATAAGAGGAAAAAAAATCCATCCATCTTTGCTGTCTCAAATTCAAGTCTTTCTGAGAGAATATATACTTCAAAGAATTATGATCCATGAAAAGTTCAAATCTTTCTCCTAAGAGATAGTGCCTCAAAGACTTGAGAGAAAAAATTTTAGCAGCCAACTCAAGATCATGCGTCAGGTAGTCCTTCTCATGCGTTTTCAACTATCTACTCGCATAGCACACTACCATACCGTCTTGCATTAGTACCGCCCCTAGCCTCATACCACAAGCATCTGTATAAACTTAGAAAGGCTTGGTTCCATCTGGTAATACCAATACGGGCACGGTAGTCAAAGCTTCCTTCAATTGACCAAAGGCATCCTCATACTTGGCGTCCCAAACAAACGCTGAGTTCTTCTTGGTAAGGCAGGTAAGTGGATCTGATATCCTAGCGAAGTCCTTAATGAACTTCCTATAGTAGCCTGCAAGACCAAGGAAACTCATTATGTCCGTGGCATTCTTAGGGGTTTGCCAATCCTGTACTACTACCACTTTCGTCGGATCTACTACAAGTCCATCTTCCGAAATGATGTGCCCAACAAGAAAACCTCATCCCTCCAAAAGTGGCACTTGGGGAACTTTTGTGACGACCTGCCCTTCTACTACCAGAAAGACGTATCATCATTAAGAAAGAAAGGGATAGAAATAGAAAGAAAGAGAAAAAAGAACAACAACATCAGAATCTCACAGCAGAATGGAACAAAATATAATATATCACATAAATATTTCATAGTTTTTACATATATCAAAGTTATACAATATCAATACATATGACAGCCATACATACATCTATCACAATATACATCAAAGATACAATACACATCAACTACTGACACAGCGGAACTAGATAGATAGCAACATACGTCTGGAAACTCCTGCTCCAAGCTCTCCAGAAGTCAAAGTCCAAAACCTATCACTTGGCTACTCATAAAAATTTGAGTACCCAAGAGTTTATGAAAAACAAAATATAAACTCCGGGTCAGACATGGGTCTGGTATGAGTAAACGGTTTAAAGTTGTTTAACTTTGAAAAATATTTGAAAATAAAGGTATCACGTAAGACTTCCCACAAATAAATACGGGTAAGTTTTTACCTTACGCTAACCAAAACATTTCATAGGAGATCATATAATATGATAATAGTGTCTAGGGTTTTCAAGTAAATAGAAAATAGATGAAATTGTTATATGATTAAATTCCAGCTACTAGCCACAAAAGTGGGTAATACAAATAAAAACCGTAGGGTCTCATAGGGAAAATGGATTTCCAACAATGGCAGGGCAACTAGGGTACCGCCCGTCACAGTATGGGGCCTAGATCACCGTACCGAGGATCACTCCCGACCCCCTACAACACAAGGCCGGAACCATTCCTTACTGAACAGTCCCGAACAAGATAAACCCCGCGGTTGTAGCTAGCAACCGCCCACACAGCCGAAATATAAGGGACATCTAGGCAGGAAATATCTTGTCCTGCTTGGGCATGACCCACCTAACCTTGCTGCATCTCCCCTGTTTTAGCCATTCCCGGTTGATGAGGCTTGAGGCTGCGATTACCTTTATAGAACATATTACTTAGAATGCTCATCGTCCGCCTGACGATGTGCTGAAAGCATTCAATCCATACAAGTTCGTTTCGGGTTCGAACGAAACCGAAGGCATTATCTCGTCACACTCATTTTGGAATCACCCTCAGAGTCAACGACGATAACCCTTGCATTCTGAATACACCATCTCGATCTTCATTTCAGGGTTCACGACCTAACGTTTAAATTGGATCGATGTGGTTTTCGGAGAATCAAATTTGATTCTTCCGATCCCGGTCTCATCGAATCCAAATGCCATTTTAAGGGCCAAGTTGTCTAATTAACTTAAGCAGTTTAAATAATTTAAATTCAATAATTGAATTAACATAGCATTTATTGCAGATAAAACATATACAAACATCATAGATATAACACAACATATCACAGAGTAACATAGGATATCATCACATAAATATCCAAATCAGATATTCAATCACAACAGTCCATAAGCAGTCACCTTCAAGTCTTATTTGTAATTAATTTAATTTAGAATTAATTACTTGAGAGTTAATCACTTAACTCTATTTAATTAATCATTAACTAACAATTAATTACTTATTTCATTTCAAATTGTTTAATTAATGGTTTCTCAATTAACCATTAAGTCTTAATTACATAATTATTTAATTTCACACTATCATTTACTTAATAAATCATTTAATTAACAGTCTTAATTATTAATCAAACTTAATTACCCATTTAATTACTGCAAATTACTTACTTACTCATTTATTTATTCTTAATTAATTTACTCGATTAATTAGCTATTAACCATTCATAAATTGACTTATAATTAATTCCAAATTTACTCCTTTTCTTAATTATTTACTCGATCTTTGATTATAAAGTGATTACTCCCAATCACTTCCCAAAAATAATTAATCTATCGCTAATTACGAGTTAAAAGTAATTGTTCTTAATTTCTTTATAAAACAATTTATTTATCTTATATGTTCAACTTAATTAAACATGTAAAAGTCTTCTTTTAAATTTTGATAATCAATTATAGTATTAACCACAACTTTAATTATTAGTTAACCTAACACTTAATTTAAATTAATTCCATAATTAAAATAGCAGCTAAGAATTTGAAACATTGTAAACCATTAATTTCATAATTAAACTAGTATTAAATTTTATCTTATTTTTGTTAAACATTCCACTGAAAATAGCAGATCCAAAATCAACAGTCCCGATACTTTACCACTAAAACCCGAGACCTTCCCTGTTCTTACTCGGGTGCTGCTTCGAGTTCCACCCCACCTTTTCCCGCGTCACCCCTGATTCATCTTCCTCTACCTCTTCTTTTTCCCTTTTTTTTAAAGAAAATTTTTAAGCTAAGTGAAAGGAAACAACCAGTATCACACTCGAATCGACACGAAACAAGACCCGAAACTCCTCCTCATTACACTCGAGAACGACTCGAGTAAGAAGACGACACTACCCTGAAACGACGACCTGCCTCCAAACGCCATCGTGCACGTGCACGGCGGCGCGCGTGGTCCAGATGATCTTCTAAGATCATCGGCATACCATAATTTCCACACAAACACGAATTCCAAGCTCGAAGTACTCTCAAAGTGCTCAAATTGAAAATTGGCCAATTGGTCGAAAACTGTAACTAACCTCACCCAGTAAAACGCCTTGCCATCGCCGTCCCAAAACACCGTTGACCCCCAAACTTCGGCCCCACGATGTCAATACGTTGAGCAACCTTCTACCTGATCCTCAAGCAACTCGATCATGAGAAGAGGCCGAACACTACTATGTTACAGACATGAAAAAATTAGAACGCAAGCCCTAATTTGCATTCGTTCGATCAACTCTTGAATTTGAAAATTTATTCAATATTTTTCCCAGAGTCCATGATGCTTGTACGTGCTCCAATCCAAGTTTCAACATTTATAAATGAATCAATCATCAGAATTTTGTAGAAACGCAATCTTAGTTTATATGCAGACTGCTCTCTAAATATTAATCTAATAATCTTGATTTTTGTTTTAAAAATCATATTTTGTAATATGAATCCAATATAAAACCTTGAATCAATATTTTACAACAACCAAATTTCATCCATCATCAAATGATTTCCTGTACCCCAACATTTCAGTGGTATTCTTATAAAGATAGTTTAATCAACTTTCTAAAAATCTTAAATTGAAACTTATCATCTTGTTTGTTGAGAAATCGAAGCTAATCAATGATTTAAATGATGGTAATTTGAGTATTCAAGCCAAATGCATCCTGTAACTAATTCCAGAGAACACAGAACATACAAATTCATATGTAACTAAAGTATAAATAAACAATTTATAATTAATGTTTGAACTGTTTTAATTAACTTAACCTTTAAAAATTAAGTTTACTCACTTGAATCATGCCTGAACAAAGAATAGCTTGATGTTGAGCATCTGAAGCCTAAACTGTCCTAAATCCTTGACTGTATTTGTTGAATTGAAATAGAGTTTGCTTCTTTTCTTGCTCTCTGGTTTCTCAGGTATTACAAAGTTTTATTATGTGTTTTTGTTGAACGACCAAAACTAAAAAGCAATTGCACATATATATATGTTTGAGATAACAGTAGTATAGGGAAAGGTAGCAACTGGACAGTTCCTTTCTTATGAACTGATTTTTTTTAATATAAATATATTGAATTTACAACCAAAGTTGGCCGAGAAGACACAAGTACATGTTTTTTGTTACTTAATAGGCTTACAAAACATTATTATGTCTTGCTGTAGATGAATCTTGTATGCAGTTTTGTACTTATGGCAGTCAACATGGCCTGAGTATGAAGCTTTGAACAAAGATATTTGTATTTAAATATTATGAGTACTTTTTTTTCTCAGTACAAAATCTTTTTGCACAGGAATAAAGACATTTTGTAGTTGATTTGTAAACTTTGACTCCTTTGCACACACATGATTACACAGCATCACTTGATCAAATATATATATATATATATATATATATATATATATATATATATATGTGAAGATATTTTGTAAGTAAATATTTGTTTTGTTATTATGTTATTTTCTAGCTTATAATTTGTTCATACATATGAATCAATTTTTACTTTACATTTGACTTAATACTTCTAGCTTAAAAATGTTTATCTGGCTCATTTATTTTATCTTATTTTATGCTTTGTACTTGTTCTATTCTTTGTTTATAAAACTTATTCAGTTACCTTTATTTTCATTTTTATTTTGTATTTTAGCTATCCACATTTAAGTTATATTTCATAAATTACTTACTTATTTGTATTTGTATTTGTGTTAGCTAACAATATTTAAATATGTACAATAAAATTTACTTACATTTATACTTATATTTTTTTTCTCTTTTTTTATTTTTCTATGGTCTTGCAAATTTAAAATGATATTGGAAGTATTAACTACTTATTTCTTGTTTTGATTTATATTTTGATTTGTGTTTTATATTTGACTATTAATATTAAACTTAGATTGATGTGTCTACTTATTTATTTATATTTATGTTTTCAATTATCTATAATTAAATAAGATTCACATGTTTCACTTATATTTTATATTGATAGAATTAGATTTTAATTTAAACATTTTCATTCATATGTATATTTCATCACATGATAACAAAACAAAGTAATTTAATTAATGGTATAAGATAAATATTATAAAGAGATTTATTTAAATTTCAAACATTATTATTCATATGTATATTTATCAGAGGTAAACAAAGTAAAGTGTTTTAATTCAATTATATAAAATAAAATTTTATTATAATATTATCAAAAGATTTTATTTTGAATTCCCAAAGTCCAATTCCTTTTTGAAAATACAATTTTAAATAAGTAAATTGGCAGTATTTCCAAATAAAAATCATTTTCATATGGTCAATTTACATTTTATTTAATTTAGATTAAACATTTATAAGAATCAACGGGGCCAAAAATCCAGGGTCGTTACAACTTTGCCTTCAACTTATGTGATCGCAGGGTCCTAAGGACTTCTTCTAAGTGAACATTATGCTCCTCCTTGCTTTGCGACAAAATGTCATCGACGAGCACCGCCACAAACTTGTTCAACGATTCGCGAAATACTCGACTCATCAGGTCCACAAAATTTGTTGGAGCATTGGTTAGCCCAAATGGCGTGACTATCCACTTAAATAACCCATCCGGAGTCCTAAATGCAGTCTTCTCAATGCTATCCTCTGCCACACACAACTGATGAAATCCTGTGGCCAAATCAAGCTGTGAAAATACATTGGCTCCTACTAGCTAGTCGAAGAGATAGTCTATACGGGGAAGAGGATAACAATTCTTATTTGTTAGCTTATTAAGCTCCCTATAATCCACGCAAAGTCTGAGAGAGCCGTCTGATTTAGTGGCAAAGAAAACGGGTGCGCCCCACTCAAAAAAGCTCATACGAATGAAGCGCTTCCCCAAAAGCTCTCCAATCTACTTGCTCAACTCACGACGTTCCTTAGGAGCCATATGCCCTACCGGTAAAGAAACCGGTTTGGCAATATCGATAAGACAAATCTTGAACTCGATCTCTCTTCGAGGTGGAAGGCCAGCAACCTCCTCGAACACATCTGAAAAGTCTCTAACAAAGGGTACCGAACTCAAACTATCGGGCAATAAGTCAAATAAAGGTAGCTCAACATGACTGATCCTCTAGGATCAAAAGATACCTCCAAGGTACGTCCATTACAAGTGCCTAACCTCACTACCCTCTTATCGCAATCAAGAACAACACCATACATGGATAGCCAATCCATATCAAGAATCAACCCAAAACCGAAAAAGCCCAATTCAAAGGCACTACAGTCAAACTCAACCCCTAAAATATGCAATTTCAAATCCCGACATAACATAGACAAATAGGCCGATCCTCCTATGCGATTTGATGCTACTACCAAGTCGGTCACTAAGCAAGCATCAAGACCAAGAGTCCCTACAGGAGTACTAGATATAAAAGAGTGCGAAGCTCTAAAATCAAACAGTGTACGAACAGGAAAATCAGAAATAGATAACACACCTTCAATGGTCGCCTTCTTTCCCTTGTCCACAACCGGACGAGTACTAAAGGAAGGAGTTGCCTCTGAAGCATAAGACTGAGACGGCTGTAAAGGTGTCTATGAACTGTCCTTGGGCTTCGACGGACGGTCCTTCTTTATATGCCCCACTTGATCGCAAAGATAGCACCTCAGTCTCGGTAGCTTTCCTGCTCCTCTATAGTCCTTAGCAAGATGACCTGGTTTCCCACAAGTATTGTACTTCCAGTCCTTCCTTGGAACTTTCCTTTTTCCACCTGACCCTCCTCCTCCTATCCTCTTTCCTTTCCACTGCTTCTTCCCATCACTCTTCTGTACCACATCTCCTTTCTTCTCAGTATCAGCAAGTAAAGCTATCTCTACCAATCCTTCAAAAGTGGCTCCCACCGGAATGTGGCTTACTGCCAAACTTTGCAGTGGCTGACTCAAACCCTTAGCGAACTTCAGCGTCTTCTTATAAGGAGTATTGACCAGGTCTAGTCCAAATCTAGCAAGCTCATTAAATTGATTAACATATTCCTTAACTGTCATATCCCCTTGCTTGAGCTGTATAAATTTCTCTAGCTACACTCCCTGTTTAGACTGCGATAAGAATTTCCTCTCGAACCTTGTATGAAAATCCGCCCAAGTCAAATTATCAACCTCATCCTCCACAATCTCCCACCAGCAAATAGCCTCTACCTGCAACTGCTATGCAGCCAACTGCCTCCGAGCCAAGTCCTCCAATCCCATAAATCCAAATATCTGCTCACAACTACGGATCCAAACTCTCGCCTAAGTATATGACTCGATGCCAAGAAACAACTTGCCTCCTAAGCTGGTGTAGTCCTTGCATAACTTGGGAAAATCGAGAATGCCTGGCGGACGGGTTGGAGCCCTTTCCATCGGAGCAGCAACCCTAGCTGGTGGCTCTGCTCGTATAGTAGCCTACAAATAACGTCTGAACCAAGCAGGCATATTAAGGCCTGGAATTTCGAGGATATCTTGCGATTCAGACATTTCTATCTGTGGATATTAAAAAGATGGGATTAGGTACTCCACAGATAGTTCAATAGATAGGGAGGAAGAGATATGAGGGACCCATTTCAAAATTTTGTTTTCTTTCCAAAATATATACATATGCTTTTAAAAGTATTATTTGGAATATCCTTTAAAAATAAATCGAAAACCTTTATATTTTAATATATTTTTAGGATTACCGAAACCTTAGCTCTGATACCAACTATGACACCCAACACCTCTAGGCACCCTGATAATTGGACATGACTAAAAGCACGAGTGGTGGGGTGAAATAAAAATCCATAACATAGCACAAATACTAAGGTAACAACATAAAATGATTACAATATTATAGTGAAAGAAACTTTCACTAATTATAAATTAATAGAAAAATAGCTTCATTAAAAACAACATTATCCCAAATTTATTTTTGACACCAAAAGTACCAAGTAGTCTCCACCAAAACCTAAAACATAACAAAGTTCACAATATAGGTCCTCATATATAGAGTAAAGTACGGAAAAGAGAAACGAAGTACATGAAACAAAAGAAACAAAAGCTGAAGTAACAACTGCTCCAATGACCCTCCAAGCTGCAAAGAACTGCAACCTAGACCTGCCCTCCTGTGATTCGGGAAAAATAGAAAACATAGGAATGAGTCAGACATAAAGTCTGGTGAATGAGAAATAAGATGAAGCAGAAAGAATAAAACAGTTTAATTCTAGGTCTTCCGTAGATATCGCAGAAGGTGAATAATATAATGTAGTGACTCCTTAGTTACAGTTCCTAAGAAGCCAAAGTCCATGGTCACTCTAGAGAAGTCAACCATGCAGTATACTAAACTTCAATCGACCCGTTGGACCTGCTGTCCAGACCTATCCATGTGCTGCAACGTGAAAGTCATGCTCTTCACCCGTGCACTATGACTAAATGCCTCTTACGTTTGACCGGCATGGAATCAAACAACCTCGCAGGACCCCAAAGGTGCACTCAGGCTCCACAAAACTGGACTGCTATCCTCGTATCTCCTCGATCACCAACGTGGACTTTCCCTTATCCAAAGTTTCGGTCCTCCATAAGAGCACTCGCAGCTAGGTTGGCTGTGCTAAATCCTCTAACGATCTCCTTAAAGAAGCTTAAGTCGGAGCACACTTGTCCTGGTCCATCAGCGTCGATTTGCCTGAAGAAGCCTACGATTACGGATGCTATCTATCCATGTACTAGAAACCTATGAAATGTAATAAGCATCCTTGCGAACTTACTTGCCTACTCCTAGTATGTACAACCAATACTACATTTTGATCTTAACTGCATAAAACACCTATCCAGACCTTTACAAAGTCTGCCTACCAAATCACTTCTAGATTAATTATTTTTACAGTTTACATACAATTTATTTCCATTGATCTATTTTAGGCCATTTTTACACCGATTTGGTTGTTTCGCAATTTTCCTTTTTCTTACATAAATGGTAATTCAATTTCACTTCCATTCATTCCGTATGGTTTGTTTGTAATTTTTATGCCATTTCGTTACAGATTTACACTAGCCTTTAGGGTCCGTTTAATTTACATTTTTTTCCACACTAATTTATGTTCTCCTTTTAGAGATTTAATCTGTACAAATTTTTATCCAATAGCCACAAACCATTTAATTACACAAAATTCCATTTTTACATTTTCAGGCCACATATGAAACAAATAATTATGTCAATTAGACTTTCCAATTTCATTCCAAAACCATATTCAAAATTATGTAATTATATCAATCAGAACCATAATTTTATTCAAGTAACATATTTTAAATTTATTCAACTAATATGTTCTGCCATTAGAAATTGAATAACAATTCTAATTGAATTTAATTAAGCCAATCTTATTTATGCCATGAAACGTGAATAATAATTTGTTTGTTCCAAATTTCAACCCAAACATGAATTAGAATTGAGAAGTGGCAGAAGAAGAATATACAATAATTTACATAAATTTCAATCTTCTTTATGCCATAACACGTGAACCGGCAATTCCTATGTCCCATATTTTAAACCAAACACAAATTAGATTTGAGAAGTGGAAGAAGAAGTTGCAATAATTTACATCTATTCTCAATTAATAATAGAAATTAATTCATATTAACATGTCAGAAAAGAACTAAAATTGAACTAATTTATTTTTCATATTAATTCCCATTCACCTGGCACTTGGGCTTGCATAAATTTGAAAAGAGCTTTGCTTTAACCTTTCTCCCTTTGATTCTTCTAAATTCCCCAAATTGCTTGAATATATATAGATACTTTAATTTGGTAGAGATTTGTTTATTTAGTAGAGAAAAGGAGGAAGAATAATACATACTAATTTTATTGTAGAATTATGGCGACGGATGAATAAGAGATTAGGTTTAGGTTAGATGGTTTATTTATAGATTGTTTGAGTGAATATAATACATTAGATTATTTTAGATTAAATCTGGTTCTTTCATAAACTTAATGGTTATCCATTCTAGTCCATACACATCGCTCAACCAATAAAATTTAGCCATCTCATCCTATTACATCACTGGAGCTAATGGGAAGCCACTACATATCAAAAACAATGCTGAAATACATAAGAAAATCGCTGGAAATGAACTAGCTTAAAATACATCGCTCCAGATTTTGGGCGACAAAGGGACTTGATCCCTGGTCACTAAGGAAGTCAACATGCGCCTTTACCATTATACCAAATGCGCTTTTAATTTATTTTTAATTATATTTCCCATAAAGTATCAGGGTGTTATAGATATGGCTCATTAACCCTTGTTGTTGTCAAGCTCGACACTTTTACAATGAATTCCTCAGTCCATCTCTTGATCATCGATAGTCCAAGATATTCCCTAGGTGTCATTCATTTTTTCTTTTATGTTTAGGAAATAGGTTTTTCCTAACACTTCCTATGTTGTAGATGTACAATTAACCGATGCTACTACTCTGTCATTGGATAAAGATCCTACAGATTTGCATGCCCCCTCAAAGTCTATTAGGAAGTCATCGCACTCCTGGTCCCAAAGTTGCTTCGTCATCCTTAACCTCAATGGTAGAGGACATTTTGGCTTTAGCCAAGGAAAAGAAGCTAAAGAGTTCCAATTATCCACAAGTTTCCTTCAAGCCTTCTCTCAAGAAATCCATAGAAGCTGATTTCATTTCTACAATGCCCTTTGCTCCTACCTATAATGTGGTCATCACTTTTTCTCCACCATTTTCTCAAAGCTCGATTATTAATATAATGGGTTCTTCATTGAAAGAATCTCTAGCTTTTCTTTGCCATGACGTGGGATTCGACTCTCCTTTCCTATAGAATATCCTTCTTCTCAATTCTAGCTTAGAGACACTTTTCCCTCTAACTTTTGAGGAGTTCTTAATGCCTATCTTCCAATCTTCTATCGTTGCTTCCTTGGACTCTACCAAAGTTTCACATCCTCTTTTAGGGGAAGCTCTTATTTCTCTCTTTCAATAGTTCATTCTGGTATGTACCTTTTGCTCGTGTCACATTGCTTGGCTAATTTAATTTTAATCATTTAAAATTATTTTTAGATCGAAATACATTTGTTCCTACACCAGAAATCATCTTTGTCTTCTTCCCAAGACATATCATTATTACGAGAAACAAATTCTCTTTTATCTAAGAAGGTAGTGGCTCTTGAGAGAGATGTTCAGGATCTTAAGAATGATAATAACTCATTGTCTATTGATAATGCTTAAACTTAGATGTTATTCCATTTAGAAAAGAACAAAACTCATGAATTGGGAGAGAAGTTGAAAACCTTGGAACAAGAGTTTTCTTCGGGCCGTGAAGAAATAAACAAGCCATGCTTGAAGCTTCAGCTAAATTCTCAACTTTAGAGAAGGATCTAACAATAAAGAAACCCTCTCTTAGGAAACCTAAATCATCTTTACGCAATGTTAAACCATGGTATCATCTTTCTTGAATGAAGCCCTTCCTTATTAGAAGAATCAAAGTTCCAAGTCTATATTATTCACAGCCTACCAAGACAACATCGATCAATGTCTAAACATGAATATTCCTTCTCTTAGTTCTACTAGGATTGACTACAAGACAAAATTTGACATTCTTATCGATTCATCTTTAGAGGTCTTTCTAAGCTTGGGGATGATGAACCAGTTAACCTTGCAAAGTTCTTACCTTTGACGACCTCTCATAAGATGATGAAGAGCCAGGAAGCATTGAAGGAAACAAACCAGATGATTATAATGATGATGACGATAACGATGGGAATAAGGATGTCGACGATCATAATCAAGATGTCTTGTCGAGAAAGGATGGAAATGATGATGCAAGTCGAGGTGGGACCTTATAAGTTCCCCCAGATTCAAATCATGCAGCCGACTTCTCTTCTCCTCACACTAACAATGGCTCTGATAGTACATCTCCTTCGGTAAATCCTCCTAGCGACTCAACTCATCATGGCTTAAGTAAATATGACCAATCTTCTTTTGGAATCCAAAAGGCTCAACCCTTTAAACCAAGTGATATAAAGACTCCTCGACGGCGAATTCCTTTTTCAAATCTCTATTCTACAGTTTATTTGGTTTCGTAGCCGATAATTCCTAATATTGCTTAACCATTAGTATAGAAGAAGAACTAGAAATTATGTAGAGAATTTATAAGATAAAAGGAAAGAATAAATTTTGAGGCTTAACGGAGAAGGATAACGGTTATGTAAAGACTTAAATGAATCGAACGAGAAGTGCATGAAGCTCTTAGAACACCTCAAATACCTTGAGGATTTTAAGGATAAACAAGTCGAGCCATTCCTTAGAAAATCTCACTTCCACCATTCCAATTTTCACAAAGAGAATAAGGAGTTGACTACCCTCTTTTGATGCTGATTGGGAATAGAGCTAAACTGTAGAATGCATTTACCTAATTTGTACCTGATTTCCAATGATCGACTTTTCCATTTTAGGTGATGATTGTGGAGGTAAAACCAGGTGTCTTCATATGAGATTCTTGGATGAACATGTATTTGACCCTCATCCGAGGAAGTGTTGGAACTTACCTAGCGTTCTTACCGCTCTTTTAACTATTGACTCTCTTCCTTCTGATAAGATTAAGTTTAACATGGATAGATCTATGAGGAAGTACTATAAGGGGTCTATTATTTATGAATCCCAATGATACTATTGTATAATTTTTATGTTGCATTTTAAGTTAATGTTGTAATGGTACATCTATGTTGAATTAATACCTCATATTTTGCATCATTAAGGGGACGGCCTATGAATTTGCCTCTATTTCTTCCTTATCTCCTAATTAAAGAGATGCTTTAAGTAAATTAGTTAGACTAAAGAGATCTTTTAAAGAAAATTATTCCTTGATTAACAAGTCCCGTTTATCAAAATATTGCTTCCTTCATGATCTTCACCATATGCACCCTCGATTTCCAAACTTGGACTTCAATTTCCTGGGAGACCAATGAGACCAACTTCTCTACGAAATTCGAACTAATTATGCCAAATCATTGTGTGGCGAACTTACCCCCTTCCAAGGAATGAGATTGTCGAGGCTTTCTTTCCATTCACACTTACCCTGGACTGAAGCCCCTTTCACACTACCTTTTCCATCTCACCTTCTTCCTTCCATGGAATTTGAGACGTTCTTTCTCACTTAAGAATTAGCAAGATCATAATATGCATGTAATTTTGGTTAGCAACGCTTTTATATGAATACATTGATTCTAGTTATGCTCTAAGTTACTAATAAAATTCTTTATTACTACTTTCCCTCTCTTTTACCAAGATTAAATAATACTGATTTTCTATTTGGATGAAAATATTCCTTTATCTCTTGACAATCCTAGTTCAGCTAACGCCTTGGCGGCATTCAGTCCAAAATAAGTGACAATCATGGAGCACGTTTCACTCGTTCTATTTTTGGTTCATCGACCATTGACAACGACGAAGCCAACAAATGTTAAGAGAAGTTTATTTAAATGAAATCTATTTTAAAAGATTCTCAAGAGATGTTCAAAGCCCTTGAAAAATGAAATTTCTAACAAGGATGAAGATTTTGGATTTAACAGGCAAGCTCAATTCAAGTTCTGGTCCTCAACAACTGGATTAGGACATGAAAATTGGTCAACTTTAATCAACATATTCTTGATTTAGAGATGGACCTTACAAAGTCCAAGAATGAGTGTAAATAATACGAAATTATATTAACTGAAGGTGATAAAAGATTTCTTTCTCCCACTCCAGCTTAATCTTCCAAAAAGGTATCTTCGTAGATTTCCTCTCCATCTCAAGGTATTTCGATGCATGGTATCAATGTTACTGATCTAGCTCTTTCATTGCTGGAGAACTAACCTAGTGATCTTGCTAGATTGAGAAAATCTTCCAAGTTTAAGTGTAACCAGAAAATAAAGGAGTATTGGAATAAAAAGTTACGAAGGCACTTTCGGATCTTAGACTTTAGGTCGACACTTTGGAGCATAAAAAGAATGAACTTACGTCAAGGATTCAAACACTTGAAGATGACAAGAATGGCTTGTCTTATCAAGTCTCTTAGTTGTGAAGTGCTAATAAAACTTGCGAGAAGGAACTAAAAGTTCAGATTGACTCTATTGAATCTCTCAAAGTTATGTTCCATAAAGAAAAGAAGTTGAAGAAGTATCTTCTCAAGGAAATTTAACATATTATCAACCCTCCCACTACGTTAGAAATCTTAATTAACGAGGTAAAGGAACTTAAAGATCATTAGGGTTATTCTGCTGGGCCTTTTAACCTTATTCTCTAGTAGGTTATTTAATTGAAGTCATAGTTGTTTTTAACCTAAAAATTGACTTCTTTGTTTTTAGGCATAGGAAGAAATTGCCAACTAAATAAGGCTATTGTTTCTAGCTATCAGAGATATTAACATTTTTTCTGGTATGGATGCTTTGATGCTCTTAAGGAAACTATAGGCTCTCTAATTTTTTACGAGGAACAAAATTGTTAAAACCCAATGTTTTTAACTTTTTGAAAACATCTCAAATAGTTTGTCACTGGAATGGAAGTGGATGAAAACAATCTAATTTACACAAATCCAACTACATCCTGCTATATATTGATGTTTTTTATGCATATGGTTTTGGTTCCCCTCCTACTAAATTGGTTAACTCAAATAAAATAGAGTTTCTAAAACTATTTTCTACATATGAAACGACTTCCAATTTAACTTAGTTGATTTACTCCAACTTTAAGGAGTCTTCCCTCTATGTCTCCATTATGCCTTATTACATCATATTTATTGTGCCTAAGTCTCGATATTGGATTCAGCCCCCATATAATTCTTCTCTTCCAAACCTTGGTAATCCCATCACAAATTAGAAAAATCTAAACCATTCAAAGGTGTGAAAATTGCACCACATGCTTGAGTTGTGGACCCTCCTTTGAGATTGACTATAATCTAGCCTCTTTCCTGAAGATACTGGTCGAACCATAATGGGATGTTCATGTTGGAACTTCAATTACTGTCTCATTAGAACTATTTTCAGTTTTAATTTCTCCTTTTTCTATTATCTATAAACATGAATTATCAACAACTTTCCTCGAATCATAGTAAGCATTGCTGGAATTACATATGTATATCCTGTTATGATTACATATATGTAATACCCTTTTAGATGTACAAGTACGCTCCCTCAATTGTGCCTAATCCTGAAGGTGTCCTAAACCAAGGCTCTAATACCAAATGTAACAATCTGCATATTTGTACATATCGATTCAAAGCCCAAAGCGGCATTTGAACTCGCATCGTATCAAAAAATACGATCACTAGGTTTTTGATGGTTTATAATTTACAGAGATAAACATAACTTTAAACATTCGACACTTTCAAATTTCAAAGAAGAATGAATAAAATATAATATTGAAGTAAACCAAATCATGATTGTCTTAAAACAACAGTGGTCCATACAAGAAGCATCTAAATAATGTCTTCGAACAGAATTATAATATATTTCTAATTGACAAATACAATAAGATACATAAGGAATGATATAAAGAAATATAACTTCAAAGCACATGGTCATTTTCTCCACGCATCTTATCCTCGTAATACCATCTACTACCCTGTCGTCCTATGATAGGTATAAAGAGAGAAAAATAAATGGGATCAGACAAAGTCTGCTGAGTGAGAGATATAACTAGTAGTGTAATGTTGGTAGGGAATTAAATTATCATTTATAATCAACATAACCTAAGGGTGTTTATCTGTATATATGTGTACCACATAAAAGGAATTATCCAATTGACACAAAATAGGGCAGCAACCTTTAAACACCTAAAATTCAGCAATTATCCACAAAGATTTCCACTTAAAGATTAAACATCCAAAAATTGGGTAAAACTAGAAATACATCAAGTATACAGTCTCGATAGTAACCTTTCTAACTATACATTGAGTTGACACTCTTAATTGTAAGCCGCTTAAGTCGCGCGCATATCGAGTATGCAACCATAATGCCTAGGCACACACCAATTACACAACCTCGATGGTAATTTTCCTTTCAAAGCATCGAGTAAAAAATATTAGTGGTAAATGTGTCTTATGCTCTATACCATTTAACTGAAGCTAAGCGGGTAAATAAACAATTTGACTCCCTTGTAGGTACATATGCCTGACAAGTCGTAAACCCTACTAATGTTGACGTCTCCTTCTCCTCTCTTCCATGTTCGACAAGTCAAAGCACACGACCAAGGCGCTAATAGTAATGGTAAGAGAATATAATTATGATATAATCGCATGCCGCATTAAGAATCACATTATACGACATCATGGAGCCATGTGAACTCCAAAAAGTCAAGGAACTGGGAAATAAAACCCTAAATCTATCCTACTTGGCCTACACCATGTCTTGGTTTAACTTAGACTTTCTGTAGGATATTAGTCGACTGAATAAAATGGTTAATCGACCGGTTCCTATGTATATTATTTTATTTTAAACATTGCAACAATCGACTGAACCAAATCAATCAACCGACTCCTAAGGCGTTTAGTTAATTGATGTCTTTTCGTCGGTCAACTGTTCCCCTAAAACCTAATTTTTATTTAATAACCACCAATCTACCGTAATAAGCCCAATCATTCGGCACCCTAAGGATTCAGTTGGCCGATGGCTACAATTAGTCAGCTATTTGGCCTAGAAAATGAACTGTTTTTCTTTGGGTCAAACTCATGTTTTCTCAACGTCTTCCTGAACTAGAACATTCTACCATGGTCAGTCAACCATTTGGCTAAAATCTAGTTTTTAAATCTTTCTAATTAGTTATTTTTTTCATTTGTAATTACTTTTCGTGCCATCATATTTTTGGATTTCTCTATGATATAGAATTTATTATATCATTTATCAATACTCTATATATCATATAATTGTTCCAAAGGTTATAAATTCATATCAATACAATCACTTTAATTAAATCATAAAAATTGCTTTGATGGATATATTCATAGGTTAAACTATATCCCTCTATGGGGGTCGTAGAATTATTTTCAAATCTTTCAACAAAGCCTAGGAAAAATATATACATAATCCAATTTAATCCCAATTAACCCTCCCCTAATTTTCATTACTTTTTATTATCAAAATCAGGTATTCCAATTCATGAAAAATATTAATTTAATCATCAAATAAATTTTAAATTCTTCTTTCCAAACCCATACAAATATATAAGTGAAATTTGAATGCTTATCTACATCATACTTATTTCATTGATAAACTCACTCACCTTCATTCCCTGCCTTTGATGAAATCTCCAAACTTTCTTCTCTGGTTGGATTGAATTTGGTGCCTCTCCTACTCTATTTAGCTTGTTAATGTTTGGATGTGAATCTCTTTTCCATTCTATTTAATTTTCTTATTTTGTTTGGAGGAATTTGGTTCAAAATTTTGTTTGAAGGGTTTTTATTGTAGAATTAAAGAAGAAGGAGAAGGAGAATGGATTATAGGTGAAGCGATAGCTACAGGATAAAGAGAAATGGAGAATGAGGTGAATTTGAGCTAGGAACTTCTCATATATAGGCATAAATCTTGAAATCCCAACTCAACCTCACTTGGGACTTGACCCATTTTGCTCTGAAGTGCGCGCTATGGTAAAAAAAATATATCTCCTTCATTTGATGTAACGATCCCGGATTTTTACTAAGTTTAAATTGATAATTAATTTAATTTTTGATTAAAAATTGTGAAATAAATTGGTAAATTGAAATGAGTTTCTCCAAATTCAAATAAAATATGTGTTAACTCATCGAAATTGAAATCTTATATATATGTGAATATATATGTATATGTGCATATATGAGTAGATTTGAATTTATATATATATATATATATATATTGGATTTGACTTTAAATTTTATGTAAATGGTTTAAAGATAATTTGAATTTATAATATAAGTAGGAAAATAAATAAATAATAATAGATTAGTAAATTAAATGTTGGATAGTTAAACTTCAAAAAGAAATAAAATAAATATCTTAAAATTTTAGTTATGTAAACTATAAATAAATACTTAGGATAATTTTTAAAATTAGATATGTATCCAAACAAATATACATAAGATAAATTATATAGTTATGTAATGATATAAAGTAAACACGTAGATAAATTATAACAACATAATAAATATAGGATTTTATTTATATTACAAAGCAATATGACTAAAGAAAGAAAACAATACATTCAAGTATGAATTGCAAAGGAAGACACCAAATATATTCAAACATGAACAAACAAGAAAAAAAAGACGAGGTTAATTAATACCAAACTATCTTAGCACACAAGTATATCTATCAGCTGAAATTTTGTTTGGCTAAAGTAAGAAAAGAAAAAAAATCTTTAGTCAACTGATCTAATATTTGTACAAATCAAAATACTGTCACCCTGTTGTACAAACAAACAATAATCACCCTGTAAACTTCCCTTCTTATATCAAGTTCTTCATTCCAGTTCGTTCCTTCAAAACTAAGAAAATCTGTAGAAAATTTTATTTAAAAACTTAAACACCATTATAGTTTAAACAACAGGAAGATTGAAGAAAAGATTTTGTTTGCTTGAAAATTGCACAAGCCTGGTTCAAAACAAGCTCTGTTCGTTTCTTAAACACTGTGAGTAACACTTTTTAAACCTTAAATATAAATCTATTGTTTGATCAATGTCTGAAATTTGTATGTTTATATGTATATATATATCTATGCATTTCTGTGTATATATATGGATGATTGGATGTTTGTGTATGATTGTTTTCATATGAGATTTCTCCATTTTCTTTTCCAGGCATCAGTTTTGTTTAAAATCCCAAATCTCTTGATATAGTTTTGGTTAGGATTTAAGTGATAAACAAAAAAAATGTTTGTTTAATCCTAGATTTAGATTAAAAACTTTATTTAAGTTAAAATGCATTTAAAATTTATCTAGGAATCAAAATGAACAGGAAAGTTTGAATTTGTGAAAATTTCAAATATGAAAATTTAACAATCCAGCAACATAAACTGAAACACTGAACTAATTCATGATTTTTAAAATCGAAATCATAATTTTTAGTTTAAAGATGAGGGAGCATTTCTGGCTTGACCATAAATGATGTTTTTGGGAAATTCTGGTGATCCCTGTGGTTGGAGAGGCCATGGTTGTTTTAGGAGGTAGAGGAGTAAGCAGTGGGGCCAGGAAAAATGGTAGAAGGACGGTCTGTGACCGGAGGTGACGGTGGTGGCTCGTTTTGGTTGCTAAACCTAGTTTCGAATAGGTCAGGTTGTTTCGTTTGGCATGGCACCTATGGTGCATCGAGTTTGTCTGAACTCTGGGACATTGAAGTCTGGATGATGGTGAATGTTTTGGCCGGAGGTGCTGAGTTCTGGTGATCGGAAGAGTTGGTTGTGGTGATTTCCAGGTTTTGTTTTTTGGTACCTGTATCGAGCTTGAATGCTCGATTTTGTTTGATGATTTCATCATCGATCTGATAATTGGAATAGGACTGAGGGAAGACCGCTGATGGGGAGGGTGGTCAACGTTGGTCGGAGAAGGCTAGAGCCACGGTGCATGTGAACCGTGCACTTTCTGATTTCTGGTGAAATCTGGAAGCAGTATAGAGAGGACTCGAGTTTTTCTCGAGTATTCATCATGTTTTACTCGAAGTGGTTTATGTTTGGACTCAAAGCAAGTTTGTTTGCCTCGGGTTATTTTTGTATGTTACAGGTTTTATAAAAACCTGTCTGTTTGATTTTTTAAAACAGGATTTGATATTTAAACCTAGATTTTAAATAAAATTTAAAATCAAAAATTGAAAGATGGATACAAATTAGTTTTTGTACCCTAGTTTGAAATTTAAGGAAGTTTTATAAAATTTAAATATTTAAACAACTTGAAGGGTACAAAGTATATTCAAAATATTTTGAATTCAAAAGAAATTTGGTTAAAAGCTCATATAAATTTCTTTATATATGATAAATGTTCTTTAACATTTGTTTTAAAAAGGGTTTAACTTGATTTAATTTTTTTTAGAGTTAAATTTGTTTTCATTTTTAATCTTAAATTTAAAATGAAATTTAGAGAAAACTTGAAAGTAAATTGTTCTTAAATACTTTGTTAATGATAATTTGATCATTAATAAGAAAAATGTATTTTATCTTTAAATAAATGAAGATTTAATGATTTTTAATTATTAAGTTAATTAAAATGGGTAATTAATTAATTTAATGATTTGATTTATTAAATAGTAATTAAAGTTCTTAACTAATTAATTAAGGTTTAAGCTAATTAATTAGGAATAATTAATTTGTAAAATTTGGATCATTAATTAGATAAGATTTGACTTTAAATTAATGATTAAGAATTAATTTATCAAGTAATTAAGGATTAATTAAGTTACCATTAACACTTAACTAATTAAATAATTAGAGATTAATTAATGAGTTAATAAAGATTAATTTAATTGTAATTAATAATGATTAATCTTAGTTAATTACTTTAGTAAAGTAATTAAAAAATTGTTATTCGTTAACGAAGGTCATTAACTAAGATCATTTATATAATTACTTAATTTGATTAATTTTAACAATTAATTTGATTAATTAAATAATCATAATCATTTACGAAATGGTGTAAGTGTAATTACTTTATGGTAAGTAATTAAAGGTTTACTTTCTTAAAATAAATAATTAAGGGGTTAATTAATTATGTAATTGGTTCAAAGGTTAATTTAATTAATATGATTAATTAAGAATAATTTATTAATTAAGAACAATTAAGTTAAAGTGTTTGATAAATTAATTTATATCAAATGATTTGTAATTAGTAAACCAGGATTGGATAATTAATTCATAAGTAATTAATTTAATTGGAAATAAATTGAATTAATTAGGATTTAATAATTAATTAATCCTGCTTATAAATGATTATTGAATGCTTGACCCTACTTATGAATGATTGTATTGTATGAGTGCCTTGAATTGATTGTCCTATCTGATCTGTGATATTTTGTTCTGTTGATTGAGCTGTGTATATTTTATTCATTTATTTGTGATATATTTGTATATTATCTGTGCATCTGTGAATGAACGATAAGCGTTATAGTTTATACCGCTTATCAACTATATTTCTGTGTTTTGATATGTGATGATGATGTTATTGCACTATTGTGTTAAACCCCTGGACCACAACATATACACACAAATATGGATTTCACGAGGAAATCAATCAAGTCACAGATTTTTGAAATGATTTTTAAATAGACAATTTGAATTCAAACGGTTTGGAAATGGAATCAAGTTAAATGTGAAAAGCTTTTGAAATGAAATTTCAAAATAAAATTAATTTTCGAATAACTTGATTACGCCTTGAAACTTAAATAATTTGATTTAAATTCAAATTCAAAATTTGAAACTGAATCCTATGTTTGGAAACTAGGGATTAAAGATGTTATACTAGTTATATATGGGTTAAACCATTTTAATACATTGCTTTGGGAATTTGAATTTAAATTCAAGGGCTTTAACTCGTGCAAATATAATTGGATTTTTCCGAAACGAAAACTATTTGTTTTCAAATAATTAAAGCTTTCACATAAGGAATGAACTTCCAAATTGTGTTAAAAGGATTTGTAGTTTGAAATGAAAATGATTTCCAAGTTATGAAAACGGTTTGAAAGCTATAAGTTAAATCTTTAAATTAAAGATTTAAATGAGTTAATCCAATTGAAACGGAAATTGTTTTGAAATCTGTAAATGGATCTTTGTGAAACTGTGTGGACCTTGTGAAATAAATCTTTTTGTTTAAAGATTTAAAATGGTAATTTGTTTAACCATTTGAAGAATGGTTTTGGTTTTCTTTGAAGTTGTGACTTAACTGAAATCCCACATCCATATGTTTTTAAATATTGCGCTCATTATTCGGTTTAGCCGGGAGAGGACCTTGTGTCATATAACCCATTCCGAATAGTGATACGGCGTTATGGATTGCATTTGAAGACTGGTGTTGAAGACCGGGTATTTGTGAGAACGATAGGATATCCTATCGATTGACTCTGCACTGAGTTGCTCCGGTATAGAGTTTCCCCTAAGTGATGGGAAGTCCGATCGGGATTGTGAATACCCGGATTTGCAAGGGCTTCTTCGGAAGTGCCTTCGGTTCTGTTCGAACTCGGGACAAACTTGTATAGTTGTATGTCTGACACTATACTTTGAGATATAAAGAAGATTTCTTTCAAATACATATCTGTTGGTGGCGGAGAATTTATTCTCTTAACTTAACACCCTTCTTTGAGACGTACGAGCTCAGAGGTTATGTAGTTGAAGGTTATCAGTGATATATTCCCAATTTGGTAGTGTGGCATGCTGGGTGCTGTTGTGTGTTGATGATCATTTGTTGATCATTTGTGATCAAAGCATGGCTTTAGTGTAAAGCGTAGCTTTGTGGACGAGACTGCATCAGGACCTCACAACCCGGAAATGGTCGAAACAGGAAAGATGCGGCAAGGTTATGAGGGCCGCACCCTTTAGGGTGTGTCATTCCCTTCTGGTAAAGGGTGGTATAATGGTATGGAGCCCGGATATTTACCTATATGGTGGGCTTCAATCTCATTCCTGTGTGGTTGTTGCTTTGTGGTTTAGAGGCGCCTCGGATAAAGGTCCCAAAGGACCGGGGGTGGCATGCTCGAGAAGTAGTTAACTAGCTACAGAGGTGACCCGGCCTTGTGTTGGTAGAGATCCGGTTAGGTTCTCGGGATGTCCCGCCAGAGGCGTACCCATGGACAGTGGGAAGTTCCTTAGCCCGACCATTTGTTCAAAAATCCAAACAAAACAATACGAGCCCTTTACGATTGCTGTTGTATAACCTGCCTCCTCAGAAGGTAGCTATAGCAGGCATAATATAATGGTACCTATGCTGGCTAAGATTAATATTATACTTTCGAAATGTTTTCCACTATGCATAATAATAATATCAAAATGGTTTTTGCGTATCAAGCATGTTTGACTATCATAAGGAGAAATCTCCTAAAATTCTGCGTTTGCATTGTGTGTGTGGCGGAGGCCTTATGGTAGTTTCATTTTCTAAAAAGCATTGCGGATTTCAATCTAAATTCTCTTGATTGTTTTAAAGACAAACTGTTTTGTTACTCACACCAGTCCCATGACTGACTCAGAGTTTATTGTTCCTTTCTTAAACTCTGGATGTCCATAATTTTCCATACGGGCAGTCTAAAGTTGGGTTTTTCAGATAGTCAGGTTTAGTAGATTATCTGAAGTTAGTCCAGCCTTTGGATTTGGACAAGACTTGCTTGTCTAGGTGACACGTGATGTTGGTTCGAGTTAGCTATGGATTGGAGCATTGGATTTGGGGATGCATTCTCTTGAAGATATTCTTTCCGCCGTGTCTTGTATCTCTGATAGTATTGATATCTATTGTATCATTCTGTTGTATCATATTATATCAGATGTTGTATCTGTTATTGTATCAATGTTATATATATATATATATATTGATATTCTTTTCTTCCGTTGTGTTGTGCTTAATGGTGTTATAAGCTCCGGCGCACCAGATTCGACGTTTGGATCTGCGGCATTTGAATATGAGTGTCGTATTCGGTGCCGATTTTCGAAGGTCGAGCCAGGATAGTCACATCTGATGCCTGTTTCTAGCATTTTATATAAATTTGTGCTCAGAAAATCAATTTGATGCAATGGAAAAGTCAAAATTTCAAATTTCTTCATTTGTAAGAATTCAATTTTTCATATTTATGTAAAATTACAAGAATTCCCTTTTTAATTAATTGTTTGTTTTTTAAAAAAATCATGCTTGTTATGATTTGTGTCGTATGCAATGTGTGTATCTTATGTCTTCTCATATATAGACATAATTCTTGAAATCCCAACTCAACCTCACTTGGGACTTGACCCATTTTGCTCTGAAGTGCACGTTATGGTAACAAAAATTGTATCTCCTTCATCTGATGCCCGTTTCTAGCATTTTATATAAATTTATGCTAAGAAAATCAATTTGATGCAATGGAAAAATCAAATTTTCAGATTTATGTAAAGTTACAAGAATTCCCTTTTTAATTAATTATTTGTTTTTTAAAAAATCTTGCTTGTTATGATTTGTGTCGTATGCTATGTGTGTATCTTATGTCTTATGCATGGTGTATGAAAACTATAACGACCCGGGATTTTGGACATCCCGAGTTGTGAATATTATTTATAATATTCAATGATATTGTATTTTAATATACAATATTTGTATTAATCAATGATTTATCATTATATAAAGTTTATATAATTTTCTAAAAACAATATAACTTGGGTTTTCAAAACTACATTAAATTATGAAGTTGATTTAAATAAAAAAAATTAAATACATATTTTGTTTCAAAGTAAAATATGTATATATTGTTTGGATTTAATATATGTATTTGTTTCAAGGATAAATATATATTTATTCTAAAGTTGAAATATAATAAGAATTTAAATTTTATTGTGAATCCATTATTTTCATATATAGAATGATAAATTAGAAAGAAAATTTATAATTGTTGTTTGAGAGAAATGTTATAAATTGATATGTATAAGAATCACATAAATAAATAAGGGAAACCATTTATACATAAATATTAATGAAACTTAGTTATTTGAAGTTATATATTTTTATATTATAAAGAGGAGAGTGACTTGATTTATTTTAAGATTTAATCTATGGTATAGATTTTTATTTTTATCAAAGTTTCGTTTGATATAAATTATATGAAAATATAATTGTTATTTTATTTCTTTTTGTTTAAAGTAACAATATATTTATTAAAAGTATAAATAAAAAAGAGGGGTTATTTTAGTTGAATTATTCCTCATCTTTATTTTAAAATAAATAAGAATACATGCCTTAAATCTTATTTAATTAAGTTTTTATCTTTGTTTAAAATTTAAAAATGACAATCACATTTATACTCGGTTCAATCTTAAGAATGGGTTGATTGTAATTTTAAATATAATTGCATATGTATCAATATGATATGGCTTATGTAAACAATATAATAAGGAACCTCCAAACTATTTACTATAAATGTAAGTATAGATTAACAAAAAAGGAGTAAATAAACTAAACTAAATTTATCTAATTTAAAATATGGGTAAAAGGTAGGAAATTACATCAGTAAAACAAACTTACACTTGGCATTTTAAAAAAAATGGAATCCAACATAATCATGAATGTTTCTTTTCAAATATTTTCTTTGTTTTAAAAAGATACTACTTCAGCCTTTAAAAGGCTATTTTTGTTCAACATTCATATTGAAAAAAATTACAACTATATAGGTTATATAATAAGTGGCTTAAACAAACATCATAGTTCACATTCTTTTAAAAGTATCAAAACATAAAAAAAAAGAGAAAAAGAATGGAAGCACTTGGAAAAAAGTTTGCAAGTTAAAATTTGCTTTGTAAAAACAAAATCTGGAAGGCTTTAAAAAGAAGATCTTGAAGCAACCACTTGAAGAATCTGTTTTCCTGGAAGCAAGTCAAGGATTTCAAGTTTTTAAAATTCAATTTTCAAGTTTTAAAGGGAGCTAGAACCAGATGTTTAAGGTGAGAAACTGTAGATTTCAACTTAGAATTTCATGCATGCTCTGTTACAGTAAATATCATACTTAACTTTACTTCTAAAATTCCAATCCGTTGATTTAGCTTGAATTTGAAGATATTGTGAACTGGGAATATGTTTATTTGCTATAATAGCTTAAGATAAAATTGATTATTTAAATTTTTATGCTGTATAGTTAATATGTGTTGAGTTTTACAGTAAAAATCAATTTTTTATGAAAATTCAAATTGTTTGAATCAAAAGATTCAAGCATGCATGTTAGATTCACTGATAAAATAGGATTTTCGGTGGTTTAATCGTGATTTTTAATCAACTAGTTTGTGAGTAATTTAGAGTTGAACTTTTTCGGTTCAAATTTTTTTTTCGGTGAATTTTTCGTCGAGAGGTGGTGCGGCCTGGACAGGTAGGAGCTGGGTGACGTGGGTAAGGCGATGACCGTGGCGGAATTTGCGATTTTGTTTTTGATTGAGCGCGCATGGGGGTTTTAGGGAAGGTTGTAGCACTGTGAACAACGCGTTGGGTTTGAGGAGCAAGGGGGTGACCAGAAGTTCTGGAATTTGGTTCATAGGTCGCTGCATGTGTCGGCACTCGATAGAGGTGATTGATGTTCGTCATTGTGGATGGTTGTCGTAGTAATTGAGGAATTTGTGGGGGTTGCATGAGTTTTGCGGCCTGGAAATCTTCGGCATGTAACACAAAATTTTGATCACCGGTGATTTTTGCTTCGACGTATGGCTTGATGCACTCGATAGTGGTTGTAGAGTTGGTGGGAGGCATCGCGACTAGGGGTTGGCCGAGGTCAAGGCTGTACACGTGCACGCGTATCAGTGCACGCGTCTTCCTGATAGTATTGGGTTGGTGCATGGGTTGTACGGCAAGACGTTGGAGGTAGGTGACATTGGATTTCGGTTTGGCATCGACTTTCGAATTTGTGATTTGAGCGTGTTCTCGGTCGTTTCGATTCGTATTCTCCTGAAGGTGAAAATTTGGTTTTCAGCAAGGTGATTGGGGAAGAAGGAATTGGGGGAGGGTGCGTGCAGGTGAATTTGGCTTCGGCTTCGGCCTAAATTGCCGCGTTTGATTTTTGATACAGGACAGTTGGAATTTTGGTTTGGGCTTCGGCCCAACTACCGTGTGTTTGTTTTTGAAACCGGGCTTGGATTTTCGTGTTTAAGTTGTGATCGAGCCTGTGTGCTTTGGGTTGTGTTTGGTTGTTTTATATAAGGCTGTTATTTTATATAAGTGGTATTTAAAAAGTTTTCAAATTATATTGTTTTCTCACATCTAACAATTATAATAAATTATGTGAACCTTTAAAACAATATCTTTAATATTAAATATTATATAAGTTTGGATTTGAGACAATGATTTTTAATAATAAACGAATTGTTTATATTAATACTTAATTATAGTTATTAAGTAAAATTGATATTAGTATTTGATTTAATTTAAATAATTAAATTCTTTTACTTAAGTTAATCGAATAAATTAAGTAAAGTAAAAATGATTTTGGAAAACATTATAATTAAGCTTTGAATTAATCAAGTGCTTAAGATTTTTAATTTATAATAATTAATGGAGGGATTAAGGGTTGTTTAGTTAAGAAATAAGTAATCAAATAATTAATTATAATTAATTAAGGAATTACGTAATTAATTGAGCAATTGAGAGTTAATTGCTAAAATGGTTAAAGTAATTAATTTGTATAATAATTAAAAGTTAATTACTGAATGTAATTAGAAAATAATTAATCAAGGATGATTAATTTAAAAGTGAAATATAATTGAAATAATAAAGGTAAATAATTACTTATAATTGGAAGAGGATTCAAGTTCTTAAGTTATATTTTATTTTAATTATTTCATAAATAAAATGTTATGAAATGAATGGTTTGTATCGACGAAGGTTATGTCGTCGTATGATCCATTGTGAAGTTGATATGTGAGATTGTATAAGCTTGTTTAGATAGGATCTAATATGTCAATCGGAATCAATGCCATTTAATAATCTTATGGTCAAACTGATAATCCCATTTTATTGGTTGCATTTATTTAGATTGTTTAATCTAGACGACATTGTGACAACGGGAACTGACACCATTCTGCTGTATAATTGATATAATTGTTGTATAGGGTGTAAGCCATTGACTGGATTGTGTTGAATGATTATTCTGGAAATGATAATCTCTAATCTGTTGTTATTGCATATATCTGTTGTGTGCCTGTTAATTATATTGAGAATATATTGTGAATCGATCTATGGAAATGGATAAATTTGAATACCTGAGATTGTGAATTTTGAAATGTGAATTGATAAGTACCATTTGGAATAATAAGCCTTGTTTGATTTGAATTTACTTATGAAATTAGTTTTGTTTTAAAAATAAAGTAATATAATAATATTATTTTTAGAAATGTTTTTTTAGATTTATCAATATTTGGAATATTTAAAGTAGCTATTTGTCTCTTCCTTTGAAATCTTTTAAGTCATAATTTTCAAATTGTTTCAAGTATTAACTCATTTTGTAAAGATACTTTAAAGAACAATTTTTATTAATATTTAAGTTTATTTTCTTCAAATTAAAATTTCCTTTAATAATAGTAGTTTAAATAATTATAATAATCTTTATGAAGAATATTTTCTATTTAACTTGAAATAATATTTGTAAATTTATAATTATGATTTGTAAGGAAATAGTTTTATATATATTTCAAATGAAATAAGTTTTCTTAAAATAAATGATAATTCACATAGATTTTTAAGGTGGACAAGGTTTAATGGTTGAAATGGGAAAGAACTTTGTGCATTGATTGATTGCTTTGATAGTTAAATAACCGACTATCAAAATTGGACAAAACCTGACTTTGGAAATATTTAGAGGAGACTCGAGAATTATATGGTACGGTTACCGATCGAGGTGCTATACCGTATGTATAAACTCGTTTGTTCTCTAGGACAAATTATAAGGAGACCGTACAATAACGGTTAGGAGGTGAACTCTGATCTTGTATTTTGTCAGAGTATTTCCTAAAGAACCGAGGTTGAGTTTACCGGGAAATAGCGAACGTTGTTTCGAAGAGACCGAGATCGAATTTCAAATCTGAAAACCACTTCGATCCAACAATACGTTTTCGGGATGAAGACAAGAGTTTGGAGTCGAAGATGGAGTAGTGAAGTGCAAGGGCTACTCGCTACTAATCCTGAGGGTGATTCCAAAATGGATGTAGTAGGAATAGTGCCTTCGGTTCCGTTCGAACCTGGAACAGACATGTATGGACGAATGCTGTCAGAACATCGTCAGGTGGACGATGAGTATTCTAACGGATATGTTCTAAAAGGGTAACGCTTAGCCTCGAGCATCATCAATCGGGAATGACTGAAAATCAGGGGTTATGCAGCAAGGCTTCGTGGGTAGCCCCCACTTGAGAGTAAGGTCATCCCTGTCTAGATGTCCCTTGTTATTTCGGCTTAGTGGTGCGGTTGCTGATCCCAACCGTGGTGTGATCTTATTCAAAACTGTCCAGTAAGGGATGTTCCGGTCTTGTTTTGTAGGGGAGCGGGCGTACTCCTCGGTACTGTGATCTAGGCCACGTACTGTGACAGGTGGTACCCCAGTGCCTAGTCATTAGTTGGAAATCCATTCTTCCTACGCGCCTTGTACGAGTTTTATTTGTATTACCCACTCTGTGGCTAGTAGCTAGAATTTAATAATGTAATAATTTCGGCTATTTTAATAAGTATTTGTATATAGACCCTATTATAATATCAGAGGATTTCATAAAAATATTTTAGCTATCATAAGGTAAAAACCCCGACATGTTTATTTGTGACGTGGTCTTACGATATGCTTTTGTTTTCAAAAGGAATTTTCAAAATTTAATAATCAAGTTGATTGTGTTTTCTCACGCTGGTATACCAGACTGACCCGTGCTTGGTTTTTTCCTATATGCTCGGGTCAGACCGAGCATATTCCCAAGTTTAACTGGAAGAGGGGAAGCCTCAGAAGGAAGAGCTGGATCGGAAGACGTATTCTCGTAATTGTTTATATGTAATCCATTGGTCGTATGGATTTGATTGTAAGGACAGAATTTATATAACTGTCCAAGTTGTATGGTTGTAACTCTGATGTAAAACCTGTATATGATATATATAAAGGTAACTATTTTGGTTTCATGTAAAGATTGTTTATATTATAAATTATTCGTTCCGCTGGGAGATTCTGATTTGTTCACTTTTCTTCTATCTTCTTTCTATTTCTATCTTCTTTCTTTCTTTCATTATCCGTCTTTCCATACGATTTAACTGACAAGAGTGGTTCAAAGTCGGTTTAAATTGGTATGGAAAAATGGGTTGTGACAATGTGGTATCAGAGCCTAGGTTGAGTGAATACCTAGGTTCGAGTAGGTTGCTCATTAGGAATAGAGTCTATAGCAACCTGTTGAGTCTGAGTGTGTGTGTGTGTGTGTGTGTGTGTGTGTATATATACGAGAGTGTGTATTTGTTAACTGTATAAAATGGTTTTATATTGTGTAAATTGATCGGTTAAGTGGCATATGGATTCTGGTCAATGCGAGTAGCTAACGTTATTGATAGGAATCTCTAAACACTTGAACCAGGCCAATGGACACAATATTGTTTTTAAAAGGGGTAGATGAAATAATTTTACCCAAGTATTTTCCATATAAAAGATATGATTATCCTTTTTAAATATATATATATATATATATATATATATATATGGAATTTAAAATGAGTAGGTTGTGATGATAACAATTTATCATCTGGTTTTTGTGTAGTCTTAGCTAACAACCTTAAGTATATGCATTGGAATGTCCTTTTTACTAGAGTGTACCCTTAGAAATAAAACCCTTTATAATTTGAATCTGTGGAAATGTGTACTTAATAAGTTTTATTTACAACAGAGATTTGGAAAAACTCTTAAATTGGTATTTGAAAAGTTTTAAACTAGTAAATTTTTGGGAAATTTTCCACTCTTTAAAGATAAAATTAATTAACCAAGTAATTAAAGATTATTTGGGATGCAATTAACACTTAGTTAATTCAGTGTTTAGAGATAAATTACAATTAAAAAATATTATTATTAGTTATGGTGAAGATCATTAACTAGGGGTTATGTGATGATTAAATAATGTGATTAATTTTAATTTTTTAATTAGATTAATTAACTTAAAGACAATCATTTGTGTGAATTGTAAAATATAATTACTTATGGAAGTAATTAAGGAATTAATTTCTTATTATAATTAATTGAGTTCAATTTGATTAGACTAAGTTAATTAATTCAGTTTAATTAATTTAGAATAATCATTTGATGATAATTACTTAATGTAATTTAATGAAGAGAAATTATTTAGAAAAGTAATTAATGGATAATTAATGTATGTAATTAATTGAAGTAATTTGTCGATGAAAGTAATTTGAGTATAATTACTATGTAAATTAATCAAAGGATTAATTTGAGATAATTAATAAAATGAGGAATTAATTCATTTTGGTGAAGTAATTAAGGATAGTTAATTACAGAATGGAGTTAATCAAGGGTGATTAACAATTATGGATGCCTGTGAATATTTTTTCAACCTATAATTACTTTCCAAAAAAAAATATACTTGGATTATTTTGAAAAGATGATTTTTTTTATAAAATCTTGGATAATCAGAATTCAAAGTGATAGAATAAATTGGGAGTATAAAACTTTGATGAATTTCTTAACTTAGAGAATTCTAAACCTTAGGGTCTCATTTCTAGACTTGGTTTTGATTATAGAGAACCCATTTTGTTCATCGTGGGGGAGCTTTGGCCCGAGCTAGGAGAGAGGGTAATTTGGACGAGGTCAGAAGGATTAGGGCAGAACTTAATGAGCCATCTTTGTATGAGGAAGAGCCAGAGGCATCTAGAGAGCTGGCTGAGCAGCCTCAGCCACAACCACAGCCACAGCCTCAGCCTCAGCCTCAGCCTCAGCCTTAGCCTTATCAGGAAGAACCAGAAGAAGACTTTGACGAAGAAGAATTTGAGGTCGAAGAAGAGGAGGAATTCAATGACGAGGAGGAATTCGAGGTAGAAGAAGATTCCGATCCTGAGGTCGATGATGCTTTCCTTTGGAATATAGTTGAAGCTGCTGAGGGACCAGTTGCTGGTGGACCTAATCCAGAAGTGGTTTAGGATCCTGATGACGATAGAGAGGTTAGAGAGTTATCGAGACCTAAGAAGGAGGACTCCGATGGCGCGAGTCCGTAGTAGGAGTTAGATTGTTTTCTCCTTTTTGTGTTTATAGTTTTTGTTTGTGTTCTGACCCTTGGACTCCATGGATGATTAAGTGTTTGGTAGGGTTGTACATATCTGTGTATTTATATATGGATGGTGGTGATAACATTTGTAGGAATGTTTTGAATAGTGCTTAATATAATGTATATTTTGATATACTATGTGAATCTTTATGTTTACCACTATAGTTTGGATTGTTATTGATCAGTTTATTGTGAGTAAATAATTTTTACTAGCATAACTGTGGAATTTCGAGGATGAAATTCTTTTTAAGGGGGAAGGTATGTAATGACCCGGGATTTTGGACATCCTGAGTTGTGAATATTATTTATAATATTCAATGATATTGTATTTTAATATACAATATTTGTATTAATCAATGATTTATCATTATATAAAGTTTATATAATTTTTAAAAACAATATAACTTGGGTTTTCAAAACTACATTAAATTATGAAATTGATTTAAATAAAATTTCTTAAATACATATTTTTTTCAAAGTGAAATATGTATATATTGTTTGGATTTAATATATGTATTGTTTCAAGGATAAATATATATTTATTCTAAAGTTAAACTATAATAAAAATTTAAATTTTACTGTGAGTCCATTATTTTCGTATATATAATGATAAATTAGAAAGAAAATTTATAATTGTTGTTTGAGAGAAATGTTATAAAGTGATATGTATAAGAATCACATAAATAAATAAGGGAAACTATTTATACATAAATATTAATGAAACTTAGTTGTTTGAAGTTATATATTTTTATATTATAAAGGGGAGAGTGACTTGATTTATTTTAAGATTTAATCTATGGTATAGATTTTTATTTTTATCAAAGTTTCATTTGATATAAATTATATGAAAATATAATTGTTATTTTATTTCTTTTTTTTTAAAGTAACAATATATTTATTAAAAGTATAAATCAAAAAGAGGGGTTATTTTAATTGAATAACTCCTTATCTTTATTTTAAAATAAATAAGAATACATGCCTTAAATCTTATTTAATTAAGTTTTTATCTTTGTTTAAAATTTAAAAATGACAATCACATTTATACTTGGTTCAATCTTAAGAATGGGCTGATTGTAATTTTAAATATAACTGCATATGTATTAATATGATACGGCTTATGTAAACAATATAATAAGGAACCTCCAAACTATTACTATAAATGTAAGTATAGATTAACAAAAAAGAGGTAGATAAACTAAACTAAATTTATCTAATTTAAACTATGGGTAAAAGGTAGGAAATTACATCAGTAAAACAAACTTACACTTGGCATTTAAAAAAAAATGGAATCCAACATAATCATGAATGTTTCTTTCCAAATATTTTCTTTGTTTTAAAAAGATACTACTTCAGCCTTTAAAAGGCTATTTCTGTTCAACATTCATACTGAAAAAAATTACAACTATATAGGTTATATAATCAGTAGCTTAAAGAAACATCACAATTCACATTCTTTTAAAAATATCAAAACATAAAAATAAAAATAAAAGAGAAAAATAATGGAAGCACTTGGAAAAAATTCTGCAAGTTAAAATTTGCTCTGTAAAAACAAAATCTGGAAGGCTTTAAAAAGAAGATCTTGAAGCAACCACTTGAAGAATCTGGTTTCCTGGAAGCAAGTCAAGGATTTCAAGTTTTTAAAATTCAATTTTCAAGTTTTAAAGGGAGCTAGAACTAGATGTTTAAGGTGAGAAACTGTAGATTTCAATTTAGAATTTCATGCATGCTCTGTTACAGTAAATATCATACTTAACATTACTTCTAAAATTCCAATCCGTTGATATAGCTTGAATTTGAAGATATTGTGAACTGGGAATATGTTTATTTACTATAATAGCTTAAGATAAAATTGATTATTTAAATTTTTATGCTGTATAGTTAATATGTGTTGAGTTTTACAGTAAAAATCGAATTTTTATGAAAATTCAAAATGTTTGAATAAAAAGATTCAAGCATGCATGTTAGATTCACTGATAAAATAGGATTTTTGGTGGTTGAATTGTGATTTTTAATCAAATGTTTTGTGAGTAATTCAGAGTTGAACTTTTTCGGTTCAAATTTTTTTTCGGCGAATTCTTCGTCGAGGGGTGGTGCGGCCTAGACAGGTAGGTGCTAGGTGACGTGGGTAAGGCGATGACCATGGCGGAATTTGCGATTTTGTTTTTGATTGAACGTGCATGGGGGTTTTAGGGTTTAAGGGAAGGTTGTAGCACTATGAACAACGCGGTGGGTTTGAGGAGCAAGGGGGCGCCTAGAAGTTCTGGAATTTGGTTCATAGGTCGCTGCATGTATCAGCACTCGATAGATGTGATTGATGTTCGTCATTGTGGATGGTTGTCGTAGCAATTGAGGAATTTGTGGGGGTTGCGTGAGTTTTGCAGCCTGGAAATCTTCGGCCTGTAACATGAAATTTTGATCTCCGGTGATTTTTGCTTCGACGTATGGCTTGATACACTCGAGCGTGGTTGTAGAGTTGGTGTGAGGTATCGCGACTAGGGGTTGGCCGAGGTCACGGCCGTACACGTGCACGCGTATCAGTGCACGCGTCTTCCTGATAGTATTGGGTTGGTGCATGGGTTGTACGGCAAGACGTTGGAGGTAGGTGACATTGGATTTCGGTTTGGCATCGAGTTTCGAATTTGTGATTTGAGCCTGTTCTCAGTCGTTTCGATTCGTATTCTCCTGAAGGTGAAAATTTGGTTTTCAGCAAAGTGATTAGGGAAAAAGGAATTGGGGGAGGGTGCGTGCAGGTGAATTTGGCTTCGGCTTCGGCCCAAATTGCCGCGTTTGATTTTTGATACAGGGCAGTTGGAATTTTGGTTTGGGCTTCGGCCCAACTACCATGTGTTTGTTTTTGAAACCGGGCTTGGATTTTCGTGTTTAAGTTGTGATCGAGCCTGTGTGCTTTGGGTTGTGTTTGGTTGTTTTATATAAGGCTGTTATTTTATATAAGTGGTATTTAAAAAGTTTTCAAATTATATTGTTTTCTCACATCTAACAATTATAATAAATTATGTGAACCTTTAAAACAATATCTTTAATATTAAATATTGTATAAGTTTGGATTTGAGACAATGATTTTTAATAATAAACGAATTGTTTATATTAATACTTAATTATAGTTATTAAGTAAAATTGATATTATTATTTGATTTAATTTAAATAATTAAATTCTTTTACTTAAGTTATTCGAATAAATTAAGTAAAGTAAAAATGATTTAGGAAATCATTATAATTGAGCTTTGAATTAATCAAGTGCTTAAGATTTTTAATTTATAATAATTAATGGAGGGATTAAGGGTTGTTTAGTTAAGAAATAAGTAATCAAATAATTAATTATAATTAATTAAGGAATTACGTAATTAATTGAGCAATTGAGGGTTAATTGCTGAAATGGTTAAAGTAATTAATTTGTATAATTAATTAAAAGTTAATTACTGAATGTAATTAGAAAATAATTAATCAAGGATGATTAATTTAAAAGTGAAATTTAATTGAAATAATAAAGGTAAATAATTACTTATAATTGGAAGAGAATTCAAGTTCTTAAGTTATATTTTATTTTAATTATTTCATAAATAAAATGTTATGAAACGAATGGTTTGTATCGACGAAGGTTATGTCGTCGTATGATCCATTGTGAAGTTGATATGTGAGATGGTATAAGCTTGTTTAGATAGGATCTAATTTGTCAATCAGAATGAATGCCATTTAATAATCTTATGGTCAAACTGATAATCCCAATTTATTGGTTGCATTTATTTTGATTGTTTAATCTAGATGACATTGTGACAGCGGGAACTGACACCATTCCGCTGTATAATTGATATAATTGTTGTATAGGGTGTAAGCCATTGACTGGATTGTGTTGAATGATTATTCTGGAAATGATAATCTCTAATCTGTTGTTATTGCATATATCTGTCATGAGCCTGTTAATTATATTGAGAATATATTGTGAATCGATCTATGGAAATGGATTAATTTGAATATCTGAGATTGTTAATTTTGAATTGTGAATTGATAAGTACCGTTTGGACTGATAAGCCTTGTTTGATTTGAATTTACTTATGAAATTAGTTTTGTTTTAAAAATAAAGTAACATAATAATATTATTTTTAGAATTTTTTTTAGATTTATCAATATTTGGAATATTTAAAGTAGCTATTTATCTCTTCCTTTGAAATCTTTTAAGTTATAATTTTCAAATTGTTTCAAGTATTAACTCATTTTGTAAAGATACTTTAAAGAACAAATTTTATTAATATTTAAATTTATTTTCTTCAAATTAAAATTTCCTTTAATAAAAGTAGTTTAAATAATTATAATAATCTTTATGAAGAATATTTTCTATTCAACTTGAAATAATATTTGTAAATTTATAATTATGATTTGGAAGGAAATAGTTTTATATATATTTCAAATGAAATAAGTTTTCTTAAAATAAATGATAATTCACATAGATTTTTAAGGTGGATAAGGTTTAATGGTTGAAATGGGAAAGAACTTTGTGCATTGATTGATTTCTTTGATAGTTAAATAACCGACTATCAAAATTGGACAAAACCTGACTTTGGAAATATCTAGAGGTGACTCGAGAATTATATGGTACGGTTACCGATCGAGGTGCTATACCGTACGTATAAACTCGTTTGTTCTCTAGGACGAATTATAAGGAGACCGTACAATAACGGTTAGGAGGTGAACTCTGATCTTGTATTTCGTCGGAGTATTTCCTAAAGAACCGGGTTGAGTTTACCGGGAAATAGCGAACGTTGTTTCAAAGAGACCGGGATTAGATTTGAAATCCAAAAACCACTTCGATCCAACAATACGCTTTCGAGATGAAGACAAGAGTTTGGAGTCGAAGATGGAGCAGTGAAGTGCAAGGGCTACTTGCTACTAACCCTGAGGTTGATTCCAAAATGGATGTAGTAGGAATAGTGCCTTCGGTTCCGTTCGAACCCGGAATGGACTTGTATGGACGAATGCTGTCAGAACATTGTCAGGTGGACGATGAGCATTCGAAGGGATATGTTCTAAAAAGGTAACGCTTAGCCTCGAGCCTCATGAACCGGGAATGACTGAAAATCAGAGGTTATGCAGCAAGGCTTCGTGGGTAGCCCCCACTTGAGAGTAAGGTCATCCCTGTCTAGATGTCCCATGTTATTTCGGCTTGGTGGTGCGGTTGCTGATCCCAACCGTTGGGTGATCTTATTCGGAACTGTCCAATAAGGGATGGTTCCGGTCTTGTGTTGCAGAGGAGCGGGCGTACTCCTCGATACTGTGATCTAGGCCATATACTGTTGCAGATGGTACCCTAGTGCCTAGTCATTAGTTGGAAATTCATTCTTCCTACGCGCCTTGTACGAGTTTTGTTTTTATTACCCACTCTATGGCTAGTAGCTGGAATTTAATAATGTAACAATTTCGGCTATTTTAATAAGTATTTGTATATAGACCCTATTATAATATCAGAGGATTTCATAAAATTGTTTTAGCTATCGTAAGGTAAAAACCCGACATGTTTATTTGTGGCGTGGTCTTACGAGATGCTTTTGTTTTCAAAAGGAATTTTCAAAATTTAATAATCAAGTTGATTGTGTTTTCTCCCGCTGGTATACTAGACTGACCCGGGCTTGGTGTTTTCCTATATGCTCGGGTCAGACCGAGCATATTCCCAGGTTTAACTGGAAGAGGGGAAGCTTCAGAAGGAAGAGCTGGACGGAAGACGTATTCTCGTAATTTTTTATATGTAATCCTTTTGGTCATGTGAATTTGATTGTAAGGACATAATTTATATAACTGTCCGAGTTGTATGATTGTAACTCTGACGTAAAACCTGTATATGATATATATAAAGGTAACTGTTTTGGTTTCATGTAAAGATTGTTCATATTATAAATTATTCGTTCCGCTTGGAGATTCTGATTTTTTCTCTTTTCTTCTATCTCCTTTCTATTTCTATCCTCTTTCTTTCTTTCATTATACGTCTTTCCGTACGATTTAACTGACAAGAGTGGTTCAAAGTTGGTTTAAATTGGTATGGAAAAATGGGTTGTGACAAAAACACTCTATGTAGTAAGCCCACTCGTGCTAGTAGATTATCATCGTCCCTTAATGGAACTATGTGTTGGTTATTATAGGAATTACATTAATGGCACTGGATGGATCTTGAAGCAAAGTGGAACTTTAACTCTCGATTGGGAAATCATGGAGAAATGTTGCAATCTCACAGAATGAAGGGTTCTTCGTTAAAAGAATCTGATCCTTGGTGGGACTCTTATGTAGTGATGTATTAATGATCAAGTTCACTAAAGTTTGAATGCAACCTATGGAATTTTTTTATTGAAATCAACCTGGCCCTTGGCCGATTTAGTTTTGCACTAACTCATCATCTAAACTTCAACATTAAACTCTACCCATTTTCCATAATCCTTCAACTCTAACCTAAGCAGATGGAGATCAATTGGTTTTAATCGATTGGGCAACATAATGATGATCTTAGATGGGCGTCAATCATTGTGGGAGAATGGATGAGAATCGATAGTCGCCATGGCGGCTTTGAAGAGTGAAACTCATCGGTGTGGAAGTCTTTACTTAGATCATTTTTGATGGAGGTGCTAAGGTATAGAGTTGGATGATGAATGTTTAAAGCCGGGATGCCCTAGATTTGAAGTGCTAGAATGAAAAAGAAGTCGATATCACAAAGTGATTTAGGTGACAGGAAAATTTTAGAACCGTCAAATATAACAACAAAGCAAGAGCATGAATTAGTACTAATCCATAAGAACATGTTTTGGAAAAAGGAAAATAAAGATATATCAACCTGATAATGTATTGGAGCAGCTTTCAAATGATTCTCGATAATGAGCGGAATGAAAAAAGTTTCTAGATAGTGACCTATAACATTTATACTTAACTAAAACACGTGACTCGGATACTATTTGGAAATGAAGTACCGTAATTCTAAGTGAATATGCAATGTTCCATGGAAGTATAATGGAAGAGCCAATGCATATTTTGACTTAGCCTCTTGTCTCAATTGAAAGCATGCTTTATGTTCATAGAAGCATACTTTGGAGAGAAAGTGTTATCCAACATTTAGCCAAGCAACATTTCATTGGAATTGCACTGAGAAATGATAAAGAAACGAATTATGGACTCAAAGATAATCGGCTATGAAAATGCAGGACGGAATTGGCCAAGTACGTTGATCATACCAATCTATAGAGGGGTCAGTACCGATCCATCAGAAAGCCAGAAAAGGACCAAAGACTCAAGTGCAACGGATCTCTAGCATATTTGAAGAAGAAAAATCTATTTATGGATAGGGGTGATGGATCTATACTGATCCATCACAAAGACCATTTTACTCCTTAAGCTCAAAGATAGTGGACCGAAGCATATTGGAGCAAGGCACAACATTTTGGACTGAGGCATGGATCGGCACCGATCCATGGATGGATCAGTACTGATCCATCCCACCTTAGGATTTGATTAGTCTTTTACCTTGATTTTCTTCCTAATATGTTGGATCTGATTGAATGATGATTTCAAACAAGGTCTGACAAATCTGAAGGTCTATAGCAGCCCGATTCAGCTATGAATATAAGCTTATCCCTAGTGGAAAAAGGCAAACTCTTTATCTTTTCTAAAGGGAACATTACCCTTTTTTGTAAATTGATATAGAATGAAGAATCCTTTGTATTCTTGGTAGATCTACAAAACACAAGCAATAGATTGATAAAGTGGACATAGACTAATGATTTACTAAACCATTATAAAAATAGTATATCTCTCTTCTTATTTCCCTTTTAGTTCTTACTATTTTAGTTTTTTCTTTGAATTTCAAATAGAGATGTTAGACCAAAATAGAGGCTAACATATATATAAATGGAAAATCCTTAGGAGAATTATTTTATCGATTGTAGTTGTGTAAATGTTTATAACCATGAGTTTTGAATCGATATTCCAATACTTATGCCTTAGATGTTCCTAGCCAAGATGTATCAAGAAATAGATACTGATGCATATGTAGAGACTTATGCACATAACTCTCTCCATATAAAGAATGGCGATTTACTCATGATTGTTGGGGACACCAAAGGGATATGTACTTATGGTTGAATAGAATTATCATAGAATGACTCAATGGGAGTCTTTAATATGTTAACTCTACTAACTCAAAATAAAAGATATCATGTAACAACATGTTGTATTCTTCAGACTTGAGGGGATTGCAGATCTTTATTAATCATGCTATACTTTGATTATGGTTAATCACATGACATTTTGATCATGTTACGGCCATAATTGGGCATATGTTGAACTACTTGAAATGAAACACTACTCTAGAGAGGATTTATCTCCTTTGTTGTAGAAGGTTATCACTGTAATCGATTATCAACATAAAGTCAAAATCTCTAATCAGAGAAAATTGATTAGTTTATAAATGTTATTAGACTGAACCAAATAAGAAAAAGTGGTCTAAACAATTAACTATGCATATTGTTAGAGTTTTTGATCAATGACCAAACTCTAGATATCTTAGTGATACAGTGATGACAAAAAGAAAACATGCACAAAATATCATTACAAGTTGTAGCATAATAAATATTAGAAATTGGTTTCACCTAAAGAAATCAATAAGCGGCTGAACTTGCGCCCAGTAGTATACTTTAGCAAAGTGAGTACAGGCTTCAGTATTTAAATAGTTTAAATATGGACCAATGACCGAGGACCAAATTCACACCATGGAGTCAACACATTAGTGTTGCTGGGTAATTTTCGAGTTCAACCAATTCAAATTAATAAATGAATATTGTAAATTAATAATAAAAGTAATATAAATTTTGTATTGAATTTTTATGGCATCTTAATTTTTTATTAAAATCCTGGAAATTGATTAAAACATGCACAGTTGTTATATATTGATTTATTTAAAATAGGAGATTAAATGAATTAATTAAGTAATTAACTTATATGATAAATTTATTAGGCTCGAAGCCAATAAATCCTCCAAGGTGTGGATGACCATGTCATGTGAGGTAATAAGGAAGACACGTGGCTTGGTCATCAAATCTAGAGAGAATGGTGTTGGATATTTTGATATCTAGTTGCTTTAAATAGCTCCTTCTCTCTTGTTCTCAATGCACAAAAAAACCTAGCCTCCATTGAAATAAATTGGTGAAGCCTCAAAGATAGGATTTGCACATCATAGTCGAGAACAAAGTACTAGGATTTCAGGAAGGAAGTAGCAAACTATCGTATTTTCAGTTACCAACGGGATCGAAATAAAAAGTACATATAAGCATTTTAAATAAAATGATTATGCATTTTTTTTCGTATTCGAATTTGAAAAATATATATTTTTCAAAAATTAAAATAACAATTAACACACACACACACATATACACATACATACATATAGATACATACACACACTAAATTCAAACTAATATGTACATACATATTTTGCATGTTAAAAAAATTAAAATTGATATTCACTTTTTTCTTACGGCCTAGATCTCATATGTGTGTCTCTGTCTGTCTGTCTGTGTGTATGTGAGGTAGCAAAAGTACTCAAACTAGTAAAAACATAGTAAACCAAATTATTGATACAAAATATGCTACATATCTGATGAATAAATCCAAATCGTGCACTTTCAGATCTAGGGAAAATGAACAAATTTTAGGAAGAAGGGGAATTCAACCATTAGACATTGGATGAGGATAATAAAGTAAATTTCGATGACACCTCTTTTGTAGGGGAAAAATTAGGTTGTATTTGGGTTGAGTGAAGTGAATGCAGTAGTGGTGGGCCTCTGTTGTATATTATTACTATTTGTAAAAGAAGTATAGCGATAAATCTGATATGTACTTATGCTACTAGATCGAAGCCTTGCCATTTCTCCATACTACTCTAGTAGAGTATTTTATAGAGATTGTGTTCTTTGACATCGTTATTAATGAACCAATTTTTTTTAAAAATGAAATTAAAAAATTGTACATATGTATATAATACACAATTCATTTTTGACTTTTAATATTTAGAAAAAATCTTTTGCTTTGGGACATACAAAATTAATATATAGCTTTGTAAAAAATAGAATTCTTTTTTTATTAAAGCTAGCCGGCTTTATAGTGGGTCGTGCCACTATATAAATAATGGGAAAAACATGTGCTCTGCACATGCATAGAACAGCTAAATGGAAGCAACAAGCCCACAGAAAAAAAGAGCACAGAAGTTAGGCAAAGAGAGACTAAACTACTAAACAATAACCAGACTACATGCCCTCCGAAGAGGAATGACCACTACCCACTGTAGACGTAGGGCCAATAACAAGGACATACCCAGAGAATAGAGTTTCCAGATTCAGAATAAAACCCTTCGAAATAGGTGAGTAAATGAATTTCCTATCCCAACCGACGTCATAAAACTAGCTTTTATTCTCCTTGCCAGTCTCAGCTTCCCTAGTAAGTTTCAGACCTCACCCTCAATGCGATAAAAGAGAAATCGATTCTCACCGACTATATCACCGATATAGGCAAAATAACAGTCGGACTCAGGCAAGTAGCGCATGTTTGAAGGAGAATGAACCCAGGCCCGCTCCTCAGAATTCCAAGCAATATAATCAAACAAAATAGTAGTATCATGCTCAATTCGGGCCTCACCAGTAGGAGGCGCAATAGAAGGAGCAACAGCAGGAGGCGCAACAACAGGAGATAAATTGGTAGCTTGAGGAACATCGGGGGCTACAACAATGGGAGCAACAGAAGCAACCTTAGGAACCCACTTATGGATAGGAGGAAGAGGAATCCGAGAAGCAAGGGGGATGAATTCAGTAGAGGCCGGGCTAGAACACGCATCTGAAAGATTCCCAAAGGATTGACAAGACGTACAAATATCAGGTTTCCAACTATAGTTGACTCTGACCTCAGCGTAAAGGCCCTCATCTAGTCTAACTTTTAGGACTAAAGGAAGAGGTTTGTCAGGAGTAATCTCGATAAGATCTTTGGCATAAACTAATCTCTTTCTGGCCATAGTTTTAGCATAATAACATATAAACTTACTAACAAGACCTGCTAGCCAGTCGATCCCAATAAGAGGCTGAAGAACAGAAATAATATTTATATATGCCAGGAGTAAAAAACAGAATTCACATATACATATATATACATATATATATATATATATAAACAGTTTAAAAGGTTTTAATTTTTTCTTTTGGACAATTTAAAAATATGTTTCTCTCGGTTGAAAAATAGAATATATTTTGTTCTCAAATTTTAAGTATTTAAGTTAGTCGAACTAAACCTAAAATTCAAATTTTATATAAATAAAAAAAATCTAAATATATACATATATGTTTCTTTATATATAGTCAAATATATGTAAATATATGACCACTTATATATATAATCAAAAGAATATATATGCCATAAAAAGAGTTTTATATATAAATAAACATATACATTTGTATGTATGTACAATATTTCATGGCCAAAATAATATTCTTTATATATATACAAACACGTACGCACAAAAATATACAGATATGTATGGATGTATGTGTATGTGTTTGAATATGTGATTAAAGTCATCATCCTTAATATTACACCTTACATAATAACCATAGATCTCGATGGTTATTTATGCACATTTGACATTTATTTATTTATGTATAGCATAGGGTAGTTTTCCTTATTTATAATTGTTATAAAGTTTGCATTGTGAATGCGAACATAAAATATAAAATTAAATTAAATTAAAATAAAATTAAAATAAAATGACAACATATATTATATTCAATAAAACTAAATCATAGTATAAAACTTGATTTTAATATAAATTAGTCAAATTAAAACTAAACCACTAAACTCCTTTATTAATAATAACGAAATATGATTTAGAAAAAATATATTGTTTATGTAAACACCAAATAAGATCTAGTGCAAATTAATAAATAGATTTTTTTGAATTTCCTCATTTTACCCTACTTCCAATGCACCTGATCCAACATAATTAAATCCATTCTTTGAATTTATCAACTTGCTCATTGAAAGAAAAATCAATGGTGAAGATATATAGAAAAGAATATGCTTCGACATATATGATTATAAGCGTATTCAGTTAAAGAAATTTTCTTTCATTTTAAATATGTAAAAGGACTTTTAAAAAAAATGATATTGGAAAAATGGATGGGAAAACAAATGGGTAACAATCAATACAGCTTCTACACTTAAATAACTCTAATATTAAAGCTGCAATGAAACATTTCAAGCAAAAATAATTCAAGGACTCAAAAATGGTAAAGCAAAAGATATTAAGTCAACATATATGAAGCTTTAAAAGGAAAATCTATTAATGATGCTATAGATGTAATAAGATTGATCCGAATGTACTTACTTGTAATCTACTTATTCTCAAATGCCAACTTTGTATTCCCACAATTATTGTTGCTGCACATACATTGGCAGAAACTAATGAAATCTGTTTCATGGCCAATAATAGTTAGAAAGAACCTAATAGATCAAGTAATAAACAACAAAGAAAATCTAATAAAATAATGCCCATGTGTAACAATAATACCGACATATCATTACTACTTATATATATATATATATATATATATATATATATATATTATAGTTCACTCATAAAAATACACATATAAACTAAAATTCAAATGTTATACATACATACACAAACATACACACACACACATACATACACAAACAAACATACACAGAGAGATGTACATGTATTATAGGTTTTGTAACATGACAAACATCATAGCTCTTGAAGAAAATTATGAAAAAGGCTCTCATATTATTGGAAAATGGTCTCTCCAACAGGTTTCTTTAAACTAATACAAATAATACATCAATAAAAAAAGTACGTATATAATAAAATATTAATCATCTATATTTGATAGTGTTTATTTGGAAATTCCTAGCAAATACTTTCCAGACTAATGCCTGACAAATATTTGCCAAGCTAATGCCTAATAAATATTTGCCAGGCTAATCTAGAGAAATATAACAAGTTACCGAAGTTACAACTAAATTAGAATATAATTGTACTAATTTTCAGAAAAGAGAATAAAAACAAAGGAAATTAAAGCAACAGCAAGTAAAACAAAATAAGAGCCAAAAATGAAGAAAATCTCCAAAACTATTAATAGAGGAATTATTGGATCAAATGCACTAGTAACGGCATAAAAATGATGTATAGTTTCAAAATAATTTATCTTTTATTAGACTGCAAAAGATCTTATGTGTAAATAATATTTTGTTTATACTAAATAAAATTTAGTATAAAATTAACAAAAAGACTTTGATAGTGCTCTAATTCAATTTAATTAAAATATATATTTATTGCTAATTTTTAAATAATATTTTTTAATAAATTAATTCAATTTATTTTATTTTTATTTAATATTTTAATATTTTATGATACTCATGTTCATAATATGAGCATCATAATAATATAAATTTATAATATGTCTTGGTTGTTCACGAGGAAAATTGATCGTTGCGTCCTACGGTCAATAAGATGTTAGTGTGTGATAAAATGATGACAACTTAATGTCATAAAGTACATCATATTAAATTATACTAATACTTATAAGAAATGATAATCTTTTTCAAGTAATAAAAACTTTAAATAAAATTTATGTTATATATAATGTGTGTGTGTATATACGAATTTATTATTTTATAATTTAAATAATAATAAAATTTTACTATGATATATATTATATTAAATAATCTAATATGACATATATGTTAAATTTATTTTTAATTTAAATAAATTGATTTTAAATTTCAAAATTCAAAAGTTTGATTTATTCAAAATAAATAATTTTTATACTACCACCACAAAAAATCAATCGAAACATATATGCATCTGAAAATTTCAAATAAGTTTGATTTTTGAAATAATTTCAACATGGTAAATGAAATTAAAAAATGGTTTTATTTATTTATTATGTGATCCGAAAGGAAAATATAATTTTTTGTAAATATCCATGATGATATTTAATGACGTGTATGTGTGTATTTCTTAAATATGAAGATAGTATGAAAAAAATTATTATTTTTTATCGGAAATCATAGTTTTATAAAATGGATTTTGTTTAAAATATTAAATATATGTATATGTGTATTAAAATTTTCTGTTTTGAAATAAATTTGTTTTTATTGTTAAAAATAAATTTTAACAAATACACACACACATACATGCATTTATCTAATTAGAAAAGCAATATATTTATTATATATACATACATACACACACACACATATATATATACAAAATTAATTGTTTTGAACATAATATGGCCGAAAATGTTTAATGGGTCAAAGGTGATATAATATAAACATTCACATGTATATATATGTCTGTATATCTATGTATATGTGTATGTATGTATGCATGTGTGTGTTAATAAAACCAGATAAAGATATACCTTTCATCGAAGCAGACCAGCCGAGAGTCTAACATGTTATTTGCTTATTACTTCCTCTTGGAGCTTCACGATCTCCTTATCCTCTTCAGTTTGCAAGGTTGAAATTATGGATTCACCAATTGGGTATGAGGAGGGTAGGTGGCTACGAGAGCATAGCAAACTATAATGAAATAGAGTGGAGGCTATACTACATATAGTCAAGGGTTTGCATATTTTTCTGTACCATTTTCTCTTTCGCTTGCAGACTTGGTAAATCCCACCAATACGCATAAATGTGGTCGTCCCTATGCTTAACTAGGCAAGGTCGATGACTTATTTGACTCCCATTTGAATCACCATTTAATTAATTAATTTCTAGCCCCTAATATATCGAACCGCCATATAACTTTTATACATCAATAAATAAATAAAATAGTTACAAAATAATAATACAATATTTATATAAATTTATACACTTATAAATTAAATATACCATTGGTTAAACTCAAAAATGATTAACAACACGGTTGCCTTTATTCTTTGGTGCAAATTAGGTCCATAGTCAATATTTAAAAAAATTAAATACTGAATTCTGTACGGACTTTGCTGAAGTGCATTATAAAGACAAGCTTAATGCTTACAGATCATTTAGGCGATGTTTGATCTAAAATAAGCTCATCTAGTTACGACAGTTTGTGTATGTAATCTTTTCCTTATCATTGTACCACTTAAATATATAGAGTTTGGTCTATGGTTAAAGACTCTATTATTACCCATATTTAATTGTGTAAACAACTATTTGATAACATTTAATGATTAACAAACTCTAGCCAGATATTTTTATTTTTAAGTCATATATTAACTACAGTGACCATAACTTTCTATAACAATGGAGATGAATCCTCTCTTAGGTAGTTCCTCACTTCAAGCAATTCAATGTAGACCCAACTATGGTCGTAACAAGGTCATTATGCCAAGTATTTAACCATAATCAAAGTATATTTGTGTAACACCCAAGATGTTTGGTATGATTATTTAGGATATTTAGTTAGCTAAATTAAATAAAATAATGTGTTGATTAGGGGATTGATATTTGATTTTAATTAAAGATAGTCGTCCCATTTAACAATGAATTAAAAGAAGAAGTTTAAATTGAAATAGAGGAGGGGTAAAATAGGAAAGAGGCCATTCCTATATCCTCCAAACCTTGGCCATGTATTATAATACACGTTCATTTCATTCTGAAAATTTTAAAATAAGGGGCTAGCCACCATTAACAAGGAAAAGAGGAAGAAAAGCTAGGAAGTAGCTAACTCAAATAAAATCTATTCACATCTCAATCTCTATAATCTCTAAAGATAAGGGGAATAATGTTTACACCCCATTTTTTATTGTATTTTCATTTTTAGATGATTACTGCATGTTTTGTAATGATTTTCCATGATTTTGAACAATGGAATAATTATATATACATGTTGATGATTTATGTATATTCACATTGATTTTTATATGTTTGAAGGTGAAAATCTTATAAAATGACATTCAAATGCCTTGAGAATTTTTATGAAGACCATAAATAATATTTTTGAGATGGGTTTCAATTTTCAGAATTTTTTGAAATCATGTGGAATTTATATGAAGTTTCTAGTGAAGAAAATGATAATTTGGGTTAATAATTATTTTCGGTTAAATAATAAAAGATTGGGGTTTTAAATTTTTATATATTGGAAAACATATTGAAATAGATCTTCTGGAATTTTTTAGATTTTTCCTAAGTGTTTTAATGGTTATATAAAATTATTTAGGGTACGGGACTTAAATGTTTATATAATTAAAAGAGGAGAAGGGGATTTTTGTAAAATAACCTAAATTATTAAATCTGGAAAGTCGGCAGCCCTTTTGACAAAGTGCGGTACTTTTTATTAGTAAAGAAAGAGGCAACCAATCACAATTAGACATGTAAGGCAGGTTAGGTGGAAAGGACTATTTACTACAAGTTTTACGTTTTTCGACACCGTCGGCACCAGGTTCCGCCTCCTCATCTTCGCTTCTGACACAGTCGAAACCAATGCACATGGTATCAGTTTACTAGTACGTAGTGAATTGGATGTAGGCAGAAGGAAGGGAGTCGTAACTAGGGGTTTCGAAGGGGTTGAGGCAGTACTTTGTTTTTAAATTAAAAATGCGCCTGCTTGCTTTCGGCTAAATGGCTTTCGACTATGCAGCTTTTGACCAGATCAAATGATTTAAAGGAAATAGTATTGGTTTGGTTTTGCCTATATTTTTAAATAATTGCTTTCAACTAAGTCGAAACCTTTTTGCTGCCACCTTTTTACCTTTTGACCCATATGGTTTCGAAAGGGTTGTTTTGTTTTATTAAAATCCAACCACCTCTCCAATGATTTCGAAGGGATGGTTTCGACACCATCACTTCATTACTTAGGAAATGGTTTAGATGTAGTAGCTTTCGACTTACATGTTTTCAGACCTTTTTGTAAAGTAAAACCCATGTTGGTTTCGAAAGAGATAGTTTTATATGGGTTCGAAGCAGATGCTTTCGATTTTAATGGGTTTCTAATCTTTTTGTTCTACTTGAAGGCAGAATCCAAATGGTTTCGATCGAGATGTTTTTCAAAGGTTTCGAAGGGGAAATTTTTTGAATGGTTTTAAAAGGTTTCCATATGTTTTAAATTGAACCCAAAGTATTTTCGAAAGGATTGAGTTTTGACTGTTTCGAAAGGTTTTAATGAATGGTTTCGAAAGGGGTAGTTCCCCAAGGTTTTGAAAGGGTTGTAGGAAAAGGTTTTTCCCTATGTTTTCTAAGGCAATTTTTATAGGTTTTACAAGAGGGCTATCTAAATGTTTTAAAGCTTTCGAAGTAAAGACTTTTAATGGTTTCAAAAGAGTAACTTGCAATAGTTTCAAAAGGTAAGATTTAGCCTTTCGGACTGGATTAAGTAAAAGGTTTTACTTGGTGTCAAAGGAGTTACTTTCAAGGGTTTCGAATGGGTTGTTTAAAGGTTTAAACAAAGGTTTTAAATATATTTAACATGCAGAATAGCCTAAGTGTTTTCAAGTTAAAAGGGACTAGCATATTTGAAAGGATAGCTAATCCTTATTAACATTCATCAACATTATTTTGAGTAAAGTATATAAAACATGGAAAAATAGCTTAGAATAAAGCTAAAGATATATTTTCCTTGTATATATATATATATATATATGATTTAAAGGGCTAAATCATTTTGAAAAGGTTTTAAGGAAAAAGATTAAAGGATAGTTAACCCTAAGAAAATGATACAGACAGTTATTCCATTTTGCAAGCAGTTAGCCTAGATTTCAGACAGTTAGTCTAGTTTGCGGGAAGTCGGCCCAGTTGTATGAACAGATAGTACGTTTGTAGCATAACGGATCTTGCTATTATATATGGGCAGATAGTTCACATATTACTTGTTTTATGGATAGATAGTCCATTTAATAGCATAAATGATATTATTGTTTTGATATAATCAGTTTGATTAACCAGTTTGGTTGCAGGAAAGGATTGCAAAATATATGTTTTGAAAAGGATATTAGTGAGGGGAAACCCGTTCTGCTAAGCGGTATGGTCTCACTTAATATTAGTAAATTGAGATGTAACAGAATTATTTACACCAGGCTTTCTGTTTAACTTGAAGTTTTTGCTTCCCCTTTAACTCTTAGGTACTCAAAATTGATTTGAGTAGGCTGAGGGTTGAGGTTTTCAGATTTTAGTTTTTGTGGCGAATAAAGCTTTCGAAGATGAGCAGGTGGCTGACGTATAGCTAATTAGGAATTGCAGTTCTATTTTGTTTAGATTCCGCTGTGTATAATGTCAGATATGAATATATTACTTTGATCAACCAAGGGGCATCGTCATATGTTGCTCTTAGCGTATTTTGTAAATGATAGATTTAATCATTACCTGGGAAAGGTTTTGGGATTATGTAACTTGGATATGAATTTGTTTTGAAATGTAATCTGCAAAATGTTGTTTTTGGGAATCTGTGATTTTTTTCATATTCAAGTGCTTCTGATATTATGATACCATTAACATTGCCCTATTTTGTCACCAGAAGTTAATACCATGGATGACTGCTGCATATGTAGCGCTTAGCTTTGGCCTCCAAATACGGGATGTTACAAGTTGAGCTACTTAAGATAAATGGTAACCTCAAGTCAGAAGACTACTTGTACGTTATTATCATGAGATCTTCTATTTTGATGTAGTTATATTAACCTATAAAAGAATATCATCGAATTATTCTATGAATGTTCCAAACAACCATTAATATTTAACCTCTTGGTGCCCCAGTGGTCATATATAAGTCGCCATACACTATATGGAGCGCATTATGTACACTAGTCTCAACAAATATATCGATTTCTTTTTCTTGATACGTCTTGATCAGGAACAATTAAGGAGTTGTTGTTTTGTTTATATTGATTCAATACTCTTGTTACAAATGCATTCATAACTATAATCAATTAAACACTACTCCTAAGGATTTTCTACTTACATACGTTTATGTAATCGATTCACTATTTAGATCATAATATAACAACACATACAATAGAAAACTAAACCAAAAGAATACTTTATTATGTACAAGACTATTTACAAAGTTAAGATTATGTAACAAATTACATAATTTTCCTTACATCACACCCTTAATTCTATAAATCTCGCACTTGATTGGGGCTAACTATGAAGCCTCACGCTATGCCTTCAGTCGGTCTTCCTAAATTAGACAGAGAAAGTGCCTTAGAGAATGGGTCTGCTATGTTATCTTTTATATCTAATTTTTTGACCATGACCTCTTCATCATTAATAAATTGTTGTATCATGTGGTATTTACAAAGGATGTGCCTCGATTTCTATGAGCTCTTGGTTCCTCGACAGTCTGCATTACTGTGTTATTATCAACATAACAACATCAGATCTCCAATGCTTAGGGTCAACCCTAGCGCCTTAATGAATTTATGCATCCACAGTACTACATTTATGACATCATTTAAGTTAGTCTGTGGTTTCTGTGTAATCATTTTGTGTATTATTCCAAATATCTAAACCATTAAACTATAAATAAATCTTTATCCTACATGACCAACAAGTGTAATTATTACCATTAAAAAGTGGAGGACTAGCAGTACATTGTCCTTCGACAAAAGTTTTAACAAATGTACGAACATGGTTGCTAGCCATTTGTACCTTTCAAAAATCAAATTACGATTTTTTAAAAACCTAGGGTTCCAATACCAAATATAAGTTGAAAAATTATGGATCTTAAGGCTAATTCAACAATAGTGGGAGGTGAATAGTGTTTTCTGATTTAGTAATTCTTTTTAACTTTTCTTCACGATTAATATTAAGTTATAGATTAACAACACAAGATTATACAAACAATTAGTCACATACGTAATCACAAATAAAAATAAATGCAATAAGACAAAGCAAAGAGTTAGGGAGATGACATCAGAAATTTTATACTAGTTTATGTTTCTCCTACATCCACTGTAACACCCCAGATTTTGGATAACATTATTTAGAAGATTTAGTTAGATAAACTAAATAAAATAATGTGTTGATAAAGGGATTAAGATTTGATTTAATTAAGTTAGCCGTGCCTTTTTAACTAATAAATTAAATGTAGGGTATAAAATGAATTAGAGGAGGGACATTATAGGAAATATGCCATTTATATCACCTTCCTTTGGTCGTGTATCTTAATACACGTTCATTCTCATTTCTAAAAATCAAAAGCAAAGCCGGCCACCATTAAAAAGGAAAGCAGAAGAGGAAACAAGAGAAAAGCTTAAGAAAAGCAAATTCAAATCAAACTCATCCAAATCTCAAGCTCCTTAATCTCTAAAGCAAAGGTAAATAATGTTTACGTTTCTAAACTTTTATGGTTTCTGTTTTAGGATTAAATCCGAATGATTTTACAAAGGTTTGCCATTTTGAATGACAAAATGATTATATATACATGTTGATGATTTATGAACGTTCATATAGATTTTATGACATTTTAAGATGAAAACCCTATTAAATAACATTTGTTAGCCTTGCGAATTTTCATAATGATCTATAAAGTTATTTTAGAGAAGGGCTTCAATTTTCAGAATTTTTGTGGAATTATTATGAATTTTCTAAGAAAGAAAATGGTATTTCGGATTATTAAATTATGTACTGGAGAAATAATTATTGTTTGGATTCGAAAACTATATATGTTCAAGAGAACATATTAAATGATTTTTTTGGAATTTTTATAAAAATTTCCAAGTTGTTTTAATAGTTATAGAAAATTATTTAAGGAATGAGACTTAAATGTTTTATAAAATTATAAAGGAGAAAGGGGCTTTTTAAAATTTATTTAAATTTTCAAAAAAGGAAAGTTGGCAGCATTTTTAAATATAAAATTCTAACAACCAAACAGATATGGACAAACAAGGAAGGTGAGGTATAAAAGAACTATTTTAAAGTACAAATAAATAGTTTTCCATTATTTCAACTCTTTCGGCAAGAGCTTCCACCTTCATTCTAAACCTTCTGATAAGGTCGAAAGGTATCAAACCTTTCGACTAGGTCAAATACCAATGCACATGGTATCAGCCAACTGGTACGTAGTGAATTGGATGAAGTCGAAAGGTTAGAGCTTTCAAAGGAGATGAAGTTTAGTTTTGGATTTAAAGAAAATACGCTTGCTAGCTTTCGACAAATGGTTTAAAAGAAAAAGGTTTTGATTGGTTTACATTTTTGTTTTAATTGAAACCTTTCGACAAAACCAAAAGGTATAGTTTTCGTGTAACGACCCAGATTTTTTAGCGTTGAATCTGGAATATTTAAATGGTTTTAAATATAAAAATTGAATTGTAAATTCGTTTGAATGTGGAAAACTGTGATTTCTCTATACAGATTGAGATACAACAATTTGTTGAATAATATAATTATTCAATTCAATAATGTGAGGTTGAGTAAAATATTTAATCTTGAGTTTTGAGCTTGTTAAAAATAATTGGAAGGCTTGTAAAATTTATATCGATAGTACTGAAGATAGTAAAGGTGTTGAAATTGAATTGGGAATGTTTTGTTAAGTTTTGAAAATATATCGTTTAAATCGATGTTTAAAAATAGCTTTTCGAGGCACAGTCTCAGATTTCGACGAAACCAGTTCCATTGGATCCATAATGTTGTATTATTATCGGATTTCAATTTTCGCAGTGTTTGGAGTTACCGTTTGATCGTACGATCTGTAAATGCCTAGAATAATCTAATTGAATTTAATTTAAATAGTCAAACCTTCTCATATAAGCCACTCCCCTCAACTTAAATTCGTTCCATCCTTATCTTCTTTTAGATGAGAAAAAAATAATGGCTGCTCATTCCTTTAGATTCCAATTCGAAATCAAAGTCTTCTAGTTCGTCATCCTCGAAAATCGACTTTGATTCTTATAGCCGAATCCTACTTTGATCGCAAGCTACTCGTGTGGTTGCAAGCCAAGGAGGCCATGTCTTCGTTCGAACGAACCCTATCGATTGAAGCTTTTCAATGGGAAGTCGATCGCGATTTTCGAAGGTGGCCATCGATTCTCGTGGAAAGGGCGACGAGTCAAATTTTAGGCATTTCACTGTTGACGTGGTGGGTTCGCGATCGCTTGGGGGTTTCGAGATTTGGGCTTGTCATCGTCTAGCGAAACATGATTTCGCCTGGCCGTGTCGCGCAGTGATTGTCGTGACTCTGGGGGAAATCGACGGTGAGGAAGCGTGGTGATCGAGGGATAAGGGTAGAAGTAAGGCTCGCTGGTGGAAGATGTCGCTATCGCAAGCAGCTCGCATGTAAGGATGGAGGGGAAAGCACGGCAACGATGAGGAGTGGATCGAGTGTTGAGCGGCGTTCGCAAGTGAGGCATTCACGTTGTTATTTTATTTTCTGTTATTTACTGTGATATTATATGGAAAATATTTATTTTAGATTATTTCGTTATGTAGATTATACAGAAAAAGAAAATATAACAATAAGGTTTATATAATAACTATTTTTCAATTTACAGGTTTTATTCAGTAGATATTTATGTATACAGTAAGTTATAAATGCAGATTTTTATGTATAAATAGAAAATTTATTTATATCGATAAAGCTAAAAAGAAACTATTATACATATGCCTATCTTAATTTACTAATTATTTTAAATAATGAAATTGGAAAAAAATATGTTTAACTAGCCTATTAATTATCTTAGTGACTAAAAGATCTTTAAAAAGGAAATTCAGTTTAAATTTAATTGTTAGTTAAATAAATTTATTAAAAAGAAATTGGTTTAAAATAAAATCATTGGATAAATAAAAAAAATTACCAAACGGAAATTTGTTATTCGATTTATTTCGAATATTAATGAATTTTATAAATATTTATTCAAGGTCTATAATCATGAAGAAACCATGCCGAGATGGATCGGAATGCAAATAAAAACAAAGGTGAGTTAATCTCGCTCATCTGGTTATAATTTAAATTTAAATGGTTAAATTTAAACAGTTGGTTGGTTGATTGATTTGATTGGATGTGCTATATTATATATACAGTAGTATATAGTATATATTGGAATGATTGATTTCCCGCATTATATAGCGGATGAGACCTTATGCGCCGCATAATAGGGGATAATATTATATTTAAAACCCATATACCACGATATTCCACCTCGAAGTGGAATTGGTATTTTATATTGTGCTAACATCTGTGGATGCAGGGAAACAGGTTGGAGGGATCCAACTGGATTTCTCAAAATTATTTATATTGTTTGATATTCTCTGTTATGAATATTCGATATTCTGTGATGAATATTATCGATAATTGGAATATTGAATGTTGTCGTTTACTTGAATATATTTTGATACACTGAGTTATCAAAATATATAGAATTGGATTTTTGAAAAGAAAATAAAAGGAAGAGAATTTCTAAGTGAAATAATTATAGAGAATTTAAATAAATTAAAAATGAACTGGATAAGAATAATAGTGGTTTTAAACTTCTAATAAATAAATTCCGTATATGAAAAGGGGATTTTGAATAAATAGGAAGATAATGAATTTTAAACTCCAGTGTTATTATTTAAAAGAATAAAGCGTTTATTTTAAATTTTAAATTCAAATTATTAAAACATAAAAAGGAACTTGGGGAAAATCTGAAATTGGTGTTTTCAGTTAAAAGATTTTAAATCATAATTAAGGAATAAAGTCTGAAATTAATGGATTTTGAAATGAATTGAGTAAGTAAAGAAATTTATTTCAAATGGAGAAATTGGGAATCAATTTGGAAATTGATCTAAGTGTTTGGAATCGGAATTCAAAAGGGTAGTTGAAACTAAGAAAATTATAAACTGGGTTTATAAAAGTGAAGTAATATATCAGTGGATATTTGGAAGAATAAATTCACAATGGGAATTTATTAAAGGAATGAGAAAATTTGTTTAAAAATAAATAGTGATTTTTTTTAGAGATAGAAAGACAAGAGTTTTTCCCTGGATAGCCAAGTGCGTTTTCAACGTAAATTTTTAAATATAAGTTATGTTGTTTAAAAAGCATGTTTTAGAAAATTTATTATTTCTAAACATATAAATTCTAAAGTAAGTATTTTTTAAATCTATTATCGTAGTAATTATTTAAAAGTGACTTGATATTTTGTTTTAAAAGAGAAAAATATAGTTTTATATTTTATAAAGTAACCTCATTTTAAATATTCCTAAAGTATATATTTTAATAAAGTATTGAAGTAGTTTTTGATTTAAATGTTTAAAGGATATTTTATAATAAGGAGTTTTAAATTATTAAACAAATCTAAAGTTTTGTGCTTGGTTGTTTTCAGCGGAAATTAATATTTGGAGATATTAATTCATGAGAAAGGTGTGTTGAAAACTGTTTTCAAAAGGATTGAAAATGGAATTATATCTTGTGAAGATATTTTTGAGGTTAATAAACAATTCAAAAGAATTATTTATTATTTGATGGATGTTTGCGAATGTTAATTGATAGTTAAATAACCGACAATCAATATTGGCTAATGCGCTGACCGTTTCGAAGAGACCGGGATCGAGATTTATTTCTCGGAAACCACTTCGATCCAGTTTGTACGTTTACGTGGAAAAACGAGTTCGGAGTCGAAGATGGAGCAGCGAAGTGCAAGGACTAGTCGATGCTAATCCTGAGGATATTTCCGAAATGGATGTAGAAGGAATAGTGCCTTCGGTTCCATTCGAACCCGGGACGGACTTGTATGGATGAATGCTTTCAGAACATCGTCAGGTGGACGATGGGCATTCTAAGAGAAACGTTCTAAGAAGGTAATGCTTAGCCTCAAGCCTCATCAACCGGGAATGACTGAAAATCAGGGGTTATGCAGCAAGGCTAGGTGGGTAGCACCCATTCAGGGTGAGGTCATCCCTGTCTAGATGTCCCTTTATTTTTGCTTAGTGGTGCGGTTGCTGATCCCAACCGTAGGGTTATCTTACTCGGGATTATCCGGTAAGGGGTAGTCCCGGTCTTGTGTTGCAGGGGTCGGGAGTGATCCTCGGTATGCTGATCTAGATCAGGTACCGTGACAGGTGGTACCCAAGTGTCTAGTCATTAGTTGGAAATTCATTCTTCCTACGTACTTTTATGATTTTTGTTTGTATTACCCACTTTGTGGCTAGTAGCTGGAATTTAATCATGTAACAATTTCAGCTATTTTAAATAAGTATTTGTAAATAGACCCTATTATAATATCAGAGGATTTCAATAAAAAAGTGTTTTAGCTATCGTAAGGTGAAAAGCCGACATGTTTATTTGTGGCATGGTCTTACGAGATGTTTTGTTTTCAAAGGATTCTGAAACTTTAATAATCAATTTGAGTGTGATTTCTCACGCTGGTATTCCAGATTGACTCGGGTATTATTTAACTGTAATGCTCAGGTCAGACCTAGTATTATAGGATATAGGAAAGGATGTCGTGGAGCTCCGGAGACAAGCCGGATGGCGATACATACTTCCGTACTTGATTATTGTTCTGCTGTGTATTTAGTTTTGAGGATAAATTTATATGATTGTCCAGTTGTATGTTATTGATGTTGTTGAACTCTGATGTTGTATTCTGATGATATATATAAAACAGATATAGTTTTCTTTTGTGTAAAGATCTGTTATTTTCTATTATATTTTTATTCCGTTGCGATGGTTAGATTCTGATGTTGTTTTCTATTTTCTTCTTCTACCTCTTCTTCTTTAACCCTCATGGTTCGATTTTTCGGGCATCGGAAAATCGGGTTGTGACATTTCGACAAGGTTGAAAGCTTAACTGTCGCTTCCAAACCTTTCGACACAGATGGAGTCAAAGGTTATCTTTTATTTTATAAAACGGCCTCTCTCCATTGATTTCGAAGGGTTGGTTTCAACATCAACACTTCATTGTTTTCAAATAGTTTTGAAAGGTTTTATAAAGGTTTCAAAGCAGTTTCATTCGACTCCAAAGTTTTTCTGATCCTTTTGCCCTACTTGAAGGCATAATCCAAATGTTCTAAATTGAAACATCTTAAAGGTTTCGAAGTAGTCAACTTCGAATGGTTTCGAAAGGTTTCCACTTGTTTTAAATTTAACCCAATGTCTTCGAAAGGTTTTGATTTTTTTTGCTTTCAAAAGGTTTATAAATGGTTTTATAAGGAAGGTACCCCAGTCTTTTCGGCCTAGTCGAAAGGTGACCTTTCGACAAGATCGAAAGGTATGGTTTTTCAATGTTTTCGGAAGGCTAAGGTTTAAAGGATTTAGAACGCAAATGTCATATGTTTTAAAGCTTTTAGAGAAAAGACTTTAAGTAAAGGTTTTGAAGGAGTTACCTTCAATAATTTCGAAAGGTTTTATTAAAGGATATGAAGGAGTTACCTTCAATGCTTTTGAAGGATTTTATTAATGGTTTTAAAGGAGTTACCTTCAATATTTTCAAAAGGTTGTTTAAAGGTTTCGAATATAACGACTAGGAAGATAGCCTAAGAATTTGAAGTTATAAAGGACTTTTAACTTATTTTAAAAGGATGGATAATCCTTATTGAACATCATAAACATTATTTCGAGTAAAGTATATATAACATGGCAAAAATAGCTTAGAGTAAAGCTAAAGATTTATTTTCCTTGTATATATATGGTTTGGCGAACTAAATCATTTTGAAAAGATTCTCAAGGAATTTGAAGGGCAGTTAACCCAGATATTTTGAAGGGTAGTTAACCCATAAGGAAATTCGAGCAGTTAGCACGTTTAAATTCGGACAATCAGTCCATTTTGAGGGTAATCAGCCTAGAGGACAGTTAGTCCAGATAAATGGCAGTTAGCCTAGATATGAACAATTAGTTCATTTGTTAGCATAAGAACCTTGCTACTTCTTAAGGACAATTAGTCCACCCTTTTTTTACCTGTTATGGGCAGATAGCCCATTATCTAGCATAAAAGAAATTGCTACTTTGGTATTACTAGTTTTGGGACAGATAGTCCAGAAAAGAGCAATTAGCTCAGATTTTAGGACAGTTAGTCCAATATAGAGCAGACAGCTTAGATTTTAGACAAATGGTCTATTTTATTTCCTATTTTCGCATAACGGGTATTGCTATATTATTATTATAATCAGTTGATTAACCAGTTTGGTTACAAGAAAGGATTTGCAAAATATATGTTTTGAAAAGAGATATTAGTGAAGGGAAACCCATTTCGATAAGCGGCGTGGTCTCACCATATATTAGTAAATAAAGATGTAACAAAAATTATTGATACCAGGCTTTATGTCTGATTCGAAGTTTTTATTCCCCCTTAGACTCTCGGTGGTCAAAATTTGATTCAAGTAGGCTGAGAGTTTAGGTTTTCAGGTTTTAGCAGATTTTGGAAAATAAAGCATTCGAAGACGAGCAAGTGGCTAACGGATAGCTAATTTAGGAATTCTGTTTTTAAAAAAATTCCACTGTGTATTAAGGCAATTATGTCTACATTTCTTTGATCATCTAAGGGGGCATCTTCGTATGTCGCTCTTGGCGCATTGTTGTAATTTATATTTGATCATTGCCTAGGATTAAGTTTGGGGATTTTTTTAACTTGAATATGATATTATTTGAAATATAATCACTGAATTTTTTTTATAGAAATCTGTTATTTTGTTCATATCATGTGATTCTGATATTATGGATACCATTGACATTACCGTATTTCATCACCGGAAGTTAATATTGTAGATGGTTGCAGCATCCATTACGCTTAGCTTTTGGCAGTCAAATATGGGACGTTAGGTCCAGTCTTGTATAATTTCTTGTACATAGTTCTTTTAAATAGGTAACAAGCATACCCATTATATTCTCGTTTTCAAGGCTACGAGATACACCCTCATGATTCTGGAGTTTAGGGTAGATTTACTTGATTTGAACGGGGTACAAGTGCATCCACATAATTTGAAAGGGCTGCAAGCACACCCACTTGATTTGAATGGGCTATAAGCACACCCAAGCAAACACAAATGGAGTTGATAGTTTTTCCAAGGACAAATTCTTTTACTTTAGATACAATGGATCCTATAGCCTCTTGGACAACACTTTGATCTTTGAATTGAGAGAGAGATGTTTGCAAAATAGTAAGAAAGTGGTATTGAATAAATAAAATGAAGTATGAATTGATTCTATGCGATTTTAAAGAGAATAGAGCATATTTCTCAATGGAGTTTTTAGCAGTTTAAGATCACGGAAGAAAGTTTGTAAATTTAAACTTTAAAATTCTTTTGAATTCCCCTATATATAGTAAATCAAAATATGCATCCGTTCATGAAGAGTTATGACTAATAGATACTTCCAATCAAAATTTGAAAACCAATTGGCAGTTTGTATGTCGACAAATCATCTGCCTATATGTCGACATATGCATGTAAATTTTGAAAACTAGTTTCTTTTGAAATGTTTTGAAAATCTATACTTTGTAAGATAATACGATACTTTGTAAAATAGTTTAAACATATTTTATAAACATTTTGAACTTTGAAAACCTCTTATAAAATATTCTGAAGTAAAATTTAAAAATTTAGTTTTAAGTATAAAAGATAGAAAATAAAAGACAACAATGATTGCTACCATGGACTTTAACAATATAAGCTATCACTCTATACACTAAGTAATGTTGAGATTTGCATATCTTGGTCTTTAGTACTCATGAGTCTTTATATTGTACAGTCTTCGATTCAATACCTATATAATATTCTGCACTATATACTAAAATAAATTGGCAAAACATTGGCATCTACATTTTATATGATTGTCTATGGTTATTGTCATCAAAATCAATAACTGAGATATTAACACGGGCTAAGGGATAAGGATGAACAAATTGAAACTGTTCTTACCCTTTTTCACTCTTAACTGCTACTGAAGAATAAAATGGAAATAAATTTTAGGTTAGAAATTTGTGGTCATCAAGAGATATTATCCACAATCGGTTTTTAATGTGGGAAACACTATTCAAGTCTCAGAAAATAGTAATAGAAAAAGTAATGTAAGGAGATAATTAGAAGAGGAAAAGTGGAGGAAACAGCTTTAATTTAACTTTCAAAAAACTTGAAAAATATGAAAGAATAATTAAATGGGATTATAGTAAAATGTTTATTGAAATGAAGGGGAGAAGAGTATTTGATTTGAGATTGAACCAGAAGTAAGGAAACAAAGAGTCAAATATTCAATTTTACATATAATAGAATAGATAAGAAAACATGTTTGAAATCTTCGCAAATGGCAAACCTTGCAAAAAAATTATTTTAACATCACCAGCACTCTTAAATTCGGCCAAAGCTTGATTAAACTCATCTAATGTAGTAGCATCGACAATATGAAAAAACAATGAAATGATCCATTTCATTTCACCTTAAGGACGTTTCTTTGGTAGAAAACTCTTCGAAAGAATGATGATAATAAGATCCATGTAATGAACCAAGAAATACTTGAGGAACAACAAAAAGAGGAAAACGAAGCCGATTAGATAGAAAAGTAAGATTACGATCATCGAATAACATTTTCATAATCTTTGTAAGAAACCAATACCGATTGGGATCAAGTTCATCAAATAAAGCACCAATAGCAAAAGGATAGAATCCTAAAATAAAAACAAATATAGAAAATTTGATGAATAAAAACAAATGTAAAACAAGAAGAGAGAAAAAAAATTAGCCCATTAATATTTTTATTGGCAAATAATTGACTGATAAATATTTGTCAGGTAAATATTTACCAAATAATTATAAGAGTAGCAAATCTTTTCCATCAAATATTTGGAAGAAAATATTTTTCTTGCAAATATTTTTCCTAGCCAAATTTTTACTTAGTAAATATTTGCGAGGCAAATTTTGGCCAAGTATAGATATTTATTAACCAATAATTCAAAATTTAATCATACTTTAACCACCATTTTTAGCAATAGAAAATATTTATGAACTTTGACATCTACCTCCTATAAAAGTCCCACTTAGAAATATTAATGGATGATATGAAAATCCATATTTAAAACCTTCATAACCAATAAAAACTCTCTTAAACACACAACTACTAGGATCACCTTAAAGCTTTACTATGCTACCAGGATTAGACTCAACTAAAGCTTCACAAGAAGATTTCAAATGACGATGTGAAAGTAAATCCTTTCCATGAATCTCTTCAAAAGCCAATCTTATTCCAGTATATGCAAAATAGTAATTTAAAACATTGTATTTTATTTGAAATAAACGAACAATATCTTTTGTATTCACTAAAGGATTAGGTCAAACAAAATCGATAACCAATTCCTTGGTTTTTTAGAAAGGATGAACGATTTAAATTTATAGTGCTTGCACCACGAGAATGATTGGATTGCATGGTTTTAATTAAAAAATATATTTAAGATAAAGTTTAAGAGATGCATGAATACAAAATGAACAATCTTCTCATGAGCAAATAACAGTAACACGTTCCATATTATTCTTAGGAATATTAGCTTTATATCCACTTTAAATATAATATTCATAAGTTATAAACGAAATTCCTCAACACCACTAGGAAATCTTTGACGAACACTGGTAAGCATCAGATTTCCCTTATTTCAAAAATGAACTATAATCAACAGAAGAAACAAACATCAAAACTTAGAAGAACTTATCGAAGCACTCTCACTAGAAGAACCAATGAATGAAGAACTATGAAAACCAACGTAAGTTGAACTACATTTAGATAGATTCAAACTAACTAAAATAGCTAGGAATTCGTTACAAATATATGCTACTACCAACAATATGCTATGAAAATTAGAATTTATTCCAAAAACTCTTTTACTATCATCCCTTTCATCTAATAATCCAATAAACAAAGGTGTTAATTTAAGCCAATGCTCACATAACTCAATTTTCAATCTCAAGACACAATTATTCAACTCAAGCTACTTAGTATATCTATTATTACTAACATACAAATAAAAGGAACATCAACATTGAAAGGCCTGCAAAAATATATATCAAATATTAAATTAACAGAACAAAAAAAATCAATAAAAAATATATATCAAATATTAATGTTACAAACATTAGTTTGAAATATGTTTCCTAAACATATATTGAACTGGCAATTATTTACCAGACTAAAATTTTCTATTAGTTTGGAAAATATTTGCAAGGTTAAAATTTTCTATTTAAATTTCTATCATGGTAACTAAAAAAAATTATATTACAAAAAAAATTCTACCCTTGAAATCATGATCGACGAACAAGCAAATAGGAAAAAACTAAATGCAAAATCTTAATCAATATGAAAAAAATACAATAAACAAAATAAACACAAAAGCCCAAATCCAAAATCGAAAAACATTAAATATACATGACTACGTCATGCAATTAACTGATGCTCGATTATAACTTAATATTGCGTAATTATGGATGAAGATAACGCATGATTGAGGCTAAAAATAACACGTAATTAGGGATTCCATTGAAAATTTGGTGTAGTTAATGATTAGAGCTACAGTATTTATTTCACATGATTAAAGAATGGAAAGGGAAAATTGAAGTGAAAAAGTGAAAATGAATAAAGTAGATGTAATGGGGATGTAGAAAATAGTTTATAGAAGACAAAGATGTAAAAATGATAATTTTAGAAAATAGGGATGTATTCTTAATGAACACTAAAAGTGAGCATGCTTTGAAGGAGATTAGAGAAGGGTTAAGGAAAGGAAATGGAAAGTGTATTTTTGTGTGTTACAGTAGATTGTGAAATATTATGGAGTAGCGGGATTGGGAGAGATTGTAATGGGTCGAAATAGGGAAAATGGAACATTTCTTATGTCAAACACAAAGAACTTTGCTACAAAGAAATTATCTAACTAGGTAGTTTACCCTGATAAATGGTAAAAAAATCAAGTAATTAATTATATCTAATTTGGTTTGTTAATCTCGAATAACCAAGCTTACGCTTATAAACTCTTAAAATCTAATATAGATTTCTAGTGAATCATATGGTATAATGCTCGCTATCATTGCCAATATATTTCAGTAACATCATTACCCTTCTTTGTTTAATCTCTATATATATTTCCTTCTTTGCCAATCCGATGTTGGAAATTTATATCATTGTAACTAAAAAAATATATTACAATAAAATTTCTAACGTTGAAATCATGATTGATAAACAAGTATGAAAAAAATATGATAAACAAAATAAACACAAAAACCCAAATCCAAAATCGAAAAACACTAAATATACGTGACTACGTCATGCAATTAACTGATGCTCGATTATAACTGAATATTGCATAATTATGGATGAAGACAACGCGTGATTAAGGATAAAAATAACACGCAATTACGAATTCCGATTGAAAATTTGGTGTATTCAATGATTAGGGCTACGATATTTATTTCACATGATTAAAAAATAGAAAGAGTACAATTGAAGTGAAAAGGTAAAAATGAATGAAGTAGATGTAATAGGGATGTAGAAAATAGTTTATAAAAGACAAAGATATAAAGATGATAATTTTAGAAAATAGGGATGTTCTTGATGACCACTAAAAGTGAGCGTGCTTTAAAGGAGATCAGAGAAGGGTTAAGGAAAGGAAATGGATAGTGTATATTTTGTGTTATACTAGATTTTGAAATATTATGGTGTAGTGGGATTGTGAGAGAGTGTAAAGGGGTCTAAATAGGGAAAGGGAACATTTCTTACGTCAAGCACAAAGAACTTTGCTAGAAATCAACTAACTAGGTAGTTTACCCTGATAAATGGTAAAAAAATCAAGTACTTAGTTATATCTAACTTTGGTTTGTTAATCCCAAATAGCTAATCTTACGCTTGTAAACTCTAAGGATGTAAACATTGAAATCTAATATAGACTTCCAGTGAATCATATGGTATCATGCTTACCATCATTACCAGTATATTTTAGAAACTTCATTTCCCTAATTTGTTTATAATATATATATATATATATATATATATATATATCCTTCTCTACCATTCTGGTGTTGGATTCTTAAAAGAACTATGAATTAAAATAAAAAAAACCAAATGTTAAACCAACTCAACATATCTAAATTTTCAACCTTATTAATCTAATCATAATCCTAATTTTTAACTTGCATTGCACATACAAATTTCATACCTGAAGTCCTAATTCATACATATAACCTGGTCCTAATTCATACATATAATCTTAATTCTAACCAAAATATTTTTATTTGCAAAGTTACGTTAAAACCTTGAATTTCTTGTCCCCTAAATAGCATGCACCAATGTTATAAAAATTTTGACAAATATAGAAGTTATTTCCAAATTTGAATCCCGAGTTCAAAACATGAATTTGGACAATGAAGAGACTCCTAAAAAACTGTACAATATGGGAAGCAATTCGTGATCAAAGCCTACTAGTTTGTGGTGACGAATATAATGTATGGAGTAAAATAAAGGGCAAAACAATAAGGATACATATCAATTTATTACTAAACGTTGAAGGTGATACATGATGAAAAGTGCTTTGTAAAGACGATATTCAGACAAAAAGCATGCCTATTTGAAATCACCTTATGAGATTCCATTGGTAACAATTTCAATCAGTAGAGCTAGAAATCTACCTAAACTGTTTACTGTGTAATATCCTTCAATGCCCATGTTATCAAAGTGAATTTACCACTCGAAAATATAACATATAGAATGGAGCGTAACCTTTGAAATCACTATTATTTATGATCCTCTGCACAATGTAAACTTACATTCGAGTGGAATGCAACAAAAATTGATGAAAACATTTAAACAGATACAAGCATGAAGATGGTAAATATACAAAGAATATATGTAATGATCCTCCTTTTCGACCCTTGAAAGTTGGCACTTAATACATCCACAGTGTTCAAATGCTGAGCATCCAAGATCGGAAAGACAGATTGTTAGGGTAAAAAGAAAACGAACAAGGAAAATAAAATCTCACGGCGGAACAACAACAAATAATATGACAAAGACAATAAACATTATCACTCTAAAATACAAGGTATATCAGAGTTTAAAACAAATATCATTAGCCTGGATAGTTATAACTTCATGACCTTATAGTTGTTGATAAGAATATATAGTAATACAATGGAAAAAAAAAATACTACGGTAGGTGAACATCCATCTCTACTGCATGAGCTCTATGTCTATGATAACCCGGATTACTGGACAACTTTTAATTTGTGATTAACAGAATTAAATTTATTAAAACACTGATTTATTGATTTAACAAATTCACCTGATAAATCTGATAATAAATATTTATATCTGGATAAATATTTATTTAATAATCTCTTAATATAAATGACAATATCAGTTTAATGATCTTCTTTTATAATTATTTAATTTGACAAAATTTTTTTTTTTGGCAAGGCGTAATTTGACAAAATTTAAATTTTCAAAACAAATGAATGTGTTTTCTATTATAATGTCAAATTACAAATTAATATAAATTTAATTTATCAATAAACCAATGTATGAATACATGTATAAATACTGGAAAGGGTATTGATATAAACATAAAATATAAACATATGATTTATATGAAACCATATCAAAAACATTTATACATATAAGATAACAAATGTAAATCATATATCTTAAAAAGAATATAACAAAATAAAAATACTAGCGTAAACTTTTAAAAATACCATTCAACAAATGTAAGTATTCTATGCCATGTATAAAACAAGTGTCATTTGTTTCCTTTGTTTCCAAAATTAATAAATGAAAATAAAATTCTAGATATAAGCATATCTACTTCCATTTCTCTTTTTATCCTTTATTTTGTTCAAAGTTTAGACTTGAGTAAATTTCAAATCAGATTCAAAATAATAAAAAAATAACAAAATCTGAGATCAAGCAATGGACTGAATCAAACTTAAGTTTTGCAATCTGGAAAGATGAACTCAACATCAACAAACAAGTGAAGATCATATCAGAATCAAGTTCCAGATCAAACTCAATTCTTCCATTAGCTCTGTCCTTTGCTTCAAAATCTCAGTGAGTAAACAAATTCCCTTTAGGCTTTAATATGTGTTTATGCTTGTTATTTGTGAATAGAGAAGTAAAAGTTGTTTTGTAGAAAGTTAAATGTGTTGAATATATGTTTATATTTTTGTAAATAATGGTATGCATGTTTGAGGAAGGCACAAGAATGCTTCTGACTATTTTTACAGGTTTGCAAAACCTAATCAAAATTCAAATCATCCCATTTAGATGAATTCATATTTCGATCTTTAAATGGAAAAATGACTACAGCAAGTAATACCAAATTCAAAATGGTTCCTAGTTTATTTAATTGAATAAATATTTTAAAATTTGAAATATCTGTAATAAACATTTTAGAACTGAAAATCAAGTTTCAGAAATTTCAAACTAATGCTCTGTCTCTTTATCAAAACAAAAAGGGTAAGTAAACTTAAATCCCTTTCAAGTTAAATCAGCTATATGGTTTATGCATGCTGCAACTGATGATAACAACATCTTAAATGTGGATTACATGGATGGAATAAATGTTGTCTGGTACATAGATGAAATTTCTGTTGCATGCCTGTGAATACATTTGCATATCTCTGTTAAATATACAGAATAAACATGTTCAAAGAAAAATCAAAATCTCTTTCCCTGATTACTTTTAGTACATAATGTTTGTAGGGAATTTGGTGGTGATGGTATAATACAAATTGTAAAAATGTTAACTGATAGAACTATCAAGTAATTATCGGGTAAGGTAAATATTACAGTGTAAAAGAAATATAGAAGAAAATTTGATTGTTTCAATTTCGAGTTTTACCTATATAATCAAATCTGTCTTGTAAAAATATGATTTTTAGTAATCATATCTAGATTTTAAATAAGTTTTTATGTAGGGATTGTTAGTTGAACATAAATTGGGTATTTATCAATTGCCGGCGATCTAAGGTACTAGAAATGTCGGGTTTGTCACCAAAGTAGGCTTATAGGTTGAGGTTCTCAGCAAAATTGGCTAGGAGGTTGATAGCTGGCCGTGGTGGCGCGACAAGGGGAATGTAGGGTGTAAGGCAAGTTTTAAATCGAGGTGGTTCTTTGATCCTTTTCGGTGACTCGGTGGCGTCGAGTTGAATCGTTTGTGGTAGAAATTGAAGCAGGGAGTCGTGGCGTCGTTCGGGGAAGGTCGGCGAGGATGCAAGTGGTCGGTGATGATGATTTGGGTGATTTTTCTGATGAATTATGTTTCTGGTTTTCGATCATTTTGTTCGTTTTAGTTTTGATGGTTTTTTTGGATTTCTGGGTGATAGGAGCAAGGGAGGAGATTGACGGTGACTTGGGAACTTCGTTGGAGATGGTCGGTGTCGCCTCGACCATGTGTACATGTGCACAGGGCAGTGGTGTATCTATGATGATGAGCTTGGTGAAGTTGTGAATTGTCTCGGGTTGGACTCAAGGGGAATGAAGGGATTCTCTCGGGGCTTGACTCGAGTGCGTGATGTTTTGAGTAGCAGTACTTAATTTTTTTAAACGAGCTATTTTAGGGTGAAGAGGAACATGAAGCTCGGGAAATGGGCGTGAACTCGGGGTTTTGTTCGCGTAATCCTAGGATCTTTCTCGGTATAATGACTATGTTTCAATATTGAAAATAACGTAATTAAGTTTTTGACAATTCATTAAATCATTATTTTAAATAAAAGTGTTTATTCAAATATTGATTCAATTAAGTTTTATAATTTATTTCAATCTTATGAGTTAATTCCTAAAGATGTTAAACTTAATTAGTAGTGCAATTAAATTAAGATATGTTTAAACCATTAAATAAACTTAGAGGGGTTTGAGTTAAGTTATGGGTTAATGACCAATTATTTTCTTAAGTTGTTAAATAAGATTTTTAAGAAAATAAATAAAGATAAGTGGTTTATCTTAAGGATAATCAAGAATCTTGGATGGTTTAGTAATGAATTTATCTAATTAATAAATATTTAAGGGTAGTTAATTAACCTAATAATTTCTGAGCTAATTAATTAGAAATTTATTAATTCATAATCAAGGATAAATTAATTAATAATTAAAGGGCAATTAATAGAGGAAAATTTTACCAATGGGATAATTACTTGATGGAAGTAATTAAGGATTAATTACTTAGAGTAATTAATTTAAGGATTCATATATTAAAGATTGATTAATTTAGGAAATAAATCAATGATTGGTTAATTAATGAGTGTGATTAGTAAAAGGATCATTAATCAAGGTAAGTGAATAATTAATTAAGGATAAACGTATTTAATATGAATGAGTGGAAGTTAAATTAATTTGTGTAATTAATTAAAGGCTAATTAGTAAATGTGAATTAAAGAAGATAATTAAGGGATTCTAAATTAATGGTTTGTATTTAATTAATGATTTAATAAGCAGAATTAAAAATAAAGTGAATGAAGGAATTAATTTAATTTATTTAAATTAATTGAAATGGTGTGGCTAATTAATCTTGCTTATGAGTTATTGGTTGATATTAAATGTTATGGATTATTTAATATTCCTAACTAATGAAATGTTCTAATATATGATTGGGTTGAATAGTGATAAAGTGGTCATCTATCGAGATGAATCGCTGTGGAAGTAGCATCTTGTATTTAAAGTTTGAATTGAATATCACTTGTTTAACTTAGGTTAAGATGACATTGGGATCGAAGAGACAGGAGTCGGGTATTAGCAAATACCTGAAACCACTTTGATTCTTTATAGATTTGATATGTGAAATCAATTGGCTGATTTAAACTAAATAAAGGTACTTAGGAATTGATTTGTGAAAATAAGTGTTGATTATGACAAGTTGTGAACTTGTAGTGAAGTACGAGCTACCCCGGGTTTTTAAATAAGTTTCATGGTTTAGTATTTTTGTTAAAGGGTTTACTCATGCCCGTTTCCAGCCTGACCCGGGTGTTACTTTGATGTGATGCTCGAGTCAGACCGAGTATTACAGATTTTCAGGTAAGGACGTTCTGGAGCTCAGGAGGCGAGCTAGATGGCAGGAACATATGGAGTGTATTCCACTGCGATATATTGTAGTTATCTGGGACATGGCTGTATCTGTCCAGTGTTTGTGTATTTGTGTAACTCTGATGTATTAAAGTGTAATCTGATAAGTACAGTTTTCTTTTGTATAACTGTTATTATTTGTTATTATATTTTATCCGCTGCGAATGTGAGATATTGGTGTTTCTTATTCTTCATTTTCTTCTATCCCTTTCTTCTTTTTCCTAACTATCTGGAATTTTCGGGATCGAAAATTCTGGATCATTACATTGGTATCAGAGCTGAAGGTTAAGCGAGAACCTTGGCTCTGGTGGATGTACTCATTAAGGATAGGGTCAATGGTACCCTAAAATGAGTTGAGTGAATATATATATGAGAGCGTAATTGTTATTTTCTTATATAAAGATTTTAAATGATTTTATATAAGAATATATTTTGATATATAAAGCAATATTTCTTTCTAATAAATATTAAGGTAATTGGTTGTTAAATTATTGGAATTAAATTAAGTGGTAAGAGAAATACAACCAAATTGAAATTAAATAAAGATAAGTTTGAAATGGATTCAAACTGAAATTAAAATCTTGAATTTGGTCAAGAGTTTCAGAATAAGATAATAATGAATTGGTTTCTAGATATGATAATCTTGATTATTATCATAAATAATTGTTCTGTTTAATAATAAAATGTGTATTAATGAGTTAGGAAAATGAAATGTTTTAGGGAAGTAAAAATTTAGGCAAGTATGACTTATAAATTGGAATTGAAGATGATCTGAGTTGTGAAGTTTTAAATCTGGGTCCAGAATCTGAAATTTGTTTCAAAGTGATAAGGAAATAATAAACAATGTTACCCAATGTATTTAAATGAAGGGTCCTGTTTTAAACAAGAGTTTTTTGAAAATTTTAAAGGAATTTGTTTTGAATTAAAAACCAAAGGTGGTTTAAAATTTAAGGTACTTGGTGTGTAAAGGGAAAAAATATGTATAAATGAAGGATATAAATAATATCAAAAATGGTTTGAAATAAACTCTAAATGTTGAGTTTTAAATTTGGAATAAGATGTGATACCTAAAGTGATAAGTTTTTGAACTTATAAGTGGGAAGATTATTAATGTGAAGTTTAGAATTTGAAGCGGGAATCCAAATTTGAGTAGGGATGACTAGATTATGTAAATTGAATTTAACTTTGGAAAGTTGAATAATTTAACAAACAACCTGAATTGGAAATTTCAAGATGAAATTGGGATTTAACTTGGGAAGTTAAATGGTTAATTTGAATTGGGAGTTTGTGTGATCTCAAAATGGGTTTGAGATCTAGAAATTGGAAATGGATAGATGTTTTAAAATAATTTAAATAATACCATCATGTTGTTATTAATAATCTTTAAGCTGAAATTGGATTTATTTAAATGAACGAAGAAAGGGGTATGGTAATATATCCATTATTAAGATAAAATGGAATCATTTTGGACTTAAGATTTGAATGTTTAAGATAAAACTTCGAAGGTTTGGTTTCAAAATTGAAATTTGGTGATAAATCGAATTTCAAAGATTTAGTTGTTTAAAAAGTATTTGTATTATTATTATTTGAACTTTGAAATAGGTTTAAAGGGAATTTGGATTCAGAATTAAATGGTTCAAAGATATAAGTTGATTTGATTTAAAGGATTAAATCAACATTTATACATTTAACTCGAATTTATATAATTCGAGATGGTTTAAAGTTGACATATAAATTGAATTAGTTCAAATTGAATTTGATTTGAATTAATTAGAATTGTGATTGAAGATGGATAAGTATAAATTTCAAACGGGAAATTTGAATTGGATTGATTTGAAATGAAATTGAGGTTGAATGAGTTCAAATTCAAATGGGAATTGGGATTAATTCAAACTGGAATTGAAATGATTTGAAAATTAAAGTGGGTTCAATTTGAAATTAGTCCAAATTGATTTGAATAATTTGGAATGGTAATTAAAGTTGAATAGGTTTAAAATCAAATGGAATTTGATTTGAGTTTGGAAATAAATTAAGGTTAATTCAACTTGAATTAGGATTAAATCAATTTCAATGGAAATTGAAGTTATTTAAATTGGAATTGAGTCAATTCAAATGGAAGTGGAAATTCAAATTGTATTGATGGATTGGAGATTGGGAATTGAACAGTTTGGCTCTGGACTATTCTCAATATAAATTGTTTTATTTTGAACTTATTTTTTTCCAAGTTATTTATATATACAACCTTTCTTTTTAAACCCCTAACTATTTTATACTTATTTTACAATTATTTTTGAAACTATTTAACAATTTTTCAACTGTTTTATAAACTAACTACTATTTTTCAACTACTTTATAACTAATTACTATTTTACAAATATTTTACAATTATTTAAAATTTCCCTAACTATTTGATTATTTTCCAACTATTTGACAAACTAATAATTATTTTTCAACTACTTATCTATTCTTAATTTTTCAAGCTATTTTCTAAATTCAAACTGGACAAAGTTCAAACTATTTATGATTAAACATCCATTTGAGATAAGAATTGTGGTGATGATCCAAATGAGAATTTAAGAAATTGTGAGTAAGTGGATGTGAATAGAAAAGAGAATTGATTTGGCTCATAAGCAATAAAGATAAGTACGTAGGATGTATGTATAGTATTCTATTCGCATAGTGATTTTATCTGGATTCGAGCAAAGAATTTCGAGATAGTTATATCAATCCGAGTTAGGATTGTTTCACTCGATTTTCGACGGTGAACCTGGATATGGATTTTTGATTGGTTCTGGATATTCTCTATCATAGTTATAGCTATGTAAGGAGAATGACGGTTTCTGATCAAGAAACCAGATCTGAGTCTGCACTAAGTCGGGTGGACGGTACTAGTTCGGAAGTGAAATTGTGTGATCGAGTGAGCGATCAGATTGATATAGCATACGGATGATACGTGTACATCGTACGGGTTTGAATGAAATCGATACTGGGAATTTGTGGATAAGAACTGTGGAATGGTTTTTGAAATGAATGGTATATTTTATGAAATATATGATGAAATAAAATGGAAATTGAATATTTCCATGATAGAAATTTGCTTTATAAAAGTAAGTAATATGGTAAGTTACTTTATGGGTAATCAAATTTGAACATTTGATTTGAAATAAACAAAGTTATACATCTTTGTTATATAAGATAAAACTCCCCTTGTTGTAACTTTTGCCAGAAGAAAAGGGCTTTTGAAAGTATTTGAAGTATAAAAAGGGAATTTATACAAGTTTGAAGTGATCCAAAGATTTTTAAAGATGATATATATATATATATATGTGTGTGTGTGTGTAAAGGATCTTATGAGAATGATTTTAAGAAAAGGTTTTTGGAACCTTTGGGTTTGGAAAGGCTTTTTGATTTTTGGGTAAAATCAATATTGGAATTTGAAAAGCCTAGTTTGAGAATTATCGATTTTGGGATAATCGATTTTGAGAAAGGAGATTTATATGAGATTCATACTGGGTGTATGATTTGGAAGATACTATATGTGTGTAACATATAGTGTTTTGAAAATGGCTCTGGGAAAAAAGGCGTTATCTTGAAATGAACTTTTCAGGAGTGCAACAGGGTGGTACTGCCTTGAACCCTCTAAACTTGATCATGTGAGGAGTCCGGACGAACTAGTTCCTGAGGATTATGTGTAGTGTATAGCAAAAGTCAAGGGCGTTGATGCCTACAGAGGCATTTGGGCTATGTTGTGATGACAGTGTAACTCGATGTCACTACGATCTACTGCAGACCATAGCGAAAGTTGTGTGTGCCGCTGAGAGCCAACAGTCTACGTTTGATTTTATATCGGTAGACTGCGACCTATGGTGACATAGCGAAAGTCGTGCGTGCTGCTAAGAGCCAATAGTCTACGTTTGATTTTATATCGATAGACTGCGACCTATGGTGACACATCGAAATTCGTGTGTGCTGCTGAGAGCTAATAGTCTATGTTTGATTTTACATCGGTAGGCTGCGACCTATGTGGGAGTGGAGAAGTTTCATTCTTTTGGCAGCGGAATTTGAGGGCACCGAGGCCTACAGTTATATGGGTTTTTGCTGTGATAGCAACGTAACCCCGGTTGTAGCTACGATCTGTAGCGGGTTCCATGGCTTAACCGAGGGGGGAGTATGCCTACAGTTATCTATGGATTTTGCCGGGATGGCAACGTAACCATCGGGTTAACTGTGACCGTGGATGTGGGTGATGATTTCCAGAGCATTCTCACCAAAGATATTTCCTCTATTTTCAAAAATGTTTTCTATATTTTCAATAAAATTATTTTTCAAGTATTTTCATTGGGTGTTGAAACGGGTTTACCAAGTACTTATAGATTTTCAGTTCTATGTCTGATCAATGTGTGACCGAATTTCTGTGAGAACAAGGATGGACTGGTTGAGACATCGAGTTATAAAAGTATCTTTATAGAACTATTTTTGAAATACTATGTAAATTTTAAAAATGTTTTAAAAATTATTAATAAAAAGGGAGTTATAATTTAAGAATGTTCAAAGAGTAATTTATTTGATATAAGTATTTTTACAAATTCTGACTTAGTTCCTTTTCGAGGACGAAAAATTCAAAGGGGGAGGAATGTGATAACCCGGATTATTGGACAGCTGTTAATTTGTAATTAGTAGAATTAAATTTATTAAAACACTGATTTATTTATTTAACAAATTCAGCTGATAAATCTGATAATAATTATTTATAACTGGATAAATATTTATTTAATAATCTCCTGATATAATTGACAATATCAGTTTAATGATCTTCTTTTATAATTATTTAATTTGACAAAATTTATGTTTTCAAAAAAAATGAATGTGTTTTCTATTATAATGTCAAATTACAAACTAATATAAATTTAATTTAGCAATAAACCAATGTATGAATAGATGTATAAATACTGGAAAGGGTATTGATATAAATATAAAATATAAACATATGATTTATATTAAACCATATCAAAAACATTTATACATACAAGATAACAAATGTAAGTCGTGTATCTTAAAAAAATGTATAATAAAATAAAAATACAAGTGTAAAATTTTAAAAATACCATTCAACAAATGTAAGTATTTTATGCCATGTATAAAACAAGTGTCACTTGTTTCCTTTGTTTCCAAAATTAATAAATAAAAAGAAAATTCTAGTATATAAGCATATCTACTTCCTTTTCTCTCTTTTTTTTCTTCATTATGTTCAAAGTTTAGACTTGAGTAAATTTCAAATCAAATTCAAAATAAAAAAACAACAACAAAATCTGAGGTCAAGCAATGGACTGAATCAAACTCAAGTTTTGCAATCTGGAAAGATGAACTCAACGTCAACAAAAAAGTGAAGATCGTATCAGAATCAAGTTCCAGATCGAACTCAGTTCTTCCATTAGCTCTGTCCTTTGCTTCAAAATCTCAGTGAGTAAACAAATTCCCTTTAGGCATTAATCTGTGTTTATGCTTGTTATTTGTGAATTAAGAAGTAAAAGTTGTTTTGCAGAAAGTCAAATGTGTTGAATATATGTTCATATTTTTATAAATAATGGTATGCATGTCTGAGGAAGGCACAAGAATGCCTCTGACTATGTTTACAGGTTTGCAAAACCTGATCAAAATTCAAGTCATCCCATTTAGATGAATTTATATTTCGATCTTTAAATGGAAAAATGACTACAGCAAGTAATACCAAATTCAAAATGGTTCCTAGTTTATTTAATTGAATAAATATTTTAAAATTTGAAATATCTGTAATAAACATTTTAGAACTGAAAATCAAGTTTCAGAAATTTCAAACTAGTGCCCTATCTCTCTGTTAAACAAAAAGGGTAAGTAAACTTAAATCCCTTTCAAGTTAAATCAGCTCTATAGTTTATGCATGCTACAACTGATGATAACAACATCTTAAATGTGGATTACATGGATGGAATAAATGTTGTCTGGTATATAGATGAAATTTCTGTTACGTGCCTGTGAATACATTTGCATATCTCTGTTAAATATACAGAATGAACATGTTCAAAGAAAAATCAAAATCTCATTCCCTGATTACTTTTAGTACATGATGTTTGAAGGGAATTTGGTGGTGATGGTATAATACAAATTGTAAAAATTTTAACTGGTAGAACTATCAAGTAATTATCGGGTAAGGTAAATATTACAGTATAAAGGAAATATAGCAGAAAAATTGATTGTTTCAATTTCGAGTTTTACCTATATAATCAAATCTGTCTTGTAAAAAATATGATTTTTAGTAATCATATCTAGATTTTTAAGTAAGTTTTTAGGTAGGAACTGTTAGTTGAACAGAAATTGGGTATTTATCAATTGCTGGCGATCTAAGGTGCTAAAAATGTCGGGTTTGTCACCAAAGTAGGCTTATAGGTTTAGGTGCTCGGCAAAATTGGCTGGGAGGTTGATAGCAGGTCGTGGTGGCGCGACAAGGGGAATGTAGGGTTTAAGGCAAGTTTTAAATCGAGGTGGTTTTCGTCGATCGTTTTCGATGACTCGGTGGCATCGAGTTGAATTGCGTGTGGGGGAAAATGAAGCAGGGAGTCATGGCGACGTTCGGGGAAGGTCGCCGAGGATGCAGGTGGTCGGTGACGATGATTTGGGTGATTTTTCTGATGAGTTGTGTTTCTGGTTTTCGATCGTTTTGTTCATTTTAGTTGTGATGGTTGTTTTGGATTTCTAGGTGATCGGAGCATGGGAGGAGATCGACGACGACTTGGGAACATCATTGGAGATGGTCGGTGTCGCCTCGACCATGTGTACATGTGCGCAGGGTAGTGGTGTATCTGCGATGATGAGCTTGGTGAAGTTGTGAATTGTCTCGGGTTGGACTCAGGGGGAAAGAAGGGATCATCTCAGGGCTTGACTTGAGTGCGTGATGTTTTGAATAGCAGTATTTAATTTTTTTAAACGAGCCATTTTAGGGTGAAGAGGAAGATGAAGCTCGGGAAAGGGTCGTGAACTCGAGGTTTGGTTCGCGTAATCCTAGGATCTTTCTCGGTATAATGACTATGTTTCAATATTAAAAATAACATAATTAAGTTTTTGACAATTCATTAAATCATTATGTTAAATAAAATTGTTTATTCAAATATTGATTCAATTAAGTTGTATAATTTATTTCAATCTTGTGAGTTAATTCCAAAAGATGTTAAACTTAATTAGTAGTGTTATTAAATTAAGATATGTTTAAATCGTTAAATAAACTTAAAGGGGTTTGAGTTAAGTTATGGGTTAATGACCAATTATTTTCCTAAGTTATTAAATAAGATTTTTAAGAAAATAAATAAAGATAAGTGGTTTATCTTAAGGATATTTAAGAATCTTGGATGGTTTAGTAATTAATTTATTTCATTAATAAATATTTAAGGGTAGTAATTAACCTAATAAATTACGATCTAATTAATTAGAAATTTATTAGTTCATAATCAAGGGTAAATTAATTAATAATTAAAGGGCAATTAATAGAGGAAAATTTTACCAATGAGATAATTACTTGATGGAAGTAATTAACGATTAATTACTTAGAGTAACTAATTAAAGGATTGATATATTAAAGATTGATTAACTTAGGAAATAAATTAATGATTGGTTAATTAATGAGTGTGATTAGTAAAAGGATCATTAATCAAGGAAAGTGAATAATTAATTAAGGATAAACATATTTAATATGAATGAGTGAAAGTTGAATTAATTTGTGTAATTAATTAAAGGCTAACTACTAAATGTGAATTAAAGAAGATAATTAAGGGATGCTAAATTAATGGTTTGTAATTAATTAATGATTTAATAAGCAGAATTAAAAATAAAGTGAATGAAGGGATTAATTTAATTTATTTAAATTAATTTAAATGGTGTGGCTAATTATTCTTGCTTATTAGTTATTGGTTGATATTAAATGCCATGGATTATTTGATATTTCTGACTAATGAAATGTTTTGTGATACGTTGGGTTGAATAGTGATAATGTGGTCATCTATCGAGATGAATCGCTGTGGAAGTAGCATCATGTATTTAAAGTTTGAATTGAATTTCACTTGTATAACTTGGGTTAAGATGACATTGGGATCGAAGAGACAGGAGTCGGGTATTAGCAAATACTCGAAATCACTTCGATTCTTTATAGATTTGATATGTGAAATCAATTGGCTGGAGTAGGATTGACTGGATTATTTAAACTAAATAAAGGTACTTAGGAATTGATTTGTGAAAATAAGTGTTGATTATAACAAGTTGTGAACTTGTAGTGAAGTACGAGCTACCCTGGGTTTTTAAATAAGTTTCATGCTTTAGTATTTTTGTTAAAGGGTTTACTCATGCTGGTTTCCAGCCTGACCCGGGTGTTACTTTGATGTGATGCTCGGGTCAGACCGAGTATTACAGATTTTCAGGTAAGGACGTTCTAGAGCTCAGGAGGCGAGCTAGATGGCAGGAATGTATGGAGTGTATTCCACTATGATATATTGTAGTTATCTGAGACATGGCTTGTCTATCCAGTGTTTGTGTATTTGTGTAACTCTGATGTATTAAAGTGTAATCTGATAAGCACAATTTTCTTTTGTATAACTGTTATTATTTGTTATTATATTTTATCCGCTGCGAATGTGAGATGTTGGTCTTTCTGTTTCTTCTTTTTCTTCTATCTCTTTCTTCTTTTTCCTAACTATCTGGAATTTTCGGAATCGAGAATTACGAGTCGTTACAATGTCCCACCAACGATAAATTGAAAAAACTCGATTTGACCCGAGCATTATAATAAAATAACATCTGGATCAGTCTAGAAAACCAGCGTGAGAAGACTCAATAAATATGGTGAATATATAATAATTTGTGAAACCACTCCGCTAAACATGGAATGAGTTTTACCTTACAAGAAAATTTTCCATACATTAAAAATGGAAATAGATCAGAACAAAACCCAAACTTGAAAGAATGAGCATAAACATGATCAAAATCCAAACTTAAAGAATAGACAAAAACATTGCAAATTGCACAAGACACTTCCTCATGTAATTAAAAGAATTAATCCATAGGTTTGAATAAAAACAAGAAAAATGAAATTTTCCAACAATCACTAGGAGGGTGCGCCGCCTTTACTGAAAGTATACCTCTAGAAAATATATTTGAGAACTACGCTGGCTCTCGAAAACCTCCAAGCTAGACCCTGTCAACTTTACCGAGTATCCAAGTATTTCACATCTCCACATGCATATATTCGAAACCAATCTTGAGTAGACGTGATAATGCCCTAATGGGAGCAACCCCATATAGCTTGGCCCCTACCCGCTCTTTGGTTTTAGTCATTTCTGACAAAGAATATCAAAATCGATAGTCGATAAATCAACTATCAAAAAAAAACTAGTACTACCCCAGGGAAAATAATAAAGCTAGGAAAGTTAGGGTAGTGTTGCTTTTTGTCTTGACTCGGCAGCATTCTTAACTTGAAGAATAACGTGAGTTTAAATGCCCTAAACGAACAACCAAATTAGCTTGAATCGACGAACATAAAAAAGTTAGCAGAATCAATAGTCGATAAATCAACTAATAGGAAAAACAAAATGATTGTATATCAAAATTAAATCTCTTAAGAATTTAACTCCTACTTGTGCTTGATTTTCACATCATAAATATTTGTAAAACACTTTAAAAACACTCCTTAAACTATTCGTTTGAAAGAACTAATTATATTTCTAAGTATATTAAAAAGAATGGTAAAAACAAATGTCATTAAAACACAGTTTACTATAAATCCAAAACAATTTACGCTTAGCTTTATTTTTAAACATTCCTTTTTAAAGATTTTCTTATTTATAAACTATCATTTATAACTTTAAAACAACCATTATTATCCCGTAAGGTAATAAATCAATTTAAAATATCTTTATAAATTTAAAACATTGTTAATCATCTTTAAAAATAATTGATATAACTCTTTTATAAATTTGAAACCACATTAATTATCTCAAAAGAAAGTTAATCAAATTAATAACCTTTTATAGTTTAAAACAACATTAATTATCCTGAAAGATATAAATCAAATTTATAATCTTATTATAAATTTAAAATTATATTAATTTTCTTGAAACATAGTTAATCAAGTTTATAGTCTTTTTATAAATTTAAAATAACATTAATTATCCCAAAAGATAATTAATCAAATTTATAATATTTAAAAAATTTCAATCAACATTAATTATCCCAAAAGATAATTAATCAAATTTATAACTCCTTTATAAATTTTAAACAACATTTAACCTTTATTTCAAAATTCTCAAAAATACTTGAAAATATAGTTTAAACAACTTTCAAAGTGCAAAACGTCACCAAACATTCATTGGGTAAAAATACAAACACTAGTTCAACACACATAAAGGTTTAAGGAGGTGATTTTTTAAAGTGACGGTTGTCGATAATCGCTATAACGACACTTACAAAAATCAAATGGTATGTCATAAAATTTTCAACCAAACCTTAATACAAGCGACATAAGAATATAAGTAAATCAATATTGGCAAGAGACTCCTTAGGGCTCTCAGCAAAAGTCCCATGTAAATCACACATACGTGGGTGTATTCAAAGTGTTTCGTAGCGATCTATTCGTTATGCATACACTTTGACTTTCCTTTTGTTTTTGTTCCCTGCAACACAGTAGTTATTCATGGCATCCACTTCCAAGTAGAAATCAAATCCAAACAGTAATCAAACAGCGGTATATAAACTATCATCCAAGCATTCAATAATAATCTATATCAACACATATATCATCTAGTTTATTTTCAGGTGAGTAAACTCAAAAAAATCCAAATGACACTTTTGCATTCTAGATTGATCTAAAATCGAAGGGCGTTAGATATTATCTCAAATTCTACTAGCTCTAAATTCAATGAATCTATCTCCAATATCTGAATAATATTAATCAATCCAACAAAAGACCGCATCCAAATCCGACCTCGTATGAGATAATTATTGAGTTTATAAGACTTGAAATTAATTAATAACTTAATTAAAAACATAATCACGTAATTAACTATTATACCTTCTTCCCTGAATTATCAATTTCCTATGCACGTTGCTATGCACACGGCATCCATAACCGTGCACTTCCTTACCCTATTGTAGAATTTTCGGACAACGAAACAACATGCCACCACCTCCATCGACTTGCTCTTCTTCGCTCCCTCTCCATGCTCATCCCTACCATCTCCAACTCAATTCAACATCGGAAAAAGTGACCGAACCCAGCTCCTCTCGACCTCGATATGTCGCGTTTGCCTATGGCGAACCGAGCTCCACCAAATCGTCTTCACTCATGCTCCTTGCCAAGAGAAACTCAATAACACCATCGGCAATGCCTAACTCTACCCGTATCTCGCAATAACCGCAACCTTAGTTTGCTTCAAAACGTTGATCTTGACCAAACATAATCATACACCACAAAATGGGCATGGATTTGAAGCACACACAAATACGAACTCAATGGATTAAATGATTTTTGACTTCGTTGATTATAGCTTAAGATTTTAATTCCTATTGATGGCGGCTCATTTTTTCTTTTGTATAAGCAAAAGGAAAAGAAAAATGAGGAAGAGTAATGAAAATAGGTTAAGGGTTGAATTTATTAAATTCATAATTTTTGGCACTTCGCTACATAACATCCCGTTTGCGTACGAATCACGAACGATAAAAAAAATACGGTCGTACACAACAATGCTACATGATTACAAAACAACAATAAAATAGACATGTTATCTTATTCTGTGAAATTTCAAAAATACCATTGTTTGTCGAAATATATATCAAACGAAAATTTAAATATTTTTCAAATTAAAAATTATGGAAACATCGTATAAATTCATTGAAAAATGCATCATTAAAAATCAAGTCTCTTTATTAACAATTGATTTTATTGTTATTTATTCGATCTATTTATTATTGTAAATAAATTCACAAAATGAGTTTACCATTATTACTTATTAAATAAAAGGATTTAAATAATGCTATTGAATCCATTTTATTCATAGTTTATTCATAATTCAAATATTTAATTGATCCTTATATTTAAATATATGTTATTTATATTCTTTCGGGATGTTGCATTCTCCTCACTTAAAAGAATTTCATCCCTAAGATTCCCAAAGAAAGAAAATTTCCTCTCATATTTAGGTTTTTAAAGTTCCTTCTGTTATGGAAAATTTCGACAGCACCTCCTTTGCACGGCTAGATCTAGAAAAACTACAACTCGCCACAACTGGCACAAATCAACAAAGAAAGCAAAAGCTTAAAAATGGCCTTCAATATCTTAGGTGTAAAATTATCAATCAATCACCAATCTCTAAGTCTACTACATACCAATTTTACGTTTCATCTTTGGCAAGAAACTTAGTATCTTAATGCGAATGCAGGTACGTAAGCAATCAAATAGTAAGCTCATGCATCTTTGTATTAATCTTGTATTTACATAATCCAAAAGAGAATCATGCTGACAAAAGAGTAATACGCTAGCTATTTCTAACATAAGCACAAACAACATAAATAATATAACAATCATATGTAACAAGGCAATATGATGCAACTAATAATAATGATGCAAATCTAGTGTGACGTAAAGCCACATGCAACCAATATTTTCAAAAGATAAATTTAGAACTAAATACCGGAGTTTTTTATTCAAAATATATTTTTCAAATTCCTCCAAAGAAAATATATCAAAACTAAACTCAATTATAACAAGGAAGGGGCTCCTCCTATTGAAGCATGGTATAACTCTATAATAAAAACAACATGGATCATCCAACGGTATTCGGGTTGCTCCTAAAATAATAACTAAAGTAAACAAATATATCTGGTGAGTCTTCCAAATCGAAAAACTCACAATCGTCCAACTTTAGTTGTAATTAAAAACATTTGAAAAACCACTTAACAAATTCTTTTTTTAAATGTCTTGAAATAATAATGCTTCAAAAATTCTTTTAAAATAATATTATTATTTGTTTCATAAATTTATTGAAATCGCTTTTTTCAAAAGTACTAGGATTTAAGTTATAATAAACAACAACTTAAAAAATTCTTTGCTGATGAAATCATACTTTATAACCTATACTTAGTGTGAGTGTGTGCACGCGCGTAAAATCACACTATCAATCGGATCAAATTCCATAAAGGTATAAAATAAAACTTTACATTATTTAAATTGATAAATGACTATCAAACAAGATAGCTTAGGTTCATAACTTTCTCGATCATCCAAGGATATAAATAATTTACTAAGCATACCATTACGTTCATCAGCCTTTGGTTATTGCTTAGAAGATTATCTAAGCTTCCTTAAAAAAAATTAAAAATCACTCCCCAAACTTTCCTAAGCCACAAAACAAAGCATACAAATATACTTAATCCTGTATGATGTACATAAATCGTTTGTACGCAATATTTTAACCAACCATTTACTCGGATACATAGACTTTACTTCTAAACTAGTATCGCTCACTCAACCTCCCTAGCATGACTCGGATCAGGTTCCTTGATTAAAAACCTCCATTCTCCTCACATAACCATATACTATGATAGAAAACCTTAATATCGTATCAAGAATCAGAATCAAGTGTTTGCTGACAATAATTAAGTTAGAAATCTTCTTTTGGACTAATGTGAATCATCTCGAATTTATGTACTCGAATCCAAGATCAAGAACCATGCGAATAAAATGGTCAATGTATAACTTACATACTTGATTTTATTGGTTTCTGAACTACACCAATCTTTTTCTAAATCAACTTTATTTTCATTTATAGTATTTCATTCAATACTAAAATTATTTATGAATTATTTCATAAATTTCCATTTAAGTTTATAACATTTTATAAAGACACATCTTTACAAAATATTAAATTAAAAACATATTCCACTCTTATTTACTTATATAATAATCATCCTAGAGTATATGTACAAAATGTTAATTTTAATTTATTTAAAAAAAGTCAAATGGAGGCCCAAACATAATATGGGCTCAAAACCAAGTCGACTACTCCGACTTTTTTACTTATTTGGTCCGGTAAGTAGCTAATAAGAGTGGGATGCTGGTATTCAAATTCAGTCTCCTTAGACATCCCTAAGATGAAGATGTTTATTAGTTGGCATAATAACATGAAATAGTTTATGAGACTTGGACATTTAAACAAAAACAACAGTTTGATAAAATAATGCTTATTAAAATCTTCCTATCCAATTTATCTTTTTTCTATCCAAGAGATAAAAAAATTCATTTATTAAATTATTTATAAAACTATCTTTTATTTGAATCAATTTCCGTTAAAGGAACTAAAGAACTAAACATCCGATTTTTATTTCAAAACCCTTTTTGAAATCAAACTATATACATACATATATATAGATATATGATTTTAAAATTTATTCACTAACACTTGCTTTGGATTCTTTTAGATTCAAACTCATTTTGATCGCACGATAATAAAGAGAATAATTTACCAAGTGCACTACAACGTTTGCCTAAGCAACATTTGATCATCGCTTAAATAATTATTCATGTTATAATAAAATTAATCGAGATGTTTTTTCGAAACTATCCAAAGAATATCCATCTTTCTCAAAAATATTCTTTAAATATTTTTACTTATAAATACTTCCAAGTAATACTACCATTACTTTATCAAAATCTTTTCATTCCAAGCAATACCGGATTTAAATTCTCAAAAACAATTTTTACTTATAAAACACTTTTTATAAAGAATATAAATCATTTTATATACCATACTCATATAAAATGTACCTATTTAAAATCATCTTATATTATAATAACATCTCTTTATTACAATAAAATTTTCTCAAATATTTATCCTTTAAATGTCTTATCTTATCATTTAGATCACACTAAACAACTTTTAATAAAAAATTACTTTTAACTCAACATTATTATTGAACACCTTATGTTCAAACTATGAAACTTAATTCACAAAGGGTTTTTTTAAATCAAAATGATAAATTCTTATGAACTGATCAAGCATAAATCAACAATAAAAAAACAACAGTAATGCTCCTAAATAAACCGAGCTTAACTAGTCAAACAACAATTATAATAAATAAATATGATCAAGAATCATAACATAAGAAACTCTATCAATTTGAAAATTATTCCTTCATATATATTAAATATATAATCCTAGATAAAATATTTCATTTACCAATTTTCAAAACTCAATATCGTGTCTCTTTGCCTTGATCAAGTGTTTTGAAATCCCTATCGACACCGTGGCGTCCCACTTATCAACCAGAATTCAAAATTCAAACTTAACAGGCGAATTAAAATGATACGTTTTTTTAGCAATAACAAATACACATTCGTAATGTGATACTCTCAAACTCATTCTACGGTGTCACTTACCCTATCTCAAATTAGTTTACCTACCAAAGCTAAGGTTCTCGCTTAACCTTCAGGTCTGATACCAAATATAATGACCCACCATTTCAACCCTCTAAAGTCAGCACTTAATACATCCATGGTATTCAAATGCGGAGCATACAAGTGCTGGAATGACAGATTGTTAGGGTAAAAAAGAAAAAGAACAGGGAAAATAGAATCTCATAGCGGAACAACAACATATAATATTACAAAGATAGTAAAAGCTGTCACTCTAAAATACAAGGTATATCAGAGTTAAAAACAAACCTCATCAGGCCGGATAGTAATAACTTCATGACCTTACAATTGCCGATGGGTTTATATAATAATAAAGCAGAAATAAAAGTACTATGGCAGATGAACATCCAGCTCTACTCCATGAGCTCAATGTCCCACCAACGAAAACTTGGAAAAACTCAGTCTGACCTGGTGCTAAATAATCTATGAGACCATGGTGCTAAACACAGAACGGGTTTTGCCTCACAAAAACAACATCCATACATGAGATAACGGAGACCAATTATCATAAAACCCAAACCTAAAAGAATAGGCATAAACAGGATCAAAATCGAAACTTAACAGATGGACATAAATAATTAAACAACGTGCAGTGCGCAAGACACTTCCTGTTGCAATTAAGAAAAAGTTAATTCACGGGTTTGAACCAAAAACAAAGAAAAGAAAATTTTCCAACAATGAGTAAGAGGGTGCGCCTTCTTATCGAAAGTATACCTCCAAAAAATATACTTGAGAACTATGATGGTTCTCGAAAATTTCCAAGCCGGACCCTGCCAACCGTACCGAGTATCCGATTATTTCACATCTATACACATATACAATCGAAAACAATCTAAAGTGGATGTGACAATTCCATAGTAGGAGCAACCCCACATAGCTTGGCCCCTGTTCGCTCTTTGGTTTTAGTCATTTTCGACAAATGATATCAAAATCGCCAGTCAATGAATCAACTATTGAAAACAAACGAGCACTACCTCAAGAGAAACAATGAAGCCGGATAAGTTAGGGGCGCAGTGTTTCTTCCTATCTTGACTCGATGGAATTCTTAACTTTAAAATTTTCAAGAGTTTAAATTCCCCAAACAAGCAAAAAATTGTCTTGAATCGATGAACAAAAAGAAGATAGCATAATCGATAATTGATAAATCAACTATCGGGAAAAACAATATGATCGTACACGAAAATTAAATCTTTTAAAACATTTGACTCACACTTTTGCTTAATTTTCACATTATAAAATTTATAAAACACTTTTAAAACATTCTCTAAAATGTTCTTTTTAAATAACTAATTATATTTCTAAGTATATTAAAAAGAAGGGCAAAAAACAAATGTCATTAAAACATCGTTTACTATAAACCTAAAGCAATTTACACTTAGCTTTATTTTCAAATATTACTTTTTAAAGATTTTCTTATTTATAAATGTTTACAACCAAATTGGTCATTAACACCCAAGAAAAGATTTATGTAGAGAAGTAAATGAAGAAAGTAAAATTAAAACAGAGGAATAGAATAAATTAATAAGCAAATCAAAGTAATAACCAAGATCACGAGAATTTATAGTGGTTCGGCATTATATGCCTACGTCCACTTTGAAAACTATCTTTATGTATTCATGAATAGTTTGACTACAGCAACAAACAATAAGAAATAAGGAGAAAATTTGATTTCAACAAAAACAAATGTAACCGACAGCGTAAAGATCGTCAGAATGGCCCTCTAGGCCAGTTGTAACGACCCGAATTTTTCAACGTCTGATTTGGGATATTTAAATGGTTTTAAATATTTAATTTGAATTTATAGATTGATTTTGAATGTGAAAACTTATTTTTATTTATAAAATAAAAATTAATAATTTAAATGTAGTGATTTATGGAATAATTTAATTACTGGATATAATCATCGATATTGGTTAAATTATGGTATCTTGAGTTTTAAGCTCGATAAAAATAATTTAAAGGCTTGCAAAATTTATATTAATAATAGTGAAGATAATAAAACCTTTTAAATCAAATTTAAAAGTTATTTGTTCAATTTTAAAAAAAAAGTGTATATATCGTTTAAATTGACGCTAAAAATTGTCTTCCAAGGAGCAGTCTCGGAATTCACCGAAACCGGTTCCATTGGATCCATAATAGAGCATTATTATCGAATTTCAAATTTCGTAGCGTTTGGAGTTATCGTTTGATCGTACGGAATATAAACGCGTTGAAATTAATATCGAAATTCAATATAATGATTGGGTTCAAAAAGCTATCGTCTCCATATGATCGAAATAGGAATCGAAACTTGTTCCATCGGGTTCGGAGTAGCAGTGTAACATTATAAACACCAGGCGGCAGGCCTTAGTAGGGGTTCGAAATTGCTTGGATATTTAAAATAAGATATTTGAAAATTTTACAATATATATATATATATATTCAAGTCAGGGCTGTCATCTTCAAATTGGAACGTATATGTTTCCTATACCTTCTTCAACATGCCACCATTCATTCCTTTACTTCATTAAATCATTTCCTTCCGTTTCTATTTTCATCTGAATGAAATCAAAAATCAAAAATATAAATAACAAGAATCATGGCCGAAAGAAAAAAATGAAGAGGGAAGAAAACAAAGTTTTTACAACCCATCCCTTTTTCTTCTTTCGATTCAAACAAATTCACGGTGGCCTGGTTCCATGAAGCTAGGGTTCTCATTGAGGTTGGGTTCGACTTGGAGTGCGGTCGAGGTCGAGTTGGGGAAGGTCGCGAGGTGGCGATGGTGGTTGATGGCTTGCGTGGAGGCTGGAGGTCGTGAGGTTGCCCCGTGGACTAGGGTGTGCGCGTGGAAAATAGTGGCATGGCTAGAGATTATGTAGGCGGTGGCTTGCCTGGAGTGTGTTGACAAGGTCGATGATGTGGCATGGTTCGTTGGAGGGATTCGCGGCGCCAGGAATGTTTGATGACAGCGAAGGTTAAGGATTAATAAGTTAATTTTCATATTTAGTTTAAGTAAATTATATTTTTATCGAATGTTAAAAATGTATGATATATTCTTGCAAAGTCCACAAATCACGAAGTCGATCACGTAAAATTTGTGGCTGGGAAATGCACATTCGGGAAGCGGATTGAAATTTTTCGAAATCTAGTGGAATTTTAAGTTAAATCGAACGATGTTCGATTTAGTTTAAAATCTAGATGCTCGACAAAATTAAATCAAGGTGAGAAAAATTCTCACTCATTTGGATTTCCAAAATTTAAATTTTAAATAGTTGAAATTAAAATTTGGATGCTTGTTAAATTTACAAATTTATTGTCTGTTGAATGATTATATATATATATTAGTATTTAGAGTGATATTGGATGAGATCCTATACGCCCCGCATAATAGCTGATGACCCTATATACCGTGATATCCCTCTCGAAGTGGGATTGGTATTTGCTTTATGTTGTATTAACATCTGTGGATGCATGAAAAACAGGTTAGAGGGATCCTACTGGATTCCTCAAGTATATTGTTTATTTTTCATATATATAGTGATATAAGATTTGTGTAGATTAATCTGTTATAGATTATTGGAGTGATTGGAACTAGTGGATGCTACTGTAGCACTGGCCTGAATTTTGATAATTTAAATACTATAAATATATTTTCAAAATTTATGGAATTAAAGGGAATTTGATATGAAAATATATATTGGAATTTGAGTTATTTTAAGGAAATTGAATTAAAAGAAAAAAAATATTTGAGTTGGGTTATACATAACTAGTGTGAATTAGTAAATGGAGATTTTTAAAATGAATTATATAAGAGAATTTATAAATGATATACTGGAAATATAAAAAGGACTTAAAGACAATATTTAAAATAGATTGGAAGTATAAAAGGAAATTATAAGAAATGAATATATATAATGGAATTTTACAAATAAGATTTGTTTTATAACAGGTAAAACCAAAGGGGTTATAAAATTGATAAATGATGTTTATAAATAAAAGAATTCAACATTAGATGACAATTGGAAATACAGATTTATAGAGAGAATTTATATTAGAATACGGAAATAGAGTTGAGAAAATAGCAGATTCTATTTCGGAAATGAGATGGGTTAGGGAATCGACAATGAATCGATATGTTGTGAAATCGAGAGGAAGTTATAAATTGAATTGGTTATTGAGATTCAAAAATATATTTTTATCTTTAAGAAGTAAAGTTTGTTTTTTTAGAAGGGAAACTTTATTATGGAATTTTAAACTAGTTAGTATTGGAATACTCCGGGAAATGGGTTTTTAAATATGTAATATTTATTGAAATAAAATTTTAATTTTTATAATTTGCTTTGTAATTTGATTTGTTTTATTTTAAATGAGTTATAGATGGTTTATTAAAAATGTTCAATATTTTATATAACAACTTAAAACATATTCTAAAATAAAAATAAAATACTATTCTTTAAAAATGCCATTTTATATATGTAGTTTAAAATGATTGAAATTGTATTTATAAAATTCTTTCGAGATGTGTAAACATGTTTATTTTAAAGATGAGGCCTTACAAGAAAAATCTTATAAATGGAATGTTAGAAACTTAAGAAAATTTCCAGTGTTGGATGCGATAACTTCGGAAAGAACTTGAATTCATTTAACGAAGTTAAAAATGGTTGGTTTGGATTATAAATAAGTATAATCGGTTTGGAAATCGTAAGAAGAATTTATTAAAATTTCGGATACTTATGAAATAAGTATGAAATATTTCCAAGTTAAATATTAAAATAATTTACGAAATTATACGTATAAAAATTTTCCTAAGTATTAAAAGGGAGGTTTTGGAAATACTTTAGTGGAAAATATTTCTAAGTATTGAAATGGTGAAATATCATATATGGATACAAGTGTTGAAAATATTTTCAAATATAGAATATTGAAGAGATTGAATATATATATCTTGGGAAAGATGTTTTATAATAAATATTCTAGAGATTTATAAAATAAGGCCTAGTGTTGCTTTTGGATGTTATTTGATAGTTAAATAACCAACTATTAGTATTGGTCAATTTCGTTAATCGTTTCGAAGAGACCGGAATTGGATTTAGTTACCCAAAAACCACTTCGATCCAGTTTGAACGTTACGAATGAATATCGGGAAGAAGATGAAGACGATGATTCGGTTTGTCCAGACCCTGACAACTTGTATAGACGAATGCTATCAAAACATCGTCATTGGGGGACGATGCACATTCTAAGTAAAACTATTCTTAAAAGGTAACGCTTAGCCTCGAACCTCATCAATAGGAATGACTAAAACAGAGGAGATGCAACAAGGCTAAGTGGGTCGCACCCAAGTAAGGTATGTTATCACTTTTCTAGATGTCCTCGAAAACCTATTATTTATGGATATGGTTGTGCATGTAAGGAGCACAAGTAGTAAGGGTGGGAACACCGGGGGTGATAACACATTTGATCTATCCAGGTTAGGGGTAGGCCGGTCTTGTGTAGCAGTGGATCCCCGCGTGGTCCTCGGTACATTGTTCTAGAGGTGTATTGCGATGGACGGTACCTCAGTGGCCCAATCATTCGTTGGAATCAATTCTTCAATATGAAGTTATAGTTTTGTTTGCAGAGCCTAGTATGCTAGAATTTAATTAATGTAACAATTTCAGCTATTTGAATAAGTATTTGTATTTAGACACTATTATAATATCACTGGATTTTCTATAAAAATGTTTTAGTTATCGTAAGGTAAAAACCCGCCATATTTATGTGTGACGCGGTCTTACGAGATACCTATGTTTTTCAAGGGATTTTGACAACTCTAAAAATTCAAATTGAGTGTGTTTTCTCACGTTGGTTTTCCAGAATGACTCAGGTGTTAATTTATTATAATCCTCGGGTTAGACCGAGTATTACAGATTCAGGATAGAATGCTATGGAGCACAGGAGGTGAGCTGGATGATAAAGACGTATCTCCGTACTTGGCTTATATTCTGTTGTATAAGGACAAGTTATATAACTATGCAGTTTGATGTATTGAATGTTGTACTTTGATGATTGAAAGTATAAAACAGTTATAGATTCTTTTGTATATAAAAATATGTTATTATATATTATATTTTGTTCCGCTGCGATTGTGAGATTATGTTGTTGTTTCATTTTCTTATACCTTTTACTTCTTTACCGTAATGATTCATATTTTCGTCCATTTTGAGTTGAGATGATGTGAAATATCGTCGACTCAAACGGGTACAGAACTATGGGCCTTTACATAAGTATTTATAGATGAAGGGGACCACCAATCTCTTTGAAACTTTGGGTACAGGACCTTCTAATCTCTATGGGCCCGCCAGAGTGGTCGCTAGGCCTAAATCAATACTGATCCCTTCATTGGTCGATTCTGGGCCAGTGATCCTTATGGTGGCTTCCTCGTACTTAAATATGTTGGCTCTTCAAATATCATGTTGATTGGACTAGTGGAGCTCATGCAACTGATGGATCTTCGACTTGACTCCACTTGCAAGTTACCTTCTTCTGGACCCTCCAAGTGGATTATGTCGATCCCTCATCCATTAGCCATTTTGACATGTGATTCCTAGGGTATGATCCCTTGGGTCCATATACCTTTCTCTCTAAATTTCATTTGCTTTGGACTGTGGGATCTCAAGATATTGATTGTTGAATGCTAGAATGCACTTGGTTTATACAATGTGCCGATCCCTCCTTGGTTTACTCAGATATGCCGACCCATTACTAAATATCAATCTTTTTTGATCCCTCTTATGCTTTGCCAATCCATACACCCTATTCATGTCAATCCCTCGATTGCTTCATTCATGCCGATCCCTGGAGTTCCACCATGCCATGCTGATCCCTCTGATACTACTAAGCTATGACGATCCCTTGCTTCTCTAAGCTAATTTCCATATTTCTAGCATCATGCATTGTCTATCTACCAACTCCGTTTAATCTCGACTTCATATAACCATTTGAATTCTACTTTCTGGCCCTATAATCATTGCTCCATGGTCATCATTCTTGATAGCAGTCGAATTTACCTTGCGCAATCAATTCAATGTAGTCGGGTTGGGATACCGAGTAACACTTACCTCCAAAGTACGTCTTGTGAGTAACATGACGTGGTTTGAATCGGAACAAGTCTAAATTGTCGATAAAAGACCATCTAGCTTCTTAATTGATAGCTATCAAGGTTTTAATCTCGTATTTCGGTCACGTTGCATCTCGAAGATTTTAGAGACCCAATCTAGTATCGGGCGAGATCTCGAACGAGGTAAATGTATATTGGGCATCCATCTCAGATTTGCATCTCGGGTCCTAAAGTTTAACTTGGAGTTATCTCGAAATATTTGGTATTTTAATATTAAATTGCATATAACTAAATGTATAAATACTAATTAAAATAATAATTTAATTGATTTGATTTGTAGCAATAACACTTTCATCATAAGCAGCTTGAAAAAACATCCGCACTATATGATGTAAATAAATAATGAGGATTTATGAATTGAACATATAATATCACAACAAGATGAAGCAAACATGAAACATAAAGTCACGTAGGCACCCCACTTTCATTTATTCAGATAATTACTTGACTTCTCTACACTATAAACAAATATTTGTCAATAATATTACTAATGGTTTCCTTACATTGTATATATTTCATAGTAAAAACAAAATATGGAACCATCCTACATTTACAAATAAACATATGATTAAAACTCCAAGCTCCAAACATGTAAAAGATCTTGGTAGTCATTAGTCAATAAAATTAAATCAAGCATTCCATTAGTCATATTTTAATTACAAAAGTGACTAATTTAATCATACAAAATTTAGCATAAACTAAAATAGGATGGAAACACCATTAATTTGTGCATATGAAATGAACTATATTAAGTAGCTTAACTGGATAATGAATTTAATTGCAACGAAATGCATTCGGGACCAAAATGAATGTAGAGGATAAAAGAATGTATTATATTAAGTAAAGGAAATAATTTGATGGAATTTGGGCCAAGCCCACTAAAAAAATCAAAATTGAAAAAACATCATTTCGATCGAGATCTCATAAATAGATCTAGGCCGAGATCTGAATATCTCGGGCGAGATTTGAATATCTTGGCCGAGATTTAGGTCAACCGAGATTAATTTGAATTTTGCTATTTCAAATCGCTCAGGGTTGAAAATGAGATCTTGGCAAAGATTACCGAGATTTAATACCTTGATTGCTATTCCTTTGTTGAATCGTTTTCAAGGCATTCAATCCTCCATTGATTGCTATGATGCTAGGTTGATTTCCAATAATATAAGTCCATTGCTACATTCCATCAGCATATACAAATTCGGTTATGCGGGACTTATAAACTTTTTATTATCTGGTCCATCCTCGAACTTTAAGGTTTTAGGTTTGATTTCATTTTCTATTGATTTCAAAATTTTGAACTTTTAAATCATTCACGTGTATATTTATATACACGCTTCTGTCGTTGGCTCCCGGACGTGTTCGAGCGCTCAAGGTTCGTTTCCAATTTTTATAATATTTTGTATGTTCACTTTTACAACTAAACCTTCACTATCAATCTTTTTTTTCTTTTTTTATCTACAGGGATCGGCATTTATTATTCCGATCCATCAATGGAGCTACGTAAATAGGGATCGGTAGGTTCCTATGCCAACCCCTATTCCCTTACCACTCATTCAAACATTCTCGTGGCTGAACCCTCTTCCATTCATATAAATACGAGCCTTTCTCCTTTTCCTCCTTCACTTTTCTATTCTATTCTCATTAGCACAAAAAATTCCACAAACCCAAGCTCTCCCACTATCGCTCTAACCTTAGACCCCTAACAGATCCATCAACCTTCCTAAACTCAGACCCTCTTATTTTCATTCTCCCTATCAACTCATTTTGCCTCGCTTTTCAACTTTACGCACAGCTAGGTGCTTGCTACCATTCTTGCTTGAACATTCGTATCACTACATAGGTAAGATTCGGAAATACTTCCCTTTAATTATGTGATAGGATTCTTAGCCTTGAATTGTTAGCAAATGTTTAGGTAGTAATGGAAAATGACCTAAGCGAGGTGAACAATTGCTAGAGTAGAGGTTTGGTGGGTTGAATTGGGTGTAGAAATAAGAGAGGAAGAAGAAAGATAAGGGTTCGGTTGTTTAGTTATTTTTGTTGAGGAGATAATGAAATGAAGGAAGGTTGAGGAATATGATCGGAAAGGAAAGGTTTGGAGAGGGGTTGGTATAGGGCGGTGGCATAGGATACGGATTGGTATAAAAAGCTTTCGACGGAGGGATCGGTGGTCATGGTCGAATAGAGGGATCGGTAGGGAGCATTTGGAAAAGGGATCAGCAGTGAACACTAGGGATCGACATATGCCTTATAAACTAATCTAACTCAACTAATTCAAACAATCAATGATATTTTGCCTTGTTGACCTTGAACATATGATGGCAATGAACAATCCAACATGCATGCTTAACCTTTTGAACTTGAGAATAAGCAGTCAACTTTCCAGGACTTTCAATACAGACTAGGTGATAAACTTGCAAATGAACTTTAGTAACATCGTACATAGTTCGATGTGCTGATAGTCGATCTCAAAGCTTTCATTGCCGATCAATTTTCTTGCTAGTTGAGATGGTCAGCAATAACGGTCTCTTTGGACAAAACTCCCAAGTCTCGTTGTTTTATTTCGCTTTTACGATATCAAACTGTTTATGTCTATTACGTATTGCATTGCACCACATTAGTTCACACTTAGCACTAGGGGAACATGTTATTTTTCTAATCTTGATTATCTGTTGAGTATAGCTGATATAGATCCCCGACGCTTAAAGCGTTCAGTTGACATGTCTTCTGATTCGATGATGCGACATATTGGTTCTGAAGCGAAGTTGAGTTTCACAGCCACATCTGGAAGGCCTTCGCCAAGCCTTCATGCGGAACAAATAGAAGTTTCTAACCCACAAACTGATCTTTTTTCTAATATTCCAGTCCTTCTAGCTGAAAACATAAGCCCTGCTCCTGATTCTATTGAGGGTGCTATCTTCTAGACAATCCAACCAATTCACACGCTTCTCGAATTGGCGAGGCCGTTCTCTGTGGGCTATGATGTATCCATGGAATCCCATTTGGGGACATCTTGGTTCCTTCACGACAAGATAGACCTCACTTGGCCCTAGCCGGGTATACGGCATGCAGTAAGTTTATGTGTTGAGCTGGATGTGTACTCCCCTTCAATTCGTATGCCAAGAAATGTTGAGAGACCTTGGGATCACCCCTACACAACTTCATCCCAATAGTTATGAATTTATTCATGGAATATTCTTGTTGTTCATGAATGTCCTATTTCATTCGCCTACTCACGAAGATATAAGATTTATCTACAATTTCAAACGACGATCGGGAAGCCCTTCTTATGTCTTTTTCGAGCCTTTGCCAAATTGCCAAGTTTTGATGGACGTTTGGAACAAACTCTCACTATTTAAGCATGAATGGTTCTACGTACGATGCCCTCCTGGATTTGCAAGACGATGGTTAGAAGGACGTAAGTATTACTTTCACTTTTATCTCAAGTTCACTGATCCAAGTCATAACTTTTTCTTTGAATCTTCTAACATCTGGAGTTCTTTCAGGTGTTCGCCTATGTCTTGAAGGTACTGATTTTTCAAGAGCGTTCGTTGCCACCCGTGCTACCCTCGTTGAGGATAGGGACAATGAACTCCTTGTAACTGACGAGTTACTATACTTTTTTGGGCTATTGGAAGATGGCCATGGTATTGGATTTCCTGGGAGTGTGCAAACATTGTGGTAGAACAAAGAAGTGATACCATCAACCTCGTCGTGCCTCTTACCGAGAGTACTCAGGATGACACCATGGAGGGCGAGATTAAAGATTCTCAAGTCGAGAAGCCAGAAGACGTAAATACAGTCCCCGGGAAAGCGCCAATGATCGAATCAACGTAGGGCGCACAATCTCAAACACCTACAAAAATAAAGAAAAACTAGTGTATAGGCTTCGTAAAAGAAAAACTACCATGGATCTAAAGTTTGTTATTACTCATGTTGAAGAGGAATCGTCCCCTCTCAATGCTTGGAAAGTTCATTAAAGGGGTTTTCGAATCTTTAAATCCAAGAAGACATCATATCCAACGACTTTCCAAACATTAACATTGAAGGACTCAGCTCTCCTACCGAAAGTGGAGAAGGCATCTAACCTCCTACTAAAAGAGTGAAAACACCGATGAGCAAGGCTACTGCTACCAGTCCGTTGGAACCACTAGGACACTAAAAACCACATACACTTCACTATACAATTTTTGTTACTCTCTCGTGCGATAATTACTAATTCTCATTCGGTCTTTACAAGTACAATGTCTCAATCGAGAGCCATCGATCGCCTTAGAAGTTCTTCATTATACCATCAATCTAGGAGGGATTTAGAGTCTACTCGACGTAGGGAAAAGGATGAGGGATGAGATAAGAATTATCATTCAATGGAATATTCTTCCTCTTCCAAACGCAGATCTCAATCCCAAACATTGCGTTAAGGAAAACAATCTAATTTTTCGACTCAGAGTGAGGAACAGCCTTCTTATCACGGCCCTCATGTCGCTGCATCTCACGAGCAACATTCCGACTACTCAAGCTCTAGACAATCTTGTGAACATCGATCGGGCAAACATCCTCTTGCTACCCCTGATCTGCCTTTGCTGGCTACTGCTCCCAACGTTTCCACCATAGAGAAGTTGGCCGAGCTCAAGACCACTTTTTCGAAGTTTGGCTTAGATGGTCTCAAATTCCTTCCTTCCATCCACTAATTCCAAGACATACCAAGGAAAGTTCTCTTGCATGCATGAAGGATGTATTTGTGCAGTACGAATCATTTATACACTTGGAGGAAAAAGTCTTTAAAGTTTCCGTTGAGTAACAACACGAGATTGACCGCCTTAAGTTGGAAGGTATAAACAACAATGATATGATTAAGAATTAGGACGCTAAATCGTTAGAATTTAAAACCTAACTTGCTAAAGCAGAGAAGAACGCCAACGAAAGGGCAGAGGAAGTAAGTTGTTTGGAAGCTACTCATAAGCAGGAACTCAACGCGACACTTCATCGTAGTGGGCTACTCGTGTTAGAAAAGGATCCCTTGCATAAGGAGAAGGACGCTCTTGCTCGCCGTGTCGAGGAACTTGAAGAACTTTTAAAGAAGGAAAAGGTGTAAAAAATCGAAGCTCAAGAGGAATTGTAGAAATACTTTAAGGAAGTTGATGAGGCTAGAAACTTAAAGGCTAAACTCAATGAGCAATTCAGCAAAATCGAAGCTCTTAAAGAAGAAGCTTGAGAAGAGGGCTGGAGAGAGATGACCGAACAAGTTAACTCCTAAATAGAAGCTGCCATGGAGTCTGGTAGGAATGAGATTAAGGACTTATTCAATTCGTTGATTATTGAATACAATGCCAAAGTCCTGATCCATTATGACTTAAGCTTTCTCGGTGAGGGTTACCCTGAATTACTCACTGAAGCTTGGAAGCACATTGTCGATATGAAGAAGAAAGAACCGGGTGAAGCCGAACTCAACGAGGAAGAATTAGTTAGGAAAATTCTTCGGGGGAACAATCCTTTAGATCTAGCTACCACAAAACTTCGATTTTTCAATACTTCTGCACCTACTGAAGGAGGAGAGGATATTGCCGGGTCTTCGGAGACCGATCCTAAAGGTCTTTCTCCATCCCAAGTAGTCGAAACATCAATTTCTGTTGATGCGGAGCTAGATCTTCCTTATGATCCAGACAGGCCTGGTATAGAATCCAAGATGTTATCTCCTATTTGAGAAGGAGGCACCTCGGCAATGATGGAGAGTCAACCAGATGTTGGTATTTTTCTTTACTCCTTAGATATGAAAAGTTTTCATTCTTCATGCATAATGGCTTTGAGCTAATCTCCTTGCTTTATCAAATTTTGTAGGTCTTCCAGGCTTCGGTCAAACTCCTAGAAGTGGTGCTGTCATAGAATAACACGAGGAAACAACCGAAGTCCCGGCTGCTGCTAATATTCTGAGACCCGATGTTCAAGTCATCGGTGCCCTTGATGAAGATAAGATCGAGGATCCACTCCCGGCCACGAATCTGATGACGTAATAATTATTAGTGCCTTAGCACATATTGATATGACAACCATGAAGGAGCAGATCGAAAGGAATATTGAAAACAAAGGTTAAAATGGAATCCGCCGAGGTGGACGGATCAATGATCCTCATCTTGTGCCATTGCAAATTATTCCACTGAGTCGGTAGATCCTGATGAAATTCCTCTTACCTCCTCAAGCTCTCAGGCCAAAGGCGACAAATGGTCCCGAAGGAGAAGCGCAAGCGGCTCTACCTCCGAGAAATCCAAAAGAGAAAGAAAGTCAAGGAAGTAGTTACTGATCCAACTCAATGTACATAGTTTGCATAATCATCTCTTTCACTAGTTGTAGTTGTACGGGTATAAATCCTGATTTTTTTGAAATAACTTGTACTGAAATTTCAACACCTGTCATGTAAATAAAAGCTTTTGTTTTCTGCTATGCGTTGTGTGAATTGTTATTTAAGCAGTTGAATGATTACTTTTCATTCAATGTACTAGTAATTCATTGCTTGTAAATTCTGTTAATAATTCACCATCTCTATCCCAAGGCCTCCAAGTGGTTATGGCCTCGATTCATATCAAACATCACACTCGAGCCTAAGTGTTACGCTATCGGATTCAGCGGTTTTTTGAATGACTGTGCTTTTTCCCCAAGCATTGAGGCAAGGCTAGAGGTCGGATGGTCGAATTCCATCCTTAGCATGTTTATACTTGTCCAGTCGGTTTAAAGCTAGAGTTTTATGGAATAGAGAACGGTCGAAATTCACTCATCTATTCATTCATTATTATATCCACACTCTGGGGATAAGGTTTAGTTGATGGGTGGTCGGTTCACACCTAGCTTATGTTTATACTCCAATCCACAATCTAGGGACTCAGAGTTATCTCGCGGGCAGTCGGTCTCCACCTGATTTATGTTTGTACTCCAATCCGCACTCTGGAAACTCGGAGTTGTTTCGTGGGCAGTCGGTCTCCATATGATTTATATTTATACTCCAGCCAGCACTCTAGGGACTTGGAGTTGTTTCGAAGTATAGTTAGGTCACACTCTTTTTGAGTTGATTAATTTGCCCTCCAGAATTTAGGGTTTTGATTTAGCAAGCGATCGGTTAAATCTTGGTCGCTTTGATTTTTGTCTTAGTCCCACAGTCCAGGTAGGGATTCTTCAATCTCTAGATTGTCGGCCACATTCGTTCCTTATTGCGTATTCCATTCTTCGAATTGTGAATGGGAATTATTAAACAAACTAGTTGACTGAGCTCATCTTGTTTGGTCCTAGCGGGAGTTAGCACGATTGATCGATTCCAAACTCTAGGTCCTGTTCATAGACATCGATAACAATCAGTTCGCTATGTAATTATCAATGCAATAGTAAATATAAGCAAAAAGGAAGCCTGCAAATTTATTCATTAAATGGAAAGGAACAACATAAAATGTCCAGTTACATATTCGGAAAATCAAATGCTAAAGCAAATTCTAAAAATAAATATAATTGAAATGTAAAGGTAATAAGCTAAGTGAAATAGCATCGTAAATGTTTGCTATTCCATACTCTTGGAAGTGTAATGCCATCGACAGTCGCTAGCTCGAAAGTTCCTTCTCCAAGCCTTTGTTCAATGACATATGGCCCTTCGGCAAATCAGATTCATGCATGACGGGGTAGGAAAAACCCGTTTTAGGATGAGATCGTCAATTTCAAAGGTTCTTGCGTGAACTTTAGTGTTGTAATACCGGGCAACTCGATGTCGATGTGTGGCTTCCTCAAACTTCTCATCTGTAAAGTCTAGAGTTTCCAAAAGGAAATCTTGATTTATTTTGGGATCGTTGCAAGTCACTCGATGAGAAGGGACTTCGTGCTCAACAGTAATAATGGCTTTTGAACCGTAAGCAAGGGCGAATGGAGTATGGCCAGTCGTGAATTTGTGAGTGGTACTGTAAGCCCAAAGTATCGTAGAGAATTCATCCACCCACTTGCCTCTAGCCTTCTCCAAACGCTTCTTCAGAATTGACTTTTGATGATTTTATTTATAACTTCAACATGTCCATTTTCCTAAGGGTGAGTGAGCTCTGCAAATCTCTTTTTAATGTGGTATCTTCAATAGAAGTCTTTAAACTTAGTACAATCGAATTGAGTCCCATTATCTATTACAATAGTCCATGGAAGACCAAAGCGACATATGATGTTTCGAACAATAAAGTTGATTACTTTCTTGCTCGTGATTGTTGCTAAAGGTTCCGCCTCGTCCGATTTGGTAAAGTAATCAACTGCCACAATAGCATACTTTTACGCCATCTTTAAGGATCAGTAATGAACAGATAATATCTATACCCCACACGATGAATGGCGATGAACCGACCATTTGCGTGATTTCTGTTGGTAGAGCTCTAAGGAGTTTTGCATATATCTGGCATTTGTCACATCGCCTTACATAATCAGCTATATCTCGATATACGGTTGGCCAATAATACCCATAATGGAATATCTTATTTGCCAGAGTTTTCCCTCCAGTGTGATCGCCACATTCTCCTTCATGAACTTCTTTTGAAACACGTTTTATCCCATCATGAGCGATACACTGGAGTAGAAGGATTGAGAAACCTCTTCAATACATGACTCCTTCTTGCATATTATGAAGCTTTGCGAAGGGCCCATCGTTTTTCATTTCTTTTATCAGGCAGGACCCCGTGCAATAAATAGTCTTCAATTGGAGTCATCCAAGATTCCCTTTCAGATTCTGCCTCCAGTCTAGATCAATTTCCATCATGTTTATACTTGGGGTATCCAATACTTTGATCGTCACCAAACCCATCTACTGTGCATCGTCGATACTGGCGAAATTGGCCAATGAATCAGCCTCTCTATTTTGATCGCGTGGAATATGTGAAATGTTATAGTATTCAAACTCTGTCAACAACTCCTAAACATGGTAAGATAAAAGGCAAGCCGTTGTCCCTTAGCCTGATAGTCTCCTCTAACCTAATACACCACCAGTTGCGAATCACAAAAGATTTCAAGAGATTTAACTCAAATTCTATAGCGAGTTTAAGTCTAGAAATTAAAGCATACTCAGCCTCATTGTTTGCTGCTGGGAAATCAAGCTTCAAAGCATAACTAATCAACCGGTTTTAAGGAGTCACAAGCATAATCCTAGCACCAAAACAATGATCATTTGATGCTCATCAACATATAACTTCCATTGTATAGTCCGTTAGTCTTTGAGATGATGGTTTTGATGACAACAACCTTAGAATAAGATTATAAAATATAAATACTAACATTATAGTTTAGAAATATATTTATTTGCAGGATTTAACCATGCTGGTACCAAGAATGAAGACTGTACAGTAGAGAGATTCAAGATATCAAGATTGAAGACTCATGAGTATTAAGAATATCAAGATTACCAAGAGTTCAAGATTTCAAGAATAAGTAATTTAATTAGGAATTTTGTTGAAACTCCTAGAAAAGCACTGACATCTTTAAATCCAATTTATTCGTGGAATGGAATCCATTTCGAGCCTGTTAAAGGGATGGAACCCTAAGTAGGATGGAACCTACGAAAAACCTAGTGGAACATTGCTTTGTATCTGCTAACTTTTATTCAAAATGTTTTTACAAAATTATATCTTGTTTTCAAAATGTTTTCAAAACCTTCCTTTTAAAAGAATCAAAAACATCTATCCGGAATTTAAATACTTTTAGCCTCAAAATAATCTTTAGTTTTAAACTATCTTTTAATAATAATATATTTAACTTTTAATATTTATACTTAGATTTAAATACAAAATTATAGTAAAATTTTGTGTGTACCAAAATATTATTCTCTATATTTATTTATGTATTTTAACTATAGTTAAGTATATTTATAAAATTTTAAATTGTTTTTATATAAGATAAAAGTTATTTTCAAAGAAAAACAAAACACCAAAGTTTCCTTTGGCATGTCGACATACCCAAGATACCCATGTCGACATAGTCGCAGTTGGTTCCAAAATTTAAATTTTAAAAGAAGTGTCTATTCGTCATATCCTTTTACGAATGGACATGGTTGTTGTCTGTTTATAAATAGAGGCTGTTTTCAACGAATTTCATATCATATTTTTCTGGTTTTCACTCCTCTCCTTCTTCCACATTTCTTTATACATATTCTTACCATTACTCTGCTGAAATCAACATTGAATCTAACTAGATCATTTCTGGTTTGATTCTCGATCGCTATCTCAACAAGATCCTCAGTGCTATTTAGAGTTATAGACTTCTTTGTAATCAATTTAGCGAGAAAAGGTGTGATTGTAGCCTTAGAAATCAATCAAGTGAAAAACGGCATGATTGTAGCCTTGGAAATCAATTGGGTGAACTTGTTTCCCGTGAAATCAAGTATCTCTATCCAGAGGATTTTGAATCTGGAAAGGTGTACCTCGTGGCCTTGAAATCGAGGGTGTAATTGTAAAAATTGCTTATGAAAGGAAATTCGTACTTGTGTAAAGGACTGGATGTACAGTAACTCCAAACCAGTATAAAATCCGGTGTGTTCTTTCCTTTATTGCATTTACTTTATTTCTGCATCTGTGTTTGATTATGTGATCATATCTGTGTCCGAATATTGCATACAGTTGTGTCCAAATTAACAAAAACTCGAAAAGATTTAGTAATTCTTTTAAACACTATTCACCCCCTCTAGTGTTAAAGATCCGTATTCCATATTTCTCACATTTGGTATCAGAGCAAGGTTTTCAAAGTTTTCATAATCTGAATTTTGAAAAAATTTCAAAATGGCTACCAATACTGGTACTGTTAACACTAACAACACTAGTTCTATTATCTCTGTCATTAGTTCATTTGTAGAAGGCCAGTCTACTGTCATACCACCACTATTTAATGGCAGTAACTATGCATATTGGGCATGTAGGATGAAAATATATTTACAATCTGTAGGATTAGACATTTGGAATATCACACAAATTGAATATTCTGAACCCACGACTGATTTTGCACAGTGGACCGCTGAGCAAAAGAATGTTGCACAAAATAATTCTAAAGCAATGAATATTCCATTTTATTCACTTGATAGGAATGAATTTAATATAGTGTCAGTTTGTAAGTCTGCATATGAAATCTAGAAAACTTTGCAAGTTACTCACGAAGGAACAAGCAAAGTTAAACAGACCAAAATTTCCATGCTCACAAATCAGTTTCAATTATTTAAAATGAATTCTATCATATATGTATAGTAGATTTCAAGATATTGTGCATTCTCTAATATCCTTGGAAAAGGAATTTTTGGAAGAAGATCAAGCCAGAAAAAATCTTAAATTCTCTTACTCCAGAATAGGATCAAAAGACACTTGCGATCGAAGAGGATAATGACATCAGTACCTTAATGATAGAAGAATTAATTGAAAATCTAATGTCGTTTAAAGTCCAAATGATGGGGAGAAGTGAAAGCAAAGCATCTGAAAAGAAATCAATGGAATTCAATGCATTGACCGAGGGATCAGACTCAAACAGCGATAATGATGAAGAGATAGCCTTTATGACCAAGAATTTTTGGAAATTCCTGAAATGCTGAAAGATGAAAAATCTCAAGAGAAACAACTATAAGAACTCTGGAAATCAGAATGTAGTGCCAAAAAATATCAAATGTTTCAACTGTGACGAACCAGGCCATATCAAAAGAGACTGTCTGTATCCAGATAGGCAAAATCTTCCTCTAAACAATGATTTCATAAAGAAACGAAAACGTGCATTTACTGCTACTCTAGATGACTCAGACTCGTTCTCAAGCGATGATGATTAAAAGACAGATAATTCAAATATGTGTTTCACAGCAGTTCACGACTCCGATTGAATTCAGAGAAACTGACTTAGAAAAAGGTACACATTTACAATACAATTGGTTGAAATTGCATGCTTAGAATTGGTTGCTTGATTGATTGATTTTGAATTGGTGTGTTGTTTGAATTTTAAAATTTTATTTTTTACTATTATTTTATTATTGTTGTTGTTGTTTTATATTTTTTATTTTAATAGTATTATAATATTTTATAGAATATACTATAATTTCAGAATTATTCCAGATATATATATATACGTTAAAAATAATAAGTATATATATTAGAATACTTAGGAAAAATAAATCATAGAAATTCAAAGACACATGTCAACATGGTCCCCACCATGATGTCGACATGGGTACAGAATTTGCAATTCAAAATTTGAATTCAAATGGTTGAATTTCCCTCCACCTTTTCACTTCATTCAATTCTCTGAGAAGGCATCTTTTGACCAGAGAACATGTCCTTTGAGAATCTATTTATTAACTATCTTTTATCACATCTTTTCACTCACAATTTCAAATTCAAACTCTCTCTTCAAAACTTCAAGCTCTCTACTCTCTACTCTAATGGCTTCTTCATGCAACCGCTCTACCATGAGAATTTCCAGAAAGATAAAAGAGCAACTCTATAATGATCCGGACATATATCAACTATGCTAACTATGGAAAAGTCCATCTCGGAAAGTTGCTTTATTTCAATATTTTTCTACTTATGAAATTGTTTTTTTGCAAACGATCATGTTCTTAGTCTTATTGATGCTTCTCAAAATGATTTTGTTTGCTATCCAAATCTTGTTAAAATTTTCTATGCAAATCTTAATCGTGGATTTTATAATGGAAACGATGATGAAATTTGGAGTAGTGTCAAAGGCACTAGAATTGTTTTGAATTGTGATCTTTTGGGTACCATTCTCAATTGCAAGAGTACAGGAATGGATCTTTCTAGTTTTAATATTGATGAAAATGATCGTGAGACATTTCATCACATTTTCGAAGGAAATGATGATTTTGAATTCAAAAATCGAAACTTTCGACCAAAAGCTAGAATTGTTAATCTTCTTTTACAACATACTTTGACCTAAGATCAAGGATTTTAACAATCCTACTTCAAAAGTTTGCAAAGCACTTTTTGCTATTTTAGGAAATTATGATGTTAATTGGGCACAAGTTATTTTGAAAGAACTTCGTCCCAAAAATCTTGAAATGGGTGAGAATACTTTGCATCATGGAATCTATCTCACTCGGATTTTTAACTATTTTGGAGTAGATTTCAGAGGAGAAGAATTTGTTTCAAGAAAGGTTTTAAATCATTCCAATATTTTTCTTATGAAAATTCCATTTGTTTTTCAACGTTATGAGACTCTTTCCGAAAAGGAAGAGCGTTTGGCTCATGAGGAGATGGAAGAGGAGGAAGAGGAAGAAGAAGAAGGGGATGAAATGGAAATAGAAGAAGAAGAAGAAGGTGAAACATTTTTGGAAAGCACTGACTATCCTCCTAATCCAACCAACAAAACCCTTCTCAAAAATGAAAATACCATTGTCAAGAATCAATGGATTCTTAAAAGATCCATTAGTAAGAAGTTGGATAAAATTTCATTCAAGATGAACAAGTTTATCTCCAAAGTCAGCAAGAAGCTTGGATTATCTTCATCTTCATCATCCTCTAACTAGTTTACCTTTTCATGTCTTGTTGTATTAGCTTTAGTTTGTTTTGATTTGAATGTTCATATAGTTCTTTATGATTAATCATTGAATCATTCTATTATGCAATGAAATTGAATTCCTTCTCTATTATCTAGCTTATCTTATCTCCTGAATAAATGTTAGTATATTATATATATATATATACATACATACATACATACATATATATATATATATACATACACACACACACACAATTATTCACAAAATCAAAATAAGTCACCAAAATTCACTAGACCATGTTGACATCCCCACCTTGACTATGCCGACATATACTGGTCAGAAATGACATTTCATTTTGAATTTGAAATTTGAATAACTACCTTATGTCTATTCATTTCAAACGAATTTCTACACCTATAAATACATATTTCTTCCATAATTCATCGCTCAATATTATTTCTTATCTACTTTGTCTCTCATTCTTCTCACGAACTAAAATATGGCCAATCCAATTCATAATTTATCCGAGAATCTTAAAGAGACTCTTAATTCTTTCAAGAATATTCTTTCGTTCATTCTTCGTAACCAGCGACACTTAGAGTTGAGTCAAATGCAGATGAACAAGGAGCAAGAAAGGCATTTTGATGCAATACGATGGATGATTTCCTCCCTGCAAAAGGATGATAACGAAGCACATCCTCCAGTCTCTCTCACCAATGATAATGAAAATTGGGATGCCATTAAAGCAGACCCTATATTTAGAGAAGAAGGATCGGTGGAAGTTCCTCGTAATGTTTGATTTGATTGCTTTGTTTGATTTGAATTATTTGCTTTGATTGATTTGATTTGATTTGGTTTGGATTGATATTTGGTGTGCAAAACATGTAAAAATATGCGTTGATATTAATATGATCTTTAATTAATTATCATGTCTATTAGTATAATTATCTCTTAATCTATCTATTATATACTCCATTGTATAGTTTATTAATGCAGGTACTTTAGTCCAAGAATGAGGGGGAGTTATATAGTTTGGAGATTATATAGATTCGAGTTAATTTTTATTGATGACAAAGGGGGAGAAGTATAAAATAGGATAGTTGACATAGATTAAAGGGGAGTTATTAGTTTTAGGGGGAGTTATTAGGATAGATGTAAAATTTTATAAACAACGACTGTCATCATCAAAAAGGGGGAGATTGTTAGTCCTTGAGATGATGGTTTTGATGACAGCAACCTTAGAATATGATTATAAAATGTAAATACTAACATTATAGTTTAGAAATATATGTATATGCAGGATTTAACCATGCAGGTACCAAGATTAAAGACTGTACAGTATAGAGATTCAAGACATCAAGACTGAAGACCCATGAATATCAATAATATCAAGATTATCAAGATTTCAAGAATAAGTAATTTAATTAGGAATTTTTTTAAACTCCTAGAAAAGCACTGGCATCTTAAAATCCAATTTATTCGTGGAATGGAATCCACTTCGAGCCTGTTAAAGGGATGAAACCTTAAGTAGGGTGGAACCTACAAAAAATCTAGTGGAACATTGTTTTGTATCCGCTAACTTTTATTCAAAATGTTTTTACAAAATTATATCTTATTTTCAAAATGTTTTCAAAACCTTCCTTTTAAAAGAGTCAAAAACATCTATCCAGAATTTAAATACTTTTAGCCTCAAAATAATCTTTAGTTTTAAAATATCTTTTAATAATAATATATTTAACTTTTAATATTTCTACTTAGATTTAAATATAAAATTTTAGTAAAATTTTATATACACCAAAATATTATTCTCTATATTATTTATGTATTAAGTATATTTATAAAAATTTTGAATAGTTTTCATATAAGATAAAGGTTATTTTAAAAAAAACACCAAAATTTCCTTTGGCATGTCGACATACCCAAGATACCCATGTCGACATAGTGGCAGTTGGTTTCAAAATTTAAATTTCAAAAGAAGTGTCTATTCGTCATATCCTTTCATAAATGGACATAGCTGTTATTCTTCTATGAATAGGGGCTATTTTCAATGAATTTCATATCATATTTTTCTGGTTTTCACTCCTTTTCTTCTTCTTCCACATTTCTTTATACATATTCTTACCATTACTCTGCTGAAATCAACATTGAATCTAACTAGATCATATCTGGTTTGATTCTCTATCACTATCTCAACAAGATCCTTAGTGCTATTCAGAGTTATAGACTTCTTTGTAATCACTTTAGCGAGAAAATGTGTGATTGTAGCCTGGGAAATCAATCAAGTGAGAAAAGGTGTGATTGTAGCCCTAGAAATCAATTGGGTGAACTTGTTGCCCGTGAAATCAAGTATCTCTAACCAGAGGATTGTGAATCTGGAGAGGTGTACCTCGTGGCCTTGAAATCGAGGGTGTAATTGTAAAAATTACTTTTGAAAGGAAATCCGTACTTGTGTACGGGACTGGATGTAGGGTAACTCCGAACCAGTATAAAATCCGGTGTGTTCTTTCCTTTATTGCTTTTACTTTATTTCTGCATTTTTGTTTGATTATGTGGTCATATCTGTGTCTGAATATTGCATACAGTTGTGTTCAAATTAACAAAAAATCTAAAAGATTTAGTAATTCTTTTAAACACTATTCACCCTTCCCCCTCTAGTGTTAATCCTAGCCATAAGATCCGTATTCCACATTTCTCACACGGTAGGGATTTCACTTCCTTCTGGAAGATCATCCTGCACGGTAAACTCTGCTATAAAGTCCGCCAAAAGTTCCTGGATAGCTCTTCGAGGGAGATAAGTAATGTCGAATTGGATGAGCTCAATGTTTCTCCCAGACATCTCAGGTCCCTATAAGACCTGTCATAATAGCTAGTCGATGTAAATACTGATCGAATGTGCCTGAAAATGCGGACGAAGCTTCCGTGATGCAATTAGCAAGTAGTACGCCAATTTCTCTGTTTTTGGATAATTCCTTTCTACTCCTATCAATCATTTACTGACGTAATACACTAGTCTATGGATCTGATTCTCCCCATGAACCAAGGCAGCACTTATAGCGTGTGTTGATATAGCCAAATAAATGAACAACTCCTCATGATCTATTGGCTTTGACAAGGTGGGGGGGTCTCTCTAAATGATTCATCGAAGCTTGGAACGAGTCTTTACAATCCTGGATCTATTTGAAGTTTCTTTTTCCCTTCCTATCAAATCAAAGAAAGGAATGCACTTGTCGGTATCTTTAGAGATAAATCGACTTAAAGCGGCAACCTTCCCACTCAGACTCTGCACTTGTTTAATGGTTCTTGGTGCCTGGATATCATTGATAGCCTGAATCTTCTCTGGATTAGCCTCCATTCCATGAGCATTGAAGTGAAGCCCAAGAACTTTCCTGATGCAACATCAAATGATCATTTCAAAGGATTGATTTTCATCTTGTATTATCGGAGGATGTCAAACATTTATGCCAAGTCTCTGGTGTTCGCTTGATCGTCGTGACTTTACGAGCATATCATCCACATACACTTCCATTGTCTTTCCAATTTGATCCCTAAATATCCTCTTAACCAAGCACTGATAGGTTACTCCGACATTCTTCAATCCAAACCGCATTACTACGTAACAATACAACCCAACATCTGTAACAAAAGTGGTGTGCTCCTGGTCGGGGAGATGCATCGGTATTTGGTTATATCCCAAATACCATTCATAAATGATAACAATTCATGTCCTGTAGTTGAATCAACTAGCTGATCAATCCTTGGAAGGGGAAAATTATCTTTTGGACATGCTTTGTTCAGATCTGAATAATCAATGCATGTTCTCGATTTTCCATTGGCCTTCTTCACAAGTACGGTATTAGATACCCATTCAGGATAGAGGGCATCGCGAATAAACTCGTTGACTTTTAGTTTATCCACCTCCTCTTTAAGAGTGGGAGAACTCTCTAAATCCTTGCCTCGTATTTTTTGCTTAACCGAAACATACTTCGAATCAATATTCTATGCATAGGTTTTAATGGCAGGCGAGATTCCACACATGTCAGAGTGAGTCCAAGCGAATACATCTAGATTCACTCGGAGAAAACCAGCAAGTTCTTTTATCATCATGGGGCTGAGCTGTGACCCAATCTTCAAGACTCTTGATGGGTCGTCGTGGCTGACCATGATATCAATCATCGGCTTAGCCAGTGTAGCCTTAGTCTCTTTGGGCTTCTCTTCATTGTCTCTTGGGATCTATATCTTTAACGAACCGATAGTGGCGCCGAGCCAATGCCCAAACACTATTTGTCAATCTTCAGTGGTTTGGATATAGATAGCTTTGTCCATACCGTTTCTCTTCTCCTTACGCTGAGCTTCCTTCAATTTAGCTACACAACAGCCACGTCTAGTCGCCTGATCGCCATGAAAAACACCTACACGATTATCCACTGAAAACTTCAGAGTTAAATACCATGACACAAGAGCTGCTCAGAATTCAACCAGGGTCAGTCGGTCCATAAAAACATTTTACGGAGAGTCAACATCCAAAAAAATAAATGGTAAGATTCGCACTCTCCTTCGTTCACCTTCTCCCAATTCGACAGGTAATTCCACATATCCTATAGCCTTAGTTGCAACGCCATTAAAACCATAAATACAAGCTTTAGATGGTTTTAAGTCTTTGGCCTCCATTCTTATCTGACCATTAGCATTTTTGAAGATTATATTCACCGAACTTCCACAATCAATCAAAATCCTTCTTACTAACATAGGACCAATCATAGCTAAAATGACCATCGGGTCAATTGTTGGTGCCTCTACTTTGTTTGCACCCCTGTTTCTAAACATAATATCATCCGCCATGGTGCGCTGCTATTTTGTCGGAGTTACATTTCCGTATTCGAAGACCATTCAAAATCTACATGTCTTATCGCACTATCATAACACTTCATCTCTTGCCAGCTCCTATCCGTAGGGTGCGGTCCCTAACTATCGTATTTATCATCAATCTTCCACCGGTCTGTGTAGGCTCCTCAGCCCTACATGGAGCTTGTCCTCGATTGGGATCGGATGTCCCCTCTCCGCTATCCTATGGAGTTTTCACAAATTTTTGTAGCTTCTTTTCCCGAAACAACTTTTCTATAACATCCTGGAGATGCCTACATTTATTTGTATTATGCCCATAACATTCATGAAACCGACAATATTTCCAGGTCTATTTCGTTTTGTTTGACAATTCTTTTGGTGGCAGTTTCCTGTACTGCATGGTATTGCAAGTGGATAGATAAATGTTCTCTAGGGACGTGTTTAGTGGCGTGTAATTGTCATACATTAGAATCCTAGGCTTTATTCTCCCAAAATCACTCTTCTGCCCTCAATTCATGTCCCCGTCTTTCTTTTGTTGATTCGGTTTATTCTGAACATTCACTATAACTTTCCCGGAACTATCATCAGACTATTTTATTGCAATATTACTCTGTATTGCTTATCCACTCGATCCTGTAAAGTTATTTCTTCTGTAGGATCTGGCCTCCTCCTTCCTAAAAAATTGAGCTACTTTTGAATAGAAGCGCTCCAACATGGTAGGCGGTTTTCCAGCCAACCAATCACCAAACTTGGATTTCGGATCAATCCCTCTCGTCACGGTCATAAGTATAGCATGATCATTTTGGTTACTAACCTCTATGGCGACTGTATGAAATCTCTTCAAGTAATCTTTAAACGACTCCCCTAGGGCTTGGATCATGCTGGAAAGGTACGTCACATATTTAGGACGAGTAGCGTGCATTCGGAATTGCTCTACAAATTTGGTTGCCACCTCATCGAATCTCGAAATTGACCGTAGAGGCAGAGCCACATCGTTGCTATCCCAAAAAGGGTTATGGGAAAAAATCTCCACTTGGTTGAATTGTAAGCTCTCGAGGAATCCATCAGCTATTCGTATCCCATAATATGCTGCCTAGGGTCGGTTTTTCCCTCGTAAGCAGGCATTGATGGCATAGTGAACCTTCATGGTTATTCCGCATGTATAACGTTGTTAGTAAACAGGTATGGCTTCTCGAGATTCCCCGGTCATCATTAGTCAAGCCTTGGTTCTCTCTCACCAACTGTCTGACCATTACTGATAAGTCCGGTATCTGGATGGGTGGTGCCAAGCGGTGGTCGTGCCTCACCTCACGTGAATGGTCCGGTCGATGTCTACGAGCCATTTCACGCCTTCTTGATTCACCATCTATTGATGTGAATCTTGAACATTTATCTTGTTGTCATTTCAGTGGGGTACCTGGTCAACATTTGATCGAACTCCAGCATCCAAGCTTCCAGGAAGAAATCTAGCACGATTACCTAAGTGTGGTGAGGGAATCCCTTCTCTAGAGGAGGGATCGGTACCGATCCCAAGGGAAGGGTCGACAGCGATCGGTCTTGGAAGACCATATTGGTCTGCCAAGCTTGGTCTACCAAGCAGCGCTTCGATGTTTCTGCATGATCTCCTTTAAGCCTGTGATGTCTAAGCCTCTGGCACTCATCCGATGAGCTTGAACTTTCCAATGCCGAGTAAGGAGTGTGATCCCTTCTGGCATTCCCATATTGTTGTTGACTAATCTGGTTCATCAAGCTAATATTAGTCTGAATCTGCTCATTTAGTTGTCGTCGTCTTCCCATCAACTCTCACATTAGATTATGAAATTCAACCCAGGTTATAGAATCAATAGGGTTTTAAACTTCGACCCGATCAACATTCGGATTTGCAGGTTGTTTGCTTAGGCCTCCTTGTTGAATCCTAGCAGTCTCATTTCCATCAACAATTTAAGAAGCAGATCTGGTATGTCTTACCATTATCAGTCTCCTTGTTTAGATTTTTGCAAATCTAAGAATAGTAAATGACTTTATGATGATAGTTATGGATCTCTTTCGAGGGATTTTCCCAATCCAATAGCAACAAAGGGGATCCTAACAGGCTGAGAAACAGTTTCTCAGTGAAAGCACCAAAATATTTGCAACTAAATCGATCACAAACACCCAAGAAAAGATTTATGTAGAGAAGTAAATGACGAAAGTAAAATTAAAACAGAGGAATAGAATAAACTAACAAGCAAATCAAAGCAATAACCAAGAACACGAGAATTTATAGCGGTTCAGCATTGTATGTCTAGGTCTACTTTGAAGATTATCATTATTGATTCACGAATAGTTTGATTACAGCAGCAAACAGCAAGAAATAAGGAGAAAACTTGATTACAACAAAAACAAATGTAACTGATAGCGTAAAGATCATCAGAATGGCCTCTAGGCCAGTATTTATAAATGAAGGGGACCACCAATCTCTCTGAAACTTTGGGCATAGGACCTTCTAATCCATATGTGCCCACCAGATGGGTCACTAGGCTCAAATCCCAATGAATAAGGATCGGTACCGAACCCTTCATTGGTCGGTTCTGGGGCAGCGATTCCTGTGGTGGCTTTCTCATACTTAGATATGTTGACTCTTCAAATATCATGTTTATTGGACTAGTGGAGATCATGCAACTGATGGATCTTCAATTTGACACCACTTGCAAGTTACCTTCTACCGAACCCTCCAAATGGATTATGCCAATCCTTCAACCTTCAGCCATTTCGATATGTGATCCCTAGGGTACGATCCTTAGGGTCTATAAACCTTGCTCTCCAAATTCCATTTGCTTTGGACTGTGGGATCTCAAGATATTGATTGCTGAATGCTAGAATGCACTTGGTTTATAGCATGTGCCGATCCCTCCTTAGTTTACTCAGATATGCCGACCCATTACTAACTATCAATCTTTGCTGACCCTTCTTATGCTTTGCCGATCCACACACCTCTATTCATGTCAATCCCTCAATTGCTTCATTCATGCTGATCCCTGGAGTTCCATCATGCCAAGTCGATCCCTGGAGTTCCACAATGCCATGCTGATCCCTCTGATACTACTAAGCTATGCCGATACCTTGCTTGTCCAAGCTAATTTTCATATTTCTATCATCATGCATCGTCTATCTACCAACACCGTTCAATCATGGCTTCATATAACCATCTGAACTCTACTTTTGGGTCCTACGGCTATTGCTCCATGGTTAACATTCTTAATAACAGACGACTCTATCTTGCGCAATCAGTTTGATACAGTCGGGTCAGGATACCGGGTAACAATAAACTATCATTTATAACCTTAAAATAACCTTTATTATCCTGGAAGATAATAATTAATTTAAAATATCTCGATTAACTTAAAACATTGTTAATCATCTCGAAAGATAATTGATATAACTCTTCTATAAAATTAAAACTGATAATTAATCAAATTTATATTCTTTTTATAATTTAATACAACATTAATTATCCTAAAAGACAGTAAATCAAATTTATATTCTTTTACAAATTTTAAATAACATTAATTATCCCGAAAGATGGTTAATCAAGTTTATAGTCTTCTTATCAATTTAAAACAATAATAATTATTCTAAAAGATAACTAATCAAATTTATAATCTTTTTATAAATTTAAAACAACATTAATTGTCCCAAAAGATGGTTAATCAAATTTATAACTCCTTCGATAAATTTTAAACAACACTTAAGCTTTATTTCAAAATTCTTAAAAATACTTGAAAATATAATTTAAACAACTTTCAAAGTACAAAAGCGCAACGAAATACTTATTTGGTAAAAATACAAGCATAATTTCAACACACACAAAGGTTTAAAGAGATGATATTTCATAACTTACGGTATAACGATAATCGCTAAAACAACACTTGCACAAATTAAATGGTATGTCATAAATATTTCAGCCAAACATTAGTATAAGCAATATATGAATATAAGTAAGTCAATATTGGTGAGGAACCCTTTAGGGTCTCTCTATAAAAGTCTCACGTAAATCACACATATGTAGATGTATTTTAAAGTGTTCCATAGCGACCTATTCACTATGTGCACACTTCGACTTTCCTCTTCTTTTTGGTTCCTACATCACAATGGTTGTTTGTGCCATCTGCATCCAAGATGGAATCAAATCCAAATAAAAAATCAACCAAAAATATATAAATTATAATATAAGCATTCACAATATCGATATCAACACAGATATCATCTAGTTTATTTAGAGTGAGTAAAATAACTAAAATTCTAATTGATGCTTTCGCGTTTCGGTTTGATCTAAAATCGAATGGCATTCGATTTTAGCTTAGAATTATACTAGCTCAAAATTCAAATAATCTAACTCCAATGTGTGAATAACATTAATACGAGTCTAAGCAAATGACCGCATCCAAATCCGACTTTGTATGAGATAGTTATTGAGTTTATAAGATTTTGAATTAATTAAATTAATTAATAACTTAATTAAAAAACAAATCACTTAATTAACTGTTAAACCTTCTTTCCTAAATTATTAATTCCCTGTGCACGTTGATATGCACGCAGCATCCAAAACACTGCACTACATTCCTCCATCGCACAAGCTCCGATCAACGAAACAACACACCGCTACCACCATCGACTTTCTCTTCGTGACCTCTCTACATCCATCACCACCATCTCTAACTCGACTAAACATAGCAAAATGTGACCGAACCCAGCTCCCCTCGACCGCGTTCACCCGTGGTGAATCGAGCTCTACCAAATCGCCACCACTCGTGCTCCTTGCCAAGAGAAACTCAATAAAACCATCGACAATGCCTAACTCCACATATACCTCTCAAAAACTGGAACCCTATTTCCCCTCCAAAATGTTGATCTCGACTAAACACGATCGTACACCACAAAATGGGTATGGATTTGAAGCACACACTTACACGAAGTCAATGGATTAAATGATTTTTGATTTTTTGATTATAGCTCAAGGTTTTAATTTTTATTGATAGCCAATTATTATTTTCTTTTTTACAGACAAAAGGAAAAGAAAAGAAATGAGATAGAGGAAGACTAACAAAAATAGGTTAAGGGTTGAAGTTATTAAATTTACAATTTTCGGCACTTCGCCACATAGCATCTCATTTGCATACGAACCTCAAACAACAAAAACAAAAATAAGATCGTACACAGCAATGCAACACGATCAAAAAACAATAATAAAATACATAGGTTATCTCATTCTATGAAATTTCAAAATATCATCATTTGCCGAAATATACGTCAAACTAAAATTTAAATATTTTTCAAATCAAAACCTTATGGAAAAATCCTATAAATTCATTTAAAAATGCGTCATTAAAAATCAAGTCGTTTTATTAACAATTAATTTTCTTGTTATTTATATGAGTTACTTATTATTGTGAATAAATTTATAAAATGAGTTTACCATTATTATTTATTAATTAAAAGGAGTTAAATATGGTTATTAAATCCATTTAATTAATATTTAATTCACAATTCAAATATTTAAATAATCCTTATATTTGAATATATGTTATTTATATTTTTTTGAAATGTTACATTACATGTTAACCTAATTCGCAATAGTAGCAATGAAAAAATACAATACACCATCATAACTATTACTGGTGTTTGTTCCAATATGTAGATGTTTAATCACCACAAAATTACACATCATATTTTTATAGAGTATATGCATATAGAAGTCTGCATTCTCAAAGCTAGACTTTATCACTTAGCAAATAATCATAGCAACAATATGCCTTTTGGAAGTGATTTCAAAATCCAAAATGCCTAAATTGCACATACACTCTCAACCTACTCATGATAAACATAAGTTGGTAAAAATAAAATAACAAACGTGTTATACATCGCCTGGTGTGAGACAACATTTATCTAAAACGCAGTCAAATCTCTACCATTGATAAAGATAATTCAATGAATAGAATTTCCATGATGTCGTTTTGAAATTCCCAAAATGCCTTACATCAATCAATAGAATCTCATCATCATTTTGCAACCTCCACTAACATTCCCTTAACAACCACCCATCAACGGAATTTCACCGTCAGTTTACTTGAAATAAAAGTGATGTTGCTAGTAAAGCTTTTGAACTTATGGCATACATCTGCATATAAATTTTTTCTTAAATAAAAAAGAAAATACTTCAACCTATTAGATGCACGTACATACGGTTTATGCTACTATAAATAAATAAAACATTGATTCAAAGTTTCAGAACAAACTATTGAATTTTTTAGTATTGAATTTTTTAGGAGAAGATTGAATATGATGATTAATCAGTTTTATTGTTGATTTCTAATCCTACAAGCTCTTTGTACATGATTATCGATAACCTAATTCTATTAGTCGTTGCTTATTTTTTAATTATAATTCTACTAGCCATTGCTTATTTCCTAAAATATAATTTCTTAATTACACCCTAATTATAGGCTAAGTACCAAGTATAACTGACAGTTGTATAATGGATGCTAGCCTTCTATTTGTCTCCTGTTTATAGCCTACGATGAAATATTCTAAGGCTATCATTCTTATTTCTCCATGGTCTTTTATTTGTTTCCTATTTACAACCTATGATGAAATATTCTAAGTCTATCATTTCTATTCTTCTACACTCCTCCTCAAGTGGGGTTCGAATAAATTTATAGAACCCAACTTGTCGAGTATGTTCACATAGTTGGCCTATTGAGTGATTTTGTGAAAATATTTGGCAATTTCTCTTTGCTTCTGACAAATGCAGTTTCTCGTTCCTATTATTGTGCTTTTTCTCTAAAAAGGTGATAATTTACCTCTATATGTTTTTTCCTCTTGTGGAAGACTGGATTGGATGCAATATGTTATGCAACTTGATTATCATAATAGATTTGCATTATTCTTGTGTGCTCTATCTTCACGTCATTGAGTAATTGCCTAATCCAGATAAGCTCACTTGCTATGGATGTCATGGCTTAATATTCTACTTCTTCACTTGATCTCCCACTACATTCTGCTTCTTTCCTTTTCAAGTGACCAAGTTACCATCTACAAATATAGAAAACCCAGTTGTTGATTTTATGTCGCAACTTTCAGCCCAATCTACATCAGAAAAAATAACCACATTGTTAGAATTATTTTTCATCATCCAAATTCCTTGACCTGGAATGACTTTAAAGTATCTCAATATCCTATGAACTGCACTCAAGTGTCTAGCACATGGAGCATGCTTAAATTGACTTATGACACTAACTACAAAGGCAACGTCACATCTAGTTACTGTAAGGTAAATTAATTTGTCTACCATCCATTGATATTGTCCTACGTCAGATAATGTCTCACATTCTTCAATTTTTAGTTTAATATTCGTTTGCATAGGAGTATTAGCTAGTTTAGCTTCCAATTTAACAGTCTCTTTTAACAGATCAGGGATATATTTTCTTTAGGATTGAAATAATCCTTTACTTGAGTGGGCTATTTCTATTCCAAGAAAATATGAAAGTTTTCCAAGGTCTTTGATGCCAAATTCATTTTTCAAATATTGTTTAATCCTTTTAATTTCCTCATTATTATTTCTAGTAATGATAATGTCATCTACATAAACCAAAATAATAGCAGTGGTGTTTTATGAATGTTTGATGAACATAGATAAATCAGTGGTACATTTAAAAAAAAAAATCTTTAAAAGAGAAAAGCTTAGTTTGGCATACCTGCTCTTGGAGATTTCTTTAGACCATATTTTTTTTACACACCAGTCATGAGTTTGACTCACTTTTGTAGTCCAGAGGAAGAGTCATATACACTTCCTCTTCTAAATTTTCTTGAAAGAATGCACTTTTTTTACATTCATTTGAGACAAATCCCATTCCAAGTTGGTCACTACTGATAGCAAAATTCTAATTGTGTTCATTTTTAACACTGGTGCAGAAGTCTCTTGGTAGTCAATACCATAAGTTTAGGTAAATCTCTTAGCCACTAACCTAGCTTTGTATCGTTCAATTGTATTATCATTAGTGTATTTGATTTTGTATACCAATTTGTGACCTACGGGTTTTTTGTTTTTTGTTAAATTAATAATATCACATGTGCCATTTTTTAAGACTTGAAGTTCTTAGTTCATAGCCTTATGCCAAATTGGGCTTTGATTGACTTCACTAAAGTTGATTGGTTTCATTTGGTTAGTGATGGCTCAGTGTTTAGGAAATAACATATTATATGGAACAAAATCTTGTATTGGATACATCACCTATGGGGATACATATCCCTTAATTTGATGGGGGATCGAGTTTGTCTTGTAGTTCATCTTACGGAATTTTCTTCTTGAGTTGGTTCTTCACTTGACTCATTTATCTCTGCTTCTCTTCTGAAGGAATTAAACTTATTTCGCCAACTTGTTCTTCATTTGTATGCTCAACCTTTTCTTGATTTGTTTCTTCAAGAAACATGAAATTATTTGAAGACAATATGACTGGTCTACCAATTGTATTTTCTTATTCACTTGTTTGATAATATGGTTCGTTTTCAAAAAATGATACATCTCATGAGATATGAAGTTTATGATTTTTGGAACATAAGATTTATACCCCTTTTTTGGGATGAGTATCCTAAAAAATATGGCTTTAACAGCGTTTTTATCTAGCTTGTCATGTCTTTTTATATGTAAGAAACATGTACACCCAAAAACTCTTATGTGATCAATATCTATTTTCCTATTCTTAAGAATTTCTAGAGGACTCATGTTTTTAAGTGTGACACTTGGCAATCTACTTATGAGGTAAGTCATAGTTAGCATAGAATTTGACCAGTAAGAATTTGGAATGTTAGTTTGAAAATGAAGAGATCTAGTGACTTCTAGTAAATGTTGATTTTTCCTTTTTGAAACTTCATTTCGTTTAGGTGTATTAATACAAGTAGTTTGGTGTAAAATTCCCTTTTGTTTAAAAAATTCTATGAAATTTTTGTTTACATGTTCAATCCCATTATCAGATCGAGTTTTTTTTAATTTTTTCATTATTAATTTTCTATAAAATGGTAAAATTCTTGAAAACATGAGAAAAATTCTTTTCTTTTTAAAAGGTAAACCCAAGTAGTGCAAGAAAAATTATCCATAAATGTGATAAATATTTAAAATGATTATAAGAGCAATAGGGGTCGACCCTAAACATTAGAATGCATAAAATCAAAACATTTTCTGACTTGTTAATAGATAAATAAATTGACGATCTAGTTTGTTTTGAAAGCTTACAAACATATAATTTTTAAAATCTAATTTATAACAAAAAAGTTTATTCAAAATTTAATCCGATGGATGACCAAATCTTCAATGTAGCAACTTATCATGATCTACTAAATTTAATGGTATATGACATTTGTTGGTGTTTTTTTCAATATAATAAAGGTCATTTTTCAAACATCCCTCACTAATTTTCTTCCTGATTCTCGGCCCTAAAAGGCCACTTTATACGGTGAGAATATAACATTGCAATTTAGTTCATGGGTTATTTTACTAATTAATAATAAATATTAATTACAGTTTGGCAAATATAAAATATTTTTCACGTCTTTTATAAGAAAATTTGTTATACCAAAACCATGACTTTGAACTTTATTTCCATTAGCAATAGTTACATATTGAGGGTGTTTAATTTGTTTAACATTGGTTAATTTGTTCCATGTCATGTGATCAGTAGCGCCTACATCAATTCACCTTCTATTTGTATTTTGACACGTACTTATAATTTTAAAACTGTTGTTGACTTTGGGTGAGCTAAAAATTGTGTTAGAATATACAAAACCTGAATTTTATTGTTGTAATAAACTATTTAATTTAGGTAGCAGTTGATTCCATTGCACCATTTGAGCCATAGTAGATCCTATTGAAGTGCAGCTGTTATTTGGTTGAGTCCATTGAGCCGATTCAGATTTGTCCCCTTCTATCTCCATTCCTTTGCTAAAACCACCAAATTTATTCTCTCTTTTTACGCCGTCTCACTTACCTCCTCTATCGCCCTTCTCTCCGACTAGTCGGACGTGGGGATGGAGGAACCAGCAACCGTCGTGGTTGTGCCCAGCTTTCTTGTAGTGGTCACACAGTTAAGTGCTCGAAGCTCCCCTCCCTTTGGTCGTGTCCTTGAAACTAGGGTTAGAGTTTTTTATCCTAAATGCCTTGTTCTCTTGATTTTTCAATTGTCGAGGGTTCATGAGTGCTCGTCGAGATTGCTCTTACTCAATTCCTACCACTACATCATCAAAACTTGGCATCTCAACTAATGCCAAGACTTGAGACCTGATCGATTCATTGCATGGATAGAAAGCCCCCATGTAGGTAAAAATTAAGTCTTGTTCGAATTTTTTTTCGGGTGTCAATTAGGTCTGCTATTGGTGGGAGATAGACATTGAGCTCTTTCCATTTTGACATAATTTTGGTCATTAGTTTGTCATTACTTTGGATACTCTATTTAATTTGGGCAAGCACTTATTTAAGGCTAAAGACATGAGCAAAATTTTACCGACCATACCTTCTCTTAGCTTTGTCCCAAGCCTCCTATGATGTGCTAGAGTACATGAGTACATTTTAAATCTGGGGTTCCATTATAATGAGTAGCCATGACGTGATTAATTGATCGGTTGTCTCTCATTCTTCTATTCTTGCTTTCTCTTCGGGAGTTGGCTCAGTTGGCTTTGTTGCTTTAGGTTTTTCCCTTTTTCCAGTGACAAAGCTTAATTTCTCTTTGCCACTAAGACCAATTATTACTGATCAGGATCAGGGAATGTAATTTCTGTTGTCATTGAGTATGATAATTGTGAGTTTAGTGTTGTCGGTTCGAAACATGTTGAACTGAATGTAGTTCATTATTATCTTCAACTTTTGATATTATGACGGAACTTTTGAGACAGGATTTGACCTGCTCTGGTACCATATTGAATATTTGAGTATTGAATTTTTGAGAAGAAGATTGAATATGATGAATAATTAGTTGTATTGCTAATTTCTAGTTCTACAAACTCTATGTACATTATTATATATAGTCTAATTCTACTAGTTGTTGCTTATTTTCTAAATTATAATCACCTAATTACACTCTAATTACAGGCTAGTACCAGTATAGTTGACAGTTGTATAATGGATATTAGCCTTTTATTATTTCATGTTTACAACCTATGATGAAATATTCTGAGGCTATCATTCATATTTCTCCATAAAACCACAAAAATATTAAATATGATTTAGTATAAACTAAAATCTTTATTTACAATCTGTTAGGGTGGCTGATTGATATGGCGTAGAATAGTCATACTTGAGGTCATTCGAGTCCTTATGCCCACACAGTCCTTCACAATAAAATTCGATGCTCACCACTCCCTAGGTATTTATCTGTGTATTCAAGTGATACACCCTTAGAGATTAGGTAAGTTTCAAAAAAAATTACTCATGGTAACACGAAAGGTCATGTGCAACTTTAATGAACGAATTTATTAAATTCCCTCGCTTATTATGCTGCTTAGTGCACCTAGTCCAACAAATATGTATATGACTATTTCTTAGAGAAAATGTACATGTTTGCAATACCTTTTGAAAAAATAAATGTGTTTTAATAATAAAAGAAAATAGATAGTATTATTTAGAAAATATTAGTAAAATAAATAGAAACAAACAATATTAGTTTGTAAATATTGGTACATGAATGAATATAAATGTATTATCAAATAAAATAAGCACGTTATGCGAATATTTTCAAAATAAATTCAACAAATATTTGCAAAAATAATGGGTGCGGGCATATTTTTTGAAACAACAAACTCGTTTTCTTATCGCAAATATTTGTAGAAGAATACATAATTGATTCTACAAAATATTTACGGAACGAATTAATGTAAACATATTTTATTAAAGTAAAATTATGTATATGCAAACATTTGCAAAATAAACGTATAACTCTACATAAATTTGCAAAATAAATGCATAGTCCGACGAATGCATATAAATTGTGTAGAGAAGCAAAAGTGTTCAACGAATTGAAGTAACTCTAAAACATAGACGTACCTTTCGAAAAATTGTAAAATCATCACATTAAACTTTGTGCTGTCAAAAAAATTACTGTAAAATCATCGAAATAACTTGCTTGAGAGAAGAAGAAACCATTGGATTTACCTAAAAGAAATTAAAGCTTAAACTAAACATGAATAAAATCGATAGATTGCATAAACCAAATTTTTAGGGTTCATGGATGAGAAGAGCAGCATGTTAGAGTCAGCATATGAGAATATGTGCAAAATTGAGAAACGCAAATTACTTTGTAACCCATGCTGAGCAAAGTTTTCAAAGTAACATGCATGTCCGAATAGTTTAACGGAAGACAATGGATTTTTAGTGATTATGTTTGGTGTTAAAGGTGTGCCTAATATTAATTGTATTATATTCATGTTGACTTACGCCTAACCAGATCCACCCATATTCAAATATACATACATACATACATATTTGTGTGTGTAAAAGCAGGATTTGATGGCATGAGCTTTGTTTGTGCAAAGTAAAATAATTTGTACGCAGATCACGCTTGTCATAAGCGCAAAACAAAATGGTAATACAAATCAAAGACGTTCCATGCATAAGAGACAAAACAAAAATACAAATAAAACGTTCAGTGCATAATAATTATTAGAAATGATACATATGAGAATGAAAGATAAAAGCTACAACATAATTCGAAAGTTTATTTGTTAATTGTTGATACAGTAACATCAATTTGTATATTTAAAGACCATCATGAAGCTTATTATATAAGCATGCTATTACTAAATATTTGTATAATAATTCTTTTTCGATCTTAACACCAATGTCAATAGCAAAAGGTGTAACGTAGTTTGAAATGTTATCAAAGAGTATTTCAACGTGGCAATGCTAATCAGATTATTAACTTAATTGTTTAATTTATTAGACTTAGATTTGTAATTTGTAATTATTTATAAAATTTTAAAAGACAAACTAACTTAATAGGAATTGTTTATGAATGAGAATGAAAGTTACATCAATTTTTATCGTGAGCACTTTGGTATGTGTACAAAAAAGTAACTTGAAACATAATACATATTAATCAAAACAATCAAACTTTTGCACGTTGTGTTATTTTAAATTTCAGATTCATAAAAAAATTAGCAGAAAATCAATATGTAGTTTAAAGTGATTTAATGATATTGAATTCTGCTTCAAAAAATGTAAAACTACAAATATTTATGATTCTTCTTTTTTAAATATAGATTTCAATTACATATAAAAAATTGAATGTCACAAAAGAAATTAGTTTGTCCATAAACAAATTTATTTATGATTTGATAAAATTTTCTTTTATTTTTAAATATTCAAAAAGAGCATTTAATCAAAAAGTAAGTAGAAATTGTACAAAAATCAAAAAGCACATCCGATATAAATTTGCAATAACTTTGAATGGTCACCATTATTTAACTCAAAGTTCTTACGTTATACTCTAGAATGTTCCGGATTTTGTAACGTTTCTGTTGACTAGTGATCAACTCATCTTTCACTGAATGTGGTTCGATTGCGGATTCAGCAACGCCGGGAATGGTCTAAAAAGAGAATAATCGTTTTGAGCGCCTAACATGCTTGTCCAATTCAGAATGTATACTGATCAATAAGCACACTGAATCATACAGTCGCAAGAAGTCAAAAGATTTCAACGCGCGAGCTCCAAATATTATATTGGAATTCATACCCTCGTGGCGGCATGGATGTACATGATACTATTTGTGCACTATAACGTGTTGCATTAATAAAGAATCTGTCATTCTTTGAACTTATCATCGACCTACGTTCTTTCATAGGAAATCATTTTAATAATATATTTTAGTTTGACTTGATCTACACCTAAATGAAATTACACAGAGACCGCACACTTGTCTTACGACGTTACAGTTTACGATCAAATTTGTGTAGCACTTGAACACTGATTACACGTCAATTATTGTGCTAATCATTTAACTCTTCTTCCTCTTCGTTCGTAGTGCAAAATTGTGTGTTTTATATAGAAATTTAATTTTAAATTTCTCCTTCCTCTTCGCTCGAAGTGCAAAATTGTGTGTTTTATATAGAAATTAAGTTGAAGCAAACGAGTCTTAGGAATGTTTCGAAATCGCTTTAAAAATTGCCTTTGAAATTCTCTTATTATATAGAGTATATAATTTTTATACTAAAAATAATATATAATAATAATTTCAAAAGTTCATTTATTTGAAAAACATTTTTAAAACACATTATTATACCTGAGTATGAAATATAGAAAGAAATATCAAGAAAACATCGAAATAAAGGAAACTACACCAAGTATTTTCCGTTTAAAACAAGATGCTACTTAATGTTCGACGGCAGGTTTGAAGAGATTAACAGTGTCGAAATGACTTGAAATTTTGCAGGAACGTAGTTCAACATTTCTACTTCAATCTGCAAAAAGAATCGTTCAAAGCAAATATCATGGATCTATATATACGTGTAATGTCAGGCACTGCATAAGTTTTCACATGACGTGGGACTCTTATTAGTTATAATAAAGCTCCCTTTTATGGCACGTCTTTGATCATTTATTCGTATTCAATTTTACTGTGTATCTGAAATAAGCATACAGTTCTCATATCTTAAATAGGTATACAGTTCTCATTATCCACTCTACTGATGCATGTATTTGATTGTGCCAGGTAAACATGAATTAGGCTGAATTACGTATCCAACAGAGACGGATTAATTGGGCTGTCATAAATAATAGATGATAGTTTCTCCCGCATCTTCCAGTTTTCAACGTCAAATTAATGTCACTGAACATAACAAATTCTTTTCTATGGTTTCTTTTTTGACAAATTGAATTGTAACGTATGACTAACAACATACTATTAGAGTAGATCGACATTTTTAATACCCACGGTTAGAGCTGTAATTTTGATTTATAGAGTACTGAAGATATTCAATCATTTTTGCCCACTTGGGCTTCAGTTTCCTGTAAATAGTGCTCAGCGTCCAGTGCAGCCATGCATCCTGTAGAACAAAATCATGTAACAGAGCCTTTAATGTCACTTGGTGAAAATTTCAAACTTGTATCAAAATGCAGGGACAAAAAAACTGCGAATTTGTTCTGGGCTCCATGAATGAAATTAAGGCAAGTAAGTGCCATGCATGATATTGATAAACACGGCTTACAAGTCTACATCTCAGGATGAAAAATTCTTGTTTAATATTTCAAGTTTCAATCACTCATTAGTCTAATTACTGTATTCATTAATTATTATTATTATTATTTCAACTGCTTTGAACCAATTATCGCTACAAAGTACAAATTAGCAGTACTCGTTATCATAAAATGAAAATAAATATCAATCAGGCAAAAAACCACAAGTACAAATATAAGATTCTCTGAAGAAAACAATTGCTAAGTTGATTTGCTGATACTTCTGTATTTAGTAAATATAAACAGTATAGAGAGTTTATTCGTAAAATAAATATAAAAAGAACCTGATCCAGCTGCAGTTATAGCTTGACGATATTTCTTATCTCCTTCAAGGCTTGCATGTGTGGTTCCAGGCTTTGTAACTACATACCCATCTGCATCCAACTACGGTTGTCGGTTAGATATGGCTCACATTGTATTAGAGTGGATGCATGGGTTGGATTATGATAAAGCTCCACATCGTAGTTTCAACATTGTCGACCTAAAAAAATTTTGTGGCAGGTTCGTTCCCAATAGCAAATAACACGTCCGAAACCTTCATATCAGTTATTTCGCCATTTTAACACATCTGCAACTTTAACGCCCTCGAGCCCTCCGTCCTCTTTTCCATATGCTTTGACTACATTCCAATTCCATATTACTGCTATCTTTGGGTTTAAAGCCCTTGCTTGCAGTTAAGTGAGTGATCAAACAACTTTTTTCTTACTATACTTAATTACTGCAATTTCATTATATCATTCATCCTGAGATTAAGCGTATTATCATAATACCCGCTTAGAAGCCAATCATAAATAGTAACTTTGGAATAATATTGACATTACTGTTACATTAATTATATATATTAAATGAGGTAAGTAGGTGGCATACATACACCAATACAAGCACTAAGATTTATACTTTATATAACAGAATGAAAGAGAAATGCATATGTTACAATTCATCAACCAGTTTTAAGTAGTTGAGTGCAGTTGAATACAATGATGTTGCAATGTACTGCTGGCTCTGTAACTTTAATTGCTTAGAGAATTCGCTCAATGGTTACCTTATTCGTGAACAACAGGAATAAGAATAATGACTTCTTTCCCGAGGACTGTTAGTTTCTGAGTTAAATGGACAACAATTCATATTCGATGTCCCTTGAGTTTTGGATTCAGCCGAACCAATATGAACTACCCTATTACAATAGGGCGACAGGCAGTCCAAAGCGATCAGATTTACTTTGTGTTGTCCAGATTTTTTTTCCAGTTTGCCTTGGCATATATAAGTCTGATACGACCCTTAATGTTCTTGGTGGATGGCAGGCAGTCCTATAAGTATAAGTCTTGTTTTTTTTCCAGTAAGATCGTACTTTTCTTGGTGTCGTCTAGTTTCCAGTAAGCTATATATAAAACTTTTCTTTCATATTCATACCGTTCTGTTGGACCCGAGCGACTATGACCAATGGCAATTGCTTCTCATTACTTTATAGTATAGCTTTAGTATCAAGCAGTTCATATGTTTCAATAAACGGCACATATAGAGCGAATGCACGATCTAACCAGTAAAAAAGGCTATTGCAATAGAACACTACAAAATAAACCGGCTATTCCAACGGCTCCAATCCATTGGCGGCCGTTGAGAGCCGTTGAAAATGCCGTTAGAATAACATTCACGGTTTCCAACGGCTTCCAACGGAAGCAACGGGGCTATTCCAACGGCTTCAAACTGCATTTAGCCGATGGAGACCGTTGGTTTAGAATGACCAAAGAGCCGTTGGTAGCCATTGCTAATCTGAGTGAATTTTTTTTTATAACAGCAAGTCATTCACCTTCCAGCCACACACAATCAATATATATCCATTTTCATTCCATTTCCACTCCATTTCACATATATATCACATATCCAACACATTATACCACAAACAATATAAACAACCAAAAATCAACATCAATCATTACATTTTCAAACCAAATTCCAAGTCAATATGTACAAAAACAACAAAACCCTCACCAATACCAACTCTAACTCCATATTCAAGTCAATATATACAATGCAAACACTTAAATCTCAGCACCTCAAAGTCAATATATACACAATAACCATCAAACACAATCCTCACCACCTCAAAGTCAATATATACAATAACCAACCACAAAGACAATAATCATCATACCTCTCAAGCATCATCATCACCTCTGAAAGCACCAGACGACGAAGGGAAGGAACCATGCCTCTGCGCGTACTCCGCTAAACGTTGATTCAGCTGCTCCATTTGTATAGCGCGAAGACGGTCATGCTTTTGCAGCTACCCAACCATGGTTCTAAACTCTTTTATTTCAGCTTTGTCATACGCCTTTTGAGCTGTCCGAACATGTAAATAGAATGTGAGCTGTCCACATGTGTATTATAATCATTTTCTTAAGCAGTACATATTTTAAAATATAGAAACGTAAATGACGTGATCTTAAGCAATACATATACCACAAGTAGATGCATATTTTATTAAATGATAATGGTGTAGGATGATAAACGATAAAAAATATTACTTTTCAATATCAATTTTGGTGTATGATGCCAAAATACCTGATTTTTCCCTACTTTACAATGAATTAATTAAATTCTTAATTCATTTCCACTTATTTCCGTTTTGAATGAAAAATAAAAATGGAATGTGTTAGAGCTATACCAACTTGATTCGAACTATTGGAATTTTTTTGAATTTATTTCTTTCTACAATAATGTCTTACATTGTTCAATTAAACTAACGTATCAAACGTAGAATGTTCTTTCGTGCAATTTTAGTTACTTTTATTGTACATTGCATTTTTATATCGCAAGGAAATGGATTCGTTTTAATACAATATATAGGTGTTAAAAGTATTCTTATATATATTTTTTTGGTTCATCTATTTTCATCACATATCTTTATATATTTTTTCTTTTTTACTTATCTAGTATTTATAAATCACGTATATGTTAGATTTAACTCAGGTATAAATCATCATATGTATAGTGTATCTATAGGTTAATTTATTAAATATAATATTGCAATGTTTATAAGATTACCGCCTGGTTTCCATAGCCATAGCGCCTATTCCGTTGCGTCGGATCCATAATAACGTCGAAAATATTATCTTGCTCCTCTACCGTCAACTCATCGCAATCCGATTCTGAAAGCAGCTCTGTCTGTGCCTCCTGAAACTTTGCCTAAAATAAAAAACAATTACAGGTTAAAATTAGTAGAATAGGATTTAAACTTATCGATATTAATAAAATAAGATTTAAAATATGCATATATATGCAGCTGTCGCCTTATCATCATCATCCCGCTGATATGTAATATTGCCAGCATTGTCTGCTTGTCTTGATGCGTGGGTGCGGGTAAATACCTCCATCATAGACACGTGAAATACAAGCGATCTTTCCTGCAATAAATAATTTATATATTTTAATTTTTTATAGCTAATTACTGAACTGATTAATACACAAAATGTAATAACGGTTTAGATTTGTAATTGATAAATTTACCAAGTCCTCACGGTGATGCTGAAAATACTTGGATCCGCCGCGATGCGTTACATGATTCCTACTTCTATTGGCAGAGTTCGTCTCCGACTCTACATGCAATTTAAATTGAATATTATATTTACCAAGTGCGAAATAATTAACTATATATTGGTAGATTTACCTTGAACTCGTCGGTCTCCCACCAGCTCATCCAAGAATCCCATACGTAAGCGCCCATCCAGTTCGGTAAGAGCTGACATTGAACAAATTTATATTGTTATCATTTTAATTTTGATACTTACGCTCCATTAGCCTTCGACTGCAAATATACAAGTGGTCGAGCTGGAGGCTCACCACTACTCTCGTCGGCCGAGCGAGAAGAGCTACGACGTCTAGAGCCTGACATAATACTTGTTGAAAGTTTCATTTTTAATCATAGACATAGATAAAATGATGATGATATATGGTGCATGTAATAAAGTCAATTTTAATTGGTAGTGCATGTAATGATGATGATATGTGATGCGTGTGCGTGAATAATTGTAAAAATTACCGGATATTAATCAGTACTCGTCGTTTTCTGATTCAGACTCAGTCTCGTGTTCTATATCGTTTTTCTCTACACACTCAAATGCTTCGACTAATACATTTGTCTTGTCATTTAATTGTCCAAAATTAGTTTGATCGTCTGTAATTGTGATTTCAACATTTTTCTTGATATCTGCTTGATAGGCTTCTTCTTCTGGAATATTCTTTCCATCGAATGTAAATCCCATCTTGGTTTTAAAAACCGCAAACCAATCCGCTTTATCTCATTTTAGAGATGGATAAGGGGCGCAATAAACTTGTAGGGCTTGTTTGGCTAGTACAAAAGAATCGTACTGCTGATAACGGGAGGTATGTTTTATCTCTATAAGATTATAATTTGGATGCACGTTAATACCAGAACCTGGAACATTGTTGAACCAGTTGCATCTAAACAAAAAATTTCCTCTACAGGTTAAAATATGTCAATTGCAAAATCTAGGTTAACACGCCATAAAAATCATGTATATGATTATTAGGATCATCACTGCCTTTAACAAATACGCCGGTATTGTTTGTTAATTTTTCAGCACCGTATTCTTTGATGTTGAATTTATATCCATTAACGAAAAATATTGGATACGTTTTAACTTTCCTTTTCGGTCTCAACGCCAAATGTTTCAATCCTTCATCGACCACATTATTTGTAAGATCACAAACGTAGTTCGAAAACCAAGTAGCGAAATTTTTGCTTAAATCGCCGTTTGGATTTTGTTATTCATAAGCACTGCAAACAAAAACATAATATATTGCTTTATTATTAATTTACACATGCAGTATTAAATTCAATTTATCAAAACTTGTAATATGATAATTACCTAATAAATGGTGCAAATTCTGGACAATTAAGAAGAATATGTGTGCTACATGGTAATCTCTATCATCTAACCATACTTCTACACATTTTCCAACATGTCGACCATGTTGTTTAAAAATAGATAACATTGCTTCAGAAGAAGAATCTTGTTCGACGGCCTCATCATTACGTGAAACACTTTGAAATGATAAATTCACATTATCATTGAAATAATGAGAGAAAAAGAACGATGCTTCTTCTTCGATATATGATTTGCAAATCGAACCTTCAACTCGAGCTTTTTGTCTCACTTTTTTCTTTAAATGATTTAAGTACCTAATAAAAAAATATTTCATATCAATATTGATTTTTATTTATAGTTAAATTAACATTTACATACTCAGTATTAATAACATACCTCTCGAATGGATACATCCATTCATATTGCACAGGACCTCGAAGACGTACTTCAAATGGAAGATGAACAGGTAAATGCTCCTTTACACTGAAAAAATCTGGAGGAAATATTTTCTCCAGTTTGCAGAGCGGCATAGGGATTTCTACCTCAAGTTTACGAAGACGAACAACTTTTAACGTAGTTGAACAAAGCTCCTTATAAAATAAACTAAGTTCTGTTATAACCTTCTAAACTTTTACGGGCAACAATTCTTTGAAATCGACGGGTAACAAATTTTGCATCATTACATGACAATCATGGCTTTTCATCCCACTCAGTCTTTCGTTCTTATAGTCGACACATCTACGAAGATTAGATGAAATTCCATCAAGAAATCGTAATCCTTCCACCCATTTTAACAATACTTTAACTTGGTTGTTATCTAGTTCATAACATGCTTGGGTTTTTTAGTGTCATTTGGCTTCATATGAAGCTCAGGACGATTACATATTTCTTCTATATCACGTCTTGATTTCAGATCGTCCTTAGTCTTGCCCTTAACATTCAAAAGTGTATTAAACACATTATCGAATACGTTTTTCTCGTTATGCATCACATTAATGTTATGATGGATTAAGAGATTTTTCCAATAAGGCAACTCCTAGAATATACTCTGTTTGCACCAATTATGAAACGTCTATTTACCTTGGATTTCAGTTTGTTGCCCGGTTTCATGTATCTTTGGATAATCTTTTACAAGTTCATATATATCTTTACTTGACCAAATCGTTGGTGGCTGTAAAGTCCCATGTTTGTAAGCTATGAAGTTTTTTTGTCACTTCTAAAAGTATGAGTAATATGAAGAAAACGTCGATGACAATCAAACCATGAAATTTTCTTCCCATGCCGTAAGGAAAATGCTCGTGCTTCTTCCATACAGTAAGAACAAGCAAAACGACCAGACATACTCCAACCCGAAAGCATTGCATATGCAGAAAAATCACTAATAGTCCATAACAAAGAAGCGAACATCCGGAAAAAAAATTCGATACGTCGTATGTTTCAACTCCTTCAAACCATAATGTTTTCAACTCTTCGATTAGCGGTTGTAAGTAAACATCGATACCCTTTGTCGGATCATCAGAGCCATGGACGACAATTATGAGAAACATATATGGAGTTTTCATACACATCCACGGGGGTAGATTGTAAGGTGTAATGATTATAGGCCAAGATGAATATTTAGAACCAAACTGAGAAAACGGTGAAAATCCATCAGTACACAAACCTAGTCTAACATTACGGCTCTCCGCTATGAAATCGGGATATTTCTTATCAAAATACTTTCATGTTCTCCATCAGATGGGTGTGTTAACGTACCTTCTTCAAGTGTTCTCACACTGTGTCATCTCATATGATGCGTTGTTACAGATGATGCATATAACCTTTGAAGTCTAGGAGTGATGGGTAAATAATGCATACGCTTGTATGGAACTTCTTTTCCCTTCTTTTTTTCCTTGATTTGTATCTTTCTTGATTACACATTTTACAATTCCGAAGACGGACATCATCTTTCCAAAACAACATGCAACCATTTAGACATATATCAATTTTTTGATACGGCAAACCGAAAGATGACATAAGTTTTTTCACTTCATCATAATTTTCGCACATTAAATTATCTGATGGCATATGGCGTTTAGCAGCTTGTACAACAGCCGTAAATCCGTCTTCTGTGAGGTTGTACTTTGATTTCATTGCAATGTACTATGCAGTTGCCGATAATTGAGTGCCGCCAGTACATCCATTCCAGAGAGGTTTCTTAGCAGCATCCAATAAATCATATATATTTTTCGCTCCAACATTTGGTTCCTCTTCGACATTAACATCGTCGTTATTAATTTCAACAGTATGGAACATTGATCGTCCTGCATCTTCAACTATATTTTCTATGAAATTCGTCGTACTAACTTCATCACTAATGACCTCTATTGACTGTTCTTCGTTACGTGTTATAATTTCTCCATGACGATCCCACACCAAATAATTGGTTACGAAATCATATTGACGCAAATGAATCCTAACCATATTCGACACTAAATGCTTCAATAATTTGCAAATACTACATGAACGACGAATTTCTATGTCGTTTCCAATATTACTTAAAGCAAATTCGACAAACACATTTACCTCCTTAAGAAAATATCTACTTATTAAGCCTCCCATTTCTCTTCTTTGATACATCCAGCTCCGACCAATAAAATAATTGACCATTTTTTCTATTGTAAAACCTATGATCAATAGTAAAAAAAATTATTAATCAGATAAACACATTAAGATTTTACTTTTTTTTTATAATCCATTTTCGTTTATATACAAAGTTATATTTCTTGATATTTTGTTCACATTTTTGTACCTTTTGTGATGGTCAGTCATCCTACTTCTCATTACAAATACAATAATAATTATATTTCTTAAATCATATCATTATAAACGATTTTTCAAAATTTCGGCAGCACTTTCCCCGTGTTCCTTGTATCGTACACATATGCATGTACACAACGAACGAAAAGGAAATGCCGTCGAAATTTTGTGAACCGTTTATAACGATATGATTTACGAAACGTAATTACTTTATAGTGTTTGTAACTTGTCCAATACGGGGACAAATCCAACAAATATTATTTCAGATGAATACGAATATCCGTTTTGCAATAAAAACGAATATTCATACAACGATCATATACAACACTTGTCAGACGGAGCCTTCACTAAGGGATGTAAATTTTGTTTATATGTTATCGTTTTATTAAATATATAAAATAAAGCATATTATGCATTATTTTGTTTATATTCTACTATTTTATTAAATATATAGTAAATTATATGACTTTTACTATTTCGCAAAATATATAATTCATGCGTATATACATACTAAATTATATACTTATTTAATGCTAATATATTTTGTAAAAGATATAATTCATGTTTGTAAAATATTCTTCTAATTCATGTTTGCCTAATATTTTACAAAACAAACACAAAATAATTTAAATCAATCCTAACTAATCTAATGCTAACTCAAATGTGCATTTACATTAAATTATCAACATATGTATATATATACACAAACAATTTGGACATTTAGATGGTAATAATTGTAATTTGCACTTAGTTTGGTATAATAAACAATCAATAGGCCATTAGATACAACAACAACAACAACAAATTAAACACAAAATTAGCAAAATTTAAAATTTAGGGTTTTAGGCAAAACCTGATTTTGGAGTTGTAGTTGGATGGAGAGAGACCGCTGGTGTTGATTGATGGCGTCGGAGTGGTTGCCGGTTGCGTGGGGTAGTTGGGAGCAAGAAAAGAGGAGTGGAGGAAGATGGAGATGGATTTGGGTGGTTTTGGGGAGGAAGAGATAAATGAATTGCTGTTTCATCCTGCTGCAGGTTTACACGAATAATTTCAACGGCAATTTTACAACGGTTACCAATGGCTATCAACGGCTTGTTAAAAAATAACGAGCCGTTGGAAATTCCCGTTAACGGCCGTTGGAACCCTATCGTGGCTATATACTGTAGTTCTAGTAGCGAGAATAATCTACAGCCGGGTAGGAATTTAGTAATTTCCATGAAGTATGGTTCCTTGCATATGATTGAATGCATAGCTATGGTGGGGTATAAAACTTGGTTAAACAGATCATGCAGAAATTACTCACTTATATGATGAACTCACTTCGGCGTGCCCCTGCACAACGAATCTTGAAATATTACCTCAATATGGTGGCTAGCCAAGTAAGAAATATGGCGAGGTGTACTATTGTCTATATCAAGACCACATTAAGCCCAATTAATATACTAGCACCACTACAACAAATATATCATATTACAATTGGTTATTTAGAACTAGCACATAATGGCAGTTGTAATAAAGGGTTTTTATCAACCGGCATTTACAGTCAGGTGTAATTGAGACGACCCTACTTTCTACTCCCAGAAAATCGCATCATCTTGAAGAAAGAAAGGGATAGAAGAAGAAAAGAAAGAGAAAGAAGAAAATAGAACAACATCAGAGAACTCACAACGGAACGAATAAAATATAATAATTAACACAAAATATTACATAGTATCTCATTACATCAGAGTACACAACTTGAACAACAGAGATTAGACAGTTATAAACTTCTGTCTAACTATACAACTCAAGATACAAGAAACAGACACAACATACACAGCGGAATCAATATATTTCTACACGTCGAAGCCGCCTGCTCCATATCTCCTCCAGAATTCGTCAAACTAACCTGATCCACTTGACTACTCATACATAATATGAGTACCCAAGAGTTTAATAAAACAGAAAATAAACACTCGGGTCAAACAGGGGTCTGGTGTGAGCAAACGGGTTAAAATTGCTAAACTTTAGAAAAACCTTTGAAAAGAAAAGGTATCACGTAAGACTTCCCACCCATAAACATGGAAAAGTTTTTACCTTACGCTAACCAAATCATTTGATAGGAAATCCATTGATATTATAATAGTGTCTAGGGTTTTCAAAATAAAATACAGAAATAGCTGGAATGCTTAGATCTCACGTTCCAACATAGTTGGGCACAATCAAAACCGTACAGGCACTTATTGGATTTTGGATTCCATACAATGGCAGGGCTACTGGGGTACCGCCCGTCATAGTACGTGGCCTAGATCAACGTACCGAGGAGCCACCCTACCTCCCTTGCAACACAAGGCCGGAACCATCCCTTACTGGACAGTCCCGAACAAGACCACCCCGTAGTTGGAGCGACCAACCACACACTAAGCCGAGATAGAAAGGGACCTCTAGACAGGGGTAAATCTCGCTCTCAAGTGGAGGCTACCCACGAAGCCTTGCTGCACCTCCCCTGTTTTAGTCATTCCCAGTTGATGAAGCTTGAGGTTACGATTACCTCTATAGATCACATCTATCTTAGAATGCTCATCGTCCACCTGACGATGTGCTGAAAGCATTCAATCCATACAAGTTCGTTCCGGGTTCGAACGAAACCGAAGGCACTATCTCGTTGCACTCATTATTGGAATCACCCTTAGAGTCAACGACCACAGCCCTTGCACTCTAATTCACCATCTCGAATCTATAAGCACTATTCCGTCAACTCATTACGGAATTACCCACAGAGTTATACTGACGTATAGCCCTTACACCTCGAGTCTTCACTTGCTCCACTTGGATTAACGACCTAACGTTTAATTGGAATCGATGTGGTTTTCGGATATCCAAATATGGAAATCTGATCCCGGTCTCACCGAAACCAAACGCCATTTTAATGTCCAAGTTGTACTTAAGGGTTTAAACAATTTTAACTTATACTCAGGATGATATGTAAATAAATAGATGAATCATATTATCACAAGAGATAATTCATAACAACATTCATCTTTATAAAGCAGCATATCACATAACAGAGATATCCAGATCATTCAGTATCAACCAATATCAATCAACATCCAATATCAACCAATCACCCAATATCATTCAACATCCAATATCAATCAATCATCTAATATCAATCATCCATATCAAAACCGAATTGGATAACTCTTAATCATCTGGATGACCTAAATCCTTCTCATTTATTTATTCCAAATAAATAAATTAATCATTTCTAATGATCTTCTTTAATTAATCTTTCTTGATTAATTATATTTAATCATTTCCATTAGTTACCTCCATAAGTAATTGACTTCTTAATTACATTCAACAATTCATCATTAATTTCTTTATTAAGTAATTATACTTAATTAATTCATAATTAAGTGATTTTTTAAATTTTAAAAAAATAATTAACTAAGTATTTAAAATTAATTAAACAATTAATTAATTAACTTCCTAGATTTTAAAAATCCTTAATTAATTAAGAAAACATTATTCTTAATTAATCTTTTACATAATATCAAATTATTAAGTATTCATAAATTTATATCTAAATAATCTAACCTTATTTATTTTCATAAATAGATTATTTGAATTTAATCAAATTTTAATATCTCAAAACAATCTATTTGATTTATAATATAAACTTAAACTTTAACTGAAAAGAAAGCATTTAGAAATCAATTTGAGATTTAAAACATTTTAATTATCTAATTTAAACTTACCTTTTCAATATAATTTGTAATCTTGTTTTTAAAACATTATTTATTTATTTATTATTATTATTATTTTAAATTTACTTTAAAACCTTTGATTTAATAATTAAATTCAAATACTCCTTTTAACAAAAATTCAAACTTTAATTAAGTAAATTTACTTTCAAAGAAATCATCACAACCATTTAAATTTGAAAATAAATTCAATTTATAATTTAAAGTTTGATTAACTTAAAAACAACAAGTTTTAAACTTGTTTTTTTTTCCCAAGATTTAGTCTGCACTTATAACAATACAGACCTAACTAAAAACCACCCTCCAACCTAACCCGAGACAAACACCCCACATCCTCGTGCCTACCCCGAAGCAAACCAGAAGCCTTCACCTTCGAGTCGCCCCTGAAGCCAACACGAGTGCAACCCAGGAAAACGCGAGCTCCTCCTGCGTTCAATTCGTCTTCTCCAAAACATCACTCACCAGCCCCAACTGTGCACAAAGGCAAGGTGCACATGCACCTCCACTTCCGGCCTCCGTTGACCACCGCGACGACCCACCCTAATTCTAAATCCATTCGCGAGCGCGAATGTGAACCCAGATCCATGAATTTTTGCTCGAATCGAAATTCGAACATACGCCTCAAAGCAACAGCAGAAACTCGAACGCGAAAATCCCCTTGCCGTTGACGAACTCGCCACCATCATCTCCAAAAACTCCTCCAGAGCATCACTACAACACCACGCCACCATCCCCCAACATGCGATCACCCCCAAACCTTTATTCGCGTCGCAAACATCTCAACAGTAAAGCCCAAAAAAAAACAAGCTTAAAACCCTACTTTGATTCAATTCGAAAAATTCTGCCATTTAAAAATTTTAATTGTATTTTTCCTTAAATCCCTAACATGAGAACAAGCTTCTCCCAAGATTACAAATCAAATTATTGTATAGATTCATAGAAATCACCAAAAACTGCAAAAATGCTCAAACCCAAAATTCACCTAAATTTCACAACTAAAAATTATGATGTGAACTTTAAAAATCAAAATTTTTGGTTCTTAACATATTCACGGAATCCAAAACAGGAAACAAGATAGTTTATTTTCAACATGCAACTTAATTTCACTGTGTTTTCCATTTTGAAGATTAATTTGTAAATTTAGAATTACAGAAACTATTTTAAAATTTCTATCAAACATTAACATACACCATTCATATAATCATCAAAGACAATTGATGATGTTATTAGGAGTTTTAAATTTTTGAATCAGATCCTGGTCTGAAATAGAAACAGGGTGTTTACACAGGTTTTTTTTTTTACTCATATATATAAACTTTTCTATTTATTCAATAACAAAGTACTGAGTGATTTTCATGAAATACTAATATTAATTCAAAGATTAACACATGCAATAGGTTAAACTGTTTTTAAAACATATTTACTCACTTGTATTATAAGCAGAGCAGAGAACTTCATTTCCCAGGGTTGAACTATAATCCAGAAAATGCATTTGCTTGTTGTTTAAGTTGAATGCATGCTTAATGATTGTTATTAAAATTTGCTGAAGAATTTCATTTTGACATGCAATTTGATTGCAGATTTTAGAAATGCAGACTTCCCCTTGAATTTGCAGTTGAACTTCCTTTTAGTTGCAGGTTGATATTGGTGCTTTAATTGCTGATTAAAACTTGCTGTTGAACTTGATTATTTGAAATGCAAGTTGATGTTGAGAAGAACCTTAATTTGCAGGACTTTTAATTTCAGATTTGAATTCAAGCTTCAGATTTGAAGTTTGTTGATATGAAAAATTTTTCTTTTAATTATAGGTTTGAATTGCCTTTGGTTTAGATTTCAGATTTTAGAAAGTAAATTTTCTGGTTTTAGTTAAGAAAAACAAACAAAGAAAAGTGTTATGTTTTTATTAAAATTAAAGAAAGTGAAGTTTTAAAATAAAGACACATGTAAATAAATCTTACACTTGTCATACAATACTTAATTATCTTACATGTGTTTTTAAGGTGATGTTAATATGTTACATATGTCTTGAATATTTTTAATTAATTTTTTTCATTTAATTTAAATGTAATATAAACTTACATATAATTTACTTTATAAATAAATGCAAGTTTTAGCTTTAAAAGAAATATTCTAATATTAATAAAAATGCAAATAATTCTCATACATATGCATTTTTAACCATTTAAATTAAACACTTTAAAGAAATAAAACAAAACTTTATTTAAATCTTTTTTATAAACTAGCATATTAAAAATAAACAATTATCTTATATTTTAAAAACAAATGAATTAATTCTAAATTAACTGTTGAAAATATAAATTAAACAAAGCTTTAAATTACTATATCCATTCATATATAAATTATTAATGGATTAAAATTCAAATTCAAAACAATATCAAACTATAACATAGACATACATATATGTTACAATTTGAAAATTAATCTTTAATTTAAACAAAAGATATCCTATTCACAATATATATCAAATGTATATATTATAAATAGAATAAAAAAATTAATTAGCTTTGGAAAAACAATTCTTATCAAATTTAAATTGTCAGAAAGATATTGATTACTATTAACAGATTAAATATTTATTAACCATAAAAAGATTACATTTACCGAATTAAAATTATAAAGAAAATTACCAAGCCAATTAAATTATTATTACAGATTATTAAATTTATATTGCCCAAAATTCCGGGTCGTTACAATCCTCCCCCCTTAAAAGAATTTCGTCCCCGAAATTTAAAAGCAAAGGTAATTTAATAATCCAATGTAGATTTTAATTTAAATTAGCAAAGCATTCCTAACAACCAGTTACTAACATCCATAGCAATCACATAAACAAACAAACTTAACTAATTATTCTGACACAAATCAGAATAAAACTTCTAACACTATCTCGAGTTTCCCAAGTAAAAATCACTGGGAGACTCGCTCTACAAAAGCCAACAGACTGACTACATAACCAAAATCCAGAGCTCCACTCATCTCTAGATCCTTCAATCTGAACAGAACATCAGATTACTCTCAAATCCAGCTCAACATCCAACTCCAACTGAACTACAGATTCAACAACCAATGATGAATCATACACGTACTCCCTCAAAGACACGTGATACATAATGAATTCCAGCTATCCAAACTGGCAATTCAATCTTATCCTATCAAAACACAGATAAGAAATCTCAAATGCCTCAGCACTAACCAACCAATCTTATCCAATATTTGTTCTCTTAACAAGAGAATTTTAACAACACTGAAGACTCCAACTTCAAATTCCAAACTCCTCATCTCATATCTCATATCTGTAACTCAACAGACAATCCAAGGCTGCCAAACTTCTTCCGATCAGCTCAACTTATACTGATACTTCCAGAAACAACAAGACCAAAACAAATCAGTTTCCTAGATTCTATTCAGCAGAAAAGTTTTCCAAAATCCATCGAAATCCAAAACACAAGCTCTACTACTCAAGCAATAGCAACAGAACTCGCTTCCTTCCTTGCACAGCAGCTACCTCGCTTTCCGCTGCACAACTCTGATTCCAAAATAGATGAGAGTACTTTGATGAACACAGATACAAACTTGTCCACTATCTCCGGGAAACCTTGGTCATCAAATCCATAAAAGTCTGAGTGACTCCTCTGACTCAGTCACACAACCTTATAACAGAATCCAATTCCAAAACTATATCAGTCCAATTCCAATTCCAAAAATTCTGAGCTGCTACTCCAACTCTCCTTACTCCAAGAACCACCCAACTATCAAGCTAACTACCAAAATTTGCTTCCGGAATCAAAACAATATGGAACTCAATTCCAGATGCTGAAAAACTCCTGATTACATCAGTAGCTCCTATTTCCACATGATAATTCTCAGTCTCAACACAGATCATCCAAGATAGCCTAAGAAAATTCCCAACTAATCGCAAGTCACTTTTGCGATCCTACCTAGTTCGGACTCCAAAAGAAACTGTCCTCACTTTACTAATTAAAACAGCTTAAAGCTTTCCAACAAGGTTAACCTTTCAAGAAAACATCACCACCTTCAGCCCGGACTGCTGAAAGAGAACCACAAAGATTCCTGAACCATCGAAGAAACAAGCCACACTGCTGCTTCTAAACTCAACCTCGATGATACTGCGAAGTCAAAAGATCTCCTTGACAGCACACCGAACACTTCGAGTTGCACTGCTACCTCAGCTAACCAAAGACTCTAATCCAAAGGCTTCTCAACTCCAAAACCACCAACAAACCTTGCAACTGACTTCCAAGATGGCAGACAACTTCTCAAGAAACTCGGACTCCAAACCAAGCATCCACAACTCGCTTACCTTAGGGAATAACAATGGGACCATACCTGAAGATAAACAACTCATAGACCTTAGTCTCACATTCCAAAACAGCCAACCTCCTTGCTAAAGATTCAGACAACTTCTAAACAGACGAATCATTTCTGCAGCAGGTAAAACTGCTCCTCAACTACTACTAAAACTGCTTCAAGAGAAAACACCTTCAGAAATATCCAAGGATACTGCATCTCATCACGCAGCTATCAAGATGTCATTACTTACTTCTGCACTTCCTACAGATCAAACACAAGGAAAATTCGCTCACCCGAGCTAAATCCAAACTTACACTTCAAAGATAAACTCCGAATCTTCAAAAGATTTCCTTCGGATATCAGAGAAATCCTTTACTCCAAACTACAAATCTTACTCGAGACGGTATTAGGTCTACAGTCTCGGCAAATACTTCCAACCTCAAAAAAATGGAACCTCTTCCATTAGTGGTAGTCGTGTTACACACACACACATACCACTACTCCATCTACCTCTAAAAATTTATGTCGGAAAATCCGAACATATAACCCAACAAATTAGGTAGATATTGATATATATATATATATATATATATAATTATATATAAAAATTACAAGTACGCTCTCTCAAGAATGACACTACTATAGAGCCTAGGTATTCACTCAACCTAATGCTCCATACGGAAAGATATACTTTTGAGCCTAATGCTCTGATACCAAATGAGACGACCCGACTTTCTACTCCCAGAAAATCGCATCATCTTGAATAAAGAAAGGGATAGAAGAAGAAAAGAAAGAGAAAGAAGAAAACAGAACAACATCAGAGAACTCACAGCGGAACGAATAAAATATAATAATTAACATAAAATATTACATAGTATCTCATTACATCAGAGTACACAACTTAAACAACAGAGATTAGACAGTTATAAACTTTTGTCTAACTATACAACTCAAGATACAAGAGAACAGACACAACATACACAGCGGAATCAATATATTTCTACACGTCGAAGCCTCCTGCTCCATATCTCCTCCAGAATTCGTCAAGCTAACCTGATCCACTTGACTACTCATACATAATATGAGTACCCAAGAGTTTAATAAAACAGAAAATAAACACTCGGGTCAGACAGGTGTCTGGTGTGAGTAAACGGGTTAAAATTGCTTAACTTTAGAATAACCTTTGAAAAGAAAAGGTATCACGTAAGACTTCCCACCCATAAACATGGAAAAGTTTTTACCTTACGCTAACCAAATCATTTGATAGGAAATCCATTGATATTATAATAGTGTCTAGGGTTTTCAAAATAAAATACAGAAATAGCTGGAATGCTTACATCTCACGTTCCAACATAGTTGGGCACATTCTAAACCGTACAGGCACTTATTGGATTTTGGATTCCATACAATGGCAGGGCTACTGGGGTACCGTCCGTCACATTATGTGGCCTAGATCAACGTACCGAGGAGCCACCCTAACTCCCCTGCAACACAAGGCCGAAACCATCCCTTACTGGACAGTCCCGAACAAGACCACCCCGTAGTTGGCGCGACCAACCACACACTAAGCCGAAATAGAAAGGGACCTCTAGACAGGGGTAAATCTCGCTCTCAATTGGGGGCTACCCACGAAGCCTTGTTGCACCTCCCCTGTTTTAGCCATTCCCGGTTGATGAGGCTTGAGGTTACGATTACCTTTATAGATCACATCTATCTTAGAATGTTCATCGTCCACCTGACGATGTGCTGAAAGCATTCAATCCATACAAGTTCGTTCCGGGTTCGAACGAAACCGAAGGCACTATCTCGTTGCACTCATTATTGGAATCACCCTCAGAGTCAACGACCACAGCCCTTGCACTCTAATTCACCATCTCGAATCTATAAGCACTATTCCATCAACTCATTACGGAATTACCCACAGAGTTATACTGACGTATAGCCCTTACACCTCGAGTCTTCACTTGCTCCACTTGGATTAACGACCTAACGTTTAATTGGAATCGATGTGGTTTTCGGATATCCAAATATGGAAATCTGATCCCGGTCTCACCGAAACCAAACGCCATTTTAATGTCCAAGTTGTACTTATGGGTTTAAACAATTTTAACTTATACTCAGGATGATATGTAAATAGATAGATGAATCATATTATCACAAGAGATAATTCATAACAACATTCATCTTCATAAAGCAGCATATCACATAACAGAGATATCCAGATCATTCAGTATCAACCAATATCAATCAACATCCAATATCAACCAATCACCCAATATCATTCAACATCCAATATCAATCAATCATCTAATATCAATCATCCATATCAAAACCGAATTGATTAACTCTTAATCATCTGGATTACCTAAATCCTTCTCATTTATTAATTCCAAATAAATAAATTAATCATTTCTAATGATCTTCTTTAATTAATCTTCCTTGATTAATTATATTTAATTACATTCAAGTAATTATCCTATCCATATTCAGTAATTAACCCTTTAATTACTATCATTAATTACAATAATTAATGATCATATATTAATTAATTAACTATAATTAATTATATTAAACCTTAATTAATTACAATTAATTAATCACACTTCAATTAATTACTTTTATTAATCAACCTTGATTAATATTAATTAATGATCCTCATTAATTAATTTTAATTAATTAAATAATTAACTTATAATTAATCAACTAATTAATCATAATTAGTAATTAACAATTTGTAATTACTTAACTAAATTAATTAACTTGTTACTTTATTAATTTCTAATTTAATTAAATTAATCCTTGATTAATTAATCCAATTAATTAATCCTTAATTACTTCATTAAGTAATTATTAACCAATTTAAATTAACAATCAATCCTTATTTAATTACTTAATTAATTAATTACATTTTAATTAATTATTCTTGGTAATTAATCTTAAATTAATCACATTCAATAATTAATTAATTACGTTAATAAATTAACCAAAATAAATTAAGTAATTAATTCTTAATTACTTACATAAGTAATTATTTCTAATTACTTCCATTAATAAGTCTTAATTACTTTCTTAATTAATTACTTAACAAACAATTTAACTTCATCATTAAATAATTCTTAATTCTTTAATTAATTAATCATTTCATAATTAATTAACTTTAAAACAGTTAAATTAATCAATTTTTTAATTGATAACAACAAGTGATTTTCCCATAATCACTTCAACTTAATTATTCCCATGAGTATTTTCCATTAGTTACCTCCATAAGTAATTGACTTCTTAATTACATTCAACAATTCATCATTAATTTCTTTATTAAGTAATTATACTTAATTAGGTCATAAATAAGTGATTTTTTAAATTTTAAAAAAATAATTAACTAATTATTTAAAATTAATTAAACAATTAATTAATTAACTTCCTAGATTTTAAAAATCCTTAATTAATTAAGAAAACATTATTCTTACTTAATCTTTTACATAATATCAAATTATTAAGTATTCATAAATTTATATCCAAATAATCAAACCTTATTTATTTTCATAAATAGATTATTTGAATTTAATCAAATTTTAATATCTCAAAACAATCTTTTGATTTATAATATAAACTTAAACTTTAACTGAAAAGAAAGCATTTAGAAATCAATTTGAGATTTAAAACATTTTAATTATCTAATTTAAACTTACCTTTTCAATATAATTTGTAATCTTGTTTTTAAAACATTATTTATTTATTTATTTATTTATCATTATTATTATTATTTTTTAAATTTACTTTAAAACCTTTCATTTAATAATTAAATTCAAATACTCCTTTTAAAAAAAATTCAAACTTTAATTAAGTAAATTTACTTTCAGAGAAATCATCGCAACCATTTAAATTTGAAAATAAATTCAATTGATAATTTAAAGTTTGATTAACTTAAAAACAACAAGTTTTAAACTTTTTTTTTTCCAAGATTTAGTCTGCACTTATAACATTACAGACCTAACTACAAACCACCTCCAACCTAACCCGAGACAAACACCCCACATCCTCGTGCCTACCCCGAAGCAAACCAGAAGCCTTCACCTTCGAGTCGCCCCTGAAGCCAACACGAGTGCAACCCAGGAAAACGCGAGCTCCTCCTGCGTTCAATTCGTCTTCTCTAAAACATCACTCACCAGCCCCAACTGTGCACAAAGGCACGATGCACATGCACCTCCACTTCCGGCCTCCGTTGACCACCGCGACGACCCACCTCTAATTCTAAATCCATTCGCGAGCGCGAATGTGAGCCCAGATCCACGAATTTTTGCTCGAATCGAAATTCGAACATACGCCTCAAAGCTACAGCAAAAACTCGAACGCGAAAATCCCCTTGCCGTTGACGAACTCGCCACCGTCATCTCCAGAAACTCCTCCAGAGCATCACTACAACACCACGCCACCATCCCCCAACATGCGATCACCCCCAAACCTTTATTCGCGTCGCAAACATCTCAACAGTAAAGCCCAAAAAAAAAACAAGCTTAAAACCCTACTTTGATTCAATTCGAAAAATTCTGCCATTTAAAAATTTTGTTTGTATTTTTCCTTAAATCCCTAACATGAGAACAAGCTTCTCCCAAGATTACAAATCAAATTATTGTATAGATTCATAGAAAATCACCAAAAACTGCAAAAATGCTCAAACCCGAAATTCACCTAAATTTCACAACTGAAAATTATGATGTGAACTTTAAAAATCAAAATTTTTGGTTCTTAACATATTCACGGAATCCATAACAGGAAACAAGATAGTTTATTTTCAACATGCAACTTAATTTCACTGTGTTTTCCATTTTGAAGATTAATTTGTAAATTTAGAATTACAGAAACTATTTTAAAATTTCTATCAAACATTAACATACACCATTCATATAATCATCAAAGACAATTGATGATGTTATTAGGAGTTTTAAATTTTTGAATCAGATCCTGGTCTGAAATAGAAACAGTTTACATAGGTTTTTTTTACTCATATATATAAACTTTTCTATTTATTCAATAACAAAGTACTGAGTGATTTTCATGAAATACTAATATTAATTCAAAGATTAACACGTGCAATAGGTTAAACTGTTTTTAAAACATATTTACTCACCTGTATTATAAGGAGAGCAGAGAACTTCATTTCCCAGGCTTAAACTATAATCCAGAAAATGCATTTGCTTGATGTTTAAGTTGAATGCATGCTTACAGATTGTTATTAAAACTTGCTGAAGAATTTCATTTTGACATGCAATTTGATTGCAGATTTTAGAAATGCAGACTTCCTACATGGAAGTGGGAGCAAGTGTCAATGGATTTTATCGATGGTCTACCTAGGACAAGAGCAGGAAATGAAGGGATTTGGGTCATAGTAGATCGTTTGACAAAGAGTGCAAGGTTCATTCCTGTTCGATCAACTAGGACTGCATCGAAGTTGGCTGAATTGTATGTTAAGTGGATAGTTCGATTCCATGGTATTCCGAAGAGTATAGTGAGCGATCGAGACCCATTGTTCACTAGTGGATTTTGGAAGAGCTTCCAGGAAGTTTTGGGAACTGAGTTGTGTTTGAGTACAGCTTATCACCCTCAAACAGATGGTCAAACTGAGAGAGTTAACCGAGTTTTGGAAGATCTTCTCAGAGCTTGTGTTTTGGACTTCGGAGGATCATGGGAAGATCATCTTCATTTGGTGGAGTTTGCATATAATAACAGTTATCAGTCGAGTATTGGTATGGCACCATATGAGGCATTATATGGAAGACCGTGTAACTCTCCGACATGTTGGTTGAAAACTGGAGAAAAGCTGATACTTGGGCCAGAGATGATTCGACAGACTTCGGATTGTATAGAGATCATTCGGCAACGAATGAAAGCAGCCCAAGATCGTCAGAAAAGTTATGCCGATAATCGTCGTAAGGATTTGGAATTCGACGTAGGTGAGATGGTTTTTGTGAAGATTTCTCCATTAAAGAGTGCTATTAGATTCGGAAAGAAAGGAAAGTTAACTCCGAGATTTGTTGGACCATTCCCGATTATAGAGCGAATTGGAAAGCTCGCTTATAGATTAAAGTTACCGGAAAAGATGGCGGGTGTGCACAATGTTTTTCATGTATCTTATCTACGGAAGTATGTGCATGATCCAACTACAGTGGTTTCTGCTGATAGCTGTGAAGATTTGGAGGTTGATCCAGTGGTTACGAAACCTCGTAAGCCACTTCGTATTGTTGAAACCGATACGAAACAGCTTAGGAGGAAGACGATTACGTTGCTCAAGGTACAATGGAGTGATGATGTTAACGACTGTACGTGGGAGGAGGAAGAGAGGATGAAGGCAGCTCATCCCGAACTCTTCGAGGTATGGCCCTAAAGTGTCGTGACATCTCATGAATTTGTAGCTTGTTCTAAGTCTTAGAATTTTGCATGCTAGGTTAGAAATTGGATGCATGGTTTGTTGATTGCTATGGATGGTAGGCATGCAGAACAATTTTGTTCGCTCTTGATTGTTTGGAATTTCGGGGGCGAAATTCCTTAGGGGGAGAGAATGTAACGACCCGTATTTTACGTGTCGACAAAATCATAAAATAGTTGCTTTAAGTCGTATTGTTGATAAGTCGTTCAGAGTAAGTTATTGGGTACTTAAGTCGTGTAGGAATTGGCTTGAGTAAAGCTTAGGTCGGTGGGTAAATGAGTCGTTCATACAACTTAGGGATGTTGCCGACTTAAGGAAGGTAAGTGTTGAATTAGGGAGTCAGAGTTTTGAGTCGTGACCAACTTATAGAGGGCCGACTCATAGGTGTTGCCAAGTTAGTGGGTTAGCGAGTCAAGAGAGACAACGGTTTACAATTTTGGACGAGTCATGGAGTAGCCGACTCATAGTAGGACCGACTCAGAGATTTGTGGAAGTAACGACCTAAGGGTTGCCGAGTCATAGCTTAAGTCGTAGGCGAGTTAACAGTTTAAGGGAAAGTGACCGACTCAAGGGGAGAGCAACGACCTATAGAAGGACCGACTTAAGGCTTAGCAGTGTGTTGATGGGTCGGTGAGGCCATGGGTCGTGAGTTATTTTGTGTGTATAGTTGAGTCGTCATACGACTTAGGACTTAGGAGTGTTAGCAGCTGTGTGTTAAGTCGTTGGTCATAGGTCGGTTAGAGCTTAGGTCGGCCATAAGAGTGAGTGGTTGAGTCGGCAGGAAGGGATAAGTCGTTAGGCCGTATTGGTTGGATTGTTGAGTCGGCTATTGGTAGGTCGTACACGGGTTAAGGATGTTAGGTCGTTAGGGGTGTTGAGTCGTGTCTGGGGTGAGTCGCGTACAGGTTAGATGTGAGGCCCTGTGTTTTGTTGAGTCGGCATGATGATGAGTCGGGGACGACTCAAGGGGTGGGTCGGCAACGACCTAAGGGGAGACGACTCATAGTGGTTTCAGCCTATAAATAGAGGGGTTTGGCTCACTTTTTGGCACCGGTTTTTGAAGCGACGAAGTGCTGCCATTTTGGGAACTCGACTACAACATTTCTTCATCTTCTTTTCTCTATTCCAATCTAATTCTAACATCCATCCAAGATCGAAGATCGAGATTGAAGATCTAAGAGACAAAGTTGAAGATCTTCATCCAATGAAGCTAGATTTCATCGTTTTAAGCGAGATTTCGCCGGATCAAGCCTTGATCTTCGCTGTCCAGATCTGAAGTGTTTAGTTTTTGAGGTGTTTAGGTGATTTGGTGAGTGGTAGTTATCTCTCACGCGGACCCAAAGGAGTATATTGGATTGGTGGTTTGTTGGAGTGTTGTAGATAGTAATTTTGTGCATTTTCCTTAGATCCAAGTGTAGATTCATTGTTTGTGAAGATGTTTACTTATGCATGTTCATTTATCAAGTATTAGAGACAAAACCCATGTTTTATATTTGATAGATCTATGCTAAAAACCTATGATTCATGCATGTTAGACTTATGCTCATTTATTTACGAAATTGCCATTATAGTTGATATTGCTCATTAGATCTTGTTTAAATGATTGATTGTTTGATTGTATGATTGATTTGATTGTTTCCAAGTTAGCTAGTAGTTGATTTGGAACAAGATGATTGAAGATGATTCGAAAGCTAAGTGGAAAAGCTCTTGAATGGTGAAAGCTGTTTATGGCATATGAAGCGGATGTTGAAGCTCATATGTATGAATTGGATGATGTTGAGATGGGACTTTGCCATGATGCGAGGAGGCAAACCATGATGTTGAGTTGGGACGGGTTATGATGACGTTCCAAGCACGGGCTACGACGACGTGCAAAGTTATGTTGATAACTCGGTAATGCGATCCGGGTAGGTGATAATGGTTAGCTTGAGAGGCGCTTGAGCTAGTATGGAAATAGTCGTCGAGGAGGATGACTAGGAGGCTAAGATCTTATCGTTGTTGAAGGTTCTAGCATGCTCAAAACAAGAGTACGTTGGAACGGGCTGCGACGACGTTCCAAGCACGGGCTGCGACGACGTGCTAGTACTCTGGGTAGTTGCGAAAATTCCTAGGCACGGGCTGCGACGACGTGCGGAGTTATGTCTAGAACCGGGGTTACCATTAGCCCTTGACAGGTGGTCATTCAATTAACGGTGAAATCATGGCAAAGATAACAGTGATAGCCAGAGTCATGGATGTTTGGTTGTATTATCATTCGGTCTCAAGAGCGGTATTTTCTGGGTGCTTATCTGATCTTGATTTAGGCCTTGGGGGTTTGTATTTGGAAAGCATCGCCCTTGACTCGAGTGATTATTGCTTTACTTTAATTATCTGCTATGTTATGCTTGCTTTTCCTTAGTGTGTGTCTGGGGGGGCTATCACTGTAGAAAGAGGTGGAGTGGGATGGTTTGGTTCCTATTCCTTTTATTCCTTATGCTCTTTTGGTATGTTTAATAGTTGATTTACTACTCACTAAGACTTTGTCTGACTCAAGGTTTTATGTCTCCTCTTATTACCTTGGGCTGTTCATCCATGTTGGGATGGGCAGACTAGGTAGCAGGTGGCAGGTGCTGTGCTTAGAGTTCTCCGCTGATGATGACGAAGACGAGCAGGAGGCTTTGCATATTAGTTTTCTTACTATGTGTACTGGGTGTTCCGCTGTTGTATCTGATTGAGTGTTGTAGTGAGGCTTTGATGTATGAATGATTCATATGTTTGTATAAAACTGCTATGTTGCTTATATGAAGATGTTATGTTCTATAGAGCTTCACTATATTATATGTCTCTATTGTATTTTATCCATGCGCTGTGAGTTGTACGCTAGAGATTCTGCGATGCTTATTTTACCCTGACTACTGTCCATGGCTACCTGGCACGCCCTTCAGCGCTCTTTTCTCTTGTTTTGGTGCGGGAGTCATGGGCGGTCGTCACATTTGGTATCAGAGCTTTGGTTAATCGATTTTAGCCAAAGCTCGTTGACGTAGTACGTATGAGAGACGTAATTGTATTTTGATGGGTGATTACTATATATATAATATAGTAGTTTAGAAGGATTTGAACTCCTTATGCAGTTGTTTCTTAAGGTGTTCTAATCATTCTTATTACAGATATTAAGGATGAGTCGAAGAGGGAGACCAACTGCAAGGGAAAGCCGTGCTGATGAAAGGGCTGTTGATTATGGAACTATGTTCGAAGCGATGATGACTTCGATCATGAGAAGGATACCAGCTCCAGGGCCATCTGTAGATGTTGGAGTTCAAGTCCAAGCTCCAAGACCGGTGGATTTTGCTAAGCTTTGTAAGGATTATACTTCTCTTGGAGGAAAAGCTTTCTTGGGGACGGAGTCGACTATTGAGGTGCAGAGATGGATTGATGCATGTCGAAGGATCTTTGGTGATTTAGGGATTGAGGATGCAACTAAGAGGAAGCTTGCATCGAGACAGCTTCAAGGGAGAGCTGCGGATTGGTGGAATTCTATCACCATAGATACACCAGAAGAAGAGATTACTTGGGAGCAATTCCAAGTTAGATTTGAAGCTAAGTTCATCTCTACGGCTCAGAAGTCTGTCTTGTTTAAGAGGTTTGTGGAGCTCAAGCAAGGTGGAAGGCATGTTCTTGAGTATATTTCTGAGTTCGAAGCTTTGTCCAAGTATGCCAGATCGTATATTGATTCTCCCTATCAGAAGAACGAGAAGTTTGTGACCGGTTTGGATGCTTATCTTGGGAGGCAGTTGGTGGATCACTTGGATGATCCGTTTGAGAAGCTTGTGGAGAAAGCTCTCAGGCATGAGAGTTTGTTTCCTAAGGAAAGTTCTGTTGTTGCTGTAACCAGGGAAGGATCTAAACCACAGCGGAGTGAAAATAGGAAGAGGAAGCAGCAGCAACAGAAGGGTAGGGATGGCCAGAAGAAGCCGAAGGGCGAGGTGATTTGCTATAATTGTCAGCAGAAGGGCCATCTCTCCAAGGATTGTAGGAATCCAAGGGCACCGGCGAAATGCCACAACTGTGATAAGCCAGGGCATTTCAGGAAGGACTGTCCAGAACCGAGGAAGGACAGGCAGATTGTGCAAGCTTATGCTTTGGGAGCTGTGCCGTCGTCTTCAAAAGCTCCTACTGCTGAAGAGAAGGGGAAGGGTGTGGTGGTTCAAGGTACTCTTTCTATCTGTGGTGTTCCAGTTAGAGTGTTGTTTGATACTGGAGCGTCGCATTCTTTTGTTTGTAATGATTTGGTGGACCGGTTAGGTTTGAGACCAGATATTGTTGATAGATCATTGGTTGTGACTAATCCAGTTGGGGGTTCGTCATGTTTGTGTATGATATGCCGTGGTCTAGTTGTGTCGAGTCATGATTGCTCGTTTGTTTGTGATTGCTTTGTTCTGAACTTTGCGGGGTTCGGAATTATTTTGGGTATGGACTGGCTTAGGAAGTATGCGGCTAGGATTGATTGTGAGGGGCTGGAGGTGACAGTCGGGAATGTGGAAGGGCGAAAGGTTGTGATACGATGTAAGCATGAGGAAGGCGTCTTCATGAGCTTCATGTATTCGCTGGTTGTTCCACGGGATGGACTGTCATCAGTGCCCATTGTGAATGGATTCGAGGATGTCTTTGACGAAGTCAAAGGGTTGCCGCCGCATAGGGAGATCGAGTTTCGTATCGATCTAGTTGAAGGAGCCAGACCTGTTGTGATGCCTCTTAGGCGGATGGCGCCTAGGGAGCAGCTAGAGTTGAGGGTGCAGGTTGATGACCTTTTGCAGAAAGGATTCATTCGGAGAAGTGTGTCCGAATGGGGTGCACCAGTTGTGTTCGCAACCAAAGCGGATGGATCGTTGAGGTTGCGTGTGGATTATCGTGAGCTGAATAAGTTGACTAGGAAGAACAAGTATCCATTGCCGAGAATAGATGACTTGTTTGATCAGCTTCACGAGGCTAAGGTGTTTTCTCAGATGGATTTGGCAACGGGATTTCACCAGTTGAGAGTGGCGAAGGATAGTGTGCCAAAGACTGCTTTCAGGACACCATCCGGTTTTTATGAGTGGCTGGTAATGCCGTTTGGATTGACTAACGCACCAGCATATTTTGTGGATCTTATGAATAGAGTGTTCAGAGATCAGTTGAATAAGTTCGTGCTTGTGTTCGTGGATGATATTCTGATTTATTCCAGAACTGAGGAAGAGCACAAGACACACTTGAGGATTGTTTTGGGGATCTTACGGAAACATCAGCTGAAGGCTAAGTTTTCGAAGTGTCACTTCTGAAAGAGTGAAGTGAGGTTCTTAGGCCATGTTATCTCGGGAAATGGAATAGCGGTTGATCCCGCTAAGGTGGCAGCAATTCAGGATTGGGTTAGACCTAAGAATGCATCTGATGTAAGAAGTTTTCTTGGATTAGCAGGATATTATCGTCGGTTTATTAAAGACTTTTTCAAGATAGCTGCACCATTGACAGGATTGACGAAAAAGAACCAAGTGTTCAGATGGGATGATAAGTGTGAGCAAGCTTTCGTAATCCTGAAAGAGCGACTGACGAGTGCTCCTGTTTTGACTATTCCTAGTGGGAATGATGAGATGGTGGTTTACACCGATGCATGTGGCACTGGACTTGGAGCAGTGCTAATGCAGAAGGATAAAGTTGTTGCGTATGCTAGTCGACAACTGAAGCCGCATGAAAGGAATTATCCGACTCATGATTTAGAGTTAGCAGCGATTGTGTTTGCTTTGAAGATATGGAGACATTACCTATTGGGAGTTCGATTTGAGTTGTTTACGGATCATAAGTCGTTGAAGTATCTGTTCTCCCAAAAGGATTTGAATCTTCGACAGCAAAGATGGCTAGAGTTCCTAGCATCGTATGATTTTGGTATAGCCTATACTCCGGGAAAAGGAAACGCAGTGGCAGATGCGTTAAGTCGAAGACATGCAGGATTGGGAGCCATGTTTTCGGAGTGGAAGAGTCTCGAGTATTTGGCTGAGTTTGACTTCAGGCCTAGATGTGAATTGGAACCTGAGATGTTGGCAAACTTATCGATAAGACCTACTCTTGTGGAAAGGATTGGCGAGAGCCAAAAGCAAGACGATAAGCTTGTCAGGATTATCCGTGGTTTGGAATCTGGATTGGAACCAGAGAAGGATAAAGGATTCGAGATCGATCGAGAGGGTCGGCTTCGAAAGCAAGGACGACTGGTTGTTCCCGATATAGATGGATTGAGAGATGAAGTTCTAAGGGAAAGTCATCACTCGAAGTTGACGATTCATCCAGGTGGAAATAAGATGTATCGGGACATGAAGAGAGCCTACTACTGGGAAGGTATGAAGAAGGATGTTGGAAATTTTATTTCCAAGTGTATGAACTGCCAGTTGGTGAAAGCTGAGCAGAAGAAGCCCAGTGGATTGCTTCAGCCATTAGAAGTTCCTACATGGAAGTGGGAGCAAGTGTCAATGGATTTTATCGATGGTCTACCTAGGACAAGAGCAGGAAATGAAGGGATTTGGGTCATAGTAGATCGTTTGACAAAGAGTGCAAGGTTCATTCCTGTTCGATCAACTAGGACTGCATCGAAGTTGGCTGAATTGTATGTTAAGTGGATAGTTCGATTCCATGGTATTCCGAAGAGTATAGTGAGCGATCGAGACCCATTGTTCACTAGTGGATTTTGGAAGAGCTTCCAGGAAGTTTTGGGAACTGAGTTGTGTTTGAGTACAGCTTATCACCCTCAAACAGATGGTCAAACTGAGAGAGTTAACCGAGTTTTGGAAGATCTTCTCAGAGCTTGTGTTTTGGACTTCGGAGGATCATGGGAAGATCATCTTCATTTGGTGGAGTTTGCATATAATAACAGTTATCAGTCGAGTATTGGTATGGCACCATATGAGGCATTATATGGAAGACCGTGTAACTCTCCGACATGTTGGTTGGAAACTGGAGAAAAGCTGATACTTGGGCCAGAGATGATTCGACAGACTTCGGATTGTATAGAGATCATTCGGCAACGAATGAAAGCAGCCCAAGATCGTCAGAAAAGTTATGCCGATAATCGTCGTAAGGATTTGGAATTCGACGTAGGTGAGATGGTTTTTGTGAAGATTTCTCCATTAAAGAGTGCTATTAGATTCGGAAAGAAAGGAAAGTTAACTCCGAGATTTGTTGGACCATTCCCGATTATAGAGCGAATTGGAAAGCTCGCTTATAGATTAAAGTTACCGGAAAAGATGGCGGGTGTGCACAATGTTTTTCATGTATCTTATCTACGGAAGTATGTGCATGATCCAACTACAGTGGTTTCTGCTGATAGCTGTGAAGATTTGGAGGTTGATCCAGTGGTTACGAAACCTCGTAAGCCACTTCGTATTGTTGAAACCGATACGAAACAGCTTAGGAGGAAGACGATTACGTTGCTCAAGGTACAATGGAGTGATGATGTTAACGACTGTACGTGGGAGGAGGAAGAGAGGATGAAGGCAGCTCATCCCGAACTCTTCGAGGTATGGCCCTAAAGTGTCGTGACATCTCATGAATTTGTAGCTTGTTCTAAGTCTTAGAATTTTGCATGCTAGGTTAGAAATTGGATGCATGGTTTGTTGATTGCTATGGATGGTAGGCATGCAGAACAATTTTGTTCGCTCTTGATTGTTTGGAATTTCGGGGGCGAAATTCCTTAGGGGGAGAGAATGTAACGACCCGTATTTTACGTGTCGACAAAATCATAAAATAGTTGCTTTAAGTCGTATTGTTGATAAGTCGTTCAGAGTAAGTTATTGGGTACTTAAGTCGTGTAGGAATTGGCTTGAGTAAAGCTTAGGTCGGTGGGTAAATGAGTCGTTCATACAACTTAGGGATGTTGCCGACTTAAGGAAGGTAAGTGTTGAATTAGGGAGTCAGAGTTTTGAGTCGTGACCAACTTATAGAGGGCCGACTCATAGGTGTTGCCAAGTTAGTGGGTTAGCGAGTCAAGAGAGACAACGGTTTACAATTTTGGACGAGTCATGGAGTAGCCGACTCATAGTAGGACCGACTCAGAGATTTGTGGAAGTAACGACCTAAGGGTTGCCGAGTCATAGCTTAAGTCGTAGGCGAGTTAACAGTTTAAGGGGAAGTGACCGACTCAAGGGGAGAGCAACGACCTATAGAAGGACCGACTTAAGGCTTAGCAGTGTGTTGATGGGTCGGTGAGGCCATGGGTCGTGAGTTATTTTGTGTGTATAGTTGAGTCGTCATACGACTTAGGACTTAGGAGTGTTAGCAGCTGTGTGTTAAGTCGTTGGTCATAGGTCGGTTAGAGCTTAGGTCGGCCATAAGAGTGAGTGGTTGAGTCGGCAGGAAGGGATAAGTCGTTAGGCCGTATTGGTTGGATTGTTGAGTCGGCTATTGGTAGGTCGTACACGGGTTAAGGATGTTAGGTCGTTAGGGGTGTTGAGTCGTGTCTGGGGTGAGTCGCGTACAGGTTAGATGTGAGGCCCTGTGTTTTGTTGAGTCGGCATGATGATGAGTCGGGGACGACTCAAGGGGTGGGTCGGCAACGACCTAAGGGGAGACGACTCATAGTGGTTTCAGCCTATAAATAGAGGGGTTTGGCTCACTTTTTGGCACCGGTTTTTGAAGCGACGAAGTGCTGCCATTTTGGGAACTCGACTACAACATTTCTTCATCTTCTTTTCTCTATTCCAATCTAATTCTAACATCCATCCAAGATCGAAGATCGAGATTGAAGATCTAAGAGACAAAGTTGAAGATCTTCATCCAATGAAGCTAGATTTCATCGTTTTAAGCGAGATTTCGCCGGATCAAGCCTTGATCTTCGCTGTCCAGATCTGAAGTGTTTAGTTTTTGAGGTGTTTAGGTGATTTGGTGAGTGGTAGTTATCTCTCACGCGGACCCAAAGGAGTATATTGGATTGGTGGTTTGTTGGAGTGTTGTAGATAGTAATTTTGTGCATTTTCCTTAGATCCAAGTGTAGATTCATTGTTTGTGAAGATGTTTACTTATGCATGTTCATTTATCAAGTATTAGAGACAAAACCCATGTTTTATATTTGATAGATCTATGCTAAAAACCTATGATTCATGCATGTTAGACTTATGCTCATTTATTTACGAAATTGCCATTATAGTTGATATTGCTCATTAGATCTTGTTTAAATGATTGATTGTTTGATTGTATGATTGATTTGATTGTTTCCAAGTTAGCTAGTAGTTGATTTGGAACAAGATGATTGAAGATGATTCGAAAGCTAAGTGGAAAAGCTCTTGAATGGTGAAAGCTGTTTATGGCATATGAAGCGGATGTTGAAGCTCATATGTATGAATTGGATGATGTTGAGATGGGACTTTGCCATGATGCGAGGAGGCAAACCATGATGTTGAGTTGGGACGGGTTATGATGACGTTCCAAGCACGGGCTACGACGACGTGCAAAGTTATGTTGATAACTCGGTAATGCGATCCGGGTAGGTGATAATGGTTAGCTTGAGAGGCGCTTGAGCTAGTATGGAAATAGTCGTCGAGGAGGATGACTAGGAGGCTAAGATCTTATCGTTGTTGAAGGTTCTAGCATGCTCAAAACAAGAGTACGTTGGAACGGGCTGCGACGACGTTCCAAGCACGGGCTGCGACGACGTGCTAGTACTCTGGGTAGTTGCGAAAATTCCTAGGCACGGGCTGCGACGACGTGCGGAGTTATGTCTAGAACCGGGGTTACCATTAGCCCTTGACAGGTGGTCATTCAATTAACGATGAAATCATGGCAAAGATAACAGTGATAGCCAGAGTCATGGATGTTTGGTTGTATTATCATTCGGTCTCAAGAGCGGTATTTTCTGGGTGCTTATCTGATCTTGGTTTAGGCCTTGGGGGTTTGTATTTGGAAAGCATCGCCCTTGACTCGAGTGATTATTGCTTTACTTTAATTATCTGCTATGTTATGCTTGCTTTTCCTTAGTGTGTGTCTGGGGGGGCTATCACTGTAGAAAGAGGTGGAGTGGGATGGTTTGGTTCCTATTCCTTTTATTCCTTATGCTCTTTTGGTATGTTTGATAGTTGATTTACTACTCACTAAGACTTTGTCTGACTCAAGGTTTTATGTCTCCTCTTATTACCTTGGGCTGTTCATCCATGTTGGGATGGGCAGACTAGGTAGCAGGTGGCAGGTGCTGTGCTTAGAGTTCTCCGCTGATGATGACGAAGACGAGCAGGAGGCTTTGCATATTAGTTTTCTTACTATGTGTACTGGGTGTTCCGCTGTTGTATCTGATTGAGTGTTGTAGTGAGGCTTTGATGTATGAATGATTCATATGTTTGTATAAAACTGCTATGTTGCTTATATGAAGATGTTATGTTCTATAGAGCTTCACTATATTATATGTCTCTATTGTATTTTATCCATGCACTGTGAGTTGTACGCTAGAGATTCTGCGATGCTTATTTTACCCTGACTACTGTCCATGGCTACCTGGCACGCCCTTCAGCGCTCTTTTCTCTTGTTTTGGTGCGGGAGTCATGGGCGGTCGTCACAAAGACCATTTCAATTTAATTTCATAAAACAATTCCGTTTAAGCCAATTCATATTTCAACACAAAACTTGATTTTCCAAAAAAAATACTTCAATTTATGCAAATCAAATTTTACTTCAAAATATCATTTAATTCCATTTGAAAATTAAGGATTTTAAAATCATTTAATTTAACCAATCCGGTGTCCGTATATAATTCTCTACCCTATGGTCAAGTGATACGGATATTTATCATTTCAATCTACAATTTAAAATTTTACGGTTATATATCATTTCAAACCGCAATCCTGAAATAAATAATATCCATAAAATCGCTCGAGTCTATCATTTCAATGCATAACGATTTTTCCTTAATCTATAGATCATTCGGGTATGTATCATTTCAACCCACAGTGAACTTGCAGTCTATAACGATATAAAATACAACATCTAATCATCCAATATCAACAATCAACATCCATCACAATCATCATCCAAATCAATCAATAAATATTAATATAGAACTGATAATCGACGATAGGTGTTTAATTAGCAATTTATATTCAATAACAAATTAAATAACGATTTAATTCAAATAAATTCAGATTAACCGAGATAATGATTTAAATATACCAAACACTCATAAATAAATTGCTAATTACATCATAAATTTAATTTAACGAACATAAGAAATTTTAGAAATTGTGAGTGGGTTAAAACACCCACCTTTGAATTTAAATTGAATTAAATCCAATTTATACTCAAAATTCAAACAGTCTCAGAGTTTGTCCAAACCTGTGTCACAATGTCTGGAATTTCGATACGATCCTAATGGAAGAAACCACGCGTGAATCGGACCTCATATGCAAAAGTTATGCGTGTTAGAAGATTTGGAAATCAAAATTTTAATAAATAAAATACGACCAATCAAAGCTAGCCACGCCATACCTTCCTATCGAACCCCAAACAGTATAACACATTCGATCGCTCAAACCCTAGTGAACCTGCCACCACTTAAAACAATTCTCGTCGCTGCCACCTTCATCTATGCCCCGATCGACCAACGTCGTCGCCTCCATGTCGACGAGCAGCACCTCCCGATGCCGCGTGACCCCCACCAGCCTCCTCTTGCCAAGCCGCCGCCGCCTTATGACACGATTTCCGACGCAGACGATCGCCGGAGGTGAGATGTAAACCGCTAGATCCCCTCGCCTCGACCTTCTCTACAACTCCATACCACCCGATCGAACTCAGGACGAGGATCCAATGTCAAATCCACCGACCACGCATGAACGGCTGAGAATGTTTGGAGCAATTCTGACCAAACCACAACTCAAAATCGAAAAACGAATCATATATTTGACTTGCATTCATCGAGAGCTTCAAATCGATATATAATTCGATATAGTTTATGGAGTTTGTTTTTGGAATTGAATTTTAAATTTGGTTGGAAATTGAACGGAGAATTTGTTTGTCTGCCATTGGAATGAGGAGTTAAAAAGAAATGTACATACATAAAAATGAGAAGAAGGAGTGCCTAGGGTTTATAACGAGGTATTTATATGTAGGTCAGAAATAGGATGAATGGACAAGATTGATTGAACGATAAACAACCCAAAAAGCTCATTTCGACTCCGAACGAAAATGGGTCAACCCATATATCAAAACAAATGTTTTTGATAATTTTAAAATCAATGGAACAGGTTTCAAGTCCTAATTCCATCGTATGAAGAAGTTACTTTAAAATCAGCTTATTTCAAATTGATTTCAATTAAGTTGATTTCTAGGCTTATTGATCCCGTACGATCAGATGACAAGTCTGATCGGTACGAAACTTGAAATCCTACAATAATTTACTGTTACGGATCCGATAAAACTGGTTTCATCGAAATCCGAGATAGTTGTCAAAAAGGCTATATTCCACAGAATGCTTATCACATCACAAAACAATAATCATCATATATATAAATACATATACATAGATACATCCTAGTATGATACAAACTGATACACAAAAGTGGTACAGAGACTACACTATATACATCTAATAAAATACATATCAGAGTCAAGCGGAAAGAAATATAAACTACACAAAAGTGCTAGGCTAATTCCAAGCAGATGCATCAAAGCTAAGTCCCGTAACTGATAGCTAACCTGAAACAACTCGGTCTGACCCGAGTACAAAATACACGGGTCAGTCTAGCTAAAACAATCAGTTAATGAGGATAGACGATAATATGAAGCATAAGACACAAGGTGATAATTCTTTTCGAATGAGAAAATGCAACAGAAAGAATACAACCCATGACTTAAGTGAACTAATGTCACTTAAGTATACAAAGACCTCAAAACGGTAAATTCAACAATAATACTCAAATAATATAAACATTTTCCTCATATCATCAGCGACATCCCAAAATGTCTACATGGTTCCACGAACCATATCTCCTCATAAGGAGAAACATCAATACAAACTCTCGCCAAAATGGCAAACATAAAACATTCTCAAATATAATGATCCAAAACTCAAATATAAAAGAATCTCCAAATCCAATTATACCTCATCTCATTGGTATAAATGTATATATATCTCAGTCTCAACTCGCCGGAATGGAAAAACCCAGAATATCCTATAAAATCATGAAATCATCCAAACTCATGACTCAAGGAACTCAACAAGAGTTAAAGACATCATAAATGGAATCACCACATATAAAACAACTTATATAGAACTAGGCTATTGATATAATAAAACATCTTAAAATGGTGAAATCACATTAAAACAAAAAAAATCCTAGAAAACCCGAATTCGCCAAATCCCCGATTGCAATGCCGAAGCAATGCTGCACGCGCTAAACTTAGACGGCCGAAGCCTCAGACAAGGTCGCTAATACCTTCCAAAACAGTTAGTCCTCATGACAAGGTCGCTGACACCTCTCCAAGCCATTTTGTCAGCCCTAACAAGGTCGCTAACACCTCCCTAAGCAGTTCGTCCTCATGACAAGGTCGCTGACACCTCTCCAAGCTATTTTGTCAGTCCTAACAAGGTCGCTAACACCTCCCTAAGCAGTTCGTCCTCATGACAAGACCGCTAACACCTCTCAAAGCAGTTCTATTAGGTAAATAAATTAATATTAAATTAATTAAATCACTTTTCGATTCAATATTTAATAATTTGTAATTTCCTTCACTCTGAATTACTTAGTGATTTATAGTCCTTAAAACAAATTCCTATATCAATTTACTGTGGAATATTTCACAATTACAAGGTTTTAATTTCAATTTCTATATATTCAGAGATTATAGTTAAATTTCCAAAAATCCAATTTAATTTGCTTTCCATCTTGTTATTAAACCAATTATTATCCTGAGGCTATAATTACACTAGTTTATATTTTATTATACTAACAATTTTCAATTTCATCCAAATCCCTATTAAGGTGATGTTTAATTCCATTTAATTGTAATTGATTTCTAATTTCATATACCGGATTAAATATATAGGCAATTTAAAATAATTGTTGTCATTAACTCTTAATCACCCTTTTATAGTTCATTATATTTCAAACAAGTATTATACTTACTTATGTAACACTGAATTATTCCAATTGCCATCAGATACATACTATTCCACTAATCTATTCCATACTTACATTTATTTTCTTATATTCAATTTATGGCCAAGTAAACATTTTAAATTATTACAACTAATTGGAGTTTCATTCAAACTGTTAATTATTAACTTTAATTATCATTTGTTACTTCATTTCAGTATTCATTTCATTATTAAATTACAGATTTTTCTTTCTTCCAAATTTAATTACCAAAATCTTATTAAATTAACAAATTTAAATTATCGAAAATTACGGGTCGTTACACCCTCCCCTACTCAAAACTTTTCGTCCCCGAAAAGGAAAAGAAGGGGAAAGATGAAATTAGGTAATCAATATATCTTATTCAAAATATTAAATTTATAAACAATAAATTTACAAAATTAAATAATTTAAATAAATATATCCATTTATAAACAGATAAATCCTTTTATACTCAAAGTAATAAAGTTTGGAAAACATTTCATAAAATTTTCTAAGTCCAAAATTTACAGAAAATTTCGGCAGAGTCTCCTTTGTATGGAGAGGCTTGGGAGGAATAATAATATCAATAATAATCATTTATATCAAATATATTCCAAAATAATATATCCCGACACGGGAAAAACAATATAATATCGTTAGAAAACCGCAATCCGAAAACGTAGCTATTTGTCGGGCAATTAACGCTTATTTTATGAAACCAAAAGCAGTAACAATTGCTTCCATAACCTGCATTTCACTTATATAATCCAAAAAGAGTTAATAATTATATAAAAATGAAATATTTAAGGTTGTTTCAACCACTAACAAACCAATCAATATAAAACAACAATTACTTGAAACCACAGCATACAATCATCCTATAAAATCAATACAAATCAATTATCCATCCATATCAACCAAAACATATAGTTTGTTCGGGCTTAGAAACTTTAAATTGCATAGAATGAAAAATAAACTACTAAGCATATCATTTACTCAACAATCTTAGACAAAACTCAACAGATTGGTCATACATCCAAACAATTAGAAGTATCCTCGCCCAAACAACTCATAAACCAAAACATCAAATTCCAAACATTATTTAGGTCTATGTTAACCTATTTCTTTTCATATCATTTATAAAATGACTCATTTCTTAAATTTACATTTTTTTCTTAATTTTACTTATATTGCTTACAAAAGTTCAATTCCCATTCATTCATTACTTAATTCCATTTATATACATTCATTTATTTATAGTATTCTTGTTCAATTCAATTACTTAACATATCAATTCACTAACTTAATTTAATAATTATTTACTTACCATACTTACTTTCTATTACATTTTATTATAGTAACATTTTAATTATAACTTAAGTTTATGACAACTATAACATTAAACTCTTATTTATAAAAGTAATTCATTGAATACTTCCATTATTTAAGTTTTACTTGTATAATATTCCATTACATTTTCTTATTAAACATTACAACTTTTAATATTGGTAAGTTATATACATACATACATACATACATACATACATATATATATATATATATATATCTGTGTATGTGTGTGTGTCTTTAAGAATGTAATTGAAAGTTATACAAGTTTATCTCATTTCTTTTGATTAACTTAATGTTCGATAATGATATCCTTTGTTTTATAGGTTACAAATTTCAACTTTCTTGTAATTTCACTTGTAACCTAGCATTTAATCTCTTATTTCATTTAGACGTTCCAATTATTAATTAGTTAAATTCCATTTCATTTCAATAATAGAAACTATTAATTAACAGAAACTTAAGAATTAATTACCGGGTTCCATTTCAAATTACTTTAAAAATAATAGATAGATGTATATACTTACAACTTATATATCTAGTTATATTTAAACAATTCAAAATTTATATTTGTTTATCAAAATAAATCTGCAGTAAAACTACTATAGTGGCATTCCCACTTTGAAACCCGAAAATGAACGTCAATAATGCGTGCACTCATCACCAAAATTATTTTCCAGCGATAGAGAGGGGAGTACAAAACTTATTCCTTTTCAAAATTTCTCTAAAACATTTCTTTCAAATCATATTGAAATATTTATATCAGAAAATGCTTCCAAATAATATTATCATTATATTTCAAAATCATTCAAAAGAAATTTCCAAAACCCCAGAATTTAAGTTCTAAATTTCCAATTTTCATTTACTTTATTTTCAAATCTTATTTCCAATCAATATTTATAAATTTCACTACCTAACAACCAACATATTACAACCAAATATATATTATTTATAAATCATTATTTTATATATACAATAATATACAATAGGTAAAATTATTTCATTTACCTATATTTCAAACAAATATTGTGTCGGTCTATCCTATTAAGTGTTTAGAAATCCCTATCGATGTCATAGCGTCCTATGCACCAACCAGAATTTATAAATACAAAATGGAACAAATTAACACTATATAAAAACTTTTTATAACACTAACAAATACGCTCTTTCATATATGTACACTCAGCGACTCATCATAGGGTATTACTACCCTATAAATAAAGAATCAGACCCCACAAAGCTAGGGTTTTCGCTAAACCTGACTCTGATACCAACTATAACGGGACAATGCCAGTAGGGTAACGCCCACCGTAGCATACAATGGTACCTGTGTTATGCTTTTACGGCCAGCCTATCGACTACACCAACTCCATGGGGCATGTAGGAGTAAGAGTCATCTGCTCGCTACCAAACCCAAATGCAAGAACCCCCTATCATGCTGCACCCGCTAAGTGCATAAGCAGACGCACATGTCACTTAAACCATACAGAAGGGCGGATTGTTATTGGGGTGAATAAGAAAAACAGAGAAAGAAAAAAACAAAACAGAATCTTGCAGCAGAATGATAAAATATAATAATCAAATAATTGTTCATGAAGATGTTTACAAAACATTTGATTATACTTATACAACACAAAATCAGAGTTACACATATCAGAGATAGATAAATAACAATGCAGCGGAACAATGTGATGCAGTGGAATAATATAGTAAATAATAATAATACAATCTTCATCTTCGTCCTCCAGAAATAAGGTCTTCAAATCCTGAAATGCTCAGGCTAACTCGAGCGAATTGAAAAGACAAAACACTCGAGTTAGAACTAAAAGATCCTATGTAAGTTAAATCAACGGAAATAAATATGAGTGAAATGGCGTCAGAGATGTTTACGGTGTTTGACATCTTCTATCTAGTGTCTAACGTGAGTGCAGTAACTTAAGAGATGTTCGGGATTCACACCTCTTAAGAATCCGTTAAACTATCTACTATGTAGTAATATACGCTATTATAATAATGTACATAGTAAAGTAAACTATTAAAATAGCGTTAAGGCGTTACCTATATCCCCCTCAATACATTTTATTATGCCAATAGTTTATACAGTACCATAACTCTCCAGCCGCTAGAGGATACCCCATAGGTACGACAGAAAAAAACTCGTAGAAGGCGCGCTAGGGTAGGTGACACGGCACAACTAGGCAGCGCCAGGGTAGACATACCAATTACACTTCCAGATTGTTGGTAACGCATAGCCACAACTACCGCCCAACTCGAAACATGCTTACGAGAAAAACCGCGGGTGGTCACCAAATAAATCAAAAGTCAAAATATAGTATCGATGGAGTGTGCCCGATCGGAGGAATGACCTCACTTGGTCCGTCGATTGCTCATGTTTTAGCCACCTTAAGCCAACTCATGGGAGTCGGGTCCACGTATATATTTCATATAGGATCGTCGCCACCATCCTACTTCATTCTGAAATCTCCACCACGTACATAGTTGTCAAAGTGGTTTTCGGTATTGGCAGAGAGTATGACAACATCCGATCTCGGTCTCTTAGACAACCAATCGCTTATTACACACCAGATGGTTCTTTTAAATTTCCAAAATCATTTCATAACTGATATCAAAATATCATATTCAATTCAAAGCATGTCACTTTCGAAAACATTACTTACTTTCGAAATCATATTCGCTTTTGAAATCATATTTCGATAATTATATTTTCTTTCAAAGTCAAATTCACAATTTGTATCAAAATATCGTGTCCTCAAAAACTATACCACTTTCAAATCATTTTTCTTTCAAAAATCATATTTCCAAAACAGGTTAAGTACTTGCTTCAAAGTCATCATTTCGATCTATTATAACATTGAAAATTCCAACTTAGGTTATATTTCATTTCATCATATTTTCTTTTAAACCAACGAATTTTGAATATAAACACTTCCCTTTTACTTAGTCTGAAAATTTAGAAAATATTTTAAATGGTTATAAATAGTTAAAATAGTTATAAATAGTTTGAACAAATTTTCAATAGTCAAAGTACTCTAGAATAGTAAATATAGATTTAAAATAGTTAAATAGATTTAAAATAGATTAAATAAAATTAAAATAGATTAAATAGCTTTAAAATTGATTAATTAGATTTAATATAAGTTAAAATGGTTTAATTAGTTTTAAAATAATTTAAATGGTTTAAATCGGTTAAATTTATTTAATATAGTTAATATAGGTTAAAATAGTTTATAAACCTGAAAATCTGAAAATTTAGAATCTTAAAAATAATATAATTTAAAACAGTTTATATTTGAGACATGAATTTGAAATTTATGTCAATTTAAAACTATTTATTTCATTTCAACAAAATCAAACCATTTTAATTTAATTTCTTAAAACAATTCCTTTTAAGCCAATTCACATTTCAACACAAAACTTGATTTTTCAAAAAAAATATACTTTAATTTATACAAATCAAATTTTACTTCAAAATATCATTTAATTCCATTGAAAATTTAAGGATTTAAAAATCATTTAATTTAACCAAACCTGTGTCCGTATATAATTCTCTACCCTAGGTTCAAGTGATATGGATATTTATCATTTCAACTTGCAATTTAAAATTTTACGGTTGTATAACATTTCAAACCGCAATCCCAAAATAAATAACATCCATAAAATCGCTCGAGTGTATCATTTCAACCCACAATGATTTCTCCTTAATCTATAAATCATTTGGGTATGTATCATTCAACCCATAGTGAACTTGCAGTTTATAACGATATAAAATACAACATCCACTCATCCAATATCAACAATTAACATCCATCACAATCATCATCCAAATCAATCAATAAATATCAATAAGAAATGATAATCGATGATAGGTATTTAACTGGAAATTTATATTCAATAAAATAACGATTTAATTCAAATAAATTCAAATTAACCGAGATGATGATTTAAAATATGTCAAACAGTCATAAATAAATTCCTAATCACATCATAAATTTAATTTAGCGAACATAAGAAATTTTAGAAGTTGTGAGTGGGTTAAAACACTTAACCCACCTTTGAATTTAAATTGAATTTCAATCCAATTTAAACTCAAAATTAAACAGTCTCAGAATTCGTCCAAAGAAATGTCATAGTGTCCGAAATTTCGATACGATCCCAATGCAAGGAACCCCGCGTGAATCGGACCACGTATGCAGAAGTTATGCGTGTTAGAAGATTTGAAAATCAAAATTTAAATAAATAAAATACGACCAATCAAAGCTAGCCACGCCACACCTTCCCTGCCGAACCCCAAACAACAGAAATGTTCGATCGCTCAAAATCTTGTGAAGCCGCCACCACTTCAAACAATTCTCGCCGCTGCCACCTTTATTTACGCCCCGATCAACCAACGTCGTCGCCTCTATCTCGACGAGCCGCACCTCCCGATGTCGTGCGACCCCCACCAGCCTCCTCTTGCCAAATCGTCGCCGCCGCCTTATGACACGATTTCTGACACAAACGATCGCCAGAGGTGAGATGTAAACCGCTAGATCCCCTCGTCTCGACCTCCTCTACAACTCCATACCACCCGATTGAACTCAGGACGAGGATCCACTGTCAAATCCACCGACCACGCATGAATGGCCGAGAATGTTTCGAGAAATTCTGACCAAACCACAACTCAAATCGAAACATGAAAAAAAAAATATGATAAAAAACATGAAAAAAAAATTTTCTTTTTAAAAAGGTAAACCTAAGCAGTCCAAGAAAAATTATCCATAAATGTGATAAAATATTTAAAATGATTATAAGAGTCAACAGGGGCCGACCCTAGACATTAGAATGCATAAAATCAAAACATTTTTTTGACTTATTAATAGATAAATAAAATGACGATCTAGTTTGTTTTGAAAGCTTGCAAACATCATAATTTTTGGAATCTAATTTTATAACAGAAAAGTTTAATCAAAATTTAATCAGATGGATGACCAAATTTTCAATGTAGCAATTTATTATGATCTACTAAATTTAATGATATATGACATTTGTTGGCATTTACATCAACATAATAGAGGTCATTTTTCAAACATCCCTCACCAATCTTCTTCCCTGATTCTCGATCCTACACTTTATACGGTGAGAATATAACATTGCAATTTAGTTAATGGGTTATTTTACTAATTGATAATAAATATGAATTAAAATTTGGCAAATATAAAATATTTTTCACGTCTTTCATATGAAAATCTGTTATACCAAAACCATGACTTTGAACTTTATCTCCGTTAGCAAAAGTTACATATTGAGGGACTTTAATTTGTTTAACATTGGTTAATTTATTTTTGTTCCAGGTCTTGTGATCAGTAGCACCTACGTCAATTCACATTCTATTTGTATTTTGACACATACTTGTAATTTTAAAACTGTTGTCGATTTTGGGTGAGCTAAAAATTGTGTTAGAATGTACAAAACCTGAATTTTATTATTGTAATGAACCGTTTAATTGAGTTAGCAGTTGATTCCATTGCACCATTTGAGCCATAGTAGATCCTGCTGAAGTGAAGCTGTTATTTGGTTTGCTAAAACCACCAAATTTATTTTCTCTTTTCACGCCGTCTCACTTACCTGCTCTATCGCCCTTCTCTCTGACTGGTCGGACGTGGGGATGGAGGAACCAGCAACTGTCGTGGTTGTTCCCTGCTTTCTTGAAGTGGTCACATTGTTAGGTGCTCGAAGCTCCCCTCCTTTGGTCGTGTCCTTGAAACTGGGTTAGAGTTTCTTTTACCCAAAACGCCTTGTACTCTTGATTTTCTAATTGTCGAGGGTTCATGAGTGCTCGTCGAGATTGCTCTTACTCAATTCCTACCACTACATCATCAAAACTTAGCATCTCAACTAATTCCAAGACTTGAGACCTGATCGATTCATTGCTTGGATAGAAAGCCCCCATGTAGGTAAAAATTAAGTCTTGTTCGAATTTTTTTTGGGTTTCAATTAGGTCTGCTATTGGTGGGAGATAGACATTGAGCTCTTTCCATTTTGGCATAATTTCGGTCATCAGTTTGTTAATAATTTGGATAATCTATTTAATTTGGGCAAGCACTTATTTAAGGCTAAAGATATGAGCAAAATTTTGCTGACCAAACCTTCTCTTAGCTTTTTCCCAAGCCTCCTATGATGTGCTGGAGTACATGAGTACATTTTAACTCTGGGGTTCATTATGATGAGTAGCCATGACAGGACTAATTGATCGGTTGTCTCTCATTCTTCTATTCTTGCTTTCTCTTCGGGAGTTGGCTCAGTTGGCTTTGTTTCTTTAGGTTTTTCACTTTTTCCAATGATAAAGCTTAATTTCTCTTTGCCACTAAGACCAATTGTTACTGATCTGGATTAGGGAATGTAATTTCTGTTGTCATTGAATATGATATTTGTGAGTTTAGTGTTGTCGGATCGAGACATGTTGAACTGACTGCGGTTCTTTGTTATCTTCAACTTTTGATATTATTACGAAACATTTGAGATAGGATTTGACCTGCTCTGATACCATATTGAATATTTGAGTATTGAATTTTTGAAAAGAAGATTGAATATGATGAATAATTAGTTGTATTGCTAATTTCTAATTCTACAAACTCTATGTACATTATTATATATAGTCTAATTCCACTAGCTGTTGCTTATTTCCTAAATTATAATCACCTAATTACACTCTAATTACAGGCTAGTACCAGTATAGTCGACAGTTGTATAATGGATGTTAGCCTTTTATTGTTTCATGTTTACAGCCTATGATGAAATATTCTGAGACTATCATTCCTATTTCTCCATAAAACCACAAAAATATTAAATATGATTTAGTATGAACTAAAATCTTTATTTACAATCCGTTAGGGCAGCTGATTGATACGGCGTAGAATATTCATACTTGAGGTCATTCGAGTCCTTGTGCCCACACATTCCTTCACAATAAAATTCAACGCCTACCACTCCCTAGGTATTTGTCTGTGGATTCAAGTGAGACACTTTTAGAGATTAGGTAAGTTTCAAAAAAAATTACTCACGGTAACACGAAAGGTCATGCGCAACTTTAATGAAAGAATTTACTAAATTCCCTCGCTTGTTCGGCTGCATAGTGCACCTAGTCCAACAAATATGCACATGACTATTTCTTAGAGAAAACTTACATGTTTGCAATACCTTTTGAAAAAATAAAGGTGTTTTAATAATATTTTCAAAATATGTATAAATTTGTAGTATTTGCAAAATAAAAGAAAATAGGTAGTATTATTTAGAAAATATTAGTGAAATAAATAGAAACAAACAATATTAGTTTGTAAATATTGGTACATGAATGAATATACATGTATTGTCAAATAAAATAAGCACTCCTTTCAGAGGGGCAGTCAACTCTCGTTCCGGACGCCTGGTGAATCTTTTATCGATCTCCTGTACTCGGTCTGCTATTAGAGCTGGAATTGGTTGACTGCCGTTCCGGAGACTGGTGGATCTGTCTACCTAGTCTCCTTCTTGACCGTCTCCCCCCCCCCCCCCTTTTTATTATCTCATTATGGGACTATTGCTTTCAGGATGTGGCATTCAGGGGTGTTCTAGTTTCTCCGTCCTATACCTGTTTGGAGCTTGCTTAGAGGAATTCCGCTGCTCCTTTCCGGCTGTCGGCCATACAGTTGCTGGGAGGTTGGCCGTTTCTTTCTTCTGTTATCTTGGAGGGTCTTCTGTTGGGTTTGATCTCTACTTGCATGGTTGATTCTCAACATCGTTTTCGGGCGGTGGCCTTGCCGGAGCTCGATTACGATGTTGGATGGGCGGTGGGTTCCTGGTGCTTATCGGGTGTACGGTGTGCCTGCTGGCAGAGGTCCTTTACTTTCGCTTCTTGTTAGAGTTTTTTGGTTCCTCTTTTTTTTGGTTATCTTTGTGTCCTTCTTACGAGTGTTCTCGTTTTTGTATTTCTATTTTTGGGGTTCGGTTACCTGTCAGGCTTGTTGACAGATTTTGGTTGAGCTTTTATATCATTTTCTTCTTTAAAAAATAAAAATAAAATAAGCACGTTATGCGAATATTTTCAAAATAATTCAACAAATATTTGCAAAAATAATGGGTGCAGACATATTTTTTGAAACAACAAACATGTTTTCGCATCGCAAATATTTGTAGAAGAATACATAATTGATTCTACAAAATATTTGCAGAACGAATTAATGTAAACATATTTTTGTTAAAGTAAAATTATGTATACGCAAACATTTGCAAAATAAACGTATAACTGTACATAAATTTGCAAAATAAATGCATAGTCCGACGAATGCCTATAAATTGTGTAGAGAAGCAAAAGTGTTCAACGAATTGAAGTAACTGCAAAACATAGACATACCTTTTGAAAAATTGTAAAATCATCACATTAAATTTTTTGCTGTCAAAAAAATTACAGTAAAAGCATCAAAATAACTCACGTGAGAAAAGAAGAAACCATTGGATTTACCAAGAAAAAACTAAAGCTTAAACTAAACATGAATAAAATCGATAGATTGCATAAACCAAATTTTTAGGGTTCATGGATGAGAAGAGCAGCAGTTAGAGTCAGCATATGAGAATATGCGCAAAATTGAGAAACGCAAATTACTTTGTAACCCATGCTGAACAAAATTTTCCAAAGTAACATGCACGTCCGGATAGTTTAACGGAAGAAAATGGGTTTTTAGCGATTATGTTTGGTTTTAAAGGTGTGTCTAATATTAATTATATTATATTCATGTTGACTCACGCCTAACCAGATCCATCCATATTCAAATATACATACATATATGTTTGTGTAAAAGCAAGATTTGATGGCATGAGCTTTGTTTGTGCAAAGTAAAACAATTTGCACGCGGATCACGCTTGCCATACGAACAAAACAAAATGGTTAATACAAATCAATGACGTTCCATGCATAAGAGACAAAACAAAAATACAAATAAAACGTTCACTGCATAATAATTATTAAAAACGATAAATATGAGAATGAAAATAAAAGTTTACAATTTAATTTAAATTGTTGATATAGGAATATCAGTTTGTATATTTAAAGACCATCATGAAGCTTATTATATAAGCATACTATAACATATTACTAAATATTGGTATAATGATTGTTTTTTTTAAGTCTTTTCCGATCTTAATACCAATGTCAGTAGCAAAAGGTGTAACGCAGTTTGAAATGTTATCAAAGAGTATTTCAATGCAGCAATGCTAATCAGATTATTAACTTAACTGTTTAATTTATTAGACTTAGATTTGTAATTTGTAATTACTTATAAAATTTTGAAAGACAAACTAACTTAATAGGAATTGTTTATAAATGAGATTGAAAGTTACATCAATTTTTATCGTGAGCACTTTGGTATGTGTACAAAAAAGTACCTTGAAACATAATACATATTAATCAAAACAATCAAACTTTTGCACGTTGTGTTATTTTAATTTTCAGATTCATAAAAAAATTAGCAGAAAATCAATATGTAGTTTAAAGTGATTTAATGATATTGAATTCTGCTTCAAAAAATGTAAAACTACAAATATTTATGATTCTTCTTTTTAAATATAGATTTTAAATACATATAAAAAACTGAATGTCACGAAAGAAAATAGTTTGTCCAAAATCAAATTTATCTATGATTTGATAAAATTTTCTTTTATTTTTAAATATTCAAAAAGAGCATTTAATCAAAAAGTAAGTAGAAATTGTACAAAAATCAAAAAGCACATCCGATATAAATTTGCAATAACTTTGAATGGTCACCATTATTTAACTCAAAGTTCTTACGTTATACTCTAGAATGTCTCGGATTTTGTAACGTTTCTGTTGACTAGTGATCAACTCATCTTTCACTGAATGTGGTTCGATTGCGGATTCAGCAACGCCGGGAATAGTCTAAAAAGAGAATGATCGTTTTGAGCGCCTAACATGCTTGTCCAATTCAAGATGTGTACCGATCAGTAAGCGTGCAAAGTACACTGTACCAGACTGTCGCAAGAAATCAATAAGATTTCCATGCACAGGCTACAATATTATATTTGAATTCATACCCTCGTGGCAGCATGGATGTATATAATACTATTTGTGCACTATAACGTGCTGCATTAATAATAAGCGATCCACTATTTGTTCAACTTATCCCCGACCAACGTTTTATATATCTTAGAAAATCATTTTAATATTATATTTTAGCTTGACTTAAGCTACACCTAAATGCAATTACACAGAGATCGCACACTTGTCAAACGACGTTACAGTTTACGATCAAGTTTGTGCAGCACTTGAACACTGATTACCTGTTCGTTTACTGTGTATTATCTTTTAAGTTTAATCATCTCTCTTTACGAATATTATGTCGCATCTGAGACAAATACCACATGGTGGATCCATATGCACATATAATGTCAGGTGCTACATAAGTTCTCACGTAACATGGGACTCTTACTAGTTACAATAAAGCTACCTTCTATGGCACGTCTCTGATCATTTATTTATATTCAATTTTACTGTATATCTTAAATAAGCATACAGTTCTCATTATCTACTCTACTGATGCACGTATTTGATTGTGCCAGGTAAACGTCAAATTGGGCTAGGGTATGGATTCTACAGAGATGGATTTAATAGACGAAGCCCAGTCCTATGAAATTTACCAAATTTGGCTACCAAGTAGATATGGTACATCTCTAAAACATTTCGTGAATTTAGCAAAAATAATTCGGTAACATTAGAACTGCGAACAAGAAGAGATAGTTTCTCCCGTATCTTCCTTTTTTCAACGTCAACTTAATAGCACAGGACATAACAAATTCTTTTCTGTAATTTCTTTATTGACAAATTGGATTGTAACGTGCGATTAAATACATATTATCGTTATAGATTGTAATGTTTGATTAACTACATATTATCATTAAAATATTGCAAATTTGTTCTGGGATCCATGAATGCAATTAAGGCAAGTACCGACATAAATGATATCGATGATATCAACAAATACAGCTTAGGCACAACCAACAATGGCTTGTTCAGTTGCTAAATAAGACACAGAGCAAGCGGTTGTGCCTTATTCAATTCGTCGTGGCTAGTTCGTGACTAATTGAAGTTGTTCTCGTGTCTGGTTGACTGAACAGAGACTAGTTATTATAACGGTAAACTTTTTGCCATTATATGTTTACAAGGGCAAAGACTTTGCCGTTATGAATATATAACAGCAAAAGCTTTGCCGTTTCAACGATTCATTCTATTTCAACATTCAAAAACCATCATATATCTTCCTCCATTTCACCATATTCTCCTTCCACGCAACTTTATCATTTACTTCTTCATTCTCTAATTCTGAAAATGCCTTCTTCATCTAAACGATCCGGCAAAAAAATTATGGACAAGAAAAACACGTCCAATATGCATTCCACCAGATTTTCCAATCAACACCCACCATACCAATAACAAACACTTCGTCCATCACATGAGTACGGATACTCGCCGTATTCAAGCTTTTTCTATAGCCAGCCTTACCAACCGTTCGCTTCTCATAACTTTCCTTCCATTTATTTTACTGTCCCACAACAATATTACCAACAACGTCCTCCATTAGGCGCATACGACGATCATTTGTCGTATATGTCTCTAATGACGTAGAACAATCGAATGCAACATCATAATCTTAATGTGCAATAGCTAGAGATTCATGACGGCGAAGCAATGCAGAATCTACAAAGACAATTTTCTTATGCACGCAATGCTCTTGCTAACGAAGAAACTGTTGATAGTTCAAATGAGGAAAAGGAGTATGAAAACCAAGAGGCGGATGCAATAAATACCGAAGAATGCAATGAAGAAGCAGCTGTAGAGTTTCTTGCACCACCTAGCCCAGAACATAATAAGAAGAAGAAGTAAAAATCCCTAAGTGACATTATCGACAGACGACGCAGAGATTCATTTGTAATGGAGACAGAACTTGGCATTGAAGACATTGAGGACGAAAATGTCGAAGAGGACGGAAAAAGGCAATGTAAGTTTACTTCTAAACAGTATGTTCCACTTGCTAAGTTATGGACACACATTTCACAAGATAATATTTTTGGCAATAATATGAAAGGTTGGGAATTTTGGGAAAGAGTTGTGGAGTTTCACAACACCTTGGAACCAATAAAAAGAACATGAGGATCGCTAAGAAAAGGTTATTGGGTTATGACCGCCGCATACCAAAACTATTTTTATTACCGCCGCATGCCAAATCTATTTGGCAGTACTTGCCGGATTGCAAAATAGGCAACAAAACGGTGCTGCTTCCCATGACATTGTAGTACAATATTGTTTTAAAATTTTTTGATACTGTAATATGTTGAATAATTTTATATAAGCATACACTTTTGGATTTGTCTTACAGATTAAAGAGTTGTGTAAGGCCTATCAGCTACAATATGGACAAACATTCGAATTTCAAGAGTGCTTTGGGCTTCTGTCTAGTTTACTAAAATGAAAGAATTCAAACAACTTCTTGTTCGAGCAACAAAACAAAACTAGAAGAATGAACTACTCTAATTCAAGTCCAGGAAGCGATCCAAGTTCGCAGGAAAGATCTCCACTATATGGAAGCAGTGACAGACGACCTCTTGGAACAAGTCAATTCAGTTGGAGCGGCGCAGTGTGAAATTCTCTAGATTTGTAGGAATTTTAGACACTTCTACTAGAGAAACAAGAGAGAACAGAGCCAATTTTTCAGCTCAAAGAACCCGCAACGAAGCTGAATTACAAAAGGCAATCATGAACGATCGAGAGTTCAGGAGACGGGCCAATGAGGAGATAAAAGCTTTGATGCGAGAGAAGAATTGCATCAAACTGATAGCTTGTGATTTCAGCAAGCTTTATCCTTTACAGCTGGAACTAGTAAGCGAGCAGTTGGAAACGTATAAGAAAGTTAGAGGCAGTGGGAGCGAAAGCGAAAATGGCTCGTATAGGGATGAGTTTTAGATGTTTGGTTGTATTGTAATGGTTGATGTGTATTTGTGTTGAATCTTTATAATATATCTAAATATCTTTTGGTTTATATGCATACTGTATATGTACTTGATATAATTTTATTGCACTGTTATGTGTTTTGAATTAAGGTCGAACATCATTTTATTAAATACATTCTATGATAATAGTACATAAGGGTCAACATACAGATCTTAAAACATAATACAGTAAACAAAGTAGCAAACATAAAACCTCATTAACATAATATAGTAAACAAACTAGCAAATGCAAAAACGCTAGTAATATTGCAGAAACAACTACTATAATCCATGCCTAAGGATTCCTACGATTCCTTCATCTGTGTGCCCACACTGGTTCACCAACTGATCATGCAATTGGAAGTGTGCAGGTTGATCTTCAATATGTTGTACATGGCAACATATTCCTCCATTGAGTTTATATTTCTATCAGGACTTTTGTTAGAACCCTTAAACAAGTCTGGGTAATTATTCTTTTTGTTTTTATACCCACATCTTCGGATTCTATAATCATATTATAAATTATTATACAAACATACATAATTTCAGATAGAACTCTTGCATCATTAAATCGAGCAAGATTTCGTAAAATATAAAACCTTGCTCGCAAGACACCAAACGTTTGTTCGATGTCATTTCTGTAGCTTGCCATTTTTTCAGTGAAGTAGCTCTCTTTGTCATTTGTTATTACTCTAAAGTCTTGTATTAAAGTTCTTCACTTTGGATAAATTCCATCGACTAGGTAATACCAGTTTGATGCTCGACATTACCAACTTTATATGTAATGTCTGTTGAAATTCCATTAGATGGTTCATAGAATAGGTATGACTGTTTTAAAACATTTAGATCGTTTAACGAACCTGCTACTCCAAAGAAAGCATGCCAAACCCATAATTCATTGGTGGCAACTGCTTTATGGATCATTGTTGGCACCTTTTTGTGTCATGTGAACATTCTTTTCCAACATGTTGGACACTTTTTCCATGCCCAATGCATGCAATCCAAACTTTCACGCATACCTGGAAAACTTCTGACTTCTTCTCTAGCCAGTATCTTGCTTATATCATTTGGTCCCAGCTTTCGTAGTTATTCCTCGTCGAAATGTTCAATAAATGTTTTACAGAATTTCTTCATGCACTCTATTGTTGTTGATGATGCGATTTTGAAATATTCATCCATATAAACACCAACGGTTCCGTAGCTTAACATACATAAAATAGCCGAGATTTTGACTCCGGGTTCTAGTGCTCCATTTAGCCTATAAGTGAAATATGAATTTTTTTCATAAAGTTTAAGATAAATTTTAGAGAATGCATTTGGACTCATCCGAAATCGATGGAGGAACAAATTAATATTGTAGGTTGCATTGTCAATGAAGTAGTCTGGATTGTCAATGAAGTAGTCCCTAATCAACCTTTCATGTCCATCCTTATAGTCCCACTTATATCGCCGATCAATCCTTCCACATACACTACCACAACGGTTGCTCGTAGATCCTTCACCAAAAAGGTAAGAATATCCAGCTGTTGCTTCTTGATTTTGAAATTCCGTGTCTCATTATCCATTTCTTATTCATTGTCGTAACTTTGGTTCATGTCTTGGTAGTACTTGTGGTATCACTTGGGATCCATGATTGTCAAGGAGTGTGTATTTTGAGTTATTATGTTGTTTTAGTTTTTTGCAATGGTGTGTCAGACTTGATTAGAATGCACATATATATAGTTGTGGGAATGCATATATGACAGCATATGAAGAGTTGTGAAATAATGCAAGTGCACATGCTACAAAACTACAAAGTACAGGCTATAATCCAAGTGTACATACTATAGGATAAAAAATGAAGTTAGTTCATTATGCAAGTGCGCATGCTACGAAACTACAAATTACATGCTAAAATGGAATGCACACACTACCGGGCAAAAAATGATGTACTAAAATGGAAAGCACAGACTACAAATTACAGGCTAAAATGGAATTCAGATGTTATGAGACAAAAATAAATTGTAAAGTGTACAGGAGCTAATGCAAGTGTACAGGCTATAATGCAAGTGTACATGACATAAAGTATATATAGTGTATGTTTGTAGAGGCTATAGTGACTTGGTAGTAATATGAGTGCACATGGTTACAGTGTACATGCTATAAAGTGTAGAATACAAGCTATAAAGTGTACATGCTATAAAGTATATGTGTGAAGATGCTATAATGAATTGGCAGTAATATGGGTGCACATGGCTACAATGTATAGGCTATTAAGTGTACAGGCAATAAAGTGCATATGGTTACAGTGGAAATGACATGAAGTAACTGCTATAGTGTACGATTGCAGAGGCCATAATGGCTACATTATAGCTGCACTCGACATGGCAGTAATGGCTACACTAAGTATCCTCATTACCATTCATACACTAAGTATTAACATAAGAGGTTCATAAGATTGCAAATGGAAAATCAGACATGGACTCCCAATGATTATTTGGTGTTGATCAAAGCTTATATTGAGGCGGATACAAGAAACATGGAAGAGGAGGTCGATGAAGATTTTTGAACTACCGTCAATGAAGCTTACAACAACCATCCAGAGTGTAGGCTAAGAATATGAAATTTGGATACTAGAAGTACATTCATTACATTTACTAAAGCTTGCAGGAGGTATCGGAGAATTATAACCAAGGTTAACGCGACAATGTTTTTCAAATGAACTTTTGACTCCTTGTGTTTTATGGATCATCAACCACAGTTTGTTAGTCATGTTGCTTATGAGTTGTGGGTAAATTATATTGGACGGTTTGAATGAGTACTGTGTCAATGGACGATATATATCTATGTGTTTATTCAACTGTATTAGATCTGCTTATATTGAAGTATTAGTTTAATGGAACTTGAATTCTATGGTTTGTATCAGTTTAATGCATGTCCATCTGTAGTAATGTGTTGCGTATGTTCGATGTAATTTGGAGACTAAATTATATACTTAAACGCACAACAATATATGACATACTTCAACATCCTTGAACATTTGAATATACCGGAACATACTTGGACATACAATAAAAGACTTACTTAAATGAACAACATACTTAAACGTACAACGAAAACAAAGTACATACTTCAGCATGTTAGTTATGCCCATCTGTAACGACCCGATTTTTCGACGCTCGAAAATCGACATCAATACTTCCACTGTTTTAAATGCCGAACAATCGAATGTCCAAAAACCGAACCATTAGGTTAGAGAAGAAAGAGGTAGAAGAAGAAATAGAACAATATCAGAATCTCACAATTACAGCGGAACAATATATAATAGATAACTAATTTTTAAAACAAAGAACTATATCTGTCTAAATAATACATCATCAGAGTACAACATCAACAAAACACAACACTGGCAGTTATGATAACCTGCCCATATGGAAATTGAATTTGCAGCAACCCATACGTAGTGGATAATACATAATATAAATGATACGTCTCGCCATCCAGCTTGTCTCCGGATCTCCACAGCATACTTTCCTGACTTCGCTTCAGAACAACGATAACCTGACTTTAGGCTGCCTATATGGAAAATTAGGGGCACTTAAAGTTTAGAAAGGGAACAGTAAACTCCAGGTCAGTCATGGGACTGGAGTAAGATCTTAAAACAGTTATTTGCACAAAAATAAATAAAAAGAAATCAGTTATGCTTTTTGGAAAAGGAAACTACCATAAGGCATCCCGGCATACACAATGCAATCGCACGCTTGGGGTGATTTCTCCTTATAGCAGTCAAACATGCTTGATACGCGAAAATCCTTTTAATATTATTATTAGTGCATAGTGTGGAAAACATTTTGAAAGTATAATATTAATCTTAGCCAGCAAATATACCATTATATTATGCCTACTATAGCTACCACCTGAGGTTACAGCTGCAATCGTAAAGGGCTCGTATTATTTTGTTTGGATTTCCGACAAATGCTCAAGGCTAAGGAACTTCCTTTCAAAAGGGTATGCCTCGGGAGGGACGTACCGAGAACCTAACCGGATCTCTGCCAACACAAGGCCGGGTTACCTCTGTAACTTGGTAACTAACTGTCACGAGTATGCTAACCCCCGTTCGTAACCGACCTTTTTCGAGGCGCCTCAACAACCAACAATCACATAAGTAAAATAATCTGGGCTTCATACCAAAATACCACTTTTTATTAACATAAGTTAAATATATGGGCTCCATACCAGATACAACTTTTTATCCCGAAGGAAATGCACATACCCTGAGGGGCGCGACCCCCATAACCTTGCGGCATCCTTCATGTTTCAACCATTTCGGGGGTGTGAGGTTCGACGAAGTCTCGTCCCACAACGCTATGCTTTTCACAAAAGCCATGCTTCGATCAATCGATGATCAACATTAAGCATGCCATATTACCAAATTGGGAATATATCGCTAGTAACCATTAACTACATAACCTCCGAGCTTGTACATATTAGAGAAGGGTGTTAAGCTACGAGAATAAATTTTATGCCATCAAACAAAAATGTATTTGATAGAAACCAGCTTTATATCTCAAAGTGTAATGTCAGACATACATCCATACAAGTTCATCCTAGGTCTGAGTGGAACCGGAGGCACTTCGTCCAATTAAGGAAAGAAGTCCTTGCAAATCCGGATATTCCCTAATCACGGCCGGACTCCCCATCACATAAGGTAATCTCTATACCAAGGCAACTCAGTGCAGAGACAATTGACAGGAAATCCTTTCGTTTTCGAAAATACCCGGCCTTCAACCACTGTCTTCAAATGCAATCCCATTTCATCGTATCATTATTCGAAATGGGTTTTATGACTCAATGTCCTCTCCCGGCTAATCCGAATAATGAGTGCTTATTTTAAAAACAAATGGATACATTCAAATCTAAATTATGTCACAAAAAATTTCCATTTTTGATCTTTTAAACAAAAGATCCATTATTAAGATTCGATGTGGTTTTTGGATAACCATCTAGAATCTGACCCTCGGTCGCATCGAAATTCAAATGCCATTTTAAAGGCCAATATTGATAGTCGGTTATATAACTATCAATTAATATCCATAAACGACCATTAGATTTAAATAATTTCCCAAATTATTTATTTCAAAATATTTTTGCAAGATATATTTTCACAGTTCAACCCTTTGAAAAACAATTTTCAGATCACTTTCCTTTCACGGAATAACTTCCAAATATTGTTTACTTCTACTGAAAATATTCCAAGACTATATGCTTTGGATTTTAAAATAATTTTAAATCACTTTATCTAAAAATATATACTTTAAAATACTTAAAATAAAAACTATTTAGAACACTTTATCTAAATACCAGTTATGCAATTTAATACTAATTTTTCATGAAACTTAATCGAAGCAATTTTTAAAATAAAAGTTATTGAATTCTATACAAGTTTTTCCAAATAAAAACTTTGGCCAAACTATATTTAAAATAAAATTACTTTATAAAATATAAATATTAATAATTATCTTTTTAAATCATAATACCAATTAGCCTTTTAAAATAATTACTACTATAACTTATTTAATAAAATACTTACTTTTAAAATTTTAAACAACTTAAATAGATAATTTCTCAAAGAAATATCCTTTTAAACAACTTTAAAACTTTTAACTTTTACTTAAAAGTCTGCTTGAAATCGTACTTGGCTTATCAGGGAAAAACACTTTCCTTTCACACCTTTAAAAATAAACTACTTTTTATTTTTAAAACAAATTACCCATTCCATTATAAATTCCCACCGTGAATTTACACGTCCAAATTATCCTCTAATAAATATTTCACTTTATTTATAAACCCCGTTTATAAATTTCATAGTCTCATTCTTCTTTCTTAAAACACAGATTTAAATAATAAATAAATTTTCAAATCGATTTCCAAAATTTATTTTTAAACACTAAATCAATTTCCAAATTGATTTCCAAATTTACTCTATTTAAAAATTACTCTTTTACTTATCCAAATTTATTTCAAAACCCATTAATCCAATATTCACACCTTATTTATGATTTAAATTCCATTTAAATCAGAAAAATGAATTTCATACTTGATTTCAAAATTCTCCATTTATTTCTCCCAAACCATTAAAAATCCATTCCTAAATCCTTCTTTAAACTTATCCAATTCTCTAAAATTATTTACATAAAATTCTTTACTTTTATTTTCTTCCAAAAATCCAATTTTTATATTTTTGGTATTTTAAAAATACCAGAATATATTCGGCCAAACCATAGACTTCAATAATTTCAATTATCAATATAATCAATCATAGTTTATCAACAAATCATATCACAACATATGAAATAAATTCACAAATATGAGAAATCCAGTTGGATCCCTCCAACCTGTTTTCCTTCATCCACAGATGTTAGCACAACAGATTAAACACCAATCCCACTTCAAGGCGGGATATCGCGGTATAAAGGGTCATCCGCTATTATGCAGGGTGCAATAGGGTCTTATCCGCTATATAATGCGGGAAATCAATCACTCCAATATATATATATAGACACACACACACACTATTATATATATATGTATATATATATATATATACACACTATCACATCCAAACAATCAATCAAAAATCTAAATTCTAACTATTTCGATTGAGTGAGAAGATCTCACCTTTGCTTTTGTTTTGCAATCCATTTCCATCTCAACTATTTCTTCACCATTTTGAACCTTGTATAGACAATTATACGATTTTTATTGATATTCGAACTAATCGAATAATCAATTTTTATTTGATAATTTTAATTAACCAGTGATTTTATTTTAAATTAATACTTATAATTTTAAACCAATTCCTTTTAATAAATTCATTTAACTAAAAATTAAATTTAAAACTAAATTTCCTTTAATAAATTATTTTTAGTGAAACAAATAAATTTTTAAATAAGTTAATTAAACAAAATAAATCACTTTAAAAATTTATCTTAGTATTGAATGGTGCATGTGTGTGTGTGTATATTTATAAAATATTCTATATAAATTTCATAAAAAACCTAAGTTATATAAATCCTTATATTTTCCTAAGTCTTATGTATATATATACATACATTTACTGTTTTACATATATATATATATATATATTTAAATTAAGATTAACTTAAACATTTTAAAAGCTATTTAGTAGAATTTCTTTTCTTTATTGTAAATTATTTTTAATATGTATATATTTGATTTTAAATTTCGAAAATAAACCAAAAATTTATTACCTCACTGACCTCGATCGACTCGAGCACAAACCTAGCCTCTCGCGAACCCATCGAACTTGAACTCGCCTTTCCCCCAAATCACCCATCACGGTCGTGAGCTTCACACGAGGCGAACCACCGCATGTCGCCTCCACCAGCCGTCGCGCCTTCGAGCTCGACATCGCGAAACAAAGCATTGAATTCAGCGTGCTCGGGTTCGAGCCAACCCACGTGATGATGTCGCGATCCTGCTGCTTCCCTAAAATCGAAGTCGTCAACCACGGTACCCTCAGCCGCTCGAAAAACTGGCTGCACTCGCTTCAACTTCAAATCGAAGTCATTCCAATGTTGATAAATGGAATCAAGGAAGGATGGGCATGCGGTTCCTTTTGATTCTTGATTAAATTCGATTCTAGAAAAAAAATGACAGATTGATTACGATTTAGATCTGTAGGCAGAGGGAAGGTAAATAGATTTGAGAAGCTCGGCCATGGATTTTGAAGATACCGTGTTTTTTTTACTTTTGAACGAAAATGATTTTCATTCGTTTCTTTTTTTCATTTAATCTGGCACGAGTATTTATTTCAACAAACACGTGTAAAAATTTAACAGAATAAAAGAAACACGTGTTTTAAATTTTTTCTCTACGTGTCTATTTGCCAAATATATGTGAATATATATATTTATATTAATTTAAATTCAAATTCAAATCGCTACAATAACGCAACTCACAATCTTGACATTCTATCGAGATGCACCGCTGGGCGTTTATAATGTTATACCCCTATTCCGAATGCAATGGAAAAGGTTCCGAGTTCTAGTTCGATCGTATGGAGAAGATAACTTTTTGGACCCAGTAATTATATTAAATTTTCGATTTAATTTCAGCGCATTTACCTATCGTATGATCACACAACAACTCCGAATGCTACGAATTTGAAACCCGATAATAATACAATGTTACGGATCCAATAGAACTAGTTTCGTCGAATTCCGAGACTATGCCCCGGAAGCCTATTTTTAAATATCAATTTAAATGATATAAATTCAAAACTGAACAAATCAATTTCAATTTAATTTTAAAAGTTCTATTACTTTCAGTATTATCAATATGAATTTTCTAAGCCTTCAAAATATCTTTAACAAGCATAAAACTTTAGATTCAATATTTTACCCAACTTTCAATAATTAAATTTAATAATTTAATTGCCAAATAAATAGTGATATTTGAAATTCAAGTTGAAAGTAACCTTTAAATATTTAAAATCAATTAAATATTCCAAAATCAAATATAAAAAATTCCAGGTCGTCACATTCTTCCCCCTTTAAAAGAATTTTGTCCCCGAAATTACTAGTTAAGAAGAATGATCCACAACCCGTTCACTATTTTCCCAATCCAATAGTATTTTTTACAACAATCAAAACAATCTTTTTATTAAAGACACATTATCATCCTTATTAACTTTCCAAACTTCTTCCATTTGTTTCCAACCAACACTATTTTCTCAATAATTCAATTTAAATTTAAATCCAAATTTTAAATTATCAAAATTTTCTTAAAATTTTTCTAACTCCCTAAATTTCCAAAAAATATTGCCAGTGTCTCCTTTGTGCAGGTAGCTCGGTACGATTACAAAATGCCAGTACGGGCCTCCAGATTTCAAAAAGAAAACAGAAGGCCAAGTGGCTAGACCATAAAATCATCAAAATTCATACGGAAATTTAAATACATACCTTTTTGATGAGAAATTTCATTTATCCTCTGAAATCTAAAATCCAATTCCCTTTTTCTTTTAAAACACCCGTATATCCTACAAGCAATAATGTCCAATTACAAAATTCAAAATCATTTTATACATTTCTTTACAAAAGTTTCAATATCTATTCCATTCAAATCCATACGATGCACATATATCATCCGTAGGCAATATCGAATTCGATCGCTCACTCGATCACATGATTTCACCTCCGAACTAGTATCGTCCATCCGACTTTCTAATGTGGACTCAGATCTGGTTTCTTGATCAAAATCCATCATTCTTCTTGCATAGCCGTAAACTATGATAGAGAATTTCCAGAATCAATCAAAAATCCATATCCAGGGTTCTCCGTCGAAAATCGAGTGAAAAATCCCAATTCGGATCGATATAATAATCTCGAAATTCTGTGCTCGAATTCTGAATCGAATCGGTATGCGAATAAAATAATATACGTACATCCTACGTATTTATTTCAATGTATTATTAGCTATATCAATTTTCTTTTCTTTTATTCACATTTATATTGATTTCTATCACAATCACCATTTCACAACTTCCATTTTAACCTTCACTCAATTATTAACTTTGTATATTTCCAATACCAAATTTACTTAAGAATTTTGTCATTTAAACTTAAGTTCAATGCAAATATTCTATATACTTCTTATTTTGATTCCGTCTTTATTACTTTATTTCCAAATTAAATCTCAATAAAAAATTTACTTCCAAGCTTTTACTTCTTTTAGTTCCCTCGAACAAATTTTACAATTTCAATTAACTTAACACAATTCAAAATGAATTCGAATGTTTAGTCTAAGTTCCATTTACTTACAATTTAATTTTTACTCCAATATCCATTTTTCAATTTTATTTATTTATAAATGTAAATTCATTTACCAATTTATTTCACACTTAGAAAATTCTATTTCAATAGCCATTCATTAAGCTCACTTAGGCTTTTTCTTTAAACTTATTTTTGTGTAAGTCAATTCAGTTTACATTTCATTTCCATTCAATAAATATTTAAATAAGATTCCAGAGTTTTTAAATAATTTCTTAGCATCTCAAAATCATTTTGAAATCAATTATATCCAAAACCATTTGCATTTCCAATTCAAAACATTCGGGTAGCAATTCCATCCTTGAAAACTCGAAAATGAACACCGATGATGTCGCGATCATCATCGGAATTATTTTCCAACGACCGAAAAAAGTATAGTGCTTTTATCCCTTCAAAATATTCTTCAAATATGTTTAAATTCCAAATCCCACCAGATTTCATGTCCAATTCAAAAATATTTTCCCCAAATAATTTCACCATTATTTTTCCAAAGCTCTTGAAAATCATTTTCACATCAAAGGAATTTAATCTTTTCCAAATCTCAAAATTTCAAATCCTTTCAATTTCTTTTCAAACATTTCTCTGGAATTCTATTTCAAATTATAAATCACAATTACAATTTACATTTACGAATCTCATTTGTATATAAATTTATTTCTTAGCGTTTTGTTATGATTTCAATTTCTTATTCAATTTTTACATAACAATGATAATAATTTAATATTATCACTTCCTAACAATCAAGCAACCATATACTATAATAATTTACAAAGATTATTTCTTTTATATACGAAAATTGTTTGGGTAAAATTATTTCATTTACCCTATTTTAAATTAATACTGTGTCGGTTTATCTTATTTAAGAATTTAGAAACCCCTATCGATAAAATGGCGCCCCACATATCGACCAGAATTCATAAACACTCATCAACACAATATAAAAATAATTTTTATATTCACTAACAAATACACGCTCATATATATTAATACACTCAAACTCATTCTAGAGTACTAGTGACTCTATCTCTAGTGAGTAATACCCACTAGAGCCAAGGTTCTCGCTTAACCTTCAGCTCTGATACCACATTGTAACGATTTTTTGACGCTTGAAAGTTGACATCAATACTTCCACTGTATTAAATGCCGAACAATCGAATGCCAAAAACCGAACCATTAGGGTTAAAGAAGAAAGAGGTAGAAGAAGAAGTAGAATAATATCAGAATCTCATAATCGCAGTGGAATCAGATATAATAAATAAATGACCAATCTTTAAAAAATAGAACTATATCTATTTATAAAGTACATCATCAGAGTACAACATCAACAAAACACAATACTGGCAGTTATGATAACCTGCCCATATGGAAATTGAATTTGCAGCAACCCATACACAGCGGATAATATATAATATGAGTGATACATCTCGCCGTCCATCTTGTCTCCTGATCTCCACAACATACTTTCCTGACTTTGCTCCAGAACAATGTTAACCTGACTCTAAGCTGTCCATGTAGAAAATTAGGGCCGCCCAGAGTTTAGAAAGGGAAGAATAAACTCCAAGTCAGTCATGGGACTGGTGTGAGATCTTAAAACATTTATTTTCACAAAAAGAAATAAAAATAAATCCATCATGCTTTTTGGAAAATGAAACTACCATAAGGCCTCCCGGCGCACACACACAATGCAATCGCACACATGGGGGAGATTTCTCCTTATAGCAGTCAAACATGCTTGATATGTGAAAATCCTTTTGATATTATTATTAGTGCATAGTGTGGAAAATATTTTGAAAGTATAATATTAATCTTAGCCACCATAGGTACCATTATGCCTATTATAGCTACCACCTGAGGTGGTAGGTTCTACAACTGCAATTGTAAAGGGTTCGTATTGTTTTGTTTGGATTTCCAACAAATGATCAGGGCTAAGGAAGTTCCTTTTCGAAAAGGGTACGCCTCTGGAGCGACGCTCCGAGAACCTAATCGGATCTCTGCTAACACAAGGTCGGGTTACCTCTGTAACTAGGTAACTAACTGTCACGAGTATGCCATCCTCCGGTCGTAACCGACCTTTACTAGGCGCCTCAATAACCAACAACCACATAAGTAAAATAATCTGGGCTCCATACCAGGTACCACTTTTTATCTAGAAGGAAATGCACATAGCCTGAGGGGGGCGACCCTCATAACCTTGTCGCATCCTTCCAATTTCGACCATTTCCAGGGTGTGAGGTTCGAGGAAGTCTCGTCCCAAAAAGCTATGCTTTTCACAAAAGCCATGCTTCGATCAACCAATGATCAACACTTTGCAAGCCACATTACCAAATTGGGAATATATCACTAGCAACCATCAACTATATAACCATTGAGCTTGTACGTCTCAAAGAAGGGTGTTAAGCTAAGAGAATAAATTCTACACCACCAAACAGAAACGTATTTGATAGAAACCAGCTTTATATCTCAAAGTGTAATGTCAGACATACACCCATACAAGTCAATCCTATGTCTGAATGGAACCGAAGGCACTTCGTCTAATTGAGAAAAGAAGTCCTTGCAAATTCGGATATTCCCTAATCACGTCCGGACTCCCCATCACATAGGGTAATATCTATACCGGAGCAACTCAATGCAAAGATAATCGATAGGTAATCCTTTCGTTTTCGAAGATACCCAGTCTTCAACGACCATCTTCAAATGCAATCCCATTTTGTCGTATCATTATTTGGAATGGGTTTTATGACTCAATGTCCTCTCCCGGCTAATTCGAATAATGAGCGCTTATTTTAAAAACAAATGGATACATCCAAATCTAAATTAAGTCACAGTAAATTTCCATTTTTGTTCTTTTAAACAAAAGATCCATTAATAAGATTCGATGTGGTTTTCGGATAACCATTTGGAATCCGACCTCGGTCGTATCGAAATTCGAATGTCGTTATAAAGGCCAATATTGATAGTCGGTTATTTAACTATCAATTAATATCCATAAACAACCATCAGATTTAAATAATTTCTTAAATTATTTATTTTAAAATATCTTCGCAAGATATATTTTCACACTTCAACCCTTTGAAAATCAATTTTCCAATCACTTTCCTTTCGTAGAATAAATTTCCAAATATTGTTTATTTCCACTGAAAATTTGCCAAGACTAAATGCTTTGGATTTTAAAATAATTTTAAATCACTTTATCTAAAAATATATACTTTAAAATACTTCAAATAAAAACTATTTAAAACACTTTATCTAATATACCGGTTATGAAATTTAATAATAATTTTTCATGAAAACTTAATCCATACAATTTTCAAAAATAAAAGATATTGAATTCTATACAAGTTTTTCCAAATAAAAACTTCAGCCGAACTATATTCAAAATAAAATTACATTATAAAATATAAGTATTGATAATTATCTTTTTAAACCATAATACAATTAGCCTTTTAAAATGATTACTACTATAACTTATTTAATAACATATTTACCTTTAAAATTTTAAACAACTTAAATAGATAATTTCTCAAAGAAACATCCTTTTAAACAACTGTAAAAACTTTAACTTTTACTTAAAAATCTGTATGAAATCGTACTTGGCTTATCAAGGAAAAACACTTTCCTTTCACCCCTTTAAAAATAAACTACTATTTATTTTTAAAACAAATTACCCATTCCATTATAAATTCCCATCGTGAATTTACACTTCCAATTTATCCTCTGATAAAATTTCACTTTATTTATAAACCCCATTTATAAATTTCATAGACTCATTCTTCTTTCTTAATGCACAATTTCAAATACTAAATAAATTTTCAAATCCATTTCCAAAATTTGATTTTAAACACTAAATAAATTTCCAAATCGATTTTCGAAATTTACTCCATTTAAAAATTACTCCTTTACTTATCCAAATTTATTTCAAAACCCATTAGCCCAATATTCACACCAAAATCCCATTTAAATCCGAAAAACCAATTTCATACTTGATTTCAAAATTCTCCCTTTATTTCTCCCAAACCATTTAAAATCCGTTACAAATTCCTTCTTTAAATTTATCCAATTCTCTAAACTAATTTTACTTAAAATTCTCTACTTTAATTTTCTTCCAAAAATCCAATTTTTATATTTTTGGTATTTTAAAAATACCAGAATATATTCGGCCAAATCATAGCCTTCACTAATTTCAATTATCAATATAATCAATCACGGTTTATCAACAAATCATATCACAACATATGAAATAAATTCACAAATTTAAGGAATCCAGTTGGATCCCTCCAACCTGTTTTCCTACATCCACAGATGTTAGCACAACAAATTAAATACCAATCCCGCTTCAAGGCGGGATATCGCAGTATAAAGGGTCATCCGCTATTATGCGTGGCGCAATAGGGTCTCGTCCGCTATATAATGTGGGAAATCAATCACTCCAATACACACACACACACACACACAAACACACACTCTATTATATATACTATCACATCCAAACAATCAATCAAAAATTTATATTCTAACTATTTCGATTGAGTGAGAAGATCACACCTTTGCTTTTGTTTTGCAATCCATTTCCACCTCCACTATTTCTTCACGATTTTGGAACTTGTATAAACAATTATATGATTTTTATTAATATTCAAACTAATCGAATGATCAATTTTCATTTGATAAGTTTAATTAACCAGTGATTTTATTTTAAACTAATACTTTTAATTTTAAACCAATTCCTTTTAACAAATTTATTTAACTAAAAATTAAATTTAAAACTAAAATTCCTTTAATAAATTATTTGTAGTGACACAAATAAATTTTTAAATAAGTTAATTAAACAAAATAAATCAATTTAAAATTTTATCTTAGTATTGAAAGGTGCATGCGTATTTATATATACATACATACATATATATAATATTCTATATAAATTTCATAAAATACCTAAGTTATATAAATCCTTATATTTTCCTAAGTCTTGTTTATATATATACATATATCTATTGTTTTACATAATATATATATATATATATATATATATATATATAAATTAAGATTAACTTAAACATTTCAAAAGCTATTTAATAGGAAAAAAATTTCTTTACTGTAAATTATTTTTTAACACGTATATATTTGATTTTAAATTTCGAAAATAAACCAAAAATTTATTATCTCACTGACCACGATCAACTCGAGCACAAACCTAGCCTCTCGCAAACCCATCGAACTTGAACTAGCCTTTCCCTCAAATCACCCATCACGATCGCAGGCTTCACGCGAGGCGAACCACCGCATGTCGCATCCACCAGCCGTCGTGCCTTCGAGCTCGACATCGCGAAACAAAGCTTCAAATTCAACGTGCTCCGTTTCGAGCCAATCCTCGTGATGATATCGCGATCCTGCTGCTTCCCTAAAATTGAAGTCGTCAACCACGGTACCCTCGGCTGCTCGAAAAACTTGTCGCGCTCGCCTCAACTTCGAATCGAAGTCATTCCGATGTTGATAAATGGAATCAAGGAAGGATGGGCACGCGGTTCCTTTTGATTATCGATTAAATTCAATACCATAAAAAAATGGTGGATTGATTTCAATTTAGATCTGTAGACAGAAGGAAGGGAAATAGATTTGAAAAGCTCGGCTTTGGATTTTGAAGCTACCGTGTTTTTTTACTTTTGAACGAAAATGATTTTCATTCGTTTCTTTTTTTTATTTAATCTGGCACGATTATTTTTTTTAACGAACGTGTGTAAAAATTTAACAAAATAAAAGAAACACGTGTTTTGAATTTTCCTCTATGTTTCTATTTGCCCAATGTATGTGAATATATATATATATATATGTTAATTTAAATTCAAATCGTTGCAATAACGCAACTCACAATCTTGACCTCCTATCGAGGCATGCCGCTAGGCATTTATAATGTTATACCTCTATTTCGAACGCAATGGAAAAGGTTCCCAGTCATAATTCGATCGTATGAACAAGATAGCTTTTTGGACCCGGTAATTATATTAAACTTTCGATTTAATTTCAGCGCGCTTACCTATCATGTGATCATACGACAACTCCAAATGCTACGAAATTTGAAATTCAGTAATAATACAATATTACAGATCCAACAGAACTAGTTTCGTTAAATTCTGAGACCGTGTCCCGGAAGGCTATATTTAAATATCGATTTAAACGATATAAATTCAAAACTGAACAATTCAATTTCAATTTAATTTTAAAAGTTCTATTACCTTTAGTATTATCAATATGAATTTTCTAAGCCTTTAAAATATTTTTAACAAGCATAAAACTTCAGATTCAATATTTTACACAACTTCGATTAATTAAATTTAATAATTTTATTGCCAAATAAATAGTGATATTTGAAATTCAAGTTGAAAGTAACCTTTAAATATTTAAAATCAATTAAATATTCCAAATTCAAATATCAAAAATTCTGGGTCGTCACACCATCACCACGCTGAAATTTCAGTGCATCCAGCCTATCATGTAGCACGACTAGTTCTTATTCAAGTTCATTTGCATATTTCACCGTTCGATAAGGGAATGGACAATCAATCCATTCCCATAAATCACAACCAATGGGAAAGTTTTGACATCTGTAATGGCTCCGGCCAATGTCATTTCCACTTCGCATGGCGGAATACATAACTGACACTCCATAAACACAATACAGTAATGGAGGAGAGTTGACTTCCTTCTCCATCTGAAATCATTCATTACGAACTTCCCGGCGTTCCTATGCGTTTGTAGGAACTTCGATCTCTGCTTCATATGGATGGAGCCCAACCCGTTGTTCATATGCAGGTTGAACGTTCTCCTAGAGTCTTAGTTGGATAAGATCTGGAAACTCAGTTCGAATGTGCTCGTAGTGCTGCTCTTGATACTCGATAAGCCAACCCTCATCGGTTCATGGACTTTCCAAAGGCACGTAGCCTCCGATATCAAACTCAATAGAAGAAGGCCAGGATGGCATCGGTGTGAGATGCAAATGAATGTGGGGAAGATGTAGATATTAGTGAAGATGGAGTAGATGCTTGTGAAGAAGCATATGAGAACTGGTATGTGTATATATAAAATGGAAGCGGAAAATGGCAAACTGATAATTATGAGAAGAAGAGAGCAAAGGAAATAACCTAAATTTAGCACAAAAAAACATGGTAAAAATTAAACTTAAACATTAACTACCCACTTACCAAACGAATTGAATAGCTTGTATTAGTTTCTAATAAACATGCGAATTAATATTCATAATTACAACCCAATACCGGCCTTTCCAAACCATTCAATCTATCCTATATAATCCATTTTGTCCATTATCTATTTATTATATAAATACATTTATAGTTTTAGTCAAATAACATGGTTTTAAATGTTACTAGTTTATTCAAATACAGTTCCAGTGATTCTAAGTTGCCAACAACACATAAACATAAAAAATAATGACATCAATGCATAAACTGAATACAATGGATATATCATACAATATAGCACATGAACAATAACAACAAGTACACAGAAATATGAATGATAATAACATTGATATACATACCAAATACAGTAGGTATATAATACATCAGAGCAAAAAAATACAGAAAGAACATAGAAATAGAAATGAACTACAATACATAAGATCATCCATCTGTACGTGGACGCGTATGACGTCGACGATGTCTCTCATCATCATCATCTCCACCACCGCTCAGACCAGCTAAATAGTCATAGTACATCTGCATGTCAGCAAATCTCTTGCGCTCTTCCTCTAGCTGTGTCTGCAGTCTTGCTGCAGCCTCTTCATGCCAACGTAGCTCACCACCGTAGTAGTCCAGTCTATGTCTATGCTCTAAGTATCATGTATGTCTGATCCCCATTTGCATATCATATGGATTAGCGTAGGATGTTTGGCTTGAATCTGGGTAATAATCATGCACCGGAGGATGATATATGTCAACATAACGGTCTGGTCCAATGGTAGGAACATCCATGGTCCATCAGAAGTGAGAAGCGATTGCCATGTGATTGGGTGCACGGTAACCCTGGTTGGGTCGGGTAAGATCCTCAACAACATGGGGATGTATGCTGTGCCATATAGTGGGTGGACCGACTAAATCTATCATCGTTGCATGGGTAATGGTATCAGTGGAACCAATGTAAAATCTACGCCAGAAGTCAAGTATGACTGGCTGGTAATAGCAAGGCCCTCGGCCGACTACCAACCCCTGCCCTCGCCAAGTCAAGCTGCTTTGACATGTAAATCATACAGCGATAGGTATACGGGTGTGGATCGTCGGGAATAACATCAAAGTCGTACAACTATCTCCAACACCTCTCACCAAGATACCAATATGCACCAAACGTCGAGGGATATGATAGGAGTGGAAATCTCACCTCAACAAGCATCCTAGCAATCTCTAAAAAATCAATGCCAAAAGATACATTATCATGAAATGGATGCCATATAATCTAGTGTTTGTACATCCCCAAATCGATCGGGTTGTGGGCAATCGAATACAGATGACCGGATTCATTATCCCTGGTCCCCCTGTTGTCCACGCACAAAAATGACAGAAAGGGAAAAAAGTAGACGCGTCAAAAGTCAAAGTGACAAAATGAATATTCCTGATATTGTGATTCCCCACCTCTATACTCACACTAACCAAGGACACTGCTGGGTAATGTCGTCGAATAACATGAAAAATAAGGCTGTTGAGGAGCAACCATCTATGTAATTGATTTGTGCGAGTATATAGATGTGATTTCAAGAATCTTTAAAACAAGCTAAGATTGATTTCTCTTCAACAACACCTCAAGAACCTTCAACCTATTATCATATGCAAATTTTCCTAAGTTAGGTTATAGAAAATTTTAAAAATTGAAGAGAGATTGAGATGGAGAAGACGAAGAGGATGCTTACCAAAGCTTCTCTTTGATTTTGGAACTTGGATTTGAATTTCCTAAGAAAAGAGAGCTTGGGAATTCTTAATCTCTTTTCTTTTCCCTATTTTCCTAGGGCTTGAATGTTAGGAAATTGGAAATGAAATGAATGAATGAAGAGGAGTGAAGTGGGAGGTATTTGGTAGAAGAGTTTGGGATCTCTTATTGGTTAAGTAGGCTAGAACACAACCCAAAGCCCAAACAAAATACCAAATTCCTAATCAACTCCAAACATATCGATGTTTATACTCATACAAGTTATAAATGTCATTTTAAACTCAATGGAAGTGGTTTCGAGTCCAAATTCGACCATTTACAAAAATTCACATTTCAAACTTAAATTCAACCAATGATGCTATATTTAAATAAAATATTTAAATATATACTCGTAAAATATGCGCGTTATTACAGACTTCCCTCCTTAAAGAAATTGTGTCCTCGCAATACTTAAAAGGAAAACAAAAAGTAACAACCACACAAAGGCATAATAACACAAAAGAAAATTTTGAAGTGAGAAGTTCACCTTAAGGAGCACGAGAGAGTAAGTTCGGATGTGTTTGCTCGATGAATTCTCTGGATTCCCAAGAGCAATCCATCGGATTTGCGGACCATTGAACTTTCACAAGCGGAACACCTTTATTACGAGGGCATTTAATCTCTGTAGCAATGATATAAATAGGATGTTGCTCATAGGTCAAATTAGGTGACACCTCAATTTCTTCAATAACACCGAGTTCAAAAATTTGAAATCCCTAACGCATTTCTGTAGTTGAGAAATGTGGAATATATCATGAATAGCAGAAAATTAAGCTGGTAATAAAATGCGATAAGCCACGAAACCAATGCGTTCGGTGATGGAAAATGGGCCAACATATCAAGGTGCTAACTTTCCCGATCGACTGAAGTGCACAACACCCTTCATAGGTGAAACACGAATGAACACAAAATCTCAGACAGAAAATTCTAATCTCCTTCTTCGGTTATCGACAAATGATTTTTGTCTACTTTGAGCTTCTTTCATCCTATGATGAATAAAGTCAATCTTTTCTATGGAATCATGAATAAAGTCTAGACCTAAAACCAGCTTCTCGTCGGCTTCAAGCCAGCAAGAATGAGAATGGCATGGCCTTCCATGGAGTGCCTCAAAAGGTGCCATACCAATACTAGATTAGAAACTATTATTATAAGAAAACTCAACAAGAGAAATATGATCTTTTTGATTTCCACCAAAATCAAAAACACGTGCACGAAGATCTTCAAGAGTTTGATTTAAACGCTCGATTTGTCCATCGGACTGAGGGTGATAAGGGTACTAAAATTAAGCTTCGATCCTAAAGCTTTTTGAAGACCTTTCCAAAATCCACTAGTAAATAATGGATCACGATCGCTAATGATAGAAGTAGGCACTGCATGCAATTTAACAATTTCTTTAACATAGATTTTGGCCAAAAGAGATACGGTTCGGTTGGACCGAACGGGAATGAAATGGGAATATTTTGTAAGTCTATCTACAATCACTCATAGACTATCATGACCCACGAGAACGGGAAAGACCGTCAATAAAATTCATGGAAATTTAATCTCACTTCCAAACTGGAATGTCCAAAGGTTGCAATAACCCACTGGGCCTTTGATGCTCAGCCTTTCGAGTTGGCAAGTCATGTAATGCTTAATAAAGTTAGCAATATAAGATTTCATTTCATCCCAATAATAAAGTCGTTCCATATCCGCGTATATTTTACTACTACCGGGATGAATGGTAAAAATTTAGAATGATGAGAATCTTCCAAAATATCTTTACAAAGGTCACTAATATTAGGCACAACAAGTCTACCAAATTTTCAAATACCTCCACGAGCATCGATTTCAAAGTCTTTTAAACCATTAATATTTCTATCCCTACAACTTTGACTAAGAAGAGCCAATTTGGGATCATGCTTTTGAGCTTCAAGAATGCCGTCTAAAAGAGATTGATGATCCTCAAGTCTACATAAAATAAGAGATGAACATGAATCAAATTCACGAACTTGAATCTTACATGTGGATAAAGTCTTGAGATCATTCCATTCGGATATCATCATAGAGACAACCGCTTGTTGCTTACGACTAAAGGCATCGGCAACACGATTTCCCTTTCAAGGAGTATATAGATTATTAAGATCATAAGATGCAAGGAATTCGAGCCAACGTTGTTGATGCAAATTAAGTTCCTTTTACGAAAATAAATACATCAATGATTTATGATTGGTGTAAAGAACAAATTTTCTCCCAAAATATAATGATGCCAAATTCTAAGAGCGAAAAACAATGGCCGCGAGCTCTAAATCATGAGTGACATATCTAGTTTCGGAAAGCTTTAATTGCTTAGAAGTATAAGCTATAACAAGTTCCCTTTGCATGAGAACGACTCTCGAACCAACACGACTTGCATCGGTATAAACAATCAAGTCTTGGTTCCCTTTGGGATTCACAAGAATAGACGCATCGGCAAGGAGTTCTTTTAATTTTTGAAAAGCAGCTTCACATTTGTCTAACCAAATGTACTTAACTCCTTCTTTTTCAACCTAGTAATACGGAATTTTAGAAAGTCTTTTATGAACCGACGGTAATAGATCGCCATCCAAGAAAGCTACGAATTTCCCTCACACTCTCCAATCTCTTCCAATCTTTCAATTGCCTCAATCTTTGAAGGATCCATGGAAATTTCGGATTCAGAAATAATATGTCCTAAAAATTTCACATTGGATTGCCAAAAGTGCTTTCAATTGATTGCTCATAAGAGTATCCAACACAATCCGAAGATGTTTCTTATGCTCTTCCTCGGTTTTAGAATAAACAAGAATACCATCTATAAAGATGAGAACAAATCGATCAAGAAAGTCTTTGAAAACTCGATTCATAAGGTCAATGAAATAAGCTGGAGCATTCGTTAAACCAAATGGTATAACAAGCCATTCATAAGATCCATAATGAGTATGGAATGATGTCAAATGAATATTATCCTCTTTAAATACGAAGCTGACGAAAACCGGTTGCTAAGTCTAATTGTGAAAATACTCTAGCACTGCTAAGTTGATCGAACAGGTCATCAATTCGAGGCAAGAGATATTCTTGATGGTGAGATCATTAAGTGTTCGGTAGTCAACGCAAAGCCTAAGTGTACCATCGGATTTCTTCACAAAAATCGCTGAAGCTTCCCATGGAGAGGAACTAGAACAAATAAACTGTTTTGCTTCCAATTCAGATAATTGTTAACGCATTTTCTCATTTTCCTTATTGGACATACGATAAGGAGGACGAGTGATGGGTAAGGCTCCAGAGATTAGATTAATTCTGAACTCAATTGCTCGCTTTGGTGATAATTTTAAAACGGGCTCAAATATATCAGAAAATTCACGAACAATGTGAATGCGGGAAATAACATCTTCCGCATTATCGTTATCGTCATCATGTGGATTTAGAGAATACAAGGATGCTACCGAGTTGGAATCTAAATCTTTAAGTACAATAGAAATCTTCTTAACAGATTGAGAATGTCGAAGATGGATAGTCCTCTTGGAACATAGGATGTGGCTTCATAACGATTAAATCAATCCATTCCTAAAATCATTCAGAAACCTAGGTCACGCATGCAAATCATCTCGGAAAGCATAATCACATAAAATAATCTCGACATCTTTACGAAGTAAACTGAGTGTTGCGGATCCACTAACCGGATTCGTAATTATCAATCAAATCATCAAACCCATAACATTTAAAGACAAAGTATCAACAAGTTCTTTTGATGTAAAACAGTGGGATGCACTCGTGTCAAAAAGAACATGAATATGATGATCATGAAACATAATAATGCCATCAAGGATAGAATAAGAAATACCTTGACCAAGGAAAGTGTTAATAGGGGCTTGCACAACATTTAGTTTTTTCTCTTTCTTACTTTGAAGTTTGGAATATGAAGATATAAGGTGACCCGAATTTTTGCAATAGCGACAATAAAGGGATTTCAAGCACCTATTTTCATAATGGTCCTTAGAACCACAATTGTAGCGTTGTCCACGACTAGAGGTAGGAATATTTGCTACTAATGTTGCTTGCTTCCCTTTCTTGTTGGGATTAGGCTTGAACTTAATATGCCTCTTCTTGTTGATGTTGAAGTTTTGTTTAGCACCCACAACTTCAACATCACTTTCTTTATCGGCCTCTTCAAGTCGAAAAACGATATCTACAAGCTGATCGAAAGAAACTTCTGGTTTCAGAAGTAAAGGCTTTTTGAGATTCTTATTCAACCCATAGACAAACCTTCGATTTTTCTTCAATATACTTGACCCCGTATTTAGAGAGATTCAAAAGATGCGACATAATCTGTCATAGAAGATTCACCTCAAACAAGGTCAATTAAGCATTGGGCTAAAGCTACTTTTTCAACCTCCGACACAAACTTTGACTCGAACCTTTTCCGGAATTGCTCCAAAGTAAGATCCGTTTCAATAATTTCCCAAATCAAAAGCTCATACCATTCTAATGCTCTTTCCTAGAGCATGCTAGAAGCCACTTGGACTAGATAAAGATCTACAAGATTCATGCGAGAAAAGATACGATCGCATGTTCTAAGCCAAGCTTGAACTTCTATAACGCTTTCGAAACTGTTGAATAATCTTCCACCCAAATTGGTATAATCACTGCACAAGCGTGCAAACCCAGATTTAGGATGAGTAGGCTCAGGAATATGTCCGACAGCTTGGCCATTCTTTACCAGATCCAAAAGCTATCGGGCAGATATGAATACGCCATCCTGAGTAGTAGCATTGGATTGACCGATGCTGGGATGCCTAGGTCTGACCATTTCTCTTCTTAAAGAAAGAAAGAAAGAAGAGGAAAAATGTTATTCTCGGAATGAATATCAAACAAACTTGATTGATAAAACAAGGCATCATAAAAAGAAATAGGATAGAAGGTGTCTTAAGACTCGGATTAAATCCTAAAGCACGATTCCTAAGAGAGACTTAGAACAATGATCCCTGTCATAATAGTCTATGTTGTTTCTAAGTTTAGCTCTAATACCAACTTGTGACGCCCCACCTCTATACTCACACTAACCAAGGACACTACTGGGTAATGCCATGGAGTAGCATGAAGAATAAGGTTGTTGAAGAGCAACCATCTGTGTAATTGATTTGTGCGAGTACCGATATGCCAAATAGACTATTATGCATTTCATTTCAAGAGGAAATCTGACATATCCAATACAAATTCAAAGCTACTACATTGTGGCTATGTACTCTTCGGAATTAAATATAAAATAAGCACAACACAAAATCAATCATAGATATTCATATCACAAAGGTGGAATCAGATATGAATATAACACATAGAAGTGTACATCAAAGTAGTGGTCATACAAGATCCACTACAACACAAAAGAATAAGTATACAACAATGAGTCTCTATCTCGAATGTATAAAAGAAAAAACTGTTGTTATCTTATGTTTTGCTTATAACTTTGCTTGAATAGCTGTATGAGATATTTCTTCATGTATTATTAACTATCTATTATTATCTATGCTCTTTTTATTGATGACAAAGGGGGAGAAATATATAATTGTGCATATTGACAAGTTTTTGAAAATTAAAATTATGCATATTGACAGGGGGAATAACAATACTTTAAATGTTTATTATTGATTATATAGTTGTCATCGTCAAAAAGGCGGAGAATGTTGGAATCTTAATTTTAATTGTGATAACTTATATAAAATATTTTGTGTATACTAACCATCTTTGCAGGAGATTTATTGCAGATTCCTTTTCAGATGTTTAATGCTGAGTATTGTGTGTCTAGAGTCTGTACTTTACTTAGAAATTTGTTCTCTCTTGAAACGATATATATATATATATATATATGCACACACATGCACATACATGCACAAAAGTTCAAACTCAGACGTCTGAAACCATTCATTCAGACGCCTGAATGCTGAAACCTGAATATTGTTTCACAATATTCAGACGTTTGAGTGATAATTTTCAGATGTCTGAATATAGTCAAAAATTGATGTTTCAATCTAATTCAAAAGTCTGAAATTTTTAATTCAGACGTATGAATATTTCCAACTGCTATTTTCTTGAAAAGACACTTCTCTTCACCAAGAGAAACATTTTTAAAATCAATAGTTGCATCCGTTGTTTTCAACATAATTTTTCATATATAGCTGCAACTCTTCATATACTATAAATAGATTACAGAATTCAACAAACAATTCACCGAATTTACTTTTATCACTCTTGAATTCTCATCTATTCTTAAGCTTTCAAATTGCATTCAAATTGCTTACATACTTTGATCATTAATCTCTTTATCTTCCACAATTCTCAGAGCACATCACACTATATATCACAAAGGAGAAGATTATAGGAAGATTGTACTTAATTGACTTATCAGTGTTATTTAAGAACACACTACAGTCATATACATTTGTTATTTGTAAAAGAAGTCATGTTCGGTTGCTCAAGCAGTTGATGTAACGACCCGTAGATTTTGTGAATTTAATTGGGTTAAATTAATAAGTTTTGTAATTAAATTTAGTATAAATAAAAAAAACTTATAAATTAATATTGAAATGAAGGCTAAAATAAAATATATGAATGGTAATTAAAGCCTTTATTTGTAATATGAATAAAATTTCAATAAATAAAATGGTGTTAGTATTGTACCTGTATATAAGGTGAATTGAATAAATCCTATTTATTGGAACCTTGTTTATTGATATGCGAATGCATAATAAATGAGTTATTACAAGAGATTGAAATTTAAATAGACTTCTAAATAATGAATAGTGGAAAGGATTATACAGGTGTATAATTTAATGCAAGAAAGGAAAGTATTTAATTGATTTTGTAATAAAAACGTTGAAACAGAAATTGGAATAAATGTATTTAATGAGAGTTGTTGAAATAATTGTTGTAGAGAATAAATTACAAATGTATAAATTATATAATGGTGACAACTATTGTTCGTTACCAATGCATTTAATTAATAGCGATTAAATGTAATTAATCATTGCCTTTTGTAAGTTAAAAAAATAACTGAAAATTTTGGAGGTAAAATCAATAGAAAGGTTAACTACATGCATAAGATGGAAAGTTGAATAGAATTCTAATAAACGATAATATTGGAAAACGTATACAATCAATGTAGGTAATTAGTAATTACAATGTTGTTGAAAGTAATAAACGTTTCTTTGTTGATAATTTATAACATAACGGAAAGGAGTAAATGTATTCATTAGAATATTAGTTGCAATTGGATAGGGATTTTTAATAACAATGTTAATGCAAGGTAATTAATGCTAAATTAAAGTCAATAATAATGAATAGTGATTAATTCAATTCTTGTAACATATAGCATAAATTACCTGCTTATTTGTTAATGGAATTAGAAATTGTAATAAGTAATAATAAAATGAATGAATGTTACACTAATGGAAAATGAAATAACGTCGTTTAAATGTTGAGTAATTATAGGTCGTATTTATTATAAGCGTTACTTTAATAATTATGATTAATTGTGAAATTAATACGAGAAGTATGTAAAGTAATAACTAAGAAAGTAATACGTTATAAATTGATTATAACCTAAACGTAAGTGTAAGTTAGAGGTTGGAATTAAATCTAATCCGTTTAATTGGAAACTTATTAAAATAAATTGGATTCAAAGTGAAATAAAGAGGTTATTTTAAGAAATTGAAATAAATACTATAATTGGTAAATTAAGTTACTTTAGATTGAAACGGGAATTGGTTTAAAGAATTATAAATTTATAAGTAAATCAAGATGATAAAATTTATGAATTATAGAATTTGAATTTTAATAGTGAGTTAATTTATTAAATGTATAATAGTTGGATTCATTGCAAATGAATGAAATTAAATATAAAATTTTATGTTAATTTAAAATTAAGTTGAAACTGGAAAATATTTATGTAATAGCTTTGAACCAATGTTAATTTAATCCATTTGACTGTAATGGATTGAATAAAAAGGAATGAATAGTGAATTCAATGGAATTTTTGAAAAGTTAATTTATAATTGATAAATATAACGAAATTTGAATTTACGCTGAAATTTATGATTGAATCAACAATTAATTGACATCTAAATTGGTTTAAATCACCGAGATTGTTTAAGAAAACAAAACTGATAAGATTTGTAAAATTTGGAAGTGAAATTGAAAAAGTTATTTAATTAATGAACTTTTAATTTATTAAATTAATATAAAATAGCCATTTTGGCCACTGACTCGGATTTCGATGAAACTAGTTTCATCGGATCCGTAACGGTGAATTATAATAGTGTTTCGAGTTTCGTAGCGATCGGACTTGTCGTTTGATCGTACGGACTCGAAACGCCTTGAAATTTATGCAATTGAAATCAATTTGAAAATACAGGAAATTATTGTCAAGGACAAAATTTCACAGCTTTTAAGCCTCAAGGACAGACCTTCAATATTTTATCCTGAAGGACAACTTTCTGTAGGTATCAGTTTTTAATTATTGATAGCAGTTTTTAGGTATCAGTTTGTAGTTATCGGTAGCAGTTTTTAGGTATCAGTTTTTAGCTAGGTATCAGTTTTGTTGTCCTTATGAATAATTTTGAAAAATGTTTGTCCTTTTGAATAATTTTTAGAAGAACGTTTGTCCTTGTGGTAAAAATATTGAGGTCATGTCCTTGAGGCAAAAAATATAGAAATTTTTGTCCTTTAAATATTGATTTTAACATAACTTCTTCATACGATGGAATTTGGGCTTGAAACTTGTTCCATCGCGTTTAAAATATTTAAAAACATCTATTTTGATACATGGGATGATTCATTTTCGTTCCGGAACCGAAACGGACTTTTCAGGGGCATTTTTGTCATTCAAACAAATTGACTTGAACAGTAACCTATGAAAATGATGGAACTGGGCTTCGAAACTAGTACCATTGCATTCAGAAGGCTTTTTTATGTTAGGATCGCCTATCAGCACGCTTAAATTGGACTCTGGTCCGTTTTTGAAGTTAAACTCTATAAATGCGCACGCAAACCGAGACAGTTTTATTATTATTTTATTTCAGAAACCCTAATTCTATACCATGGCCGCCACTTATTCAATGGCCAGAAATTTCTTATCTACTTTCCTCAATATCTTTCAATCCGTTCAACGAAATCGAAAAATTCCAAAAGCAAAGCTGTAGATCTCGGCGAGCTCTTCAAATCCATACGGTTGATCTATGCTATTGGACCACGGATTCGCCAGAATCTGGCTTGGAAGCATGGACGTATTTTTTTGGATTGCGTGCAAACGGTAGCGAGTGGTGATGTGAAACTTGGTCCGTAAGTGGCTCTCAAGGTGGCGCACACACTGCTAGTCGCTGATCGAACTCTATATGTCTCGAGTTGCGTGCGCACGGATGAAAGTGGCGGGCATGATGGGTTAGTAGCTTCGTGCTGTGTTGTTTCGTGCGTATGGATGTGAGGAGAAGAGGCCTGCTGACGTGGCGCTCGCTAATTGGTCGGTGATGTTGTTTCTTTTTTTTCAATTCGTTCTAATAAGCATAACTTTCTCATACGGACTCCAATTCATGCGCGGTTTTTTGCATTAGGTTCGTATTAAAATTTCGGATCTTTTGGCGCTGGTTTGGACGAATTTGAAGGCTTTCAAATTTTTGGATTTAAATTGAATTTTTAATTCAATTTACATTCAAAATTCTTATGTTTGTTAAATTGATTTTAGATATGAGTAGAAATTTATTTATGACTGTTTGGCATGTTTTTTTCATTATCTCAGTTAAATCGTATTTATTTAAATTAACTGTGAATTAATTTTATTATTGCATAAAAATTTGACAGTTAAAATTTATTTATTTGCATATAAACTGCTAGTTAAACAGTTATTAAATTTATTATTGAATATAAACTGTTAGTTAATGCCTGTATTTATTGCCTGTTATATTTTATATGCTCTATATTGATGTTTTTTTAAATTGGATGATGATTTGTAATAAATGGTTGACGATTGATATTTGGATGAATGAATGTTTATTTATATTAATTGCAAGTTGTTATGCATTTCATTTCATTCGGGATTGCGGTTTGAAATGATATACAACCGCATTTTTATTATTAAATTACGGATTGAAACGATAAATATCTGTATCACTTGACCATAGGATAGAAAATTATATACAGGCACCGCGATATATATATAAAATTATTTTTTGAAAGGATTTTATGGTTTTGGATAGGATACGGTTTAATAAATATTAATTTTTGACCTTATAAAAAATCTTATTTTATGTACATATATGGTTAAATTATTGAATTTAAGCTGTGTATAAATTTGTTAAATAAAATAAACAAGATGAATAATGGAGTTTGATTATTTATATTATATGATTTAGTACGTGTTAAGATATTGAGAATATATAGAGTTTTCAATGTTTTAAATCAATTTATATTGGGAGTTAAGTTGAAAATTTATTTGGAATCGAGCTTAATTAAGAATTTAACTTCATAAGTTGATGTAGAATTTATTAACTTGGAATTTTAAAAGGATGATATTTATAACTAAAATTTTATTCAAGATGGATTAAATGAATATTTCTAGTATAAATAAATTGGAGGAAATTTTGATAGTTAAAAGTAATTTGAGTTTTATTTAAAATGATTTAGGATTTATTATGCCAATATTTCAAAATAAATAATAGGACTTTAAATTGTTGAATAGAAATTTCCAACCTTAGTTCCAATTGTTTAATATTCAAAGTTTGAAATATGTTGAAACTGAAGTGGTTTATTGAAACCGACAGCGATTTTAAATTCATGGACTTTGACTTAATCTTAAATGAAATAAATGGTAAGTCGCGGAAATTATTTTATTTTATAAAGTAATATAAAATCGACTATTTTATTCTATATACTATTGAATATCCAAAACCATTCAAGTTTTAGAAGTTAAGGTTTTAAAGCTATGAATTTCGAAGTATTATGTTTTGAAAGTTATAATCCAAATGTTTGCTTTCTAGATATTATAAATTTTAAGCAGTATGATTTTGGAAAAAGAAATATATTTGAAATAAAAATGATATTATTGATTTGGGTTTTATAAAAATAATATCGAAATGAGTTGTTTTCGAAATGGGAATGATATCGTATTTATGGGTTTTGAAATGGATAATTATTTTCTAGTTTTAAAGTATAAACTATTTTAAAGACCGCGGTGTTATAATAACGTTTGTTTGTTGAAGAGACTGAGATCGGAAGTTGTCATACTCTCTGCCAAATCCGAAAACCACTTTAACAACCGTGTACGCGGTGGAGATTCCAGAATGAAGTAGGTTGATGGCGGCGTTTCCTGTAAGGTAAATACGTGGACCCAACTCCCGTGAGTTGGCATAAGGTGGCTAAAACAGGAGCGATCGACGGGTTAATAAGGTAGCACCTTTGATCGTGCACATCCCTTCGATATTATACTTTGACTTTTGGATTGATTTGGTGGCCACTTTTGATTTTTGGGGGTGTGGCCCGAGGTGGGCGGTAGCTGCGCGCTACGCGTTACCACCGACCCAGAAGCGTAATTGGTATATCTACCATGGCATTGTCTAGTTGTGCTGTGTCACCTACCCTATCGCGCCTTGTACGAGTTTCTATTTGTGTCGTACCTATGGAGTATCCTCTGGTAGCCTCCCGATCAGGAGGTATTACGATACGGTATAGACTATTGGCATTATTTGTGTTAAGGGCTATATGGGTAACCCCTTAACGCTATTAAAAAGTAAGTTTATTTTACAAATAGACACTATTATAATAGCGCAATATACTATATAGTAAATAGTTTAACAGATCCTTAGGAGATGTAAATACCGAGCATCTCTTGAGTTACTGCACTCATATTTATTTCTGTTAATTTAACTCACATAAGATCTTTTAGTACTGACTCGAGTGTTTTGTCTTTTCAATTCGCTCGGGTCAGTCCGAGCGTTTCTGGATTTAAAGATTTTATTTCTGGAGGACGAAGACGGAGATTTTATTATTATTAATTATATTCCACTACACTATTTAATTCCGCTGCATTGATTATGATTGGTATGTGAACTCTGATATTTATTGTATAAAGAAGAATCAAATGTTTGTAAACAGTTTATGAACTGTACATTTATTATTATATTTTATCCTTCCGCTGTGAGATTCTATTTTGTTTTTCTTTCCCTATTTTTCCTTATTTACCCCATAACAATCCGCCCTTCCATATGGTTTGAATTGGCACGTGTGTCGATTTGAACCGTGCGTAAAGGTGGGACGTTACAATTGAAGTCTTATTCGGCTACTTAGGCAGGCGAAGTCGTGTTCGGTTGCTTAGGAAATGTAAACCTGTTCCTCCGGATTAAGTGAGAGTTGTGTTAGTGAAATTCCAGAAGGAGTCTGGGACTGGACGTAGAACGGGAAGTTCGAACCAGTATAAAAATTCTTGGTGTGCTTGTTTTATTTTACTTATTCACATTGCTACAATATCTTAGTTTATTTCCGCACTAGTTAGTATAATTCCATATTGCACGATCCATGTTGTCTTTTCAAAAACCACTATGCTAATTTAGTCAGCCAAAAGTCAGAATATATCCCCTGCAAAGTAGTCGAGTGGAAGCATCTATAACACCTCGGTCTGACCCAAATATTATTGAAGAAGAAAAATAATAAACTGATTAGTCTAGCTATAAATATCATATAAGATGAGATAGGATAAGAGATATAACAAGTGTATATGATAACAACGAAAATCATACATTATCTCAAATTTTCTCAAATAACAAAAAGAATATCATACTCTTTATTTTTGTTCACCAAAGCACAAATATTAATAATGCTTATTAATGCAAAGCACGAAAAATTGGTGAAACAAAAATTCTAGAAATCAATAATTAGAAATTCAGAAAACATAAAGGGGGAGGCATATCACAAACGGGAGCATGAAAACTCCCCAACATGTGTATCATAAATAGAACGTTATTCCATGGTCGTTAACCATCGAGCCAGTACAACTATGTAGTACAATGGTACCCCCAAGAAACCTAAAACTCAAATAAACCGAAACGGTGATGTAATACAACGGTACGTCCGATGAACCGAACTCCATAAAACGACCAAAAGATCATGGGTCGGTAGCCCATAAAAATGAGACGAAGCTTCATAAAATGAGGTAAGTCCCCTAAGTAGACAAAGGCACGTCACATATCACTAGTCTAAACCATAAAATGATCATCGTTGATCAATAAGAAGTGTAAATTACACTTATCTAGTAAATAAATGAGTGTAGCTTCATGTCCCATAACCACTGACTTAACTTAAATATTTACGAATAGATTGTAGATTTCCACTCAAAAACTGTCACGAGAGTTCAATAGAACAAGTTAAAGAATTAACCGACGAAGTAAACGCAAGCATTTCATACCACTTGTTTTGCTAAGTCGTTTAATTAAATTTATCATATGAATGAGGTAAAGGTTTGTTTAAACTAATAGATTTGAAAACAGATTTAAAAACGAGCTTTGTATTAAAAGTACCGTTAAAATCATTTTTGTAAAAGAGTTTGAGTATTTACTACTAGTATAAAAGTCTTTGTATTTTAAAGTGATATCACAGAAATGACTGTAAAAATAATATATCACCAAAAATTCACATTCGCCGATGTGAATTATAAACCATGAAAATCGACATCAAATCCATCAAAGGATATTCCCAAAAATATAGAAAAGAAGTCATTAAAGTCGGCATAAATGACAACAACCAACCGGGTCAACAAAAACAATCGATATAAAATGGAGACCCACATAAAATAGGCAAATTGGCTGAATTTAACAACTCCAGACGTCTGGTGGTTTCCCAGATGTCAGAGTTGATGGTCTGGAATTTTCTTCCAGATTGCCCAAACGTCTAGAAAATAACCTCAAACGTCTGAGATGTAAGTTTAAAATTTTTATTCCAACTACCCAGACGTCTAAGTTTTATACCAGACGTCTGAGATGAAGATCAAGACAAAATTTGGCTAGGCCAATGATGGCCAAATCATCTCGGAGGCGACCGAATGAGCGACGGTGGCTAGGGATTCATTTCAAGCGACAACCTAGCCCTATAGACTTATCAATACGCTCCAAACAACATGTCCAAACATTCGTATTAGGATTTTCCATAGATTTTGACTTCGAAATATCAAAAATTGAAAAATTCACCAAACCAATTCAAATCAAAAGCAATTGGACATGAAATAGATGTTAGGAATTCATACATAACAACAATGAAAGCTATAGACATAAATGTGAGTTCAAGAACTCACCTTTAAACCCAAATATAGAAATAAGAAGCTCTAAAACAAGCTAAGATTGATTTCTCTTCAACAACACCTCTAGAATCTTCAATCTATTATCATATGCAAAGATTTCCTAAGTTAGGTTATAGGAAATTTTGATAATTGAAGAGAGATTGAGATGGAGAAGATGCTTACCTAAGGTTCTCTTTGATTTTGGAACTTGGATTTGAATTTCCTAAGAATCTAGGGCTTAGGAATTTCTAATCTCTTTTCTTTTCCCCATTTTTCCTAGGGCTTGAATGTTAGGAAATTGAAAATGAAATGAATGAATGAATGAAGAGGAGTGAAGTGGGAGGTATTTGGTAAAAGAGTTTGAGTTCTCTTATTGAGTTAGTAGGCAAGAACACAACCCAAAGCCCAAACAAAATACCATCAACTCCAAACATATCGATGTTTATACTCCAACAAGTTGTAAACGTCATTTTAAACGCAATGGAAACGGTCTCGAGTCCAAATTTGACCGTTTACAAAAATTCACATTTCGGACTTTAAATTTAACTAACGATGCTATATTTAAATAAAACATTTAAATATATAATCGTAAAATATGCGGGTTGTTACAGATATACTCAAAATACTAGTACTGTGATAACTTCCAAAAACCAAATAATGGAACCTATGCGTCTGAAATGGTGTACTGTATGTCGAGGCATCTGTACAGATACACAAAAATGGGAGTACCCCAGTTATATAGAATAGCACCGCTGAAATCAAATCAGCTACGATCTCAATAAACCCAATAGCCAGACCACTTCTCGATGTGCTGAAAAACAGGTTACCCATGAGGTATAGGACGAATAATCGCGCAAGCTCCAGAGCATCATCAGGAGAGTAATGACTGAGTATGTTGTCCATAGCAACTCGAATAACGCTGACTCTAATAGCGCCTCTTGTCTGATATGACGCAGCGGAGGTGTCAAAATGAGATAGAAGGTCATGAATGCGCTCAGGATCATGCCATCGAGCATCAACGAATGGAAGCGATGGAAAAGCAGCTACTTCAATGCTAATGCCGGTAAGCATGGAGAAATCAAGCGGTGTAATTCCTAGCTCACCGTAAGAAAAATGGAATGTATGGGTGGTTTTATACCAACGTAAAACAATAGCCGTGCACAATTGCACATCATCTTTTATAACATTTGTGATTCATAAAATTGTAGATTACATAACAAGTTAAATTACGGAGTGATAAGTTAAATAGTTTTTTGAGTAAATGTTTCATTAGACTACCTAAGAAATGGTGGAATCCAAGCCCATGTAATACTGCTACGACTCTATTCTTATTTGCCAAATGTGCATGAAAATCTAAGTGTGTTCGCAAACGAACACCGTGAATGGATATTTCGCAACTGTTAAAGTTAAATAAAGTCACACTACTAATAACGTATTGCAGTTATTTTAATCATATAAAGGAATACTTACAACCAAACTTGTCTATGTACTAACATGTACTTTGTCATGTGGAAGTGCACAAAAGTTAGAAAGCATAGACAATTTCGCCATGCTAAGATTCAGATCTAGAAATCCGTCAAGCTCGACGAGTCTAGCGGAAATCTGCCCCACATCCTTATGTGTCCTACCCACTCGACCACCCTTATGGCCTCCGTGACCGTGGCGAATGCCTTCTCCTTCACCTCCGCCCTGATTATGGAGATATTCGACGAGTAAAAGAAGATCTTCTATTCCTGGCTCATGTCCGTACAGTACGATATTCTGTTCTTCGCCGCTCCTACCGACACCGCCGGCACCGCTGCTACTGTCTTCTCGGTGCATGAAATTTTTGATGAATTTTTTTTAGTAATCTGGACATCTCTTCGAGCGTGTATCATAAAAACGGTCTTTAGTTTGGATAGAAGCTAGCAGATTTGGGTGTTTGGAGGTGGAAAATGGGCTGCTCTCGGCTGAAAATGGAGGAGGGGAAGCAGAAAATGGAAGTGGCGGCATTGAATTGTTTTTCAAACCGGCCTGTGGTTAGTCTCTTTTTTGGCTGTACCGTCCGTTCAATCAGTTGCCAACGATGAGAGAAAATGACCTGAACAGAACAAACTGTTGGTTACGGTCTTACAAGTCTACAACTTAGGACGTAAAATTATTGTACTTTATATTTCAAGTTTCAATCACTCGGTAGTCTAATTACTGTACACATTAATTATGTTTGATTCAACTGCTTGAACTAATTATCGGTATAAAGTACAAATTAGCAGTACTCAATATGAAAATAAATATCAATCAGGCAAAAAGCCACAAGTACAAATATAAGATTCTCTGAAGAAAAAACAACTGCTGCGTTGATGTGCTAATACTTCTGTATTTAGTAAATATAAACAGTATAAAAAGTTTATACGTAAAATAATATAAAAAGAACCTGATCCAGCGACAGTTATAGATTGACGATATTTTTTATCTTGAACTTCCCCCAGCTGCATAAACTCCTTTAACACTTGTCAGTATGGTTCTAGGCTTTGTAAAACTACATAGTCATCTGCATCCAGCAGCAGTTGTCCACCTAGAAACTTTGTTGTGGGTTTGTGCCCAGTAGCAAAGAACACGCCCGAAACCTTCATGTCAGTTATTTCGCCAGTTAACATATTTGCAATTATCACACCCTCGAGCACTCCGTTCTCTTTTCGATATTCTTTAACTACATTCGAATTCCATATTACTTCTATCTTTGGGTTTCCTAAAGCCCTTGCTTGCAGTTAAAACTCTAAGTGAGTGATCAAACAACTTTTTTCTTACTATACTTAATTTCTCCAATTTCACTATGTCGTCCATCCTAAGATTATGCATATTTTCATAATACCCGCTTAAGAGCCAATCGAAAACATAAAATCATAAATAGTAGTTACTAGCTTTGGAATATTGACATTACTGTCACTTTAATTGCTTAGAGAGTTTGCTCAAAGGTTACCGTATTTGTGAACAACAGGAACAAGAATAATGACTTGGACCGCTAGTTATCTGAGTAAAATGGTTAATGCAAATTAAAGACATTCCATGCATAAGAGACAAAACAAAAAATACAAGTAAAACGTACACTGCATAATATTTATTAATAAAGATACATTTGAGAATGAAAGATAAAAGTTTACAATTTAAAATTTAAAAGTTTTTTCTGTTAATTGTTGATATAGTAATATCAGTTTGTATATTTAAAGACCATCATGAAGCTTATATAATAAGCATACTGTGACATATTAATAAATGTTGGTATAACGAATCGTTTGTTTTATTCTTTTTCGATCTTAACACTGATGTCAGTAGAAAAAGGTATAACATAGTTTGAAATGTTATCAAAGAGTATTTCAGTATAACAATGCTAATCAGATTATTAACCTAGCCATTATTGTTCAATTTATTCGACTTAGATTCGTAGTTTGTAATTATTTATAAATTTTTAAAAGATAAACTAACTTAATATGAATTGCTTACGAATGAGATTGAAAGTTCCTTTGATTTTTATCATGAGCACTTTGGTATGTGTACAAAAAAGTACAATGGAACAGAATATTTATAAATAAAAACAATCAAACTTTTGCATGTTGTATTATTTAATTTTCGGATTCATACAAAAAATTATCAGAAAATATATAGTTTAAAATGATTTAACAATATTGAATTTTACTTAAAAATGTAAAACTACAAATACTTATGATTCTTCTTTTTTAAATATAGATTTTAATTACATATAAAAAATTGAATGTCACAAAAGAAAATAGTTTGTCCAAAAACAAATTTATCTATGATTTGATAAAATTTTCTTTTATTTTTAAATATTCAAAAAGAGCATTTAATCAAAAAGTAAGTAGAAATTTCACAAAAATCAAATTTGAAATAACTTTTAATGGTCACCACTATTTAACTCAAAGTTCTTAGGTTTTACTCTAAAATGTTTCGGATTTTGCAACCTTCATGTTTATTAGTGATCAACTCATCTTTCACTGAACGTGGTTCAATTGCCGATCCACTAACCCTGAGAATGGTCTAAAAAGGGAATGATCGTTTTGAGCGCCTAACGTGCTTGTCCAATTCAGGATGTGTACCGGTTATTAGAATTGCTTGATAGATTGTTATTTGAGAAGTAGAAAAATGTATTGAATGGATTAAACTCTAAATGAATTTTACACAGTACATATGGCTCTGCTATATAGAGCAACAATAACTAATAAAAGATGATTGGGCTGACTCATATTGCCCAATACCCGATTCTCCAGTACCCGATTCTACTATATAAAATAATGTTGTACTGAATACTCGTGTATTCTAACTCCCCCTTTAATTTCATTTATGGTTTTCTTCCTTCTTCCCCATTTCTACGCCGCCATCTCTGATTTTCGGTTCCTCCTTCAAACGGGTAAAATTCTTTGTCGACGGTGGTTTCGCGAGAATATCGGCTTTTTGAAATAGCGTTGGAACATGATTAACTCTTAGTTTTCCCTCCAATATTTTCTCACAAACAAAGTACAGATCTATTTCAGTGTGCTTTGTTCGTGAATATAAAATAGGATTTGCCGAGAGGGAGATGGAGCTTAAATTGTCGCACCATATTATTGGTGTGTTTGAGAGATCGATTTTGATTTCGTTGAGTAGCGACTCGATCCATGTTATTTCCACTACAATGCCGGCGATTACCCTACATTCGGCTTCAGTATAGGAGCGTGAAGTGGTGTCTTGTCTCTTCGAGCTCTATGAGATTGGGTTGTTATCCAGATATATACAGAATCCTGAAGTGGATTTTCTATCATCAGGATCGGTGGTCCAGTCTGCATCACGGTAAGCTTGTATGTTTAAATCATTTGTATTGTTGAGATGCAGTCTATGGTTCATTGTTCCTTTCCGGTATCGTATAATACATTTTACTGCTTTCCGGTGATGCTGAGTGGGTTATGCATGAATTGGCAGAATTTGTCAACATTGTAGCTTAGATCTGGCCACATTATTGTGATATATTTTAGTGCCCCTAAGATACTTCTGTACTATTTTTCTTTTGTGATGGCTTCTCCGGAGTCTTTTGATAGTCTGAGGTTACTTGTCATAGGAGTAGGAAGTGGTTTTTCCCGATCCATATTTGCTCTTTTTAGTAGGTCTAGTATGTATCGTTTTTTGACATAGGAACATTTTTGAACTGGGTTTTCTTACGACTTCGATTCCAATAAAGTAATGTAAGTCAACTAGATCTTTTATTGAGAACATTTTATCAAGATGTTTAATTGTCTGATTCATAGCTTGATTGTCATTTCCAGTAATAATGATGTCATCCACATATATCAGTATGTATGTGACCGTTTCCTGTTTGCATTGCATGTATAACGAACTATCTGATTTTGTTGGTATAAATTCCAGATCTGTAATGTTGACTTGATTTTTTCATTCCATACACGAGAAGCTTGCTTCAATCCATAAATGGCTTTATGTAACTTGCATACTAAATTGTTGCTGACCTCCTTCTTGTAACATTCTGGTTGCTCCATAAATACATCCCCTTTTAAGTCTCCATTGAGAAAAGCATTATTTACATCAAGTTGTCTGATCTTCCATCTTCTGTGAAGAGCTATAGTTAACATAATTCTTATAGTGGTTGGTTTAACAACATGGGAGAATGTCTCATTGAAGTCAAAACCATATTGTTGACTGTAACCTTTAGCTACCCGCCTTGCTTTATATTTTACAATACTTCCATCTGGATTTCTTTTAATTTTGTAGGTCCATTTACAACTGACTACATTCCTATCTTTGGGTAATGGTACTAGGCTCCAAGTTTTATTTTTGATAAGAGCACTGTATTCATTATCCATAGCTTGTTCTGATTGCTGTTTGTGATGGCTTCACTAAGTTTCTTGGCTCAGTTGAATTCAGTTGAACATTGTATACTTTTGGTTTGAAAATGCTGTAGGATCTAGATTAACCCTAGAGGGGGGGGGTGAATAGGGTTATAGCAAATTTTCTCGATTTAAATACAGAAATAAACTGCAGAAGTAAATATGCTGAAAAGTAAATCACACACAAAATTTACCCAGCTTCGGCAACCCCTGCCTACTGCTGCATTCACAGATTTCTATTAGAATTAAACAGTATCACGCTTACAACAACTCTACTAGACTCGCAGACCCTTTTGCTCCCGCTCACAAACACTCTACTAGACTCGCAGACCCTTTGCTCCCGCTCACAAACACTCTACTAGACTCGCACACCCTGCTCCCGCCTATAGAGTTTCGTTTACTCGCAAACTCTGCTCCCGCCTACAATAGAGTTTCGTTTACTCGCAAACACTGCTCCCGCCTATAGAGCTCTGCAAACTCGCACTCCTGCTTACTGAACTAATTCTAAATAGACAATCTGACACTACCTAAACTCTAGGTGGTGATTTACAAATTCTTTGACACGAAAAGAAAAAAACAACTTCAAAAATAACCGCAGGAGCAAAAATTAAAATACGAACTTGAATATGTAATTTTTGCTCAAAATAAAAAACTAAAAACCCCTTTTATAAAATTAAAAGCTAATCCCCCTTTTAATAATAAGGCCGGCCCACTTGAATTTCAACCCGTTCCCTTCTTTTGCTCGTGAATTATTTGCGGCTGATCTTCTCTTTCAAAACTAGGGCTTCGGTCCCTTTTTCTTTGCTACTGTAAAATTGCGGCTTTGTTTCTTCAATCCAAATTGGGGCTTTTCTGGAGCACGCTTATGTTGATTATCTGATTTTCTTAGCTCCTCTGTTGATCGATTGTGAAATTAGGGCTTCGGCTTCAATTTGGTATGTAACTTTCCTTTTTGCTTGAATGCTTGAATTCGATTGTTGCTCTGCTTGCCGATGATGAACTTGGGTTTGTGATTGATAGTTTGATTGTGAATTGAAGCTCATGACCGATGATGATACCTTCGGGTTGAATTTATATGAATTCACGACTTCATCACTTTCCTAATTTTCAATTTCCTGTTGCGCACGTCTTTCCTGATTTACTTTCTCAACGTGATCGATACGGCAGTGATTTTGTTACGTGGTCACCACGGTGTTGAATTCATTTGACTTTTTCAAATTTACACACTTGAATTTCTTACTTGGTTTTGTGCCCTGATCATCACTGCACTGTTTTGATTTCTTGAATCATATCCACGGCTTCAATGTTTACAGTGTTCATCCCTGTTGCTTTCGACTTCACTGACTTCACTGAGTTCTGACTTGATTAGTATTTTACTTCGATCATCTCTGCAATGTTGAACTTCGTCAATACTGTATTCGTACGTGAATTTTTATCACTGCGTTACATTTGTACGTCTGCATTGTTATTTTTCGACTTTGGCACTGATCCATACATTTGTCTTGTTGACATGATTTGCACTTTCACTATTGCTCTCGAGTTTTGTTCATCCAATTCGTTGATACTTGTAACTTTCTGCACATATAAACTTGCATTCTGTTTGCATACATTTCGTGCAGTCTTCAGTTTGTACTTCTGGAGCTTGTATAATTTGAGTTGTAGCTTGATGGTTTTGTAGTTGTTCTTCTAGTTGGATATGTTAGTTGCGGCCTTGACTTGTAGAATTTCACTGTATCTTCACTTTTGCTTTGCATTGACCATGGCTTCTTTGTATGAACTGCTGTGTATTTAGAGATTGAACCTGAGCATTACTTCGAGTTGTATTTACACCACTTTCTGTTGCACTGATTCTTGATATTTGTATCACTTGAGACTTGATGTTGACATGTGCATTTGGGTTTGTTGTTGATCTTCATGTGTTGGTTACTGATGCATACATGAGCTGTGTACACTCTTTGTTCTTGCATCTTCACCTGGTTGTTCCCTGTACTTGTGTTTCTGGTCTGTATCATGATTGAACATAGCATTCATATTGTTGTTGGATACTTAGAACTGTTGACAACAATTCGACTTCGACTTGGTCTTTGGGCATTGCATCGTTGTAGTTGCATTTATGATTTGATGCTGCAGTCTGCAGTTTCCATATTTGGTCATGTTGCATTATTCATTGCAGTTTGCATGTGCTCAGCACTGTGTCTTGTTCACCATGTTGCAACTGGACTTGTTGCTGGACTTGTTGTGGCTCTATATCTTGTGCAACTTTCACTGTGTCACTGAGGTCTTGCCACTGACTTGCTGTTTTTGTTGTTGGCATTGTCTTCATGCCTGACTTGATTCATTTGTATTCTGGTCAGTCTTGTACTGTCCACTGCCCTGTAATCTTGAGTTGCAGTGAGCTCGACATTGTTGTTTACTGACTTAATGCTGCATACATGTTTGTTTCACCATATTGCATTGTCATATTTTATTCCTGTTTGCATTTTAGTTTGTAACTTGGAGTCTGCAACTTGATGTTGTATTCACTGGTCAGTGGTGTTCATTGTGATGATTTGGCTTGTAGCACTTATGCAGTCTGAAGCTTTGAACTGTTTTCAACTTGACACTATTGTACACTTGCTCTTGTTGGCTGCGCACACGAGTTGGCGAGGTAGTGCACACGTGTATGAATGTACACGTGTGTATTGCAGCCACTTATGGTTACCTGTCCCTGTAATATCTATATGCACGACTTTGTGATGAATTCAAGTGTGAATGATGACGAACAACCCAAATAACTGAGGCAAACCATATTTTCAAAAGTCATATTTAATTTTATATTGCAAAAATATTTCTTTTTCAATTTTACTGCGTTAGTGAATATTTTTGCAGATTTCTCAGATGCTGGATTCAAACCGGAATGCAGTTGAAGACAAAATACGAGTGTGAGTGATATGTAGTGAGGTTATCAATGTAAAAATATTTGTAATGTAATCGTGATGTAATCAGAAATGTATATGTATAGTGAGAGCATGAATTTGTACTATTCAAGATTGTAATAAATATTTGTTTGAATAAAATTTCTGTTTGAATTCAAAATCTGTGTAACTTGTTCTGTTTGAATTCGAATTCAAATTCTGTATAATTTATTTTATTCAACAAATATTTATTTAATCTATGTAAAACAAAATAGTACATTACCAAATACATTTAAATGAATATATATGTTTATTATCATCAAACAAAAACATATAAGCGCATATTCAACAATCTCCCCCTTTTGATGATAACAAACATATATTTAAGATTTTGACCGTGTTAAATGTATTTGACCAATTATATACTCTAATTGCTCCCCCTATTTAAATGCTTCCTCTCTACATGATGCTCCCTCTACATATATGCATACAAATAGAAATATATTCAAATGAGCCTAGATGCATATGGAAAAATTATTTGACCTTTGCTTGATTCTATTTGACAAAATCTTAACTTTTCTCTCCCCCTTTTGTTATCAGCAAAAGAATAATAGTGTGAGAGAAAAATAGAGATAAAGTGATCGATATTAATCCAACATTAATCTCAAATTGAATATAAATATTAAACTTCAATAAGAATCAAACAAAAACCATAACTACCCTTGTTAGGCGCATATTCCAATTTTAGAAATGATGGAAATTGATGTTCATATAATATCATATAGTTGAATCTTCTTGTGGTATTTATATCAGGAATTTGAATATCTACTAATCATGCATAACCGTTAGGACTTTTAAATGAGATTAGTAGTATTCGAATTTAATTTTAAAAAATAAAATCAAGTATCTTCTAGCCACGCATGACCGTGAGGACTTTTAAATGGGATTAGAATCAACTTGTCTATTTAAACAATTTAATTTTGATATGCGTTCCATACATGCATAACCGTAAGGACTTTAAATGAGCATGGAAGCACATAATAAAAAAAAATTCAAGTAATTCACCCATGCATAACCATGAGGACTTTTAAATGAGAGTGAATACTTTGGATATTTATTTATTTATTTGAAAAATATGACATGAAAAACAAATGATTCCTGATTATAGTACCACATATCGACAAACTATATTGAATATTTGATAAACCATGGTCGATAGAAATAATGATAGATATAGAAATGGTCATGGAATTTTTACCCAACAAAAAGTTTTATAATTCTTGTTTTAATTCCTAAAGAAATTTTCCAAATATACTCTCTTGAGTAATGCATGTTAAATATCAACACTCATCACTTTTTCAATTACTATTTATCTCTTTGATAACTAGTAGGGAGTCGGATCAGTCAAAATTTGTCATTTAAAATCAAATAAGAATGACTGATCTGAAAATATGGTCAAACAATTATTTTCTCGAAGGGGTTATATGAGAGAAAAAAAATTCTGCTAAATGAAAAATTATTTCAAGTGAAAAATATGCAGATATTTTCTTTGAAAAAATGATGCAGCAAATGAATGTTTCACAATAAATCACGTTCAACTCGTAAGTTTTCTATCAACTAGATTACTAGTATGAATTGCATCTGAATTTCTTTTTCAATCCAAAATATCACTAACTGGATTTGGTAAACCAGACATGAAGTGTGCATAAAAAAATTTCAAACCCAATTTTTAGCAACAATTTAAATGACATTCTTTGGATTTTGAATTGAAGCCATGTTCACACTCAAACAAATATCATGGTTTTAAACTTAGAAACCATAGGACGAACAACTATCAACATTCATTAAAACTTCATTATTATTTCAGAGCAATTTCTTGAAGTTTCAACAATTTCTTCAAATCCTTTTTCGTAGCATGAGTAAACAGTAATCAATCAACATCATAAATTGACCAAACAAATTAAGTTCAATGATGAAAGGATGGTTGGTCTTCTTTTAAACACAAATCAAAGTAAGCACAAGTCAAATCATATCAATAAGTCAGAATTAAAGTCATCATCACATCATTATCACAATTTTGGCTGAGTTAATTCAGAATATGGCGCAGATTATCACATTTAATATACCTTCACCTGTTTTACCTTTACGATAATTTCTCGTGATTGCCCATTGTGATTCTGTCACCTTTATACTAGGCTAAGGAACTTTGCTTTGTTGCCCGTTGTGTTTCTGGAACAGCCAAAATCCAGAGAACACCGTTGTCGTTCCTTAGCCTGCCACCACACCTACACGATGAAAGATTTTTGTGACCTATTTCTAGGTCCATGATTGCTAGTGGCAGAAACATTATGAATGAACAAACCCTTTGGAACCCAAACTTGTTTAGACTTTTCATTCTTGTTCCAATAGACATGAAATTTGTTTGTAGAATTCTTAGGAACCAAAACTTGTATAAATTTTGTGTTCTTGTTCCTATGACTACAATTTTCAGAATGATGTCCAATTATTTCACATATGTCAAAGACACTTTTCCCTTTTGCATTATCCTCAGCTTGTGTTTTCCCAAAACCAAGTCCTTTTCTGTTGTTAGCAAAAATTTGATTTCCCAATAGCATGTTGAAAGATTTTTCGCCTCTTGAAAAGTTATTCAAAGATTTCTCAAGATCTTGGACTTTGGTTTTTAGTGTTGTATTTTCAGTGACAAGTGAGGTGCATCGATTTATAAAATTCTTTTTCCTAGTGTCGATGGTTTCCTTAAGATTCAAGTTTTCTTTTTCAAGATTCTCAGAGTTATTCTTAAGTCTTGTCAATTCTGAATCTAAAACTTTACATCTTTTACATTCTAGGTTTGGAATATTTTTAAGTTCAGTTTCTAACCTAAAATTTTTACGAGCAAGTTCTCTCCTATCAGTTTTCAGTTTTTCAATTTTAGATTCAAGAGCATCAACTACTTTAGTGAGATCAGAACACATAAAAACAAGATCTCTATAGGAATACTCACCTTCCTCACTAGATTCATCTGAGCTTGAATCTGAATTTGATTTCGCCATAAGACACAAGTTAGCCTCCTCTGAGCTGCTATCCGAAGCTTCTTCTCCTTCTTCATCATCCCAAGTCGCTGCAAATACCTTCTTCGCCTTTTTCTTTCCTTTGTTGTTTTTGAGAAGTGGACATTTTGGTTTGATGTGGCCAGGCTTGTTGCATTTATAACACGTCAGTTCATTATCGTAATTTTCAGAATCTTTTGGCCTATTACGATTTGTTTTCTTCTTGCGTGGCTTGAATTTCGACCATTTTCTAAGATTATTGACAGCCATTGCAAGCTCTTCAATTGGATCTTCTCCTTCTTCATCGCTTTCTTCTTTGCTCTTTAAGGCAATCGTCTTCTTCTTTGGTTCGGAGTTGTTGCGTTCTTCCTTTGCTTTTAGCTCAAGCTCATATGTCATCAAGTTTCCAATCAACTCCTCCATGCTTAGCTTACTCAGATCTTTCGATTCTTGGATTGCCGTGACTTTTGCCTCAAAGTTCATTGGTAAGACTCGTAGTATCTTTCGCACAAGCTCTACCTCAGTGAATACCTTCCCAAGTGCTCTAGCGTTGTACACCAAAGTTGAAAAGCGTCCAAACATGTCTTTTATGTTCTCGCCTTTGTCCATCACAAAGTTCTCGTATTCATTGCTGAATAGGGCTAGACGAGACTCCTTGACTTGAGAAGTTCCTTCGTGTGTCACCTCCAAAGTGTGCCAAATTTCCTGTGCTGTTGTACAATGAGAAATTCTATTAAATTCATTTTTATCAAGAGCACATATCAAAGCATTCATGGCTTTAGCATTTGTTGTTTTCAATCTCTTATCGTTAGCATCCCATCTATCCTTAGGTTTAGGAATCTCAGTACCACCAACGATTATAGTGGGAGGTTTATAGCCAGTTTCAATAATATCCCAAACATCATAATCAACGGAACTAAGATAAATACTCATCCTAACTTTCCAATAAGCATAATCGTTCCCGTTAAACATGGGTGGCCTAACGATAGATTGCCCCTCAGAAAAAGCATTATTTTGTAGACTCATGACTCTAGAGTTAAATAAAAAATTATATACCGGGCTCTGATACCACTTGTAGGATCTAGATTAACCCTAGAGGGGGGGGTGAATAGGGTTATAGCAAATTTTCTCGATTTAAATACAGAAATAAACTGCAGAAGTAAATATGCTGAAAAGTAAATCACACACAAAATTTACCCAGCTTCGGCAACCCCTGCCTACTGCTGCATTCACAGATTTCTATTAGAATTAAACAGTATCACGCTTACAACAACTCTACTAGACTCGCAGACCCTTTTGCTCCCGCTCACAAACACTCTACTAGACTCGCAGACCCTTTGCTCCCGCTCACAAACACTCTACTAGACTCGCACACCCTGCTCCCGCCTATAGAGTTTCGTTTACTCGCAAACTCTGCTCCCGCCTACAATAGAGTTTCGTTTACTCGCAAACACTGCTCCCGCCTATAGAGCTCTGCAAACTCGCACTCCTGCTTACTGAACTAATTCTAAATAGACAATCTGACACTACCTAAACTCTAGGTGGTGATTTACAAATTCTTTGACACGAAAAGAAAAAAACAACTTCAAAAATAACCGCAGGAGCAAAAATTAAAATACGAACTTGAATCTGTAATTTTTGCTCAAAATAAAAAACTAAAAACCCCTTTTATAAAATTAAAAGCTAATCCCCCTTTTAATAATAAGGCCGGCCCACTTGAATTTCAACCCGTTCCCTTCTTTTGCTCGTGAATTATTTGCAGCTGATCTTCTCTTTCAAAACTAGGGCTTCGGTCCCTTTTTCTTTGCTACTGTAAAATTGCGGCTTTGTTTCTTCAATCCAAATTGGGGCTTTTCTGGAGCACGCTTATGTTGATTATCTGATTTTCTTAGCTCCTCTGTTGATCGATTGTGAAATTAGGGCTTCGGCTTCAATTTGGTATGTAACTTTCCTTTTTGCTTGAATGCTTGAATTCGATTGTTGCTCTGCTTGCCGATGATGAACTTGGGTTTGTGATTGATAGTTTGATTGTGAATTGAAGCTCATGACCGATGATGATACCTTCGGGTTGAATTTATATGAATTCACGACTTCATCACTTTCCTAATTTTCAATTTCCTGTTGCGCACGTCTTTCCTGATTTACTTTCTCAACGTGATCGATACGGCAGTGATTTTGTTACGTGGTCACCACGGTGTTGAATTCATTTGACTTTTTCAAATTTACACACTTGAATTTCTTACTTGGTTTTGTGCCCTGATCATCACTGCACTGTTTTGATTTCTTGAATCATATCCACGGCTTCAATGTTTACAGTGTTCATCCCTGTTGCTTTCGACTTCACTGACTTCACTGAGTTCTGACTTGATTAGTATTTTACTTCGATCATCTCTGCAATGTTGAACTTCGTCAATACTGTATTCGTACGTGAATTTTTATCACTGCGTTACATTTGTACGTCTGCATTGTTATTTTTCGACTTTGGCACTGATCCATACATTTGTCTTGTTGACATGATTTGCACTTTCACTGTTGCTCTCGAGTTTTGTTCATCCAATTCGTTGATACTTGTAACTTTCTGCACATATAAACTTGCATTCTGTTTGCATACATTTCGTGCAGTCTTCAGTTTGTACTTCTGGAGCTTGTATAATTTGAGTTGTAGCTTGATGGTTTTGTAGTTGTTCTTCTAGTTGGATATGTTAGTTGCGGCCTTGACTTGTAGAATTTCACTGTATCTTCACTTTTGCTTTGCATTGACCATGGCTTCTTTGTATGAACTGCTGTGTATTTAGAGATTGAACCTGAGCATTACTTCGAGTTGTATTTACACCACTTTCTGTTGCACTGATTCTTGATATTTGTATCACTTGAGACTTGATGTTGACATGTGCATTTGGGTTTGTTGTTGATCTTCATGTGTTGGTTACTGATGCATACATGAGCTGTGTACACTCTTTGTTCTTGCATCTTCACCTGGTTGTTCCCTGTACTTGTGTTTCTGGTCTGTATCATGATTGAACATAGCATTCATATTGTTGTTGGATACTTAGAACTGTTGACAACAATTCGACTTCGACTTGGTCTTTGGGCATTGCATCGTTGTAGTTGCATTTATGATTTGATGCTGCAGTCTGCAGTTTCCATATTTGGTCATGTTGCATTATTCATTGCAGTTTGCATGTGCTCAGCACTGTGTCTTGTTCACCATGTTGCAACTGGACTTGTTGCTGGACTTGTTGTGGCTCTATATCTTGTGCAACTTTCACTGTGTCACTGAGGTCTTGCCACTGACTTGCTGTTTTTGTTGTTGGCATTGTCTTCATGCCTGACTTGATTCATTTGTATTCTGGTCAGTCTTGTACTGTCCACTGCCCTGTAATCTTGAGTTGCAGTGAGCTCGACATTGTTGTTTACTGACTTAATGCTGCATACATGTTTGTTTCACCATATTGCATTGTCATATTTTATTCCTGTTTGCATTTTAGTTTGTAACTTGGAGTCTGCAACTTGATGTTGTATTCACTGGTCAGTGGTGTTCATTGTGATGATTTGGCTTGTAGCACTTATGCAGTCTGAAGCTTTGAACTGTTTTCAACTTGACACTGTTGTACACTTGCTCTTGTTGGCTGCGCACACGAGTTGGCGAGGCAGTGCACACGTGTATGAATGTACACGTGTGTATTGCAGCCACTTATGGTTACCTGTCCCTGTAATATCTATATGCACGACTTTGTGATGAATTCAAGTGTGAATGATGACGAACAACCCAAATAACTGAGGTAAACCATATTTTCAAAAGTCATATTTAATTTTATATTGCAAAAATATTTCTTTTTCAATTTTACTGCGTTAGTGAATATTTTTGCAGATTTCTCAGATGCTGGATTCAAACCGGAATGCAGTTGAAGACAAAATACGAGTGTGAGTGATATGTAGTGAGGTTATCAATGTAAAAATATTTGTGATGTAATCGTGATGTAATCAGAAATGTATATGTATAGTGAGAGCATGAATTTGTACTATTCAAGATTGTAATAAATATTTGTTTGAATAAAATTTCTGTTTGAATTCAAAATCTGTGTAACTTGTTCTGTTTGAATTCAAATTCAAATTCTGTATAATTTATTTTATTCAACAAATATTTATTTAATCTATGTAAAACAAAATAGTACATTACCAAATACATTTAAATGAATATATATGTTTATTATCATCAAACAAAAACATATAAGCGCATATTCAACAATCTCCCCCTTTTGATGATAACAAACATATATTTAAGATTTTGACCGTGTTAAATGTATTTGACCAATTATATACTCTAATTGCTCCCCCTATTTAAATGCTTCCTCTCTACATGATGCTCCCTCTACATATATGCATACAAATAGAAATATATTCAAATGAGCCTAGATGCATATGGAAAAATTATTTGACCTTTGCTTGATTCTATTTGACAAAATCTTAACTTTTCTCTCCCCCTTTTGTTATCAGCAAAAGAATAATAGTGTGAGAGAAAAATAGAGATAAAGTGATCGATATTAATCCAACATTAATCTCAAATTGAATATAAATATTAAACTTCAATAAGAATCAAACAAAAACCATAACTACCCTTGTTAGGCGCATATTCCAATTTTAGAAATGATGGAAATTGATGTTCATATAATATCATATAGTTGAATCTTCTTTTGGTATTTATATCAGGAATTTGAATATCTACTAATCATGCATAACCGTTAGGACTTTTAAATGAGATTAGTAGTATTCGAATTTAATTTTAAAAAATAAAATCAAGTATCTTCTAGCCACGCATGACCGTGCGGACTTTTAAATGGGATTAGAATCAACTTGTCTATTTAAACAATTTAATTTTGATATGCGTTCCATACATGCATAACCGTAAGGACTTTAAATGAGCATGGAAGCACATAATAAAAAAAAATTCAAGTAATTCACCCATGCATAACCATGAGGACTTTTAAATGAGAGTGAATACTTTGGATATTTATTTATTTATTTGAAAAATATGACATGAAAAACAAATGATTCCTGATTATAGTACCACATATCGACAAACTATATTGAATATTTGATAAACCATGGTCGATAGAAATAATGATAGATATAGAAATGGTCATGGAATTTTTACCCAACAAAAAGTTTTATAATTCTTGTTTTAATTCCTAAAGAAATTTTCCAAATATACTCTCTTGAGTAATGCATGTTAAATATCAACACTCATCACTTTTTCAATTACTATTTATCTCTTTGATAACTAGTAGGGAGTCGGATCAGTCAAAATTTGTCATTTAAAATCAAATAAGAATGACTGATCTGAAAATATGGTCAAACAATTATTTTCTCGAAGGGGTTATATGAGAGAGAAAAAATTCTGCTAAATGAAAAATTATTTCAAGTGAAAAATATGCAGATATTTTCTTTGAAAAAATGATGCAGCAAATGAATGTTTCACAATAAATCACGTTCAACTCGTAAGTTTTCTATCAACTAGATTACTAGTATGAATTGCATCTGAATTTCTTTTTCAATCCAAAATATCACTAACTGGATTTGGTAAACCAGACATGAAGTGTGCATAAAAAAATTTCAAACCCAATTTTTAGCAACAATTTAAATGACATTCTTTGGATTTTGAATTGAAGCCATGTTCACACTCAAACAAATATCATGGTTTTAAACTTAGAAACCATAGGATGAACAACTATCAACATTCATTAAAACTTCATTATTATTTCAGAGCAATTTCTTGAAGTTTCAACAATTTCTTCAAATCCTTTTTCGTAGCATGAGTAAACAGTAATCAATCAACATCATAAATTGACCAAACAAATTAAGTTCAATGATGAAAGGATGGTTGGTCTTCTTTTAAACACAAATCAAAGTAAGCACAAGTCAAATCATATCAATAAGTCAGAATTAAAGTCATCATCACATCATTATCACAATTTTGGCTGAGTTAATTCAGAATATGGCGCAGATTATCACATTTAATATACCTTCACCTGTTTTACCTTTACGATAATTTCTCGTGATTGCCCATTGTGATTCTGTCACCTTTATACTAGGCTAAGGAACTTTGCTTTGTTGCCCGTTGTGTTTCTGGAACAGCCAAAATCCAGAGAACACCGTTGTCGTTCCTTAGCCTGCCACCACACCTACACGATGAAAGATTTTTGTGACCTATTTCTAGGTCCATGATTGCTAGTGGCAGAAACATTATGAATGAACAAACCCTTTGGAACCCAAACTTGTTTAGACTTTTCATTCTTGTTCCAATAGACATGAAATTTGTTTGTAGAATTCTTAGGAACCAAAACTTGTATAAATTTTGTGTTCTTGTTCCTATGACTACAATTTTCAGAATGATGTCCAATTATTTCACATATATCAAAGACACTTTTCCCTTTTGCATTATCCTCAGCTTGTGTTTTCCCAAAACCAAGTCCTTTTCTGTTGTTAGCAAAAATTTGATTTCCCAATAGCATGTTGAAAGATTTTTCGCCTCTTGAAAAGTTATTCAAAGATTTCTCAAGATCTTGGACTTTGGTTTTTAGTGTTGTATTTTCAGTGACAAGTGAGGTGCATCGATTTATAAAATTCTTTTTCCTAGTGTCGATGGTTTCCTTAAGATTCAAGTTTTCTTTTTCAAGATTCTCAGAGTTATTCTTAAGTCTTGTCAATTCTAAATCTAAAACTTTACATCTTTTACATTCTAGGTTTGGAATATTTTTAAGTTCAGTTTCTAACCTAAAATTTTTACGAGCAAGTTCTCTCCTATCAGTTTTCAGTTTTTCAATTTTAGATTCAAGAGCATCAACTACTTTAGTGAGATCAGAACACATAAAAACAAGATCTCTATAGGAATACTCACCTTCCTCACTAGATTCATCTGAGCTTGAATCTGAATTTGATTTCGCCATAAGACACAAGTTAGCCTCCTCTGAGCTGCTATCCGAAGCTTCTTCTCCTTCTTCATCATCCCAAGTCGCTGCAAATACCTTCTTCGCCTTTTTCTTTCCTTTGTTGTTTTTGAGAAGTGGACATTTTGGTTTGATGTGGCCAGGCTTGTTGCAGTTATAACACGTCAGTTCATTATCGTAATTTTCAGAATCTTTTGGCCTATTACGATTTGTTTTCTTCTTGCGTGGCTTGAATTTCGACCATTTTCTAAGATTATTGACAGCCATTGCAAGCTCTTCAATTGGATCTTCTCCTTCTTCATCGCTTTCTTCTTTGCTCTTTAAGGCAATCGTCTTCTTCTTTGGTTCGGAGTTGTTGCGTTCTTCCTTTGCTTTTAGCTCAAGCTCATATGTCATCAAGTTTCCAATCAACTCCTCCATGCTTAGCTTACTCAGATCTTTCGATTCTTGGATTGCCGTGACTTTTGCCTCAAAGTTCATTGGTAAGACTCGTAGTATCTTTCGCACAAGCTCTACCTCAGTGAATACCTTCCCAAGTGCTCTAGCGTTGTACACCAAAGTTGAAAAGCGTCCAAACATGTCTTTTATGTTCTCGCCTTTGTCCATCACAAAGTTCTCGTATTCATTGCTGAATAGGGCTAGACGAGACTCCTTGACTTGAGAAGTTCCTTCGTGTGTCACCTCCAAAGTGTGCCAAATTTCCTGTGCTGTTGTACAATGAGAAATTCTATTAAATTCATTTTTATCAAGAGCACATATCAAAGCATTCATGGCTTTAGCATTTGTTGTTTTCAATCTCTTATCGTTAGCATCCCATCTATCCTTAGGTTTAGGAATCTCAGTACCACCAACGATTATAGTGGGAGGTTTATAGCCAGTTTCAATAATATCCCAAACATCATAATCAACGGAACTAAGATAAATACTCATCCTAACTTTCCAATAAGCATAATCGTTCCCGTTAAACATGGGTGGCCTAACGATAGATTGCCCCTCAGAAAAAGCATTATTTTGTAGACTCATGACTCTAGAGTTAAATAAAAAATTATATACCGGGCTCTGATACCACTTGTAGGATCTAGATTAACCCTAGAGGGGGGGGTGAATAGGGTTATAGCAAATTTTCTCGATTTAAATACAGAAATAAACTGCAGAAGTAAATATGCTGAAAAGTAAATCACACACAAAATTTACCCAGCTTCGGCAACCCCTGCCTACTGCTGCATTCACAGATTTCTATTAGAATTAAACAGTATCACGCTTACAACAACTCTACTAGACTCGCAGACCCTTTTGCTCCCGCTCACAAACACTCTACTAGACTCGCAGACCCTTTGCTCCCGCTCACAAACACTCTACTAGACTCGCACACCCTGCTCCCGCCTATAGAGTTTCGTTTACTCGCAAACTCTGCTCCCGCCTACAATAGAGTTTCGTTTACTCGCAAACACTGCTCCCGCCTATAGAGCTCTGCAAACTCGCACTCCTGCTTACTGAACTAATTCTAAATAGACAATCTGACACTACCTAAACTCTAGGTGGTGATTTACAAATTCTTTGACACGAAAAGAAAAAAACAACTTCAAAAATAACCGCAGGAGCAAAAATTAAAATACGAACTTGAATCTGTAATTTTTGCTCAAAATAAAAAACTAAAAACCCCTTTTATAAAATTAAAAGCTAATCCCCCTTTTAATAATAAGGCCGGCCCACTTGAATTTCAACCCGTTCCCTTCTTTTGCTCGTGAATTATTTGCAGCTGATCTTCTCTTTCAAAACTAGGGCTTCGGTCCCTTTTTCTTTGCTACTGTAAAATTGCGGCTTTGTTTCTTCAATCCAAATTGGGGCTTTTCTGGAGCACGCTTATGTTGATTATCTGATTTTCTTAGCTCCTCTGTTGATCGATTGTGAAATTAGGGCTTCGGCTTCAATTTGGTATGTAACTTTCCTTTTTGCTTGAATGCTTGAATTCGATTGTTGCTCTGCTTGCCGATGATGAACTTGGGTTTGTGATTGATAGTTTGATTGTGAATTGAAGCTCATGACCGATGATGATACCTTCGGGTTGAATTTATATGAATTCACGACTTCATCACTTTCCTAATTTTCAATTTCCTGTTGCGCACGTCTTTCCTGATTTACTTTCTCAACGTGATCGATACGGCAGTGATTTTGTTACGTGGTCACCACGGTGTTGAATTCATTTGACTTTTTCAAATTTACACACTTGAATTTCTTACTTGGTTTTGTGCCCTGATCATCACTGCACTGTTTTGATTTCTTGAATCATATCCACGGCTTCAATGTTTACAGTGTTCATCCCTGTTGCTTTCGACTTCACTGACTTCACTGAGTTCTGACTTGATTAGTATTTTACTTCGATCATCTCTGCAATGTTGAACTTCGTCAATACTGTATTCGTACGTGAATTTTTATCACTGCGTTACATTTGTACGTCTGCATTGTTATTTTTCGACTTTGGCACTGATCCATACATTTGTCTTGTTGACATGATTTGCACTTTCACTGTTGCTCTCGAGTTTTGTTCATCCAATTCGTTGATACTTGTAACTTTCTGCACATATAAACTTGCATTCTGTTTGCATACATTTCGTGCAGTCTTCAGTTTGTACTTCTGGAGCTTGTATAATTTGAGTTGTAGCTTGATGGTTTTGTAGTTGTTCTTCTAGTTGGATATGTTAGTTGCGGCCTTGACTTGTAGAATTTCACTGTATCTTCACTTTTGCTTTGCATTGACCATGGCTTCTTTGTATGAACTGCTGTGTATTTAGAGATTGAACCTGAGCATTACTTCGAGTTGTATTTACACCACTTTCTGTTGCACTGATTCTTGATATTTGTATCACTTGAGACTTGATGTTGACATGTGCATTTGGGTTTGTTGTTGATCTTCATGTGTTGGTTACTGATGCATACATGAGCTGTGTACACTCTTTGTTCTTGCATCTTCACCTGGTTGTTCCCTGTACTTGTGTTTCTGGTCTGTATCATGATTGAACATAGCATTCATATTGTTGTTGGATACTTAGAACTGTTGACAACAATTCGACTTCGACTTGGTCTTTGGGCATTGCATCGTTGTAGTTGCATTTATGATTTGATGCTGCAGTCTGCAGTTTCCATATTTGGTCATGTTGCATTATTCATTGCAGTTTGCATGTGCTCAGCACTGTGTCTTGTTCACCATGTTGCAACTGGACTTGTTGCTGGACTTGTTGTGGCTCTATATCTTGTGCAACTTTCACTGTGTCACTGAGGTCTTGCCACTGACTTGCTGTTTTTGTTGTTGGCATTGTCTTCATGCCTGACTTGATTCATTTGTATTCTGGTCAGTCTTGTACTGTCCACTGCCCTGTAATCTTGAGTTGCAGTGAGCTCGACATTGTTGTTTACTGACTTAATGCTGCATACATGTTTGTTTCACCATATTGCATTGTCATATTTTATTCCTGTTTGCATTTTAGTTTGTAACTTGGAGTCTGCAACTTGATGTTGTATTCACTGGTCAGTGGTGTTCATTGTGATGATTTGGCTTGTAGCACTTATGCAGTCTGAAGCTTTGAACTGTTTTCAACTTGACACTGTTGTACACTTGCTCTTGTTGGCTGCGCACACGAGTTGGCGAGGCAGTGCACACGTGTATGAATGTACACGTGTGTATTGCAGCCACTTATGGTTACCTGTCCCTGTAATATCTATATGCACGACTTTGTGATGAATTCAAGTGTGAATGATGACGAACAACCCAAATAACTGAGGCAAACCATATTTTCAAAAGTCATATTTAATTTTATATTGCAAAAATATTTCTTTTTCAATTTTACTGCGTTAGTGAATATTTTTGCAGATTTCTCAGATGCTGGATTCAAACCGGAATGCAGTTGAAGACAAAATACGAGTGTGAGTGATATGTAGTGAGGTTATCAATGTAAAAATATTTGTGATGTAATCGTGATGTAATCAGAAATGTATATGTATAGTGAGAGCATGAATTTGTACTATTCAAGATTGTAATAAATATTTGTTTGAATAAAATTTCTGTTTGAATTCAAAATCTGTGTAACTTGTTCTGTTTGAATTCAAATTCAAATTCTGTATAATTTATTTTATTCAACAAATATTTATTTAATCTATGTAAAACAAAATAGTACATTACCAAATACATTTAAATGAATATATATGTTTATTATCATCAAACAAAAACATATAAGCGCATATTCAACAAATGCCACCTTTTGATCTTGTAATCATATGATGTCCTGAAACTGCAGGTGGTAACTCCTGAATATTAGTGTTCTCATCAGTGTGCTGAAACGTGGATGAGGGGGATTCTCCTTGATTTGGATTGATATCATTGTCCTGACTTGTATTATGAAAAGAGCCATAGGAATCATGAGAGTCTTAACCTGATCCAATGACACTACTGGATAAAGTGTGTTGTGGCCCTTGATCCCTCTGCGCACTTCCATGAGTCTGATCCCATCTAGGTATAATGGGTATAGGAGGTATTGAAAAGTTGCCTTTATTGCATACATTCTTAGTTGTTTTAACATTCTTATCTGCAAATGGAAAAATATTCTCGTTAAATACAACATGCCTTGAAACAAAGATCCTATCATCACTGCTTAAACATTTGTATCCTTTCTGATTATTTCCATGTCCTAAGAAAGTGCATGGGGTAGATATGAGATTTAATTTATAATTATTATATGGTCCGAGACATGGAAAACATAAGCAGCCAAATGTCTTTAGACCTTTATAGTCAGGTTTAACCCTAAATAGCACTTCAATGGGATCAAGATGCTTGAGAACTTTAGTAAGAAGTCTATTAATTAAGTACACAGTAGTGTTAAAGGCTTCTGGCCAAAATTTTATGGGTAGACAAGCCTGTGCCAATAGGGTTAAGCCAGTTTCTACTATGTGCCTGTGTTTTCTTTCTACTATTCCATTTTTCTCAGATGTATACGGGCAAGTTGTTCTATGAATAATACCCCTTTTCTGAAAATATTCTTTCAGTGAGTTATATCCACTACCACCATCAGTTTGTAAAATCCTAACCTCACTGCTTAATTTTTTCTCTGCTTGAGTTATGAACTATATTACAGCCTTTTGCCTATCTGACTTGGATTTCAAAAAATATATCTATGTATATGTAGAATATGCATCAACAAATGATATGTAATACCTGAAACCATGGTCTGAACTTATAGGAGCTGGTCCCCATAAGTCTGTTGCCACTAACTCTATTGGTTTGCTAATAATTATTGTTGAATATGCTAATGGAAATTTATGGCTTTTGCCTAATTGATAATAAGTGCATACATATGGCAAAGATACATCAAAAGAGATGTTATTATTCATAAGAACTTGTTTTACAGTGTTTACATTGGGATGTCCTAGTTTATAATGCCACAGAGTAAATGTCTCTTGACCATTTGTAGCATGAGATTCAGCACTGTTACACCACATATTCCCAACATTGCTCTTTCTTGTGTTCCTAAAGTTGAATTTGTATAACACTTTGTCCAGTTTACCCTGTAATAATATGTCTTGATTTAGTAGATCTTTAACTAAACAGAATTTAGGGTGAAACTCAAAATACATATTGTTATCATTTGCAAATTGAGATACGCTCAATAGATTTTTTTAATTTGAGGAACTCTCAATAGATTATTGAAATAAAGATGTCTTTGACTTGGAACATTGCTGGTTCCAACATGCGTGATCTTTAAAACTTCACCATTCCCCATATGAATAGAATGCGTGCCTGTATATTCTTTGTTGCCAAGATTAAGGTTCTATAGGCTGCTTATAAGGTGGTTGGTGGCACCTGAATCTAGATACCAATCCTCCTCTGCTATTTCCTCAGTTCTGGTAAGTTTTTTCGAGTTTAAGCTTTGTGTTCTTGAGCCTTTTAATTGACTGCCTTTCCTTTGATCTATATATGCCACATTAGCAATGGAACTATAATTTCTTTGATTTTTTTGATTTTTTTGATTTGGGTAGTATTCGATGTTGAGTCTAAAGTAGCACTGTCTGGCTGTGTGTCCAGGCTTTTAACAAATCTGATATTTTGTTATGTTATTATTCCATCTTCCATTTCTGCCTCTACCTCTCTGTGCAGCATTGCCTCTTTGATTGTAACAGTCTTTTCTGATATTTAGATTTTCTTGCTTCTTTCCTTGAGTTTTGTTTCTAGAATTTGATGCATAATTGAGTGATAATTCTATATTGTTTCCTTTTCTTTGCCCAATTCTTCCATCACGTGACAACAATATTGAATGAATATGCTGCATATTAGGTAGATTTTGTTGTGATGAGATAATTGCTACTACTGACTCATATTCTATATCTAGACCATCTAGAATGGTTAGTATCTGTTGAGTTTTAGATATTTTGTGCCCTGCAGTGTCAAGAAGATCATAGTATAATTTCACCTTTGTTAGATATTCCCTCATTGTCATATTTTTTTTCTTGAGATTCTTGCCTCTTATAATACATGATTATTGCGGCTGACTGTGCATTGAAAATTTTTTATATTGCAGACCATATCTCAAATGATGTTTTACATCCAACAATTTGTGATAGTAATCCTGAACTGATGGATGAAACTAAACATGCAGCCAGTAAGTTGTCCTGCCTCTAATAGTTGATGAATTCTTTGTTGATGGATCTTTCTTCTTTACTATCTGTAACGACACATAAATTTTTAATAATTTTATTTGTTGTATTAAAATATTTAATTGAAATTTTTGTGAAATCTTAAATAATAAAATTTGAAATAAAAATTTAATATTTGAAATGCGTCTAGTTAAACATAGCAACCAGTAAATTTTCATCCGAAAATATGAAAGTTTATTTTCGTGTGTAATTTTATTTCAATTTAATCAGTTAAGAATTGATGAAAATAAAATATTTTCGAAACCTAAATATTTTTATATAGAAAATTTGTAAATCATCCTTTGAGCAAGACGACATTTTTCGTTTTTTCAAATTTGGACTTTTTTAGCTCCGTCGATCTTATTTTTTCTACGTTTTTCCTACATTTTCCGCTAGTATAAAAATTTGAATTTTTATAATTCAACCGTACCACTGATATGCGTATACCGTTTTGATCGTCTCGCCGTGTTGATCATCCCAGTATATTTATTTCTATATTTTGGAACCCGATTCGTAGCGAAATCCATGGAAACGGTTCCGTATCGGTACCGGCTTTTATGACGTTTGTTTTCTTTTGTCCATTCATTTACCCACCATATTATTATAAAAAGCTATTTGTATTTAATATTTCTGGAATTTAAACCGCATAACTTTTTGGTTTTCAATTAATTTCAACATCTTTTCGTTCATTTCCTACTTTCATCGGTTCTGCCGTTCTTCATAACTGTTCACTTTCCAGCCTTCTATTAATTGAATTTTTTTGATTTAGCTGTCACTTTTCTTGCCCTTCTCTCACCTCCTTTCTCTACTTCCATTCTTTTGGTCTGACCCAATGTTTTGAAAACCGGACCGGACCGACGGTCCAACCAAAAAAGTAGTGAACCCTGAGAAGCCCGGTCCAGGGAATAGTTAAACCTTTAATTACACTGAACCGTTTCAAAACCGCCAAAATCTTTGAAAACCTACGGTTCAGTTAATCATACCCGGTTTTATTTGGCAAATAAATTCAGCAAACTAAAAAGATTGCTGAAACCAGGCTTAAATTTGTGAAGCCCAGCAGAAGAACTTAAGATGGGAAACCATTTGCGTTGTTTGGAATGCAAAGACAACGTTATTATAGGGGAAAACTAATGTATGTTTGGATTTTCAAGGGATGAGGGACTTAGTAGTCTTCACAAATTTTTAAACAGCCTACCATTTCTCACGAAGCATAGTGTTGGTTTTAGGCAACCTTTTGAAATGCTTTTGTTAAATGTATTTATGAAACTTAAAATTTCTATTATTAATATTTTTAATCGGTCAAACATTAAATTCAACTTAAAACAGATAATTTAGTAACTAAAATTTGCACGGTTCTAAATGCTTTTGTTTCGAAACCTCCGACCTTTGAGTGCTACAGTTCAATTCACGGTTCGGTCCTCAAAACTATGGTATGACCTATGCACGCTTCATAAATGCTTTTGTTTCGAAACCTCCAACCTTTGAGTGCTACGGTTCAATTCACGGTTCGGTCCTCAAAACTATGGTCTAACCTATGCACGCTTCATAAAAGAAAATTTATAAATTATATATGTTAGATTTGTATTTGATTTTTTCGAAACCTGTTACTTTATATTTTAGGAAATCAGCTAGTTCATTTTTACTCCCTTATTACTGAACCCGACATCCCCTGCTCTGCATCGAGCTTCCACCTATCACCGGCTTCCTCACCTAACACATAATGTGCCGACCACCTTCTCCATACTCCAACCTACTCGGCCTACACCATCATTCAACCCCTCCACCAGGATAGCCGTGCTTTTCCACCGCACAGACCTTGCTCCGACCGTGAGCAGCACTGAGATACGCCCTCCATGCCATCACTCGCGACTGAGCATCATCTCCCCACCTCCGGACGGAGCTACCCTCCGCTTCCTGGCGCCTCGTTTTTCCCTCCCCTTCTTGATGTCATGCTATTTGCTGCCTGATGCCATATATTTATAATATGTAAGTTTTATTCTGTAATGTTAGTATATATATTATGGGTTTTACTTGTTATACCATAACTATACATATAATCAAGGTTGTTCTGTTTATTAAATAAAATATATAATGTAAGTATATAACCTCTTCACCACTATCAATAAATATAACAGTTTATATATTTTTGGGCATACATAATTTATTATGTTTAGTAGTATATGGTATACGAGTATTAGTATATTTATATTCGGTTCGTTTTTTTTTAAAAAGAGCTGAGTCTGTTGATATGCATAATTTTATAAAGTTGTCTTTTGACGGCTATAGTTGTCTTTCGATGGTTCTATATTAAGTATATTTAATATATATATATATATATATATATATATATATATTTTGTTTATATGAATTTAGTCTAAAAGTTTATACTGTAAATTTTGTCTACAGTTCAATATGTATACCTTACAGTGATATAATTTAAAGTTGTTTAAAGCATTTTTTTATGCGGTTATGTAGATTTTATATAATGATTTTATACTAACTGCTATCTATAGGATATGCATATTTAAGTGGCAGTTTAATAAACTTTGTGTACTTGAGTCTCATCAGTTACATGTTAGTATTTTAATATATACATAGAGTTTGAAAATTTTAAAATATATACAATAAATATATGTATATAATTTTATAATATAAAAGATATCGATTTTGAATATGGTTTCTTTAAAATCAGTATATAATTTTGCATATAGTTATAATTTTTCTGTTATATTTGGTAGCCTGCTGCCAAACCATTTATATTAGTATATAGTTGTATGGGTTTTAAGTAGTTGCATGGATATATATATATGTATGTATGTATGTACGATAATAGGGTGTGCTTGTCAAATTTAAGTTGTATAAATGTATGTATTTTACTTTATAAGCACGGGATTAAATATTAATTTGAAATATATACATGTCTTGAATTGATTTCAGAAAATAATATATATATTCATTTCAATTTATATCCATAGATTCTAATCGTTCAATTGATCTCCCATTATCATCTTTTGGCCCATCGGGCCTGTTTCCTTCATCGAATTCGCGTTCAATATTGCTTTGGATTCGTAACTCATTTCATTTGTCGAACCTCTCTATAGCCTCGAAAGGTGAGCAATCACTCACGATTAATGTTCTTTTATTTATTAAATTTGACTTCAATTGAAACGAAAAATTGAAATATGTTGTTGTTAGTTATTTACACTGTTATATATATGTCATTACTTGTATCAGTTCACATGTGACATCTGACGCCATTATCTGTTATTTATACGATGATAATCTAGTTTGGTTGATAAATGATTGATTATTTGATGTTGATATTAGACGTTAAATTGTTACTGTATGAAGTGATAAATAATTTACAATTGAAATTGACGTAGGAATTAACAATTTGAAATTGATATATGTGTTGAATTTGATTAGATAAAATTTGTATAATATGACCCCTTTAAATGTTTAAATTAATTGACACGTAGAAATATGGTTAATTACACCTTGAACCATTTAAATGTATGTTGTATAAATTGATGTAGTACGAAATTGAATAATAGATATCAAGTGAAGAACCGTATAAATATTAGTGTAATAATCTTTAATCTACATGAAATGATAGTGTAGGTTCTAGAAATGATTATATTAATTTGCACAAACAACAATGTGAATTAGTACGATTATTTCGGGATTATTTGAATTAATTATTGGATTGTTATTGATTGTTGTTATTGCTTGTTTATTTACTTTGACACATCACACTGCAAGTTCCCTTTGCTATACTTTGATTTTTGAATTTAAATGGAATCGGGTTGAAATGATAAATACCCAAATGAACTTGACTTAGGATAGAGAATTAAATAAACTCGATTGGTCAATAATTTGATTTAAAAATAAATAATAATTTTATTTGAATAAAGAATAAGGTTCTGAAATAATGTTGGAATTTGAAATTTAATGAAAGGAAAATGTTAATATAAAAATCTGAAACAAAATATTAACGTAGTAGCTGATGGAAGTACGTTGTTTTAAAATTTATTATTTAATTATTAAGTTGGAAATTATTTAATAATTAAGTTTTGAAATTATTTAATAATTAAGTTTTGAGATTATTTAATAATTAAACAAGATTGAATTATTTAGTAATTAAATAAAATTGAATTCTTTGATAAGTGAAATTGAACTTCTTTAATAAGTGAAATTGAGTTCTGTAATAATTAAGGTTTGGAAATTTGTTTAAATTAAATAAGTAAAAAGTGAAATCGAATTTCTTCACCAATAAATAAAATGTGATTTATTGAAATTAATATAAGACATGAAATTTAAAGAATTTGATTTGACAGATTTAATTTAATTAAATCTGGAAGTTGATATGACATAGGAAAACTTAAATTGATTTAATGAATTGGAAATTAAATAGAAATTGTTTTGAATGATAGATTAACTTAACGATTATTGAATGAAATCGATCAATGAATTTAGATTGATTTGAATGTTAAAATTAAATTAATTTAAATGATTACGGAATGAAACTTATATACGAACTTGAATCAATATTTGAATTGTTTAAATAAAAATTGAAATGGAATTATAAGATTTTGAAATTATGAATTTAGAAGTTTTGAAACGTAAATTATGGAAATTGATTTAGGAAGACAAATGGAATGTTGGTTTACAAATTCTAGTTGGAATTGAAATTGATTTGGTTTTGAAATATAATAAACGACCAATCGGTGTAATAATTACGAAAGTTATTAAAGAAACCAGAATCGGTTATGGACATACTCTCTGTCTAAACCGAAAACCACTTTAATAACTATACGCGAAGTGTGATCCAGAATGAAGTGGTTGGAATGATATACGTGATGACTGAAGAAAGAGAACGATAATGGATAGCCTTGACACTTGTGTCAAATTGAAAATGACTAAAACAAGAGTCGTGCCAGGCCAAATGGGGATAGCCACCTCGAGCAAACACACTTCTTCGTAAACTACTCATTACTTGTTATTGATTGGCGTGCACCTTCGAAATTTTGGGAGTGTTGTTTCGCGGTGTTGCGATTGTTGCGGCGATGCGTTCTCACCAGTCCGGATCTGGAAAACGGTAGTTTCACTACCTTGGATATTGCCTCATGTGCCTTGTCATACTTGTATCCCTATACGCGACCACTACGAATTTGTTTTGTGTTATACCTATGGAGTACTCCCTGATAGCCCACTAATTTACGGTAGAGTTTACAGTGCTGTATAGTCTATGATGCTTATATAAAACATGTTAAGGGGGATAATGGTAACGCCTTAACACTATTTTGATACTTTATATTACTGATAGGCATTATCTACTTAGCGTACACTACTACATAGTAGATAGTTTAACGGTTCCTTAGAGGATGGTTATTCCAACGTCCTTTGAGTTACTTGTATTTCAGTTGTTATTTCACTTGAGTTGGTTTTATTGATATAAGAATGTTAATCCTGACTCGAGTGTTTTGTGTCTTGCTTTACGCTCGGGTCAGACTGAGTGTACCAGTATTCGAGACTCACCTTTGGAGTTGGAGCTTCGCTTGGTGATCCAGCTATCTATCCAGCTTTCAGATATTCAGTTGATTACAGTGATGTATTCTGATATTATATTTGACTATATTATTCGAGACATCTGTTGTATCTTATTTAATTCTGATATGTATATAGTAGCTTCATGAACTACTATCTTTTGTTTCCGCTGCATTTATTACTCTGTGTCTGTGATCTGTGATCATTTATTTACTGTATATGCTCAGTTTTGCAAAATTTAAATTAACAATTCGGTATTTTGAATTATTCAAGTCCAACATGTGCGGATGCGAATGATCAAAAATAGCGGGTCGTTACACTATCTGTCGCCATTCTTGCAGGTATAGTTGCAGTTTCATATAGAAAATCCTTCAGGCCATGTCCTCTTATACTGGTTTCAACTTGATATTTCCATAATATGAAGTTGTTTTAATCAAATGTAGTTGTTACTATGGTTTGATGATATTACAGGAATTCATCTTAATGACCTATGGTTCTTGATTGCTTGGTCTTGACCCTTCCTGATTCTTGACACCACTTGATGCTGATGATGATACATCATCATCTCCTTCCATGGTGGGTTATTTGGAAGTGCTGTTAAGATTCTTGACATGAGAACTTTTGTGGTGCAATCAACTTTCTTTGTTCAAGATTCTTGGCGTGTCACCTTAATCAGAATTCTTGATTTAGAAATACTGTAAGAACAAGTGAAATCATGCTCTCAAATGATGAGATGCTAAGATCTGAGAGCAACCAAAAATGGTGCATGATGATACTGATCTAACACCCATTTTGGATGGCTCAGTGATGACACAGCAACTCTTTGATGAGAAATTGATGATGATCGGGATCTTGTTACTGTCCTTTGACAGATTTACTGCTTCGATACCATATTAGAATTGCTTGATAGATTGTTATTTGAGAAGTAGAAAAATGTACCGAATGGATCAAACTCTGAATGAATGTTACACAGTACATATGAGTTGTTATATAGGGCAACAATGACTAATAGCTGATTATCGGGCTGACTCATATGGCTTAATGCTGGATTCTCTAGTACCGATTCTGCTATACAAAATAATGTTGCACTGAATATTCGCGTATTCCAACTCCGATCAAGTGTACCATATCGCCGCAAGAAATCAAAAGATTTCAATGCAGGAGCTCCAAATATTATATTGGAATTCATACCCTCGTGGCGGCATGGACGTATATAATACTATTTGTGCACTATAACGTGTCGCATTAATAATAAGCGATCCACTATTTGTTCAACTTATCCTCGACCAGCGTTTTATATATCTTAGAAAATCATTTTAATATTATATTTTAGCTTGACTTAAGCTACACCTACATGCAATTACACAGAGATCGCACACTCGTCAAACGACGTTACAGTTTACGATCAAGTTTGTGTAGCACTTGAACAGTGATTACCTGTTCATTTACTGTGTATTATCTTTTAAGTTTAATCATCTCTCTTTACGAATATGATGTCACATCTGAGACAAATACCACATGGTGGATCCATATGTACATATAATGTCAGGTACTACATAAGTTTTCACGTGACATGGCACTCTTACTAGTTATAATAAAGCTCCCTTCTACGACACGTCTTTGATCATTTATCCATATTCAGTTTTACTGTGTATCTTAAATAAGCATACAGTTCTCATTATCCACTCTACAGATGCATGTATTTGATTGTGTCAGGTAAATATGAATTGGGCTAAGTTATGTATCTTGCAGAGACGGATTAATCGGGCTGCCATAAATAATAGATGAAGCCCAATCATATGAAATTAACTAATTTTGGCCTACCAAGTAGATGGGGTATTTACTATAACATTTATAAAACATTTCGCGCATTTAGCAAATATAATTCGGCAACACTAGAACTGCGAACAAGAAGATATTTTTCAAAGTCAAATTAATATCACAGGACATAAACAAAGTCTTTTCCGTAATTTCTTTATTGACAAATTGGATTGTAATGTGTGATTAACTACATATTATCATTAAAGATTGACATTTTTTAATACTCACATTTAGAGCTGTAATTTTGATTTATAGAGTACTGAAAATATTCAATCATTATTGACCACTTGGGCTCCAGTTTCCTGTAAATAGTGCTCAGCATCCAGTGCAGCCATGCGTCCTGTAGAACAAAATCATGTAAATGACCCTTTAATGTCACTTTGTGCAAATTTCAAAATTGTATCATAATGCAGGAAAAAAAAACTGCAAATTTGTTCTGGGCTAAATGAATGAAATTAAGGCATGTACTGCCATAAACGATACCCATAATATCAGCAATTACAGCTTACAAGTCTACATCTTAATTAGGATGAAAAATTATTGCACTTTATATTTCAAGTTTCAGTCAGTCGGTAGTCTAATTACTGTACACATTAATTATGTTTGATTCAACTGCTTGAACTAACTACTGGTATAAAGTACAAATTAGCAGTACTCATTATCATAATATGAAAATAAATATCAATCAGGCAAAAAGCCACAAGTACAAATATAAGATTCTCTGAAGAAAAAACAATTGCTAAGTCGATATGCTAATACATCTTTATTTAGTACATATAAACAGTACAGAAAGTTTTTTCGTAAAATAATATGAAAAGAACCTGAGCCAGCGGCAGTTATAGCTTGACGATATTTCTTATCTTGAACATCACCAGCTGCATAATCTCCTTTAACGCTTGTATGTGTGGTTCCAGGCTTTGTGACTACATACCCATCCGCACCCAACTACGGCTGCTCATTAGATGTGACTCGCATTGTATTAGAGTGGCACGCCGGATACCTTCATATCAGTTATTTCGCCAGTTAACACATTTGCAATTTTAACGCCCTCGACCGTTCTCTTTTCCATATGCTTTAACTACATTGGAATTCCATATTACTGCTAACTTTGAGTTTGCTTAAGCCCTTGCCTGCAGTTAAATGAGTGATCAAAAAACTTTTTTCCTACTATACTTAATCACTCCAATTTCATTATATCGTTCATCCTGAGATGAAGCGTGTTTTCATAATACCCGCTTGGAAGCCAATCATAAATAGTAATTACTAACTTTGGAATAATATTGACATTACTGTTACATTAATTATGTATATATTAAATGAGGTAAGTAGGTGGCATACATACACAAATACAAGCACTAACATTTATACTTTATATAACAGAATGAAAGTGAAATGCATATATTACAATTCATCAACCAGTCTTAAGTAGTTGAGTGCAGTCGAATACAAATGATGTTGCAATGTACTGCTGGCTCAGTAGCTTTAATTGCTTAGAGAGTTCGCTCAATGGTTACCTTATTCGTGAACAGCAGGAATAAGAATAATGACTTCTTTCCCGAGGACTGTTAGTTTTGAGTTTTGGATTCAGCCGAACCAATATGAACTGCCCTATAATTACAATAGTGCGACAGGCAGTCCCAACCAATCAGATTTACTTTGTGTCGTCCAGAATTTTTTTTATAGTTTGCCTTCGCATATATAAGTCTGATACGACCCTTAAAGTTCTTGGTGCATGGCAGGCAGACCTATAAGTACAAGTCTTGGTTTTTTTTTTTCCAGTAAGATCGTGCACTCGTCTAGTTTCCAGTGTGTGTGTATAAGACTTTTCTTTCATATTCATATTGTTCTGTTGGACCCAAACAACTATGACCAGATGACAATTGCTTCTGTATACTTTATAGTATGGCTTTAGTCAGGCCCGGCCCTAGGGCAAGGCTGGCAAGCCAGTCGCCTAGGGCAACAGGGTGGTGGGGGGCAACAATCCATGAATTTAGTAGATAAAAGTATTTTACTTTTAAATATTTCAGTGGTGTTATACTCCAGCGGTAGTGCATGCAGCTGCCAAAGCAAGGGTCATTGGTTCGATTCTGGCATTTGACAATTATGTTATTTTATCACCTTGAAATTTTATTTTTGCCTAGGGCAACCGAATGCATTGGGCCGGGCCTGGCTTTAGTATCAACCAGTTCATATGGTTCAATGAACAACACGCATAGAGCGAATGCACGATCGAATCAGTAAAGAAGGCTATTGCAATAGAATAATCTACAGCCTGATAGGAATTTAGTAATTTCCATGAAGTATGGTTCCATGCATACGATTCCGTGCATATGATTGAATGCATAGCTATTGTGTGGTATAAAACTTGATTAGACAGATCGAGCACAAATTACTCACTTATATGATGAACTCACTTCGTCTTGCCGAGCACAACGAATCTTGAAATATCACATCAGCATGGTGGTGGGTAGCCAAGTAAGAAATATGGCGAGGTGTACTATTGTCTATATCAAGACCACGATAAGCCCAATTAATATACTCGCACCACTACAACAAATATATCATGTTACAACCGGTTATTTAGAACTAGCACATAGTGCCAGTTGTAATAAAGGGTTTTCATCAACCGGCTTTTACTTTCAGTTGTAATAAAGTGTTTTTAACAACTGACTTTTACTGACACTTGTAATAAATGGTTTTCATGACTGGTTTTTCCCGATAGTTGTAATATTATTTTTTAACAACTGTGTTTTTCTAGCAGTTTCACTAAACATATTTTTAACAACTATTTGCTTTAATAAGTTGTAATAGAGATCTATTACAACTTATTAGTTTTGACCATTGTAAATATTGATATATTCTAAAAGTTTATAAAAAAATAAAAAATCGATAGTACTAAGTTAATTATTAAGACTTTTTCTTGAAAACAATCATTTTCAATAAACAAGTAATAATTCATAAATAACCTTTAATAATTAATATTAAATAATTAATAATTAATAATTAATAATTATCATTAATAAATAATGATTAATGATTATCATTAATAATTAATAATATATACATAATAACTAACGATTAATAATTAATATTCAATTAAAATTAAGAAGTGATAATTAATAATTAATAAATATAAAGTAATACTTTAACAATTAATAATTACTATTGAATAATTATTACTTAATATTTAACAAGTAATAATTATGACTAATATTTATTATTTAATAATTAATATATTTAATAATGATTAATTATCAATTAATAATTACTATTATATAATTAATAATTGAAATAATAATTAGCATTTAATTAAAAAATATAATAGCTAGTAATTAAAAATTACAAATAATTAATAAAATATACATAATAATTAACATTTAATACTTAATATTCAATTATAATTAAGAAGTAACAATTAGTAATTAATAATTACTATTAAATAATTAGTAATTAATAAGAAGGACTAATAATTAATAATTAATACGCTATAAAATTTATAAAAATACTAAATGGTTTTCATAAAACTCTAAGCACAGTGGTTAGCGAAAATTAATTTTTTTACAAAACATTACAAAAAATATTGTTATTTGTAGCATCGAGAACGAGCGTTTGACTAATTAATGATACTTAAATGTATTTGGCATATAGTGAAACTGTGGAACTAGTAACCATCTCCTAGATTGGCATTAAGCGAAAATTAGCATTACACTACAAGAGAAATGGCAATTTCCAACGGCTCGTAGCCGTCGCGGGTCGTGGGAATATGGACCATGCCTTTCGTCCACTTCCGACGGCTTCGACGAGAGAATTACGACAGCAAGCGACCGCTATTCCAACGGCACTTTTGATGGCGTTTTCGACGACACAGACGACCATGTGGCATGGAAATTTTCCATTAAGCCATCGCTAGCTGTTGCAAAATTCGCTCAGATAGTCATCGCAAAAATTGGCCATTAAGCTGCCGAGAGCCGTCGGAAATCTGGATGAAAAAGTTTCTGCAGCGGAGCATCACATTCATACCAATATATAACACAATTCATTAAAATCAATATATAAATCACATATATAAGCTAAAATCAATATCAATATAAAAATCAAACATCATCATACCAAACGCAAACACATTCAATCAATACAAACAAACCTTTCATCATCAATCTCAGCCATCCAACTGCAATATTTACATCCAACATCAATGTACAATATATACATCCAACATCAAACTCCACATATCAACTCCACAAATCAACCACCAAATCAACCACACAAATCAATGTCAAACACCACATGTCCATAAATCAACCTCATCATCACTCAATGTTTATATATACCAGTTTCAAAAAAAACTACAAATCATACCTCATGACCCATCATCGGCTCCGAAACCACCAGACGAAGGGATGCTTCATGACGCTCAACATACTCGGCCAAATGTTGGTTCAGCTGCCCAAAGCGGTCCTGCTCCTGTAGCAGTGCAACCTGCCGTGTAAACTCATTAATCTCCGCATTGTCCTAGGCCTTTCGGTAACCCATTTGTGATGTCCGAGCCTACAAAACAGGTTGAAATATGTTTTGAGTTATTACGTAAGTTTTACAAAAATTAAGCAAATTTTACACCGTAGTTAATTTTTATAAATTATCAATTGATTGTCGTAGTCATTGCGCCTATTTCTCTAGGTCGGGTCCATAACAGAGTAAAAGATCGCGTCCTCGTCAGTGGTCAACTGCTCCCGCCCCAAATGTTCAAGCATAAACGCAAAATTAAATACAAATAAATATTACATGATATTATTATAATATTTTATAACTAATTAATTAAAATGATCATTATTAATAACTTATAACTTAAAATATACTTACATGTGCGATATATGTTCTATTATCCTCATGTCAGACACATGACACTAGTCCCACGTCGTTTGTCTGTCTAACGGCATAGATATGCTCAAACACGTCCATATATGAGACAGGACCCCCACGCATTCTTTCCTGCAATAATTGGTGTATATTATTGTTGTTCATACAAATTTATACTAAAAATGCAATAAATGTTCGTAATTACAATAAATTAATTTACCAGGTCCTCACGATGGTGCTGAAATGATTTCGAGCCACCATGGTGTGTGGTTGGATTTTTCTGCCTGTACGCAGAGTTCCTTTCCGACTCCGTCTGCTAATTAAAAATTAAGATTATATTTTACAGGTATAAATTATGTATTTTGTACTAAATAAATTAAGGTGATATCTGATAGACTTACCTTGAATTCGTCGCTACTCCACCATGTGACCCAAGCATCACATACGATGGCGCCCATCCTGCTTAGCTACTTTCCTGTTTTCCTTGTGGTAGACATCGTATCCCCATAATTCTTTGCCACTTTTGAGTTCTCGTGGCACTGGCAAAGAGACACGTTCTCCTCTTGTAAGTCTACTGACCTCCGTATATATGTTGAGAAAATATAAGTCATACATCTATACTTAGTCAAAAAATTGTAAAGTGATTATATATAATCGTAAATAATTTTACACTTAGCAGGAAGTCCTGCCATATGCTCTTCCATACATGGTCTGAGATCCTGCTCCACTTCGACCAGAATGCAGTCGTACGACTCATGTATGTCTACTTTGATATGCTGAGAACAATGTTAGAAGGCTCAAGCTCAAAACCCTTGCATTAAATATGGTACAGATAAATCATGATTAATATATCATAAAAAATATTTACAATGCTGAAGTAAATTTAATACTTACGAGCGAACAGCTTTCGGTAATAATCTAACTGTCGTACGTGGCGCCTCCTATGAAGGGCCGCTGCCATCACCATGGCTGCGACATGTCCCTCTCCAAGACGCAGAGGGGGACCAGACTATGAAGAACTCCGCCACCTAAAGAAGGACATCTATAATATCTGTTACAAACATATTATTTTCTTATGGCTGAATATATAATTCAATTATGACTAAACATATTAAGATTTAACACCAATAATTGCATGTAACATACAAAAAAGTGTAAAATCAATACTCTCACAAATTACATTTTTTCAGCATGTATACTATTAAATTAGCCCTCGTCGTTTTCTGATTCAGACTCGGTCTCGTACCCTACATTGTTTTCCACTATGATCTCAAATGCTTCTACTAATACATTTGGTTCATCATTTAAAGGTCCTAATTTGGCTTGATCATCAGTTATTGCAAATTCGCCATTTTCCTCAATATCCGCTTGGTACGCTTGCTCGTCCGGAATATTCTTTCCATCAAACGTAATTCTTGTCTTCGTCTTAAAAACCATCAACCAATTTGCTTTATCTCTTTTTATAGATGGATAAGGAGCATAATAAACTTGTAGGGTCTGTTTTGCTAGTATAAACAAATCGTACTTATGATAACGTGATGTATGCTTTATTTCAATAATATTATATTTGTGGTGCATATTGATTCCAGAACCTGGAATATTACCAAACCAGTTACATCTAAACAAATAAACTTCTTCCACAAGTCTAATGAAATATGTTAATTGCAAAACCTGAGTTAACATGCTATAAAAATCAATGATCATTTGGATCATCACTGCCTTTAACATATATACTGGTATTGTTAGTTAATTTTTTCCGCATATTCTTTGGTGTTGAATTTGTATCAATTGACAAAGAATAATGGAAATGTCTTGACTTTTCTTTTTGGTCCCATCGCAAGATGTTTCTACCCTTCGTCGACCACACAATTTACTAGATCATATACATGGTTTGAAAACCAAGTAACAATTTTTTTGCTGATATCCCCGCTTGGATGTTGTGATTCATAAATACTGCATATACGGATAATATATTGCATTATAATTAATACACACATGTATTATTCAAGTAAATAATTTTAGATGTGTTATTCATTAATAACTAACAAATGGCGCAACTTCTGCATAGTTAAGAAGAATATATGTGTGGGCTACATGGTAATCTCTATCATCTAACCATACTTCCACACATTTTCCAGCAGGGCATCCCTGCTGTCCAAAAATAGGTAGCATTGGTTCAAAAGAATCTTGTTTAATGCCCTCATCCTTTTCCATAGAACTTTCCAAAGATAAGTTCACATGGTCACTGAAATAATGGGAGAAAAAGAACAAAACTTCTTTTTCGATATATGATTTGCATATCGAACCTTCAAATCGTACATTTTGTCTCACTTTTTTCTTTAGATGATTTAAGTACCTGTTAAGAATAATTATAATTAAATTTTACTACATGTAGTTAAACTAAATTTAACTACTCAATATTAATACCTTTCAAATGGATACATCCATCCATATTGCATAGGATCTCGAAGACGTGCTTCAAAAAGAAGATAAACATGTAAATGCTCCATTGTATTAAAGAAACCAAGAAGAAATATTTTCTTCAATTTGCATAGTAGTATAGAAATTTCTTCCTTAAGTTTATGTAGATGATCAACTTTTAAGGTAGTTGAACAAAGCTCCTTATAAAACAAACTAAGTTCTATTACAACCGTCCAAACTTTTGTGGGGAACAGTTCTTTGAAAGCGACGGGTAATAAATGTTCCATCATTACATGACAATCATGACTTTTCATTCCACTTAGTTTACTGTTTTTATAGTCAACACATCTACGAAGACTAGAGGAAATCCTATCAGGAAATCTTAATCCTTCCACCAACTTTAACGGTACTTTAACTTGATTACTGTCTAGCTCGTAGCATGCCTTGGGTTTTTTTGTGTCATTTGGCTTCATATGAAGTTCAAGACGATTGCACATTGATTCTATATCATGTCTTGATTTTAAATCGTCTTTAGTCTTTCCTTTGACATTAAGAACTGTGTTAAATACATTATCGAACACGTTTTTCTCGTTGTGCATCACGTCGATATTATAACAAATTAAGAGATTTTTTCAACAAGGCTGCTCCCAAAATTTACTTTGCACCAATTATGAATCGTTGATTTACCTTGAATTTCAATTTGTTCTCCGATTTTATGTATCTTTGGATAATCCTTTACAAGCTCATTAATATCTTCGTTTCACCAAATCGTTGGTAGTCACAAGGTTTCAACTTTATTACTTGTAAAGTTTTTATTATCTTTTCTAAAAGGATGATTAATATGGAGAAAACACCGATGACATTCAAACCACGAAAAAAATTCTCATGCGGTAAAGAAAATGCTCGTGTTTCTTCCATGCAATAAGGGAAAGCTAAACGACCAACCATACTCCAACCCGATAGCATTGCATACGCTAGAAAATCTTCCACAGGAGAGAAGCGAGCATATGTATCTTTTTTTGAAATGTCATATGTTTCGACATCTTCATACCATGGTGTTTTCAACTCTTCAATCAATGGTTGTAAATATACGTCGATTCCTTGTGTCGAATGATCAAGGCCAGGGATGACAATAGCGAGAAACATATACGGAGTTTTCATGCACATCTACGGAGTTAAATTGTAAGATGTAACAATTATAGGCCAAGACGAATATTTTGATCCAAATTGAGATAACGATAAAAATCCATCCGTATATAAACTAAGTCTGACATTATGGCTCTCCGTTGCGAAAGCGGGGTATGTCTTATCAAAATGATTTCATGCTTCTCCAACAGCTGAGTGTGTTAACGTACCTTCTTCCTGTGTTTTCACATAGTGTCGTCTCGTATGATGCGTGGTTACAGAAGATGTATATAACCTTAAAAGTCTAGAAGTGATGGGTAAGTAATGTATACGCTTGTACGAAACTTATTTTCCTTTCTTTTTTCTTGGTCTGCCTTTCCTAATTACATATTTTACAATTCCTAAGATTGATGTCTTCTTTCCAAAACAACATGCAACCATTTGAACATGTATCTAATTTTTGATACGGAAAACCAAAAGCAGACATAAGTTTTTTCACTTCATATCGATTTTCGCACATTAAATTATTGGATGGCATATGCCGTTTCGTAGCATGTACTATAGCTATAAATCAGGCTTCTATGAAATTGTATTTTGATTTCATCGCAATATATTATGCAGTTACTGATAGTTGAGTACCGTTTGTACAACCATCCCAAAGGGGTTTCTTAGCAGCCTCCAATAAATCATAATTTTTTTGCTCCAATACTTGGTTCTTCTACGACATTAACATCATTACCATCAACTTCAAAAGTATGGAACATTGAGCATACTGCATCTTTAACCATATCTTCAATGAGATTCGTTGGAATAAGTTCATTACCCACCTCCTCCCCCGAATGTACGGGATTTGGTGCCATAAGTTCTCCATGACGATCTCATACCAAATAATTCAGCACGAAACCATATTGGCGCAAATGAAGTATTACCATATCTGGTATTAAATGCTTCAATAATTTGCACCTACTATACGGACAATAAATTTCTTCGTCGTTTTCATTATTACGAAAAGTGAATCCAATAAAGACGTGTACAACATTTTAAAAATGTTCACTGATTGAGCCTTCAATTTCTCTTCTTTGTTGGTACATCCAGCTCCGATCGATAAAATAATTGACCATTTTCCTACGTTAAAACATAAAAATGCATTAATCATTTACGTATCGACATTTTATTTTTCAAATAAATCATACATTTAAATTTTCGTAAGTATATAATATTATTATTTTTAATTTTATTTTCAAACGGATTTACACAAATTATTATATGAATATAATCTACAATTTTTAGGTTATTGTCCTACACTTTGATGGTTGGTATCATACTTTCCATTACAAATATAGTAGTAATTATATTTCTTAAATCATTTTATTTTAAACTATTCAACAAAATTTCGACAGTATTTTTCCTTTGTTCCTTGTATCATACACATATGTGTGTACATAGGGAACAAAAAGAAAGTGTTGTTGAAATTTTGTGTCCGTTTAAAGTAAAATGATTTGCAAAATATAATTACTACTGTGTTTTTAACCTGTCCAATACAGGAACAAATTCGATAAATATTGTATCGGATTAATATAAATGTTCGTTCTGTGATAAAGATGAATATCCATACAATGGTCATATACAATATTTGTCAGACAGTGCCAAAACCTCTCTAAGCGATTTACAATAATTTGTTTACATTCTAAAGAACACATACACTAAATTGTAGTTTTCATCATCTTGAAAACGCATATACCAAATTCTTAGCATCGACCCTAATTTATCCAAATTAGTCCTAATACACATATGCACTAATTAATCAATGAATATACACCAATTAACGCACATATACAATATACAAATTCTTTCCCTCAACATTTCAATGATAAATAATTATAATAACAACCTGATTAGCATTTAACAGGGTATACCAAACAATAAATGGGGTATCATACAACTATAATAACAAATTAATCCTAATTTAACAAATTAAAAATAATTAGGATTTATAAATAACACTTGATTGGAGATTAATGAAGGGGCTAGGCTTGTTGAGAGTAGAGAATGATGAAGTTGGAGAAGCTCGGGGAGGCATGGCGGCCGGCTGACAAGGAGGTGGAGGTAGGGTTTTGTTTAATTTGGGAGAAGATGAAGAATGAAGCAGCAACTTTCGGCTAGGAGGCCTGTATATTTTATTTATAAAAACGCTATGCAGTTCGACAACCGTCGCTAGCCATCGAAAACTACCGTCGGCGGCCACCGAAAGCCTCCGTCGCTATTTATTGTTGTTCTAGTAGTGCTAAAAGCATTCTAATTTCTTTTCTTTAACTACATATAACCTAGTTAAAGTATTGAAAAATGCATCTTACAAAAAAAATTACGTTAGGCGGTAACTTTCCCCCTAAATTTAAGATAGGTAAATTCAAATTTTAACCTAATTGAAGAACTACTCAGTTCACGAACTACAAAATTCGAAGAATTACGAAGTTTCGAAATATTCAATTTTTCTTAATAACATAAGAATACAAATTGGTTTTTTTATAAAATTTTAGTTACTTTGTTAGCTAAAATAGTGTACAAAGTTCAATTATATTAGCAAAGAAAGTCTAACCAAGAAGGCGGGCTAGTAAAATTATGATGATAAGCTGCTAAAATATTTCATTTTCGGTTCTTTCAAATTAGCTCCAATTCACACCCATATTCCTCAAACAATCGAAAACCTAGATGTTTGACTCTTGCCCTAACCCTTGTTTCCCAAGTAATTTCAAACCCTACCTCATCTTTTCCACTGCAACTTCGCGAATTCATTCGGTGACACTTTTTTCATTTGATATAGTAACCATGCAAATGAAAGCGCCAACTCAATACTTATCCAGAGAATGGGATCGAAAAACCATGTAAATTTCCTTCATCTGACATTTTATTTAGAGATATATGTACCATTTGTTACGCTTTTATGAATACATTTTTAATTGTTTTAATGCAGATTTAACACAAGCGCTAGTGGCAGTAGCTTATGCACATCCAATCGGAACAAAAGGTAAAGATAGAAATAACATGGGTGTTCTTTAGCAGCACATCGCTTTCCTTGATAGGAATAATGATGAAAAGACTTATCCATGGGAAACTTTTATAAGGCAAATAATTTATTTTATTTTTCAAATTAGAGCATTCCCCATCGTTTCTCAGTTGGAAAATGACCGACCCCTAACAGGGGATCGGCTGCTCTCATTTGGATTGCCTTGGCAACCCGTAAGTTTTCTAAGGCAACACTAAAAGTCACGGGATTAGCCAGCTTATATATAGCCGGCTAAAACCTACATGAGGTAACAGTCAAAAAAATAACCATTGTCATATAGCTGGCTTATTAAAGTCGGCTAAAGGCAACAGTCATTTGTTTTATCGTTGTCATCTTTCCCTTCTTTCTTCTCTATATAATTTCATAATTTACCAATTTTATTTACATCAATCTTCAACATTCCTTAATCTCTTCAAACAATTATATATATATAATTTCATTATGTTAAAAAATCAAATGGAAAAATCTCAATACTCGTCATATTCCAATTTTCTATCACAACACCGACCAAATAATCAAAATCCATCTCAATTCAATCGGAATACGTTCATTTCTCAGCATTGTCAAACTTAATATAATTCTCAATGACAAAGTCAAAATTCAAATTTTGTTTTTTCTCAACAAATTCCAAATACATATCATTCTCCTCAAAATCAAAATTATTATCATTCCCAATAAAATTCGAAACATTACCAAAATTCAAAAAATTCAAACTATTCACAAAATACCTTATTTAGAAAAAATTATAGTTATGATTCAAATTACGTATCACCCAATAGCCAGCAACAGTCGATGGTGCATTACTACTCTCAAAAATGTGACAAGAAATCTAAATAATCATTTCGGGGATAATGGTCAGGAAAACCAAGAATCGCAAAACCGCCAAAGAAGATGCTTGTAAGAATCCTAATTTTTCTACCACTCAAGCTAAGGGAAAGTAAACATCGGGAATCGACATTAATAAATCTCCTGACGCAGAACCAAATGCCTTTAAACCACAGAGATGGTCGTTGGCGAACAATCTGATTTAGCATTATGTTGGGTTTAATGTTCTAAAGATAACAAGAAAGGTAGAAGCCAATCTGAAAGTTCTTTTTGGAATAATGTTTGCAATTTGTTCAACTTTCGACGTCCAAAAAAGATTTCAAGAACCGCTGATTCATTAAAAACTCGATGGAAATGAATGATCCACTTGTCAATGTTGAAAAGAAATGATTGGTTGCATATAGGAAAACAAAGTGGGGTAAACGACATGGATTTGGTAATGATTTTAAATTTGTAATTCAAATTCTCATGATTCATGTTTTATACTTTAATAGCATTTCATCATCTACAGCTTAATCAAGCTAATGCGTTGTATATGGCTGAATATAATAATCAACCATTCAATCTACAACATTGCTACGATCTACTCTCAGCTGAGGAAAAAGGAGCCGAGTGTGATAAGAACACTCAGTAATGCGGTTTCATCCTAGAAAGATGAGTGAAGAATCCAGTTATGGAAGTTATGATGTACATGAAGATACACCATTCACTGCTAGTACGAGGTGTAAGCCTTTGGGAAAGTATGATGGGAAGAAGAAAACCACCACATATTACACCGCACACTATGAATTTATTGCTGAAAGTATGGTGGCTACTAAAAATGAAAACGAAATGTACATGGAAGCAAAAGAAACGAAGAGTTTTGAGAGGAAAATGGATAGACAATGATGTCATGCTAAAGTACAATAGTTAAGAATATATGAGCTAGAGTTAAGAAAACAAGAACTAGCTTGACAACAAAGGGATAATGATATAGCTCCTTTAAGTTGCAACCTAAATGAACTTAATCCTTTGCAAAGGTTGTATATGGAGAAGAAAATTGAGGAGTACCAAAGATGTTAAGAAGGCTTGTACGAAATTATGTTCTCACTTTGTATCTTGTTGTTGTATCTTGTATTTGTATTGTTATTGTTATTGTTATTTTTATTGTTATTGTTAGTGATATTGTTATTGTTATTGTTACTGTTAGTGGTATTGTTACTGTTACTATTAGTGTTAGTGTTATTGTTGGTGTTACTGTTATTGTTTCTGTTTTAGTTATAGTTATTGTTGCTGCTATTATTATTGTTATTATTATTGTTGTTGTCATTGTAATTCTCATTGTTGTTCTTGTTGACGTAACTAAATAACCTTAGACTAACATCACAATAGATATTAAAAATTCAAATACATACACTATTGCAACACGGCAGCAACAAATAAAGATAGATAAGTGAAACATACAACAAGATATGAAGATAAAACGATTAATCAAAACATCACTTCTACTTATGGTTTTCTATATGTTCCTAGTAGTGTTCCACCAGTTCTTCTCTTAAATTAAGATGAGCTTGTGGATCTCGAATGTCTTTGATTTTTTTCCATATAGTCAGCAAATGTATTTGGGTTTTCGTAAGTTTTTTTGAAATGCCATAGCAATGTCCGAATAGTTTCTCAATTGAAGCTCATATTCACACCGTTCTTCTTTGACAATCACATTATGTAAAATAATATAATAGTATATGATATCAGATAACACCATGGGATCATAATAGTATACCTCTTTTCTTAAGATGTGAAACCTACCTTGAAGCACTGCAAATGCTCGTTCAGCATCTTCTCTCAAACTCTCTTGTTGCTCGGTGAATTTGGCTTCTTTTGTGTTATCTATTTTTTTCATGTGTTTTTCATTTTGGATAAATTCCATCTACTAGGTAATAACCCATGGAATGACCCTTGTCTCCTATTTTGATATTGCATAGGGGTGCTACATCATTGCAAAGATCATTAAATAAATACGACTGTAGGATGTTAATATCATTATGTGAACCTGGTGCTCCAAAAAATGTCATATATATATATATGTATGTATGTGTATATATATAAATCGAATGAAGCAACGACTTCAAATACTAGAGTTGTCTTTTCACAGTAACTTTTGTGTTGGCCTTGCAAAGTAATTGACAGTTTTTACACTTTCAGTGCATATATCTGAGCTACCAAACATACTTGGAAATCCATGTTGAGCTCTCATCACTAATAATCTGTCGATGTCATAAAGGGTTAGGGACCGAAGATCTTTACCAAATTGTAAAAAAATGGTTTTGCAAAAAAATTGATATATAAGATTACCGTTGAGTCTCCAATCCTCACTTTGTCATCCTGTGAATCACCAGAAGTTCCATACGATATCATGCGAAGTGCAGCCGTTTGTAGTGGACAAACTCTTAGTTCATTGATTCCATTTCTTCTATAGGTGAAAAAGATGACTATTTCGGTTAATTTGTCGAGAACCCAATTAAAGATAGTCTTTGACATACGGAATCTTCGACAGAAATATACATCTCCGTACACGAGGTTTTCCAAAAAATAATCTTCGTCCGTACAATAGTCCATGTTGTAAGTCAATATGTGGCAATACATTGGGTAAACTATCAAAGTGCCAGTAATGCTCATCATATGGTAAGGTATCCCCCTATCCAATGCCTAAACTGGTAAACATAGTAAAGTCTAAAGTGGTCAAACTTAACTCTCCAAAACTAAAGTGAAATATACGAGTGGTCTTCCACCAACATGCGGCTAAAGCACCACACAACTGATCCGAATTTAAAAGATTTTCAATTCCCACTAAAGTAATTTACGATTATTGAAAGTACTAAAAAGCTTTAAATAAATGAGGAAGAATTAAGTAAATATGCACTCGAGAAATCTCCCAATCCGAAGAAAAGTGTGAATAATGTCGTCAGCTTCAACTACTCGAATTGATCTATAAAGGCAGATTACACTAGGCTAGGAGCCACTGGTGCGATCACGATGAGCCTAGTTTTAAATATATCGCATATTCAATGTATATTCTATAACTTTATAGAACTAAAAGCAAAATTTTAAAGTAGATATCTTATAGAATCTTAGACGCACGTGTTGACTTGTACTTCGTTATTGGAAAGTACACGAAAATTGATCAAATCTTTATCGGTCCCAAATTTTGATAGATATAGTCATCCAGAACCACATCTCATGTATATCTCACCATGCGTCTTCGTCTAACTACGATGCTTTCACCCGATCGATTAGATCATCCGCCTCCTATATCGATAGCTGGGACGCCGATATCTTCTTTGATAGGGGCATTTTCTTCGTCACCATGAGCATGTCTATCATTGCTACCGCCACTGCCTCAGATATGATTCCACGTTCTTCTCATATACATTTTTTTTTCAAAATTTCTCTCTTTTTTCCTCTTTCTTTGGCTCGAATAAGGCAAGAATGGAGGGGTGGAAGAATAAGTGTTGTGTAACTTATGGAATATAATAGCCAACCTATTTATAATAAGTATTATACGTTAACATGGTCGTCTTTCAACATAGCTAGCTTTATAAAAGCCAATTATGTTAACGTCTTGGATTGCAATCCTTTGCATCACATGGAATGCAACCCAATGGCAAGAAATTACTATCCACATGATGTGTCTTAGCCAGCTTTATAAAAGCTGGTGAGGAACATATTTTTTTTCCCAATTGGGACTGTCTACCTTTTGGTATTAAGAGTGTGTGGGGGTTGTTGGTGATGAATTAATGTCTGGAGACTTCGTGGTTGGGAACACTCTTACAAACTTTTGCTAAGTAAATATTTAATGAATTTTTTCTTTTTGTTTGCAAGTTCTAGAGCAATATGGTATGCTGATTGGGTCGTTTGTTATTGCTATTGGGTTGGCATTTGTTTCACTTATGCAGCCCTAAAGGTGAAAAATAACCATACCGATTTATGTCTGCTTTGTACTATCAATTGCATTTTTTCTTTTTATTGGACTACGTAAGTGTTTGTTGGGGTGGCTGCCTTCGCCTTTGTTATCAGTTTATATCGAGAACATTCACAAAGGCAAGCATGGTAGTAATACCGAGACTTATGATTCGGTCCGAATTCATTCTTATTTTTCCACAGTCCATTGCAATTCTCATGGCCCAATCTAACGCAACGACCCTCCCTCTCGACCCCCTTCAAGATCCCCATCTTCCTCTCACCTTCTCCTACTTCTTACTTGCCAATCATGGTTTCTATGATGTTTTATGCCTAAGCTAAAGTTTAAAAGATATTGGAGATGATTTAGTTAAGACTTGAAAAGGTTAGAGAATAATTAATAGATGAGTGCTTAAGAACTTCCAACGTTTTTAATTCTCATATTTTGTCTGAAGCTTTATGAATTAGTGATTTATTCCTAAGGTATACCCCTCCTTATATAGGCTTAGGAATGAGATGTTGAATGAGACCAAAAAATCACTCACTAAGGACCTAACATTAATTACAAACATCACTTCTCCTTTATCATTTGCTTAACACTTAAGCATTTCCACTTATGCCCATTTCCCAAATATCTTTGATGACATTTCCCATGACATCATCTATAAAGTTTATTTCCATAAATGGAAACAAGTGTTTTTTTCGTTTTCTTTATTTCCTAACCAAATAAGTATATGTAAAAAAATCTAAACATCTTTTGATGGTTGAAAAATTGTTTATCGATAAAATGATTTTCGATCACATTATCGATATTTTTTCAATGTATTTATTCTTATAAACATTTTTCCAAAACAAGTTACCATCGTTACTTATGATTAAAGAGGGGGTTAGAAAGTCTTATTAAATCATTTTATTAGCATTTAATATGAATTCAAATATTTAAATAGTTTGGATATTTAAATATGAAGTATCCAAAATTCTGGATCGTTACATTCTCCCTCACTTAGAATATTTTACCCTCGAAATTCCAACATGAGCAGCCAAAGAAAAAATCTCATAGAAATAATTAATATCATCCAAAATCACTTAGCAAACGAAACTCACGGTTTGCTCAAGTTCAAATTCTCTCATCGCACAAGGATGATAAATGACCTATTAATCGTACCGTATGCTCAGCATCCTCAAGTAATTAATTAGTCCGCAGTTCATGCTACCTCATAACAAATTGAAGAATTATTACCAAAACTCTCCATAAGCTAACAAAACATAGTACGAATATACTAAAACTCGTACGATGCACATGGACCATCTGTATGCAATATTAATTCTGATCACTTTCTCGATCAGATAAATTACACTTTCCAACTAGTATATGTCACTTGACCTCTCTAATGTGGACCTCGATTAGGTTGCTCAATTAAAAACATACATTCTCCTTGCATAGCCATACTATGGTAGAAAACTTTAGGATCGTATCAAGAAAACGTATCAAGTGTTCGCCGTTTAGAATCTGGTGAAAAATTCTTGTTCGGATCGGTGTAAATCACCTCAAAATCATGTGCTCGAATACTAGATCAAGGATAGTCATGCAAATAAAAAGATCTACATACAACTTAAATATTTCATCCTATTAGTTTCTCAACTATCCCAACACCTTTATATCACATCCTTTATCCACATAGTATATCTCATTCAATAATAAAATTATTTATGAAACATATCATCAAACATAACTTTAAGCTTATAAACAGTTATAATTTAAATTAATATTCATATAATACTCTACTACATCCTAAGAGTACATACAAAAAACATCAAGTTCAAATTTATTTAATAAGCATGTTCAACGAATTTAAAACTTATTTTAACTTACTACCTTCTCAATTCAAGTGTATATAAAATCAACTTTTATATCTTCACAAAACACTTTTGTTTTAAGTTCTATAATAATTTGTAAATCTCCAACTGTCCAAAATCACAGAAAATTCCATTTCATTAAAGAAATGAAAACTACCAAACAATATATCATAACATGATATGCATCCATACAATTCTATTGCATAAGCTACATGTATCCATAATATCTTTACAAGGTTTTCACTTATTTATTAAAAACACTTTAACAAAAAAATATGAAAAGTTCCAACATTTATTCCGGACTATACTACTACCACTTAGGCACCCTACATAGTACATGAAATTTTTTTATTAAAAAAGTTCATACTAAATTTCTTTCCAAATAAAAAACTTTAGAACTAAACTTCGGGTTTTTTTTATTTCAAATCAGTTTGAAATAATAATACATAGATATATCTTTTTGTATAATAAATCATACTTTCAGACTCAAATCTGAATTCGTATAACTAAAACAACTTTGTAGCATCCCCCACTTATATACCCGAAAATGAATGACGATGATGTTGAAGTCATCACTAGAATTATTTTCAAGCGACAGAAGTGAGTTCAGTTCATCCAGTTTATGCCTTCCGAACTTTAGCAAAATCATTTCAAAACGGTATCAAATACTTCACAAATATTACTAAGTACTATGATCTCAATTTTATAAACCAATTTCCCAAATACATACTTCTAAATAATACTACTATTATTTTCTTAAATCTGAAAAAAAAAAATCAAAGACATCGGGATTTAAGTTCTCAAATATCAGTTAAAATCCTATCTGTTTATAAACCATACTTATATAAAACCATTTTCTTGTATAAAATCTTTTTACAAATTTTTATTCCTATAATAACTTATCTTTCCTTCAAATTTTAATAAACATTTTATTTACTAAATTTAAATTTTACAAAAGTTAACTTCTAACCCAACATTGCCACCACATGTCTTATAGTGAAACTGTGAAACTCAATTCACAAGGTGTGCATTTCAATGCATCTACAAATACTGTCTATCCAACCCATGCAGCAGAAGGTAAAACTGCTCATAAACTGATTGAGCATAAATAATCAATCTATAAAAGATAGTTGATCCCCATAAACTATCAGAGCATGACTAAACTAATTAATATGGGGTAACAAATGTACTTCATTAATCCCTACATTAATTGAACTATCTTTATCAATTTACACTTATATAAGTTACCTTATATAAGATCTTTAATTTTTGCAGTTATAATTACCTTTAAGGCATATGTTAATAACAACTACAAATATGCTCTCATACGTTTAATACACTCAACTCATGCTATGGCATTCCGTTAGTCTATCTCTTAATGAGTCATACCCACCAAAGCCAAGGTTCTCGCTTAACCTTCAGCTCTGATAGCAACTGTAACAACCCGCCCTCTTGACCCCCTCTGAGATCCCCCACCTTCTCCCACTTCTTACTTGCTAATCATGGTTCCTACGATGTTATAGGCCTAAATTCAAAGTTTAAAAGAGATTAGAGATGATTTGGTTAAGACTTGAAAAGTTAGAGAATAATTAGTGAATTGGTGCTTAAGCACTTCCACCTTTTTTAATTTTCATACTTCATCTCAAGCTTTATGAATTAGTGATTTATTCTTTAGGGTATGCCCCTCCTTATATAGGCTTAGGAATGAGATGTTGAATGACCAAAAACTCTTTACAAAGGACCTAACATTAATTACAAACATCCCTTCTCCTTTATCATTTGCTTAATACTCAAGCATTTCCATTTATGCTCATTTCCTAAATATATTTAATGACAACACCCATGAAATCATCCATAAATTTATTTCCATAAATCAAAAAAAATTATTTCATTATCTTCATTTCCTAAGAAAATAAGTTTATGTAAAAAAAATTAAACAACTTCTTACTGTTAAAAGGCCGTTTATCGATAAAATGATTTTCGATTACATTATCCATATTTTTTCAAATTATTTATTTTTGTAAAAAAATTTACAAAACAAGTTTACCATAATTACTTATGATATAAAAAAGGGGTTAAAAAGCTTATTAAATCATTTTATTAACATTTAATCCAATATTTAAACAATTTAGATATTTAAATACGAAATGTCCGAAATTCTAGATCGTTACATCTAATATCAATAAGCCTAAGCCCACCTTATATATAATCATTATACAAAGTTTTAACAACCTTACAACCATGGTTCGAGATTCCAGCCGTCGTGTCAGAGTTCTAACCATTCTGGTCTAGTTCCAATGTTGACCAAGACAGAATTCACCATTAAACCCGTTTTTGTGCAAGAGCAAAAAAAACTCAATCTAAAATTACCTATGAACCATAGCAACATCAATATCCAGGTGACGAAAAGTAAGTGTAATAACATACCTTTTCGATCCTTAGAAGTCTACACTAATACATCTACGTTATTCATGCGTCGAGCATCCAAGTGCCGGAAAGACAGATTATTAGGGGTGAAAGGAAAAAGAAAGAAAATGAAAAGCTAAAGAACACATAATCTCATAATTAAAAAGAAACAATATATAATAATTAATGTAAAATTTTACATAATCATTTCTAAAATGATATATCAGAGTCATAATAGTACAATTTTCTACCTGGGACAATTATAACCGTCCGCCCTTACATAATTGGTACAAATTTCATGCAACACAGTGGAAATAAGGAAATACAAGAGGGATACATTTTAACCTCTAGCTCGTCTCCTGAGCTCTAAAGCATCCAAAGCTAATCTGAAAACATGCTCAGTCTGACCCGAGCATTATAAGAAAACAACGCCCGAGCCAATCTGGTAAAACTAGCATGAGAAACTTAAATCATAAGGAATTCTATTATGACTTATATAATCCTTTAAAATCAAAGGTATCTCTTAAGACTATGCCATACATAAACACAAACGGTTTTTTACCTTGTGATAACCAAAACATTTTGTACGAAAATCCTGTGATATTATCATAATGTTTAAGGTTTAAAATAAATACAGCATCATAGCTGAAATTGTTACATTAATTAAATTCCAGCATAATAGGTACATAATCAATTCTGAAGGCTTATATTGAAAAATGGATTCCAACTATGAAAGGGTAAGGGTTTACCTACCAAATCCGTACACCTCTAAATAAAATGTATGGGAGGCTGCCTTAATTTGCACCTCTACTACTCAGCACCGGCCCTACCCCTCACTAGATAGCATCGAATATGATCACTACTTAGTTGCAATCAACAACCAAATGGATCCCTAAGCATACATACTGATACTGACTCTAGATAAGGCGATGATCATACCCTAATGGAAGCGACCTACATAGCCATGCGACACTTCCCTGCTTTATTAATTTAACTGGTTTGAGGCTTGAGGTGCATTACCTTTCCCCCTAGCATACCGTCTTGGAATGTTACCAATGCCTTCCAGGCAACAATGCATTGATAGCATTCATCCATATAAGATTTCTAGGATTGAACAAACATTCAAATATTACTATCTCATATTTTGGAATCACCTTGAGAAAGAATAGTGCAGCTCCATAGCATAATTCATACTGATCAATCATGAACATTATTAGTTTGGAGTGGTTCGAATAAATCATACTTATCCGGCACCGGTGTCTTTCAACTAAGCGGTAATTCCCAGCTAACTCAGTTTCGGTTCTTTGGAACTATGCAATAAGTATTTGAGTCCTCATCGGGGTACTCGAATATGCACAACATTCCTCCTAAGTTAAAACAAGTCAACATTTGATAGTCGGTTATTTAACTATCAAACACATTCAAACAATAATCCAAAGATTTAATTTACCCATAGCAACCACTAAGCCTCAAAATAAGTTTTCATTTATTTAATTCTCTTTTGGAATGTTTATCAAAATATTCAAATACTCATCACACTGGAATAAGTATATTCACAAAACATTGTGAAAGATTTCTCATTTTAAAATCATATTAAAAGGTCAAACAGATGTTATTTAAATTAGAGATAAGGGTAACCCCAAACACTTTTCCTTCGGTGTTAAGCATGAAACAATTGTCCATACCACTATGATTAAGAAGGTCGGTTAAGGGAAATCCCACTTCCTATTCTTTTATAAATTTTCTTCAATAAACCCTTTTAATAAATCATTTCCAATTATGAAATCTCCTTTGCTTAAATTCTAAATCCAGTTATGAAATTCTTATATATATATATATATATATATATATATATTCAAAAACCATTTATAAAACTGTTTTATAAATATCCAAAGTCATTTATAGAACTTCTTTTATAGATCCCCAAAATCATTCTAAAACTTGTTTTATAAATCTCCAAAATCATTTATAAAATTCTTTTATAATTCTCTATTTATAATTCAGTTTTCTCAAAATATCATCTACAAGTATCATTTTTAAATCTCCTTTAAATAAATCCTTTATAAAATATTATTTACAAAATATCATTTGTAAATATCTTTATCAAAATAATTGGACAACTTACAAAGTCATTTAAAACACTTTTTCTCAAACTGATATAGAGTTAAAGTCAATTAAAAACCATAATTTTACAAATTTGAAAGAAGGCTTAGGGACCACAATAGTGCTAAATCAGGTTACTATTTTAATTAAATTTGGCTTCCAAGTCACATAACAGTTATTTATATATAAATAAAATTCATAACTAAATTAGGAAATAACATGTCAATATAAACAAACTGGCAGATACATGTCCATATAACATAGCAAGACGGTGATTTGTCATGCTAAATAGATGTCCACATAATCTATTAAGTTTTATATAGCAGAACGATGATTTTTTCTGCTAAAAGATGTCCAATAATTTACTTAATTAAGGTATGGCAGAACGAGAATTTATTTAGCTAACAAATGACAAAGTTTAGTATAACATATTCACATTTGTATGGTTACTTAATGGTGTCAGCAATAAAATCTCTTATGTTCAAAACTATTTGTTGTAAAGAAAGTTGCCTTTAAACAAATTGGTCCTTGGAAAACAAAGTAATTAAAAACTTAAACGTCTTTTTAAATAATTAAATACAAGTTAAATCCTTTTTCTAAAAAACATAATTAAATCAAATCTTAACTTAATCTAATTATTAATTAATAAATAATTAACCTTTAGTAAATAAATCATTTATAAATTAAAACCTTAATTAATTTATAATTTGAATAATTAAACACTTCTTAATAATTAATTAATAATCAACCCTATACTTAATTTTTAACAATTAAAAATAAATCATACACTTAATTAACAATTAATTAAAAATTAATCTTACTTAAGTAAAGATTAATTAAAATTAATCTCATTTTTAAAAGATAATTAATTAGTAATTAAACTCCCCTAAATGGTAATCAATAACTTTGATTAACACTTAATTATTAATTACCAACTTAATTAATTAATTATTAAATAAATAAATACTTAACTAACTATTCTAAAACTTATTATTAAGTTTAGAAAATATTTCAAAAGTTTACTTAAGTTTAAAAACTCTATTTAATAAAAAGTTGAATTTTTATCGAAACTGCATCCATGGCTACTATCGCTATGGATACCATAACTTAAATAGTTTTTCTTAGTTTTCTTTCTAAATCTTAACCTTTAGAAAACTTACTAACTTTTACAAACATAAAATAAGTGTTTTGAAAACTAAAACAAGGTTTGAACTTGAAAATGATTTTGGTCTAAAAACCAATAATCCTAGTTTTTACACAAAGGACTCCATGTCGCTTAAACTGGTAAAAAATGCTAACTTCCTTAGCATATATCCAACACATACACGAACAAGATCACATATTTACATGCCACAACCAAAAAATATAAGCGAGATCACATCTTTCCATCATTAAACAATATTTAGAATTCAAATTCAAGTCTAATTTAACAACATATACAAGTTTGCATATATAAACAAACAACATCACAGCTAAGCATATACATACACATACCAATCACATCAATTTTATTAAATAAGTATTATATTTTACAACTAAGGTAAACAATAATAAATACTGACAACTTTAGGTAAAAGAGAGAGCTTTACTCACTAAAGCTTAACCAAACTTCCTAAAACTTAAAATTGGACATATACCCTTGCGATTTTTTTAGAAAAATGAAACTTTTAAAGGCATTAAGGTGGAAAATGGTTCAGCTAGGTGAGGGTGGGCTTGACCAAGGTTGGTTAGGGTGGATGTAGGCTTGTTTAAGAAGGAGGAGGGTTTTAAAAGTAGAAAGGAAATATTTTTGTCGGTTTTAAGAATTCAAAAGAAGTAAAAGAGAGATTTTTTTTTTAAATTTTGAAAATGGTTGAAAGCCATTAAAAAGAAGTTTAAAGCTTAAGGAAGAAAATGTAAAAAATTTGAAAAGTAGAAACTAAAAATAAAGATGGATAAAATTTTTGAAATTTGTTTTTATGGAAAGGAACATGTGAAATTACCTTTTAGCCCTTAAGCTCCATACCCTCCACAATTTAATGCCACATCACTCATCCACCTCCACCCTCTCTCTTATGCATGTTACCCCAAGGGTTCACCCCTTTTATCTAAGGTGTAATGCATGGACTTGTACCATGGTGTCATAAAATGTGACTTAACGTCTTAATTTTATTTTTATAATTCAAAATAAAAGTCACATCTCCTTTCAATTAAGTGCACATATATTATAAAATTTTATTTATTTCAAATCCATGCTTATATAATTTGTAAATGTGAAAATGTGTTGATTAAAGTGTTCATAACATTTTATACAGCTTTTTGATGGTGAAAAATTGAAATTTTGGAAGAAACTTTTCGCTCATATTTTCTATTTTCTTTTGAACTATTTATTTTTGTAAACCAAATTCAAAAATGACTTTCCTATCATTAGTTATAAATTAAATGATGGCTATTTTAATTATTAAACCCATTAATTTAATATTTAAAATTAATTAAATATTCACAAATTAAAGCGATAAAATTTCGGATCAGATCGAACATTGGTCTAGATGAGAAAGTTAAAAAACCGATCTAAAATTAAATGTGATTTTGCTAGGTTTAGACCAAAGAGAACGAATTAGGGTTTTTGGGAGCAACGGTTCTTTTTCTCGGCTTGAAAAGGAATTCGAGTACGGCTGTTTTGTAATCGAACCAATTGGGATTTTGAAAAACATTAGTAAAATTTTGAAAAATATGAGCAAGGCTTAGTTTTCTCAATGATATAGATTGTTAAATTACAAATATACTCAACTACTGACTTAATTTCAATTATAATTTTGAACTATAATTAGGATATTCAAATTTGCAGTATTTAAGTATTTATTTCTACTAGTTTGTCCAACTAAGAGTTAAAAAATTCGAAACGGAAGTAAAATGGAATTTTCAAAATTTCCTTAAAAAACCGATATTTTTGAAACTTGAAATGACTGGAAAAAACTCAAAAACCGAAATTGTAACCCTTTCTTTCAACCCTCGGCCAATCCAAATGAAACTTTTATCCTTTTAAAATTGGACCTCCTCATTACAATATGCATATCCAAATATATCATCACCTTCACTTCTAATGGAAACCGATCCACCACCACAGTATCTTTTTCATTGGAATTTTGTTCTAGATATTCATGTACCTTCCTTTCTTCAACAATATATTGCAAGTTTCGTGGCTCAACCCAGTATCACTAAGCATAAGCCCGCCCTATTGGTAAATTTCATGTGTATCATTATACAAATCTTCTCTATGTACATTAACAACCTCACAACCCTCAGCCATATCATTTAAACTATCTTTTCTTCATTTATAATCCGAGTGTCCTCATTATAACATGCATATCCTTATTTTTTACCATTTGAGTAAGAAACAACATGCATATCATGTCACTTTGTTTACCCACAACTTTATTGTTCTCTTTCAGTTGTTGTCCCTACAAGCATCTTCCATATTTAATGTAAAGTTGTTGTTTATATTAATGTATGTTGTCAAAGTAGTTGTCCGTGTACCATTCCCATGCACTATTGTCAACAAAATAACATGTATCTATGTCCCTACAAGTTTTGTTACTATTCCATGTTATCATTATTTTGCCTGCATTACTCTGCTTATTTACTGACCATGCATGATGACCGGTATTTTTTTAATCAAACTTTCCAATGCCGTATGTTGCATCTGCAAATCATTGACGTTGTTATTAATACACATCACCTCATTTAACTCAGCAAGACATACCACCAAGTTATCATCATAATTTTTTGAACCCATTTGAGACAACTTAGCATTTTTTCTTTGATAGGAAGGTCGGTCAATTTATTAGCTTGAAATGAACTATGAACGGTTACAATAGTGTAATTTGTAACTTGGTCAATCTCATTTTACTTTCACAAATTTGATCCATCCAAGTCTGACACTATTTTAAGTTACTACATACAATTAAACTTAAATTCCAAGCAGTGTGAGTAACGATCACAAGATAAAAGGCTGGAACGAGCTAGGTGCGGTATACAAGAGGGTGATGTAGTGCAGGAAGAAGGCAATGAGTTGAAGTCATTGTCTTGTGGTTCATCTATGACAAGCAGTCCCATTTCTCAAGATCGCCTTAGGAACAAAAAACCCAACCTTATAGAAAAAAAAATAAGACCAGATTGATGGTGAGATAAAACAAAAAACAAATAGTAACCAGCTAAAGGCAATCACAAATCAAACTATAAAAGAAAATAACACACGTGATTTATAGTGGTTCCACTACCGTGGGGTAGTATATATCCACTTGGGGAGAGGAGATTTTATTACTTTCTAAGCAGAGAAAATATAACAAGATTAATAATGAAGAAGAAAAATAAGAAATGCAACTAAGAGAGATAATTCTACCCATGCTAATCTCTGCCTTTGTGTTAAGATTATTACTTGGGGTTGAAGTAATAGATTTATGGTCATAAATCAATGTCTCATTAATTCTCCTATTCATACAGGAAATGTTTATCCATTTGGTTTTCTATTTTTCCCCAATTTACATGCACTTGATAAATTTCCTTTTTTTAATCAACTAATTATGTAATTAATTGATTACCTCGATCTTCCAAAATAATTCTTCTTCTCAAGTAGGTAATTTATTACTCTCTTTAACACTATAAAAGAGGTAATATATATTTGAGTAATTATCTCAAATTTCTTTCAAATCTTCTATAATTTGAAATATTATATCAATGAAAATCAACAACATCTTCCAAATCTTCTACAATTAGAAATATTGTATCATCAAATCTTACAATCTCCACCTTGATACTATATTTCCTCGCAAGCCTGTCAACTCCACCTACATCCTCTTACTCCAAGTAGCTCTCGGATGAGACTGCATACACTTCCTTAATAAGCTTCCGCATAGCCATCGCCTATTGCACTTGGTCAACGAACTCCAGCAAGGCCACTGCCCGCTAAAAAAGTATTGGAAGTACCTTTTCCAAGTAGTACCTATCAATCTCCACAATGAAAACAAATGTCTCCAACTACCAACTCACTCTCCCTCGTGCCATCCTATGGCACCTAGCACTTCATCAAGAAAATCAAGATCGGGCAATACTCGAACTTTGCAATGTGTAACAACTTGGTAAATATATCCACTGCATTATCCTTTATGTGAACCTTCTGAAGATATACAAGCTTCTCTTCATCCATAGAGACAAGAAAGGACTCTCTCACCTCAATATGCTTCGTCCTTGAGCTGAAAGTCAGATTTTAGCTAAGTGAATTCCACTTTGGCTGTCACAATTCTCATTTATACCTTCATACATGAAGCCCAAGTCACACAATAAACATTTCATGTAAAGCGCCTCCTTAGCCTCTTCAACCGCAGCTACAAGCTCTGCCTTTGTAGTAGACAAAGCCACAATCGTCTGCAAGCTCGCTCTCCAATTAATCGTTGTCCCACCAATGGTGAACACCTAACCTGAGATTGACTTCCTTCGATCTATATCGCCGACATAGTCAGAATCACAAAACCTAACTAAGCTGTAATCTCTATCTCTACCACCAAAGACAAGACTATGGTCTGGAGTCCCACTAAGATATCTGAAAGTATAGTTCACTGCCTCCCTATGCGTCGAAAGGATTTGACCTGAATCCATTCACCAATCCAACTGCTTTGTAACGTTAGGCCTAGTGCAAACCATGCCATGCATCATACTATCAGCTGCACTTGCATAAGCAACCTTCTCCACATAAGCCTTGCCCTTTTTCGAGATCAGAGAGCCTCTACTAGAAAGTTGTATGTGCAAAGGCATAGGTGTGCTAATTGCCTTTGCTCCTTCCATGCTAAACCAAGCAAGCACTTTCAGAATATATCCCTTGCGAGTGAGCCTAAAAGTCCAAGCTTCTTATCCCTTTGGATTTCCATACCCAAAATCTTCCTTGCTTCTCTAAGATCTTTCATCTTGAATTCCGCCTTAAGCTTCAACTTCAAACTTTCAATTTCAGATTTATCCTTGAAATCAATCAACATATCATCCATGTACAAGAGTAAATACACCCAATAACCATTCTTCAAACGCTTGAAGTACACACAAACATCTTTGATGTTACAATCAAAACCAAGTGAAAGCACAAAAGAATCAAACCTCTTGTATCACTGTCTATGTGACCGCTTAAGTCCATACAATGACTTCTTTAGCTTGCAAACCCAATTCTCTTTTCCATTTATGACATATCTGTCTGGATGTTCATGTAAATGGTCTCATCCAAGTTTCCATATAAGAAAGCGGTCTTTACATCAAGTTGCCCCAAATCTAAGTCATAAGCAGCAACTACAGCAAGCAAAATATTGATGGAGGTGTGTCTCACTACTAAAGAAATAATCTCATCATACTCCAATCCCTTCCATTATGAAAACCATTTAGCAATAAGCCTAGCCTTGTATCTTCCATTATCCTTCACCTTGAACACCCACTTGTAACCTATGGCTAGACTTCCTTGAGGAGGAGGTACCAATCCCAAGTATTGTTCATCTTCAACAACTCTAGCTCTTTATTGCATAGCGCACATCCACTTCGAACTGTCACATGACTTCAAAGCTTCATCAAAGTCAAGCGGCTCCTTATGCACCACACGTAGGGCATAATCAAACTGATCACTAATGCTAAGGTTTGCACACTGCCAATCACCATACTTCTTAGGCTGCCTAATAGTCATACGACAGGACCGAGTAGGTACAACTTTGCCTAAACTCCTTTTAGCTCTACCTTACACTAAACTTCCTTTAGTCTCATGCACATCACCAACACTACTAGAAGGAAACGATGGACTACTCTGTGATTCCACATCAACAGCATCTATCTCACTCTCATAGCATCAACAACTCTACTACTAGGCTATAAAATAGGAACCTCTTCCATATCCTTAGGTCTATTAGAAACATCTAATTGGTAGGTAAGTCTTTCTTAGGATGGGACATTACTGACTCATCAAAAGTAACATATCTATAGACTGAAAAATCTTCCTATCAATAGCATGCCAAATATGATACCGTTTGATACCATCTAGTGTGCCTCAAGAGGATTCCCTTATATGCTCTAACCTCTAACTTATCATCACCTATATTATGAACATACATAGAGCAACCAAAAATACGAAAATAACCAAGTTACATGGTTTACCTCTCCACTTCTCTTCTGAAATCTTCCCATAATGGCTAAGCACGGAATCCGATTAATAATATGTGCCGTAGTCGATAATACCTCAGCCCAATAGCCTCTAGATAAGCCTGCCGTCAATCTCAAGCAACGAGCCTTCTCAAGTAAAGCCTTATTCATCCTCTCAGCAACCCCATTAGATTATGGATCACCTGGTGTAGTGAAATGTCTTTCAATGCCGTGCTATCTACAAAAGTCAAGGAACTCCCCAGAAACTCACCGTCGTTACCAGATCTAAGCACCTTCAAATTTGAACAAGATTGGTTCTCAACAAGCACCTTCCAAGCTTTAAACTACTCAAAGCTCTCTGATTTAGCCTTCGTCACATACACCCAGACTTTCTGAGAAAAATCATTAATAAAAGAGATAAAATACTTCACTCCTCTAATGGAAGCAGTAGCAACTGGTCCCCAAACATCTGTATGGACATAATCAAGTACCCTCTTTGATTATGGAGTCCAACTCCAAAGGATACCTTAGTCTGCTTATCTAACACACACTCCTGGCAGAACCAACTTGCCGAAGTCACCTTTGACCATTTTCCGTCCACGAAGCAACTCTAAGCCCTTCTTAGAAATATGAACCAATCTGAGATGCCAAAATCTAGTGGTAACCAAAGCATGAGAACTATAAACTCTAACACATGACTCTCTAAGAAATGTGGCCCCATTAAGCAAATACAGATTCCGAAACACATCTCCCTTCATAAGAACAAGAGCACCAATCAAAACTTTCAAACCAACCTTTTCTAAAGTGACCTTGCACCCTATGGATGCCAACCGCCCCAAAGAAATCAAGGACTTCCAAAGACCTGGAACATATCGGACACCTATCAAAGTGCGTATCACTTCGTGAAACATCCTAATCCACACTATACCTTCTCCCATGGCTCTAAAACTAGCATCATTACCCATAAGGATTGCACTTCCCACTCCATTGACTAAATATCTGAAGTAATCCCTATTAGGCATCGTATGAAAAGACGACCCCACCTAATGGTTTAATACATCTGATATCTGATATCGCTGCAAATAACACATCATTGGACACATCTTTCTCCACCACAAATGATGAAGAACCATCTTCTTCCTTCTTCTTCTTCCAATCTGGATAGTCTCTTTTCCAATAGCTTGGTTTCTTACAATGGTGACACTTTCCATCCTTAGATTTTCCTCTATAATTGGGCATTCTAGATTTAGAATGCCCCATAAAATTCCAATTTTTCCTCTCCTCTCTCCCTCTCTCAACAAATAGGCATTGACTACTACTTCCTCCTGTACCTTCACACATCTCCTTCATCTGATCCCTCAAGTCCTTAGATAGAAGACCCGACTTCACATCTTTCAATGGTCAAAGTATCTCTTACAAAGATAAGGATGTTAGCAAAACTTATGTAATGCTCTGGAAGGGAACACAAGAGCATCATAGCCATATGCTATTCATTTACCTTCAAATCCACAGTCTTCATCTTCATCACTAGATCGTCGAAGACACCTAGATGCTCTATGATAGAAGTACCATCTCTTATCCTCGTGGTGAAAAATGCCTTTAACAAAATTAGACGATTAGTCAAAGATTTCTTCAGATAGAGATTTTCCAGCTTAGTCCAAATGCTTTAGCAGTAGTTTCACTGCTAAGCTCAGAAATAACATTTTCTTCCATAGCTAATTGCAAAATAGTAAATGCCCATTTTTTCATCTTCTTCCTTTTCGCAGCTAAAATTTCAGTCGTCGACTCCTCGTGATCAAACATCACATGATGAACTTCATTTCTCATCAGAACAGCTTTCATCCTCCATTGCAATTCTCAAAATCCTCATCACCGTTCCACTTCACTATTGCTAAATTAGATTCTGATGCACTATAGGTCCCTCTAACATAGGTTCTTGGTACAACTACTGGAGCTCCTCATCTTTTGCTATAATGCCAAATACCCTTTCTCAACCAACCTTGTTGCTCTGATACCTGACTATTGGGGAAAATATCTTTCAAGACCACCTAAGAAACAAAAAACCCAACCTTGCGGAAAAACAAATATGACCGGATTGCTGGTGAGGAAAAGCAGACAACAGATAGTCACCAGCTAAAAGCAATCAGAGATCAAGCAATAAAAGAAAAAACACACATTATTTATTGTGGTTCCACTAGCACGAGGTAGTGTACATCCATTTGAAAAGAGGAGATTTTGTTACTTTCCAAGAGGAATTTTTTTTACAAGATTGATAATGGAGAAGAAGAAAAAGAAATACAACTGAGAGAGATAATTCTACTGATATTAATCTTTGTCTTTATATAGAGATTGTTATTTGGGTTGAAGTAATTGATTTATGGTCATAAACCAATGCCTCATTAATTCTCCTATTAATATAGGAAATATTTATCCATTTGATTTTCTAGTTTCCCTTAATTTATATACGCCTATAAGATTTCTTCTTTAATTAGCTAATTAATTGATTGCCTCAATCTCCCAAAATAATTTTTCTTCTCACATAGATAATTTATTACTCTCTTTAACACTATAAAAGTGGCAATATTTATTTGAATAATTATCTTGAATATCTTTCAAATCTTCTAAAATTGGAAATATTGTATTACTGAAATCAACAATATCTTTCAAATCTTCCGCAATCGAAAATATTGTATCATTGAAATCAACAATATCTTCCAAATCTTTTGCAATTGAAAAATATTGTATCATCAAACCTTACAATTAATACACAACACCTCATTCAAATTAACAAGCCATACCACCAAGTTTCATCATCGTTTTTTGATCCTATATGTGACAACTTAGCATTTTTTTCTTTGATAGGAAGGTCGGTCAATTTGTTAGCTTGAAATGAACTATGAACAATTACAATAGTTGTAAGTTGCAACTTGGTCAATCTCCTTTTACTTTCACAGATTCGATCTATCTAATTTTGACGCTATTTTAAGTTACTACATACAAGTAAACTTAAATCCCTAGCAGAGTAAGCAACGATCACAAGATAAAAGGCTGAATGAGCTAGGTGTGGTAGACAAGAAGATGATCCAGTGCAGGAAGAAGACAATGAGTTAAAGTCATTGTCTTGTGCTTCTTCAATGACAAGCAATCCCATTTCTCGCTAGTCATCTTTTTCGAAGGTTGCTCTGTTTCTATCTTTACATTGTATAGTTGAAGAATGGTATGTTATAAGTCTATAATTTTGATTTAGGATTAAAAACCTCACATTGATTTGATTATGTCTATTTTTAATTTAATCCATTTTCAGGATATATGTTTTGTAACTATGTCAAGATTTTGTAGATGGTGTGAATGAATTTTTGCCAATTTGAAATATAAATCTTTTTTGTTATGTTTAGTAAATATGAATGAATGTGGTTGTTATTGGTACAATATTTTGGTTTTAATTGCAAATTATTTATAAGTGTAATGTAGCAGTATTTTTTTCTTCTTTGAAATTTCAAACAACTAACAAAAAAAGTTGTAAAAGACCATATTGCAATGGGCAAAAATAGTTGTAAATGATCATATTACAATGTGCTAAATAGTTGTAAAAGAATATGTTGCAACGGGCAAAACAGTTGTAAAAGACCTTATTGGAACGGGCAAAAACAATTGCAAAATGAACCAACTCTATTACAATTTTGCATATTAAGCTAACGGTTTCCGGTGGCGATAGATCTATTACAACTGAAATTGCTAGTTGTTAAATGGGTATTTTGTTGTAGTGCACACAGCTAAGTCGACTCGGGTGCCTAGTGTTCAATATGTGCATATGTTTTTTTTGAAAGTAATATCTACAACAAAAGAGGCATATTACAACGGTGGAACACAGTTGTAAAAGATATATTACAACGGTGGAACAACAGTCGTATTTTAAGAAGTTGTAAAAGACTATCAATTTTTTACAACTGTGTTCTTTAGTTGCATATAACCGTTGTGATATTGTATATTACAACTGTTTCTCACCCTTGCAAATAACCATTTTACAATTGTTGGTAACTCTTGTAGATATGTAACATTTCGTGCTATAGCACGCATGACAACTACGTGGCCACCGTTGTAGTTATTCCTACTACAACTGTTACACGCAGTTGCAGTTTAGTATGTTCTGCGACCTCCTCCACAGTTGTAATATACTTTAACTACAACCACATCAATTGCAATTTAAACCCAAAAATATAATTGCATGCACCATTTAATAATTTACCAAAACTATAAATATACATAACTGAATCAAATTCATTCATAAATATTAATATTTATATAATTCTAACAAAACACAATACATACTAAATAAAACAATCTAAAGTATTCGTTCACATCACCAACTAAAACAGTACCAAAACAACATTCTCACATAACCATTCCAAAATAGGATACAATACAAAATACATAAGAAAGATAAAGTTTTGTATCGCAAAACACATACCCTAAGGAAATACACTAGTCGAAGGCAACGAAGTCTTTATGCTAAGCCACGGTCGATCCAACTGCTTCTCCAATAGTACACATCTCGGAACTCGACCTCCACAAGAAAGCTACGAGTGCTAGCTTTTATCAGCCAATTATCCCCGAAGGCAAACAAACATATGTGAAAATAGGCAACTGGAAGTTTGTATAACAATGTAGAAATCATATTATAACCATTAAATTCGTAGTTAGAAATTCTATATCACTAAAGCCAAAACAACTACAAAAACATAATATCTCTTTAAGATATTACAAAAATGCACTGTCCTAGACATATAATATATGTCATGTCATATTGATTGACTAGTGAGTTCAAATTATTTAAATGGTGCTGCAGCCCATTGTATCTTTTTAAGGTTAACAATAGAAAAGGCTACAACAATGTTATATTTGAAAGAAACATTGCAGATGCCCTAAGAATAATATATAAGAACTTAAGGTGGTCATGATATAAATAACAGTATAGTACCAATTATGCAACATAATTCTACTTCAGTATAATCACATCAAAAGATATAAACAGCAGAACATATTATACAAAACATTGATCAAATCATCATCACAAAAATCACCAAAACTGGCAAACCATGGGAATAGAATACTGACCCGACTCGGTAAACTTTCCAATGCAAGTTCGAAGAGAATAAAGGCGCCCACGACTGACGTTGGTGGCGTGTCGAACTATGGAGGCAGAGAAGTAGTAGACCTTTTGCTTGTGCAGTCGGAAGATGTAATAACAGTGAATTTATGAAGGAATGGATACATTAGATCGTAGAAAAACAGTTGTCAAGATTTTTTTGTTAGTAAAACAATTGCAGGCATTCGAAGATTAGAGTCATCAACAAAAAATTCAAACTTATATTGCAAAGTGTAACAAACTTTACTTACTGAATTGCTTTTTCTTTGTTGCCCATTTCCGCTCTCCTTTACATCACATATCTTGCCCTCTTGTACGTCTCCTAAAATAAAGAACAAACCTTGAGCTTCCATATTATATAATAAATAGCAACAAGTAACATATGTAACAGTTCCGACTCATTTTATGTGAAATGGTACGTAATAAATTCAATATCCATGCTTCACAACCACAAACCTTGAGCTTTTTTTTCTTTTTTCCTTGTGTTGTGTATTTTGAGAAAGTAATCAGTGCTTGAAATATCAAACCTGAAATGCAAGAAAAATAAAAATTTATACATAAACTGAATAGTGCTAAAATATCATCTTTACTAAGCTTCCAAAACTGTATTCCCTAGATTAAAAATCAAAAATGGTACAGAGTGTCGGAAATATTACTTGTGTCATATCTGATATGGTTGTGTGTATATAGTATCACGTTGTCGTTACCTGCTTGAACTTCAGGTGTCTCTGCTGCTATTGCGTCAACAATCGTTGCAACCTGTTGGTAATTCAAGACAACAACATCGTAAATAGTTTGCCTTACACAATTAGGTGTTTGAACCCATGCATATGCCGTAAGATCGATGAATGATGACGTAGATAGAACTTTATAGCCAGTTTAATTGCTTACGTAGTGGAATGTAATTACTAGAGTTCATTATATATAAATACCTACAACATCCAAGCTGCTGATTCCATTGCTTTGAAGAAGGGAGTTAAGATTAGTGTCCATAAATGCGCTAAAATGCATTTTCAATACCTTATAGTCCTCTTTTGTTGTATGAGCCCATCTACTAATTCTGCACCTTTGGAACCTGCCACGGCAGGCCCATTATCATTGGCATACAAATGTCGTCTGAATAGTTTGACGTCTCTGCCCTTGGATCGTGTTCATGAACAACCTAAACCGTATGTTTACCATATCAATGAGATGATTATCAATCAAAAAAGTAACATTTAATGAATTTGTGACATATTAAAAATAAAAGTGATTAATGAAGTGGCAGTAAATTGTAAACCAACTTATGAGATGACCATGCTATCTTGTAACAGAGACAACTCGAATGACATTAGGGAGGATAGAGTGGGTGTTACACAACTGAAACAGACTTGTTGGTACAATGAAATCATTCTGAAGAAATGTGTGTTGACGTGGTTGCTTTATTTGTTCAAGAATTTAGAAATAGCCAGAATGACTGGAAAGTTGCAATGCAAAGTTAGATAAGCAACCTGCATGTCCATGACAATTATTACGAAAAAATAGATTATTAAGCAACATTTCACCAAGCACCAAATGGGCATCAACAATCCCAAATCAAAACATTGCAAATATCTGTATGCATTGCATAAAACAAACATGGAGGTTTTATACAATTTAGAACCAAGACTCTATGGAGGTTTTATACAATAAGCGTAAAAGGAAGGAGATTAAGTTCAACTTACAGTGTTATTCAGTCATCTCCACCACAGGTCGGTCCTTCATTTTCAATGCCTTCATCTTCGGGTATGATATCATACCTCTAAAGGGGTTAGCCCAAGGCCCTTGTTTTGCCTACATGGTCTACTGGCCTTCCGAAAATGGAAGTGAGTACTTCGCGCTGATATCTTAGCTGATTTTGACGATGCACTAGAGTTTGCGTGCTCTTTGTCTCTCTTGGTGGTGATGCAACATGTGAAAAACTATGGGATTTCAAAACCCTAGATTGAATTGGGAGACGAATGACCTGGGATATGGAGAATGGGGAAAGCGGTGAGAAAAATTTTAATTAATGAAAAAGCGGGTATGGTGAAATATATTGGTGAGCCCGCCAAAAACTTCAGCTACCGCGTTTAAGTTTCAAATTTTAAAGCATTGTTACTTTTGTTTGATAAAAGCTAATGAACGTAACTAGAGTTCAAATATTATATTTTAATGTTTTTTGGTACTATACATAACGTTATTTCTTGTAATGATTACTTAACCACCCTCGTCAATTAAATCAATTATATGTCATGTCTGTTAAGTCAATTAAATATTCGCTCCGACGTTGTTTAAAATTTCTATTTTTTTATTTATGAATTTATGGAAGAAAAAAATTAAATGTAAAAAATTTCAAAATTTAAATTTTTTGAAATATTAAATATAATTATCAACTATAACAATTAAATATTAAATACCAGTAATAAATTCTACTTCTTAATTATTAAAAATTACTTATTAATCATTAGTTATTAAAAATAATTATTGAATATTAAATATTATATATTAATCGTGACTATTAATTATTACTTCTTAATTATTAATAGAAATATTAATTGTTAATTATTAATAATCGATATTAATTATTAAATATTAATTATCAATTATCAATTATTTAACATTAGTTATTAATTATATTTTTATTCATTATTCTTCTTAATTACAAGAAAAAAAGGAGTTGTTAAAATAGACATCTATTACAACTAGCAAAAAGAAAGAGTTGTTAAAATAGACATCTATTACAACTGGCAATAAAAAAATGTTGTAATATGCATATATTACAATTGACAAAATAAAAGAGTTGTTGAAAATGAGTTTATTACAACTTTCTAAAAAAAAGAGTTGTAAAAATCCTTTACTACAACTAGCATTTTGTGACAGTTGTAATAAGATCATTTTGTTGTAGTGATATGCAGATGTTTAACCACTACAAAATTGCATATCATATTTCTATAGAGTATGTACATATACAAGTCTGCATCCTCAAAGCTAGAATGTATCACTTAGTAAACAAAAATTATAGCAACGGTATGCCTCTAGTATGTGGCTTCAAAATCCAAAATTTCTAAATTCTTAAATCGCACATACATGATACATGGCCTGATGTGAGAGAATATCTATCCAAACGCAATCAAATATAAAAAAATAAATCGTTGATATTAAATATATGATTTGAACAATTCACAAAAATATTAAATATGATTTAGTGTATAGTAAAACCTTTATCTTCAATCCCTTAGGGTGACCGATTGATAAGACATAAACTAATCATATACGAGGTCGTTCTAGTCCTAGTTCGCACACATTCCTTCATAATAAAATTTAACCCCCATCAACTATTGCAGTGTTTGTCAGCGGATTCAGCCGAGAAACCCCCAATGTTTAGGTGAGTTTTAAAAAATTCTTCACTAACGGTGACATGAAAGGTCTTGTGCAACTTTAATGATAGGATCTTTTTTAAGTCAATTGTTTATTCCACAATTTTGAAGCTTTACGGTTTTGATAATGAAATAACCTTGCACGTGCATGTTAACAAATGAATAGCGGAGCATGTAACAATCAGCGTATGAGAAGAAGAAGTGCAAACTCAAGAAATAAATATTTCGAAGTAACCCACTCTAAACAAAATTTTCAAAGTAATAAGCATGTTTGAATAGTTTAACTAAGAGCAATGTGGTTTTAATGATTAAGGTTGGTTTTAATGATTAAGTTTGGTTTTAACAGGCCCGACCCATGACATAGGCAAGCGATACATTTGCCTAGGGTAACACTTCACGGAGGGGCAACAAATCAGAAAAAAAATCGATTCTCCTATTCTCCACTGCAAAAGGCGAATCTGCAATTCACACCGAATTCCGTTCAACTGACAAATCAGCTTCGCCTTGGGCCCTCAATCCTCAAGTCCGTCATCGCTGCCTCGTCCTGGTGTCCATCGCTGCGCTGGCTCGTCGTCAATTGTGTCAGGCCGATTTGTCTCCTGCCCTAATTCTCAAATCCTAATTTCTAAATTATGTGAGTATTTTTATCAATTATCGGTTTGACAGTTTATGGGGTATTGATTGTTTGTTGATTGATACCGATTTTGGTGCCCTAATCCCTAAATTAATTTTTTTATTTGTCGTTTCACTAATTTGTGTATAATTGCATAAGAATTGGCTGTTAAATGTTAACAAAACTTTATTCGGGTACAATCTAAATTTCCACAAAATATTTTTTTCGGGTACGATCAAAATTTTCAAAAAATGTTTTTTTCGGGTACGATCCAAATTACAAAAATAGAGGCTCAAATTTTTTTTTTCTCATTCATATTAGCTACATAATAATTTAATTTGTGCTATTTGATGTGAATTACTAATTATCTAGTTAACAATTGATAGTTTAAAAAAAATTATTTCAAAATAAGTGATGAAACTTTTATTCAAAACATTTGATTATTGTGTTATGCAATTAAAATGTAAATAATACACAATTGAAATTTGCTATATCAATATTGTGTTATATCACAATTTGAGATAGGAATCGAAGACAAAATTCTGGATATCAAAATAGAAAAAAAAACAATGGAGAGATGAAGAAACAAAGTCATTAGTTGGCTCAATATCAAATTTATTTCAAGTAAGAAATAAAAAAATTCAGACTTCAAGTCAAATTGAAGAAACCAATTGGGAGGAGGATGAGAATATAAATATTGATATTGACAATGATGAAGAGCCTATAAATGAAAATGTGGATGTAGAAATTGATAATCAACATATTGTAGAAGTTATGGAGGATGAACATAACGTAGATGTTGGCAATTCTTTTGATGAAGACAGTAATGATGCAACCACAATTGATCTTGAAAAAGACGTTGATGTTAATTATGATCCGGGGTTATGGGGAGTAATTAGTGATACCAAAAGAATTATGCTAATTCAACATGGTCCGATTAAGATTCTACAAGAAAATGATGCATTTCCAAGAAGCAAGATTGATGGAAGACATTTTTCTTCTAAACATTACATTGGCGGCTATCCACGTAGAGAAGAGCATGAAAGAAAATGGCTTGTATATTCAAATGAATGTGATAAAGTTTATTGTTTTTTTGTAAACTTTTCAAGCATACACAAAAGGTATCTCAATTGGCCGGTGAAGGATGCAATGATTGGCATAATTTATCTAAAAAGCTAAGAGAGCATGAAAGTAATCCATCGCACAATGCAAATCTTATAAAATGGATTGATTTGCATAAGGGACTTCAACAAAAGAAAACAATTGATAAAGCAATGGAAGCTCAAATTGACCAAGAAAGACAACATTGGAAAAAAGTACTTGTGCGTATAATTGGCGTTGTCAAAACATTTTCTAGAAATAACTTGCCATTTCGTGGATCAAATGAGAAGATTTATGAGAAAAATAATGGGCTTTTTTGTCAACTTATAGAATTTGTGGCCGAATTTGATCCAATTATGGAAGACCATCTTAGACGTGTGGTAAACAACGAAATTAATCATCATTACCTTAGCCATAAAATTCAAAATGAATTGATAAGTTTGTTGGCCAACAAGATCAAAATAACAATGCTTGCAAAAATAAGGAAAGCAAAATATTTCTCAATCATCCTTGATTGCACTCCGGATTTAAGTCATAAGGAGCAAATGTCCATTATTATAAGATGTGTGAATGTTGAAGATGTAGTGATATCAATGTGGAAGAATACTTTCTTGGATTCATAACCGTCGACGATACATCCGGACTTGGTCTTTTTAAAGAACTTGAAAATGTTTTGGATAATCTTAAACTTGATATTAATGATGTGAGAGGACAAGGGTATGATAATGGTTCGAATATGAAAGGTAAATTATTAAATTTAACATAATACTCTTAAACTTGATTTTAAACTATTGACTATTATGTTAACTAATTTTATTGAATTTGTAATAGGTAAACATCAAGGGGTGCAAAAAAGACTACTTGATGTAAATCCTAGAGCTTTCGGCATTACATGTGGATGTCATAGTCTAAATCTTACATTATGTGATATGGCGAAATCGTGTATGAAAGCCAGAAACTTTTTTGCGTATGTGCAAAAGATTTATACTTTATTTTCTGGCTCAACTCATCGGTGGGAAATACTCCGAAGTCATGTGAAAGGTTTGACTTCAAAACCATTATCTGCAACCCGTTGGGAAAGTCATATTGAAAGTGTTAAAGCAATAAGATTTCAATCATCGGAACTAAGAGATGCTTTGATTGATATTGCAAATAACTCTAAAGAGGACGTTGTGATGATGGAGGCAAAAGGATTGTGCCAAAATGCTTTGGAAAATTTTGAGTTTCTAATTAGCTTGTGTATTTGGTATAAGATATTAGACAATATTAATCGAGTAAGTAAAATACTTCAACGAGAGGAAATGCATATTGAAGATGCAATCTCCAAAATTAAAGAGCTGGTAACTTTTTTAGAAAAACTTAGAGAAGATGGATTTGAACCCATGATGGAGGAGGCTAAAGAAATTGCAAATGATGTTGGCATTGATCCTAAATTTTTTGAAAAGAGAATTGTGCGTAGAAAAAAGCAATTTGATGAAGACATCGTAGAGCATTGTAATAGACAATCTCCAGAGGAAATTTTTAGAGTTACTTATTTTCTACATATAATGGATCAAGCTTTAACTTCACTTAGAGATCGGTTTGAGCAATTTAAACATTATGAAGGAATTTTTGGCTTTTTGCTAAATTTGAGATTCAAAATGTTGATGATGATAAGTTGAAGGACAATTGCATGAATTTGGAAGATTTTTTGACGCATAAGGAAGAGAAAGATATTTGTGGTAATGAGTTGTTTTATGAGCTTCAACAATTAAAAGGAATTCTACCATAAGAAATTACTACATCAATTGGTATTCTTAATTTCTTGAGGTTTTATTGAGATGCAAGTGGATTTCTCAATGTTTGGATTGCTTATCGAATCCTATTGACTATTCCAGTTACGGTTGCTTCGGCGGAAAGAAGTTTTTCAAAATTGAAATTAATTAAAACATATCTACGAACTACCATGTCACAAGAGAGATTAAGTGGATTAGCTATGATTTCAATTGAAAATGAGTACTTGGATATGCTTAACTATGAAGAGATAATAGATGAGTTTGCCTTAAAAAATGCAAGAAGAAGTTGCTTCCGTTAATGTCTATTTATGTATTTTCATATCAAGTTGACATTTAGTTTTTTTTTATGTGATCTAAATGATTTGTCTAGTATTTTGTAATCAATATTAACTTTCTATTATAGAATTTACATTTTGTTTCATACATTTAAGTGTATTGTTGTTTATTAAATTTTGGGGCAACAAAAACATATTTTTTTTTATTGGCCTAGGGCATTGAATGTGTTTGGGCCGGTCCTGGGTTTTAAGGGCATGTGCCTAATATCAACTATTTTGTATTCCCATCGACTCATGCCAAACCATACCTACGTATATTCAAATATTTTAGCAAGATCAAGCGGCATGAGCCTTGCACATGCAATGTAAAATAATTTGTATGTGAAGCACGCATGTCATACGTACAACACAAAATAATTAATAAAAATGAGAGACGTTCCATGCATAAAAGGCAAAATAAATAGTACAAATAGTCAACTTTTGGTTGGTTTTTATGGTTGAATATAGGAATATAATTAAGAACTCGACGCCCATTTTGTCGATGTGGATTTGGTTTTTATGGTTGAATATAGGAAAAATCTTTTAGATATTTCTTGTTCTTGCAGCTCTTTGAATTGAAATAGTCAACTTGTAAATTTGGGCTTTCGGTTGGATTATGATTTTTGATTTTGCTCAACGATGTTGTATACTTGGTTAACTTGGTTTATGGCTTGATTTTTTATTTCGGCTTGACTTTGAATTGATCCAACTTGTGAAGAAAAAGAAAAAAAAAATAGCAGTTACGAACTTTTTGGACATGCATCTAAAAACTTGTTGAATTATGTTTTGCACTATGCACCCTTATTAACATATGAAATCTTGACTTAATACTAAATTGATTTTATACATTGCCTTGCTGCAGTTCGGGTTTGTGTTTTGATGCTGAATACATATGCTTAGTTATCTTTTCCATGTTGTACTCTGACCTTATTTTATTTTGCACTTTATTTGATGTACACTTGAATTTGGCTTTGCCCGAAAGTGTTGGTATGTGCATGAACATGCAGTGTGCTTGTAGGTTGTGCAATGGTCTTGTGCGTTTCTAGCCTTGATTGTGTGCGTGTGCCTTAAGTTCTTGAACTTGTGTGCCTGCCCTTCGTGCTTGCTTGTGAGCTTGCTTTATGTTGCTTTGTCTGCTTTGGTATTTTTGAACCTGACCTTAATGTTGGCTTGGATTGTTGCATGATGTTGCACTTTGTTGTGCACGGTGCATCCATGCTTGTCCTTGCTGATTTGTGATGTTGTTGCATTTTTCTTGTGTGCTTGCCATGTCCTTGCTCTGTCGGATCTTGATGTGAGATTATGAGCTTGTTCTATGTACACTTACACTTGCTCTTGCATTTTAGGTCTGAACTTGTTTTTTTACTCGTTTCTTGGGTACTTGCCCTTGCTTGTGTGTTGTGGCGTGTAATTGGCTTTGTTTCGTGCATGTTCTGTGTGCTGGTTCCTACAGGCTTGTTCTGGTATTTTTGTTGCTTGCATGCTTTTAAAACCAAACTTGTGTTTTGTTTATACAATTGCACTATAAATTTGAACTTATATGTAGTGGAGAGATGCTTTCACCTTGTCGAGCCCTAATTTGTGAATTTTTTGTTGGTTTGGTTTGTGTGTGTGCCTTGTGCATGCCCTGCCTGGTTTGATTTTCTGAAATTGACGTGCTTTTCTTCTTGCCCCTACAGGTTTATGGTTTGTGTCACTTTTTGCCTTTGTAGCCTTGTTTATTTGAGATTGCTCCACCTTAAGACATGTACGATGATACATTGTACGTGTGTTAAGTTGCATGTGCACATAGTAGATTGATTTTGAGTTTCTACCCTACATAAACATGTCGTACCAGTCCTTACATCTATTGTATTGGTTCTTGTTCATTATTTTTGGTGCATGCTTAAAATATGAAAACAAAACCAATATGTTAAAGCAATGTCGAGTTTAAATATATTTTTGTTTTTTGCAGTTTCAATTTGTTCTTTTTCACTTTTTGCTGCTTCGTTGTTTCTCAGGTAAAACAGATTTCTGTCTGGACAAAGGTTGAAGCAAAAGAATAAAAATTGTAATCGAGTGGGTGAGGATGAATGTGGAGTGCTTATTGTATTGAAAGTGTTGTGAGTGATAGAGTGCAAATTGATGTATATGAAGGAGTAACAAAATAGTATATATAAAACACAGTATTAAAAATATTGTGGAAGTTCCTATTGTATTTATTGTAATATTAAAAAATGTATTGAAATAAAATATTTATTTGTTCATTTCTTTTTTGATATTGTAATACTACTAAAATAAACACATTGATGCATATGTATTTATTACCATCAAACAAAGTCGTAGACTACTATATTCTACAATAGTTAAAAATGGTTTAACAATATTGAATTCTACTTTTAAAAATGTAAAACTACAAATATTTTATGATCCATTTCTTCCAAAAGTATATTTTAAGTATATAAAAAATACGAGTGTTCTCCTCAAGTTGAAGATCACTCTCCCATCAGAAAAAAGTAAATAAACAAAAAACAGAACGTCATAAAGAAAATTATTTCTCAAAGCCAATTTTATTTATGATTTGATAAAAAAAAAATTTCAAATATTTGAAAATACCATTTACTCACAAGCTAAGTAGAAATTGCACAAAAGTTCGATGTAAATTTGAAATAATTATTGATAGTGAGAATAGAAAACACATTACAAAAGATAGCATACTGAGGTAAAAATTAAGCATCCAAAAAATTATGATGGTTTGTGATTTGAATGTATGTCGTTAATATTATGTCATTAATATTAATGTTACTTGTGCGAATCGAAATTATGACATGTGTAAATAAGAGCATTTTTGGATTTTTGAAGTAGGACAAACATATTATTGTTTCTGATTATTCTGAACTTCATTAAACTAAAAGCATCAACAATCTCAACCAACCATAACAAAGGATCAAGAAATTAAATGCCAAGGAATGGTATTTTTAGAAAATAGAAATAATTTTAAATGGTAACCCGCTACTTGTATCATATTTTTTTAGGTTTTACCCAACAAACATTTTGGATTTTCTAACATTTCTCTTTTCTGGCGATCAACTCATCTTTCATTTGTCCTCCAACGCCTGGAATGCTCTAAAAGGAGGAGGATAGGATGATGAGAGTACGATATGTGCATGGTACAAATCTTTTGAATAAACAATACATGAAATGAGTATGAATGATCGTTTTGAGCCTGTGCAGTTAAAGCGCTCGGCAGATTCAAATCGACGGAGGTGCAAAAAGTCATAGCGGGGATACAGCGAGAATATAGCGGGATATATCGGATAGCTCTAAAATAGCATATAAAACTCTTAGTTAATGTTTTTACAAATATATAAATGGTAATTAAATGAAAAATTATCTTTCGATTGAATTATAATTAATACATAAATGATTTTAGACAAAAACATGTGCGAATATACTTTAAGTAAATGTAAAACCGTTATATAACATAACTGAATTTAGTAGAATATTAGAGTATTTTCATTTCTGAAAATATATTAAAAATTAGATCAAATAAATTAGTTTCATAATTTTTTTAATGTATAAATGCAATTTTTTAATTCATTTTATTAAAGAAGATAAAACGGAAATAGCAAAATATAGCGGAAATAACGGGGATTAAAGCGGAAAGACTATATTTTGAAACTATATGGAAAAATCGTAACGGTGGAAATCCGCTAATGAAATATTGTGGGGTTATAGCGGGGTAATAACGGAGCATTAACTATACAGTTTTGAGCGCCATCATTTTGCACCCAACATACTTGTCCAATTTAGGGTGTGTTTTGATCAACAAGCATGCAACGTATATTGTACAATACAGGTCTCAATAAATTAAAAGATTTTGATGCACGAGGTCCATATATTATACCAGAAATTCGCATGGCCTTTATTTTCAAATTTAATTTCTGGAAAACCTTTTGATTATGGAACACTTTTGTCAATGTTTCTAACAAAAATATACGGTCTAACATACAAATATATATTGTCAGACAATGGCAGATAGACGGGTTCATAACCGCATATATTTATAAAATCAATATACGCCTGTACGTACGTATGTGCACAATAAATGAACTGGCACTATGTGTTCAAGTGCTACACAAACTTGATCGTAAGTTGTAATGTTCCTTGACAAGTGTGCGAACTCTGTATAATTGCATTTAGGTGTAGATTAAGTCGAATTAAAATTTATTATTAAAATGATTTCTAAGAAAAAAACGTTGGTCGAGGATAAGTTCAACAAATGATGGGTTCTTTATTAATGCAACACGTTATAGTGCACAATAGCATTGTATATACGTTCCATGCCGCCTGGCATGTATTCTAATATAATATTGGAATGTCAAACTTTCAATTTCCATCCCAGCGTTGACGTAATCTACACCTAAATGCAATTATACAGAGTTCGCACACTTGTCAAGGAACATTACAACTTACGATCAAGTTTGTGTAGCACTTGAACACATAGTGCCAGTTCATTTATTGTGTACTATCTTAAAGTTTAATCATCTCTCCTTACCAATATCAAGTGGCATCTTAGACAATTACCCACGTGGTGGATCCATATACACATGTCACACATATAATGGCAGCTTCTACGGAAGTTGCCACACGACATTGGACTCTTTTCTTTCTTACTTGTTATAATAAAGCTCCCTTCAACGACACGTCTTTGATCATTATATTCAATTTTACTATGTGTCTTAAATAAGTATACAGTTCTCATCATCCACTCTACTGACGCATTGCAGCATTTGATCGTGCCAGGTAAACATGAATTGGGCTACGGTACGAATCCTCCAGACTCCCGAGTCGGATTAATTGGGCTGTCATAATTAATAGATGAAGCCCACTCCTATGAAATTAACCAAATTTGGCTACCAAGCAGACATACTGTTATTACATTTTTAAAATGTTTCACGAATTTAGCAAAAACATTTCGGTAACATTAGAACTGCGAACACGAAGATACAGTTTCTCCCGCATCTTCCATTTTTCAACGTCAAATTAATGTCACTGAACATAACAAATTCTTTTCTATAGTTTCTTTATTGATAAATTGGATTGTAACGTATGACTAACTACAAACTATTAGAGTAGATCGACATTTTTAATACCCACAGCTAGAGCTGTAATTTTGATTTATAGAGTACTGAAGATATTCAATCATTTTTGCCCACTTGGGCTCCAGTTTCCTGTAAATAGTGCTCAGCGTCCAGTGCAGCCATGCATCCTGTAGAACAAAATCATGTAACAGAGCCTTTAATGTCACTTGGTGAAAATTTCAAACTTGCATCAAAATGCAGGGAAAAAAAACTGTGAATTTGTTCTGGGCTCCATGAATGAAATTAAGGCAAGTAAGTGCCCTGCATGATACCGATAATATCAGCAAATACAGCTTACAAGTCTACATCTTAGGATGAAAAATTCTTGTTTTATATTTCAAGTTTCAATCACTCGTTAGTCTAATTACTGTATTCATTAATTATTATTATTTCAACTGCTTTGAACTAATTATCGCTACAAAGTACAAATTAGCAGTACTCGTTATCATAAAATGAAAACAAATATCAATCTGGCATTGGCAAAAAGCCACAAGTACAAATATAAAATTCTCTGAAGAAAAAACAATTGCTAAGTTGACACGGTACTACTTATTATCTAGTTATATAAAGAATATAGAAAGTTTACTTGTAAAAATAAATATAAAAAGAACCTGATCCAGCGGCAGTTATAGCTTGACGATATTTTTTATCTTGAACATCCCCAGCTGCATAAACTCCTTTAACACTTGTATGTGTGGTTCCAGGCTTTGTAACTACATAGCCATCTGCATCCAGCTGCAGTTGTCCACCTAGAAACTTTGTTGCAGGTTCATGCCCAATAGCAAAGAACACGCCCGAAACCTTCATATCAGTTATTTCGCCAGTTAACACATTTGCAATTTTCACGCCCTCGAGCACTCCATTCTCTTTTCCATATGCTTTAACTACATTCGAATTCCATATTACTGCTATCTTTGGGTTTGCTAAGGCTCTTGCCTGCAGTAAAAACTTAAGTAATCAAACAACTATTTTCTCACTGTACTTACTCCTCGATTACTTCAATTTCATATATGAGAAATGCTAGGAACACTCTCCTTTAGAGAGGGTATGACTATACTTATCCTTTGATTGGTTGAAATCAGTGGGTCCTACAAAACAATTATGTGGAAATTACCATTTGCATTGTTCACCAATGAAAGGACAAGTATAACTATACTCTCTCTAAAAAAAAGCATTGGTAGCATTTCTCTTTCATCCTGAGATTATGCATATTCTCATAATACCCAATTAAGAACCAAACGAAAACATTTTGGAATATTGACATTACTGTTTCAGTAATTATACATATTAAATGATATTAATTATATACGTCAAATAATGTAAGGAGGTGGCATGCATACACAAGCACAAACACAAAGAACTGTACTTTATATAACAGAATGAAAGAGAAATGCATATATTACAATTCATCAACCGGTTTTAAGCAGTTAAGCGCAGTTGAATACAAACTATGTTGCAATGTATTGCTGGCTCAGGACACTTTAATTGCTTTGTTATAGCATTTGAAAAGAAGTACAGATAGGAATAATTTTCAACACAGCTGTTTCCAAAATGTGCAAAACCAAATATGAGCACAATAAAAATTTATCAATGTTTTTGACGTTTTCTACAGATTTTATACATTTTCTAAAGTAAATTTTTTGAAAAAAAAATACCAGAAGAAAATATACTGACAAAAATGGTGGGAACATACAGTTTTTTGGTCCTTGTCCAGAATGATTGTGTAAATAATAATCCCTTGAAGAAAATATGTGACTAGATTTTGTTAAGGCCTTTATTGCGGAGACTTCTATAAGCAACTTAAAGAACACAACTACAGAATACTTTTGCCACCAAACATGCTCCAAATAGTCCATTTAAATAAGAAAAACTTGATAAGTGCATTTTCTTAACTCAAAGGGTAAGCCCATTAAATGGTATTTGTAAGTCTTCACCATCCCACTCCTACAAATGCATTCAAGATAACACACCTATTTTCTGCGCCTAAACTTTTTAAGATGGGCCATGTATAATTTTATATAGTTTTACTACCAGTGCCCACAAAGATCATCACCACAGAATATGACTTAATTCAGAATTTATAATCTTGTAAGTGTAGTGAATTTTTATTTTTATTTTTTAATTTGAACGGAAACGGTTATTGGTTCAGGATCTAGTATTGCCTATTTAGATACCAATGACACAAAAAATGCAGTCTCACAGAAAAATAACAGAAATAAAAGACAAAAAGATTTAACGTGGTTCGGATATGAATATCCTACGTCCACGGAGACCCAACAACTTTTTATTTCACTAAAGAAGAGAGTACAAAAGAAAGAGAAAAGAATAATGGTGGATACTACACTTGTTTGTTCATATGAAGATAAAGTTCCTTCATTTATATAGACTTGATAATGAAGGGTTGCTTGGAGATTAAGCAAATCAATTTCCTGATTACGCAGATATCTTTCCAATTTGTGTGATTTGATTTTAGTATAAATAGATAGCGTAATCTTCGTTTCCATATCTTTCCTTTATTCTCCATGCCTAATAATTTATTTCTTCATACAGCAGACTAATTAATTGATTTACTAATTAATTAGTTTCCTTTAAAATATCCTTCCATATATCAGCTAAATTAATTGATTTGATTGAATCAATTAATTAATTTCTTTCCCTTTTAATGAATATTTGAATCATCCAAATTCAACACTCCACCTTGATTCAAATATAACAATCTATCTTCATCACCTTATCATCAAATAATCAACATATAAGTTGTTGGGTCTAACACTCCATGGCGCTCAAGTAACAGGTATCAAACTGATCAAGTTTGAGCAATGCTCAAATTTGTCCTTAGGAAGTGACTTTGTCATCATATCTGAAGGATTATCCAAAGTACTCACCTTCAACAATTTGATCTTTCTTCGTTCTTCCTCAAGCATAAGAAAGAAACCTCTAACATCAATGTGCTTCGTCCGTGAACTATAAGCTTGATTTTCTACAAGATGAATCGCACTCTGACTGTCTGAAAATAGCTCTACTGTCCGCTGCACCATTGAAAGATCATCCAACAACTGAAGTAAGTATAATCCTTCTTTTGTTGCTTCCACAATCGATATCAACTCTGCTTCGCTAGTCGATAAAGCTACGATAGATTGCAGCTTTGATCTCCATGAAATCGAGCCTATACCAAGTGTAAAAACATAGCCTGACACCGACTTCCTAGCATCTCTATCCCCAACGTAATCAGAATCACAGTATCCTCTAAGAAAGATGTCACCATCCACTCCACCATATAACAAGCCCACCGAAGAAGTGCCTCGAAGATATCTAAGAATCCACTTCACAGCTTGCCAATGCTCTTTGCCTAGGTTATACATATATCGACTCACAACACCCACTACATGGGCCAAATCTGGTCTTGTGCACACCATCGCATACATAAGACTACCAACAGCACTAGAATAAGGTATATCAGCCATATACCTTTTGTCTTCTTCCGATGAGGGAGATAAGTCTTTTGACAACTTAAAATGAGAGCCTAATGGAGTGCCAATCAGTTTAGCTTTCTCCATTCCAAATCGAGCAAGGACCTTCTCGATGTACTGAGCTTGAGTGAGCCTTAACTCTCTCCGCTTCCTATCCCTGCTTATCTCCATACTCAATATTCTTTATGCCTTTCCCAAATCCTTCATGTCAAACTCTCTACTGAGCTCAGATTTCAATTCCTTAATTCTGACCATACTCCGAGATGCAATCAGCATATCATCAACATATAACAACAAATAAATCATATCACCATCACATCTCCTGAAATAAACACACTGGTCTTTGAAACTTCTGGAGTATCCCTGTGAAAGTATAAACTTATCAAACCTCTTGTACCATAGTCTAGGAGACTGCTTCAGTCCATATAGAGATTTGTTGAGTTTGCAAACATAGTCTGGCCTGCTACTGTCAATGAACCCTTCCGGCTGCTTTAAATAAATCTCCTCATCCAGATCACCATGCAAGAATGCGGTTTTGACATCTAGTTGCTCTAATTCCATATCATAATGAGCAACCAATGCCAAAATAATACGAATAGAAGTATGTCTAACTACTGGAGCAAAGATATCATGATACTCTACCCCTTTCTTCTGAACATACCCCTTTGCGACTAACCTTGACTTGTATCTGAGATTACCATTTTCGCCGTCTTTCACTCTATAGATCCACTTGCATCCAATAGCTCTCTTGTCGGTGGGAAGAGACACCAAATCCCAAGTATGATTTCTCTGCAATGATTCAATCTCCTCCTCCATAGCAACTAACCAACTGGAACCGTTAACTGATGCGATAGCTTCTCTATAATCACAGGGCTCATCATGGACAACATTCAAAGCATATGTTGTCATATCATCGAAGTTAATATCTTCGATGCTCAATCCAACAAACTCATCAAGCCATTTAGGCTTTCTTCTTTGTCTGACAGGCCTAGGTTCCGAATGAGCTCCATCGTGAGTTTGATCCTCTGTACCAACATCGATATTATCCTCATCAACCACGGTGTCATCGGAAACACCATTTGAACGTCTATGAAAAGAATCAACAGATGACTTGCTTTGTGTCTGGTATTCTTCACATGTCCTCTCATTGTCATCCGATGAGGAAGGCTCCACCTTCAACATAGCATTCTCATCAAAAGTCACATGCCTGCTCATAACGATCTTCTTGCTAATAGGACGCCACAACCTATATCCCTTCACTCCTCTCCTATAACCTAGAAAAATACACTTGCGAGCTCTAGGTTCCAGCTTCCCTTTGCTCTCATGCACATAAGCTGGGCAACCAAACACTCTGAGAAATGAATAGCTAACAGGCTCTCCTTTCCATACTTCTTCAGGGATCTTCATATTTATGGCAGTGAAAGGTGTGCGGTTGATGAGGAAAGCCGCCATAGATAAAGCTTCAGCCCAAAATTCATTCTTCAATTTAGCAGTCAGTCTAAGGCATCTTGTCCTCTCCAATAATGTCTGATTCATCCTTTCTACAACTCCATTAGACTGAGGGTCACCTCGTGTGGTGTAATGCCTCTTAATGCCTTCAGACTCACAATAATCGATGAATTCCTGTGATACAAATTCACCGCCATTATCTGAACGGAGAACTTTCAATTTCTTCCCTGACTGCTTCTCAACCATAGATTTCCACTTCCGAAACTTGGCAAAGGTTTCACTCTTTGACTGAAGAAAGTATACCCATACTTTACGAGAGAAATCATCTATAAACGAAACAAAATATCTGGCTCCACCTAAAGACGGACAAGGGGAGGGACCCCAGACATCTGTATGAACATACTCCAAGACAACTTTTGCTTTATGCTTTCCTGTACCAAAAGAAATCTTCGTCTGCTTTCCAAGAACACATCCTTCACAAAAACCAAGTTTTGAATGATGAACTTCATCAATCAATCCTCGTTTTCTCAACTCATCCATGCTGCGATCACCGATGTGACCTATCCGTAAGTGCCATAATCTGGAAGAATCCGAATCAACAGATGTAACAGAAGCCGATTCACCAATTACAGTAGTGCCCTTTAGTAGATAAAGATTTCGTGCCCTCACACCTCTCATAACAATCATGGAACCCTTCGATATCTTCATTTTCTCTCCTTCCACTACAATCTTCAAGCCAAGTCTACTTAACGCCCCAACAGAAATCAAGCTCCTCCTCAAATCAGGTACATGTCTAACATCGGTGATCGTACGAATAACACCATCAAACATCCTAATCATCACGCTACCAACACCCACCATACGGCAAGAAGCATCATTGCCCATCAGAACTTCTCCTCCATCAATTTCACGGTAAGTGGAAAAGCAGTTCCTATCAGGTGTCATATGATAGGATGCGCCAGAATCAATCAGCCATAAGTTGCTCTTCCCAGAAGAGCCAGATGCCGTAAATACATCGGTATCACTTTCTGTATCTGATTTCTCTGCTGTAGAAGCTGAAGTTTGCTTTGGATCTTTTCTTCTACCTTCAAGCTTGGGACATTGTGCTATGAAGTGCCCTGGTTTTTTACAATAATGGCAAGTCAAATTCTTAGGCCCCCTAGACTGAGACCGTGAATAATTCCGTCCTCCACCTTTCTTCATCCTGCTTTGGCCTCTACCTCTCTGAACAGATAAGCCTTCAATATCACTATCCAAGCTAGTGCTCGCCAATCTACCTCTTAATACTGCATTATGAAGACCAGCCTTTACATCAGATAGGCTAATTTTACTGCGGCCATAAATCATGGAATTAACAAAAACAGTATACTCCTTAGGCAAGGAACATAAGAGGATCACAGCTTGAGCCTCATCAGTAATATCAACTTCCGCTGCCTTCAGGTTCATAATCAAAGTCGTCAAAGCATCTACATGCTCCATGAGATCAGCTCCAGGCTTCATCTTGGACGAATAAGTTGTTGCTGAAGAATAATCCGATTAGTGAGAGACTTGTCTTGATATGCATCTGATAATGCATCCCATAGTTCTTTCGCCGTCTTCTTTTGAGAGAATTCTCTAAGAACTTCATCTGAAAGGCTCAACTGAATTGTTGTAAGAGCTTCATCTTCCATCTCTTCCAAATCAGCTGCATCAATATCTTTCAATTTCTCAGGCGCAGAAACAACCTTGTAAGTCTTCTCCTTCTTCAATACAGCCTCCATCTTCATCTTCCAACTACCAAAATCTCCTTTTCCGTCAAAACGTATTACTCCATAATTGACACCAAATCTGCCAACAGACTTACTAGAAGTAGCCATTAATATCCAAACAGAAACAATAACACTAGCTCTGATACCAAACTGTAGTGAATTTTTATTTTTATTTTTTAATTTGAGCGGAAGCGGTTATTTGTTCAGGATCTAGTATTGCCTATTTAGATACCAATGACACAAAAAATGCAGTCTCACAGAAAAATAATAGAAATAAGAGACAAGAAGATTTAACGTGGTTCGGATATGAATATCCTACGTCCACGGAGACCCAACAACTTTTTATTTCACTAAAGAAGAGAGTACAAAAGAAAGAGTAAAGAATAATGGTGGATACTACACTTGCTTGTTCATATGAAGATAAAGTTCCTTCATTTATATAGACTTGATAATGAAGGGTTGCTTGGAGATTAAGCAAATCAATTTCCTGATTACGCAGATATCTTTCTAATTTGCGTGATTTGATTTTAGTATAAATAGACGGCGTAATCTTCGTTTCCATATTTTTCCTTTATTCTCCATGCCTAATAATTTATTTTTTCATATAGCGGACTAATTAATTGATTTACTAATTAATTAGTTTCCTTTAAAATATCCTTCCATATATCAGCTAAATTAATTGATTTGATTGAATCAATTAATTACTTTCTTTCCCTTTTAATGAATGTTTGAATGACCCAAATTCAACAGTAAGAAGCTTAAATGAAAATTGCGAACGTTCATTTTAAACTTTTTAATTTTATATTTTTGAAATGACTAGACATTTACAATATCAGCTAACTTTTAATCTAAACGCAAAATGTAAAAAGTATGAAGGAATTGTAAGGTTGGGATTTGGATATTTCCTCTTTGATAGGCAATAATATAATTGAGAACAGTCAGTATATAACTCATTTCAACTTACACGAAGATTGTTGACTGGACTATCGTTACAGGCAATAATATATGTATGATAGGCAATATCTACGGGCGCACGCGCCCACACTCGTATTTATATATTGTATATATGTTTTTCATTTGACACAACTTGACCATATATTATATAAAGCAAAAAAAATACAAACCTGCATAATCTTTGACGCCCTAAATGTGTCCCTTCTATGAACAATATAAACCTTCGATGCATACTTTGTCAAAAAAATTGATTCCTCCATAGCTGAGTCGCCTCCTCCAATAACAATTATCTCCTTCCCCCTAAAAATAGGAGCAGCTCCATCACAAACCGCACAAGCACTAATACCTTTATTCCAGAACTCTTCACTGCCTTCGAAATTCAACCTTCTTGCAACTGCGCCAGTTGCCACAATCACTGCATCTGCCTCTACTTTGGTCTCTTCTGATTGTACCATAAAAGGTCGCTTTGAGAAGTCAACCTTTGTGACAGTTTCAGACAAGATATTAGTTCCAAATCTTAGAGATTGATTTCTACATCGATCCATGAGCTCGTATCCAAGAATGCCCTCAGGGAATCCAGGGAAGTTTTCAACATCGGTGGTGGTGGTGAGCTGGCCCCCAGCTGCAATGCCATTGGCCATCCATCCTGTTTGTATAAAAAGTTATACACCCTTCATGTGACTATATAATTATCATAAGATATATGTCGGAGAAATTAATTATGCAAGGAAAACAAGAGAGGAGGCAGAAGTTACAACCACCCTGTGCTATCCAGACTGTGTAAGTAAAATACTAAACAAAAATCAAGTTTATACACTAGTATACTTGGATTTTTAAATTGCAACTGGGTTAAATTTAGGGTACTACTAGGTCACTACATAGATCAATCCAAGGGAAACCCCAATCTTGAAAAAATAACTATCATGCAAAATAATAATGGTGGTGGTGGTGGTGGTAATAATGAAATAAATTGCTTTTAATGTCCCTATAGGACATTTTGAATGGAAAGTTGTGCTATTTGGTCTGAAAAATGCTCCTTCAGAATCCTAAAAAATTATGAATGATATTTTTATTTTTTATAGTGAATTTATCATGGTCTATATTGATGATGTTCTAGTATTCTCAAAAGATATTGAAATCCACATTAAGCACTTAGGTATTTTTAAGTAAATTGTTACCCAAAATGGTTTGGTAATATCTAAACCAAAAATGTCTTTAATTCGGACAAATGTTATATTTTTAGGTCATAATATAGAAAAAGGTAAAATAATTCCTATAAATATGTATCAAATTTGCTTCAAAATTTTCGGATGTTATAACAGACAAAACTCAGTGACAAAGATTTTCAGGAAGTTTAAATTATATATCTTCTTATTATATAAATTTAGCCAATGATGCAGCTATTTTGTATGATAGACTTAAGAAAAATCTCAGTCCATGAACAAAATAACATACCCAAACTGTTTTAAAAAAAAGGAAAAGTGGAAAATCTCCCTTGTTTAATGCTTGCTAACCCAAATTAGGAAAATATCATTGAAATAAATGCATCAGATACAGGATTTGGAGGTATTTTAAAGCAGGTATGTCCAAAAAACAAAACAAAAACATCCTATCATATTTTATTCAGGGACATGGAGTAATAGTTAAAAGAATTTTGCAACTGTAGCTAAAGAAATCATTGCTATAGTCAAATGTGTCTTGAAATTTCAAGATGATTTATATAATCAAAAGTTTATTATAAAAACTGATCATAAATCTGTTTAAATATAAATTTAATAAAGATTTTAAGCATGATGTGTCTAAACAGATGTTTGCAGATGGCAAGCTCATTTGGCACCTTTTGATTTTGAGATTATTTATAAAAAGGCAAAGATAATAATCTTCTTGATTTTTTAACTCGTAAATTTTTACAGGATAATGATCCCCAGAGAAAAAAGTAACTTGCCTAACAGAGGAAGAGATCGAGGCAATATATTGGCCCAACATGGTAATAGACAGCTTATAGCTGAAAATGTTGCATCTAATTCATCGGGAAATAATATTCCTACTGATAAAAGTAACCCTTTATACAGAAAATTCATGGGGTTCATGGTCCATGAAGAAAATCAGCCTGAAGCATATGCTGGTGTTACCAGTAATGAAGATAATGATGAAAATATAACTTCATATCAAGAAAGTGCTTACAAAGAAGTAATACTTCTGTTACAATTTTCTGATCTTAAGAGGGAATAAAGTCCCTGTACGCTAATGCAAATATCTGCTGATATAATATCATATGATATTACTGCATACAAACAAAGACGATATTACGAAGCAATTTTTAAAAGGCAGTAGAACATGTGAAATAACTCATTTTCACGGTAATGACCCAAATATTTATAGTTTTACTAAAATAATAATTAAAAGGCTAATACTGCCCGAAGAATGATAGTTATTTACCCTAAAAGAAAAGGAATTTTTGTCTCAAAAAAGAAGTTTACAATCAAAGTTAACTATTGGGACTGCGTAGATGCACTATAAAGGGTGCTTCTTTACGAAAATGATAAAAATAAACATTCTTGGTTTATAAAAAGTTGTGACAAGCTATGTAAACACTCTATAACAAATTGGTTTGTCCAATGGTGGATAAATATTGGTCCATCTTTAAAAAGTTTACCTGAAAAATTCAGAATTATATTCTATTTTGGTAGATATTTCACCAAAAATAATTGAAGTTAATGAAGAAAGGCATTAGATTGAAGGAATGGCTCTGTACTTTTCATAGAAGTTTCAATTCCCTATATTTGGAAATGGGGCCTTAATTGAGTAATATTCAACACGGTATTCCTTGCCTTCGAAGACGTTCTTTTACAAATTTTGAGATAAATTAATGAGAGTTGATAAATCTACGGGCAAAATATTTGGTCAAGAAATTATTCTTTCAATAAATGAAGAAGAAAAATTATCACAGAAAATGCTAAGACAACAAAAGGAATCTCCTAGCCCGTTTGAACATATTGCCAAGAAGCTTCAAATGCAAAAAGGAGTAACTTCAAGAGAAGATATTATTTGGTGTTATCTATAAGAAATGAAAAGGGATTTAGTCAAAAATCTAAAAGACGAGGATTCAAATTTGACACCTCCATGGCATCATCCTCCAAAGGGAAAGAAATTGCTGGAGAATCCCAAGGTCCTTTTGAAGATGAAGAAGAAGACGATATCGATATGATGTTTGACAAAAATCAAAGAAAGTTTCTTTGGCAAAAAAGATATCGATATAATGTTTGACAAAATCAAAGAAAATTTCTTTGGCAAAAAGACAGCAAAAGGGTAAGATTTCAAATGGTCAGAAAGAAGACAAAGTAGAAGATAAGATGATCCTCGAAAATAAAGATCTAAATATAGATCAAATTAATAATAGAATAAAGGTTAAAAGCACATATGCTCAGGAAGACAGCTTAACTCAATCATGTGAAGAATCAGGATAGCAAAGCAATAATAATTTGAAAGCATGTATGCTAAGCATGACAGTGCAACTCAAATCATTTAAAGAATCAGGACAGTAATGCAAGGCAACTCAATTATTTGGGACGGCGCAGCTAATAGCCTTTCGTATTAGAAAATTTTTAATTCTGAAAATCATTTATGCTTATTTATTTTCAAGTCTGTCTCCCTATATAAAAATAGATGAGTTCCTCGGTATAGAACTCATAACTCATAAATATTGTAATATAAGTTTGTATTTCCACAACCAGTACTATAAGCCTGTAATATTAAGAAGTTTGCTGCTATCTCCTTATTGTAATAAAAGAAGAAGAAATTTGCTACTACATCTTTGTAAGTTCTCTTTAATTTTAATTTTCATTGCTAAAATTATATTATCTGTTATAGCCTAAATGGCAGCCTAAATCCTTCATGTTTTAAATTATATCCAGTCTGTTTTTACGTATTCAAGTGCTCTTATGATACATGATCAAAGTAAATTTTGGTCTCTGACCGAGTGGCAGAATCTAGATTCAGAAATTTGAATCTGCCAATATTCAGATTTCAAATCAAATTTAGAAAATATTATAGCATCAAATAATCTGTCTAACAAATCCTTTTTATTAGGGATTGGATGCCTAATCCATTTTAGGACTTTATCGAGATTTCTATAGATTATTACTAATTAGGAACATCTCTTTATTATTCCCTATGTTTATTAACATAAAATGCAGGGCATGACCACGTTGATTGTGAAGGTTTGATTAATCCCTTTTGCAAAAGTGATTCAATCTCTTTTTTACGTAATTCTAAACATTTAGAATTCATTTGGCAGTCTTGTTTTAACTGGTAATTTCTTTTCATCAAAGTCTTCACAAGGAAGACTAACAATATGTCTTTTCCTATTCCAAAAAGCATTTGATTGTTCATTGCAGATTCCTATGGAAAACTTATTAAAAATCATTTTGATTTCTTCCTGTAATTTAGGATTCTTTAGTTTCTCTTCTTGTTTTAGAAAATTTAGATGGAATATCTTTTGTATTACAAGGTCATTAATTTCATGCAAAACCTTTGTAAATGGTTTTGTTATAAACTGAAAAATAGTAGGTTTATTTTTATAGGTTTCTGTAATTCCATTTTTATCAACATGGATTATAGGATATATCTTATCTATTGAAAGGATTCCAAGTATTACTTGATTAGTAATATAACTAGTAAAAAACTTGTAGGTATACAAGTTTTATTTTTACAAATATAAGCTTGTGAAATTTTAAAACTTATGTTACGCGTTTCTCCACCTGCGTGACTTAGTGAATTAGTAGTTTTATGAAATATCTAGTAGATATTAATCATTATTGTATTACATTCATATCTGCATCGCTATCAATAAGTGCAGTTAATTCCTTTTGAAAATAACTATCAATTAAAAGTGATTTTAATAAACTATTTTTGTGAAATAACATCTAATGTAGATAAAAAGTCTTCTTGATTTGGAAGATTGATCTATGAATAATCCATTTGATTATTATCAAAAGTAATAATTTATTTTGATAATTCTAATAAAGAAACTCTTTCATCTAAATTTTTATTCCTGTTCCTAATTATCGACATTTCATTTTTAAGGTTTTGAATTTTTAAGGTTTTGAATTTCTTCGTTAAGGTCCGGTATGTTAGTAGGATATTCTACCTTTTGTCTTTCTTTTAGAAGTATATAAATTTCGTTCATAAAATATGTATTTTGAGAAATATCGATATTAATGTTTCGAAAAGTATTATTATTTTGGCTCGTTTCCTAAGTATCTTTCGTATGATCTATTAGTTTAGATCTTAATTCTGGGTCTTCAACCATTTCAAGAAATTCTAAAATATTATTATCGGTTAAAACATTAATATCTAAATTTTTGAGATTGTGAATAATCTTATAAAATTCTTCACCTTCACTTTCATCCTTAATTGGATTTAAACGGGATTGTCTTTTCATACCGGATTTACAACATTCATCAGATAAAAATTCATTGTTTAATATCTTAAGTTTTTAAGAATCATCTAGATAAAAATTCATTGTTTAATATCTTAAGTTTTTAAGAATCATCTAAACAGTCTTCAGATTCTCCTTCTGAACCAATTTCAAAATCGAAATTTAATAAGAGTTTTGATGATGTATATTTTAATTCATTGTCAGCATGTAAATTATTAATTTACTTCATTAGTTTACATTTGTTGGTATAATGTCCAACTTTTCCACATTTGTAACAACGAATAATTTTATTTTTCTTTTTGTTTAATCTTTCCTCTTTTTTTTTAGCCTTTTGTTCTAATCTATTTTTAGAATAATGTTTTTTTTCTTTATAAGAGGATTCAAGAATTTTGGCCTTTTTTGTTTGTTTATGAACATTCTTAGTAGTTGGAATATCCATTCCAAATTGACTAAAAACTGTCCTAACTGATTTTTCTGTCAAATTTTAACGTTTAATTTGTTGATTTAATTTTATTTCATTGCATAATGATAAACCTTCTTGGATACATGTTTCAATAAGCTTACCATATGTAAACTTTCATATAGAATATTTATTTTATCTTTTCGTAACAATTTTCTTACCCTTTCGGTAAATAAAGAAAGAATACCATCTATAAATTTTGATTTCCAATGAGAACTATATCTCTCTGAGAGTTCCACGGCTCTATTTAGAAAAGTATCTTTGTACCATCTGAAGTTTGTTAATATTTTATATCTTAAGTTTTGTAAAAGTGTACAAATGTTTTCGCTATTATCGGATATTCTGCAATAAAATGTTCCAGAATAGTAACTATTAGAGTATACACAACATTTTGAACTATCTGTCCACCTTCTTGTTTAATGGTCTAATAAATTTCATTTTTCTTAGTCTGAGAAAGATAATTACCCTCGTAAACCTTTAAGTCAACCGATAAAGCCTGCAACTATCATTTTTTGCAATAGTAATGTCAGAGTTACCATTGCTTTTACAAATGGTACTATACATAACCATGCGGTGAGCAAGATTATAGATTTGATTTTTTAGAACAATCATCTATATTCCATTCATAAATTACTTTACCACTATAACTATTAGCAAAATGTAATCTTGTTCTCTATGTAAAGTATCCACATGAGAAGCTTTTCTATAATAAAATAATTTTTACTTGGCCTACCATATTTGACAAGTTTATTAATCTCATCTTGTATTGCTGGTTTGTAGTTATCAGTATTTTCTAAAACTGAAGAGAAGTCTTCATTAAGAGTAAGTCTTCATTAAGAGTAATTATTTTCATTTTCTAAATTTATCCTCTATAATTTTTTTCAAAATCATTTGTTGATTTTAATTTAAAATCTTTAATTTCAGGAGGAGGCTAAAGGCTTGAAGATGTAACAACTTCAATTAAATCTATTAGATCTCTAGTTTCTATTGGAACATTATATTTAATTTGATTGATTATGGAAAATACTATTTTTATTCTATTATGTATAGAATTAATCCGTTCTCCAAAATATTTAAATATAGATTTGTATAATTTTGTTCCATTATTTGATTTATATGTATTTTGTTGTTCCATTATTTGATTTATATGCTTTACTATGATTTGTAAAGTATCATTTGCAAATAATTTTGCAAAAGCATTTCCATTCTTTCCAAATGTCTGAGGCGGATAAATTCCTTTTCAAATACTTCAATTTGAAAGTTTATAATACCCTTCTATTATTGAAATGATACGAACCAAAAAACAAAAGAAAATAATATATTTTTCTTTAGACGTGAATGCATAAAATTTATTTTGAAAATATTTTTGTTCTTCTTTTGAGAAATTTAAAAAAAAAAAAACCATTTCCTAAATGATCCCCGTTTGGTTTTGATTTTTTGCCCAGCTTGAAAGGCAGGGCTAAAATCTAGTCTAGACTTTAACCCATTAAGTAGGAAAATTCATTTCATATTCAATTTTATCTACTTCTTGGGTATTGTGAATACCTTTTACAACATTGTTTTACTTACTTATAGTTTTTCGACTGGAGTATTTTTTACAAAAGAATCTGCATTTTTTTCTACAACCAGAGCTTCTGGGAGTTTCAACAACATAACCTAATGGTGAAATATGAGAGTAAAAAGATTTAGTTCTGGACAAACTATATTTATCAGATTTATCTAAAATAGGTCCAAAAGGATTATTATCCATCTGTATCTGGATAGTAACTGCATGAATTTGTATAATACTGATTGTAACGACTTGTATTTTACGTTTCGGATGATCGTAAAATAATGTTATTTATTTCGTGTGTGGTCTTATGACTAATATTTTGGAATATGGATTTTAGAGATGTTTTACACATCTATGATTTTTTTCGAATTTCTATGTGACCATTTTTCCCCTAGAGATCTTATTTCGACTATAATTTTTGATAGAAGCCGAATTAAATACTCAACATGTTTCATTGCTTCGGGATGGTGATTTCCTATTCCGTAGAGTGATCATGTAAAAAAACCGCATAAGTGTTTAGGAAGTTATAACAATTTTAAGTTTTAAAATCTGCTAACCGAAATCAGATGAGGATTAGTGGACTGAATTAACAAGCCCGTTAATGTAATCAGGTTTTGCTATATATATGAGGTGAGCGACCAATTGAAAGTTTGTTTCCCATTTGATATCAGCCCCAAATCCTAACTCCTCTTTAATTCTCCATTCATCTCATTGGATTTCTCAAATCGCCTTTAATTACAAATTAGAGGCTAGATCTTCAACGAGGAGCTTGATTTTATCATTTGGACTGCACCTTCATCTGATTTCTCAATGTACGGATCGGATCTTCATCATATTTCATAGTTTTGATAGATTTGGTGAGTGGTTATGATCTCTCACTAGTCTATGATGGATTATATGTTGTAATTAGGCGTATAGGTTAAACTTGTCAAATTAAGCTATAAATTGATTAAACTTGGGTAATTTCAGGTTTAGAAACCCTAGATTAACCTAATTAAACATGTAATTGAAATTAGATCATTGGCTAGTGTTATTACGTATATTTAGCTATGAAATTCTGTGTTAGATTAGATCTATGCTAGAATCGTGATGGTAAAATGAATTGGATGATTTGTATGTTTATGAATGTGATGGATGACTTGCTATGTTTGATTCGATGTTATGTTTGAATTGCTTGCTATGCTTGATTCGTTTGCTAGTGTTACGCATGTTTTAGGACTTAGATTGGTAATCGGAACATATTGGAAGCAAAGTTCCTCGGAATTGCACGAAGCTTAAAGGATAGGCTCTTGAGCACGTCAAGAGGAAGTCATGTGAATTGCACCACAATTGGAGCAAAGCAATAGGATCGGCACCGATCCTATTGGATCGGATTGGTGTCGATCTGAATTTTGAGCTCTAATTGAGGAGCGGTTCATATGAGGAATAGAGCATGGGTTTTAGAGTTGCTATATGAAGTTGGATTAGAGGATATGCCAAGTGTTGAAAATTGGATGGATCATCATCGTTGGATCGGCTATGGTGCATAAAAGAGAAGATCTGAAGGCTAAGAGGAATGACTAAGGGTTTATGGCATCTAGAGGAAGTGCACTAGAAATGCAAGAGAAACGGAGTCAAAATTGGCTACGTATTTGGATCAGCACCGATTCAATTGGATCGAGTCGGTACTGATCCAAATAGGTGGCTCTGTTGAATGTGAGATCCAAAGGGAAGAGTCTTGGGTCGTATAGAATCATGCTTGAGGTGGTGGATCGTCGATTGCTTCTACGGTTTGAAAGTTACAGCATGATGAAATTTCGGCTCTTCGGTTAGGGGCTCGGAAGTAGTAGGATCGAAGGAGTTGATAGACAGTTCGGGATGGAATGAGACTGTGGTATTACGGACTGGGGTGAGTGGCAGGACTCATGCACGAAAATGGATTAGAGTTCTGAAAGCTCTGCATATGTGGGAGAGCCAAGAAATCGTTGATAACTCAGAGTGTTCTGGCTGTGTTCAAGCAGGGGTACTATATGTGGGGGCACCCGAGGGCTGGTAGCGCCAGTCCTGTATCCTGGACCGCTCCGAGAGAATCTAGTGTCATACGGTACAGAAGTACTATAAAAGACAACTGTGCGAGGTTTCGAACTAAAAGTACGAGGGAACACAATCGAGAACCGCGATTTCCATTAGTCTCTGGCAAACGAGGACGAAGTCATACGAGTTATCACATTTTCAAGGCCTTAGAAGGCGATAGCTAGGTTTGGTTGATGGATGCATGGTTACTATGGTTGCTATGTTTCTTATTTCTCTTGGGTAGGCTATCATCTATAGGAATGCTGGAAAAGGGATTGAGAATAGGACCAATGGAGGAGGCTGCTTAGATTCTTCTATTACAGTATCATATTGTCATTTATTTGAGTAGCATATCATATCTTATTATTATGTGCTAACTCTTTGGTTGCAGGAACATGTCAGGTATGGTGTTTTTATACCTGCTTAGTATCATATTTTCCAGAATAGCTTTTGATAATTGTTTACCGCTCACATCAGACTGTTGTCTGACCCAAAGTTTTATGTTTTCTCTTATCATCCTGGGTACTCTTAAATGGGTAAAGTAGATGACAGGTTTGGAATCACAGCCGCTGTACGAAGACGAGCTTAGAGAGGCTATGACGTATTACTCTATATTTGTAGAGTCCGCTGTCTGTTTATGTACTATGAGAGATGTAGTGAGGAAATGTTGTACTGAGATATTATGATATTTGTACCATAATTCATGATTTAGTGCAGATGTTATTCTTATTTGTTATGGCTCAATATATTCTGTTGTATATTTTCTATATTATATTTTATGCATGCGTTATGAGAAATGCAACAGGTTTTCTGCTTCAAATTTCAACCCCTGATGATCGTCTCATATCATTCTAGCACGGTTATAACGCTCTTTTAGGTCATTGATGTGCAAGTAGTATGGGACAGTTGTCACACTAATGAAATTACTATTTATATGGACCGTGGAGGCACGGCCTTTTCAATTTGCTAATTATCTGGCAAAGGAATTTCTTCCCACTTAATTGATTTTCTTATAGTAATATTTGATTTACTGAAATTTGTTTTATTATAATTGTTTCATTTAAAGGTTTATCAAGCAATCTCTTACACCACGGATTAAGTGTGTGGAGCGGTTTGTGATAAATTCGATAACAAATGCAAATTTCTTCTGATCCTACTGCATAGTTATAACCATGTGTTTTTACATTTCGTGTAAGTGCATCCAGTATATTTGTATATGTTAAGGAATGTAAATTTGAGCACATATCAAAATAAAATGGATCATGGGCCAAACTAGATTGTATTAAACTCTTTAATGATTTTTTCCAGTCTAAAATTCTACCCTCTCTTAAAGCTATTATAAAACTTTTAGGTAACCCTTCCAAGGTTATGGGTTTTAAGGCAATTTGCACTAGACCTATATGTATAAATTTGTGTGTGTGTCGGTAAGGATTTATATCTTTGCTACTTAGCAACTTAATAATCATTTCATCATTATCCAACGATACTGATTCCTCTGCAGTTTTAACTATTTGTTTCAAAAGTTTCTCAAAAATACCTAACTGGTATATAACCTTAGGTTCTATTTTCGACATTGTCCATTTATTAAGCAGTCTAAATTTTTAGGGATATCATATTCTTGTTTAATACTATTTTTAATAGTATCCTAGAAGAAGTTTGCCGCTAACTCTTTTTAAGTTCTCTTTAATTTTAGTTTTCATAACTAAAATTATATTGCTAGTTATAGCCTGAATGGCAGGCTAAATCCTTCATGTGTTAAATTATATTTAGTCGTTAGTATGTATTCAAGTGCTCTTGTGATATATGTATGATTAAAGTAAAATTTAGTCTATGACCGAGTGGTAGAATTCAAAACGAAATGAACGTAGTAGGTAGTTAAAAGACGTGCATATTAAATGAAACTTATGAGACTAAAGCTGTGAAAATTACGTGACAATAATGATTTCAAAAGAATAATCGTACTTTTATCCCATTTTTGTGATGATGTTTAGGGCTTCTTCTATGCACATTGAATTGTTCCGACGAAATTATTATTAGATAGATTTTCATCACGTAAAATAATCGCCTACTATCATAGTCTTAAAAGTTTTATATTGGTATGAAATGTCCATTTGATTATATCAGCTATTTCAGTTTGAACTGGATTCTGTTAGCCGAACATAAGACTTGGTTTTACTTCAGTAATTCATGATCTTGAAAACGCGGTAGCAAAAGCCACACTGGAGCGGTCACTGTAGCAATTCCCTATTACACATCTGTAAGCAAAAGTTACTGTGACAGTTTATTTCAAAAATTTCAGGTTCTATTAACTGAGAGTTCCGAAAACTGAGTTTTGCCCGTTGTTTTTAGAAAATCTAATAATAATAATAATAATAACTATCAGTCGGACTAGCTTTTGCAATTTCATTCATTTTTTGTACCTTCATTCATTATATGATACAAAGAAGTATGTGTAGCGAATGTATTTTTAAAGATGACAGTTCATTTTGATGATGTGGCCTATCAAATTGAATTATCAAAAGATTCTTTGCCATCCTAGTTGTAAGTTGTAATTGACTGCCTATATTCTTCATTTCATTCTTTTTTCCTTATTGTTCTTTTCACATCTATTTCTTTTCATTTTTTTTCCTCTTCTGGTATTTCAATGTCTTTATAAACCTCTTGATATTGGATTGATTAGGGACAACAAGAACATTTAACACAATCCCTATGAATGGCATTTGACATTTAAGACCTAACAAGAAGATAGTGGCAGACTGTCTAACTATGATTTGTTTTGGGCCACGCTTTAACTTGGGCTTATTTCTTGGAACATTTTACAATAATTGTTTGCATAATTCTATTGGTGGCAATAAACTCAGATACCTTCAGTTAAACTTCTAAATAAGCCCATGCAAGTAGAAAGAATATTTTGTAAATAACATCTAAAGTCTCGCTAGGAGAGCATTTTTCATCAAAAGCGGTTTTAGCCTAAATGTTATATTTATAAAGTTTAATACAGACTGCCAACTACTGGCTCCACTTATTATCAGAAAAGGTCTAGCTAGTATTCTCATCATTCTTTTATAAAGAATGCAGTTCTAAAGTTCTACACAACGGCAATCAGGCCTACGATGTTTTATGATGCAAAATGTTGGCCTACTAAAAGCCAACACGTCCAGAAGATAAGTGTAGCAGTAATGCATATGCTGCAATAGAGTTGCGGTCATACAAGAAGAGACCGAATTAGAAATGATGATATACATGATAAACTTGGAGTAGCACCAATTAAGGAGAAGCTAATCTAACATCGCTTAAGATGGTTGGACATCTCCAACGAAGACCTCCTGAGGCACCTGTGCGCGTTGAAATTATAAACTGCGTCGAATGCTCAAAGAGAGCTAGAAGTCGACCAAGGTTGACATGTGAAGAAGTAGTAAAAAAAGACTTAAAGGATTGGAATATACCGAAGAGCTGGTGTCGGACAGAAGCGTGTAGAAGTTAGCGATCCATGTGTTAGAACCATGAGGTTTTTTTTTTGCTTAGGGTCGGTTTAGGGGTAGTGTTATAAGTTTTAGATTATAGGAGTAGAGAACAAAAGCCTAAGACGTAGAATTTGGTCTTCGACCAATATTACTATTAGTACCATTGTTACTATTAGCATTATTATTATCATAATATTTTTATTTCTTTATATATTTTTATTTTTATCTTTATTTTTGTTGTACTTAGTTGTTATTATTATATTAATTTACTTATTTGACTTTATTTTATTATTGTTGTTGTTATTGCTGGTGTTATAACTTTTAAATTGACTTTGTCATTTAGTTTTGAGTTTCATCTCTAGCCGACCCCAACTTGTTTGGAAATAATGGTTTAGTTGTTATTGCAGTTCTAAAGGTCACCTAAAAATCACTCCTTTTTACCCAAAAAATAACTCATACTGGTTTGAAAATCCCACTTTCACGTGCCCAACTAAAAAATAAAGCAACAAGTAATTAATATTGATAACGGTCATATATCGCTCAAGTACTGATATGTGATGTTATTATTTTTGAAAAATGTCGCCAATCAACAAGTTGCATATGTACTTTTAAATTGCAAAAATTATCGTAAATATATCGTCATCCTAATTGATATTATATATTATAGATATAGATATCCTTTTACTTTTGTTATTATATACTACAAATAATAAAGTAGCTTTACCCAAACATGCAAGTTACAAATACAAAAATTTACGATCGAGAATTAAGATCGAAAAAAGGTTATCATATCAATACCTAATCTTAAAACAAAGCTATTTTTTAAAGATATCTTAAAATAAATCTTAATACCAATTTCTTGTAAAAATAAGAGAAATCTGAACAAATTATTCAAACGGTAAAGATTAAAAATAAACAAAAATACAAAAATACAATAATTTACCCAAATTCTAAACTTTAATGAGAACTTTTTAATCAAGCATGGACAATTTTAATCCATAGAAGAAGAAAAAAAGTATTTGCATTTTTGGTTAAATAGTGTGACGTGCATATTCGATCTGAAGATTTCAATAAAGAAAAGTGTTTTCATTTTCAATACTTTTGAACATGATTTATTTGAAAATCAATGTTCCGAGACTTTTATTAACTTTTTGCAGTGTGTCAAAAACATGCCTCTGAGCGTATTTCAAGTCATGCATCAGGGGGAGAATAAAATGGAACCTTTTAGGCTTGCTTAAAAGGGCTTTTTGCCTCTAAGGCATCCATGCCTTTGCAACTTGAAGTGTGCAATTCTGACAAAATGCACGCATTAAGGTATTCTTTCTTGACTTCAGTTATACTAAAAATTGGATCCAACAAAAGTTACAAAACTCTAATCATTTCATAGTAGACAGGGAGAAAAAAGATCAAGAAAACAACTCATATTTTTTTCCAAATTTGAATTCATTTTAAATTGATTGCAGTAGCAGATCTCAAAATTGAGTTTAAGTCAAAATCAATTTTTGATTTCCTTTGAGCCTCTTTAAGAGAGGGAGGGAGAGGGGGGGGGGGGGTGGGGGGAGGAAGGGAGGGAGAAGGCTTGTGAAAAAAGGAATAATTTATATGTTTTTCTGCCATATGCAAGTTTATTTAGATTTTTAATTGATTGTATTTAGATCGGATGTTACCTGTAACAGTTTGCATTTCAACTTGAAACTGGATGTTGCGTTTGTTGCTGCTCGTAATAGTCTATGTTCAAACGGAACTATCTACACTTTTATATCAATAAATCGGTGTTGTATTTATGTATACAGTAATAAATGATAAATGAGTTAGAAAGATTTTAAATGAAATGTTATATATGTAACTGAACGAAGTTGTTTGAATCGCTTTATAGTTTTAAGGATTCTTAAGTTAACGTTCAGCATTTATTGAGACATCTCGCCTCAAAAGTGCAAAAACAATTCGCATACATCTTCACCTTTTAAATGTTCAATATTTTGCAACAAATTCAGCCCAGTGTAGCAGATAATATCGAAAAATATATCGCTATAAATATTTACCTGAATTCTGAAAATTTTGCTTAACGTATGATATATCAATAGTATTATCCCAATATCATATGATATTGACTTCTTAGCCGACAAGAATGTTTTACATCACACATCGCGTCTTAGAGGAGGATTTTACATAAAATTAGCATGAAGCTTATGTGTTGCACATGGTAATCATGTAAAACAACGTTAAAAACTTAAATATTTGTTTGAGAATCCATTTTGTTAAATAAAAAAATTTATACGTACCAATGTAGACATAAGTTAGGTTTGATTTTTGTTAATATAAATGAGACATATTAATTTGTCATTTATTTAGAACTTTATATTTGTCATATGTGGATAATGAATATTACTTAATCATGTTAAAATAATTAATTCAATAATCAAAATTTGAAAATTTTGTTGGGATTAATTTTATATTCATTACATTATATTTTTCATATTCGTCACTTAATGTATAATTGTTTTGTTGGGATAAATGATGAATGGGATTAAATTTAAACGAATCTGTAAATTAATGGATGATCATTTTGAAGATGTGCAAAATTTAAGTAAAAATACTAATGACGGTATTGACCAGAGTAAACAATTTTTTTAAATATTTTGAAAACTTGATGAGAAAATCAATATGAAGAGAATTTTGGTGAAGTGCGTTAAGTGAATGTATAAAGAAAAAAAAGGACAGATTAGTAAAATGTTTGTGTTTTACCATTCCTCAGTAAGTATCTCATACGAATGACATCTCAAATAAGCCTAGGTACAATTTGAGTGGAAATCTCATATTTGAAAATTCATCGGTAATCATATCAGAATAATTTGCAAAGTAAATAACCAAAAAGTACTAAACAGAATTGGTATGTAATTGAAACTTACTTTAAAAGTATTGATCCAAAATGCATATTAAAAGCTCATTATTTTGTTTTAAACCTGTGTGTGATCTTGACAGAAATAGTTCGAGATTTCAATCAAAATTTGATAGGTATCAATTGAGATCTAAAAATTTCGACTAAGATCAATGTTGAACATGATTATATGGTAGGTTTTTTATTTGTTTTGTGAAACTTAAAAAAGGGGTTTCAACAAAAACAAGAAACATTGGCACTAAGTAAACTACATATAACTGAACCAAGTATTACAGAACAAGCCCAAAAGAATAAACTGTTTGTACATTTAAGTTTACAAGTTAAAACATATCAAACCTTATAAATATATGTTCATTTGTTTTTATTCCAAGTAAAGAAACTCTTATTTGGATTAATACCTTGAACTAAGTTTGAAATCAACAACTTTACGCTTATAATTTCCGAAAATTAATATGCTTTAATTTTTCATACGAATGATTTCAATATACAAATATTCCTAAAAATATGTTGATCACTGTATGATCCTCGAAATGTCAACAACACACGCATGCACGCACACAAAATTTTATTTAATTAAACCCAAAAAAGTAGAAGTTATATTTTTAAAAAAAAATCTCATTGTGGTTTGTATTAATTAGAAAGAATTTTGTGGATTTGACATCGTGGAATCAAACTAAAGTTCGAAATTTAGTGCAATTGCTAATTTTAGATGATAAACCTCAAACCATGAAATATGAATAAGTTGAAGGATAATATACAGGAAATTATTGTCAAGGACAAAATTTCACAGTTTTTTAGCCTCAATGACAGACCTTTAATATTTTATCTTGAAGGACAACTTTCTGTAGGTATCAGTTTTTAGTTATTGATAGCAGTTTTTAGGTATCAGTTTGTAGTTATCGGTAGCAGTTTTTAGGTATCAGTTTTTAGCTCGGTATCAGTTTTGCTGTCCTTATGAATAATTTTGGAAAATGTTTGTCCTTCTGAATAATTTTTAGAAAAATGTTTGTCCTTGTGGTAAAAATATTGAGGTCGTGTCCTTGAGGCAAAAAATATAGAAATTTTTGTCCTTTAAATTAATTCCCCCGATAATATAAATAAAATATAAAATATATAGAAATGAATTATTGTTTGTTACAGGAAATTATTGTCAAGGACAAAATTTCACAGTTTTTTAGCCTTAAGGACAGACCATCAATATTTTATCATGAAGGACGACTTTCTGTAGGTATCAGTTTTTAGTTATTGATAGCAGTTTTTAGGTATCAGTTTGTAGTTATCGGTAGCAGTGTTTAGGTATCAGTTTTAGCTCGGTAGCAGTTTTGTTGTCCTTATGAATAATTTTGGAAAATGTTTGTCCTAATGAATAATTTTTAGAAGAATGTTTGTTCTTGCGGTAAAAATATTGAGGTCGTGTCTTGAGGCAAAAAATATCCAAATCTTTGTCCTTTAAATTAATTCCTCCGTTTTGTTATATAGGTATGACAGGTATGCTTATAGAATTGTCCAATTCAATTAACACCCCTCATTTCTCCAATGGAAATTGGGTATAATAGTGCTAACAATGTTGATGCTCTTAAAAATGCAATCAACCGAGAAATAAGTAACACTAGAAACAATACAGTTATTACAGTGAAACAAGGAACAACTGATATTTCTGCAGATTGATATTGAGTTGAATCCATAAACTGGATGCATTAGATTCTTTGATCCATATTTTCAGTCTGGCCAAGAACTACAACTACAATAGTATATATATTATAATATCCTCGAACGACTGAATGAACGAGATATATGCATTCAAAGTTGGTGGAAAATCAAGTACAAAACCAATGCTTTTTTAGACAGTGACACAGAACAATGTTAGGTTGGATCAATATCCCCAGTAAATAAATGTCTACTCTCTCAGTGAGTTCTTCCTAACGGCATACACACATGCCTTGAATGAATTGAGAATGGCAAAAATCCTGATGAAATTTTAGTTTAATTAAAAAAAAAATATAAATAGGCAAACTGAAAAGGAGCATGAGAATTTATCGCACTCAAAAGTAACCCAAATCATCAAAATAGCAGTGTAAAAAACATCAAACAACATGTTAAAGATTGAAAACATAAACTAATTACACACAATACTTTCCAATTTACTCAAAAACAATACCTTCGAAAAGAATGGGTTTGAGCTCGGCGCGAGCAGCATAAATGGCTGCAGTGTGGGCAGCAGGCCCACTTCCGATTATACAAATTCGAGCTTTAAGGGGAGCTTTGTTATCGGATGCCAAAGACGACATAGCGGAAGGAGAAGACTTGGTGGAAGCGGTGGTGCTGGGGGTTGTGATGGGAGGGGTTTGAGTTTTGGTTGCTTTTCTGAAGAGAGAGGAAAGCTTTGAGCGGAATGAAGAAGAGCAGTTGTACGTCATTTATGTTCTTATGGAGGGAAAGTGAGAAAGTTCCGGGATTTTCCGCGAAAAAAAATACGACTGCAGTTGGTTTGATCGCTGGGTTCATATTGGTTCAAATCATGGGTTTTGGCCAAAGCTAAAAATTGACAATACTTTGATGAGAATGGAAGGTTAGGTTTGGAATTTGTGCTGACTTGAATGGAACTTGATAATGCTGACTTGTAAATGAACCTAGGTAGCTTGACAAATGAGGACGATATACTTGATTTGGCGTAGCTTCAACTTGCAATGCATGTAAAGTTGCTTTTATTGTTGCAAATAAATTGTCCTTTGTTTATATGACCTGAATTTAACATTTAAAGCAATGCTAGCCCAAGAAAAGCTTATTAAAAGGACCTTTTTGACCAAATAACATTTTATTGAAAAAAAAAAAGAAAAAAAAAAACTGAGATCCTCATATCAAAATTGGATAAAGAATAGTTCAACTTTTCACATATGTACAAAATGACAAGAGTTATATCAAGAAATTAAAATTTAACTTTTGCAGCATGAGCATTAAAATTTAACTTTTTGTACGCATATCACAATTGAAAATCATGCTATGTGCTGTTGAAGAGACATGTTATCCGGCATTTTGATCCAGCTATATCCGAACTAACTGAACAAGTTAGACTCGACTGTTATCAAGGCCAGAAACCCAAAGTGATGATTGTGAGGTTTAAAAATCAAGTACATATGATAATATGAAGCCATGATCGAATGGAATCAAGAGATATGCTATACAGAATGTTCCAAGTATGGAATATAGTCTAATCTATATAAGGGATCGGGTACGATCCCTCTCTACCAAAGGGATCGGATTACTTCAGCTTAACAGTCTAACTCAACAGAAAACGATCGATATCTCAAAATCCAGAAATCGGATACATATGAAACTTTCAAAACAAAAGGTGAGGATCCTAGGGGAGTCCACCCTAGGGATCGCAACCCAAAAGGTGCAAGTAAGAGGGATCGGCTAGAATCAAACTACACAACACATTGCAACAATGATCGATCAATAACTCAACATTTACAAGTCCAATTGACATGAATCTTGGATGCCAAGCATACTACAACATAGAGAAGCTCCCATAGGGGTCGCAGAACCTAAATCTCCAACAATAAGGATCAGTCCGGATTCCTATTTCCTGAGATTTGGGCCATGCGATCCCTCCTATGTGCTCTTATGGATATGAAGAGCCTTCTGCCGAATTTTTAGGGAGATATTTCGCCATCGTCCTCTATATATACAGACTTGATTGTTCATTTTAGAGATCTTTAAGCTACTTGTCGGTTTGTACTCTTCTGTAACTAAGGATTCTAATCTGATCCCTCTTGTAATCAGTTTATAAAGTGATTTATAAAGCTATCTCTTCAAAGTGGATGTAGGCAAACAACGTCAAACCACTATAAACTGTTTTGTCTTTGTGATTTGCTTATTTATTATTGCTTTATTATTGTATTCTCTCTGTTTACATTTATTATTCTTCATTTATTCTTCTACAAAATCTCTATTATTTGTTTGTGTCGATTTTTTGTGCAAACATTTTGGTGCTGTCAATTAGAACCAAGATTCTAAGCTTCATTTGGATCCCTTTTCTGCTATTGGATTGCTTGAATCTAAGAAAGAGATCTAGAACTACCTTCAATAGTTGTCCGTTCTATTCATATTTGGAAAATTCTAAAGAAAAGCTATCAATAATAGTTAGGAACACCAGATCTACCTCTCAAAAGTAGAAGGAAACGAGAACCTCATCATCCAACAATGAGGCCTGACCAATCTACCAGTGGATACCAATGCTGCAAATCCAGTTGATGTCTAATATCCAGTTGATTCCATCACAAGAGTTGATTTCTAGAACTTGATGAGAGAGCTCATGTATAACCGTCAATAGTTGAACCGGTAGATTCAAGCCAATATCGATCTAATGAATTAACTCAAGGATCAACAACGCAGTAAAGCTAGGAGGCAGCCAATTCCCTATTCTGCATCGAAGAGCTCAACTTCATTAGATGACCATCACAGGCGCAGACGTCGCAGAACCGGCAGGCATCACGCAGAAGCATATGGACATCAATATATAACCATTTCTAGGCTACCAAGACCGATCGGACCCGATCCCTCTATATGGACTAGCGTCGATCCCTCCTCCAAAGAAGGAGTCTTACCTATTTCTGATGGAACGTGAACTGGAGCTGCCGCGATTGATTTGGATGATGGATTTCAAGTTAATGCAGATCAGTTACCTCTCCAGAATGAGGATGATATGAACGCATGCGACGTACATAAAGATGATGTTGAGCTAAGATGGCATGGAACGGCCCGTAGATATCGATCAGACCATTCACATGAGGTAGAGCATGACTACCGCTTGGCCATAACTATCCAAATGCCAGAGTTGACAGCTATGTCCAGGCAGCTAGTAAGGGAAAGCCAAAGCTTGACCAATGACGATTGAGGGATATCGAGAAGCCATACCTAGTTCATTGACAATATCCTACACGTGGAGTATCCAAAGGAGATTCAACATGCCGTCGGTGCCTGCCAATGAGGGAAAAACCGACCACAGGTAGCACGTCATGATATATGAATGGCTAATGATTTCGCACAAGCTGATGATGCCACAAAATGCAGATGTTTTTATATTATAATCTTTGGTATAAAACGATGTGGTTTACGAGATTACCCCCACAGACAATCTATAAATTTGATGATTTTGCAGCAAATTTATGGAGCAGTTACGTATGCATGCAACTCGCTCCAAAGATGTAATGTCCCTATCAAGCGTTGTTGGGCGAATTCTCACCCAGAAGATCTAGGGACCAGGAAGTCACAATTTCACCCAGGCTCGCAGCCTCCACTTCGTTCGACAGCCAAGGAGCTCAACACTAACCTAGAAGTCCATCCAAAATTCTCAGTATAGAAGCTCATTCGGCCCCATGCACGCTCGGCCCCCTGCTCATTCGGCCCCCTGCTCATTCGGTTTCCACCTCATTCGGCCTCCTTCCCATTCGGCCTCCCTCCATTCGGCCATACTTGCCCGGACACACCCCCTTTGCACAGCCGGTCCAGACAAGCACCGGACCAAGGCCCAGTCTCCATCGCCGAATCAACCTACGACCGGACCAAGGTTGTCACCGAACCAACCCTCTCTTTTACACAAGCCGGTCCAAACAACCACCGGATGCACGCCTTACACCGGACCACACCACCACCGGTCCATGCTCCATGCCGAATGAGACCTCGCCGAACCAGACAACTGCCAGTCCAGATTGCTTCAGCCCGGGCCCACTAGCAGCTATATACAACCAAGACCCCTGCCCCCTACCTCATTCTATAAATAGAGGGGCAGGGGTACAACAATGGCAGACAAGTTTGAGAGCTCAAGCAAGGAAGGAACTTTCAAACTACTTTCATATACTGATATACGAAGCATTGTACCTGTAATCTGAAAGAAAGAAGATAATAACATATAAAGTGGACGTAGGCACATTCTGGCCGAACCACTATAAATCTGTGTGTCTTTTACATTTCAGCCCCTACTTCTTTCATATTTACATACTCATCTAAAATCACTGAAAATCACATATAATCAACTAAATAATACGACTTGGAGGTGTTTGCCCATTTTTTGTGCAAACATTTTTGGTGCTTTCACTGAGAACTGAACTCAGGCTTCATCTTCTCCCACTCAACCTTCTTCCTAACAACATCACTCGTTGCTTAGAAATCATGCCTTCCAAACAGAGAAGGGATGTTAACAAAGGAAAGAACATCGCAACTAGCAGCCTTCCAGATCCAGCAATCACAGATCAGCCCACTTCGACAGCAGTACCAGATGAAAATCAGGAAAATCCAACTGGTCCCGCAACGGAACAACCAATCACTAGGGCAGATCTGGACAGGGTTGTGGCTGAAGTAACTAACCGCTTCACATCCCAACAAGAAACTTTGGTGGACCAACTCATGACACGCTTAAGGGATGCCGAAGAGTCCAACCGCAACACTGAATCATGGGGTGAATCCCAATCCGGAGGATCCCGGAGGCAACAAAGGTCTTCACTCTTCGAACAAGCTATCAACAGGAAAAACGATGATAGGGGCCGCGCCCGGACTCAGCCCGAATTCCGACTCGAGGAAGCCCTTGGAACCGAACCTAGCGGGGGAGGCACCAGGCGAGGGTCGGATGTAGCTGAGCCAGTCATGCCACCTAATCATAGAAACCCCGCTGAACGGAGCCGAGCTAGAACCCAGCCCGAAGTTGACCCCATGGATGTGCTCGAAACAGAACCCCACAGGGGAAGATCAAGGCAGGGGGCAACTGTAGCTGGTCCTAGCGTGCATCCAAGCAGCCAAAGACAACCACTGGATAATGCTAGAGGTGATAGACTGTACCATCCCTACAGGTCATCTGGACGAGATAGATCCCGCAGGGAAGAACCGAGCTCATTTTTGTCCGCTCCAAGTTCTGACGAACGAATGGCACGATTATTCAGAGAATGTGTCCAACGGGAGCAAAGGGACCGGGGAATAGGCGCTAGGGTCACCAGTCCCTTTACCCGAAATATCGAAACTGCCATCACTCCCCGGGAATGGAAAATGCCAACCATGGAACCTTACAAAGGAACTTCCGACCCCATCGTACACCTGCAGAGATACACCCAGCATATGCTCATGAGTGGAGCAACAGAAGGAGTATTATGTAAATGCTTTCCGCTATTCCTATCAGATCTAGCTACCTCCTGGTTCTGCCATCTACCCCAAGGATCCATCAGCTCATGGGAGATGTTAAAAGAAAGGTTTATTAGCCAGTTCCGCATCCATGTGGAACAACCCAGGGATGCTTATTCTCTATCCAATGTCAAACAGAAATCCGGAGAGACGCTGCAACAATATCTAACACGGTTCAACGCCGCAACGGCAGCAGTTCAAGATGCCGATGAAAAACTCACTCTAATGGCCCTCTGTAGTGGTGTACATCCATACACCAAGTTTGCCAGAAGATTAACTAAGGAAAAACCAGCTACCTGGCCTGATTTCTTCCATGAAGCTGGAAAGTATATGAGACTTGAAGACGCTGCTACGGAGAGGCAGTCAGGGCAACAAGGCAAGATAGTTCAGGACAAGGTTCCCACTGCAGCTAAGGACGCTCGAAGAAATGAATCTAGAGACAATGCTGGGGGCAGAAAGGTTGAGAAGCGCCAATATCGACCAGGGCCAAGATTTGACTCCTACACTCCTTTGAATGAAACAATCGAAAACATCTACCTAGCCACTCAGGGCGAACTCGGATACAAGCGCCCCCCGCACAAGAAAGAATCAGATAACGCACTCAAGTCCGGAAAGTTCTGTCGCTTCCACGAATCCCACGGACATGACACCAATGAATGCCACCATCTTCGGGACTTGATCGAAGAACACATTAGAAGAAGAAGACTGGAACGTTATGTGAAAGGTCAGAACAGGACTCCAACTCCTGCCAATGAGAACTCAAAGCAACCCCTCCCAGAAGTAGGCGGAGGGAATCGCAACAATCACAACACCAGTGGCTCTAGTCAAGAGAAGATAGTGGTCCTTACCATCTCAGGAGGACCACACATCGCCGACAGAAGTTGGGCAGAGATGGAAAGGTACGGCAAGTCGCTTAGAAATGCCGAAGGATATGTTAACTCCATTACGGAGGAACGCCACCCGAAACGAAAAGAAAACAATGACATTGTATTCAGTAGGCATGATTTGGAAGGAAGACAGTACCCACATATGGATCCCATGGTCATCTCTGCCTGGTTTGGTCCAGCTAAAGTTTTTCGGATCCTAATAGACACGGGAAGCTCCGTAAATATCCTGTTCAAACATGCTTTCGACAAAATGAAATTATCAATGAAGGATGTATCCCCCTGTGACAAACCACTGCACGGTTTCACTGGAGATGCAAAAATGCCCCTCGGGCAACTTGACCTCTTCGTCGAAATAGGAAGTCATCCCCGCTCCGTTGTGCGAAAACAAACGTTCGTACTAATAGAAAACCACTCGGCTTACAACGCTTTCTTGGGAAGACCAGCCTTGTCTGACTTTCAGATTGTATTAGCCCCTTGGTGCCTGAAAATGAAATTTCCAACAGACAACGGAGTAGGAGAAGTAGAAGGAGATCAAGATGCCGCCCGAGACTGCTACGTAACTGAACTTCGCAATAACCGCAGAAAGAATAAAGGAAAAGATGCAGAGACTATTCTCTGCATGAAAAGCTTGGAGGCATAGCAACTAAAGAAAGCCCCTCCTCTTCGATACACAAGCGATCCCTTCAATGAACTAGACCCCAGGGATAAAGAGGAGGAGGCTACCGCCGAGCCTGCAGAGGCTATGAAATTCGTATCGGTAGATAAGCATGATTCAAGTAGACTATTAAAAATCGGATCTCAGTTGAAAACGGAATTGAAGGATCAACTCATTGACTTTCTCCGCCACAACTTAGATGTATTTGCGTGGACCCATGCCGATATGACAGGAATCTCCCCAGACATAGCATGCCACATGTTGAACATCGATCCCACCAAGGTACCAGTAAAGCAGAAAAAGAGGAGCATGGGTGCAGAGCGATCAGCAGCCCTTGATGAGGAAGTAAAAAATCTACTTGCTAATGGCTTCATATGGGAAGCCATCTACCCAGAATGGATCGCTAACCCAGTGCTAGTAAAAAAGGCCAATGGAAAGTGGCGAACATGTATTGACTTCTCCAATCTGAATGACGCTTGCCCGAAAGACTGCTTCCCACTTCCCCGAATTGGCCAACTCGTAGACAGCACAGCTGGGCACGAACTCCTATCTTTTATGGACGCATACTCCGGATATAACCAGATCCCCATGCACGCTCCCGATCAGGACCACACTAGCTTCATCACCGACCGCGGATTATATTGTTACAAAGTCATGCCTTTTGGACTCAAAAATGCTGGAGCTACCTATCAACGCCTCGTCAACAAAATGTTCGCAGAATTGATAGGACGAACTATGGAGGTATATGTGGATGACATGTTGGTAAAGTCCAAGAAAGCCAACGACCATGTAAGCCATCTGGACGGTACGTTTCAGGTACTTCGCCGATATGGAATGAAGCTGAATCCTCTAAAGTGCTCCTTCGGAGTATCATCGGGAAAATTCTTAGGATTCGTCGTCCACGCCAGAGGAATCGAAGCAAACCCTGAACAAATCCGGGCTTTAAAAGAAATAAGGATACCTTCCACTCGAAAGGAAATGCAGAGCCTAAACGGAAAGGTGGCCGCCCTAAGCAGATTCATTTCCAAGGCAACTGACAAGTGTGTCCCTTTCTTCGAAGCACTCAAGAAAGACAAAGGGAGGTTCGAGTGGACTGACGAATGCTTAAAAGCCTTCCTCAACCTAATCGAACACCTTCAGAGACCACCATTACTCTCAACTCCAAATGAAGGTGAGGTGTTATACTTATACCTCGCTGTATCATCTCATGCTCTAAGCGCCGCCTTGGTAAGAGAAGAAGACCGCACACAACGCCCGGTTTACTTTGTAAGCAAAAGATTTACAGGGGCAGAAGCCAGATATCCTAAACTTGAGAAATTAGCGTATTGTTTATTGATCGCGTCACGAAAACTGCGACACTACTTCCAGTCTCACTCCATCAGAGTTCTAACCGATCAACCACTGAGACAAGTGCTCCATCGTCCTGACACTTCTGGGCGACTCCTCAAATGGTGCATCGAATTAAGTCAGTATGATATCACCTACCATCCTCGTACCGCTATCAAAGGACAAGCCATGGCTGATTTCATTGCCGAATTCACTATCAACGAAGGCAAGGAACAATCCGAAGTAGCAAAAAACATCAAGTGGAACCTCTTTGTAGACGGAGCATCGAACGAACAAGGCTCGGGGGCAGGTATTGTGATCATCACCCCCAGGGGAAGAAAGTTGTACTATGCATTGAGATTGGAGTTCACGGCCACTAACAACGATGCTGAATATGAAGCAGTAATAGCAGGATTGGAACTGGCCCTAGAAATTGGAATCAATTCCTTATGTATTCATAGTGATTCTCAGCTTATCGTAAACCAGGTACTAGGAGAATTCCAGACTCGAGGAGAACGACTCACAGCATACCTAAAGAAAACCAAACTGCTGCTCGATCAATTGGACCATTATCTAATCAAACACATTCCTCGAGAAGAAAACCAAGAGGCAGATGAACTTGCAAAGCAAGCTAGTATGAAGAACAGCACCATTTCCGGAACACTAGCAATCTCAAGGCAGCTGGCCCCAAGTTTCGAACAAGTGAATCTGATAACTGCAATCGAAGAAGGAACCTGGATGACTCCTATCCGGAAATATTTGCAAGATGGCATACTACCCGACAGGCGTGACGAAGCCAAGAAGATCTTGAGGAAAGTTCCCCACTACACAACACAAGAAGGCATCCTCTACCGGCGTGGCTTCTCTAGCCCCTTATTAAGATGCGTCGCCGGAAGGGAAGCCAAGGAGATATTAACAAACATCCATCAGGGAGGATGCGGAGATCACACTGGAGGACAGACTTTGGCAAGAAAGATACTCCGATATGGATATTACTGGCCCACACTGAACAAAGATGCCCTAGACTTCGTTAAGAAATGCGACAGATGTCAGAAGTTCGCCAAGATCCCTCGACTGCCCACAAACGAAATTACTCAAATGACCAGCCCTTGGCCCTTTGCTGTATGGGGAATTGACTTAATTGGCGAACTGCCAACGGGCCGAGGCGGAGCCAAATATGCTATAGTGGCAGTCGATTATTTCACCAAATGGGTGGAAGCGGAACCTTTAAATAAAATATCTTCAGCAAAAGTTATCAACTTCTTAATCAAAAACATTCTGTGCAGGTATGGAGTCCCCCTCAAGATCGTATCAGACAACGGGCTCCAATTTGACAGCGAAGAATTTGCCGACTGGTGCCAAGAGCATGGAATTCATAAAAGCTTCTCATCAGTAGCTTACCCTCAGGCAAACGGACAAGTTGAAGCTGTCAACAAAATTCTCAAAACCCTAATCAAGAAGAAACTTGAAAAGTCAAAAGGCGCTTGGGTGGACGAACTTCCTACGGCACTATGGGCATACCGCACATCTTTCAGAACATCAACGGGACATACTCCTTTCTCTTTGGCATATGGATCGGAGGCATTGCTCCCAGTTGAGACTGTTGTACCCTCTCACCGTAGGATCCACTACAACCCAGAAGAAAACGAAGAACTCCTCCTCATGTCTTTGGATCTGATTGAGGAAAGGAGGAACGATGCAGCACTCAAAGCAGCAGCTCACAAACAAAAAGTGGCAGCACTATACAATTCCAAAGTCAAGCATCGCAGCTTAAAAGAAGGAGATCTTGTCCTCAGGCGAATCTTTCCGCGCCCCGGGGCACTGGACCCCATCTGGGACGGACCATATGTAATTCACAAAGATCTCCACAACGGAGCTTACATTTTGTCAACAGTGGACGGAGAGGTGTTCCAGAGGGCATGGAACATCCGACACCTCCGTCGATACTTTTCTTAACTTGTACTGCCCATATGAAGTGAATAAACAAAGAGAATCAGTGGACGTAGGTATTTTCGTGCCGAACCACTTTAAAAAATCTTGTCTCTTTTTAACCTGTTCCTTTATATCTTGGCTACTTGTTAAGTTTTATCCTTTTCTGTTGAACAAAATCCTATGGCATCTCCACTCAAGACGCACCGCGGCCTCATCTGGACTAGGCCTAACAGGTACGCTACGATTCTATGCACTCGCCAATGAGACTCTTTTGCTCCAGCATCCCTCTGCTGCGGGTTAACTCATTGCGCGCCTGCCCTCAAAGCCAACTGTAATGAGCCGATTATAAGTCATCATAAAGGCCGACTATAGCCGATGGCAGCTCATTACGGCGTTCGGCTCGTCGGTAACTGTGAACCTACTTTAAGCCCCAACATAAGGTGTGGCCAGCCAGGGGTAGTTCACGGCCAACGGCACCCACGCTAGCCGGCCACGGTAAATCGAATAATACCCACGATTACGGACCATAATGGTTCGGGTAGTTACCGTGCGCGATCTCGGCTCCGATGTGTCTTA